>CM042550.1:10919605-12202105 GCA_023630585.1 Cranoglanis bouderius
ATTTGCATCTTAGATAGCAGAGGACTCTAAAAATTACGAAAGGCTCCTTTAATGAGACTATACAGTGCAAAATAAACCCAATTTAAATAGCATTTCTATCCTGCATGTTTCTCCATAGAGTACCTGGTGGAGCTGAGAGAGTATGGGCCGCTCTACTCCTCATGGGCCTCCTCCGAGCAGGATCTCCAGGAGCCGCTGGACGGCGTGGCAGGCTGCGTGGGTAACTGCTGCAGCGCTCTGGAGGAACTCACAGAGGACATGAGTGATGACTTCCTGCCTGTCCTGCGAGAATACGTTCTCTATATTGAATCCATGAAGGTAGGCTGCCTGCCAGACTTTTTGTGTGTGGTCTTGTGGGTAATGTTGTTGTTATTTTAGGGATGTGTAAGGGTTAATGGACTTTCCACTGTCTTTGAAGAACAGCCAGATAGTAATGGGAGTTTTGGAGAATGTTGGGTTTAAAACAGGGGGTTTGGTCTGAGCCAACAAATTTGATCTATGTTTTTCTTGGCTCCTAATAAAGAGTGCATGGTGAACAAAAAATGTGTATCCAAATGGAAACACGTCTGCTAGACTGTCTATGCTTAGAGGACAGAGGTCAGAGGAGGATGTCCAGACTGGTTCAAGCTGACAGGAAGGCTACAGTGCTCAAATAACCACTCTTTACAGCCGTGCTGAGCAGAAAAGCATCTCGGAATGCATAACACGTCAAACCTTAAGGCAGATGGGCTACAACAGCATAAGACCACATCGGGTTCTGCTCCTGTCAGCCAAGAACAAGACCGGGAGGCTAAATTGGGCAGAGTCTCAGGTGAAGTACACAGTCGAAGATTGAAAAAAACGTTGCCTGGACTTTTTCCCCCCAAGTTCCAAGCTTTATTATTCTTTGCAGTATCGTCAAATATTCAATGAGAAGTCACCATGATTATAAATTTTTCTTCCATTTTTGCACATCAAACAGTAAAAGAGAACTACATGCAGGTAGGAACTAAATCTGTTAATGGGGAAGTGAAGAACTGTTGGACCACACGTACCATAGACTGCTCCAAGCTGTCAATGAGGTCAATCATTTGGGCTTGTGCGTAATTTGCATAGAATTAAGAAAATCTCAATTCAGACGTCGTACGGTCACTTTGTCGCTTGCCACTGTCGGTGAAATGGTGGCTCAGTGTTGTGCATGTACAAAACAAGTGGTTGTCAAGCTATTATCAGTTGCTAATCTGAAAGTAGGGTAAATAACAGTATAGCTGCAGAGCTGTAACTTCTTTCACATGCTTTGTCATGGAATCGCTGCATATTGCCAAGACCTGTCAGATTTCTGTCAAGTGTGCTGATATATTTTCACATGCCTCGGCTTTCTTAACCTCTGCTCTCAAACCTCCTGGAGTGTTTCCCAGTCACGTGCATACATACGTCACAAAAATCTGAACCTCAGCAGATGATGAAGCCTCCGCTTTCCTTTTGCGCAAGAGCCAGAGAAAGAGAAAGGAAGTGTTGTACCAGAAAGAATGGAGTTGTGTTTTCATATAAAATGTAATTGCATATAATATGATAATATAATAGGCATTATCTGTGAGACTGAATGCATGCATGCATGCCTTTGTATGGAGCGGCTCTGCTTTGAGAAAAATAACAAGATAGAGAAAGTGTGGTTAATATCATTTTAATGAAGATTGGCCATAAAAATGCAAACTGCACAGGAAATATGCCAGTAATCATTATTTTTGCAAACTATTGGGCTTACCATAGGACTGATCTCATGACAAGATATTCTGGTTTTACTAAATGGTGAATTATTGCATTGCAGCAGTGTTTATATTGCAGATTCAACAGTAAAAACATCTTCAGTTTTCAAAAAGGAAGGAAAAGCATATATCCTTCTGTTGACAGTGGTCTGATGAGAATAGACCAGGAGGCTCAGCGCTTCTCTGATGCTGACTGCATGTTGTTTACTTTTCCAATCTCCGGGGCCATCATTCTTCTCCCTGGAGTTCCCAAGCACACAGTTCAGGCCACCGTTTATGCAAAGCTGTTTTAATAGCTTCCATATTGGAGCTGCCTCAGTGCGTGCAAGTGCAGTGATGCCAAACGCTGAGCTGTGAACTAATTTCAGACAGCTATGACTGAGTATAATGGCATCTTGGTTTTATAACCTAATTTATGGACAGTTGGCAGGTTCTTTGCGAAGTTTATACACAGTGTTTCAATCACATTGTTGCTCTCAATTTGCAGAATGTTTTGAAGAAGAGGGACCAAGTCCAGGCTGAGTACGAGGCCAAACTGGAGGCTGTAGCATTCCGTGAGGAAAAGAGGACAACAGTAACTATCCTTTTTAAATTTACTTTTTTATTTTTAAATGTATGACACTGTTAGGAGCAAAAAACCCCACAAGTTCTATGGAGTATATGATATTATAAGAGTTAAATACAGAACAAATAGTCAGAACAGGTTATTCAGCAGAGGTAGATGACATGTAAGAAATAAAACTTGACCTGGTGTGCTGTTATAGGAAGGTAATCAGTGTGGTGTGGTGAGGCGACCTGAAGCAAAGTTACTGTTACCACCCTGAAGTTGATTATTTTTCAATAACAGCACGTCCCGAATAGTTTTATTCCTCTGACACCACAGCAATTTGCTAACGTTAGCAAATGTTTATTTATTAAAGAACAACATGTGATACTTTGAATCTGTTTATAGTTATTTTTAATCCACGAAACAAGTTAGTTCCTGTTATCACATACATTGATCAGCCATAACATTAAAACTACTGACAGGTGAAGTGAATAACATTGATAATATCGTTACAATGGCGCCTCAAGGGGTGAGATATATTAGGCAGCAAGTTCAAAGTTGATGTGTTGGAAGCCGGAAAAATGGGCAAGCGTAAGGATCTGAGCGACTTTGACAAGGCTAGATTTGTGATGGCTAGACGACTGGGTTAGAGCATCTCCAAAGCGGCAGGTTTTGTGGGGTGTTCCCGCTATGCAGTGGTTAGTGCCTACCAAAAGTGCTCGAGGAAGGACAACTGGTGAACCACACAATATTAGACAGGTGGTTTTAATGTTATAACCGATTGGTGTATGTCGTAGCAGCTATAAACAGTCGTTCCCTCAACAGCCTCTATTATCTCTATCTTTAGAAGTCAAGACAAAAAGTGCAGCTTGTCATATCACAGAGAAACCACAAAGCCCTCTGTCCTGAGGATATTCCTGTGTTAGAAAACTTAAAGTTGCAGCTTTACCTTTGACTGTTACAAAACACTGACACTGATTCCTTCTCTAAACTTTTAAGTCTACTTACTACAGAAAACCACCATATAAAAAAACTTACATACATATTTTAACAATGATTAAAAAAGAATGAGTCCACTGCAATATAATCCTTGTAGCAGTCACTACTGTGAGAGCCGCTGTTATAGAAAATGAATCAACACCTTCTGACCAATCCGAATTGAGAATTCCACAGTGCTGTGGAATAAGGCAAAACTATCATATTGCAATGCTTGAAGACATCAAAATACATACTGCATAGCACAATATTTAATTTTGATGAGGCTTTGTTAACAGTGCCAGCAAACTAGCCACTATAGGAACATTTAAAAAATGTAAAAATGTTTAACATGGAACAGCAGGGGCACATGGAACACAACTGAAACAAAAATCTATTTTAATATTCAGTCAGTTTTATACCAACAAAGTTATAAAAGCAGTGGCATCTGATAATACAGACTCAGAAAAGTGTATTATAATGTTTAAACTGTACACTCCCCTCCGAAACTATTGAACTATTTGGGTTTGAGATCAAAAGATGGATAAAGAGACAAGAGTTTAGGATTTCAGCTTTTATTTCCTGGTATTTACATCTAGATGTGTTAAACTACATAAAACAAAGAACCTTTTGTATCAGACCACCCAATAGGCGAGCAAAAGTATAGAAACAGATAAGTCTTGAAGTAAATCCTCCACACTTTGGCCTTTCCATCACTTAGAGGTTAATCTTGGTTCCAGAACTTTTGTGTCTCATCTCTGTATTTCTTTGCGGATTCCAATCTGACTTTCCGGTTCTTACTGCTGATGAGTGGTTTGCATCTTGTGGTATGGCCTCTATATTTCTGCTCTCAAAGTCATCTTCGAACGGTGGATTGTGATACCTTCACCCCTGCTCTGTGGAGATTGTTGGTGATGCCACTGACTGTTGTTTTTGGGTTTTTCTCTCACAATGTTTCTGTCATCAGCTGTTGTTGTTTTCCTTGGCCAACCCATTCAGTGTCTCTTGCTCAGTACACCAGTGGTTTCTTTCTTTTTCAGGACATTCAGAATTGTTGTATTGGCTGTGCCCAATGTTTGTACAATGCCTCTGATTGATTTTCCCCTCTTTTCTCAGCTTCAAATGGTTTGCTCTTCTCCCATAAACAGCTTTCTGGTCTTCATGTTGGCTTATCCCTTTTAACAGGTGAAACTGAAGGCTAAAACCAAGAGTAGATGTTCAGAGCTATTTACTGTTTAAACAATCAATCTAACAGGACACACCTGGGTAACAAGAAACACCTCAGTCACATGTTCCAATATTTTTGCTTGCCTACAAATTGTGTGGTCTGATACAAAATGCACTATGTTCTATGTTGTTTAACACATCTACATATAAGTACCAGGAAATAAAAGCTCAAATTCTAAACTCTCTTCTCAAATTCATATTTTGATCTCAAACCCAAATGTCTTCAGTCTACAGAAAAAAAAAAAAATAAAAAAAATAAAAAAAAATAAAAAAAATTGGCCTTGCCATTCCAGTTGTATCAGAGGGGACTGTATAGTGCGATATTATTGTAATAGTCTTAGTAAAATTGATTAGTCTTAGTTTTTAGTAATGTATTCCTGAATAGTGAGTGTTCATTTATAGTGATCATTTATCAGAAACCACACAGTGCAAAGTTATATTTGGACCCTAATGTATATATTAGCTGTTATTTGCGTGTACAAGAACATGATAACTTTGCTCAAATGATTCACTGACAAATAGTATTTACGTCTTAAAAGTATTGAGGTGAAATATGGACAATATTTGTTGCACAATGTTATGAGGCCAGTGACCAGAAGTCTTTGCAGAATCAAGCAGGCTGATATTTGCTGTAGGGAAGAATGTTATCTGTGTGTCCTCGTGCAGGTGCCCACAGACGTGGAGAAGTGCCAGGACCGGGTGGAGTGCTTCAACGCCGACCTGAAGGCCGACTGGGAGCGCTGGCAGAACAACAAGCGGCAGGATTTCAGACAGCTGCTGACCGGCATGGCGGACAAAAACATCCAGTACTATGAAAAGGTAAAGGACGGAGACACAGAGAGAATACGGGAGAGTGTGGATGAGTGAGTGGATGGCAGAACGAAGGAAAATAGGGCGAAAGGTACAGGAAGAGGGGATTAGGAAAATCAAGGGATGTCTGTATACTTGTAGCTTATGCACTGAAAGTGATTGTAATCTCAATGAGATTTGCTTGTATTTTTTCTGTCACTGTATGGCACCACTATCTTCAAGGGTGAGTCAAATGAAAATCTTAATTCTTTTCAATTCCTCTAGAATTCCTCTAGAAAAATATTCTTTCGGTTGCTGTTTTATGTTGCACTTGTGTAAAAATGCTGTTCTAAATTGTATTAAAGCCACTTTTATCCTTAGCTCATACATAGTATATTTCAGATTTCCAAATTATAAAGCCAAAATTAGAAGTTATTTGAATGATATGTAGTTCAAATTTGACTTGGATGTTTTATAAAGACAAATAAACATGATTTTTTAGACAAATTCTATGATAGAGCCAAACAATGGGCCTCATTTATAAAGCTGGATACAAACAAATTTATTCGTAAATTGTTTGCAGGGGCAAGAAATGTGAACCACGATTGATAGGCTTCAAATCCTATAATTGCCATGAGTTACTGCCATTTTATACACAGATTCCACTGTCAAGTTTAAATCACTAATTTATTTAAATTGCACACAAGAATTTAGTGAAAATTTTGTGAAACTCATTCATTTCATATTAATGACTTGAAAGGAAGCAATCCAAAACAAGCCCATACATTAAGACAAATAAGTCTAGTTTTTAAATTAGGACAAAAGAAATGGCACCCTATAAAAGGAGATATAGTTCTTCTGTGCCTGTGGTAGCAGACGAGCTGCAGTGGCTGAGCTGCATTACTGGAGAGTTTCATCGATTAGTCATCATTTTGCCCTTTTCACCTCTGAGGTTTGCCTTTTATGGAGTTTAGTGGCCATCGCTAATTACAAGTAAGCTTGGTAACATAAGGCTGATCAGCATTTATCAACATTCAGTATGAAGAAAATCAAAAGGTTTTACCAAAACTTTTGTAAATCTGGTGGGAATATTTACTGTGGTTTGGCCTATGAAGACTTTTACACACAACTTAATTAAAGATTGAAAAATGAGGCCAAATGTCTGAGGCAAGTTTTGTTTTCCCACATTGTGTGGTAGACATGCAATAGGCAAAACGGTTGCTTATAACCTTTCTTTAATATAGTTATAGTTTAATATAATAGTTCCAGACCAAACTGAAGATGTAAACTTTGGACACCAAACTTATCTGAACTGATTGACTACATTTAGAATACATTTAGGGGAAAGTATGTAAATTTCATTTTTGACCAAACTATCGCTTTGCTGATATCAAAGTTTTTAGTTTCAGATTACATGAATGTACTTTTCAGCACAAGGATTGAGAATCTGCCTGTTTCGCTGCTCTGCCTGTGGTGTCGGGAAACATTTATCACATCTGTATACACAATAGCTTGAGAGCAGTCTTCAGCTGCACTGATCGTAGCCCTGAAATAGCTTGGCTATGCTTAGTGTGGTTCTTTCACCTTTTAGCCCCTCAGCTTGGCCAAACACTGACACAGCTCTGCAAAATTCCAAACACACCAGCCAAAGAGGACAGTACAGAGCACTGAGCTGAACAGGCAGAGCTGGACTTTAACACAACAAAATCAGCAAAGTTGCTGTTCAGATTTCACTGAGAATGTGTAGGGGCACTTTGCTAAGTCTTAAGAAGATGCTATAGCTATTTATAACAAATTGCACTGGATAGATTAACACCAACAGAGGAATTTTTTTGATCTTTGGCAAGGCACTTTAATGTACGTTGATTCTGTTGTGCACCGTTTTCCATATTATGGCCTCTTTTGAATGGTTTCTTCATTATGTATCGCCTCTAAAGAAAAAGAAAAAAAAAACAAGCTTTTTGCTTCATTTAATGAAGCTGAGACTAAGATTGCATAGCATAAAATACAAACACAATTGTCTGCTTAACCGTAAGTTTCCTATTTTGAAAGAGGTTTAGACGGTAGAATGGCCAGATGTTAACAGCTGCTTGTGCTCTGTGTTCGCTCTGCAGTGCCTTGCAGCATGGGAGTCCCTCATTCCACTCTTACAGGACAAACAGGAAGCCAAAGCAGAGACGAACTGAGCGTGTGTAGGTGTCACCTGCTCTCGGGGTCGTGACCTGCTGAGATCAGTATGAAATCATGGCGACATGTCCACATGTATTTTGGCCATTGGGGACCCAACAGTTCTGGGGAGCAAGAGGATGGGCTACACAAAGACTGTACAAATATTTGGATTTGTAAAGTGTGTTTTTTTTTTTTTTATTATTATTTTTTTTTTATTTATGAGATCCCATCCAAGCACCTCCTCCTTCCCCCTGGCCTGGAAGAACATGTAATTTTGTGTTCCACTGAAGCACGGCGGGACAAACCACAGAATGACCTGGAATTATCCTCTGAACTATTGCGGACCGAAAAAGAGAAGTACAGCAAGCTACACTTGCCATTTGCCAATGATTTTCTTTTTCTATAAATTCCGCTTGCCCTCAGCATGGTTCCCTTTTATCGCTGCCTCATTGTTGTTGTCCCTGTCCTGCGCATTGTGACCATGAAGAGACAGGCCAAGGATCGTCCACATTCCTCTCACCAAAGTTTGATGTGTTTTTGTTTGTTTGTTTCTTTGTGTTGTTTCAGGAACACTATAGATCTGATGCTGTGTAAAGGCATGAGATCATATCTACTTTATTAAATTTGTGATTTATGTTTTGGTTGTTGACTCTGAATCAAGGTTGTCTTCTTAGCCCAACAAGACCTCATTAAATATTTATGTTCAAATGCTTTTCATAATCACTCTAGATGGTTGAGATCAGCTTCACACAGGTTGTTGTGTTTAAATTAAAGGTTGCTTTCAAATGAAAGCTGCTCAGAATATGAAATGAAATTCAGACCACTCGGGGAGTAATTTCTTTTTACAGCAATGTCATTTTTCAGCAGGATATGAACCAGTGGATCTTAGAATATTTTTTTTGTTCATAATCTAAGAATTTAGGCAGTATTAATATTAATAAGTATAAATTAGGAATTGCTCTGGCATTTAAACACGTTGTATTAATATTCTGTTCTAAGCAGGTGTTTGATTGAGATCTAGGAGTTATTGTTTAGAAGCCTGGAAGTTTAAGATAATTTGGTGTATTTTTATTGTAGATAAAGCTGTTGTGGAGCAAAAACAGAAAAGAGAACTTGATAATACTTTACCTAGGGATGGTGTTCATAGGCCTACAAGACACCTACATAAGTACTTCAAGACAACTAGCATAAACTTACATAAAAATGTATAAAGGCTTGTTTCCACAGGTGTAAGTTGTTTTGAATGTCTAGGTCAATTTTTGATTTAACGGTACATAAGCACTGCTGGTATAACCCTACATTTTATAAAGGCTTTTTCCAACAGGTGTAAATTGCCATAAGGGCTTTGTTCAATTATCACGTCATAACACCTAAGTCATGTGGTACTTTCCATACTGACTTATATGTCTCCGACATGCCAAAAGCACACTGAGTTACTGTCATCCGTCATGCCGTTCTAACACGTCATAGACCAGTCTTATGTCAATTGTGACATCAAAATGGACAAAGAAAGTCTTGATGACAAAGATGTTATGCCACTTTCTGGGTAGACATATGTGACTTTGACATACTAGAAGTACACCAAAGTACATAGTCATGTGTCATGGTGTTCTAATGCAAGTCATAACATTATAACCTTATATCAATTGGACAAATGGACAAAGCAGACTTTCTAAAAGCTGTTGCATAATGGATTAAGCCTTTATGAATGTTTATATTGCTTTGTCAAGTCATAACACTACCTTATGTCAATTGGGACATCAAAATGGACAAAGTAAGTCTATAATTGATGACTTAAAGATATTATGCCACTTTCTGGGCAGACATATGTGACTTTGACATACCAGAAGTACACCAAAGTACATAGTCACGTGTCCCGGTGTTCTAATGCAAGTCATAACATTATAACCTTATATCAATTGGACAAATGGACAAAGCAGACTTTCTAAAAGCTGTTGCATATTGGATTAAGCCTTTATACATTTTGACATAGGTTTATGTCAGGTCATAAGATGTCAATTGGACATCAAAATGGACAAAGACAGTCTTTATGACAGCTGTTGCATATTGGATATGCAATTTGTATATCCAGCCTTTATAAATATTTATATTGCTTTATGTCAAGTCTTAACACTACTTTATGTCAATTTGGACATCAAATGGACATGGTCTTTTTGAAAGCTGTTGCATGTTGGATTAAGCCTTTATAAATTTTGACATTTCTGACATTTATGTCAGTTGCTATGATGGATTTATATACACTTGTCATGTAGCCTTATAAACACAAGTAAAGCGTTACTGAAAAATTATACCTGCACTCCATTTAAGCCATTTAAGTTTGTAATGTTGGAGAACAGATTCATTAGTTAAAATTTGAATTATGCTCCAGCTAGAAAGTTTATACATACTACACCTCCCTGATATAAACTTCGCTACAACAGCAGTCTCAATATGGTGTATTAAGGGTGACCGTGTACATTAATTTCTGCCCACCCAGCTACACACCGAGCCTCTAATTAGCTGCATGTGTTCTTCACAACTTAAGCTACAGGCCGTGCCAGTCATGTCTCAGTACTCCACTGGGTCTGGGTCTCTCATGTAGCTGTATGCAGCTGTTAACAGGCCTGCTGTTGTCTAAAACCAATAAGGCTTTGCTGTTGTCATAGATTCTTACAAATCCTTATTCTATTGTGTGTATTTTTAAGGGAAAGCAAATTCTCTCTGTTCAAATCTGTAATTGAGATTATAATGTGCAATGGAGAAATGAATCAGACTGCTTTAATGTTAACTAGAAAAATTATCTGATGTATCTGTCTTAAGAAATTGCACTCATCTCATTGGAACTTGCTTTACAGACTTTATATCCCATCTGTTTTTTTCTATTGTTTCATTCTGAGGAGTGCCTGTTAGCGGTCCTCAAGGCGTTTATTTGTAAATCTTTCAGATTTGCAGCGTCACAGGTAGGATGTAGGTTCAGCATTAATAAAATGGTAAGATAAAGTTAATAACTGCTGTATGATGGATGGAAATTTGCAGCTCTGGCGCCATCTGCTGAATTATAATACTGTTGTTTACCACTTTGCTCTATGGACAGCTCTTTAAGGAAAACTCCACCCTGAAACACATCGAATATGTTTATATTAAAATATTTGTGATTCTGGTGCTAATTCAATGCTGTAGTCATGAGAAGTTAGCAGTCGTGTGCTGCTCTGACGTCACATGGAGACATTGCTAGTGCAATTACAACGGTGCAAAAAATAAAAAAAACGAGCAATAATTGCCAGGTTTTGCTGTTTTAGCTCCCTGAACCAAAAGAGCAAGAGCTTCTTAGCCAATTCACCTTAATTGGAGTGGAGACAACAAATGTTGGACAGAATGCAATGCAGCTACAAGAAGCAGTTCTGCTAAATTATGCCTCAGCTAGTTAGCAATCTACAAGATGACAAGCATGATGGTGTTCACTGCAATATTAGAATGAAAGTTGAAGCTTTGGAAGCTGATCTGTTTGACCAGAGTGTACAGATGAGGAGGTGAGTGAGCTAAACAGACTAAAGAACTAAAGCGCCACTACTTCGCTCTCTTTAGGTAAAGATGAAGCAAGGGCTTAATCCCATTGGCACCAATATCAGCAGGTAGACAAATGGCATTGTGGGTAATGTAGGAAACTGATAAATAAAGTTAACATAGACCAACATGTCGATGAATAAAGATTAAACTAAAAAAGGCAACTCAGAATTTCATTAAAAAAAGAAATCTTGGACTCTATTGAGGATTGTAAGTTAATTATAACGATTAATATGAAAGCTGTTCAAGGTGGAATTTTCCTTTAAGAATGGTTTGATCAGTGGATTTGAAATCACTATTGTATGTCAAAATAACAGTGTGCATGTTTTTCTGGTTCAATACAAAAGACACTCCCAAGTTTTAATTTCCACATGTAACCAAATCCTTCTGCTTTCTCTTAACCTATCTAAAGGTTCTGTGAATCATTTGTGTGATGATTAAGGCAGCTACACTACACTGAGTTGTGTGTGACTTTGTGAAAATGAATTTATTTGGTGATTAATACACTAGGCCTATGTAAATCGACCAACTGAATTTATCTTTTATTACTATGGATGGACACAGGGCAAATTAGAAGTTCATCAGTTTTCATGAGCAACAACATAAGCTTTCTTTTTTTATTTTCTTGCTTGAGTGAGAAGGCAGTGTGTACTAATAGAGCAGTCAACGAGGTGTGTTTGATTGTAAATAGCATTTGTCAGTCTGAATTGCCTTTTTTTTGTAATGTTGAAATGAATCTGCTTTGTAAAACTGGCTTGTGCTTAAGAGAGTCAGAAAGTCAGTGTGAGGCTGAGGGGGAGAAGTTAAATATGGCAGTGAATATTTTGTAATATTAATATAATTTATAGACCAAAAAGGTTTTTAGCTCTCACTTCTCTCACTAATTTTCCTTTGTGTGAATTGTTTACTGTAACATTAATGTAAATGTCAATGTTTCAAATGCAGGAAAAATGACATGTTTTGAAGCTATATCTTTAACGAACATATTTTAAATATTGGACCAATTAAAAAGGATTGTGTTAATGCTTTTTGGATAGTGTATATATATATATATTCAGTTTTATTGAAATTGTTGCACACTTGGTGTATATAATGTATGCTCCATCAATGATTTCACTTTTGAATCATGAACAACATTTTCAGTGTAATGACACAATGTAAAGCATGTGCTTAAAAAGTGAAGGCACTTTATCAATGAACAAAATCATCAAACTCCTTCTGGGATACAGATATGAATGCAGATATTTATCTCTTATCAAAAATACAAAAAACTAGATGGTGAGTGTGTAAATGGCCAATAAAATAAAAAAGGACCCCACAGTACTCAAAGGCATGATTATTATTATGCCTTTTTGTGCATTTTCTTACAAAGTGGTCTCAAATAAAATGAAATAACACTGACTATAACAACTGACAAAGGCCAAAACATATATATGGAACTTCTACACACCACAAAGTACCAGTGAAGTGAAATAATAACAACAAAATTGCCAGTAAACATTTTTTGGTAATTAAAACAACCTTGCTACTTGAAAATGTATCATGCATGAGGTTTCATTCATTCATCTGCAGTACCTGCTTCATCCTGGTCAGGCTCGTGGTGGATCCCGAGACAGGAATAGACCCTGGATGTGACACCAGTCCATCACAGGGCACCATATATGCACACACTCACACCAAGGGGCAATTTATCATAGCGATTCTATCTACTAGCAAGTCTTTGGGAGTTTGGAGGAAACTGGAGAACCCAGAGGAATACAGGGAGAAGGATTATGGATTCTCAGGATCGAACTGGGAATCCTGGAGCTGTGGTGCATGAGGTTTCAATTCCGATAAAATCTCTCGTAGCATTCCTGCCTTGCAGTACGACACCCAACAATGCTGCAAACAACAACAATTTTTTTTTTTGATAAATGTGCACCTATGGTTTAGTGCTAAAGAACTAAAATATTTTGGAATTATGTAATGAAAAATCCAGTTGATTCAGCTTACCTGATGGGAATCATGGCGAGGAATGTGATGATGCTGGATAAGGTGAAGACAAACCCTGGAAGGGTGTGCAGTGTGGACTGATAGACCTTGGTGTAGGTAAATGTTGTAGCTAAACCAACCAATTGGAAGGACAGCTGGAGCCCTGTCAAAGTCTTTCCTGTGGGTAAGCAAAGTGTAGAAATAATGCAAAACTCTGCTCAACAGCACCAGCTAGTGGTTAAGTGAGGTTCAGGGTGGCCTAATCCCAGCACTAGAGTAAGGTTCCAGAGGAGTTTGTTGATGTTTGGATACCCGATTTAACTCACCAGTTAATTACTATTGTTAGTAGGTGTATTAGAATTGGATGGCCAAACTGTTCCTCCGCTCCAGCCCTCAAGGATGAGAACTTGGAAACACTAAAAAAATATATTTACAGTATTTAGCACAAGGGTTCTCAAACTTCTTGTAACTCCTTTAACTGTTATGTAAATTCCACAGACCCACTCAGATTTAATTCATGAACATTTAAACGTGTACAATAATATTTTGTTTGTTTATTAGTGGCATACAGCTTTTTATTCCTGAACTTTCCACTGACAGAACACATTAGGTCCAAGTTGACATTATACATAGTCCTACTTGTTTTTGAGGTTTGGATTTAATCCATTCAGCTCAAAAGACCAGTAAATAAGGATAATAACTATAAGAACTCAATAAAACTAAGAATTTCCCTTAAAACTATGAATGATAGAATAGATTAGTGAAAACCATTTAGCACATGCCATTACCCAGAGTGACTTAAAAAAGTCCATGTTGTAGGAATACCATAGAGCTAACTGCCTGCTAGTAGTTCTTTAATGCATTTATGTATGTAATAATTTTCTACTTTTCTCTAATTTTATAAAAGGCAGTATTTCCCCTTTTTCATTCATTCATTCATTTATCCTTGTCAGAGTCACGGTGAATCTGAGGCCTAACCCAGGAACAAAAGTGTAATTGTAAAGTGTAGTTTTATCAAACATAGAAACATCTTCAGGAATATACTACATGCCCAGTCATCTTGATTTACTGTTATTAAACATTTCAGGTCTCAAGCAATTTCACAGAATAAATACAGTGTTCATGCTTGAACAGCTTTTGCCCTGCACTTGAACCCTACTTTTGAATTTCCTTGCTGTTAAATTGACTAGTTAAGTCTACAGAAAAAGTGAGTTCACTTCCTCCTGCTTACTTCCAATTTGTACAGTCCTTGTGAATCATACTCATGAGCTTTTGGTTTCAGTTGTAGTAATGAGTAATACTGGACATCCACCCGATGCATTAACTATGTTTATACTGAAATACATTAAATGGCCAAATATTTGCAGACATCTGACCATCAAAGCCATATGTAGGTCTTCCTTAAACTGTTGCCACAAAGTTGGAAGCACACAATTGTCTAGAATGTCATTTTATGCTGTAGCATTACAATTTCCATTCAATGGAACTAAGGGGCCCAAACCTGTTCCAGCATGACAATTCCCCTGTTTACAAAGTGAGGTCCATGAAGACATGGTTTGCCATGGCTGAAGAAAGAACTCAAGTGGCCTACACAGAACCCTGACCTCAACCCCACTGAACACCTTCGGGATAAACTAGAATATGCCTCAGGCCCTCTTGCCGACATCAGTACCTGACCTCACTAACACAAATCTCCACAGCAATCTAGTGGACAGCCTTATTGTGATGGCTAGATGACTGGGTCAGAGCATCTCCAGAATGGCAGGTCTTGTGGGGTGTTCCAGGTTTGCAGTGGTTAGTACCTAACAAAAGTGGTCCAAGCAAGGAAAACTGGTGAATCGGTGACCGGGTCATGGGCGCCCAAGGCTCACTGATGCACATGGGAAGCGAAGGCTAGCCTGTGTGGTCCAATCCTACAGAAGAGCTACTATAGCACAAATTTCTGAAAAAGGTTATTGCTGGCTGTGATAGAACAGTGTCAGAACACACAGTGCATCGCAGCTTGCTGCATATAGGGCTGCGTATCCACAGAATGGTCAGAGGATCAGATTGCCCATGCTGACCCCTGTCCACTGCTGAAAGTATCTACAATGTGCACATGAGCATCAGAACTGGACCATGGAGCAATGGAAGAAGATGGCCTGGTCTGATGAACCACATTTTCTCTGACATCATATTGATGGGCGGGCATGTGTGCATCGCTTACCTGGGGAAGAGATAGCACCAGGATGCACTATGGGAAGAAGGCAAGCTGACGGAGGCAGCGTGATGCTCTGGGCAATGTTCTGCTGGGAAACCTTGGGTCCTGGCATTCATGTTGATGTTACTTTGACATGTACGACCTACCTAAACACTGTTGCAGACCAAATACATCATTTCATTGCAATGGTATTCCCTAATGTCAGTGGCCTCTTTCAGCAGGATAATGCATCCTGCCACACTGCAAAAATTGTTCAGGAATGGTTTGTGGAACATGACAAAGAGTTCAAGGTGTTGACTTGGCCTCCAAATTACCCAGATCTCAATCCAGTCGAGCATCTGTGGGATGTGCTGGACAAACAAGTCTGATCCATGGAGGCCCCACCTCACAGCGTATAGGATATAAAAAGATCTGCTGCTAACGTCTTTGTGCCAGATACCACAGCACACCTTCAGAGGTCTTGTGGAGTCCATGCCTTGATGGGTCACAGCTGTTTTGGTAGCACAAGGGGGACCTACACAATATTAGGCAGGTAGTTTTAATGTTATCGCTGATCGGTGTATGGGTTTGATAGTCAGGTGTCCACAAACCTTTGGTCATATAGTGTATTTGTGATGAGCTGAGTGATTCTGGTGCTGATTTATTGGTCGGTGCTGTATTTACATTATTCTTGTGAGAAGTTTGTGGTTGTGTGTCACTCTGGCATCAAAAGGGAGCAATGCTAGCACAGTTGCAATGGCATTTAATAGGAGAGAAATTTTTAACAACCTGAAACATAAGGGGTAAAAACCAGGTTTAACCAAGTAGTAGAGACAGCAAATGTTGGACTCAAAAGTATAAGAACGCAATACAACACAATTGCACTAAGTTACAGCACATACTCAGCTCGGCTACTCCGTGATCTACAGGATGATGAGAATGATGGCACGGACGGTGATATTAGCTATTTGAGCAGAGTGTACAGATGAAAGAGCTGGAAAGACTAAAGGACAAACACGCTGCTGCATTGGTCAAATCAGTAGAGATGTATTCCAGCTGGTGCCACTATCAGCAGGGAGTCGAATGGCATTGTGGGTAATTTCTGAAACCGTTAACCAAAGTGAAAACAGACATGTCTATGAACGAAGTTTAAACTTAAAATATCAACTTGGAATTGCATTACAAATAAATCTTAAAATGAAGATGACATTTTAATGAGCTTTTTTTGTTTTTAGAGGTTAGAGAGTAAATTTTGAGATAGCTTGATAGGTGGTCAGCGTGCTCTTTTGTGTACTCAGAAATACAATGAACACACTGGATTAACGAAGTAATCTAGATCAACTATACCATTTAACAGACAGAGCCAGGGTACCATAATTTAATAGGATTCTTATTGCAGCACCACTGATGAGATTGATAGAGCGGGTGTAAGGATTATGGATTTTATTTTATTATTTTATAAAAGAGAAATTCCAGAGTAGATCAACCCTCTTAGTGCTTGCCAATGTCTGTTTATTCTGAGCTTCACACAAATGGTGCAGAAATGAAGAAAGGCCACTGCAATGCTCACTTTCTCAGAATACTAAAACACCTTCTCAGCATTCGAGCAAGGGTCCCCTCCCTCGAATGCACTGGTATGTACTTTCACTTCTTCTTTTCTCCTCAGCCTTATCAAATGAATCCCAGCAAAGCTTTCGACATCTGCTTTTCTAAACCAAACAGAGCCCTAAACTGTACTGCTTCAACCTGAAACCTAACCATTATAATAAGTCATCAGAGTGTTCACAAAAAGCAATAATGTATCACTTATGAAGGCCAACAAGATTAAGGGTGGAATAAAACGTACCATATGATGATCCTCGGATCTGCTTGGACAGCAGTGAGCGGATGGTGGGCATAGGGATAAGCGCAAACAAAGTAAGTGTACGAGCTGTAAAAGAGAAAAACAAGCAGAACTTATATGAAACACAAACTCTGCTGAATTTTGAGTGCTTTGGTAACATATTGTGTTAAACATGTTAAAACAGCATTCATTTTTTTAGGTTGAATAATGGCTCGTTTTTGATCTCATTTGACTCCTTTGCTGAATGAATTGCTCATGCATTTTGCCTACACACAAAAAAAAAACCCTAGCCGCTTTATTCACGTCATTCACACATCACTGACTGCTGGCTTCCCTATCTCAGTTCCTCATTTGTAAATATGTCAGATTGATGTGTTATGATTTCTACATTGCCTGCTTTTCTCACCTTGAAACGCAGGACTGTATTGATAGCAGTATCATCTTTTAATTTTTTTTTGTCCTGTACAGCTGCCCAAGCCTGTTCCTGCAGTGTTTAGCTCTAATTCCAATCCAACCCACCTGATTAGGTAAATTGAGACCTTTAACTGGCACTTGAATCCTGGAGTGATGGAACTGTCTATGGGTGATATTTCTCAAGGATTGTGGCTGCTGGAAATCGAATCTAAATCTATTTAAACTATTTAAGAATGTGTACACAAAGATAACTAATAAGCATTTAACCTTTTTTGAATGATAAAAATACATTTGTCTCTTTTACTTACTGTATTCAGTGATAACTAGTATATTGGTACCTATATACATTAGAATGCCTGGGATATTTGAAATTTTAGTCTTTTCATAACTGATGATTGACCATAACGTTCCAATTTTTTTCTTTTTTACATAGGACCTACATCTCACTCAATTGCCGACATGCTTTTAATAAACCTCTTTTGCCTCTGTGCCTTAAGTGTAAGACATAGATAGGAACTCTCACCCACTGTTTCTAGTCCTGCCAACAACTTCAAATGTATTGGGCTAAGATCATTCAGTTAGAAAAGTTGGATCTTTTCCCGCTATCTTTGGTCTTGGGAGTCCTTAACAGAAACATAATATCACCAAGTAATAAAAGCTTGTACAATATATTTACCTTTGCTGCAAGGAAGAACATCCTATTGCAATGGATTATGAAGGGCAATGGAATTATTTCCACTTGAATATTTAACTTGCATAGTTATTGAAAGAATAGAGCTATTTGATAGAATATGGGAGCCTTATGTTATCTCTATGGTGCCAAGCCTTTCAACAGCTCTACTTATAGCTTTCTCCTATAGGGAAATCCATTCAAGATACGTTATGATATTGCTTCTACTTGTAGCTATTGAACATAATTTTATATCTTAATGTAGATGATCTGTTCTGTACCTCTTGTTTCTCTTATACTTGTACTGAGCTTTGATTGTTTGAGCCTGTTTATATTAAAATCCCAATAATAATATTGGGTGGAATGATGGTGCAGCTGGTAGTGTTGCTGCCTTGCAGCTCCAGGGCCCCCAGTTCAGTCCTTACTCGGTGGTCTTTCACATGTTCACATATGGATTTACTCTGGGTTCTCTGAATTCCTTCCACCGCTTAAAAACATGCCAATAGGTGGACTGGCAACAATAAATTGCCCTTAAACTGGCACCCTGTGATGGAATTGGCTTCCCACTCAGTATTCAGGTGTATTCTTCCCTCGCACCCAGTATGCACGGGATAGGGTCTGGATCAAACACGACACTTGAACTGAACATGAATCAGTGAATGACTTACTGATATCTGTGAGTGATTTGTATACAAGCATCTGCCAAATAAATAAATGTAGGTTAAATAACATTTCATTAAACATTGATTATTTTTGTTTCAAATTAAAAAAAAAAAAAAAAAAAAAAAAAAAGTAAAAAGTCTATAAAATGACTGTACTTCTTTTAATCCCTTAATTGTAATCTATTGAATAGTTAGCGAACTTTTTATACTGTTTTAAAAAGTGCTGTATACATACAATTGTTTTACTACTACTACTACTACTACTACTACTACTATTATTATTATTATTATTATTATGAAAGCGTCTACTAAATGTCAAGCTAGACATAAACTGTAGCCAAGACCACTCCGAGATAGCAAATGACAGCTGGCCCACATACCGTATGGAATGACGGTAATGACTCAACCTGAGTGTGGCTGGCTTCTGACAAAACAAGATAAAACTCAGCCTAAAACCGGCTTGTTGTGTGTGGGCCAGATATGGCCCATATGACCTTTGCCATTGCGAGAACTGAGCCATATGGGCCATAGTTGGCCCAGATGAGCCCCAAAATGTATGCTATCTGGGCTTCAGCTCAGGAAGGGCTGCTAATTAGCTTATCAGTTGGATCAGGTGTTAGAGCAGGGAAAACTATAAAGTGTGCAGGACAGGATTAGGAACCTGAGGCTTAGACTCCTTGTCTCCTCTACCTTCTGTGATATTGCATAAATCAATGGTCACCAACCCTCTTCCTTGAGATCTACCTTCTTGCAGATTTCATCTCCAATCGAAATCTAAAACACCTCTTTTAGTTGATCAAGCACTTATTCAGGCAATGATTAGAGGGTCAGGTGGGCACCGTTATGGTTGACGCTAAAGTCTTCAGGAAGGTAGATCTCCAGAAACAGGGTTGGTGACCACTGGTGTAAATGGAAAGCCATGAATGACTTGTACAGTGACTTGACTGGCATTTACCTAAGTAATACGTGGTGGTTGTTGTAACGAACGTCATGAAGTAGATCCCTGTGAGGAAGGAGAACATGCCTATCATGATCATGCTCGTGTCGCTCATGGAGTACCGTGTGAACAGCTTCACGCCGAGGAAACTGGTGATGAAGATAACCGAGCCGGCGGCGTTGCCGTAGCCTACTTGCGTCGCAGTCCAGCTCAGCGGCTCCACCAGCACGTACACGTTCAGGATCTCCACTCCACCCGCCACCGCCACGTCGTACAGGATCCCGGCGGCGAACAGGAGCGCGATGTTTGCCTTGTCTCTGTTCAGGATGCCGACACTCTCACTATCCCGCCTCTCATCTGCGTCCGCGGACGGCGTGCGCGTGTTGACTTGTAGGATAAACGCCGCGTACACGAGGCACACGAAGTACAGCACCACGCTCATGCACGAGAGAACAAATCCTTGTCTGTGTCCGAGCGCATAGAGTTGGAACAGGTGACCTGATGCCAGACTCCCCAGGAAGCCCGCTACTCCGTATGTGAGCTCCGTGCGCATGATGCGCAGAGACCTGACCTCCTCGCTCGTGCTCAGCGACACCAGCGTTATCACGCCTGGCCAGTAGGACGAGAAGCCGCCGCAGAGACCGTTCACGACGGGAGACGCGTACATCACTTCTACCCTCCAGTCTAAAGCTATGACAAACAAGAGCAGCGCGCGTGAAACGAAGTAACCGATCAGAGGTACTACTACAGGAACCTTCCGGTAGCCTTTGTCTCCGATTTGCGCCAGCAGGAACGCTGGGATGATGGGCACCACCTTGGTTAAGATGTTAAAGATCATGTAAAAGTCTGCAATGGACTTCTGCTTGTGCTCTCCTCCGACTCCGGGGCGTGTGGTGTCCTCGTAACGCTGCTTCACAACCATCTGGAGGCCGGTGTCGAAAAACGAGCTGGCGACCTGCGCAAAAAACACCACAGGCTCCAGGTGGTTGCGGAGGAACGCCATTTGTCAGTCACGGTGAGAAATGAAGCGGCGAAAGTTTTATAGTTTCGAGTCACTGGCTTAATTTGCGCTTCCGCAATTTCGTCACTCCCACCGACATCTCAGACTCACCACCTCCAAATAAACACAATAGCAGCCGGTCAGTGAATCTGTGCTCGTAAATGAACCAGTGCAATAACATTTCCGTGTTTTAACTGTAGCCCAACTTGTGGGTTGGAGAAAGCAGACCGCGTCATTCATCCACGGGGAAGTTGCACAAGCTAAACTGCCTTGTTGATTAGTCATGATATATAAAGTTAAAGGGAAAAAATCACCCTGAGCCGCTATATCAATATTTATTATTAATAGGCCTATTTGAGCTTCAGTGCAAAATATGTTCTGATGGAATTCAGAACCCTTTTTTGGTTTAAATTTCTTTCATTGTTGGTATGTTTTCACTCTGGCTAACAGTTTCCCAATGGAAATTCATCTCTACCTAAAGAGAGTGATGCAGCAGAGCTTCAGTCCTTTAGTCTGTCTAGCTCTTGCACCTCCTCATCTGTACTCTCTGCACAGACTTCAACTTCCAAAAGCTTCAACCTTCCGTCACTGCCTTCACACCCATCGTCTCATAGATCTCAAACTAAGCCCAGTCTCTGATGTAACTCGGCACGACTGTGTCGTTTAGCTGAATTGCATTATTTTGCTGTCTTCACTAATTCTACATTGGATATCTAATTAATATGAGAAAGAATGTCACTAAAAATGGTGACTGAGGAAAGAAGCTATTGCTCAGTTTTTTTTTTTTTTTTTTTTTGCGTCCTGGAGCTACAAGCAAAATCTGACCGTTATTATGTACACTATATGGCCAAAAATTTGCAGACAAATGACCATCACACCCATACGTGGACCTTCACCAAACTGTGGCCACAAAGTTAGAAGCACACAATTGTATAGGAGGTCTTTGTATGCTGTAGCATTACAATTTCCCTCCACTGGAACTAAGAGGCCCAGAGCTGTTCACAAAGCAAAGTCCATATAGACATGGTTTGACAAGGTTGGAGTGGAAGAACTTGAGTGGACTGCACAAAGCCTCTGACCTCAACCCCACTGAACACCTTTGGGATGAACTGGAATGTTGACTGCCTGCCAGGCCTCCTCGTATGACAGCAGTGCCTGACCTCACTAATGCTCTTGTGCCTGAATGAGCAGAAATCCCCACAGCCATGTTCCAAAAATCTAGTGTAAAGTGTTCCCAGAAGAGTGGAGGTTATAATAACAGCAAATGAGGACTAAATCTGGAATGGGATGTTCAACAAGCACATATGGGTGTGATTATCAGGTGTCCACATGTTTGCGGATGACATTGTGATCTGTAGTGAGAGCAGGGAGCAGGTGGAGGAAAGTCTAGAGAGGTGGAGGTTTGCTCTGGAGTTAAGAGGAATGAAGGTTAGTTGCAGCAAGAGAGAATACATGTGTGTGAATGAGAGGGATCCAAGTGGAACAGTGAGGTTACAGGGAGAAGAGATAAAGAAGGTGCAGGATTTTAAGTACTTAGGGTCAACAGTCCAGAGCAACGGGGAATGTGGAAAAGAGGTGAAGAAGCGTGTGCAGGCAGGTTGGAATGGGTGGAGAAAAGTGTCAGGTCTGTTGTGTGATAAAAGAGTACCAGCAAGAATGAAAGGAAAGGTGTACAGGACAGTAGTGAGACCAGCGATGTTGTATGGTTTGGAGACAGTTGCACTGAGGAAAAGACAGGAGGAAGAGTTAGAGGTAGCAGAGCTAAAGATGTTGAGGTTCTCTTTGGGAGTGACGAGGATGGATAGGATCAGGAATGAGTACATCAGGGGGACAGCACATGTGAGATGTTTTGGAGACAAAGTTAGAGAGGCCAGGTTGAGATGGTTTGGGCATGTTCAGAGGAGGGAGAGTAAATATATCGGTAAAAGGATGCTGAGGTTAGAGCTGCCAGGCAGGAGGCCGAGAGGAAGACCAAAGAGGAGGTTTATGGATGTAGTGAAGGAGGACATGAAGGTAGTCGGTCTGAGAGAAGAGGATGCAGGGGATAGGGCTAGATGGAGGCAGATGATTCGCTGTGGCGACCCCTGAAGGGAACAGCCGAAAGGAAAAGAAGAAGATCAGGTGTCCACAAACTTTTGGCCATATAGTGTATTTGAGATTACTGAACATTTTTCTCCTAGTAAATGCCATTGTAACTGAATTATGGCAGTTAAGATGACCACTTGGTGATTCTGCTCAGAGTTGTTTATGTTCTTGGACTCAGAAATTAGTTGTTTCTTTAGAAATGCACTTAAACATCTTTGGATAGAAGGCTTACCTATACTACCAATTACGTGGTCAATACTAGATAATGATATTGAGTGTTTGATAGGTACATAGAGTTACAGCCTGACTCCTAAATGCTTTAATTTGGAAGCCACTGCTGTTGTTTCACTCAAGTTTGTTTATAACATGACATCACACACTATCAAGTTGAAGGTTTCAGAAAATTGGAGTTCCCAAAAAGTTCCCAAACTGGCAGTTAGGAGTTCAACAAAGACATGAGCACTTTTTTTTACAAGACAGGAGCTCATTCAGACAGCTATCTTGTGAGTCTAAGACCTACCTATTTTTAGATACATGATCCTCCTTGTATTGATCAATGCTCAGTTTCTGACAACACGATGACTGAACATGGGCTGGCTTCAAGAAAACAAAACACCCATTATACCCATTCACAGAGACTTGTTTTAATGTGTTATATTTCAGTTTATGTAATAGAGCGCATTTGTATTTGGTCATGGGATTTTCTTTGCAGAACCGGTCTGTCCTGATTTTTTTTCTTTTCTGAAGTGCAAAGCATTGATTCAAGATAACAAGAACAGCACATATCTTTTAAGAGGTTTTGGACTGCTGTAGACCTCTGAATACCTTTGCTACAACCTTAAAAATGCCCTCTCTTATCAGTTCTTTTGTTATCAGTTTCAATATTAACTATATAAGAATCCTAGGCACTTCTTACCACACAGACGTACACATGCAGACAAGACAAATAAGTCATGCTGTTATAAACTGAAAGTAATGGGAAGCTACTTATTTTTTCCCACTGCTTTTAAAAGTCTGAGCAAAATGTTAAACCATGCACCAGGCTCTGAATGGCTTATCTATAAACAGACAGGTGACAAATTAAAGGAAAACTCAATGTAAAGTGTCTTATTAAGGTGTTGGGCTGCTTGTACAGCTTCATTGCAATATGGCATGGACTTTACAAATCACTGGAACTGTACTGGAGCGATGAACACTATTCTTCCAAAAGATATGTGAAGGTCATATCATGAGACTTACATAATTTTCATCTTCATCAAATCATTCAGTGAGCCCTCTTGTCATGTGGATGGGGGCTGGGTCATACTGGAAGAGATCACTCCCATCAGGATAGAAATGTTTGATTTGGGGATAAAATTACTCAGTCAGAAGAACTATGTATTGATTTGTAGTGAAAAAGGGAAAGTGCAGCTAAACAATGCCAGCTTCCAATGATATAACAGAGCCACTGTTTTTTCCCTTTAATTTGGCAGCATTACATATTTATCTACACTAATGAGCAAATCTTCTGGTTAAGATCTCCATGTAGCGTACTGTGATCAATAATCTGCATTTTGTACTGTCCTAAACTTGCTTTATAATTTCAGTCTGATAATTTCAGAAACACTAACGGAGTGTCTCAATCAACTCCCTAGTTCAGTCATCAGGGCACTGATCAGGGAGTTGGCCATTTTAAGGGCTGGCTCAATAGCAAAATCCTTCCAATGCACTGGCATGTTTGCTCAATAAAAAATCCCTCAATGCACTGCAAAAAATTTCCCTTGCTGGATTTACGTCATATTTTCTGAAGCCTCTCAGCTCGAAAAAAAAAGAAAGGCGGACAAACTCTCAGCCAACTTCATCTACGAATGCTCTCAAATGATTACTTACGTTAGCGATTTTTAACTTTATTTGACGTTCTACATACAATATACTTGAGTCTAACAACTTTTAAGTGTTTAATAATGTAAAAAAAAAATCCTCAAGCTTGCTGTGTGAAGTACCATAACAGAAATGCATGTGATTAAGCTAACAAATTTATATGACATATAAAACTTAAATATTTTAAAGTTTTGGTGACGTTTTACAAGGCGAGTATGTCGAGTTATCAGTGTCCTAATGTGTAGTGAGCTTGGGTCCTTACCAGTTCCTGAACTTTTGTACATGATATACTGATTCATGACCTAGGGAGCTTATTGAGACACATATAGGTGCATCTCAATAAATTAGAATGTCGTGGAAAATTTCGTTTATTTCAGTAATTCAACTCAAATTGTGAAACTTGTGTATTAAATAAATTCAATGCCACAGACTGAAGTAGTTTAAGTCTTTGGTTCTTTTAATTGTGATGATTTTGGCTCACATTTAACAAAAACCCACCAATTCACTATCTCAACAAATTAGAATATGTTGACATGCCAATCAGCTAATCAACTCAAAACACTTGCAAAGGTTTCCTGAGCCTTCAAAATGGTCTCTCAGTTTGGTTCACTAGGTAAGCCACAAACATTCATTACCAAAGAAGCTAGCTGTTCACAGAGTGCTATATTCAAGCATGTTAACAGAAAGTTGAGTGGAAGGAAAAAGTGTGGAAGAAAAAGATGCACAACCAACCGAGAGAACCGCAGCCTTATGAGGATTGTCAAGCAAAATCGATTCAAGAATTTGAGTGAACTTCACAAGGAATGGACTGAGGCTGGGGTCAAGGCATCAAGAGCCACCACACACAGACGTGTCAAGGAACTTGGCTACAGCTGTCGTATTCCTCTTGTTAAGCCACTCCTGAACCACAGACAACGTCAGAGGTGTCTTACCTGGGCTAACGAGAAGAAGAACTGGACTGTTGACCAGTGGTCCAATATCCTCTTTTCAGATGGGAGCAAGTTTTGTATTTCATTTGGAAACCAAGGTCCTAGAGTCTGGAGGAAGGGTGGAGAAGCTCATAGCCCAAGTTGCTTGAAGTCCAGTGTTCAGTTTCCACAGTCTGTGATGATTTGGGGTGCAATGTCATCTGCTGGTGTTGGTCCATTGTGTTTTTTGAAAACCAAAGTCACTGCACCCGTTTACCAAGAAATTTTGGAGCACTTCATGCTTCCTTCAGCTGACCAGCATTTTGAAGATGCTGATTTCATTTTACAGCAGGATTTGGCACCTGCCCACTCTGCCAAAAGCACCAAAAGTTGGTTAAATGACCATGGTGTTGGTGTGCTTGACTGGCCAGCAAACTCACCACACCTGAACCCCATAGAGAATCTATGGGGTATTGTCAAGAGGAAAATGAGAAACAAGAGACCAAAAAATGCAGATGAGCTGAAGGCCACTGTCAAAGAAACCTGGGCTTCCATACCACCTCAGCATTGCCACAAACTGATCACCTCCATGCCACGCCGAATTGAGGCAGCAATTAAAGCAAAAGGAGCCCCTACCAAGTATTGAGTACATGTACAGTAAATGAACATACTTTCCAGAAGGCCAACAATTCACTAAAAATGTTTTTTTATTGGTCTTATGAAGTATTCTAATTTGTTGAGATAGTGAATTGGTGGGTTTTTGTTAAACGTGAGCCAAAATCATCACAATTAAAAGAACCAAAGACTTAAACTACTTCAGTCTGTGTGCACTGAATTTATTTTATACACGATTTTCACAATTTGAGTTGAATTACTGAAATAAATGAACTTTTCCACGACATTCTAATTTATTGAGATGCACCTGTATGACCTTGTTGACATAGTTTTAGATTTTCTAGGACATATTTCCAAAATAATTTGGGCAGAACACACAGGTCTAGTAAAGAATAAGGAACAAAAGTAAAAAAAAAAAAAAATAATAATAATTATATACCTTCCCCCACTTCAAACACAGAATGATTGAGCAATGCAGACTAAGCCTTTAATATGTTCACTATATTATCACTCTGTGCTCACCAGCAACTTCATGTTTATAGATTTGAGGTGTTTTGTCATGGCAGTGGTACCACAGCTTATGGTATAAAACTGTAACTTTGTAAAATATTTACTTGAATTAAGAAGCATTTTGTGAAGAATCACAATTCATAACGAGAAAGAAACCATGTTTATGCATTTTGTTTTTAATGAGAAAATAATTATATATGCGTTTAAGTGTAAGCCTTACAATTACTATAAAACAACATAAGCAGAATATATTAACATACAATAAGTGGTTAACAAATTAACAGAATTAAAAAAAAACAAAAAAACAGCACTTTGCCACTTCACAAGTAAAAAAAGAGTGAAAAGCTACTTGCAAAAATAAGTGGCTTCCAATTTTGAAGAGTATATTCGCAAAAACAGAGCAACATTGTATGAACTTATTATTTAAAAAAAAAAAAAATTCATTTTAAATCTATAGATACTGTCTGAACAAAGTCAAATAAAGTCCAAACTCATTACTAATAATTTTATGTATTATAGAGCTTGTCTGCTAATTTAAGGTTTCCTCTGATACCCTCTTTTCTATTACACTACACTTTTTAGATAACTTAGCTTCAGGTCATAATAAAGCAAAGACTTCTTTGTTTGCATACTTCTTTGGAGAACACACTTTGGAAAATCCAAGCTTCAACCCAATCCAACTGAAGGCTTGAAAAACACTTATTTATGAATTTTATTTACCTACACAAAACTGCTCACATGTATATATGGCAATTATTCAGCACACATGTTGCTACTGAGGATGGTCAGGACGTCCTGGAGACTTGCATATATTTATGGAAATCTAAAAATTGCTTAGTCAGACACACATCCATGCTCACAAGCACACGTGCACATTCTCTCACACACACACACACACACACACCAAAGGTTATACCTTGCAGAAATGCAATGGTAATAAAACACTAGCCTCCATAAAACAATGTCCCATTCATAGATACACTGTAAATAGTTCACTGCACAAAGAAAAATATTTCCCTCTTATATTATTCAAAACATATGCCTACTAACCAGGTCATATAGCACACTGAAATATCTGAATAAGAAACATATCTTTCAATAGGTATGATGTTCTTGATTCATTGCTTAATATCAGATCCAGCCAGACTATTATAGCACACACAGTCCAAAAATCATCAGTCCTATCATGATGATATAATCATACTGGAACAATCTATGACAGGGATCTTCAATGTTATCCATGTGGCTGACAGCTTTCATTACAGACAAATTGGAGGCACACTGGATAGTTGAAGGGAGACCAAGGTGAACTGATTAAACAAGTGAAATCAGGTGTGACTCCTGCTTGGTTGGAATGAAAGTCTGCAGCCAAACGGATAACGTTGAAGATCTCTGTCATAGATTGTTCCCGTATGGTTAAAATATCACGATTGAAGACCTCTGATCTATGAGAAGTTCTTGCAAAAACATCTTTTCCAGATTTTCATCAAATGCAATGCTTTGAAACTTGTTACCATTGAATCAACAATGTCACTTCAATACAGATTTTTGTCTTGTCTTGCTTCTTCACATCACAGGGCGCAATCTTAAAGAAAATGGTGGTTTTGCACTCACAGTTGTGCCTAACATCTAAAAACACATATTTCTTATATCAGGACAGATGTCTATTAAATACTGCATTTTCATGTATTATACTATAAGTATGTAAAAAAAAAATGGAAAAAGCTTTTGTGAAAGTCTGCTGAATGAGTGTTCTTGTAATATATGTCCTTTCAGGTATAGAATCCATAGCTTTATTCCTTGTGGGTGGAATAAGACCCAAAAACTAATGTCAAGAAGAGTATCTCAGGAACATTTGCCAAAAGATGTTGCTGTTTTGTTCTCCACAATGAATTCTTCCTTATTGACGGTGTGTTCGTGTCCATCATCAGACTGGATGAATGTCAAATCTGACTTTGCTTTTCTAATATGCTGGTGTTTTTCAGGTAAGAAACATCATTCCCCACTTTCATGTTTATAATTATATACAAAGCATTCATATAACATTATTTCACTGCATTGCATTTATACATTCTAATCAAATCCGCTAAAACAAGGCAAACACACAGTATAAAAGAGAAACAGTTCATATAGCTCACTAATAAAGCGTTTACTTAATATAAAACTCCAGAGAGAGGGCTTGATTAAAGTGTTTTGGTGTAAGGAATTCATTTTTCATTGACGGTGCTTCTAAACACCTGTATTACTATTTCCATATCATGGCCTGGCATGTTCATTTAAACAAGCTAAAATCTTACATCACTCTTGTATATGGTGCACAGCACGTTGCACTCACTCAGTGTTGCCAGATTGGGGGATTTCCTTCATTATTATAATCCAGCAGATGGTTGAGATGTGTTGTAAACTGGTGATGGCTATATGCAACTCAATCTGGCAGCCCTGGCTGTACTCACTTTCAATATATATATGTTCAATATATCATACATACATTCTATCACACATGATAACATACATTGTATAAGATTGTTGTGTCCAGCCACACAATTCAAAAGGAAACTGGTTAAAGGGGAAAATACATGAAAACTGAAACAGTATATGTGGAACAGTATATGAAACATTTTGTGGTTTATGTTGCAGTTTACCATGGTATAATGGCAGCCCAGCTCTTATTCCTTTATCTGTTTCCTGTCTGGGCTGGCTGCTAAAAAGCATCTTCAGTAATTAATTGCCATATTTATTATTTTTCAGTGTTAATGTAATAATTGACTAACTGAATACTATTGTGCATTTACAAACCTGGACAATACTACTTTTGTTCAACTACAAGTTCTTATACAAGTCTTCAAGCCAAACCATTCTGTGCCCTACTTTCATTTTCTGTCTCTAAAAGATTCCTGCTGCAGTGTTTAATTTTCAGTGGATTTTTAATCCAATATTGTAAATTATGTACAGGACCTAATTATTTGTACATTTCATTGGACCTATTGTGCTACAGAATATGTATGTTGTGCTACTTTACTGTAATATAAATAACAAACTGCATTTGCGACTGTATATTCCCAAATCAAATCCTTAGGTTTAACAAGGACTGGAACTGGCATATCCCACTCTACCTGAAATACTTACTTAACATGGGAACAATCCTCATTATAACACACACCATTTTTGTTTCATCTTAATCAGGCACTCCCATTTGAAAATGTCCTTTTCAATGTATAGAAATACTTCACATCACCCTCTGACAAATCTTCATACATAATCTTTCTTAACCCACTTGAAAACCCACACATGGATCACTTGGCATGGTCAATTCAAAGCCAATTTATATACCCAACCATAAAAAAACTGGAAAGCAATCCAAAAATGAAAATAAGCATTTTCTTTGCACATGTCCCAAAGTACTGCACACATCAACTGAAAAAAGCTTGAAACTAAAGAGAGACAGAAAGCACAACAATATATTTGGATACCAAATTGCCATCGCATTGAGTTTTTAGTGAGAACCTTTCCACAGATCCCACTACATGACTGGATGATCTTCTGTGGTGATCATTTGGAGATCCAATGATTATTTGTTCCTGCAATATACATATACTCAGCATAAATACTTGTGGTTTTCTCCCACATACTTTTGTTTTTTTCTCACTCTTCCTGTTGTTTAAATAGGGAGCTGGCTTTACTCTTCCTCCTCTTCCTCCTCAGCTTCTTCCTGGTTGGCATAGATTCCTGCCTCCCATCGCAGAGCCATGTTACTTTTCCTGCGGGTGACTCGCGTCGCCTCTAGAACCTGCCCCCGACACACAGAGCAAGATGGTGTTTGTGTGTATGGGTGACTGAGCATATAACATTAAACTATTTTATACGACAGTGCTTTTGAATTCTCCAGTCTCATTTTTCAGAAGGTGTTAAATTTTTTTTATAACAAATTCTCTATAACAGTTCTGGCTGTAAATCACAGATTTTTATGAATGCGTTCATTTTAATGTGTTATTGTTTCTGTGGTTACAGGGACTTATACAGGGACTGTGGATGGGACAGGGACAGTGGACAGGTGCTGTCAAAGACACATATAATCATTGATATGGTGAAGCTTTCTATAAGGACAAATTTATGGATGGAGTCTCCGGTCACAGTAGACTCTTCAGGGCAGAAGTATTTGTGCTTTCTCTGTAACATCTTGAGTAGTGTTTTTGTCATTAACTTTAAAAGACTAATGAGGGAATGACTATTTATGGCTGCTGTAACACAAACTATAACAGGAACTAACTTGTTTCAGGGATGCTCCAAATTTTCATTGTGTGCAAATTTCTGTGGTATAAGAAACACTTGTGAAGATGTTGCACTTTTTGGAAAATAATCAACTTCAGGGTGGTAGCAGTAACTCCACTTTGTATTTGGCTGCCTCACACCACCCCATCACTGATTAATTTTCTTTAACATCACAGTTTATTCCTTTCGTAATACTTAGGCTACATTCATTTGTAGTTATTAAATTGTGTAGTTATTTTGGTGCATATACATCATCACCATCATATGATGCACCAACAGGTCAAACCAGATCACTGACATACAGTGGGGGAAAAAAGTATTTGATCCCCTGCTGATTTTGTACGTTTTCCCACTGACAAAGAAATGATTAGTCTATAATTTTAATGGTAGGTGTATTTTAACAGTGAGAGACAGAATAACAACAAAAAAAATCCAGAAAAACGCATTTCAAAAAAGTTATAAATTGATTTGCATTTTAATGAGGGAAATAAGTATTTGATCTCCTATCAATCAGCAAGATTTCTGGCTCCCATGTGTCTTTTACACAGGTAACGAGCTGAGATTAGGAGCACTCTCTTAAAGGGAGTGCTCCTAATCTCAGCTTGTTACCTGTATAAAAGACACCTGTCCACAGAAGCAATCAATCAATCAGATTCCAAACTCTCCACCATGGTCAAGACCAAAGAGCTGTCCAAGGATGTCAGGGACAAGATTGTAGACCTACACAAGGCTGGAATGGGCTACAAGACCATCGCCAAGCAGCTTGGTGAGAAGGTGACAACAGTTGGTGCGATTATTCACAAATGGAAGAAACACAAAATAACTGTCAGTCTCCCTCGGTCTGGGGCTCCATACAAGATCTCACACCGTGGAGTTTCAATGATCATGAGAACGGTGAGGAATCAGCCCAGAACTACACGGGAGGATCTTGTTAATGATCTCAAGGCAGCTGGGACCATAGTCACCAAGAAAACAATTGGTAACACACTACGCCGTGAAGGACTGAAATCCTGCAGCTCCCGCAAGGTCCCCCTGCTCAAGAAAGCACATGTACAGGCCTGTCTGAAGTTTGCCTGAATAATTCAGAGGAGAACTGGGTGAAAGTGTTACGGTCAGATGAGACCAAAATCAAGCTCTTTGGCATCAACTCAACTCACCGTGTTTGGAGGAGGAGGAATGCTGCCTATGACCTCAAGAACACCATCCCCAACGACAAACATGGAGGTGGGAACATTATGCTTTGGAGGTGTTTTTCTGCTAAGGGGACAGGACAACTGCACCGCATCAAAGGGACGATGGACGGGGCCATGTACCGTCAAATCTTGGGTGAGAACCTCCTTCCCTCAGCCAGGGCATTGAAAATGGGTTGTGGATGGGTATTCCAGCCAAGGCAACAAAGGAGTGGCTCAAGAAGAAGCACATTAAGGTCCTGGAGTGGCCTAGCCAGTCTCCAGACCTTAATTCCATAGAAAATCTGTGGAGGAAGCTGAAGGTTTGAGTTGCCAAACGTCAGCCTCGAGACCTTAATGACTTGGAGAGCATCTGCAAAGAGGAGTGGGACAAAATCCCTCCTGAGATGTGTGCAAACCTGGTGGCCAACTACAAGAAACGTCTGACCTCTGTTATTGCCAACAAGGGTTTTGCCACCAAGTACTAAGTCGAAGGGGTCAAATACTTATTTCACTCATTAAAATACAAATCAATTTATAACTTTTTTGAAATGCGTTTTTCTGGATTTTTTTGTTGTTATTCTGTCTTTCACTGTTAAAATACACCTACCATTAAAATTATAGACTGATCATTTCTTTGTCAGTGGGCAAACTTTTCAAATACTTTTTTCCCTCACTGTATTATCAACAAATTTAGTTTTTTTTTTCTCCTGCCAGTTTACAGGTTATTCAAGCAATGGGTAAAATTGACTCAAATTAATTAATTAAAAGTAATATTATGACAAGTTGAACACACTCACATGCACATCCCACAATTAATATACATTTACATACTGAGCACTACATCTTACATCATACTTTGAGCCTAATATTCTATAACAGTTGGGGAACTGTAAATACACTCCACATCACACAATACACTCCACAGCACACAATACAGACTTGAGTAAGTGTAAACACAAGCTGTACAGGCTGATTACAAACAATGCAGAGGAACAAATACAGACATGCTGCATCAGAAGGCCAGGTGGGCGTCTCGAACTTTCACCAGGTCTTACAATCACAGGGGTCATTGTATATATATATATATATATATATATATATATATATATATATATATATATATATATATATATATATATATATATATATATATTTTTTTTTTTTTACCAATGAACTGGAATGTCCAGTCCAAACTATACTGTCTACAAATAAGGGTTGTACAATAAATCTAGCACTGTGAAAACAAGGACGCAATCTGTGAAAACAATCACGGGTTTCTCTGCTGTGTTAAACCTTTATAGCACTTGCTGAAATGTTACATACTGAAGAATGGTAAAATGATACACGAGACTGGACAATCTTTGTTCATTATTGTGTGCCAATGATATGAGGGAAGTGAGGATGTTGGATAGGGTTAATGGAAAGGAGGTTTAGGTAGAACAGGCAACAGACAATGTTTTCCTTTGTGTTAACAAGGTGGACAACAAGGTGCAAACACTTTGCACAACATTTAAATAATAATGGATCTGTACAGTACATGCTCACAAAGTGCTCTGTATAAGTATCCACCCCAGTTGAACTTTTCCACGTTTTGTAGTGTTACAACCTGGAATTGAATGTTGAGAATCTATTAAAAAAATATTGAACTGGGGAAAAAATATAACAAAGTATAACATAACAATTGTGATTGCATAGATCCACCCTGGATGGGGTGCCAGCCCACTGCAGGGCACAATCACACACACTCTATGGACAATTGCATGTCTACATGCATGTCTTTGGACTGGGGGAGGAAACCAGAGTACCCTGAGAAAATCTCAGAAGCAATGGGAGAACATGCAAACTCCACGCACACAGGACGGAGGCGGGAATTAAACCCCCAAGCCTGGAGGTGCGAGGCAAATGTGCTAACCACTAAATCAGCATGCCTCCTGATTGCATAGATAAAACACATAAATTAGTTCTGATGCAAACACTTGCCATCAGAAGTCGCATAATTAGTTTTACCTGTGTGCAATTAAATTGTCACATGATCTCAATATAAATACACCTGTTCCTGTAAGGCCTCAGAGTTTGTTAAAAAACATACCTGAACAAACAGCATCATGAAGCCCAAGTTTCAGAAAAAGAAGAATCAGTCAACTCTTAAGAAGCTGGAGAGATCTATAGCTCAGAATGGGAGAAGCTCAAGACATACATAGTTCCACATTCCACAAAGCTGGGATTTATGGAAGAGTGGTGAGAAGAACGTCATTATTGGAAAAAATGTCATATGTAATTCTGCTTGAAGTCTGTCAAAAGGCATGTTCGAGAGTTAGCAAATGTGTGAAAAAAGGTTCTCTGGTCTGATGAGACCAAAATAAAACTTTTTAGCTTTGCCACAAAGTGCTACGTTTAGTGGAAATCCAACACTGCTCATCACCTTGAGAACACCATTCCCATCATGTAGCATGGTGATGGTAGCATCATGCTTTTCATCAGCAAGGACCGGAGAACTGGTCAGGGTTGAGGGCAAGTTGAAACTAACCATATACAGGGCAATCCTCAACGAAAACCTGTTCAACTGCAAGTGACTTGAGAGTGGAGCGAAGATAAACCTTCCAACAGGACAATGAGCCTAAGCATGCTGCCAAAACTACACTGGAGTGGTTGATAGAAACATATCCTTGAGGATTTGCAGCTATACGTGCAGCCAAATGTGGTTCTACCAAGTACTGACCCAGGGGGGTAAACACTTATGCAACTACCAAATGTCTGCTATTTAATTAAATTTGTCATAAAAAACTGCACCTTCAAATGTTAGACATATTGTGTAAATCAAACGGTGAAATCCCAGTTAAGTCTATTTCAGTTCTAGGTTGTAACACTACAAAATGTGGAAAAGTGGGTGGAATATTTATGTAAGGCACTGTATATCACAAATGATACGGCACACAAAATGAATCGTTATTAGAGTTGATAACTTCTTGTATGTCAAAGTGTTTGACACCACAGAAATGCCACACCCATTTGCACCACCCAAATGCCAAAGAAAAACTATGACATGCAATAACATGATGAGATGGACACATTGAGTTTTCAGGCAAGCAAACTAACAGTACCTCAGATGTAACATCTTTAGTGAGCAATAGACGCACATACTGACAAGAAGGAAAAAGGAAGTTAGTCAATGAAAAACACTTGCAATAGAGAGCAGCTTTAGAAAAGCAGATTTTTCACGAAGAACAGTGGTCTTCATTTCTGAATATTTTTGTTTTAATATTAGATGCATTTTCTCATCAACACAACAAAAAAGGATTTGTATTTGTGTACAGTATATTTTAATTCCTCATTTATAGTAGCTGACATATAGATTTCAACAATACGTTGGTGTTTCACACTAATTAAACCAAGGGCCTGATCACTGAATAGTCATTTTATTACCATAATAAGGTGCAATGCATTTTAGTGCAATGGGAATTTAGCAAATCTACTTTAGGAAGATCCCAGTAAAAGTTTAGCATGTTAGGTTGTTTTAATAATGAATTCAAAACAAAACAGGATGGCAACAACATACCCTGTTTGCGAATGTATTTCAATTCTTCCAGAGACTCTTTTTAAAACCGAAAAAGAAAGATACTTTCATTTATGGTGGCATGGCTTTTCATGTGCCTCAGCCAGTTTTAATTCCTTCTCTTTGGTGTTAAGCTGGAACGTCCCTCGCCATTTCCTGTGTGAAAAGCCTTCAGTTCACATGCAATGTAAAAGAGGAATTGCCCTTCAAAGCCACAGACTTGCATCACTCTCAAGTGAGGTAACGGGGCCAGAATCATCATGAGCATTTCATTTAAAGCTTAAAACGCCAGTACCACATCTACGGTACCTCTTGAAACTTCCTGTTTCGACATGAGCTAAGGAAATGTAACTTTAAGGAATAGCCCTGTGAGATAAAGACAGTATATTATTAGTCTAGAGCTGGCCCATGTCCAGTTCTGGGGACCTACTGATTACCGTATAGAGATTTAATTCTTCCTACAGCTCACACCCCTGATCCAAAGACCTAATCATCAAGCTCTTCATGAGGTACATGAGGTGTTTTTGGTCCCCAGCACTGGACTTAAGAACCCCTGCTGTAGAGGATACTAAACTGCTCTAATGAAAAACAACTGCTTTTCTATTCATTATGAAACTCACACTGTTGTCCTCAGTCTTCTCCCGACGCCTGACTTTGTGTGTCTCATAATCTTCCATTAGGGTCTGCATGAAGTTTTTAGGCCGCTGGCTTCCGCCTGAGTCATCACTCCCCAGATCAGAAAGAGGGGATGGGAGTGCACCTTCGGAAGAAGCTGGAGATACTGGTGGGGCAACACGGATCTTTTCAATTTTACCTGAGCCAATGGAAGTAGAAAAGCATGTAAATGAGGGTAAAAAGCAAGGTGATGTTAAGTGAAAGAAGTTAATGAGTAGGTCAGTAATGCTAATGGAGCAAATGGATCCAACAGTTAGTATCATGTTTACCGGCAGCTGCCTTATCCAACCCTATAGCTTTTCTAGCTAAATTAGCTGAATCACTTCTTTATTTATAAAGCATGTTGATTGTTACAGTAATAATACATCCTAAACAGAAATGACTTTATCAGTCTCAGGCCATTCAGCAAGTTTTTCAAGACTGAGGGCAGATTTTTATGATGAATACATGGTGAGTTTGAGAGAGAACTCAAAAAACCAGAGGACAAAATCACAGAGACAGCTCTTAAAATAACTGTTACTTAGATATAGACTCCCGTGGTGAATTTGTGCATCACTAACAGTAAATGAATCCTAACTGGACTGGGATCTTTCCAACAAAAACTATGTTCCAGTTGGTAATGTCACATTTCAGCATCAGATAACACTGAGGAGAGAAAATGAGAAAGCTACTGTAAGACACATTCTTGATGGTAAATAGTGCAGAAAGCAGAGAAGGGGAGAAAACTTTTAATGTTAGCTTGTAGCTCTATATTGTCATTCCTCATTTAAGTTGAAGGGATTTTAATGGACGGAATTTGTTGGCCTATAGACCAGGCTTTTGTTATGTTCTACGCAAAATCTTGAGACAGTCATACCTTAAAAGTAGAAGCAGAGTAAAGATATATTAGTAAATACTGTATACTACTATTCTGTCACTTGAAAATTGTTTAAATTAAAAAAAAAAGACTGATTGTTTTCTGATATTTTGCAATATACAAAACTTCATAACTTCAGTTTTCAGTGGTTTTGCTTAAAGATGACTGATAATTATTATTACAACTGTATGCAAAATCATGCCCTAGTAAAACAATGAATAGGTAGGGTTCAGTAGAATATCTTCAAAAGTACAGCTGAAATATCCCTGTTTACAGTATGTTATAATCACAATGACTGGACTCTTAACCTTTAATATTTAAGTAAAACATTACTAAATGGTAATATTTTTTTTAGGTATAGTAAAACAACAGAGAGTCTTCCGTGACAAGATATAATTGGTTCCAAAGTCTAAAGCTATCTTTGATTACCCTCATTAATTTAACTTTTGTATTCCAACCAGCTCTCAACACATGATCCAGAACATGATCCACTCATCATTCTGTAGTCCTATATTTAAGCATAATCCTATGCTTAAATGTTGTTATCCGAAACATAAAAATATGGACTGACTGAAGGTTCTTTAACACTAGTGTGATGTATAGTGGCACCCTCTGAGTCAGCCTGACCCTTAATGACCTTAAGCCTTTGTCATTGTATAGAAGGGATTTATAATAATATTGTGCAATTCATTGTGCCACCACCAGAGGGCAGTAATCGATTGAGATTGAAAGATAGACACGTATACGTATTACTACTTACCAAAAAAAGTGACAAATAATATTAACTGTTTTCCATCAACCTACATTTTTAAAAACTTTTTGAAAGCTTGCTGTCAAATAAATAAAAGATTGAAAGTCTGACAAACAAAGGCAACAAACTCAAAGCAGTCATTTGTCTCAGACAGTGGAATAGACACAGCATACTACATTTATTTTTAAACACAGTCCACAAAATCAGTTCACAAGAGGGACTGTTGCTGACCTGTGGGGAAGTATGTGCACCTTTCACAAACTCAACCCATTCCTTTCAAAATAACTTAAAACTAGGAGAGTCCAGAAATATGACTCAAAGGTGGTAGATAATGACTGTCAAATGTTGGGCTATAATGCCAATTAGGTCAGTGTTTTGGTGCTACCTTCTGGGGGATCCTAAAGTAGTGCAGGTGGTGATATGATCCTTTAATTTTAACAAATCTATGACTTGTACTTCTGTCCTCTGTGGCTGTTCATCTAAAGGTAATGGTATGGGGCCAAATAAGACTGCTGACTTTTAATATTCCCCTCTAGGCCATTTCACTTTGGTTACCTTCAGTCATTTCAAACAGCTCATCATACATATTTTTACAGATGTTTGCCACGCATCTGAGTACTATGAAAATTAATGTAGAGAATGTAGAAAGCATTTAATTACTGTAAATAGCATTAGCAGATCTGCCTTACATGGCCATATAATATAGGCTAGCACAAGAATTAGGTCAGAGTATACACAAAGTGCACCTAAACTGCAGAAGAAGCAGAACTGCTACCCTAATAGTATTCACTATGAACAGAATATAGAACTGGCTTACCTGGAACTGTCTTCCCACTAAGAACTAATTTGGCTGGAAGGCTGTTGGTCTTTTGTTTGTGAATGGGATTGATGCTGGAACGCAAACTTTGGGTTTGTCGTTGCCTGCGAAGCTCTTCCTCTCGTTCCTGGGCAGCCCGGATCTCTTCCTCAATCATGGACAGAGTCCTCTGCTTGCGTGAGCGCAGTTTGAAAGGCCCTGAGGTGACTTCTGCACCTTGTGCAGGAGTCACAGATGCTGTACTTCGGAGCTCTGCTGCCTCTGAGTACTTACTGAAATAGCTGAATTCTGGCTTCTCACTTGGCGGAGGAGAAGGACTTGGAGGCCTGTAAGCATTCACTGTTATAACTGAAGTTGCTTGAGCTGTAGGCACCTGTACAGCAGTTGTAGGAGCTATGGTTTTCTTTTCTTCCACAGGGGATGGCTCTGTATCAGGTGGTATGTAAGGAGATTTCTCTTCAGGTGTTGCTGGTGAAGGTTCTGAAGTCTCTTCTTGTTGCTCTGGGATAGGGGAGGACTGCTGCACAGCCTGGAGTGGTTCCCATTTGTTTGTCTGATGTTCAATAGCTTGCTGGATGGCATTTTGGACCAAGATACCTGCATGGTATTCAAGTTCCTCCTCTGTCAAGCTGTCTGTTTGATAGGGGCAACTTGGTGATTTGGTGTTGCCCTCCACTTTCCCATTAATAGGTGTTGTGGGCAGTGGAGTAGAGGGGAAAGAGTAGTCACCCAGGGAGTTCTCCAAGAAGGCGCTTATGATCTCATTGGAGGCACCACTGTCACTTATGTTATCCATGCTGAAATCATTGGACAAAGTCTCGAGCATAGTGGTATCCTGAGATCTAAGAGATAGGTCATCTAATCCAGAATCTATCTCCTCAGGATGACATGAACTGTTAATGGATCGCTGGTGCAAGTCAGAGTCTTCATCCTTCAGGATGGTCATCACTGCTCGGGCACAGGTAAAGTCATCATTTTTCACTTCAGTGTCAGACAAACTGTCCCTGCTTTGTATGGGAGAATCTCCAGAACTACAAAACACCCTTTCAATTTTGACATGGTTCATTTCACTGCCATCCTCCAGGGTGACTCTACCATGGCTGGTGACTGTAATAGAGCTGCTTGACCTATCAATATCAGAGGTCCTGGAGAACGGTTTGGCAGAGTATATCTGGGGAGACACACTTCTTTTTGTGGCTGGCTGTTGCTGTTGGTGCTTACTGTGCTCCATCTGAAGGAACTGTTGGCGGGCTGCAGAAAAATCAATCCCCTGAACCACAATGGCCTCCTTATTTCCCATTTCAGGCTGGACAAAGGAGACAGTTTGTTTAGGGGACAGTGGTTGGTCGGTAGGTGCTCGGTTTGCATCAGGTCTCTTCTGCTTCCTCTCTTCATATCTTCTTAGTGACTCTAATTTTTCTGGTTCCAGCTCCTCCTCCAGTGTCTTTTCTTGTGGTGGGTTCCACCACTTTGCTGCAATTCCTGGATTTTTCTTGACTGCTTGGTCGCGAATGAGCTCCAAGCGCTCTCTCTCCAGCTCTGCAATCTCCTCTGAAGGCCTGACCTTTTTCACCCTTATTTCTTTCTCTGTTGGTGTATCAAAAAGCTTGGATGGCTTTTTCTCTTCATAGAAAGGACGGAGCTCAAATCGGGCCTCTTTCTTGATTGTATCATTATCGGGTGACCTGTTATAATCATCACCTATTATTCCTGAATGACCATTTGGTTTGGAACTGTTCAGACTGTCTTCAACATAGGTGGTCTGTTGTTTTCCTTCTACAACTACTTCATGACCTATTGAGGATGATGCATCAGAAACGTGAACAGATGGCCCATTTCCATCAACATATATTGCTTGGAGCACAGGGGAATAAGTTCCATTTGAAGTCATCTCAGCTCCGGTGTCACAACAGTTGGCCTCAAGCACCTCGTCGAGATAACGTATTTCTTGGGCAACGTCTCCTTCATCCAGCATTTCTCCCTTGTGTTTCACACCATTCTGGCCATTTGTTGCATGGTTATGCTGGCTTTTGCTTTGCACCTCAACTTCCATGTCAGTCTTACCTCCACTTATAACACTGACTGGGTCTAAGAAACTGACACTCTTCAGGCTCTTCTCTGAGGTCCTTCTGCTCTTTAGTTCAGTATCATCCTCTATGAGCTGGCAGGATTTCTGAAAACAAACAGAAACTTAAAATGAGCTCAGGTCATTTCTTCTGACATCTCATACTAGTAATGGAGCCACCATAATGTAAGCTCTCCTTATTATTCTTATGTTTATGTAATCTGCGCACAGCACAGAGCTGAAAGGAAGCATTGCATTGGACCATCATGCATAATAGAGGAATACAACATGATAAGATGTGAGGGATAATGGGTTTGAATGGGTTTGTTGAACTCTGACCCAGGCAATCTGATCCTAGGTATAAATAATTTAAGAGGAAACCTTTTAGAATCCACAGTGATGACAAACGAATCATAGGATACCACAAAGAGTGAAGTATACAAGAAACCCTTTCTTATGGAATAACAAAATACTCAATTCTATTTATAACTGTAACACCATTGTTTAATTAGGGCAGTGCTCACCAGCTACCCATGAATCCAAGAAAATGGAATGTATTGCAAGATTTCTTTCAGTATATTATATTATTGTATGGTCAGAATTGTTACCAGATGCAAATTTCCATAATTTAATTATCTTGAGTAAAGAAGTGATGTTAATGGAAACCTTAAAGGGTATTCTGTCTGGCTCAATTCCCTGTCTGCTCCAGATGGTGCTGGTCAGTGGCCAAATGAATAATTTCACTGAAAAAGTGGAACTGATTTTAGATCAGCTGAGCCTTCTTTGTTTACAGTGGACTAATAGAGGGATAATCTACTAGGGGTTAGACACTGTTTGAGGAGCTGTGTGAAGTGGAGTCTCTGATGTGTGAGATATAGAAGAAGAAGAAGTGTCACAAAGTGTCATAAAGATCCTAAAGACCATCAGTCCTCAGGGGAAAATACCATAGAGTCAGCTCATCACAAATTTAAATGGTTGTCTTTTAACCAGATAAGGCAGACAGTTTTTGATGTTAGGATTATAAATATGGGCATTGTATATAGTATACACAACATCCTAGATTAACTAAAAAAATCTAGGTGGTAGAAAATAAAAAACATTTCATATATTGAAATTTTAACATTTTCTTCTATATATATAGTTCTGGAAAACTACAAGCTTTTCTGAACTTCAATAGTTTTTCCTTTTGCTAGAACTTTACTTGGGTATCTCAACCACAAATAAAATTACATTATTTTAAAGCCTGGTTTTAAAGGAGCAGCACAAACATTTTATGAATCAGTATCTGATCACAAAGGGATAGATTAGGCTTATTTTGCTATGGCACATAGCTATCCAGCAACTTGATCAAAGCCTTACATTCACTGTGTGAGGAAATCACAAATAGCTAGCAAGATTTTAGACATCTTTAGGCAGATTGACTGTTTTTATAGAACAGTCACACAAATTCTAATAATTTGTCCCAATAACCTATGCTTATATTGTTTCCCAAATTTTAGCACGCCTCCTGCTGAAACACAGCATTGAGCTGTGAAATTTCATAGACGTAAAATTTCAAAGATATTTACAATGTAGAACAATACTGACTTTTCATACATGAGTGCACACTGACAACAGGTTCAGTGAACAACAGAAATTCAATTGCTCAGCAATTACGTTTTACTTGTAGGTGTGCATGCCTGAGCAGTTTTAATTGTTCCCTGTTGGTTAACGGTTAGTGTTTGTGAAAGGTCTCTGGTCTGTAAATAACACAGGTGCTGTTAAACACACCTCATACAGATAACAAGCAGTGAGAAAGAAGGAATACATGGTATCTGTCAACTCACAGCAAGCCCATATATATTTTAAGTACTCTATTGACAATGTGTCACTGGACACAAAAAGAGAAGTTCACACAGCACTGTCATGAGGCCAATATAATTGTATAAAACACGACAATCTCTCTGGATAAAAAGAATAGGCATATTTATCAGCAGACATGCATCATATTATTTTTGGATATCAAGTTAGCCATGTTTAGCTAAACATTCTGAAGTGCTCTTCAGAATGTGAATTTGATTAGGACCTACATGCAAAAATGCATGAGAAAAAGCAATGTTTTGTATTGTGCAAGTTCTGCAATTCTCTCCATAAAACATTTTCAATGCCTTTATAACCCTAAAACACATCTGCACCAGACCATTTCTGGTTCGGTTTAACACAAACACTAATTCTAATGAAACGCTTGTCTCATTATCTTCAAGGCACTGTTTATACACACTGGCAGGGGTCATGTGGCATGTCTTTAATGCGTCTGTATGTCAGACTGTTTTCAATGAAAGTCCCTGTTCTTTCCCACTCGTCTTTGCCTCAGGGTGTGTTCACTACCACAGGATCCATCTCCTCTATATGCCCTCCTGCTTTTAATTATACCTCTGAGTCAATGTTGAAATTTTTTGTGATGTGAGCCTCTCCAAGTCACAAAAGATTAATCTGACTCAAAGCTGGTAATTTTACTGATGAACTCAATGTTATTCACAGTACAACACTCATCTGGAAACTGGAAGGACCTTGATCATTTGACCTCTGAACCCAAACCATAAAAAAATCAACACAACATTTGCAACACAAATCTAGATCTAGAAACTGAATCCTCACCACATAAAATAGGCTTCCAATCCCTTTAGCAATAGCATTTCTAACGGACCATGACACATTTTCAGTGTGAAGGAATATTTATTGTATTGTATTATGGGATTGTTATTGTTCTCAATGGGTACTAGGGGTGTAATGCAATGACACTATCTCTACCTGTATCTGTTTAAAATTCACACTAGACACATGGTAAAACACTGAAAAAACCCTGCCTGTGATATTTTCTAATGAATTTAGTTACTAAGGATGCTGTAAATGCATCATACAGTGCATCATACATACTTGTTTGTCCCATGAGTGTGATATCTGACCGCTCACTTGTGTCCGATTGAAAGTAAAACCTCCTGCATTTGCTCCTGCTTTTGTTGCATACTGCAGGATCCCAGTCCTGAAACACAACCTCTAGTCTCAACCAGATGCTCTGGCAAGCTTTCTAATAAAAAGTTTAGAACACATTATCTGTTCATTCTGAATAATGTATTCGTATTTGGTTACATTCCTAGTAGGTATAGTACATTGTCATCTGAAACAGGAAGACTGAAAAGGTTTGTGAATGTAGGAATGAGACCACAACAAGGTGATGCAATTACCATTACCATGCAAATCACCATCATATCATGGTCCCTTTATCAATATGCCAACAATTCCAACACAGACATGCTGCGATTTTCAAATCTCCATCACATTTTTATTTTGGCATAAGGACAGACAGATGGAAACTGCCCCTTCTGAGATGTCTGTGGCAGCTCACTGGCCACGCATTTCCTGGCCTAACCTGTCCTGCAACACTCCCTTACTTAGAGATCGCCTTGTCAAGTTTTGTGACCCCAGCATTCTTCCCTTTTCTCTCTCACTTTCTCTATGTCTCAGTCCTAGTCATGCTTCTTGGCAGCTTAGGCTGTAATAAGTCTCACTCTCAGTGGGGGGATGTGGACGCCCGCTGGGCCACCTCTGACATTCCCCGCATAGCTCAGCTGTCCTCGAGGCTCCTGCTGCCTAATACAAGCGATGAAGGATACGCAGCCCTGGCTTGTCTAATGAAAGCATGTGTTTCTGTGAGTATGTGTGTGCAAAGTAAGCAAGACAATCATAAACAGTGTTTAGATGGATATCACTCCTTACATTTTTGTAACATTCTTGACTTGTTAGCTGTGAAGCATCTGGAAATGATTAGCAGATTACACATGATTAACACTGTTGGACCTCCCCTGATGCAGATTAGCCCATGGTGATTCTTTGAAGACACACTGGATTGGAATTGCTTGCTCAAACTAAACTTGCTGAAAGCATGTTGGTAATGCTAGAAGCCTTTGGTAAGTGCTCTGAGGATTTGAGTGGCTGACAGAAAGCACAGAATGCAATCAAAGGAGCATCACACAATGCTGCTGACAGAAAAATCCTCAAATTAGACTCCTTCTCATTCTCTTTACAGAAACCACATCTCAAAACAACAGCTTGGTTTGAATGACCAAAACATTAGTGAGATGTGACTTGGCCACATTGGGATGACCAGACTTATTTCAGACTCATAAAACCTGCCCAAATTTGAGCATTTTGGCATGAAAACAGTGAGCTAAACAGCATTTCAAAGATGGAGATACTGATGTGCCAAATTTACCTTTTAATAATGACTACCCTCCAACTCCTCTTTTAGTCTTCAGTCGGTCACTTGACAAAGTTTCCAATCAGTGAGTGGAGACTCAAAACTGAAAGTCCCTTTGTATCCAGGCAAATGATAAACTCCTACCTTCGAGACCAAATTTCCCTTTTTACATCCCTACACTGCAGGGCAGTCATGACTCAAATAAAGCTCTTCATATAAAGTTCTACTGGTCTTTGAGAAAGCCAATGAAACTCTGCCTAGCACAACACAAGCCTTTTCCTGGCTACTCCTTCTATTTCCCTTTTTTCCTCCTCCTCCTTCTGAGTGTGTATGTGAACCAGAGGCACACCTCACTCACCCTCCATGTTCTGTTTCCTCCTGATTTCCCCCCTCTCCTCTACAATGCCTCTCTTCTCTCTGCCTCTCTGATTTCTTGCCTTGTCTGGCTATGGGCTATGATGTCATAGGCAGAGGGGGCTTGGTTTTGAGAAAGGGGAATGTGCTCCCTGGACACTCATACACAAAGACTCCTGTGTCAGAGCCAGCCCTCTGTTCCTCTGCCCCACCTACACATAGCCTTGTGCCACAAAAGAAAAGCCCCCAAAACACCCTTTAGACCCCCAGACAGAGGCAATGGAGTAGTAACACCACCTAAAAAGGAGATTACAGGATTGCTGGGTGGAGAAAGAATGTGACATCCAGTCTGCATTGGCATGCTTATGAGCCCAGCCTAAATATGAGTGTCACTTTCTAGATGTATCCTCCAACTGTGACAGAATAAGGAGTGACCCCAAAAAAATTCATCTTGGAAATACAGATTTAAGCCAACGCTTACACCGCAGACAAATACACACCTCACGCTCTATTACAGCATCCTCCTTTTAGGACATATTACCAGACAGGAACCTTTAGCTCAGAGTTCATTAACTGCTGTAGTGTAGTCTGGACTCAGACCCAGCAAAGTACTGAGCACTGACTGAAAAAGTGGGGGATAGTTCAGAGACTCTAGTTTTCTAAACATGAAACATTGCAGTTTCTGTAGCAGATCCTTCCATTTTCTGTACTGCTTAGCCTACACAGAGTCATGTGGGAGCCTGGAGTCTATCCCAGGGAACTCAGGGAACACATTGCAGGGCATTGCAATTGCATAATTTAGACTAATTGGAAATGCCAATCAGCATACAACACATGTGTTTGGACTGGGAAACCTGGGGAAGCATGGGGAGAAAATGCAAGCTCCATGCACACAGGGCGGGGGCAGGATTTGAACCCCCAACCCCAGAGATGCAAGGCAAATGTGCCACTGTGCCCCTTCCAGACCAGACCTAGATAGGGCTAGAGACACTGAGTCAGAAAGGGGAGGGTTTTCACAGACTTTCACAGATTTCTCATTTTATTATCTTCTCTGCTTTGATTTCGCGAATTGATGACATTGGCTTGTTTAAAAGTCAACAACGAAAAACAAAATGTTTAAAGACACAAATAAACAAAATTGTATTCGGTCTGCGTCAAATTCAAAATAAATGGCTCATCAATTCATAGACTGTGCCACTAGTCAAAAGTCACTTCACCCCTTCTTCTACATCACAGCCTAACTGACCATAATTGAAGTTACACAGTAAACACTCTTTAAATAAGTAAATCTAGAGTCTTTAAGGGTTCTAGCTATTAATGTTAAAGTAGACTTTTTAACATTGTTTTCTTAGCAGCAAAAATATCCAAGACACCACTGTATTTCACTAACCGTTCTGTTGTGTGCTATGTAATGATCTACTCTTGTCATTGTGTGTGATTATTATTGTCACGCATTATTGTCTTTGAAACGCTGAAGCAAAAATAGCACAATGAGTCCTCGTCCCAGGGAAAATGCTATCTAAGACTTTTAATGTCCTTGTGGCATGATGAATGAAGTGATTTTTTTTTTTTGTTTTAAATTAACCACAGAAGACAATTGCATACTGATAAGAGTCACCGAGGTTACAGTAAGCTCTTATTGAGAACTGACTGTTGCTAAATCAACTCAAGGTTATTTATTGCAAGTTACTCTGCACTAAAATATGAAAGAAGAGATAGAAAAAGCTTAAAATAATGTTCAATACCAAATTATACTATTCCTGTCATTTCAATGAAAATAGCTATGGCTTTTTCACTAAGGAGTATTCTTTACTATGACTTAAATAGAAACCATTTATAGAGGCAGGAGTGTGTTTTTTGAGACTTCTCACACTTTACAGTCTCCTTGGAACATTTTGTGAAAGAGAAAATCTCTGTTCTACATAGAACCCTTGAATGTTTCCCCATAAGGGCAAACTGAAGTATACTTTATAATTCCAGAGATCTTTTTAAAAAACTGTAACAAAATTATACAATTAAATACATGCCAAGTGAGCCAGTCATCAGAACTTGATAATATGATATGGTGTTATTGAAATGTTTTAGCTTTAGGTGTTTCTACAATCTATTGAAAGTATCTCAGTTTAGACAGATGATTGATTGCCTTGAATTCCTTCTGCCTGCATCTTTTAATCCTGCAGCGATACACATTACTAAGTGCCATTAAGTTCATTAATTTTTTAAATTAAAATTCAATGTCCCACTGTGCTTTACATATAAAACGATTAAAAAGATGAAAACTTTTATGTTAAAAGATAAAGGTTTTTATAATAAAGCACATGATTAATGTGCTACATGTGGTTTAGTTTTCAGCCACTAACTCAGAAACTGGAGCAGCTGAACTCAGGGGAAATTTCACCAAGCAATATCTGGCTTTAATTTCCACAGCCAGCAATTTAGTTTCATATTTGTGATTTCCCTGAAATAGGAATTTCAGGAAGCTTTAATAATCAAGCAATGGCCTTATTTATCTTCTGTAATGCCCAATAGCTCAGAATGAAAAAGCCATGTTTCTGTATTTCCAACACACAGTCAGCTGTATCACCACCAAACTGTCTGAAATTGATGTTTTATCAGTTTTTCTTTTCACTCAAACACCACCAACGCCTGGAATAAAACAGTCATGTATCTAACAATTCTGTCTGCCAAGGCACTGAGCCGCCTCCATTAGCAGTCCACACAGCAAAATCACTATTGTTAAAATTAACACCTAGAGTGTTACGCTGGTCCCAAGTGTACACTCTGTAATTACACCAGTCTGTGATGTACCAAATATCACAGCTATAAGCATGCACTCACTTATTAGAGACCTTTTATGTCTAGTCATGAAACTCCATTTGATGTCTAATGGATGGTGTTACACATCACAGCAGACCTACAACACTGCTGTGCAGAAACAAGTTAACATAAACAATCTAAGCTGCACAAACTGCTTCAGACATGCTTACCATGCAATTACCATGAAATTAAACGCTTCACAAAACGTCTTTACGGTTCAAAAAGCAGAGCTGTCCAGCATAATTCATGATGCCTTAAGATCGTCAAGAAAAACTAAGCACAGTTTGAGCCCTACAGCAAGGATGATATGTGAAGGTCATGACTAGAAGGTTTTGCTGAAATGTAGGTCAGTGTGGGCAAATCAATACACAAGGCTACTGAGGGTTGTTACATACACACACACTATTCAGAACAATACACCGGACATAGCTATAGAAATCAGGTTCCACCCATTTCTTTGAAGAAAGAAACCTTAAAAAACAAACCAACTGCTAAAGTAATTAAAAGGTTAGATGACATCTTCTAGCATACCGCCTCTTCTGTGTAGGCAAGGATTCTGAGAAAAAAAGAACACATTTAACTTGAAACAGAAGTGACTGTGAGGTTTGTGAGAGATTTGAATACTTTATACTAGCCAGCAGAAGGATATATTCTGAAATAGGTTATATAAAAGTCCTTCAGAGGAAAAACTCCTGAAATCCTTGAAGGTTCTATTGAACCCTGCAACTGTGTTTCCCTATCAGACAGACAGGCAACCCTTAACTATCCAAAGCATGGTGGCATGGTGGTACAGTGGTTACAATCTGGTCCCCAGTTCCCCCTCATGTGCTTTTGTCTCTGTTCCTCTGGATTCTCTAGTTTCCTCCTGCCTTCCAAAAATGCACGTAGTTGGATTGACTATGCTAAATTACCCCTTGGTGTGAATGAGTGTGTGCATTGTGCCCAGCAATGGACAGGACTCCCATCCAATGTGTATTCCTTACTTGCACCCAGTGTTCCTGGGATAGGCTGTGGACCCTCCATGACCCTGATCAAGATAAAGCACTTACTGCATATACACAGTAGCTTGAAAACTGATTGGTGCCATGTTTATATGGGAGGTTTTTTTTGACACGTCACAATGACATGACTATTGTACTAAGAGCACTTGAGAGAAATTACATCAAATCTTGGTTCACCAATACTCCACTGAATGAACAAATGATATAAGACTGTATAAGAGGTAAGAATTCAATGAGAACTTACAGTAGTTACCCCTTAAAGCTTTGTGCATTTAGAGGCAGATAAGTGAGAGAACAAACTGGGAGGACAGGCAGGCTAAGGCCTCACACCCTGCTTCAAGCACTGCTGAAAATATAACCTCTAATCTGGAGAAGGTGGTTGCATATACACAGCGTAGGAGGCTCATCTGGATACTGTCAGCAGCCTGAGATAGCCTGGCAGCACATACAAACCACTTCAGACAAGCAAAGACAGATCTTATATTTCCCAGCTTACTTGTGTCATTTGCTTTCAGTTTAGTTTTGTTTTTCATGTGCATTTGTTTTGGTCCTGTCTCCACCCCTGCCCTGTCATTGGTCTGTTTCCAATTGTACTCACATGTTCTGTGTCTTGTTTCCTGTGTTTCAATGTTTAGACCCATGTCTGTGTTATCATATATGATTATGAATTATTCATTGTTATCTTCTCTTCCTTGATTTACGCTGTGGAAAATGACATGGCTTTTACACACTAATAAATATGACATCTCTGCTTCATGCCCCAACTGTCCCATCTGTTGATAGCAGATGTTGCAGATGTTGAGGCTGCTCACATAGCCTCAGTGGCCTAATGGATAAGGCACTGGGCTCCTAAGCCAGGGATTGTGGGTTTGAGTCCCATCTGGGGTGATGGTTGAACAGAGTGGTGCAGTGGAAGTGTGCTGGGCCCATAACCCAGAGGTTGATGGATCAAAACCATCCTCTACTAAGTATTGTCTGAAACCCAAATGAGGCTTTTACACACTTCCTTCCTGCCCCATATAATCGCACATTGCAGTTTAGAATCAGCAACCAAATTTGTTTTCAGAATCATACGAGTTCTATCAGTGACACAGGTTTCAATTCATTTTGACAATTCCAAAATTACTAAAAAAGTTGCATACCAAAGATAATCCTTACATAAATTCTTCTATACCCAGCCTGGGCCTCTTTCCTCCACCACCTGTCAGTATGTCTGTCAAACATCTCATTGTAGATCGCAGCACTTAACTTAAATTGAATCCCTTGAACGTCCCCTTTCCTATGAGAACTTTCTGGTCACTCCTTCTAAAAATACACACTCTCTGTATATTGTTGTATACTCTGCTATTGTTCTCAGCACATGGTTCTACTCTATATCACATCCTGAGAATTTATCCATTTCTGTCCTAGTTCTTCTTCAGTCACTCAAATGAATCTTATTAAGATTGTAGTATTGAGAGTCAAATCATCTCAATACTTGACTACTGCAACTCGCTTGTGGTGATCCAGAATGACTTGTCTTTACTCTTCCTAAATTTACCCATGTCTCATTAACATGCTATTTAATCCTATATAGCATATATCAGATGAAATATCATTGGATTTTAGCACACAGATATTTCTATAGTGAGCCTTAGTAGTTGACATGAGACATCGCATGAATTAGATGCAATGTATGACTGATCTGACACTGTATTGATAAGAACACAGACCACAGAAAGATATTGCAGTCTGGTCAATGGAAGCAGAATTACAACAGCTTAATTGGATAATGACCATTATGCTGGAGACATCAGTGACATTAGTACCACAGTGAAATTCAATATTACATATGGACAGCAGAGCCGACTTGGCCTCTAATCGCAATTAGAAGTTTGTAAGAATCCATGACATGTGACAATTTTACATTACATAGTTTAGAGCCCTGCCAGAAACAGGCTAGTGGTTTATATAAAGTTAAATCCTACTTTATTACTATTCTGTAATTAAACTGTGACTCTTGCAATAATAATATGATTTTATGGGAATGTTGCAATAGTAATATGATAATATCTGATATGGTGGAGGATTAGCAGAAGGCTGAGAGATGAGTTTTGGTTGATTCTATGTCCTGCTTGCGATTTATGAAAGTGCACTGATCTAACCAGGATTGTGCTCAGACTTACAGTAGCCTGCTTTGCAGGCCCAGGGGGAGATGTGAAATGGAGCACTAGCAACTGCTCTAAATTTGGTGATCAGACAGCAGACTGCCATACTGTGCAAGGAATTTTGCTTTTCAGAAAAACCTGCACTAGACCTGCAAGTTCCCTGAAAGCTACAGATTCATCATTTTTCAGCTTTAATATACCAGTGCTACCTAAGTTTCAGAAATATCATGATGCACTGTGTTCATATGGCCAGATAGTGTTGCACATGTAATCATATTTTTATCATGATAAAAATATGATTAGTTTTTGATAACAGCACAGCTCTGACGAAGTGAAATAAAGTCAGGGAATGACTCTTTTTAGCTCTTTAGTGTAGGTGTTAACTTGCTACATGGACATTCCACAACATAAAATGTGACTATAAATGGATAAAAAGTATGACGTGTTGTTAATAACAATAAATTGTAAATATAAATTGTAATTGGTGGCAAATTGCTGTGGTGTAAGGGAAATAAAACACTTCAGGATGTGCTGTCCCACATTTTGGGTTGGTAATGTCATCACACCACTTCGTTATTGATTATTTTCCAGTAACAGCACTCCCTGTCGTGTTTCATTTCTTAAATAACCAGCCAATTATTATACCAATTGATGATCTTAGCTACAGTTCCATAATTGGTTAACTGAATATAATATTATAGATATTATTAACTGGTGCATTAAATAATAAAGTCCATATTAATATGTGCTAACTGCCTATTTATTTTGGTTTACTTATGTATCTATTTATTTATTTGTTGTTGTTTTTTTTGTTCATAGTCTATCTAATTTTGTTTGTATTTGGCAACTGAAAGTTAATACTACATCTTAGGAAGTAGGAATATAGGTTTAGCGTTTTAATAAATTTTATTTCCATATTGAACAAGATAAGTGTGATTACCAAGCAATTAAGCAATTTAAGCAATTATATACAGTAAAGTACAGACTATAGTTGCTCAGAGATGTGTGCCATTGCTTTATTCCATTATATAAAACATTTTAGGCCATATTAAATAGGCATCTAAAATGACCATAGCTTTAAGGAGTCATCTTAATGAGAACCATCCTTCTCTGTTATCACATATCCTTAAAGAAACATTATGGGATCTCTATGAAGCTGGAAGTCAACACCACATGACAGTTCTAGCCAAAGTTCAGACAGGTTTACAAGTTTTAACAAGACAGGTTATCATATCTGTCTCCCAGTGAAAAAGTAGCTGACGGGAAACAAGTGGAGCGTTCATGTCCAGATTTTTCTTCTTTTATTTTGCGGCTTTTCGCTCTTATTGTGTATGTTTAAAACAGCATGTTTTTTTTTTTTTTTGTTGTTGTTGTTTTTTTTTTTGTTTTTAACTTTTTCATTAGACTGTGCCATTAAGGATATAGACTTACTTTGGTGGCTAATCATTTTAAAGATTTTAATTCTGTCATTATTGCAAAGTAAAGACATTTATAGGACAGGTTTGTCAAAGCCATTTAACATAGTGTTAATAATAATTAATATTGACAGCAAAATAAAATTTCTTACCATAAGATTTTTATCCATTGTGCGACAAAGCACTTGCCAAGGTGCTGTATACTTCAGCATGTTCTTTTATTCCTTGAGGCTTTCGTACTAAACACCAATTACTTCCCCAGCATTTTCATTACATGCACGTTCCTCCTTTAATTAAAGCTCACCAGTTATCTGTCCTCCTCACAGGACAGAAAAACAAAAGCAGGCACACTGGGAGTATGTTCTACCATACTGCAGATGTCAGCAATGGACATTTGTGCAAAGTCATCCGAGAGGGCTTTTGAGTTGAAAATGAGCTTAACATCAAAAGTAATTATATGGTTCTCCTGCTTGTTCTCTTAAAGCAAAGGATCAGAGAAGGATACCATTTGCCTGATTTGGGTTGAGATCAAAAGCAAAGAGACATGATTATTCCTTTGATGGCAAAGTTTTGTGAACAGGACAGGACACTGACTTGGAGAATTTATGTAAAGACTTTTTTAGTAATTCTGGAATTGTCAAAATTAATTGAAACCTGTGTCACTGATAGAACTCGTATGATTCTGAAAACAAATTTGGTTGCTGATTCTAAACTGTAATGTGCGATTACATGAGGCAGGATGGAAGTGTGTAAAAGCCATGTCATATTTATTTGGGGCAATCCATGAATTGTCATTGTCATTGTCTGTAGCATAAATCAAGGAAGAGAAGATAACAATGAATAATTCATAATCATATATGATAACACAGACATGGGTCTAAACATCAAAACACAGGGAACAAGACTCAAAGTATTCTACATGAAACACAGAACATCTATGTACAATTGGAAACAGATCAATGACAGGACAGGGGTGGAGACAGTACCAAAATAAATTGGGTGGACAGGGCTTGACTGAGCAAAGTTTAAAAAAAAAAAAAAAAAAAAAAAAAGCCAACCTGGAGACAATGGAAAGCAACCTGGGCTATATACAAATCCTAAATGATGCCATTGTTCCAGTGAGCATCAATAAATAGATTATATCCTTAAAACATGACATCCAAAGCAAGTTAGAGAGTTGCTAATGACTAATGACTAATACCTTATTTATAAAGCAGCAATTTATACAAGAGATTACAAAAGTATTCACCCCCTTAAACTTTTCCATATTTCGTAGTGTTACAACCTGGAACTGCAATGGACATAATTAGGAATATACAGTACTGATTATCATGAACCTTTGCAAAAACCAATATAGTTATAAGTTAAATAAAATTGTTATTGCATCGCATAAGTATTCAACCTGTTGCTGTAAAACCCCTAAATTAGTTTTAGTTTAACCACTTGCCATCAGAAGTAAAGCTAAACCTAAACATAAAGCTACACCAGCATTCCAAAAACCTGATTTATTTAGAATGACCCGGTCAAAGCCCAGACCTCAATTCAATTGAGAATCTGTGGGAAGTCTTGAAAAGTGTTTTTCACCAATAGTCTTCATCCACACTGACAGAGCTCGAGCAAATTTCCCAAGAAGAATTGGCAAAAATACCAGGCTCTAGGTGTTCAAGAAGACTTGCAGCTGTAACTGCACCCAAAAGTGATTCTACCAAATATTGACCCGTTAGACATAGTGCGCATATCAAATGTTAAAAATACCAATTAAGTCCATTTCAGTTCTAGGTGGGGCTTTTAAGTTACTACTGGAAGTAACTTATGGCTAGTTGCAAATTTCACCAGCCAAAATATGACCACCCGAATGCTGTATATCTTAAGTATCGGTGTATGTGCAGTTTTGCTCAAATCACTATTAATAAAGTTAATAAAGTGTGCCAAATTCATAAAAGAGAGAACATGATACCTTTTAGGAGGGTCTATTGCATGTTACTGTTTGACTACACAGGCTGCCAAAATCATACTTTACATACCTAGCTTTGAAATAAAGATGAAAATTCTACAACAAGCTCTTTTCTTTTCTTTTCTTTTCTTTTCTTTTCTTTTCTTTTTTTTTTGGATGAGTGCCTGAGTAGCTCTGCTTGTTTACCCATCAAAGTGGCAAGTTCATCTACATTTGGCAGGTGGGTGAGTGTTAATTTCAAATTTTAAAAAATGAATGGAATTCATGTTCTTTGCTAACATACATTATAGATAGCAAGACACAGCTTTCATAGCACGCAAGGTCATTAAAAGGTCCACCTAGTCATGGACACTTCAGTAGAGTGGCTTATCCTGTGTGTGTGTGTGTGTGTGTGTGTGTGTGTGTGTGTGTGTGTGTGTGTGTGCTGCTGGCAACCTAACTATTCAGCTGACATAGATCTGAATGTTTGTCCTTGCTACACACAACCCAAATTCAGAGAGCCTGTAACTCTAACACACTTTTACTACTATTGAAAAAATTCAAGCAAAAACACTGTATTATCTTATTATACCTAATTGCACCCAAAATGTTTGTAACTAGAGCATAGCATGGTATAACCACCAATGGTGTGAGGAAATATTTAGCATTTTTCTGTCCAAACAGATACACATATCCAGCTGTGGTATGACATAGCTCAGGCAATGCTAAGCACTCTTTTCTAGATGCATAAAGAGCGGGTAGAAAATGCCAATGCCTCTTCAGAGCACATTAATAGCAGGATGGAGGGAAGGAACACGTTAATTTGTTTGTGCTCACAGCACAGCATGAGAAATGAGGTCAGAGAGGAAGAACCCCAGTCCATATCCATGGCTGAATGATCAACAAAACTAAAACAAAAGATATGAAAGACATAACCATGTGATATACAGCACACTGTGTATTCAGTCGCATTTCATATTAGTTACAGCAATCTCAGTGACATACATGTTATGGGTGGTGTTCCTAGCCCTATGAATGAACCACAGGCCCTCCTTGACAACTTACATACTGTAACTCTACATACACAGTAATGTCGCAAAGACTGATTTCATCAAATTTGATGCTAGAGTGACAAATCGTCTGATTCAAATTCATCTGATTTCTGTTGAGATTGCGTTATGACCCATTCCGGAAAATCATACTTTGGTAGGTCAGGATCACATGATGGTCAACGTCAGAGAAAATATACATTCCACTGTCATTACATTGTCATAGCATTTTCATGAGTTTTCATTAAAAATTTTAAATTTACTTTAAATAAGGGGCAGGGAAATTCTATATAACACTGTCATGACCCAATATTTTGCTCTGTTGCACCATACGTCCACACGGAGCAACCAATTCAGTTGTCATGATGTTTTATTTTAAGTCATAACACCAACCTTATTTCAACAAAAATCATGTGACTTTTTTTGACTTTTGTTTTGTCAGATTGACATCAAACTTGACAATAAGGATCACCTTGAACACCTCCCTATAAAGTGGTAATATAATGTCTAGTCTTTTAGTGTGTTGATATTTTCTGTTCCAGCATTATCTAGCATTATCTACACTCACTGTCCACTTTATGATAATAATAATAATAATAATAATAATAATAATAATAATAATAATAATAATAATAATTATTATTATTATTATTATTATTATTATTATTATTACCAATTGCACATTCATTCAGTTATCTAATCAGTCATTTATGTGTCAGCAATGCAATGCAAAAAATCATGCAGATACAGGTCAACAGCTACAGGTAATGTTCATATCTAACATCAGAATGAAGGTTCGAAGTTTTGCGCATGCTCAGATGCTTTTCTGCTCACCACAGTTGTAAAGAGTGATTATTTGAGTTACTATATCCTTCCAGCTCGAACCTATCTGGCCATTTTCCTCTGACTTCTCTTATTAACAAGGCATTTCCATCCACAGAACTGTCACTCATTCAATGTTTTTCATTTTTCGCCCCATTCTGTGTAAACTCTAGAGACCGTTGTGTGTGAAAATCCCAGGAGATCAGCAGTTTCTGAAATACTCAAACTAGCTCATCTGGCACCAACAACCATTCATTCTGATGTTTGATGTGAACATTAACTGAAGCTCTTGACCTGTATCTGCATGATTTTATGCACGGTGCTGCTGGCCAATTAGATAACTGCATGAATGTGCAGGTGTACAGGTGTTCCTATTAAACAGGTGTTCCTATTGTTCCTATTATGGACAGTGAGTGTATATTATAGTGTTATTATTATTAATAATAATGATATTATCTTTATCCTGCTTGCCTGTAGGCTGAGCTGACTGCTGAGCACGCATTCTCAAAGCAAAGTGCACCTATATATATATATATATATATATATATATATATATATATATATATATATATATATATATATATATATAAATCAGTCGTAATAGAAACACAGGCAAATGGCCATTTGGAGAACAAATAAGTAGTGATTGAAGATTACAGATGAAAACATAGTGGTTTTGTTATTAATTTCCATAAATCAACAGGGTTAATAAAATTTCCACTATTCCCAGATAATCCCAATCAGTTCCTATTGGCTGAATGAACATGAAAAAGCATTAGTACATTAGTTTGAAATCCATAGACACTGTCATTATTGGATTAATTGTGATGGCTTGCTTAACATAGTACATGAAGAGAAAAACCTCAGCTATAAAATTCCAAAAGAAATGAGAAGAGAGAATAATAGTGTGTCAAATTTTTTCATCCTGCTAAGCAGATGAGCTAAAAGCAGACTCTCAAAGTCCCACTGGGTTTCAGAAGCACAGCTGCAAATGCCAGCTTTGTTAATTTCTCTTTCAAGTGCAGATTCAACTATGCTTTTATATGTCCATCCTCTCAGATCAGATTATGTAATTAATTCTGGCCTTTGCTTTGTCTATTTAATGTGCATATGCCATTTTATTCCAGCGTGCGCTACAGAGAACAGTGGTAATGGATGATTTTATAATTAATGATATCTAATGTTATTACTTTGGGAATATCCGTGTCAAGCACAGATAATTTAACTGTTATTTTTCCCAATGCCACAAAAGCTTGGTAAGAATTTCATGAAAAATTTACGTTAACTGCATTTATATTGAAATGTTTGTAATGTGCTTGTAATGTGCAGGTGTGTTAAGTTTGGTGTTATCGCTCTCACACTCTCTCATACTGGTCCCTGGAAGTTCAACATGGCACCTCATGGCAAAGAACTCTCTGAGGATCTGAAAAAAAAGAATTGTTGCTCTACATAAAGATGGCCTAGGCTATAAAAAGATTGCCAACACCCTGAAACTGAGCTGCAGCATGGTGGCCAAGACCATACAGCGGTTTAACAGGACAGGTTCCACTCAGAACAGGCCTCGCCATGGTTGACCAAAGAAGTTGAGTGCACGTGCTCAGCATCATATCCAGAGGTTGGCTTTGCAGAATAGACGTATGAGTGCTGCCAGCATTGCTGCAGAGGTTGAAGGGGTGGGGGGTCAGCCTGTCAGTGCTCAGACCATACGCCGCACACTGCATCAAACTGGTCTGCATGGCTGTCGTCCCAGAAGGAAGCCTCTTCTAAAGATGATGCACAAGAAAGCCCGCAAACAGTTTGCTGAAGACAAGCAAACTAAGGACATGGATTACAGGAACCATGTCCTGTGGTCTGATGAGACCAAGATAAACTTATTTGGTTCAGATGGTGTCAAGCGTGTGTGGCGGCAACCAGGTGAGGAGTACAAAGACAAGTGTGTCTTGCCTACAGTCAAGCATGGTGGTGGAAGTGTCATGGTCTGGGGCTGCATGAGTGCTGCCGGCACTGGGGAGCTAATGCCAACATGTACTGTGACATACTGAAGCAGAGCATGATCCCCTCCCTTCGGAAACTGGGCCGCAGGGCAGTATTCCAACATGATAATGACCCCAAACACACCTCCAAGACGACCACTGCCTTGCTAAAGAAGCTGAGGGTAAAGGTGATGGACTGGCCATCTCTGTCATATTTGAGTATGACATTCACTGGGATCAGACTGCCACTGGCAATGTTTTCCCTTTTCATCCTTTATAAACAGACAATCACACAATGCCTGGGAAACAGGAAAAGCAAGATGGAATGCTAAAGATCTGATTTGTCCTGTAGCTGTAATGCCTGATTACTGTCATGTGATGCACAAAGATCTGAAAAGGCTTTGATTAACTGTGAGAAAGAGCTCAAACTAGACTCCTAATTCAATTCTGATGAAAAAAAGTCCCTTTTCTTGCAGTGGTCTTCATTGTTGGAGCTTGATGTGTAACTCCATACTGACCATTACAGCTAGACCAGTGCGCTTAAATTTGAGTACCTCTCTCAGCCCAGGCAGACACAGACATGATGAGGACGTCAATGAAATGAATGATGGCGTCTTTTTACTGCTGAGTCAGAATTTATGGCTGTGCTGTGATCTAGCATTGACTAATGGCTGGAGCCATGTGGTCTCCTCATAGCTGTTGTAAACTGCAGCATGCAAAAACAGACATATTCCAAAATAAACATGAGATGTTAGCACCGGTTATCTTCATGTGTAGTCCTTCTCCACAGTAAAAGTATGTCAGTATGGCTGAACTTGTGTTATAACCCTAAAGAAATTGTGTCTTTTATTCAAGTTCATCAAGGAACAGTTCATCAATGAGCTTCAGTTCATCAGTTCTTTGCCATTGGTGCATTCAGAATCTCATCACCTGTTGCACTACACACATTGGCAGAAGCAATCTGGTTGATGGTAGAACAATTTTTCTAGGTGGATTAATTACCATGAACGGATGAAAGATGATCTTTTCTGAATCAGGAACACACAGGTATATGGACATTGACAAAACCGAGCAAAATAGTGTAGCGCAAAGTCATCATATAATTCTCCTGTTACCCTAATATATACATTACATAGCGGTGAAACTGTCTCAAATATTTTTTGTTGTGATGCAAGGAGTGAACACCACATCTCTGACTAAAACTTTTGCCAGTGAACTTTTTGTTCAGATTACACACAACATCAAAACATTAAAAACTTTATCAGGACAGGATAAGGACTATGGCTATGGGATTCTCCGAGTCTTTATTAATGCACTTAACTACCTAACTATTTTTACATTATGTTATTACATTACATTATCTACCACTTTTTAGCCTAATCAATTAGGTTTCCACACAGCCAAAACATGGGTTGGGAAGCACATTAGAGCTTTCTTTTGCCTGGTGATCTAGCTAATGATGGAATCATCTGTCCATGCCTGTACAAGATACTAAGAATATCCTGGATTAATGCAGAATTTCACACACTGACCTACCGGACAGTTGCTTTCCAATTGAACAATTGGACTTAACTTGGCCTGACTCTGTGGTTGGCAGTTCTTGCTGTGACATAGAGAACTGAAACATTGCCTCTGATCACTGTTTATAGGGATTATCCCAGTTGGCCACAGCATAGTAGCTTTTGTACTTTTTCTCATCAAGCATAGTGGTTTTGCGTTGGATAGCTTGCTAATGATGATGCAGGACCTGAAAATGTAATGATGTGGTTCTCTTTGATCACATGTAGGGAAGCATAATGCAATTTTGATGGAAATTTGCTAATTACTTTTCTGATTCGTGCCAGAGAACACTTTCCAGTTGGGTTTGGTGTTGTTGAGGAACGACCACTGCACTAAGAGTGATGCTTTGCTTCTAACATAAATATTACATGCATTTACATAATTCATAACTGAAATAGCTTATCAAGAACTTTTTAATAGCTGTATGTAAATTCAGACCCCTTAGTTTGATTGTACTAAATAGTATTAAAAGCATCACATGTTGTTACTAGAAGACTAAGGCATTCTGGATGTGTATTCAATGTGTATGTTTATAGAGCAATACTTAGCACTGATTTCTAGTTATTTGCATCCAATTTGAGTAGTGGTTCATTTAAAGCACCCACTTCGTAGTAAGGCTAATTTGGTTGGGAATAATCCTATTCCCAACCAGCTGGTGAGGAACTTGAAACAAGCTGGTCTAGACCCTAAAAAGGCAATAAGAACATTTGTACTTATACATAAGAAATTTGTACTTATAGTGATAAAGATGACATAACACATACCATCCACCTGCTGCCAAGGCACTTTAAAACATATGCTAATAACTTAATATAATTAATTAAACGATAGTATAGCTTCTATGGATCCTAATTTCTAGTCCAGTCAGAATTAATCAAATAAGCCAATGGCCGATGAACTGGAAAATCTTGGCTGAAAAAAAGACTAGGCATGAAAACAGCGAAGTGACAAATTTACATGCTTGTTTGAGAATTAGGGTGTTCTTACATGTGAGGCTTGGCTCAGCATCAAGGTTTCCATGGTCTGAGCAGTGGAGCATAATCCTTAAAGCATGACTCAGGCCATTGCCTTAATTTGTAATTTCTGAAAATGATCCAGCATTTTGCTATCATCGCCTTCATTTCAGAGCACTGCCAAACCCAATTTGGAGCTGTTTTTGTCCCCAGGGAATCTTTCAACAGGAGGCCATACACAGCAGATCCCTCTAACAAGCACAGGATCGAAGGACAGCTGAGCTGTGTGTGTGTGTGAAAAAAGGGAAAGGTTCTGGTGTACCATCTTCAATCCTATTTGCAACCACTGATTACCCTTCTTTATTTAGCCAGAGTGAGTACGCTCCCTGCCTTCATTATCCTTTGATGGGTGAAAGTACCAGGCATACATGCACAAATTTTTACTGGGATCTTCAGATATCTTTTAGGAGTCTAGAGTCTCTCTCTCTCTCTCTCTCTCTCTCTCTCTCTCTCTCTCTCTCTTTAAAAAAAAAAAAATCTTATATGTTATGGAGAGTCTTATGAAACAAGATTGAAGTAACTTCAGCTGTCTAAACTGCTACAGTATAACCACACCTAGAACATTCTGGCATTCTTACCATTCTTGGTCATCCTGGAACTTGATAGTGAATGGGCTTGCCACCTTATTATCTCTATAGCATTAGCTTGGGTCATGCATGAATCTTGAAGCCTATCTAATCCAAACCAGAATTAAGAGTACCTTGTTGTCTTGTACCTAATGTTTTGCTCGAGAATCTATTTTAGTGGCAAGAAAAATGTTCTTCAATCCACATGTTCTATACCTGATTTTTTTGTGTTAAAAGGTGGTGGTTTAGACACTACTGAAAACCCCAGTTCCGGATGTTTCTATTCAAGAAGAATCTGGCAACCACACAGGCGTGAGCTACATTTTAATAATGTGAATGACAAGCCCAGAAACTGCGTAACCCAACTCTGAATATGAGTAACTTTCCCCATGTAAATATTAACTTAATTCTAATGATGTAGTTTACCAAAATATGAGGAAAGTACATATATGCTTTATTTATTGACATTACATATTTTGTAGTAGACCTTACGCAATGTGAAATTACTATCTGGTGGCACTGAACCAGTGTAAACAGGTCCTGTGCTCAAGAGCCACAGTGTGCTAAGCAAGGTCAGTGAAGGGAAAGTTATTAAATAGTGGTTTACAGCAGGTGGGCCACCAAACATGTCTTCACAACTAGAGACATCTGCTTTTAACTCCAACTGTTTACTCAAAGTCTACCAGAGAGGACAACTGTCTCCTTCCTCTGCATGCTCTACTAGAGCTCTTTCAAAACCTGTCAGATTAAGTAAAGATGACAAAACCCTCCCAGGATGTATTCTACTGTCACTTTTTTGTCTACATGGAACTGATGCTTCTATTGTAATGAAAATTAGGTGCAAACACAGCATGCACAATAATGTGAATGCAGTGATTCGAAATGCATACTGTTCTTATTATTAAGCAGAAATGATTACTGACTCCCTAAGAGCCACAATTCACATCCCCAGAGGAAAGCTGTAGCAAATTATCCAAGAAATGCTCAGAAACTCCCACATTTCAAGGAAAAGGTGGGGCTCATAAGAGATTTTAAAAATGCTGCTGTGTTTTTCCTTAGAATGTAAACCAAATGATCTCACTTTCAAAATGATAACCATCTGATTCATTTTCTCATGTGTATTTGTGATACCGCATCCAATATGTAACTCATGGGTATATTAAACTTGAGTGCTCACAATGAAATAGACAACAAGGAAATATTTTGATGATTATATCTGTTTCTCCTGAGATTGTCTAATTCCAAGCAATATGTATTTAGCAATGAGGCAGCTGAATGCCTGGCTGGCTAGGGGACGCAGTGTTTTCACAATCATTAAGAGACAGGATGCTTCCCGAAAACAGAAGGGGAAAAAAAGAAAACACAACAGTGACAACCTCCAGCAGCTTCCGAGACATGTGTGTTTTTCATCATGTTTAGCTGTGAAAGCTGATTTAAAAGTGGCAAAACACTCACATGAGAGTTAAAACATTGGGTGTTCGTAACAATGTTCTGGAAAAATAACCACTTAGTTATTTGTGTGTGTGTGTGTGTGTGTGTGTGTGTGTGTGTGTGTGTGTGTGTGTGTGTGTGTGTGTGTGTGTGTGTGTGTGTGTGTGTGTGGCCTTACTGGCCAGTAAGGAGAAATATTTCTGTTTCTGCAATGTCATTAAGTGTCTGAGCTGTAAGTAGAACACAAAAGCAAATGTAGCCTGCAGGTTCCACTGTCCCTGTTTCTAAACAGAGCACACATGATACCCCTCAGGTCACATCTACCCATAACTCCTCCCATGACAGAGGAGGAAAACAAGCAGGGTGCTAACATCCTTCCTACTTCCCAGTAAGATGTGACAGAGTGGAATCATTGTTCAGCTGCCTAACATTAAAACGTGACACTTTCTATCATTTAAATTAAACAGCTCAACAAGGAATTTGTCTTCTGGTTTCCAGCCTCCACATGTGCTTAGGTATGTGCATGTGGGCGTTCCTCTTTAAGTTAGACCACAGTGTTATAAATAAGGCTCAAATCTAGAAATTCTTATATGGATGATTATTGCTATAAGAAAGTAAATATTTTCTCCAATGATTTGAGTGGAACATTTAATCACTGTGTGTAATGTTTGGTTCACACAATCATTTTCACCTATTTTTTTCGTGCTCATAATTCTGGAGAAAAAAATAACTGCAGACAGTAACAGCAAGAGGTGACAGCTGGTGAGTTGGATCCAATGCTGGCAGTGGTTTAAAATTCCTGTGAGCAGCAGCTTCCTGTTTTCTACTCTTCTTCTTCTGCTTTTTTTTTTGCTTTACAAATGAAAAGGTTTCAGCAGAGTCTGCATTCACTTCATCAAGGACACTGGGATTTTCCATGTAGTGTCACGTCACTTTGTCTATCAATAAGATTCAACATGGTGTGGTGGACAGAGCACATACCTTCTAGGGGAAATAACAATCAAGAGGATATCTTGTTTCTGTGGCAGGCCTGATTAGGGCCAGGATAAGGGAAGCATTATTTTCTATGATCATTAAGTCTTTTAGTAAAAGTGACATTCAGACATTTTATTCATAATGGTTTGTATCAATGGCTATATAGAATGTACCATCAAACCAGTTGGTATTTGATTTTAAATGCTTTATTTCAGCATTGCAAAATCAATGCCAGGTCTGGCTTAATAACAGTGGGGTATACATTATTACTGAGGGGTGGACAAATCACTATTTACCAGGTATCAGGACAAGCAGAATATCTATACAGGATAAGAGTTTTTCATTCCCAGTGCCCACTGTACAGGTGGGTTCATGAGACTGTTGATGTATTTGTCACAAGCCTGTTTTTTATTTTATTTTTTTATTTTAATTATTTCACTTGTCCAACATCTTTGTATTCATATTTCTCAACAGAGAAAATGACCTCGATGTGGTGCACAAAACACTTTTCCGAATCTCACAACCTACTGCACTACACAAGTGAACCGAGGACATAGTCTGGCTCTCAGTAGGAACTATTTTTGCTAGGCATATTAATTAGCTTGAACAGACGCTAGACAATCTTTCCATAAACAGTGACAAAATGAGCAGTGCAGCAGAAGAACTATCATGCTAGAACGTCACACAGTCACCTCACAATTAAACACTTGATTGAGAGTAAATGAAAATACCAGCCAGACTCCATTAACAACTTTATGTACGATGAGAGAACATCAGACCTCATAGCTGAGATGTTAGCTAAAGACTTTTTGGCTTTCTGTCAAGGGTGCAAAAATGATGCTTCATCACAAGACACATTATCAGGAGAGGATAAAGACTGGCTATGTAAAGTTGCCCCTCCCAGGATCCAGGTATTCTCTTATTTTCCGCAGTCTCTATTAATGCACATAATTAGTTTGTGGTATTTTTTAGGTAACTTATGTTATTTGCCACTATTTAGCTTAGTTAACTGGACTGCCAGGCAAACATAATATAGAACTTGGCAGCACACTGGAGCTTGGATTTGCCCAATGGGCTAGCTAATGAGTTTATGCCCTCCTTATTTGCCCTCGCCTGTTTCTAATACAGTTCGGGTACTGTGGTGTTGTTGCACTGTTGTTTTGCCTGGGAGTTTTTGTTGTTGCCATCCTAACCACTGGCCTGGCACATTCCTGTTTGTGGATTGAAACTATTAAGCTGCCTCTTCAAGAGAACATTCGTCTTTGTTCTCTGACAGTTCTTTGGGTTTGTTAGCAGCCCATGAAACACTGAACTATAATTGCAGCTTTCTCTGTGTCCTTTCAGGTTTCAGGTTTGCATGCAGTATCAATTAACTCTCGGCTGAAGGAAAAGTGCAAGTCAAGTGCTTTCAATTCAAGGCAAGAGAATTTTTTTCACTGCATATTAAGTTTACAGAGGCATGAAATGTTGCAAATCCATAAAAATGTATAAAACACACACTTCATGTATGCCGGTGTGACATGGTGGGCAAGTTAGAGATTAACCGAACAATTTTGGCTTATACAAAATCAACAGACTGGAATAGTAATGATATAGAAAGACACTTTTAAACCTGTGTTCCTGCAGATGACACTGCAAAGACCCTATAATGAGATACTAGATGTAGTCTTGACATCAACTAGTTCTAAACAAGTACATTTTATCCGGGACAAGGTAAGATCACTGAGGTGTTGATATCATCCCATTCCATCAGCATTATCAGTTACAATTCAATACTGTGTGGTCTGCCATGTGCTGAAAACAGAATATCCTGCAAGCACCACTCTGCACTCATTCACACTAAATACACAGTAAGCTAGTATATGCATAAAATCTGAACAGAAATATGGAAGGTGCAGTAGAGTAAGCAGGGGTGTGGCCAGGCACAGACTGGCCATTGGGAAGCGCGGGAATTTTCCCGGTGGTCCGGTCTTGTGAGGGCTGGCCTATTTTTCCTAACCCCGGCATTATATAGCCTATATACAGATATTCAATAGGTCATCTTAGCCGCGGCGACACGGTTTCATCGTTTTACATAATTGCTTAACATAAACAATACAAATGATCAGATTGTGTTTTTTTAAAATTTATTTAATTAATGATTCGTTGATCGAGAAACATGTTGTGTCAGTTCGAATTTGGTGTATCAAATTGGGGCTGCTTGACATCAAATTCCTGGACTGCTTTTTGTTTCCAGTCCGGCCCTGGGTGTGGCCATGTCTGTGGCACAGGGTGGCAGCTGCCACCCTTTAAATAAGTCTTGCCACTCCACCTCTGACCTAAAAGAGGTCTATCAGTCCTGTGTAATTCCTGCTGAATAAATTCTAGCTCATGTTGTTGTAACTGTAGGTAACTTGACCAAATTCCTTGATAATTAGGAATAATACATCAACTTTGAAGCCTATACAGTAATTTCATAATGTAGTCATTCATGCTGCATCAGGAAATGCAATCAGGATATGCAGCTTTGTCTTATACATAATTAGGTGTCTAATTCCATATAAAACATATAGTCTATTAAATGTACATCAGACTTTCCATATGCAGACGAAATGGGTTTTGCACAGCAATGCATTAACTTCTGAGAGGTTAAGAATAAGAAGTTGAATTGTATGATCAATACTTCAGGTGACATTGAAATGCTGCAAAGAAGAAAGATCTGCAGTCACCTCCAAACACTGTCGTGTTTGAAAACAACGTCTAAGCAATCATAATCGAATCGTCGACAACCCGCGCATCCATTAATGTTTCTGTTGGACAAGACTACAGAAGATAAAAAGCTATTTTTTACAGAACCCTCTTTGCCCTTCACCGGGGTAAGGAAGCGTGTAATGTTCGGGATGTTACCCGTTACCTCTGAACAGCGCGCGGCATCGAGTGTTGCTCCTCCGCTTCCTCAAATAACGGGATCCGTTCTCGGACGGAAACTGCGCAATGCCTTGAACTCGCCTCGCACGTGAGCAGTCTGAATGAACAGTAGACGTGAGAAACGCGACGCGTGCATCAGCAGCAGCAGCACCTCATCTGAGTGCAGAGACACGGAAGGTTCCGCGCGCACAGCTCTTTCCTCGCTCGCGCTCTGTTTCGTCTGCCCCGCGCGCGCGCCCCAATGAATAATGAATGCGCTTCGATGCGCGCGAGACTTCTGCCCTGTTCTAGAGCAGTGTGTGGCGGCGCGCGGGCGGCCTCGCGCTCGGGTTACAGGTGTCCCTATTCAGCTGAGACTCTGGCCCTCATCCCGCTTTTGTCCGGCCGGATAGGAGCTGAACGCGGGCAGGTGTGGGTTAATGGTGGATGCTGAAAAGCGGCTTCTTTTGTTGTATAAACACAAACAATGTGTGGAACAATTGAGAATGGAGGCGCTTGGAAATGGCAAACTACACGCGCACCTGCAAAGTTGCGAAGCGTCAATGGCATCCGAAGAATGTCTGCATAATAACGTTCACATATGACAGGAAATTTATTACATCCAGAAATTGTTTGCATGCCCCCCTACATGCTCTCTCTCTCTCGCTCTCTCTCTCTCTCTCTCTCTCTCTCTCTCTCTCTCTCATATGTTCACAGTGTATTGCAAAACATTGTCTGGCCCTAAATTCATAAGCTGGGCAATGCAATTTGTATTAAAAGTTGCAGAGATAAAAGTTTAGGTTAAGGGTTGGAGGAAAGCATTTGTACCCTTTCTTACAACCTAAGTCATATGAAATTGAATGAAATCCCTCCACATTGCTTTTACTTGCCCATATTCATACCAAAATCAATCAGTATAACCACACAAAAGTAGGCTATTATAACTATTGAAGCCTAAACTGCTGACTCAAAATAGCTTAGACAGATGACATACAAATATATCCCAGATTTTCTGTCATGGAGATGAAAATGTGCCTCATTTCCAATTGTTTTTTTTTTTTTTTTTTCATCTTTACTCAGTCCATTTTGCAAACTGCATTCCTGATGAACAGCATAATGCCTTACAACTACACTCCACTCAAGTCTAATAGATGCTGAACTGACACACAATAGCGTTATTCATTGACTAAATATATTAGCTCACTAATCATTTTGACAGTGCAATGAGGTTACGATAATTATGGTATAACTGGGAAGGAAGCAGGCACATGAAACCCTGTCCAGACACAAACCAGCAGTTAGAGTCACACTCCAGTACTTTGTACACAGTTTTTTTCATAACTAAATTAACAAGACATAAATTGGCTACAGCTCACTGGTGCACTGGTAATAAACAAAAGATGTGTGTTTCTAAAGATGGTGTTTCTAAATTTATTTAAAAATTTTTTTGTCATATGACATGCTGTCCTAAACACAGTTCATGGTTTACTCTTATTCCATTTATGGAAACACCAACATTTATTGTTGTTAGTGATGCTGTAATAAGGTTCCCTTCCTGTTATAGTTTTCAGGCATGTTGTTATTTCAGTGGATCAACTCACTTTTACTCAGTGTACAAACACATCATTGTGTCTGTGCAGATGTAGTCATTTCTTTAAGAAATTACACACCTGGAGCCTTGCAAAATCACACACCTACTTTACACTTGATTTATAACGGTCTAGATATGTAGTTATTATGCCTCCTTAATGAAATGGTGTAAATGAAACACCATTTTTTGAGAGGAATAAAAGCAAACAAGCATTTTGAAAAAAAATCTGCTGTGCAAAACTGCGTGCAGCTGTGACAGATGGCTGTTTGCGATGGAGTTTGCAGATTAGACTCACCGGTTGGGTGTATGATGGTCTCGCAGCTGCTCCTGGGAAAAGGCCATTCTCTGCTGTCAGCAATACACAACGAGCTTTCTCACTACCTGCAACACAAAGCCAGACTGATCAAGATCTTCATTACTAGACATCTTTAGGACTTAAATAGTGTATTCATGAGACAGCGGATTTCCATCCACAGGGTTCTGTAAGCATCCACAGCCGAAATAGCTCATAATTAACTAATAAGTTAAATTAGTTCACAATAATATCATATTATGTAACACAGGTTCCCAACCCTGGTCCTGGAGTGCCTTCTGTCCTACAGTTTAATGTTTCTCCTGCTGTAAAACACCCATGTCTACTTCAGTTGTTAATTAGCTTATAATATTACTAGTATGATATTTATAGTGGCACAACAGTCATGACCTCTATAGTGTTATCGGACTTGACGGTCATCATGGTCATGATTAATAGCTATTATCAGAGCTTAATACCAATACTAATGTCAGAGCTGTATTCATCTATTAATGGTGTAACACACTGACACTGTATCTGTTTAGTGCTCCAAATATCTGTATCCCTATTTGAATTTAAACCTGAAGAGGCTGTGGCCTAAACTGGAAGGATTTTTGTTTGTTTTTAATTTATTAATTTATTTTTTAAAATATAAGCCCTACCACTATGTACAAATGCCAGGACAATGAGGATGGTCTGTGAATTCTGGCTCTGACAGTTCCTCAACCTCAGCTACATCACTTCAGTTCATAATTGGTCTAAACTAGAGATGTGTGCTGAAGTGTTTTTTTTGTTTGTTTTTTTTAAAATCCCACTCAAGCAGTTATTATCACAATATTTTCTAACTAATTTAGTTGGTTGTATTTTCCAAAATATAAACAAACTGGTAGCTGAATTTACACCACCATGACCTTGACTAGGCAGTTACTAAGGATGGAGTAAATGCATTATGTAATGCCACATGTTCATGTTGAACATGGTCTTGATTTGTCTTGCATGCTTCGTATCTGATCGCTCTCTCATGTCTGCATAACATAACATAAAAACTTCTGGTTTACACAACTTTTTTTTGTGCCCCTCTGATGTACCCCTCTAGTCTCCCCCACATGCCTTGTGGCAAGTTTTCCAAAAACACAAAATGCTTTCTGGAAAACCTTTCTAAAAATACTTTCTTAAAACTACAATACCCCCAAAACAAATAGTGCACCTCCTTTTCATATCTGTATTTGTATCTGTTTAGAACACATTATCTGTTTAATCCAGTTATATCCCTATAATCTACGCTCTTTTTCTATGGCTGAGCTACTTGCTTCATCAATAGCAATTATCAATAGCTTAGAATCCACATATTGATTAGCAGCAACTCATGATCAGTGCGCATGGGACCTACTAATAGGAAACCAAATAATCCATCAGTGTTCCTTACATCTGCAACTTCAATTAGTCTTTTGATGCAAAACCCATACTGCAACATGGTGACTCATGGTCTCATATGGCCTTAGTAATGTCTAGCATGTGGGGTTATATGTGTCAGAATGTATTACTGTATGTATGTAGATCAGGAAAATGATAAGCAAAGGGCCAGGAAGGGAGGAATAGTTGTGGGTGAGTTCAATAAGTACTCAGGTCCTTATGCTGATAGCAGAGCAGCCCACACACACTCTGATCAGAGGTGAAGAGAATGTTATGAGTAGTTTCTTCCACTCGATTTGTCTATTTGTGCATATGTGCATATCTTTATGCATTTAAACCTGACTTTATGTACATGATTGTAAAATACCATTTTCTATGTTGAATAAGTGTGCAGAGAATGATAACATTTAAAAATGTGTATGCATAAATTTAAATGCAATATAAAATGTAAAACAGTGCTTTAAATGAAGTAAAATCCAGGCAGAGCATTTCTAGAGTCACACATGGTGCTTGTGAGTAAGCATTTCTGCATACACTGATACACAGCCTTCAATAGGCTGAATCTGCTTAGTCAGCACTCTCACTCATTCTGCCTTCCAGTGTGTTCTCAATGTGCTTATTTGTAATTACGGTAGCTCAAAGCAGAAGTTTCTCGTATCATCAAACATGTCAATAATAATCGAACTGCAACTAACAAACTGCAGATAGAAAGCCATCGGTTGTGATGAACAGACTTTTTTATATTATGATATTAGCTGAATGCAAGGCTTTATTTGGCATTGATAACATAGGCATATTAAATATTGTGTTTCATGATTTATGCACATTTTTATGAGCACTAATTAATAATCCAAAATGGCTGTCATTAAGTGTCTGAGTAGTCACACACTCACGCAAAATAACATCCTAGTAACTGTAATGCATTTGCAAGACATAAGGATGGATGAGAGGCAATGAATGAAACTGCCATTAAAATATCAACTGATCTTGGCAGGTCTTATTGAATTATCCTGGATAATCTTAGGTGAAATCCTCACCTGAATATTAACTCAATTCATCACAAACAGCTGGCAAAATGTGATTACACTGTAGCCTGGATCTCACATTGCCTGCATTTGTGTCCACTGCAGTTTTTGTTTGCTCTCTAGGTTTTTAGGAAGCTCATTTTTAATGTGAGTCGTGATCATCAGTTTATATTCTATAGAGGATACTAAAGATTTATTTAAATACTAGCCTCAGCAATAATAAAAGAAGCAATCATGCTGTGATTAAAAACCTTCTAGTAAATCAAGTGGACAGAAACATGAGTAATGACAGACATAACAAAGCAGTGGATTTGAGTGATGACCTTACAAATACTGTAAATAATTTACTGTCCACAACAAGAATATGGCATTTAGTTTGGTGTGCATTTTAAACTACACTACACTACACTACACTACACTACACTACACTACACTACACTACACTAAACACAGGCATTTATGTTCACTGATTTATGATTCCTTTTATTATCCATATTATCCATTCATCTTCAGTTCATATTTTAACCTGATCAGGGTTGCAATGGATCTGAAGACTATCCTGAGAAAACTGGGTATGAGATGGAATACACCCTGGATGGGACATCAGTCCAGTAACCACACACACACACACACACACACACACACACACACACACACACACACACACACACACACACACACACACGTGTAACCCAAGGCTCTGGGTTACTGATCAGAAGGCTGAGGGTTTAAGCCCCAGCACCACCAAGCTGCCCTTGGTGAGCAGTAGAGCAATGTACTTAAACCCATCTGCTCCAGAGGTGCTGTAACATGGCCTCAACTGACTGACCAGCTGGTATATATATGAAGAAAAGTATTTCACTTTGTCAAATAAAGGCACAATCATCTTCAAACCCATGCAGACAGGGGGAGAAAGTGTGAAACACCACAGCCATGTTTGTGAGCAAACCAGGGACCCTGGAGCTGTGACATGGCAATGCTACCCACTATGCCAAGGTGCCACCTGATTTCTTATACTATGATGCATAAAATGCATAAAATTACCAACATTTTCTGATGGCTTACATGATATTTCAAAATTTCTTGAAAACCAGTAGTTTTATAGTAATTACACAACGAGATCATTAAAGAATATGAAAAATAATGAAAGCCAGCCAACACAAACCCATAAATTAAAACAAATACAACTGATCATTCAATTACGACAAAATAAATGCCAGCTTTTCGAAATGTTTGTTCCATTTGGCTAACACAAACATTTACACATGTTTACTAAAACATAGACAAATAAGGCCCATTGTCCTTTATTTTAAAATTATATATTTAACATTATCTAATGTATTCCTAGGGCTGAGGACTTGAAGTTGCTGTGAACTTTAGAACTGCAGCCTATTTATAATCAGCTCCTGAGACAAAACCAGTTGATTAGATGTGAATATACTGCAGATTTGGGTTAGTGTGTTAACATATTAAATGTTTTTTTTTGTTTGTTTGTTAATGAACTATTTAAAAAAATTAATGAAGAATAAAATTTTAATAAACTAATACCCTGATCTAGGAATCTTGTACTGACCTTATGCTGGTGTGGATGGCCTCAAATGTAGTCAGCCTTTGGTAGTATGGTAAGACTGATGGGATGAACTTAGTTTGGCATGGGCATGCAGTCTGGATGCGGGAAGAAAGAGCAGAGGAGGCCTATGTGAAGTTAGTGATGTTGAAGGAAGGTGTGAGAGATGCCTCTGCCCAAGAATGGAGGAAAAAGTGCTAACAGAGTGCAGTAGTAGTGTCCTGTGCTGGAGTGAGTTAGAGAAAGAACCATAGAACAGACGAAAGGCCAAGTGGAAAAAAATGCTGTTTATTTGACTAATTTTTTACGATACAAGGAGAAGAAAAAAGCCATTGTTACAGCATTGAAGCTGGCAGTCCAGACTGAATAAAGTGTGCAGTGAGATACATAGAGTGATTACAGTAGTTATGTTTTTTTTTTCTTAAAAAAAGGAAAGGTGAAATGGAACAGTTAAAAAAGTTTCCTTTCAGGTTTTACAAAAATACAGCAGAATCTTAGTTAGAAAGCACAGCGGTGTCTCATGGCTGTACCATGAAGGCTGAGGGTCCACACTCACATGGGCTCAGTTTGGCAGAATGATGCTGAGCAACTGGATGCTAGATAAACTAAGTGTCTGCTGGGGGATTCAAAATACTAATAGCTTTAAAGGAGTGAGATGCTCAGGAAGGAGCATCCCTAAAACACTGTGGGATTTAGATAAACGTAAAAGGGCATAATTTGAAAACTAGAGTTCTTAAAGGAAACTCACCCTTAATTCAGATATGTTCTCTAAAGTTTAAATAAAATCTTGCCAAACAAAATATGATTCATTCATGCCCATTCGTACACATAGTTCTTTGCTACTCTGATTCTTTAAAACATACATGAACATCTTACAGTATAGCAATACTTATAGCAGCAATATTAATTGCACACAGAAATACTAGCTAGAGTTTTCTAAGCCAGAACCTAAATGAAAGCTTAATGATTGTTACATTTGCCAGTGCCTATAATATATAATATTGGATATAACGTACATTTTCATTTTGCACAGATTGTATTAGTCATTGCATACTTGTTTTTTTTTTTTTTTTATAAACCATATTTAACTAAAGAAGCATTTGTTCTGTCTACACTTCCTTCCACTTTTCTTATAAAATTTGGTGTAACATGTCACAAATTTTTGGGCAAATCTTCAGCATGATGATAGCGGTAATGTAAAAACGACTGACATTCTAGTATCTAAATTATACTGTACTGAGACATCTGTATCTGACACAAATCACATCCAAACCAACCAAACAAAGCACAATTGGGAATAAAAATAATTTCTCCTTCTCATAAAACAAAATAAAATTTTGTGCACGAACTGGTACAGTCAAGTATAACTCAGAAAATCTACTTTTACAATTTCCCTATATGCAGCATCTCGTTTAATAATAAAAGCACTGAAATGTATAATAAATTACGTATTTTAAGTCCATATAGATCTTTTTTTTTTCTAAAACAGTTAAATTACAGTATGTCTAATTTCTCCGTCACCCTTTTTTGTGCGATATTAAGCAATATGGCACAAATGTTTGTGTTTTTTGTTTTCTTGTTTAACAGACAGAGACATAAACACAAGTGATGACAGACACAGCAAAGCCTTGGATATGAGTGAATAAGTTAGAAAGAAAATAATAATTCCACACCAAGAAGTCTATATGGCATTTAGGTGTGCATTATAAATACAAACTATGCATATATATATATATATATATATATATATATACTGTATTAAAATCACATCTGGAAATACATATTGGCACTCGTTTAGAGTAAAATCTATCTACACAGTTAAATTTATTTATATGCATTTGTATTTATTCACTGATTCATGATTCCTTACACAATGTTTTGCAATGAGTCATACTTAGCCATAAATCAGTTCTCTGGACTGAAAGCGCTACAGCACAAAATGCTATGAAGGTGCTAGACACTGTCACTTGTCTTGAAAATATGCTTTGTATTTCTGTCTCATATGATGTATGTGTGGATTGGTTATGCCTCTCTGTTTGCTGGTGAAGGCTTTGGATCATTTGAGAAGTTCAGAATTCTGAGGACTTGATGTTGGTGTTTACTGAAGAACCTCAAGTAACTTTAAAAACTATTTGGTGATGGTATCTATTCTTAGACTATTAGACTAAAGTGCCAAAAGTGTCCTGTAAAACTCAGCACCAAATTGTATGTAAATCAGGACCATGGCTTTTTGTTGTCCCAGTGTATTTGAGGAAATGGCAGTACCTAGCACTTTAGCTCAAATCCAAAGATTGTCATGTTCTTTTTGAGTATTTGTTCAGTTTTCAGTGACCTTTGTTTTCAACTAAAAACATCCAAAAGCAATGTCAGAAATAAACCTCATCCCAAACAACTGTGTCCTGCAAAATCTGTTCATGTCATGACGGCATTGGTGTCATCTTCAATTTAAAAAAAAAAAAATCTAACCTGCCTGTGTAAACAGTAGAGAATCAAAGATTAGCCAAGCCTGTAATGGTGAAGGTCCAATGTTTCAGTAAGGCCACTGAACAAGATAAGAAATGGCAAACATACAGATCTACTGCCATAATATATAGATACACTACAGGAAACCTCAGTGATGATTCAGATGCACGTCCATGAACAAGTAAAACTATGCTACTGCATTTCATAAAGCTATATGAAAGTATCAAAGGTTGATTATTTTCTGCCCAGGCTTAAGACTGCCTTCCAAACCATGTTGATGTTATGCTGATGTTAATATTCTCGGTACGTTCCTCCTCGTTTGTTCACTGTGTACCGTCACATTATGGATTTCATATAGAACACAATCTTGCCAATAGTGTTGTTTTTCTTGCCCAAAACTTATTTGACACATGCTATGCTATATTCCAGCCCTCCCTCTTCCCTCAAACAACACTTCTTCAACATCCTGCTCTGTGTCCTGAGACCTGGCAAGAGAGAGCCAGTCATTCTGAGGAAAATAGGTCAAAGAAGACAGAGAAGAGAATGTGCTTTTCTGACGTCAGAATAGTGGAGGTGCTGTTAGTAACAAGGTGAAGCTTTTTGCTTTTTGTTTTGAAAGGAAGGCAGAGACTTGGTGCTCTGGAAAAAGAGAAGTTTTGGGAGAAGTGGGAGAAGGAAGGTCACATGACAGTACAGCACTGGCAGCGTTTTTTCTTTTCGGTACCTGTGGGCAGTGGCTCCTTGGTGGAACTTTCATCTTGGCCCTCGGAAGAGAGTTCGGTGGCCTCAGACACTGGCCGTCCTGAGACGAGGTCGGCGGCGTTGCCATCCACGGTTGAGACATCTGTGACAGTCTTCTCACGCAAAGACTTCTCATCATCCTCATCGATCAGGACAATCTCGGCTTTGATGGTACCATCAAATCCCAGCAGCTTCTTAGTCTCTTCGTCATCGTCCACACTGTGGTAGCCCATGAAAATCATAGTGATGGGCTTGTCGGCTGTGGCCTCAGGTGCCTCCATCACCTCACCCTCAAAGGTTTGGCGTACTTGTGGATCTTCCCTGTGGCCTTGGAGCCGTTGTTCTATCTTTATTTCCCCCTCACTTTGCTGTTCTTGTACCATCTCCAGTTCCGAGGGCATGATGCCCTGCTCCCTGATCCCAGACTCGCCTGGTGTGATTTTGACACGAGTGCCATTGGGTCTGTGGCGCGCTTGACCCACACGCTGCATCAGTTCCTCCACCTCATCTGAGCTCCAGGGGTGCACACCGTTCTCCACTGTGGTGGAACTCCCAGAATGCACCTCGTAGATCACCTTACGCCCATCGTCGTAGACCTTGACACCCCGTTGGTAGGCATCCTCAGGGCTGATACGTGAAGTGGACAAGATCTTGGTGTCTCCTGTCTTGTGGTCCTTTTCAACGCTGATCTCCATGGCGTATAATGCTTCAGACATGGGGGAAAGTGCAGAGGGGGGTGGGTTAATATTCTCTTAGTGTGACTGGTCATGCATTAATGTAGTGTACCAAGCTGTTAAGTCATTAATATTTGCCAATGGTGTTAGAATCAGGAATCAGTACAATATATATATATATATATATATATATATATATATATATATATATATATATATATATATATATATATATATATATATATATATTAAAATAAATGTGCACACTATCAAAATTTTATCTAGTGGACCTTAAATAAAATAATTACTTGACTGTATGTTGTAATTAAATGATGTATGTGATTATTTAGCACAGCCATAACCTGTTTGCATCATTCTACCTATTACTGATACTAACTTGCCTGTGTTTAAAAAAACAATACATTTAAAATGAATCAATAGCTTTAGGGAAAATTGAGTGGGAAAAAAATAATATTAAAACTAAAGTAGCAATAAAAAATTAAATGCAAATAAACAAACAAACAACAACAACAACGATAATAATAATAATAATAATAATAATAATAATAATAATAATAATAATAATAATAATAATAATAATAATAATAATAATTTCCACAGACTTCATCTGGAACTCGAGATGTTGTATTTCCTTTAAAGTAAAGCCTACTGTTCAGTAAAGTCAGTCCAAACTGTTCTTTTTCGCATGCAGCTGTATGTCACAGGTATCTTTAATCAAATTTTTGATCAAATCTAACTCGACAGCTCACCAAATCTCTAACTGAGGATGTGTCTCTTTAGTGTGCCATGTTCACTTGCAAACCCAAAACCACTACTGCCCCATCACACCCCCTACCAAGCACTTACCGGGTTTTCTTGAGTGTTGGCGATCCCCTGAAGCAGAGGACAGCATTTGGGCGTTCAACCCTGAGATCTTGGGGATCTGGGAACAGGTGGGATTCACTGCATCTATTGAGCGGAGAGCAAAAAGTGATAAAAGTGGAACTGTGTTATCTGAAAGTCCCTCTGGCTCCCTTTCCCCTTGCCCCAGGGTCTGCCCCTTCCCCTCAGGTTCTGCCCCTTCCCCTCTTGCTGTATTGAGTAGGTATCTCTTCCTTTATCTTCCTCCGGTCTCTCGTTATTTCTCTGCAGCAGCTCGGTGCTTAGACAGCAAAAGCTGAGTGAATGCATTAGGGTGGAACAATGTTGCTGCTGCATTGGAGGGATTTTCTGTGAATAGGTGGCTTACTGTAAACAAAGTTCAGAGTCAGTGACTTGTGTGTGGAGTTCAATAGTCTAGCTGAGGCAAGAGGGAAATGAGCCAAGGGGGGAATGGGCAACAGAGAGTGTGTGTGCCGTGTGTTTATATACTTTGGCACTTCCGCCTATTACACATCCTTCTACACTATCACACAATCCTAATAAAAACTCATTAGTTGCTAGGATATGATGGGGATTTTCAGGAAAACACTTTTAAGAATGAAACATAACTCATTAATGCCTATTATATGTTATAAATCATTTGTCATGCCTACAGGGTTCCTTAAGAGTTCTTTGTATGGGTAATGGTTCTAGCTTTCTAGCTTTTGTTCTACTTGGAACTGTTTCTTAAAGACAAAAAATCTGTCATAAACTGAAGAGCCCTTTAGGTTTGCTAGTTTGAGCCTTTTTTCTAAGAATGTAGCTAGATGAATACAATGGACCTTTGGACACGTACCTCCATCTTGGTTCTGCAGACTCTGCAAATAAAAAAGAGGAAAAAGTTTTTTGGGTACAAAAACAGATGGATGGTATGTTCATACATAGCAAACTATGTGGCTTGTATGGCCTTGATGAAAATTAAAAATACTTCTGTTCCATCTCAAGCTAAATAAAGATGGGCACATATTTTCTTGTGACATTTGACTGCATTGTCCTGTGTGCGTGTGTGTGTGTGTGTGTGTGTGGGCATGTTTTCATGTCTTGGTGGGGACCAAATGTCTGGTCTGCACAAGGAGAACTGCAACTTTTATTTTGAAAATAAAAAGAGACAAAAAGTTTCATTTTGGTTACTGAGGTTATGGTTAAGGTTAGATTTAGGTGTAGGCATAGCATTAATTATTATGTCAGTGGAAGGTCCTCACAAGAATAATAAAACAAATGCGTGTGTGTGTGTGTGTGTGTAATGTCTTACTTTCTGTAGGTCTTCAATAGAGCTCTCTGTTTCACGAAGTCTCTCTCTGAGCACTTGCTCTTTGGCGGATATTTGTGATTCTTCATTCTCGAGCAGAATGATTTCGGACTCCAGTCTGGAAAAAAAAGACAAGAACAGCATTTCATCTGTTATAAACATGAATGTACACAACAGATACTGTACATCAGGCCCTGAGACATGTCAACAACTAGACAGTGTCGCCTTGCTGAAAAAAAAAAAAAGGATACAGACATATTGTCAGTTCCTAATGATATTGGCCAAATGGTTTTCATTAAGCATTTTTCCATCTGAGAACTAATGGTTTCCAAAAGATATTTATGATTCAGTTGCAGTTCTACAGCTGCTTCATTTGATTATAGCACAGTGCTGTTGAATTCTTGAATTTGATTGGTCAGAAGGTGTTGATTAAATTTCTATAACGGCAGCTCTGACAACAGGCAATTCACAGGTTTATATTAAAGCACCCGCTCTTCAGTGTTATCGTTTCTGTAGTAGCTTAACACAGGGATGTAAATGACAGACACTCCACATACACAGATTAAATAAACGTGTATAAATATTGATATGTGAGGAGACTTATTTAGCATTTTTGAAGGAGTCTCCAGTGTCATCACTTTGTAAAAGTCAGAGATAAAGGTATAATGTTATGTCTTGTGACACGGGAAAGTCTTCAGGTTGGAGAGCTTTGTGGTTTCTCTGTATCATAATCACCTGCATTTCTTTTCTTATTAACTTCAAGAAAGAGAGAAAAAAGATTGGTTGATGATGAAACAACTGTTTATAGCTGGTATAACATAAATTATGATAGAAACGAACACATTTTGAAGATGTTGGACAATTCCTTGATGTTCTACTATAGCAGAGGCAATGGTAGCTCAGTGGTTAAGACCTTGTATTTCTGATCAGGAGGTCATGAGTTCGAAACCTGGTGCTGCCACTGCTTGAATAAGGCCTCTAATTCTCAAATGTGTAAAGGAGATGAATGTAAGTTGCTCTGGATAAGGATGTTTGCCAAATGCCTGAAATGAAATGAGGAAAATAATTAACCTTGAGGTGGTCAGTATCTTTGCTTTGCATCAGACTGCCATCGCATGTTTAATTATTTTCCTATAACATCATGCCCCCAAGTATTCCTTCCTTACTTAGTGTCCACAAAACACATGTTTATAGAGCATATATTTATATTTATATTCTTCTCCCTGTTGCTGTCAGGGAAGCACTTCCGCTGTCCGAAGGCCACACAGAGAGACAGAGAGACAGAGAGAATGAAGAAGAGCTTCATCCCGCAGGCCATTCAGGCCCTCAACTAGGACAACACCTAGGACTAGAGCTTGGACTTGTTTGCACAACACCGATATTACCCCATATTTATAAATATTTATTATATATTTTGGCAATTTCAATACAACTACCTCAGCTCCATGATGCACAGCATTATATTACACAAACAACTGCACACATCTGCACTTTATTCCACATATACTCAAACTGTTGCTCCACCTATTGTTTATATCCCTTCTTTATATTTTTTATATTTTTCATTATCTACCTGTATACATGTAAATTCTGATTTATGCAAATTCTATTCATTATGTCACAGACAGTCGAAAAAAGCATTTCACCGCATGTTGTACTGTGTACGGTTGTGTGTGTGACTAATAAGATTTTAATTTGAATTTTAACATGTTGTTTATGGCAACACTGTGCATAGCACTTTTCATATACTGCATATATTTATGTAGACTTGTTTTGTTGCTATGCATAGGTGCATCTCAATAAATTAGAATGTCGTGGAAAAGTTAATTTATTTCAGTAATTCAACTCAAATTGTGAAACTCGTGTATTAAATAAATTCAATTCACACAGACTGAAGTAGTTTAAGTCTTTGGTTCTTTGAATTGTGATGATTTTGGCTCACATTTAACAAAAACCCACCAATTCACTATCTCAACAAATTAGAATATGGTGACATGCCAATCAGCTAATCAACTCAAAACACCTGCAAAGGTTTCCTGAGCCTTCAAAATGGTCTCTCAGTTTGGTTCACTAGGCTACACAATCATGGGGAAGATTGCTGATCTGACAGTTGTCCAGAAGACAATCATTGACACCCTTCACAAGGAGGGTAAGCCACAAACATTCATTGCCAAAGAAGCTGGCTGTTCACAGAGTGCTGTATCCAAGCATGTTAACAGAAAGTTGAGTGGAAGGAAAATGAGTGGAAGAAAAAGATGCACAACCAACCAAGAGAACCGCAGCCTTATGAGGATTGTCAAGCAAAATCGATTCAAGAATTTGAGTGAACTTCACAAGGAATGGACTGAGGCTGGGGTCAAGGCATCAAGAGCCACCACACACAGACGTGTCAAGGAATTTGGCTACAGTTGTCGTATTCCTCTTGTTAAGCCACTCCTGAACCACAGACAACGTCAGAGGCGTCTTACCTGGGCTAAGGAGAAGAAGAACTGGAATGTTGCCCAGTGGTCCAAAGTCCTCTTTTCAGATGAGAACAAGTTTTGTATTTCATTTGGAAACCAAGGTCCTAGAGTCTGGAGGAAGGGTGGAGAAGCTCATAGCCCAAGTTGCTTGAAGTCCAGTGTTAAGTTTCCATAGTCTGTGATGATTTGGGGTGCAATGTCATCTGCTGGTGTTGGTCCATTGTGTTTTTTGAAAACCAAAGTCACTGCACCCGTTTACCAAGAAATTTTGGAGCACTTCATGCTTCCTTCTGCTGACCAGCTTTTTGAAGATGCTGATTTCATTTTCCAGCAAGATTTGGCACCTGCGCACACTACCAAAAGCACCAAAAGTTGGTTAAATGACCATGGTGTTGGTGTGCTTGACTGGCCAGCAAACTCACCAGACCTGAATCCCATAGAGAATCTATGGGGTATTGTCAAGAGGAAAATGAGAAACAAGAGACCAAAAAATGCAGATGAGCTGAAGGCCACTGTCAAAGAAACCTGGGCTTCCATACCACCTCAGCAGTGCCACAAACTGATCACCTCCATGCCACGCCGAATTGAGGCAGTAATTAAAGCAAAAGGAGCCCCTACCAAGTATTGAGTACATGTACAGTAAATGAACATACTTTCCAGAAGGCCAACAATTCACTAAAAATGTTTTTTTTATTGGTCTTATGAATTATTCTAATTTGTTGAGATAGTGAATTGGTGGGTTTTTGTTAAATGTGAGCCAAAATCATCACAATTAAAAGAACCAAAGACTTAAACTACTTCAGTCTGTGTGCATTGAATTTATTTAATACACGAGTTTCACAATTTGAGTTGAATTACTGAAATAAATGAACACGACATTATAATTTATTGAGATGCACCTGTACATTGATTTTATATTTGTATTTTTTTATTTGTATACTTACAATTCTATTCTATTCTATTCTAAATAACCATGAATGCAAATCAGGTTTTTATCTTTCCCGTGCAGACTGCCTAAATTGCAGCAATGCTAATATCTTAGATGTCCACTGGGTTCTTTAAGTTCTCCTTAAACTACTGTTTATCAGAGACAACCAGACTGTTGTACGATTACTGAGTCAAATCAATAAATGTAATTAGAATTAGTCACTGATCATCTGTTACATAGTGATATTTAACTTTTTAAGGTTGATAAATTAAAGAAAAATCCTTAGTAAGGTGTTGGGTCACCATGAGCCACCAGAACACATTCACTGTGTCTTGGCATCAATTCTACAAGTCTCCGGAGCTGTACTGGAAGCAATGAACACTGTCCTTCCAAAATATATTCCCTCAACTGGTGTTTTGATGATGGTGATGAAGAGCGCTGTCTAACACATCACTCAAAAATCTCTCATAGGTATTTAGTTGGGTTGAGATCTGGTGAATGTGAGGGTCATAGCATATGATTTACATCATTTTCATATTCATTCAAACAGTCAGAGAATGTTTCTTCTGTCCTGTGGATGGGGTGGGGTCATCCTGGAAGAGACCACCCCCATCAGGACAGAAATGTTTCCTCATAGGATAAAAGTGAGCATTCAGAAAAAACTGAGGGCAAGGTGACTTAAACCATGCCAGTAAAATGCCTCATATGCTGTAACAGATCCACTGTTTTTTTCCCCTTTAATTTGTCACCTGTCTGTATATGGAATAATAAAAAAAAATCATACTAATCACATTAACCACTACAAACTATACAAAACAACCAGGAACCAATAGCTTAGAAATCAGTTGCTTATTATACTGAAATCTGATTCATATCAGAATAATATTGGAAAATATTTTTTTCCTCATGTAAGAAATAAACTTGCAACAATGCAACAATGATCATGGCTGAAGCAACATTAATTGTACATACATTGTATATACATATACAGTACTGTGCAAAAGTTTTAGGCACCCTATTTTTTTTAGTACAAACTTTGTTATAGATTTTTTATTTTATGACTTCTACATTATCAAGTCAGTACAAAAAACATTTTAGATTCCCAAACATTAATTTTCTAGCACAAAATGAAATGTTACAGAAAAATGCTTGTATGTCATTAAAGAAAGCAGCATATTACGTAAGAGACACTTTTCAGACAAAAAACACAATGAAGGCTGCTGGGTTTCGCCGCAAAAATAAGAAGCGAGTGCGACAGTCAACGTCTCCAGAAGAACTGTGGCTGGTTCTGCAAGATGCTCAATAAAACTTACCAGCTCATTTCCTTATAAAACTGCACAAGTTGTACCAGAGACTACTATTTTTATTTTTATTTTTTTGTCACAGCAAATATTGACTTTGTTTCATTTACTATTGTTTACCTCTCTTTACGGTATTTAAAAAAAAATGCAGAAACATTTAATTTCATTATTTTGAAGGCATCTTTACTCTACAGCATTTCTTTGCATGTGCCTAAAACTTTTGCACAGTACTGTATGTATTCCATTCCATTAGCTATGCTAATTGAATGTGCAGCAAGCAACTTTAAGGAATAAGGATTGGAAGATGTGCTGCCACATTCCTGATCTAAGTGTTTAGTATGCCAGAGCAGTATGTCCTCGCCTTTAGAACAAACCCCCCTCAGGCGATTTTCAGTTCTAGCAGCGTGAGGTGTGATAAAGGGCCCAATTCCGAATCAACCATAATACTACAAAGCTGTTGCTACAAATTTTGTACCAAGTCAAATATTTATGGAGGTTCTTAACTGGATTTGTGCATGTAAATTAGTCACACACTAGGACCAAACTAGGATTATTTCTTCAGTATCATAATAAAGACAACTATGTGGATAGTTGCGGGGTTGGACACCACACCAACATTCTCAGTCTGAGCTCTTTGATAAATATGAACTCTAGATTCCTTGCAGTAATCTCACAGCTGGAGCCAGGACTGAAAAATGAATGCTCTCCGAATAGTAATAGTGCTTTATTTTCAGAGTTGCTTGGCCTGTTAACTTGCACACTAATATTCACTATAACATATTGTAGAGAATTTGAAGAATATGGCATGATACTGTATTGGTCTGGAGAAATTGCAGATATGCTACTGTATGCTGTAAATTGTACAAATGTTATAGGCAGCTCAGTAGATAAAGGAAAAATCCTGAATGACTTGCACATTAATCTTTATAAATAATGTCCATGTTTTATTTTGCAATTAAATTCTGAGATGACTTTTTTAGTTTTTAGTTTAAACTTCTTTCCTCGAAATTTCCTTTAAATAACAATTTTCTACATTACACACAATGCCATTTGACTACCTGCTGATAGTGGTGCCGGTTGGATTTAGCCCTTTTTTAATCTCTACCTAAAAAGAGCGATGCAGAGGTGCTTTAGTCCTTCAGTCTGTCGAACTCTCTCACCTCCTCATCTATACACTCTGCTGAAATAGATTAGGTTGCAAAGCTTCAACTTTTAAGCTCTAACTTTTTCTGTCTTCACTACTTCTATGCTTTCACATTAATATGACATAGAGTGTGCTGGAAAATGGTGAGTGAGAAAATAAGCTTTTGCTATATTTTAGGAGCGAAATTGCAACTATTTCAATATAAACATACTTAATGTATTGTCAGGGTGGAGTTTCCCTTTAAAGCTCTAAAATACATAAGGAAAATTTCTGATACTTCATAGACCTGAATGGATGTAACTGTTTCCATCAGCTTCCTGCAGGTTTCCATTACCAATTTTCTGGTTGCTATTAAATACCCAATAAGGCCTTTTTATTTATTTATTTTTATTTTTTATTTTTGAAATGGGTGGATGATTACCATCAGAATAAAATGAGACAAAGCATTAGAAGCAGTTAAGGGCAACACATTCCATTAAATTACCATTTCAGACCACCACAAACACATTAAAACCAATTAGACTTAAAAAAAAAAAAAAAAAAAAAAAAAATATATATATATATATATATATATATATATATATATATATATATATATATATATATATATATATATATATATATATATATATATATATATATTTTTTTTTTTTAGCAGGGAAATGATTGGAAAATTGTTCAAATCCAATGACTGCTAAAAAAAAAAAAAACAGTGTTGGGCTCTTGAGAAAGGCCCTTAACCCTCAATTGCTTGGAATGTATCTTCTTTCACTTGTACTGAAATTTGGAAAAATAAGTAGTAGTAAAAATAACAGTAGTAGTAGTAATAGTAGCAGAAATAGTAGTAATACTAATAGTAATACAGTAGTAGTAGTTGCAGAATAAAGTTTGTAGAGCTAGTAAACTATAGTCAACAGAATTAGGCTAAATTACTGATATTCCAGTGCTTCTGAAGTCTGACATTTTTCTCAATGAAATATGCTACAATGGGTTGCTACATTGCCTGACAGGACATACAGACAGTCATCGAGTGCAAACAAGAATGAGATCCATAAAACACACACACACACACACACACACACACACACACACACACACACACACACACACACACACAAATTCTTCCTTTTTCCCAGTGGACCAGTGACTCCTTCATTCTGAATGCTGGCAGCCAATGAGGAAGGCAGCAGCCGAGCAACCCATACTGCCTCCACCCTAGTGAATTTCCTGCTATTGTTAGCATCACTGAGCTTACGTGCTTTACAATAACAAGGGCAGCAGGGCCTTCCCACGATTCCTAACAATCATTCTAAAAAAAAAGGCACTCACTGTCTAAGAATATAGATAAATGATTACCATGGTTCAAAATACTGCATTGTCTGAGCTACTTGACTTTGCATTTAGACTTAGGACTTCCTAAAATGGCCACAGAAAACATACTCCCCAAGTGCCCCCACCCCCCGCACAAATCCCCCCCAACCTCCCCGTTACGCACACATGCATACCGATTGCGGAGGCCTTATTTCCAGCCTCTCAAGATGATGCAGTACGTTATCATGAAAACTTCAGCAACAAATCACACTGAGCAGGTGATAATGCGATATGACTGGAACTGGATGTGCAAAGGGTAACACACTGTAGTGCACATTCTTCCAGCTGCTTCCTCTCACACATTTGAGGGTAGCAGATCGCTCTCTCTCTCTCTCTCTCTCTCTCTTTCACACACACACACACACACCCACACACCCACACACAGTAAATGATATGATGAGGAGATTTTTTTGTATCACATCTGTACTCACATGCTCATTACATCCTGAAGAAATACAGTAACACAATTCAGCTACTAAACATGCCAAAATGCAATTATGTATTGATGAATAATGCTATTTTACAACCAATAAAAGTACAAAGAAAGCTTTTTATGGATCTAATGATGTCTTTAAGTCACACACAATGGGATATAGCTTTTCCCTTGTATAATATTTAGGAAAAAACACATTGTCCTAAAGTTGTTATTTTGTAACTTCAAAGTTTATATATTTGTTTTTACTTTGGAATGATATCATACACAAGGCATCTTGTTTGTGAATGAAGAGTTTGGTTAATTCAATAGTGGGTTTGGTCAGAAGGTCCAGAAGGAAACGACTCACCCTGGTACGTTTTTTTTTTTTTCCCTGTGGAAAGTTAGGCTTTTTTTTGAACCATTGCTATAGACATTTTAATTGAAATTGCATTAAATAAATGCTACTTGTTCGTTGTATTATTAAACAATATGATGTCTTGGGTAGTATGAAGCAGGAGGAGAGGGGATTAACAAATGTAGAGCTGAATGGTTTGGAATGCAGCACGGAAAGAGCAGTAACTCTCTTACGCCCTCCAGTGGTGAACTGATGCTAATACATCAACAATAACAACGTAGCGTTTTGGATAGCAACAGAGAAACAGAACTAGAAAAATTATTAAACTTAAAATTATAAAACTCAACAATAAATAAAGCATATATGATAATAAGTGCTATCTGGACGATTATAATACATTATTATTATTATAAAAATAGTATAAGAACAGTATATAAAAATTATGTTACTATTCAAACTGGAGTTTCATAACATTTATTTTTGAATTGCCAAAATATTGCAATGCAACTGTATAGTAACAAAAATGGCACAAACTTGATCACATGGGTTAAATTGGCAGGCAGGGAAGCATGGGCTTATGTGAGCAGCAAGCGGAACAAAACTCTGGTACTATAATGTGACATAAATGTAAATTAGAGCATGCCAGAATGGGGATAATAATGGAATTTCTCATAGTGGTATGGAAAAATGCTTTAATTTTCACTTCAATCTTGCAAAGTGCATCCCTTCAGTCTAGGAACTTGCTACATGATGTATTTTTGCCAGGAAAAATATTTTTACATTGTTAAAAATATTTTGATGGCAAATCTGAAGAAACACTGAAATATTAAAAAATCTGGCCACCCTATTGTAGTTAATTAATAAAAGGCAGATATATACATACATACATAAATTGAATAGTGGGGGGCATGGTGGTTAGCATGTGGTTAGCATGTTTGCCTCACACCTCCGGGTTGGGGGTTTGATTCCTGCCTCCAACCTGTGTGCACAGAGTTTGCATGATCTCCCTGTGCTTTGGGGGTTTCATCTGGGTACCCCAGTTTCCACACCAGTCCAAAGACATGCATTGTAGGCTAATTGGTTTCTGTAAATTGTCTATAGTGTATGAACGGTGTGTGTGCAATTGTGCCCTGTGATGGGTTGCCACCCCATTCAGGGTGTCCCCCGCCTTGTGCCCCGAGTTCCCTGGGATAGGCGCCAGACTTGAGTCTTTTCTGTCTAAGCGGTACAGAAAATAGATGGATGGATGGAAAATGAATGGTGCTGTTCCCACATTGTTGGCACCCATGGCCATCTCTTCCACCTCCTAAATCCCAGTATAAGCATTCACTCAGTCTTCAGTAACTGTTTTATTCATGGTGGATACAGAGCCTACCCCAGGAACACTGGGCATAAGAAGGAAATACACCCTGAAGAAGTCCCCAATATAAACCCTGTTGCACAATGTGAATGTATTTGCCCAAATTTTTCTACCATGGCCGATCGAACCGTCATGCATAATGTCTAGGTGTGGTACAAAATGGACATCTTTAACTAATATACTGGTCTGTTCCACGTCATTGGATACCCTGGGCCATAAACAGTTATTAGAAAGAGAACTGCTGAATTGCTAATTCATAACCTGAAACTAATAAAAGTAAAACATTCTGTGTCTCTACTTCCCAGGCTGTAAATGGCATACAGTGCTTCTTTCAGTGCCTCTTTAAGAGTGAACTGTGTATACTAAAAATGTTGGGATTGTTTAGGACTATTTTCTTTAATAACTGTTAAAGCACTACTTCCTGGTTTCAATGTTCTTTTTCATCCAGCGGGGGCTCGTTCTGAAAAGCACGCTATGCCTACGCTCTAAAAGAAAGGCTCCTCTGAGCTGCTAGTGAGCGATCCCGTATACTTCATGTGCCACTGAGCTCACATCCTAGAGTGGGTGTTTCTGAGGCTTTGATGCGAACAGCTCTCTCATTTTCCATGGTGCATGCAAAGGGCATGAGGCCATCTTTTGCCAGGCTCATCTGGCTATAGAGTGCTCCATGACCACTCCTGGCTTCCTGCTCCGTTGTTCCCACTTCCTGTCTGCCCGGCAGCATTAGTCACAGCTGTATCTGATTAGTGGGAGCAGTCACTGGGAATGACCTCCTCCACATTATGTCATCATCTGGACTTTAGGGAGAGAAAGTCTCTTGGCTAGACATGTCATTTCGTCTAGATCAGTGTGGTTCACTCCAACTCCAGGCTGAAATTGAGCGAAACTGGTTTTGGATCAGCAGATGTGTGACTACTATCTGCTTCACCCACAGAGCATTAATCGCAGGGACACAAGTAGTAGAGTCAGCTTCTCTTCCCACGACATAACAAGGGTCAGTGCATTTCCTATTCAGTTATCCAAAGCCTGGATCTAAATGGCTCTAAGGATAATATTCAGGGATTTCACGTTGAAAATAATTGTCAATGCTAGAGAAGTCACACAAAGCCCATCTCACAAGATGGGGCCATTTGAAAGCGATAATTAGAGAGGAGGAATTCAAAACAAGAACAACATTTATTTTAATACATTAAAACTACAGTGACCTTTCACTGCAATCCAGGAGCTGCGTATCACAACAACTCATACACAAATATTTGACACTGTTTGCCTTCACTACATCTATAATTATATAATGTGTTTTTAAACAGCCTACCAGTGACTCTCACTTCAGCGAAACAGGTGACATTAAACATGCTACTTCACCATATTAGGGAATCATGTCTCACAGCGGTAAACACAGACAGTGTGTCTTAAATATAAACACGATAGTTTTTAAAAATTTTTCCACACAGTGAATGGAATCCTGAATTCAAGAACAGTGTGGTAAACCACAAGGCTTAAAAATACTACCTCGATACCATGCTTATTGCTTCTGGTTTTTATTAGATCTATAATACACTCTTAGAGGAAAAGGTTCCATATAGCTACTATGTAGAATCCCATAAAGTGGTATGCCTATCTGAAAAGGTCTCTTTCAGTGAGCTAGAACTTTAAAGAGTTTAAAGTTTAAAAGGAGTTTAAAAAACTTTAACAGCTAGAAAAAGAAACAAAACTACACCACATTGATGTTTGCAAAACATAACTTTGCACTTGGCACTTAGCTATGTTTAAAAGTAATAATAATCATCCATCCATTTTCCATACCACTTATCCTACACAGGGTCATAGAGGAGCCTGGAGCCTATCCCAGGGAACTCAGGGCACAAGGCGGGGGACACGCTGGACGAAGTGCCAACCCATCACAGGGCACATTCACACACCCATTCACACACTACGGACAAATTGGAAATGCCAATCAGCCTACAACACATATCTTTGGTCTGGGGGAGGAAACCAGAGTACCTGGAGGAAACCCCCGAAGCATGGGGAGAACATGCAAACTCTGCACACACAGGGAGGAGGTGGGATTGGAACCCCCAACCCCAGAGGTGTAAGGCAAATGTGCTAACCACTAAGCCACTGTACCCTAAATGATAATCATATACTTGTTTGTTTCCCTTAGTCTGCAGTATTGCACTTAACTAGCTCACCATACCTTATTATATTACTTTAGCTACTAGTCAGTGAAGTATCCAGGCAACTAAATCATTGGACTGAACAGCACATTGGCGCTGTTACTTACTCTGTGGTCTAGTTAATGGATTTGGATTGATGATTTGTCCAGTCCTGGATGTGAATCATAATATGAGGTACATTCGTAGTTTTCTACCACTTGTAACTACTTGAAGTCCATAACTAAAACTGAAAACAACTAACCTTCAAACATCTCTAACCTTAATACTTCCCTCACTTATTTTGAATTAATGAGGGAAATGAAGCTGCTATGGGGCTCATTTTATCCACTTATATTGTGGATGAAAACATTTGCATAAAACCACTGCAATACAAACACTTTCTTTAATCTCCAGATCTCTGTAGAACAGCTTTCCTAAATAAAATAGCAAGACAATCTAGGAACAACCTCCACTGTTTCACCTCAGTGTATTTATTGGTGGTGAAAACGATCTTATTGTGCTCTATTTTATTTTGGGGACAAACTCTAGTAGTCATTTCCTCTGTGTAATGCCAGAGCTTTTCTGTTCTTCCAGTGCTCATGAATTGAGCATAAACTTTCCCATTTCAGCTGAGAAATAGTCACCTGTCAGGTCACATCCAAAACCCCTCTGTAAGCACAGCTAAACAGCATTCTGAAAATTCTCCTTTTATAGAGGCATAAAAGCTGGGAACCCAAGTATATTTGTATTTTTTTTTTTCAAGTGACCACCAAGTGAGAGTGCTTTCGTGTTTTCATTTTCCAAAATAGAAGGTAGTAGGATGGATTACAGGCTAGAAGGATGGAAAATAAGATGAAATGGTTTAGTACTATGGAGTCATTTTTTCAGATAATGGATTTAAATGTCATTTAGATGTTATTCTGATAAACCCTTACAATATGAGATTATTCAAAGAGCTACATGACACCCACATAAGTTTATAATGTGTTCATTAAGTGTCCTAACACAACCATGTGCCAACAAAAACCTTTGTTGGAAAAAAAGTTTTTTTTTTCATTCAGGGCTTATGTAGATGTTATATAGCTCTATGAACACAACCGTTAAATATCACTTTACTGAAAGATTAAAGTGTATTTGGTAATAGTATTCAGACCAATTATTTCATTTAAATTTTATTGTGAGAGTATACAAAGTGTATATTACAGAATTCAGAGAAGATGTTTATAAAATAGTGTCTTCATCATGGTAGTGAAAATCTTGTGGACTTGCTGGACCTAGTAGCTTAAACTGTTATGGTAAGGTGTGTATAAAATTGTATTGTTAGGGAAAAGATGAAAGGAAATCCCACCCAGAAACGAAGATAATCTTAACTTTGAAACAAATTCATCACTTCTTAATTGCTGGCCAGTCATACAGCAATAAAGTCATGCCGTGTCATAACCCTTTTAACCTCATAACATTTATCATTACCACACAATGCCAATGGATTTCACATATGCTGTAATTATTAAGACTCGCCCTCAGACATATCCTCATTATAAAATCACTTACATAATCTGCATAGGGTGCCAAAATGGAAAACAATAACCCAAAGCCTGTTCTTAATGCATTCCACAAAACCAGGAATAGAAAGCGCTTCTCACATTTCCTCACAGAATAATGGAACACATATCGCTTGATACTAATACACCAACGATTAATTAATACAGAGCAGAGAAACCAAAAATCTGCAACAAGACACTTATCCCATGGCTGGACTGGCTTCTGTGGCTCTTCACACATCATCCTTACACACCGTTAAGCCGTGTTTAATCACTGCTTGTGAGGCCATGGAGCCTCGAGGTCTCCCCAAGTCAAACACACATAAATGAAAACATAATGAGCCCCAATTAGGGTGTTTTAGCTGCTTTTGACAACCAAAACAGCTGCTGTGTTTTTTGAGTGTTCACAGTGCTACTGATTTGGGTTTTAAGTGTACTTCATCACCACTGAACAGGGGAGAAGAATGTGCTTTTAATAAGCAAACGTAGGAAGGTATTACATTGGCATATGTGCCTGAGTGGGTACATTTGATCTCCAATAAAAAAGAAAAAGACTAGTCATACTGGAATTCATTATACATTCTAGCCCATTTTATTCTATATCATGAATTGTTAACATAATGCATTATAAGTAGTGTTCGTAACACATTATATATCCAGTAACAAAGGAAACTGTGTTGCATAGTGTGTAAAGTTTCTTTCCATTATATAAATTACACCAGCCAGATTATCGTGCTATAAAACATTACAACTACTGAAAGAACTTTTTTGGGGGGTATATTTAGTGCTCTGAATCTATATATAACTACAATGTAGTTTTGGGCTTGTTAAAACATTGGAAATGTTGATTTATTATTTTTTTAAATAATAAGTTTCACTTTATGTAGAGCTCACAAATACAGTTTATAAGTTATTCTATTTAGATTATAAAACAATATGTCCCTCAATAGTCTATATTCAGTAATGAAAAATATATAAAAACAAACTGGGGCTGGATTTCCTTACTATTGGTGATATAATGTGCTATAAATACTACTTATAATGCATTCTGTTAACAATTTATAAATGCATTATAAACATTACTATAAACTGTAATGCATTTTCATGAATAATTATAATAATGTGGCTAATGCCTTATAAATGAATTATGTCCTTACTACTAAAGCAAGGCATGATGATGACATGTCAGTTTTTAAACTGTAAACCTGAGTTATACTTATCTACTCTTACTATCACTTCATTGAGATTTATTTAGTAAAGCTCTTGCTACTGTATGAAGTCATGTCTCTGCATTTATTTTGGTTCTTGGACTCAACTCAACACTGGCATTGGAGAGACTATTTAAAAGTCATTGTCAGTGTCCTTGAAACCATGAAAATTTCACTGACATAAAAGACATAGCATTATTCATAGATCTGGAGGCTGACAGCTACACATACTGTACTAACCTCTGTTTTTATTATTCATAGGGACAAACAAGGAAAACACCATCTGTTTGGACTTCAGAGAATCATTTGGAAGGAACCCTGCAATCACATGTTGGGTAAACCAGATGTTAATGTAATGACGTTATTATTTACCATATGACGTGGAATCCAACACTGCTTTGAGGTTTTCTTAATTAGAAGCCAAGTTAACCAGAAAACCAGATCCCAGCTCTGACCAGTGGATGTATATAGTAACTCCTATGTTTTAGTGAATGGTCACTAAATGGATGCTATTACAGGAAATGAGCTATGTAGGCCCAAAACATACCTACTTTGGTGAAGAGTTCTAAAAAATCTTGTTATGAACACATGTAGTTAAAACAGCTATAACTCCAGCAGCATTGGTGAGAGTCCAAAATTATGAGGCTTCTGCAAAAATGGCCTAACTATAAAGAATGGAACAGATCTTCTGTATGAGTATAAACATACTGTATGTATACCTCTGAATGGAGTCTTCTAGTTTCTTGGCATGTAGCTCATCCTGCTCAACCTGTTTCCTGCGTCCCTCATCTTCCTCATCAGGCCCCGCTGGAGTACCTTGTAGAAGCCACCTCTCCCTCATGGCTTTGGACTAGAAAATACACAACACCATTTGTTCAGGTTGGTATATTGGACCACATTTATTATTATTATTATTATTATTATTATTATTATTATTATTATTATTATTATTATTATTATTATTATTATTATTATTTTGCATAAAACTATTTGCTTTTATGGAAATATGACATTAAGTTCCCGGAGATTCTAAGTTCTAACCTACATAATTGTTCTGGTGGTCCTTGACCTATCACAGAAACCCCTCTTTTCAGCAATGGACATTTTATACACAGACTCAGCATATGAATCTCTGGTGGAAACACCATGCAAAGCAGCCTGCTACAGATAATAGATGTTATAGTGATCAGGTCCTCTGGTGAGGTTACATTGGCAGGGTTTTTGTGGTCAGTTTTTGCTGGTGTTGTGAAACCCCATAAGGCCCCACACCTCCAGTCAGCAGGCCTCATGTTGACAGTCAGCCCTGAGAACCCAGGAATGCTCCTGACCATTTCACAACCTGTTGAAGGTATGCAGCAGCAACCAGAGCACAACTTCTGAGATTTCAGGGTTGCCTGCTTGCTGTGTAAGAAGACCCTGGGGGATGGTTTGACCCATGAAGCAGCTTTAAAGGTTTGCTAAAATGAATTCATGCTGTGTAAAGTTCAACAAAGCATGTTTGGTTTGGATTGTGGTGCTGTTTCATAGTATCTTACCTAGCAAAAGATAATGTAAATGTAAATGCTAAAATTATTGTATGTTATTATATAATAATATTACAGAATAATTGTATGCCTTTTATACAATCTTTACATAGCTGATTTACAGCAAACTGACAAATGTAACTGTGAATTATCAGCATAGAAGTGAAAGCCAACACCATAACACTTTGTGCTAAGGGTATGCCAATATTTTAAGCTGCATTTATTGTGTCATAACACAGTTTCCCACACATAGGTTATACTTGGGGTCACTGCCAAAATAAACTGCTGACCACCCAAGTATAATCCTATTAAATAATCACATAAGATTTGTATCTTTAATAAGAGGTGATTTAATAATATTTACAATTTGTTATACTGTGCGAGTATATGTACTGACCATCAGATTATTATAAACATGCATTACAAAACAATTACTTGTAAATTTGCAGTTCTGTTTCTATCACCATTTTTTCTTCTTGCATGAGAACCATTATTGCTTAAAGAAATACATGGTTATATTTAGAATTTCACCTTTGACATGGTTAAGAGAACTATCTAATTTCAGTTTGCACTTGTCTTTTATCAGAAAGCTCCACCTCTGATGTGCAGTCTTTGTGCTAGATCAAGTTTATTTAAGATCCGTGGAAAACACTGCAACACTATTTTGATTTTCTATAAAGTGTAAAAATATCTGAGGTTTGCTGTTCTCTGCTATGTCAAAGTGCTAGATACAAGAAGCCTCCAAGAAGCATCAAGTAAAATATTTGTTCATATATTTTACTACTGAGAGAAAACAACTTGATATAAAGCACAGCTGGAAGTTCATTATTGTCTTGTTTAAAAATGGAATATATTCCATGAAAAAGTACAAATGGGCATTAAATGGAAATATCTAAAAACAAGCCTGTGCTTTCAAATGTGTTAATGGGTGAAATTTCCTTTTTGCAATTTTCCAGTGAAAACTTGATTCAGACTATGTAAACACCCACTGCTAAAAAAAAAAACAAAAAAAAAAAACATTCCACTTCCTGGATCTTTCCTTCTTTTCCAGCCCAAAGTAGTCCCTCATTTGCTTCACACACAAATGTGTCTGTATAAACACTCTAAGTGAATTCAATTACTTTTACATTTTGTTCGTAGTTTTCATAATGTGGTAATTGGTGTGAGGATCAGGCTAGTTGTCAAAAAGCTGCTAGTAGCTGTATGCTAGCTCCTGGTCACTAATGTATTGTTAGGGTGCTTTAAAACTTGGCACTTCAATGCTACATCAAATCGAATAGCAGTGTCACAAAAAAGTTGTTATTATTTAGTTACATTACAACATTGGAATATTGGCAATGAAATATTTTCAGTTCAACATGTCATAATTTCTGTATACTGTCTCAATAGTAAGACAAATCTTTTAACCAGCACTTTGTCCTCACAGTTTTTCCTGCTTGCCCCCAAACTTGGAACCTGATTGGTTGGGGAGTAAAAAAAGTGCTTTATGTGACTCAGTGCTTTTTTGAAAAGTAGAACTTTTTTCAACTCTGGAATCTTTGCTAATGTTCAAAGAATGGCTGCAGTACTCCCACCTTGCAATACTTTCTGTTGAATTACATGTAAAATATGCACTGGCAGTTGAGAAAAACACATAGTGTGAAAGCAGACTTAGAAAACCTTAACTGTTTATTCTCTGTCTTAGCCCTGTCTCAGCCCAGTGTGCTTATGTCCTCAGAAATGTCCTCCAGGCAAATTTTTTTCAAATCAGATATTTCCCAGCCTCTCAAAACAAGAACCTCTTTGCCCTAAAGTTGTCTTTTCTCAAGAGAGCTCAAAAACAAAAACTCTTTAGAGAGTCAAACTAAACTTGGCCCATTTGTTTCTTTGTGAAATCAAACTAGCATAAAATGCAAGCAATTACACTACAGAGCTATTCTGTGTAATTGAGGCAAACCGCTGTCTATCTGATAACACATTAAGCATTCCTAAAGGAGAGGTTTGCAGACCATAGTTAGCCGTGTTCCTTATAGAGTGGGAAATCTGCCATATCCCCACCATCTTATTTTTTACAAACAAACCACCAGGACATAAAAACGAAATCTCAGAAATCTAAAGTAATCCCACAAGTATCAGATTGTTAACACACTGACAGGATTACCAAATTAAAATATAATTTTTAAGGAAAATTTTAACAATAAGATTTTTTAGATTTACTTTACTATTTTTTACAACATCTTCATACTTTTCTTCATAAGGTATGAAAATATTACATATTCTTGTCAGTTAACTTCTTAGCCAAGTCTGGCCAAATGCTCAAAAATACTGAATGTATTTCTTTTAGAAAACTTTCTTTAGACTTTTAGAAGTATTTCTTACCTTAAGATGTTGAAGTTGCAGAACAAGATCATCTAACTGTCTTCTTTTATCCTCAATCTCTGTTTGTCTTTTTCGTTTCTCCTGAAAAATAGAAAGATGCTATGAGTTTCAGTGATTAAGAGCAGATATTTAGGTTATGTCTATCTAATTTCATATACTATGATGTGATAGATAAAGTGCAGATGGCACTGGCAAATGGCACCATCTGTACCTGTATCTGTTAAGTGTTTCAAATATTTATATATGTACCTGGATGTGGATTTGAACTAAACGTGGGAATATTCTGTACTGGAAGGTTATTATTTATAAAATTATGAATAATTATAAATTAAACGTGAACTTGGAAAAGAAGTCATTTTTCATTTACAAAATCTAACAACAAATAGCAATTTGCAGAACTATTTTCAACTTTTCCTCAAGTGTTCCTCAACTGAATAAGCTAACCTTTTAAAACAACGGGGAAAAAAATGACAACTATTGATTATAGTTGCCAACAATAGCCACCTAATAATATTTTATCAGATTTAATTTAGTTTTTAGATTTTGACATTCCAGAAAAATCTAAAACATTTACTGATGCACTATCAAAATGTACTATAAAGCTGCAATGCATTGCTGCTGCTAGTCAAAATGGGGTCAATTAAGCAGTATTTCGTTATAATGCCTGTATGATTTTCTAAATACTGTCATTCAATAATGTTGTAATGATTATGGAGAGATGCTGCCCTGTGCACAGTGTGTGGTAGTGCACCTCCTATTCATGTCTGTTTTTGTATCTGTTCAGAACACAATATCTGTTTATACTGAATAATTTGTTCATATTCAGTTACTTCCTGAGTTTATTATATCCAAATATAAATGATAACAATGCTGTATATTTACCGAAACCAAACAAACAGCTCATCCATTATACTCACAGCCATTTCTGACATTAAGGATCTCACAAGGATCATCAAGGGTCTATTAACCCCTTGGAGAGGCTCTATACACTCACTGTATCCTGCCTTCTCAGACTCATGTGTTTCCATATGAACTGTTTTTCCCACAGTTCCTTTCAACCCTCCAATGAGCAAAAAGAGGGCAGATTTAGATGGGAACTTTGGGCTCAGAAACCAAATATTTCCCTTTTCAACTCATTAGCCCCCCCCCCCCCCCCCCCCCAAATTTGGTAGGCTAAGATGTGAAAAGTTCAATGTTCCCATGGGAATGTGCCTGAATTCACAACAACAAACAAAAATAAGCAGGAAGTCAGTGTCGTGTCACAGCACTAGAAGGTCTCATTCATAAATCACTTTTATAATGACCATTCAGCAACATTTTATAATTGTAAGAAACATGTGACCTCTTAGCTTAGTCAAGATTTGTCAGGTTTCTAAGTTGAAATTCAACAATATTGGAACCATCATTTAATCTTTGAACCTGCCTCACATTCCTGCCAATGTACACAAACGCCATGCCCCCAGAATCTATAGTGGCCGGAGATGATCGGTTAGAGTCAGGATTGCCATGACATCACTTTCAAGAGATGAGGTAGACTGTATATTAAGGATACTGCTTTACTTTGCTGTTTGGCTCTAGACGATAAAAGTACTTAACATTTGTTGTACCACATTAGAGAAGATAACACTACGTTCATCCCCTTCACCAGTAATAAATCTATTGATCTTAGAAAAGCACTACCAATATTTCATCAAGTTTTACTACTTTTCTTGTTAAATTTCTTGGAAGCACAGCATAGATTTTTAGCTCACAGTATGTAGACAACTGCACCTTTAAAATACACAATAACAAAATACTACACAAGCTCCTAAAATTCCACACCCCAACACAATATGGTGCTTTGTGTAAAACCAATTCAATGACACTAATAATCTTTTATAAACACAAGATGCATGGAGTGTACAAAGGAAGTTGTGGGGGCTGTGATGTTGACTGGTTCAAATGTCCAACAGATGTAGCTTTTTTCCACAGTAAACACCACACATGATTCACTTCCTGTTCTCAAATTCCAAAAAAAGTTCCAGCAAAGGAGCATGTTGCCCCATATGTAGGCTATTCTCGTTCTCTACCATCGGAACAAATGGCTATGGCTGTGCTGACACCGATTCACGGCTGCATTCCAGACCTGAGCTACAGTGTTGGAGTTTGTACTCCCTTGGGTATTCTCACGAATGTGAACTAATATGGAATCCAGATGTGAGTGAAAAGCAAATGTGGCTCCTTTTTTTTTTTTTTTTTTAATGTAGGCCATTGTTCAGTGGATGATGTCACATGAGAAAGGACATGGAAGGACCTTCAGTATATTAGATTGACTCTTGGTAATTATTTACCCCTGAACAAGCATCATGGACTGGTCACATATCCACACACTCATCTACAAACCTGCACAGTTTATTCTACAGAGTAGCTGTAGCATTAAAGGGGAACTAGATCTGTCTCTAGATTGATTAATGGCTCACACGTTCTTGGCCCAATGCAAAGTCTGTCCCTGTCCTAGCAGACACATCTGAGCTCTGTTTAATCCTCAGGTTATACACTCCATCTGATGATTACCAGTTTGGCAGCAACAGTATAAACTCTGACTCCTTGATGTTAAACCTTTTCAGAGTTGGAAAAACACATGGAAGTGTTGCAACGTTTCCTCCAAGACTGTCAGGAGTGCAGATGTTAAACACACACACAGGCGCAGGTAAAATTTTACAAATATTCATTTATTTTTCTTGTTATGCTGTCAAGAGCTCATAGTCAGGGTGAAACCTGATGGTACATGGTTTCCATGTGTTCTTTCATTCACTCATTCTTCTACATTAACCACTTTATCCTGGTCAGCATCATGAGCCTGTCCTGGGAACACTGGCCCTGCGGTGGGAATATACCCTGGATGGGATGCCAGTTCACTGCAGAAAACCATGCATACACATTCACACCCTCATTCACACTTCTCTGACTAAGCCTAAATAATGCATATTTGGCTAAACCTAGTATAATGGATCACAGAACCCAAATCTTTATAGCACAGCACAACAACAAACACCCATTAGTATTCATGACCTGCCTCTCGTGGTTTTCCTCTGACCAAGAGGCTATAATTAGCTTAACAGTTCATTCTTCACCACGTGGCCGGTGAAATTTCACTGTGGAATGGCAGCGGCCTCCACACCCAACCTAATACCGCTGGAGGATCTATTTCTCTCTAAGCACGCCGACACATACTGAAGATCGGCTTAAAATACAAACCGAGCCAGGAGCAACACTGTATACCAGCTTGCAAGATGCATTCTTCATCATGGACTTTGGTGGTATGATAAGCATGTCATGAAATACAGTCCGAGAATATGAGGTCACTGGAGATTTATCCATGCCTAATTTCCAGACTGAATTCTGCATCTGCAATGAATTTGTTAAAATAGGCTGTGCAAGACAGCAGGTAATAGTCACAATAAAGCCATATTAGCAGGGCCTGGTGAGTGGATAATGACTAAACAAAGAGCATCTTGTTTCTGGCATTTCTGGGATCAGATTGAAAACATCTGTTTTGTGGTAATGCAGCAACATTTCTTTTTGTGCTGGCAATACCAGAGTCACTTTTTAGAAATACAAGAATGTCTCTGGAAGATTGCTTAAGATCTGTGGTTTGAAATCCTGACCAGCCAAACTTACCAAGGATAACAACACAACTGAAGCCACGCTGTGCCAGTGTAAATCTTGTCCTGCCATCATAGCTTCCTATAGCATCTTGGCAATGTTCTTGGCAGCGATCCCTGTAAATAATGCTGCCCTTGAGGACTGAACTGTAACCTTCCACATTGTGAGTGTATAAGTATAAGATTGTATTGAAGGTTCACAAGTCTAATCTACAGATTAACACACCTAAGCATATGTTTGGATTTACTACGGCCAGTTCAGTGCCAGTTATAATCTGCCAAAACGCCACAAATGGAGTACATCAGTTCTCAGTGGAAATCTCATCTAATCGGATTGTGTTCTATTAGGGACCAGCATGATAGAAAACTGACCATTTAGCCAGTATGTCACACTATATTTGACACATTCTGCAATGGCACAATCCATTAAGTAGGAGTTGAGATTTGCGATGTGTCATTGTTAACTTCTACGCCTCCACTGGCAACTATGCTGACCTTTCTAATGACTGTCCCTCCCTCATCTACTGAAAAAGGCAAACAATACCATAACTGGTTTGAATAATGTGACAGTATTACTGCAGTAATGCAATATTTTGCAATTAACATATGACAATGATAATGTCTGGCTAAGATAAATGGACTAACAGGGTCAAGCCGTCCCTCTGTTTGAAGGGAAAATAAAAACAGGCACGAACTTTGGCATCCATGTTGCATGATTTGCTGTAACAAATCGTTTAAAGAGGAGCACCACTAATAGTCCAAAGTAAACATACATAGAATGACATAAAGTAAAGACTGGGGCTGATGTCTTTCTAACCCAGACTGTAGATTCTCACAGCTTATTGCTGAAACATTTGGTGTTTTACATTTGTTACATTTGATGAAACACCCATTAGATTTTGCATACATTGGCGTTAATCTGTTGAAATCCACTTCGCTGAAACATCCATAACACATCATCAGCGCGCATGTAATACAATAGCAGGGTAATAAACAGGAATGAACTGAATTACTTCCTTGAACACTGATTTTTCAAAATGTCTTTGGAAGACAATCTAAGTAAATAGACTAGACAAATATTGTCTAATCGTACTACAAATTACACCATGGGACAAACAACAGAACTGTACATTTTGTGTGATTTAAATAAACAAGCTGACTAGCAGAAATTACTTAAAAATAGTGTTGCATATCTGTTTGCGATGAAGACCCTGTGCTATGCCGTTCACAGGTTACACACTATTTACTTTTCAAGCACCATATGTTTGTAACAGGTTTGTAATTTGAACCAGAGAGCTACTAGCACTATTACCTGTCCATAGTCTTATCAGTAGAAGATAACAACAGCCAGGGTGAAGGTGTCTGGTTATCAAAACAAACACAAGAACTCATCTCTGTGGACTAAAATAGAGCAGACAAACATTTCCCACTAAAAGCAGTTTGAGAACGGAAACCACAGATATGCCTTTTTAGACTCCATGGAGCAAGCACTTTAGATATTTGCTTAAGCTGTGTTAGATGTCTGTAGTGATTAACCACACAAATAAACCTCTTTATTGTGTTTACTGTATCCTCAAGCAGTACACATGCTTAAAATGTCACATAATCCAAGAAAAAATCCTTTCAGATTGGATAAAAAAGACCTGACACTACACATTAAGTACCAAAGTCAAATCTGATCACTGTGAGTGATTTCGGAAAGACATTGCAGCTCAGACAGGATTAGAATTGAGTTGAGTGATCCAAGTTAACTTTTCCAATATACAGTCAATCATAAATCATTTAGTCTGAGCTAAGAGACCAGATGTGAGTTGAGTGCAACTTATTACCATTTATTGGTCAGTAACATTTTTATGTGGACGTTAACAACATTCCCATGATCCTTAGCAGCGAAATAAATCCAAGCTCCAGGCCTATACAAAAAAGCCTTACAGTGAGCAAGAACATGGCTTCAACACAAACCATTTCAAACAGACACACACACAATAGCTGATTAGAATTACAGCAAAATGCAGCATCAGTGGTTCATTTCTGAGTGATTCCATACTTTGACAAATCTGTCCAGCATGAGTAAAACCCTCCATCCATCCATCCATCCATTTTCTGTGCCGCTTATCCTACACAGCCTATCCCAGCAGACTTGGGCCACCCTGGATGGGGTGTCAACCCATCGCAGGGCACAATCACACACACACTCACACACCTATTCACACACTACAGACAATTTGGAAATGCCAACCAGCCTACAACACATGTCTTTGGACTAGGGGAGGAAACTGGAGTACCTGGAGGAAAGCCCCGAAGCATGGGGAGAACATGCAAACTCCATGCACACAGGGCAGAGGCGGGAATCAAACCCCCAACCCTGGAGGTGCGAGGCAAACATGCTAACCCGCATGAGTGAAACAGCTTTTTACAACAGTAATGGCGAAAAGTGTTTTGAAATACAGCAGAGAAATCTCTTTGAGGCCAGAAATAGCTACTAACTAATATATCTGTTTTAATAATACAAAGAAATATGTTTTGTCTAGTATAATGTTAAAACAGTGTTGTAAAAGAAGTAACCAATTGAGCTGACCAATAACACATCAACAACTTGATTTTAATGTGTTCATTTCACAATTTGTTGTGTTGGCCATAATTGGGATTTAAAAAATGTAAACGTTTTGATTGCTTAAGTATTCACGGTTAACGGTTGCATATGCCACATGCTTTTCTCCAAAAGAAATAAATGATTAATACTTAATTTTTAACATTAGTAACAAGTTTATGCAACATCATACAAACATTTCTCTTATTATTACTGACTGCTTTTATAAAGCCCATTTAGTATTTCAATACTGTGTGGAAGCCTGTCCAAAGAAACTCACACTGCAATGCATCAACACTGTTAAAACAACAGTTATTGACTTAAATGTATCAAATATCAAAACCTAAAATAATCTTTCTGCCCAGGTGGCAAAAACGTCAAGATCATAAGTAGCCTTTGATCCGATTAAAGCTATCACTTACACATTCACATTGTCATCTGCAAATCAAATTACTTGAACCAGATTGTAAAGATGTTTCCATTAAAATATGAAAGCACAGTGATGCAAGAGCACAGTGATGAGTTTTTCTTGATCATGGACTGCAGGAGGTGTATGGAAGTAGACTTGTGTCAGTAAAGCTACACCCTGCATTTGGGTCTGAAATACTGTAGGTGTAGTGTTGTATCTAGTAAAAGGACAGAGTGTAGATTTAAATCTATAAAATTCAGCTAAATTAAATTAATTGACATAATTAATCTTTAATAATCATTTGCATTACCAGCGTATGTGTCTAATTATTATAGTAACTATATGGAAAACACTGCAAAATAATGATTGCATAATAATAATACTAGTAATAATAACATTGCGCTTTAAGAATGAGTCTGAAGACAAAACTTTTGTTTGGCAGTGTGGGAATAATGAGATTGCTGACATTTGTGCTGAATATACTATGCTCTGTCATAATCACTTGTTAGTAGATTATTTGCATTTATTTATAAGGCAGACACTAGAACCATTTTAGATATTGGGTGGCCAAGAGTACACTAAGCTCTTCAACTACCATATGATGTATAGGACACAACTGCATTTACAAGATATCTGATATGTTCCTTGGTGCAAAACGAATGGTCACATGATGATATTACTGTATTGGCTTCATAGGTGCTCTATACGGTAGATCCTAATGCTTGAGGAATTCCATCAAAATACCTGCAACAATACAACGATGACTTAAATTAACATGAGCTAGATAGGATGAGTCTGAACGAGTTGCATAGAACTAACAGACCTCTCAAAGTAACAGATCTCTCAAATGTTATTTAAGGTCAGTTTGTTGGGGAAATTGAAGTGAAAAGGTTTATCTCAAAGCTGGCAGCTGGTAGACACTTTTATCCAAAGTGATGTATGAATGACCTGAGTGGCTGAGGGTTAAGAGTCTTGCTCAAAGACCTAGCAGTAGTTCTCTGACAGCCCCAGGACTATATAGATAGATTTACTAAGCCACCACTGGGGCTTTATGTAGGCAGGAGGTCTAAACCAGTATATCTCATATTGCTCTATCTTGACCAAAAAGTCATTTTTAAGACAAGCATAATTGGTATATTCCCCCTGAATGATTAGAATGATTTCTAATCATTAGAAATGATTAGAAATCTGGCACCAGCCAGCTGTTTCCCATCACACCACAGCTTCCAACTGGGGAGAATGAAGGCTAGCACATGCTTCCTCTGAGCCATGTGAAGCCAACTACGTCATCTTTTCAAACTGCTGCATCACAGGGCAGTGTAACACACTTGTAGGAAAGTGCACTCTACCTCCTTCCTGAGCTCACAGACCTACAAATGGCTAGTGTCACTGTCGCTGTGATTGACTAGTGTCGCTGTGAATGATTAGTGTCGCTGTCGCTGTGATTGACAAGTGTTGCTGTGATTGACTAGTGTCGCTGTCACTGTGATTGACTAGTGTCGCTGTCGCTGTGATTGACTAGTGTTGCTGTGATTGACTAGTGTCACTGTCGCTGTGATTGTCTAGTGTCGCTGTCGCTGTGATTGACTAGTGTTGCTGTGATTGACTAGTGTCGCTGTCGCTGTGATTGACTAGTGTCGCTGTCGCTGTGATTAACTAGTGTCAATGTCGCTGTGATTGACTAGTATCGCTGTCGCTGTGATTGACTAGTGTCGCTGTCGCTGTGATTGACTAGTGTTGCTGTGATTGACTAGTGTTGCTGTGATTGACTAGTGTTGCTGTGATTGACTAGTGTCACTGTCGCTGTGATTGACTAGTGTCGCTGTCGCTGTGATTGACTAGTGTCGCTGTGATTGACTAGTGTTGCTGTCGCTGTGATTGACAGGGGAAAAAGCAATGCCATCACTCCTACCCAGAGAGCCCAGCCAATTCTGCTCTCTAGGACTCCTGGCTATAGCTGTGGTATTGTCAGGATTTTAATTTTCGCTCTCCTGACACTGAATGTACGAATTAATAATTTTGTTACAAATGACTCTGACTAGAGCGCAAATGCATTCCTCCTTTCCATTGTAGCCTGTCCTTCAGACTTAAGGTCTTAGACTGTGTTGACATTTGTTCTCCAACTCCCACATAATGTGTTAATGGAAGACAGGCAGCTGGGCCTCAAACCCCAGCAGCTACAGAAAGCTGAGCCCACCTGAATGGAGCTCCCATGCCTCCACCCTTTTCAAATATGCTGAAGCCTAGTCAAGCTGGCCAACACAGCTGCTACTAAATTTAGCTTGTTCATGATAGTGGCCCTGCCCTTTCTTGAAAAACCTCTATGTAACGTCGGACGTCAGTTTGCTCCAAATCATCTGTATGCAGTAAGTATGTCTGGATTGCTTGCTGCAGGTGTGCAGACCAGGTTTAGCTTTCCAGCCCACACACCCTCCTCCACCGAGTGCTTTGCATCCAGCAAACCACTAGATTGCTAGCTAGACTAGCGACATTCTCTCATTCTGCAGCCAAACTGTGCCAAAGTTTTTGGCTTTGGTTTGCCTGGATTGTGGCAGATCTCAGGCTCAGGGTTAAAGTTGTGCAATAGAAATGTACGCTAGAGCCTGTGAGACTGATCTATATACAGGCAACAATAAAGCACAAAGCTTGAGAAACCTGAGATGTGATAATCACAGGTTGAAAAGTGCATAACATTCAGTTAGCCATCTAATTTGGTGTGGTATACACCATGCTAAGTAGTGCTGTGATGTAATGCTCACTTGCAAGACGAAAAACCTTACAAATTCACTAATTCATAGCCTAAAAATCCTGCAAATTATAATTGTTGCCAAATTAAATCCTACTAAAATATAGCCTCAGAGCTGGTTGGCTTCAGAAGCACAACCGCTTTTGGACTGCTTGGTGAACTTCAAGCAGCCCGCAGGCCTTGGTGTTCTTGAGAGCATGGGAAAAGAAGGAGGCTCGGATTAACTATATGGTTGGGATAAAATACACTTTGAATGGAGAAAGTGAGAGAAGTAGTCTGTAATCCTTTACTGTCTTATTAGAAAACTCAGTCAAATCAAAAGTTATTCAGACACAACAAATAAAGCATTGTTTTGCTGTGTGTATACATACAGATGTGGTAGGGTTTCTGAATCTTTTTTCAGTCTCAAGCTCCTCTCTATAGTATGTAGTAAAACTGTCTTGGCTACTCAGCCATGGCAACCTTGTTGGCTGTTGTTCAGAAACCTAATATCAGCCCCTTACTCATTCTACGAGCACATGGAAAGTTCTTAATTATTTATTACCATTCAACACAGCAGGCGGTTGAGTGAGATATGAAAAAAGGCAGCATGCTATGCGGTCAGCTCTAAATGCTTGTAAATTCATACTTCCATACCAATGTCAGTAATTAAGCAGAAAGATTAGTTTGCAGAATGCAGGAAAGTGGAATTAATTGGCTAGCATTATATGTTTGGCTTGATATTAGTATGATTTAACATAACTCAGCCTTGTTGCCATGCACCATTAAGAGAAGTGTGTGGGTCTCTTTTTTTTCTTTTTCCAGCAAGTTGGCATCAGAACAGGCAATGCAATAAAATCTGGCAACTTCAATCCCATGCCATTGTGGGTGACCATCCACAAAAATGAATTTCAAACTGAGTGGATAATGGAACGCGTATGACTTTTGATATGTCTGCAGCTTTCTGTCTGAGTGTGTCGGAATGGATGACATAAAAAGTTCTTAGATGTGAGGCACAATGGATGAGCTGCAATCACTGTAATAAGATTTCCAGGAACGATGCAATAACTAGTAATTTTTCTTTGTTTCCACAAAATGAGCACGCAGTACCCAGTATTGCATGTGGTAATTCCTTCCATCTGTACACATTCTCATTTAAAACGCTTCATTTTCTCGGGTACGGTCAAGCATACCATTGTAATGATCTGAATCATTTCAATGTCTATGTCTTTTCCCGGACTTCTTTTATTCAGTTTCAGAGTTTTCAGAGATGACTGTTACTGTTCAACTTAAGTGAGAAAAAAATTTCTGAAAAGCTTTGTGGAAAAGAGCCTCCTCTCCTCTCTTGGCTCTCGAGCTGCTTGGCAGACCCCTTTTAACTTCAATTATTCACACTTCCTCTGTCTCGGCATACTTAACCTTTTGCATAGCAGTCAACATCCTAAAGTCATTAGTCTGTTTGCACTCTAATCTTCAACAAAGATGAAATATTTACCTTTCTATATCATTATCGTATCAGACTGAACAACCAACACTTTTGTACATGCAGTCCTCCCTGCCCGTGTCTACATTAGTACCAGCTCTGTTTGAGACATGTACACCTCGGAATCGTAAAGATGCTAGCGACACAGCCAAAATAGTTCTCCATCTGTTGCTCACCACTCCAGTGTGCACTGAAGTCCTGCGGCTGCCACCAAAATTAGCCACACACGTCCATACTAAGCTACAACCCCTGTCCTTCAGTTTCTTGTTTTCTAGAGCTAGATGATCGATTTGCACCAGAATCTGCGGGAAAGCAGCAGTTCTACCAAAGCCTACCACTTCTAATGGAGCTAAGATACTCCAGAACAAAACCACAAGCAGTGGTAACTCTAATTCTGCAACAAATGTGAGTGATTGTCAGCAGAACAAAGGAAAGCACAAGAGAGTTGCAAAGTCATTGAACTTACCGCCAGGGCCTGGAGCCTCTCCTTATGAAGTTCAGCCTCGGCCATCCTGGAAAGACAAGGGGAGAGGTCTCAGTAACCGTAAGGTAAGGTGTGTGTGTGTGTGGTGTGTGTGTGTGTTTGGAAGTCAGTAAGATAATGATGGAGATGGAGACACACACACAACTTTTCGTTGTGTCGTTTGCTCAAATCCAGTGAGACTGTGTGTTGAGAGCAAGTTCTTCTCATTCACTGGCCATGTGCCTGCCAGATTGCTTCTCTCGCTCTCGCTCGCTCTCTCTCTCTCTCTCTCTCTCTCTCTCTCCTCCCACCTCCCTCCTTTGCAGTCATGGGCCATGTATGTGCAGCAGGAGAGGGCAGCTGCAAGGAGGGAGGGAGGGAGGGAGGGAGGGAGAGATGGATAGTTGGTTTTCCCTCCTCCTGACGTTTCAGACAGAGCTGCTAGGAGACACGCAGGGCTGACACTGAGGAGGAGCGAAAGGACAACGGCATATCACACCTCGTCTAACTGCTACTGCAGCTGAGTATGTGGTTGTGTGTGTAAGCAAGAGAGAGACTGCTGGGAGGCAGAAGAGAGGTATGCCTTACACTAGGAATAGAAGAGGAAAGAACTGTTCTCTCTCTCTCTCTCTCTCTCTTTCTCTCTCTCTCAGAAATGATGGCAGTAATATAATGATGGAGATGTTGGTAATTGTGAAAGTTTCAATTACTGCTGAGCTTTGCAAGCAAACTTCAGATATCCAAAGTTATTTATTATAACTATATGGTTATAATATATATGGAGATATATATATATATATATATATATATATATATATATATATATATATATATATATATATATATATATATATATATATATATATATATATATATATATATGGCACCGCTTATCTACACAGGGGTGCTGGGAGCCTGGAGCCTATCCCAGGGGACTCGGGGCACAAGGAATGGGTGCCAACCCATCACACGCACACACACTCACACATTACAAACAATTTAGAGATACTAATACCTACACTGCATGTCTTTGGACTGGGGGAGGAAACAGACAGGCTGTGGCTGAGGTGATAGAGTGGGTTGTCCACTAATCGTAGGGTTGGTGGTTCAGTTCCTGGCCCACATGACTCCATGTGCCAAAGTGTCCTTGGGGAAGACACTGAAACCCAAGTTGCTCCTGATCGCAGGCAAGTGCCTTGCATGGTAGTTCTGCTGCCATTGGTGTGTGAGTGTACAGGTGAATGAGACACAGTGTAAAGCGCTTTATGAACCGTGAAGGTTAAAAGGCACTATATAAGTGCAGACCATTTACCCAGAGGGAAGCATGGGGAAAACATGCAAGCTCTGTGCACACAGGGCAGAGACGGGAATTGAACCCCCAATTCTTTATTTCTTTCTCTGCCTGCCAGCAGCCAATCAGTGCAGTCTGGAGAAAATATAAACTAAAAAATAAAAAAGTATAATTCATTAGACATTAAAATCGAGAGGAGGTGGGGCTTATTGCACCTTCAGTTAAAGGTCTAGCACTGTTCTTATACTGCATTCAAATGAATAACACATGATAAACTTGAGAAAAAAATGCAGCTATGCCAGCGGGAAATGGAAGGTAGCTAAAGACTAAGGCTAGCAATTTAGCTGGGTAATACATACCTGTTAAATCTAAAGCATTTCACTGCACGTCGTACTGTGTATGGTTGTGTGTGTAACCAATAAAATTTGAATTTGAATTTGAATATGGACAGCATGGACCAAATCAGAATGAAATTGAAAAACCTGTTAGGAATGTGAAATTTCGGGTTGTGATTTTTAAGAAAAGAGAAAGTGATAATACACAAGAAAAGAAGGCGCCCTTGCTCCGCCACCCACTTCCCGCACCAAGCACTTGGGAGAGTTGCCAAATGACACACAGACACACAAAAATCAAATGGCAAGATCTCTGATTTATTTAAAAAAATCCAGAGTATATGTATCGTGCTTGACACACAACAGAGACAATGGGTTAACTATTGATTGGCTACGCGGAAGGGCATATTTGCATAAGACAGGAAGCATATCAGTGTAAGAGAGAAACAACTCCATATATGGTGTTCAGGAAGTCATAGAAATGCAAGCAAATGGTGAGGGGCTTTATCTGTCTGTACCTGGTTGAAACTGGTGGTGGAAGAGTTAACAAAGAAACAAAGAAAACAAAGAGGAAAAAGTGTTAACAGAGGAACAAAGAGGAAAAAATGTTAACAAGGGAACAGAGAGGGAAGACTGTAATCTATAGTAAGCTTATCAAAACCTTTGAAAATATTAACATTTCCCTCAGATGTGATGGTAAATCACTAATAAAAGACCCTTTCTTCTTTCTCAGCTAAAGCAATTGTCAGACAAAACACGAATAAAATTCCATTCACCCGATGGAAAAGCTAATTCACTGAAGGGGAAAGGACGTGGGATGGGATAGATAAGCGCATGTTTCTGCTAGCAGTTACTTTTGCTTTACTCTGACTTTAGGTGTAATGTATCCTGTAAATTCACAACTCTGGGTTAAAGCATAAAAGGTAAATGGTTTAGTATAAAAGAAGAGGGCGGGGCTGTGGTCTTTGGTCAGTTAAAGCACAGGTTAAAAGGTTTTATTTATCAATTATGCTATTAGCATGGCAACATACGCTAGGATATTTGTGGTAAAATTGTGTTAGTATTCTCTGCCTACATCACTGGCACCTCTGTTCTCTGGGTTTCTGCCATATTGAGAAATGTCAACACTGCCTCATAACATATGAACATAGAGATCTCCAAAGATTTAGACTTGGACAAAATAGTTAACTGTTCATGTGTGATCTCGTAAAAACAGTGAACATATTTAAATGTAGTACGAAATCACTGCTTACTGAAATCCCTGCTTCTTTTAACACATTAGCATATTTATCTTTTACATGAAAATTTTTTGAAATAAATAAATAAATAAAAAGTCAAGCCTAAATAATAATCTGAGTTTATTAATGATTTTTCTCTAATTGTCATCATTTAATCAAGGTTTTTTTTCATATTGCCTAGCACTATTTGGAATTTTAAGAAGATAGCACTCAGTTGCCTTAACTCCCATGATTTCTTTCTTAAACAGTGACTGAATCAATTTGTAAATCATGTGATACTGTATTAACATTACAGGCATGGGTCAGTCATCATCTTTGGAATAAAACAGTAAGAATGCAACCAATAACTCTGCCAGTTACAGCCACTGGCTTTTAACAGCTTCCCAATGATCACTGAATTCCACTTTTACTACTGTTGCTGTGAAGCCGAGGCAAGCAGGACGGGGGTCCGACCAGCTTTTTTCCCTCCATCCATGCTCTCAGCTGGAGGAATACGAAAAGTCCTTATATGGAAAAGGCTGAGCTACGCGCCTCTGTGTGTGTGTGTGTGTGTGTGTGTGTGTGTGTGTGTGTGTGTGTGTGTGTGTGTGTGTGTGTGTGTGTTGTGGGAATACTTAGAAATGCACTTGATGTGATTCCAACATAAATGTACTGCACTACAGCAGTTTTTTTGTACTGTAGAAAAAAAAAAGAAAGAAAAAGAAGGGACTTGCCCCTTTCCTCATGCGTTATTCACAGATCTAGTTTTATCAGACATGCTGAACGTTTTATAAATGAACAGAGAAGGGGTCTCTGTAGCACCCTCCAGCCACAAATATTACCATGCTAATGGCTGCTTGTGCATTCTGACAACAAAGCACTTGATGTTAATAACCAGCTAAAACTACTTCAGATAATAGAGGTTGTAGTTCGTTAATTAAAAGCTTCACTCTACAGCATGACCTTAAACTATTGTGAAAACAAAATATTTATAAAATTTCAAAAAGTGACACTTTTGCCTGTGATTTTAACTAAACCTTTATTCATCTAACGGTCCGGAATCAACCACATACAATGCAAAAAAGAATGACATCTTAGCAAGTGAAAACATCTTAAATATAGTCAGATTTATCTAGTATTTCCTATTATAAGATTACAATCAAGCAAATATAAGATTATTAAACCCATTTTTGACATTTTTTAATTTTGACATTTCAAACTTTACATTTTCTTGTTCTATTGGTAGATTATTTAGCTTTTTTTTTTCTTCTAGAAATAAATGATCTGCCAAAAGAATAAAGACTATTTCAAGCTTGGATTTAGTACAATTGTCTAGAAATAGGTTTTAGTAAACTTACATTTGGTTTGATGTAATCTTGTAATAGGAAATTCTAGACACATTTGACTATATTCAAGATATTTTCACTAACTCATCGGAACTGCCAAAACAGATGAAATATAAGACCCAATTTGGCAAAAAAAAAAAAAAAAAAAAAATATATATATATATATATATATATATATATATATATATATATATATATATATATATATATATATATATATATTTATTTATTTGTTTATTTATTTTATATACCTATATTTTGCAACCACAACTTTAGGAAAACATAAATATATTTGAAACTATTTCTATTTACATTTTAATCTTGCCTAGGCTTTCTGTAAAGATCATATTGAATAAGGAGTCAAAACAATCAGTCTGCATAGAGATAAAGTCTAGAGTCTAGAGCCTAAAACCTTGATAGCTAAGTGTGATTTCTTCATATAGTGAATGTCAGGCATGGTCTGGTCGCTGGATAGCTTTGTATCATAGTGAAACAGACATAAGCCTAATCAATTCAGTTTGCAGTCAGATCCCAGCTGTAAAAATGTCTGTGATGCTCCTGTGCATTATAGAATAGATTTAAAAACTCTTTAAATTCAGTTTTCTTTGGTGGTAACCTGACTTTAAAATGCTGTATACTGTATTTCAGTTCAGGAAAGCCTGTTATTTTCTACTAAATATACTAAAAATAAATTTCACCATATGAAGAGTTTTCCCAAGCTGCCACACACATATCCTGTATTAGCCTGCATATTACACTTGAGGCTGTCACAGTCACCTTATACCTATATAGCATTTAATATGTGACAACGACTGATGCTCTGTAAGGAAATATAAAAATTGCAATAATATAAACTAAACGCAGAACCTAATGTGAGCTGATGAAGTAAAGTTAATAGCATGTCTGGAGCATCCAAAGCTCACAGAACCACAAGGTAATTCTTAATGTAGCATTAATAATTGAGTGGCAGAAGCCATTTGGCTGATCGTCCAAGAGGGAGAGGGGGCGCTAATAACATTGGGTAATTATTATCTTGGGACATCTCTTCCAGCCAAACTTTAGCACCAGTCAACTAGCATTAGACCTGATGGGAGAGTGCCAAAGGGTACTTGGCTGTGTGGGATGACAAGGAGGTAGATTTACTCTCCACAGCAGGCTCTGTCACCAGTTCTATGTAATAGAAACAATCAAATTCCATAATAGATGTAATAGAAATTCCCTTGCTTGCTCACACAATTAAAAAAAAAAAACAATCAGGTCTGTCTGGACGGTGGATCATAAATTGAACTAGTGAGGACAGGAAATTCCTGGTCATTCACGTAACAACTGGAAACAGGCTAAAAGCCACAAAACATACAGCTCCCGTACACTCCAGTTCCACACTTAAGAGGTCTTTTGACTCTGCCGCCTGCAGAACAGCGAGTTAAATCATTCAGCAGGCCCCTGTGTAACATATTTCGCTGGCTTGTTTGGCCAGGTCTTTGCTGAAACTCCCAGTACGTGTCCTAACACACCATGTTGAAGGAAGCCTAAAAGTATTAGCAAGAAAACGAGAACCCAGTTTGATATTTAGCTATTATCCTAACAGAACTATAATGCTTCAACTTGTCTATTTGTGGAAAACACCAGAGTATTTATTTATTTATATTATTATTATTATTATTATTATTATTATTATTATTATTATTATTATTATTATTATTTTTATTTTTTACAGTATATCTAATTAGTGCCACACATCTTTACAAGTGAGGTCGGTACCAAGAAAAGCCCTTCGTTCTCACTCAGCTCTTGTGAACGGAGCATTCTGATTGGCTGCTTTATTTTCCTGCTTGCAGTCCCCGACCACACCGTCATCAAGATACAAAAGCAACTTTGTTTCTCTGGCACAGTGACTTCATCCCACGAGCCAGCAAGGCAGACTAATGCCTTCCAGATGTGCAAAATCTGGGAATCAGAGACCAAATAAACACACACTGAATGGCCCTCATCTAAAGCAAAACACACTACTAGCAAGCCAGTGCCAATGTTTTCAAGCTCTGTTTCAAACAGTGGCGACTTCACGGTCACGCTGTCAACGTGTCATTTTTAATGCCTGATCTGGTTTCCTTAATGTGCCTGAGATATGCAGATTATTAGCTCTGCATTGAGATGTAAATGTACTAACACTGTAATGAATATTTCAGAAAGTTTATGAATGAGCACTCATTTGTTGTCTTTGGTTGTTTGTTGTCAGTCTGACAGTCAAATCATTTGTGCACTGTGGAAAATTGATAACAAACTGGTTAAAATATGTAATATTTATGTTACGTGAAGTAATGTGTTAAACATGTTGAGAGATGTCACTGCATCCTATATCTAATTAAATGATTTGTTAAGCAAATTGTTGTTATTTTGATTATTAATAATTTACAAAGATTAGCGCAAAATCAAACACTTGACTTCCTCCCTTTCTCTCTCCCTCCCTTCCTTCCTCCCTCCCTCCCTTCCTTCTTTAATCACTTCTTACGCACATACTTAAGCACATACTTCCTTCCTTCCTTTTTACACATGTACTTACATACTTACTTGTTACATACTCATGTACATTCTTACATACTTCCTTCTTTCCTTTTTTTTTACTAACTTATATACATAGTACTTACATATATACTTCTTACATACTTACATATGTATATCCCTACTTCCTTCTGTCCTTACTTCCTTACATAATATCTTACTTCCTTATGTCATTACTTCCTTATGTACTTCCTTCCTTATCAGTATTTAGAAGTAGTAACATTTCCTAAACTTGAGCTCCCTTAAAGAAAACTCCCACAAGCTTTAAAACTTGGGTTCTATTACTATTGTACTTTGACACACTTAAGGTTTGCTGCCATATTGATTTTATCGATTGATTTTATTCTTATACAACAGTTAGTTCCGGTCCACTAATTTGATTGGACGAGCAACATTCCGACAGTGCTTATATTTAGTATAACCGCGCTAGGATATTTCACTGTTTGTATCGCTCGGCTTGTCTGTGTTCGCCACATAAAATTTCACTTCTAGCAACAGCACTGAAACCTTAACACTGAAACTGTTACTACAGTAAAGTTAGTGATATCATCAGCGGACATGCCAAATGATACATTTTTCATGAATATTTCTTCATGAAAGCTCATCAGATAAAGATGAAAAGGTAGAAGGGAAGCCAATTTTACCAGAAGCACTTTTAACATGAATGGACAAATCATTGTGAGCCAGCTAGCCAGCTAGCCGACGGGCTATCAGTGAGTGTGGCTTCTTGGGGATCTATTTCCCTTCTCAGTGCAAAAAATAAACAAATTATTTGGCTATATTGTGTCCAAAATATCAGTTACTCGATATTAATTTCTGATATTTAGTATAACCACACTCTTGGTCATGTGATATTGCTTAAATACACAGAATATTGCTTTATCCAAATGCCCTACAAAGAACCTTTAACATATTTGATAAAATATACATTAAAATGTGTTTACCTGGTTTACATAATTAACTTACATTATTAAAATACATTATGAATAAACTTTTTCGCAATCTTTCATCTACTGCTAAGAAAAGATTTTCTCTAACCAGTGTTTCGTTATGGTAGAGTTAACAGAGAGGGAACATTCGGTGCATGACCCAGGAAATGTGACGCACAGTAACTCTGGTCTTTCTCCCATGGTGTCTAATCCTGTACTTGTGCTCCTTGTGTTTATGGTTGGATTTGCCTTGGACCTTGTCAGTACTCTTGGCATAGTTGCATGTCTCTGTACTCAATGTAAACACAAATTGGCTGCCACTTGGGAATTTTCTTATTTAGTTCCTTAGTGAAGGAGACTGATCACTGAGCATTAGGGAGCTCATATCCTAATTATAATATAATGCAGCTTGCTTTAATGTGTCAGTTATGCAGGATAGGTATATGATTTCAAATACTGGACTGCAGCCTGGCCATGGCATCTTGTTTTACTGATTTACTGAGAGCATTTAGTTTAAATCACCTAACAAATAGGAGAGACACCCCCAGGATTCTTTATCACAGAGCTTTAACCGCTGAGCAATCACTGCTTTAGTACATACAATCTATTAGAGCTCATCTGCTGTATGTTAGTGACTTTAGTTTCTATCTAGTGTAAATAATATGCTTAAATGAAACAGTGCTGTTCCAAAGACTACTATTTTTCTGTGTCTTGGCTGTTGCTAATCTCATGACTCATGCTAATTTAAGGCTAGAATGTGACAGCTGCAATGCTGTAACTGCTAACTATAAACTTCAGTACATTCTTGCATATTGTAGCACCAGGAGGTAACAATAGTAGCACTACAAATTCAACAGCTGTGCTATTAATAGAATGCAATTTATGCAATTTTTGCAATTTCCCCATTAAATCACACTGTTTGTTGAATGTAATGCAGTAAAACATCAATAGCCTTCAGACATTTACAGAACAGAGTTTCTGACTAACCGTGCTTCCAAGATAAGCTATTTCTCTTCATGCTAAAACATTTTACACTAGCCCTGGATGCTAAAAAAAATTCTTATTCCGCCTTTAAGCATTAGTGCAATGCATTTTTCTCTAAGATTTGGGCCAGGAAGACTAAAGAAGTACACCAGCTGTTTTCTTTTACATGGGAAGTCATAAATTACAGTGATGTCCTTGGAGCTCAGAGTGGTCTACTAGGATACCTTCTGGCCCTCGTCATCTCCACTAGGTTTCTCTTAACACCTGTTGGGCAGCAGCTGTGCTGGAGTGACAGACGGAACTTTCAGAGCTCCAGCTTGGCTTAGTTATGGAGTCAACATGATGTTCTAGAGAATTTGATGTTCAAAAATTCAAACGAATTAGCCCACTTTTGTTGTTGTCAGTGTAGTCACCAGAAATACTATGACTTAGCAGAAACTGTGATTGTTAGTTTAGTTGTACAAATTCTTTCCAATTAGTATTTGTGGATCCATATTAATACACATTTTCACATAATCCTTGTTTGATGTCAGCTTTGAACTCAGTGGTGAATTCCTGTGGTAAATAAAATGGTCTGCATCTAACAGTCACAAACTCCACCAGCAGTGCAATACTCCACAGATTACATCGGATTATGCTCTCGGATCAGCTCTTCCCTCCATCACAGACATTTACACCACATGCTGCATCTGCAAAGCCACCAGCATTGTGGATGACCACACGCACCCCTCACACAAAGTCTTCACCCTCCTGCCATCTGGCAAAAGGTACTGAAGCACTTGGGCCCTCACGGCCAGACTGTGTAACAGTTTCTTCCCCACAGACATCAGACTCCTTAATACCCAGAGTCTGGGCTGACAAGCACACACACAATCATACTCAGCTGAACAACATTCCACTCCCTTTGCTGCTAATACACCATTCACAAAATACTGTACTGACCACCTGCACTCCTGTTAGCATTGCTGCTAACAATGTATTTATCATAGTGTCATAGTATGTTATGTTTACATTTACAGCATTTTACTATTATATTGTTATATCTTTTTGCACAACCGATTACATATGGCACTTTATGCACTCTAGGACTGTGTACCAGGTGGCACTGCACTGTCTTTTACTGTGCCTATTGTCCTGTTTTTAGTAAATTTGCACTGTATTGAGCTGTTTGCACACGTTTGCACACATGCACTTTATGTAGTCATGTGTAGGTCTGTGTTGTCTTAGTTAGTTCTATGTAATCTCATGTAGTTCTATGTTGTTTTATGTAGCTGCTGTATATGGTTGAGATGACAATAAAAGCCACTTGAGTTAACTTGATGACCAATTCTTTAAAAATTTTTTAAATATTTTTTGTACCTTTTATACCATAGCAATTTGCCAGTGATTACCATTTTATAACTATCTAATGAAAGACTTGCTGTTTAACAATTTATAGTAACTTTTAATGTTATGGAATGTCCACAAGTCAAGTTAACTCTTAATAAGACAAACAAACAAAAACTAGTGCTAACACTAGAGACTCCTTCCATAAATTAACAAAAATGAACATCTCCTTACTGAAACCCTCACCATATCAACAATCTTCTGTGGCTATTAGGCTTACATTATGCAAGTCTCTATGAATGACTTGTTACTATAGAAACAGTAACAAATTAGAACAAGCACACTAGATACTTGTTATAGAAAATTAATCAACACCTTCTGTACCAATCAGATTTGAGAACTGAACAGTGTTGAGGTATAATAGTATTTATTCTGACTGCTAGAATGTCTCTTTTATTAATGTCCCAAAAGGCATTTTACAACGACGCTAATAAGAAAAGGGAAGTTTTGTTAAACCAAGATGGATTTCTTTATTAAGTATGTTGGTTATGTATAGGAAAGAAGAAGATATGTAAATAGAACAGACAGACAGAATATTCCCAAATTATATTGAACACCTAGAGCAGAAATGCTGAATATGCTGTATGTACATTTCACTAATGCTATGCACATTGATCTGTCGCTACTCTCTGCTACACACAGTATGGTATATATATAATGTGCTGTATACCTGCTAGTATACACTACACCTTGAAATGTTCCTGTTAATTGAATCCCGGTATGCTTCGATTAGGCAAGCATGGGTCAATCAGTTGAATGGAGGCAACGCCCGATTATAACCTCCTTCGTGTAAGGTAGAGGAGTATCCTCTGGCAGTCTTAGCTTTCTGTCTCTTTCTATATAAATGCAGCGTGTGTCTCAGACAACCCTGGCGTCATGTTCATGTTTCTTACATGCACACGCACACAGACACAGACAAGCACACAGCCAAATACAGGAAACCACGACAACAGACAGCCGCCACCACATCACATCACCATCCTCCCGTTGCCCCGGCTGCTGTTGCTAAGGCAACCCGGCCATCATATCCAACCCTCTAGAGGAAGGAAATGGGAAAATGGAAATACTCACTCAGAAGCCGGGGCTTTCCTCCTCAGGGGTGTGCTCATTATGGCTGCCTCGTCTCTCCCTTCCCCTCTCTCGCAATGTTTCATGTTGTCCTGTCTTTCACTCAGGTTTCTTAGGCTCCTTCACGTTTTTGGAAGAAGGAGAGACAGTGTGTCCTTCCTGCAGAATCAGTCAGGCTCTGGGTGGCAGTGAGCGGTGAGCATCTCCTCCGACTTGCCTGCAGCAAGAGAGAGAGAGAAAGTGGAGTAAAGGAGGGAGGGGTCTACATTTATTACTATAGACAATATGCTAACGTTTACCATCTTATGCAGTATAGAATGAAGATGATGTTGCAGAATTGTCTCATGACCATGGATACAGTACATTAGTACTGTATATTACAAGCATTCACACACATACACATACACATACAGGAAACCATGTTGACTAATTGTTTGACTTAATTAAGTAGAAAATAGTCAAACTGCTGTTATAACCATGTACTTTATGGATTTATGGGCTTGCTTCTTAAGGAGCTTAATATTAAATGTTATCCTTGATTTCATAGCTCTGAGTGAAATATGTTTCTGTCTAAAACTGTAATCTGAGACACCTAAACTGGTGATATCAGTGTAAGGACTCATTCTTAAGTCAAGTTGTTTAAAGAAAATCTTGAGCATACACAGAGAAGCGTGATACCACATATTAACAGAGATCTACTTTAAAACCTCATTTCCAAAATTAGATTAAAACACCAGGTACTGAATTTGAAAATATCACCTTCTGATCTTATGCTTTGTATTCATAAGTAACTATCCATCCATCCATCTATTTTCCATGATGCTTATCCCACACAGGGTCGTGGGGGATCATGGAGTCTATCCCAGGGAACTCGGGTCAAAGGCAGGGGACACCCTGGACAAGGTGCAAAGCCACACACAGTCACACACACATTCACATGCTATGGACAATTTGGAAATACCAATCAGCCTACAGCGCATGTCCCGGAGGAAACCCCCGAAGCAAGGGGAGAACATGCACATAGGGTAGGATTCGACCCCCAAAGTTTGTAAAAAGTGTTAGCTAGAACCCTTTAGGGTTCTTCATGGGAAACCATAAAGGTTCTACAACTGAGTCTTTGCCTATCAGAGAAGTAGAAACTCTTTGGGAGTGACGAACCCATAACTCTCAAAAAGAAAAAAAAAACCCTCTGATTTATCTTATATATAGGAGTTAAGCTTTATCTTTTATATTGATCTCTTTCTCAGTTTAAGCCTATGTCTTACAAAGACATCATATCCTCTCCAAAGTCTTCTTGGATCAATAACTCCAAAATTGCTTTTGAAAACCTAGCAATGGCTCACATCCAAAACTTTGTAAGTGACATTTGACCAACTTTACAGGAGAGATAAAACAAACTTTGACCATACAATGGCTTGACAACATTAGATCCTTTAACTTTTAACAATTTGTTCAAAACTCAAAACATCCCTCTAGTCCCTCAGTACAGATACAGCTATGAAGACATACAGCTACATTCCAATGCTGCTTATTGTCTGTAGCAAGTCTTAGACTATTTTCACAAATAAGGTCCTTCAGACAGTTTCTTTATGTTTAAATGCTCTTAGAGGACAAACCCAAGGTCATATTTAGCTTAATGGCCAAGGCTGTGTGCATGCCCGTGTGTCAGTCTCAGACATTTGAGATTACGATAGCCATGTAGGAGAAGGTTATCATACTGTCTGGAATGCAAGAGTAAGGCTTTTCTAAGTGATTGCTGTTCCTTAATAATCTGCTAAGTGTTGTATGAGTCAAAGATAATCACTGGCTAGTTTAAAAAAAGAAGTGTAGAAGTCAAAATATTACTTAGCCAATAAAATGCTAAAATACTACTACTACTACTAAACTGAATCTTTTCTTTAAAAAACAATTCACAGACCATATAGTTTCTACAAATGGGGATTTGGGTTGGTTAGGGGGAAGGTTAAGGCTTGACAATGTTTTCACTGCAATTGCAGTTAGGCAGTGGAGGCTCTTTTAACATTTAGAGACCCTTAGTTGGAAAATTGCCTCAAAAATTTTGGAACTCGTTCAGCTGTTAAACAGCCCTCAGTACGGATTTATTTCATAAACATTATTTAAATATGTGCGCTAAGATATTTTTTTATATGCTAATATTTATTAGAGCCCTACAGCTTTTTATTTATGAACTTTCCACTAACAGAACACAATGACCAAGTTTGTTTATAGGCTATTTGTGTAGAGAATTCGGAGTTGCACAGTATGCTAATGGAAAACAACATGGACTCCTCCTGTCGAAACCTTCAATGATTATTTTGGGCCACATTTCCGAACTTAGGTTTATGTATAGAGATATTAAAATAGAGCTATTAAATAAAGTGTGTACACCAATTTGGGCCTTGTTTTATGAATGCTGCAAAAATGCAACAGTAGGTCTCAGCTATTTTATTTTATTTTATTTTGTATTATATACAAAATTATGCCACCCATTATTATATAAAATATAAAGAAATTAATATAAATCAAATTTACTGCAGTACTTAAAAGTGTGATTATGGAAAGATAAGTTTCCTTATCTATATCATATCGCCATTGCTATAGACATAGTGAAAAATATCTTGTGATATTCTGTAAGTAAAAAAAGTGTAAGTAAAAATGATTATTTACATTTTAGAATGCCACTGAAAGGAGTTTATAAAGTTGGATATGTAGGTTGTTTGAGAATCAGTGATACTGTGTAAGATTTGTTAAAAACACAATAACATTTGGAAAAACATTATTGCGATTTTGCGGCATTTTCCCCAAAAACAAAATATGCATTTTGTGATCAGAGGCACCTGAAATAGTTTACAAAGGGAAAAAAAAAAGAAAATTCATCAACAAACAATAAGTGTAGGAAACATGTGCTCTGTACCAGTTTTGGTCAATTAATAGTTTTATTTATAAATCAGTTATAATTATAATCAACTGTTCCTATTTGTTATGTAAGGGAAAAAAACAACAGGATATGCTCTTATAGGAAAATAATCAGTGACGAAGAAGGGTGATGTGTAGAGTGGAGTTACTGATACCACCCTGAATTTGATTATTTTCTAATAACAGCACAGCCTGAAGTTAGTCCTTTGTTGAAATCTACCAATTTACCAGTTTAAATAAAAGTTAATCCTATCATATCCATTTGTAAGCCATCATGCAAGGCCTGTTATTTGTTTTCACATACAAGTATGAATAAAGAAATACCATATCAGTGGCATTCCTTTTTATTAATTATGTGGAGTCCAGAAATGTAGACTAGGGACCCTTGTGTTATTTAATCTGACTGGATGGAGGGAAAGAACTTTTACCAAGGGAATGCTAGCTGATTAATCATGCACCTGAAAGAGAGAAGGAGACGCATGCCAGAGATAACTGAAATGGTGAGCAGGCCAAACAAAGCAGGAGCTGAAGTAGCAGCTACTCACAGGTCTGCCGATAAGCTGATGTCCATGATATCCGGAGTGCTACATGACCTTCTGCATTCCTACAGGTCCCACATTTCTGTGTTTTCCCGCAGAGCTTCACCCCATCTAAACACACACACACACACACACACACACACACACACACACACACACACACACACACACACACACACACACACACACACACACACACACACACACTCTTCCAGAGGCATGGCAGAAGCAGCAGTGATAATACAGACTTGGCTCTAGTTTTCAGAAATATCATGTTGTTATGGATTATTATTTGGTCTTCGGCAGCAGGATTGGTGTTTCAATCAGTTGTTGTAGAGTCTGCAGTTAAAACGAAACATGGACAAACTGTAAAATAGTGCTGTGAGTAACAAGGCTGTGCACCAAGAGCTAACAAACATCACTGTCTGATACAATGTTAGCATTGTTTTCCTCCCTGTGGGGAATTCTCCCTCTGAGGGTAGGCAGCTTTTCATGTGTTTAAGTAGTGAGTGTGTATTGTGGCTGCTGTCACCTCATCTGAGACCTGTTCAAGGTCACTTGAGGCTTAGTGCGACTTCTACAAGTCCAAAGGGATATAGGATATCAATGTCACTGAGAAACAACAAAAATGGCGTTTTGCAGCCTTGAATGAAACATATTACTTATATAAATCTCCATCAACAGCTCATTTATAAACCAAACATCTTTCCATTCAGCCCCACATATCAGGTCCTCGCTGCTTTTAAAGAGCCTCACACACTGTGCCTGTAGAACATCATCTCCATCTTGTGGACGTGTGAATTTATTGTTGTATCTGAACTTTTTTTTTTCTTTGCACACATTAATTGAGACTGGTTATGCATATATAGTATACATGGCTCATTCTTTAGAAGTGGTGCAAAAACAAGCGAACAAACAAACAAGAATTTTTTAATTTTTTAAAATTCATAAATAGGAACATAATGCTAGTTATTTGTGTTACTGTGGTTCTGAAAATACTGTAGTTCACTGGATAACCACCAGGGGGAGGTGAGAATCACTTGGATATCTTGTTGTACACATTAAGGAACAATTATTTTAGCATTTATTTTATAATCGCAGGTGATTGCTTAAAGATTACACGGGAAGCCCAGCTTCACCTAAAATTTCCTTAAAAATGCAACAACAAAATGTTTACCAAAGTGTCTTTATTATTCATCAATCTTGGTGGAATTTTATATTTTAGCAAATCAAATGAACAAATATCTCACTGCAACATTGCACTGTTTGTTCATTAAACTCAAACTGGTTCTGGTGAACAGTGGAACATGTTCTGGTGAACATGAGATCAAAACTAATACAAAGCTATTGAAGCCGGTGCATCAGTGAGTATCTGTTAGGTGTTTGTGTAGTCTCTGTTTTAATGGGATGAGACAGCAGGCTTTTAACACATCATTTTTGAGTCCCGCCCAGATGCACAGGGTTCACTGAGGGTGAATGGAGTGTGGGCGGGTGATTTTTGCACAGAAAAAAAATCACAAAATTTATCGAACAGTGCGCTCTTTCTTTGTCCTGACTGGACGCACAAGTTCTCCATATGCTGATTGGTAGATTGGTAAACCGATTGCCAATCACTAAATCAGGAATGAACATGACTGAAATCTCAAACTTAAACATATCAGTGCCAGTTGGAATCTCTTGGAGCTCGCTGTAGGTGTAATTTGTAAATATTGTAAATTAACTATAAGTATAAAGTTCTGCTTGATTATAAGTATTCGTTTCTGGCATTTGCTGTTAATAAGTCTAGCTTCACTACTTTCTTCAGCTAGCAGCTTAACTGCTTTTTGGGACAAAATGACAGACACTGCTAATATTCACCTGATTTTAGAAAAATCTTTTGATACTCATTTATGAGAGATTGCAAATTAAATAAGAGGGCAGACCAACACCCAAGATTTTATTCAAAACTCAGAGAGCAAAATGAGTGATAACATATTAGACTGACAGTTGAAGACTGGAAAAAGACCAGGTGATTTTTTTTTTTCTAATCTTCAATTATTCGTTTTTGGGTGAATCTGTGCCCATGATAGCCTCAGATTCCTGTTCTTGGCTGACATGAGAGGAACCTGATGTGTTCTTCTGCTGTTGTAGCTCATCCACCTCAAGGTTTGATATTTTGTGCATACTGAGATGCTTTTCTGTTCACCATTGTTGTAATGAGTGATTATTTGAGTTACTATAGACTTCCTGTCAGCTCGAACCAATCTGGCCATTTTTTTTCTGATCTTTCTCTGTTGACACTGACAACACTGTTGAATTGATGGTGCTGGTGGACAACACACTGTCTAACAGCTCACAGCTTTATATGAAGGAAACATTTGATAGCTTATTGGCTTTCAATTTCATCTAGCAATACAACTATATTAATCATAGATTGACAGTTTTTAAAACTATTACATTAATAAATTTGGAATTCGGTGTCATAATGGTGCAGCAAGTAACATCCAGAGTCCCTGGTTTAATCCTGAGGTGCCAATGGATTGCCATCTCAATCATGGTGTATTCCTGCTTTATGCCCATTGTTCCTGCTATAGACTGTGAATCCACTGTGACCCTGATAAAGCAATTACTGAGGATTAATGAATTGAAATAAAGATTTAGAATGGTCATAAAATACATTTGACACACTATACTGCTTTTGCTTTATGTACACGTAATGAAAACATTTAACTCATTTGCAACTAAGTAGCAATGCAAACGTTTGCATGGGAAAGCCGCAAAATAAGTACTTTAGAAGTATGTTTTGTAAAACTACTCACTTGTTCTGGTGATGCTGTATTTCACTCAGCTATTTATGCAGTTATGATTTTGTTGCAAGTAATGGGACTGCATGTGTTGCACCATTTGGTCCAGCTGGTCATTCCAGTCATTTTTTGGTTCTTGGCAATCAAATAAAATTTTTAGAAATTTAACAGTGGCTACTTCATCAGAAAACATATGGCTATATTGCTCTGTAGGTAATTTGAAAATGCAACGCTTTCATGTTGCTAGCATGCCAAAATAAAAAAACAAAACAAAAAAAAATCTAAATGCATCAGTAGGACCAAATTCAAAGAGAAAATCCACAGAAAGTATGATAATGATATTATAATGTTGAATTTTAATATCAAATAACATATAACATATATACTAAAGTAGATGCTTGACTTTTTTCTTCTGATTTTAAACTGAATTTTAGACAAATCCAGTGTCAGAAATCAAATATGAATTGAAAAAAATGACTGCATTTATACTGATGTTCATGCAAAGCCCACATACACGTACTCCAGGCAATAGAAAATGATGAAAGCTCTTGGGATTCCGTGTGTTTTTGAACAAGGATAGACAGAGTAGTTTGAAGTAGTTGAAGTGGTCTATTTAAAATAATAAACATTAATTTACATAACAATTTAGGGATCAAAACTTTCTGAATCCATTATGCTGTGGGTTTATAATTCTGTTGTGTTCGAAACTATTAGCACTTCTTTAAAGATGGAGAACAAAATATCAACAATATCATCAGTTAAACCTAGAACCCACTTATCTGTCTCTTTAAATGCTTGACTGGGGGCAAATTGTTGAGCCCATACGCTATCATAGGATATTCCTACTGCTGTCTTTGTCTCATTTGCCTCCATTTTCCTAATTAAATTGTAAATTCAGTTAACTCAGTAAAAAGTCCTGTAGATGGCATGTGGAAGAAACCTTGTGAGGAACCAGACTCAAAAGAGAACTCTTCCTATTCTATAGGATAGTGAGTTTATAAACTGTTATAGTATATGGGGTAAAGGAAAAGGAAAGACAAACAGTACTAAATGTGATAAAAGAATGTTTGGGGATGAGTCCTGAGATGCATATGAGCACTATGATTTTGCCTGGGGCAAAATGGCAGCCTTTTGTTATAAAGCAGTTGACTTTATAATATGTATCTTTACAAATCACACTTTTATTTTGTGTTTCAGTTTTGTACTTTTGATGAACTGTTATTGTTCAAAGCTTATTTTACAGTATCTTTCATAGTGATTCCGGTTTACAGGCTCCATCTGGGTTTTTGTCTCAAAGCTCTCAGACCTCTCAATTTAGTCAACTGTCTATCTATTTTACATCTACAACGTTTCCTCTTAATGGTCCATTAGCTTTACTTTAAAGCTCTGCTTTACAAGGTGGCATTTGTTTAAAGGGCTGGTCCATCTTAACATTGCCACTGTGGTCACTATCACCATTTCATCACACTGAAGTTTAATGAGCACAACAAATATCCCCTTTAAAATGCCAAGACACTAATGAATGGATCACTTAATGGATTTGTGCTGAGAACAAAGAGTCTCCAGGCAAGAAACACCTCAGTGTCAAATAAAGGGTAAAGCTGAACACTGGATAATTACTGGCATTAGATAAAGGTGCTAATATCATTTTTGTTTTCTTGACTTGAACAGTACCAATACAATCAGAGATGCAAAATAGTTTGTTAAGAATTTATTACAGTATTAGCTTATATAACAGGCTATTATAGGCTAAATTGTGCAAATAAGCACTATGCAGTTTCTATATGACATTATAAACAAAAGTAAGCAAACACAATCAATATTTAACTGAGTCACATTAAGTATTTACACGCAACACCTTGCTCTAACCCAGCACTATAAGATTGACATAATCATAATATAAACGTATTAAGTGCTCTCATATCTGATGACATGGAAGCTATGCCAATTTTTTTTTAACATTCATGCCAACTCAAACGCCAACTCATGCCAATTTTAACAAATGGTTAATTAAAAAAAAAAACGGTTAATGACAAATGTTAAAATACATGTTAGAAAGCATAAGCTAACTAGCTAAATAGCATGTGACAGAGGATTTCATGACATCAGACATTATGACTATGATGATACTGTTACATGACTGAACATGAAGTGTCATGACAAATTCTGAAAATATCTGTATAAAACATCTACCTGATATTTACATTGTGACATGGATTTTAAGGTTTGTAAAACAGGGTTCATGTAACATGTTGTAAATTCACCAATGTGTTTATAAAATATCTCGAGGCATATCACAGTCACAATATGTACCATTTAAAACCCAGTGTAACCTTAATATATTATGTTTAGGGCTTGCTTTACATGATTATTAACTGATTATATGTATGTGTGTATGTATGAATGTTAGTTTATTAACCAATCACTTAATGAATATTGTGCTCATTGGTTATTGTATTGTATTGTATTGTATTGTATTGTGGGGGCACGGTGGCTTAGTGGTTAGCACGTTTGCCTTGCTCCTCCAGGATTGGGGTTCGAGTCCTGTGCTGAGTTTGCATGTTCTCCCTGGGATTCAGGAGTTTCCTCCAGGTACCTTGGCATCTCTAAATTGTCAGTGGTGTGCGATTGTGTCCTGCAATGGGTTGGCCCCGGGTGTCCCCCACTTAGTGCCCCAAGTCCCCTGGGAATGACTCCAGGCTCCCCCACTGTGTAGGATAAGTGGTACAGAAAATGGATGTATTGTACTGTATTTGAGTGGTACTATGTTCATAAGCATATGCTTTGTGTATAGTAGAAGACCTATGAAAGGCTTATTTCATAACTGTGGGAGTGAATTTGATGTTTTATGTATCTTGATTGAGAAAAGAGCCTTCAATTTTCTTTATGGGCAGCCTGATTAATCTTGTATGAGGTATTCATTCCATTCCATTCACTTAGTTGACATATAGGTCAACATTATTAAATAAGTGATATTTTAGAAGGGATATATTAGTGCTTTATAACTGTGTTGTAAATGCAAAATCAATTTAGTTTGAGGGCAATCATTACTTTTTCTGATATATAGGTTTATCATAGTGAGATACGTGAAGTCGCATAACAATGGTGCTTCATAATAGCTTTGAATGCAAATGGACACCAGTTCAAGTAAATCTGAGTTCATACTCCTATATAAAATATATACAGTAAATACACTTTCTATAGGGTAAGATGTCATGTGGACACTTCATAGCAGATATTTATTTTTATTTATTTAATTATTTATTTTTACAACAATCTTGAACAGTTGACCCACAATAATTGAGACCTCGTCTGTTTTTAATGTAAACAGTCATACACTACATAAAAACGTCTACCATCATTCACCATTGATTTATAAAAAGATTTATGTAATGTGATAGGAATGTGTGATATCATTTAGTTTAAAATTATACAACTAATGCATTAGACAGAACCACAGCATTGCTCAGATGGTTCAGAATTTACATTCGGGTGAAAAAGATCCAGTTCAGTCACATGCTGAATAATTCAAATATTAGTCAACATGTGACAGATAAGTCTGTTCCACGCAGACCATGTGACTATAATGTGCAAAGGGCTACATGAATCTCTTACAATAGTAATATGTCAATACACTTACATTATAGTTATATTACATACTGTTCATCATCAGTGTTACTGACATCTGGGACTAGGTCAGTACAAAGTTCAAATCAACAGAAGAGGGCAGCATTTCTATGACTTTTTAGGAAATGGGCATGTGTTAAAGGGTGGATCCAAACCAGCACATTCCTGCTGGCAAGGCGTTTTTTAAAGGATTGTCACAAGTGTTTCATAATCTTATGCCACAATATGCAGAAGGCATAGCTATCTGAGCTATCACAGCACTCTCTATGATCAGTTCATATGGTTCATGGATTAATCACACAGTCATGCACAGAAATGAGCACTTTTGAGTAGTGGTATGAGATGCATGATTATTGAAAACCATTTACCTTCTATAATGGTGTATATAATCAACCACTGAATTGATTATGCATATAACAAACAGATGATTTGATCAAAGAAATTCTGAAAAAAGTAATCACGCATTTTTACATTCTATACATTTGACACACCATCCATCCATCCATCTTCTATACCACTTATCCTACACAGGGTCTTAGGGAGCCTGGAGCCTATCCCAAGGGACTCGGGGCACAAGGCGGGGGACACCCTGGACGGGGTACATTTGACACACTATTTTTATAAAGCAAAATATGAACAACGTGACAGAAAATAACCTCTATCCTACCCTACCTCAAGTGTTAACCTCCTGTCATATTAGAAAGCTATTACAGTGATTAAGCTTTATTTAATGAATAATTATTGCATAGCTTTCGGGAGGCTAACAGCCTCAAAAACAAGGAGAAACGTGTGTGTGTGTGTGTGTGTATGTTCTGCCGGTGTGTGACGCATCTCCGCAGGCCAACTGTCACATTTGGTTCTTTCCAAATACATGAGAGTGCACAGCTGAAGTTTCCACTCCAGCAGGCTGGGCCACGCTCTCTTGCTTCAATGCCATGCACACAAAACACACACACACGCACAATGAAAAAAATTTTTATGCAGTCAGCTTCACACCATGTGTTGATGATTCAGCAACAGAGGCTACGACTTCTGTTAGATCAGTTCGAGTTAAATTATTCGGCTGCAAACTAATTTACCCCAACTCATTTGCTTGTAATTATGTACATACTTTGATATAAGCACGTATTTATTGTAATTATGCTTACTCACACTCTGTCGTTAATGTTCAGTCTTACATATTCTAATATTTAATACTATTTGTTTTTACCTTTTTTAATGAGTACAGTATATCGATATGAGTGACAGCGAAATCAAATTCCTCATAAGTGAATCATAATTGGCCAGTAAGACTGATTTCTGACTCAGTATAATATTAAAGCTGCCATCTGTAATGTTTAAAAGTGTTTCTAAAGACATATAATTCCAATACTGTAAGCAGTATAAGCAGTATAAGTGGTCACTCAGATCCTCCAAACCACTCGGGGGCTCAATGACTTTTAAAATAGATAGGTTTCTGTAGTTCAGACAGTTTGCAATTTACATAATTAAATTAGTTAACTAACATAACAATGTCAGAAGGTCAGAAGTGTTCATATCTATCTGGGGCAGAAAAATGCGAAAATAAAAATAAAAAAGCAGAAGTAGAGAAATGAACCAAAAACACTTGTAAGAAATTAATGCTAATTAATCCACTTGCATGCATCTACTTGTTGATGTTGATTAAATGGAAAAGGTTAGGTGATAACTTGCTAGCTAGTAGCTAGAGTAAGAAAAGTTAGGCTAAAATATGTAAGTTGCTAGCTCATTACTACTAGCTATGTAGCCTGTTGTTTTTAAAGTTCTCGTGAAGTGCCCTGAAAAGTGCGGCGTTATTCGATGTGTTGATGTAATTTCCACTGAAACAGGAAGTAAGGGCAGGACATATCAAGTGGCTCCTCCCCCTTGGCTCTTGGATGCGAGCCCTAGTAATAAAGTGAATGAATTAATTGCTTGCTGATATGATTTCTCTTGCTCAACAACGGCAATTTTGGCAAGGTGACTGTTATAATGTTCTGGGCGGGACACTTCAGATTCTAGAGAGCATTTGTTTGGACAGAAAATCTGATGAGAACCTGCAGAATGATCATCACGGTCATCAAAATTGTTGATCCGTATTGGTGGTAGAGAGAGACTGTAAATTTTGAATGCATATATCTTCTAAAGGTGAATTTTGTCATTGTTTTGGAGCATGCTAGCTTATAGATAAACTTAAGGCTAACTTAAAGCCACAAAACTTTTTTTGATTTCATGGGGACTAAAAAAAAAAAAACATAAATTACCTGCAGTTACATTTATGGCATTTGGCAGACGCCCTTATCTAGAGCGACTTACATTTATTTCATTTATACACCTGATCAATTGAGGGTTAAGAGCCTTGCTCAAGGGCCCAACAGTGGCGGCTTGGCGGTGCTGGGATTTGAACTCACGAACTTCCGATCAGTAGCCCAGCGACCACTAAGCTACTGCTACAGTTCTATTTAGAACCATAGCAACTTAGTTGACCAATGAAAATATTTGGTTGAATGGTCTAATGGCCATTTTCAGGTGCTTTAAGAAAATATTTTGGGCCCCTGAGTAAGTTGATGCTTAGGACCCCCAAAGGTTCAGAAACTGATCTGATTTCAAGGATACTATTGGAAACCTTTATTTCAGGCTCTGATTGTCACTGCCTCACAGGCAGCATAGAGCTCTAAAATGATTAACTGCTCCTTTAAAATTGTTTTTTTTTTTTTTTTTTTGTCAACTCATGACTTTTAAGATTTTAAACTGAATCAGTTAGCTCCCTATTCTGTAAATCCAACATTTTAGTTTACCCCCAGTGAGAGTTGTGGATTGGGCTTTAAGCACTTATTCTCAAATTCTATTTCTCACTTTCTCTCATTGGTGTTATGAAATATGGGAATATGGCTTAATAATTCATCGTCATTTCTGGCCCTTTTGAATCCAGATCAATTTCTGAATCATTTTAATATCTTTATCTTTATATCATTACTGCTCAACATATAGCTGTTTTGTAAAGCAAATTTTCTAGTTTTATAGTCTGCATAAGCTCTGCTTTGCACACTGCACTCACATCTTTCAGTACATCTCACATTGCTGTCTTGTTATTGATTTGACCCCAGTGTTGGGACACACACACACACACACAGTGTGGACAGTCCAAAATCATGCTGCCTGAATAATTAATTGGAAACCTGAAGTGTCTAGATTTGATATTGATTCAGAGTCACTTGGAACACCAGTAAATGAGACTTGATTCTCATTCAGTTGGACTGATGTATGAAGAGGAAGTATAGACTGGTCATGTGACATGAAGTGTTGTTGTAAGTGCACTAGTTCATTGACTTCAGGAATACGTAAGTTTTTTTAAATTATTTTTTTTTTAACCCAATCCCTATTTAATTTACGGTAACTTATGTGTGATTGTGACTGACAAGAATTTAAAAATGTTTCCCTGTACTGAAAAATGAACAGAAAACCTGTCACCAAAAAACAAACCATTTCTTTCCTCACACTGAGAACTAACAAAAAAGATGCTAACTGGAACTGTTCCTCTAATGCTAATAGAAACTCTATCATAAAATATGCCCGAAAGATTATGAGAAAGATTTGTACTTTGCAGGTGATTGCAGAAGCCATGGGATGTATTAACGCAAATGAAGTAAAAAGTAGCTCAAGAGCCTCAGACTTCAAATATGCGCAGGCTGTTTGCAAACTGTTCTCTCCTGTTATTTTTATCTAAACGAAATTGTCAGCTCAGGCTAATATATAAGCTGTGTTAATACTTTGCTCCTCAGGCTAATGTTTGATGTAAAAAAAAAAAAGTATTATGAAAACCGCAAGCATGATGGGCAGGATTTTTGGCAGCCTTTGCAGATAGAATGGGTCGTTAAATGTCATCCTGCAGATCTGCTTTGATAAATGAATGGCGAGAAATAAATGAACAACTTTCCCACATTTTGACTGACAGATCATGCTACCTTGCAGCGATATCAGTCATAATTCATTAGTAATTGCACATCATATCAATTATTTGTGAGATATGGAAGACTGAGTTTATGGACGTGGTTTGATTTGATCGTTTTCATTAGCGGGTACTCAGAGAAAGTCGAGTTCTGTCTCACCAGTCAACTGGAGTCAACCAGTCAACACAACTATTCTCTGCAACACATTATTACACAAGAGGACTCATTTATAATGCAGGGCTCTGCTTCTAACTGTACTGTTTACTTATGTACAGTCTTCATATGCTTCTACCAACATAGATACACCACTCAGTTCATATGAAAGTGTACAAAGGTTAAGATTACAGTTAAGGATAGCATCCCAATCATATTAAATTGAACAAAATCCAACCACATCAGTCAAATTGCTTTGTTACTGTAATTAAGTCTGCTTTTTAAGAATCTGTACTTGAGTTGTTCTTTCACCTAATACAGAAAAAAAATCTCCACTTTCTCCTCACTGCATTTGCAAACACATCACTACATTTCTCTTTAATCATATTTGTAAATTTATGAGGTAAATTTGTAGTTTCATACAGCTTAGAATTCTTGAGAAATCTACAAATGACATAAAGACAAGACATCAATCTGCTGCTATGAAAAGAGTAAATTGTTAGACTTAGCTAATGTTCCTTGTTTTCTTGGTGAAAGGGGCACTAATTTAACATTAAAAACTTAAATCCACTAATATTGGCACCTTTGGAAATATGAGCAAAGAAGGCTGTGAAAAATTGTCTTTATTGTTTAACCTTTTGATCTTTTGTTAAAAAAAAATTCACAACAATACTCTGCTCTCATGGATATCAAACAATTGCAAACAAAACACAGGGTTATCAAAAACAAATAAACAAACAAACAAACAAACAATATATATATATATATATATATATATATATATATATATATATATATATATATGTATGTATAGAATACATACAATAGAACATAGAAAACATATCAAAAGTTTAAACTGAGGAAGTGTACCATTTTAAGGAAAAAATAAGGTAATTTTGAATTTGATGGCAGCAAGACGTCTCAAAAAAGTTGGGACAGGGCCATGTTTACCACTGTGTAGCATCCCCTCTTCTTTTACCAACAGTCCGTATACGTCTGGGAACTGAGGAGACCAGTTGTTGGAGCTTTGGGAGAGGAATGTTGTCCCATTCATATCTGATGCAGGATTCTAGCTGCTCAACAGTCCTGGGTCTTCTTTGTCGTATTTTTCGTTTCATGATGCACCAAATGTTTTCAATTGGTGAAAGGTCTGGACTGCAGGCAGGCCAGTTCAGCACCCGGACTCTTCTACTATGAAGCCATGCTGTTGTAACAGATGCATTATGTGGTTTAGCATTGTCTTGCTGAAATATGCAAGGCCTTCCCTGAAAAAGACGTTGTCTGGGTGGAAGCATATGTTGCTCTAAAACCTGTATATACCTTTCAGCATTGATGGTGCCTTTCCAGATGTGCAAGCTGCCCATTCCATAGGCACTAATGCACCCCCATACCATCAGAGATGCAAACTTTTGAACTGAGTGCTGATAACAAGCCGGGTGGTCCCTCTTCTCTTTAGTCCAGAGAATGCGGCATCCATGGTTTCCAAAAAGAATTTCAAATTTCGATTCGTCTGACCACAGAACAGTTTTCCATTTTGCCTCAGTCCATTTTAAATGAGCTTTGGCCCAGAGAAGATGACGGCGTTTCTGGATCATGTTCACATATGGCTTTTTCTTTGCATGATAGAGCTTTAACCAACATTTGTGGATGGCACGGTGAACTGTGTTCACAGATAATGAGTTCTGGAGGTGTTTCGGAGCCCATGCAGAGATTTCCATTACAGAATCATACATTTTAATGCAGTGCTGCCTGAGGGCCCGAAGATCACGGGCATGCAATATTGATTTTCACCCTTGTCCCTTGCGCTCAGAGATTTCTCCAGATTCTCTGAATCTTTTGCTGATATTATGTACTGTAGATGATGAGATATTCAAAGTGTTCGCCGTCCCAACTTTTTTGAGACGTGTTGTGGCCATCAAATTCAAAATTACCTTCTTTTTTTTTCTTAAAATGGTACATTTCCTCAATTTAAACATTTGATATGTTTTCTATGTTCTGTTGTGAATAACATATGGGTTTATGAGATTTGCAAATCATTGCATTCTGTTTTTATTTACATTTTACACAGTGTCCCAACGTTTTTGGAACTGGGGTTGTATATTTTTCTCATATGAATTCACAGGGGTGCCAATAATTGTTGCACACCTATATTCAACAGATTTTTTTATTTTTATTTTTTATAAACCTGTGTAGTGTTTGCAATTGTGTGATATCCCATAGAGTATTTTTGTGAATTTTTTTTAAAACAAAAGATCAAAAGGTTAAACAATAAAGACAATTTTTCACAGCCTATGCTGTGAGCCTATGCTCATATTTACCAAGGGTGCCAATATTAGTGGAGGACACTGTACATTGAAGAGTTTCTACTTTTCTACTAAGAATTTGAAGCTGTACTTCTTCTTTTACCAGACTATTTATTTAAATGGGTAATGACACTTACTTGAGTAAAGGATTTAAGTACTTTGACGACCTCTGGTTGCTATGCACTCATACTGTATGCTGCTACAGTGACACTTTATATGAAGAGTGTCTACAAAATGTATTCATAGCATCTTACATATTTATGAATGTTCATCTAAACATAAAAAGCCTGCATATAAAAAGACGTTAGACCTTAAATGAAATGTAATTAGTCTACTTCCATTCATGCGGTACGTTAGTATCTACAGTGAATCAATGGATATTATAGCCCTTTTTTTTTTTTACAGCATTTTTATGTCTGCTACAAATAATGTTTAGTTTGCCTATGTATTACAAAACTATTTACCATTCCTCTAACCAAAAAGCATTCTAACAATAACTGTAGTATTTAATGGCGTATTCACACGGTTGCCTTGTACCATGCCCAAACACGATTGTCCCTCCTCCCCCCTCCCCCGCTGGCCTGCACTCACACTGCACTTAACGTTCCGGGCCTGGGCACACTTATGTCATTACGATGCAACTTTTTCTTTTGAAGAAAACAGAAAAAAAAGTGTTCTCACACAGCACCGTAACGTTACTTATCTTAAAACATACTTTTAAGGTTAGCTTTTACTTGACTTTTGAATTATTATTTTTTTTACTGTTCGTATGTATGCTTATTTTTATGATTTGTATCTACACATGCTTGTGTTTTTTTATGAAAAGTGCCTTGAGAAGCTACTTTTAAAGGTGCTATATAAAATAAAGTTTATTATTATTATTATGGCTTATCTGGAGTTGTTTGGCGTGTGGTGACACATGGCCCTCTCACATGCCTAATAGATTTATCACTTATTCAGCACAGTGATTTTCACTTAATCGTGCTGCACGTATCAGAAGATTTTTACAGAGGCAGCTGACGGGACATCATGTGTTGAGTTTTGTGCTCGGCCACGGTTAGCGATCACACTAGATGCGTCCAACTGAACCTCTTCAAGCGGGCCTGGGCACAGTTCAGTGTGGATCAATCACACTAGTCAAACGAACTAGACTTTCGGGGTCAAACGTGCTCGGGCATGGTACAGATTGCCTAGTGTGAGTACACCCTTAATGACACTATATTTAAATATCATTCTATTATTTTTCATTCAGGGTATCCATCTTTGGATAAATCTTGCTCTAGGCATTCAGAAACCCAATTCCCTTGTTTCATGGGTGTGCAGTTTTCACAGTTTTGTGCAGGAAAAAGGAGAAAATGTTTGGGGAAAAAATCAATTCATTCACCTTCAGTAGCCACTTTATCTTGGTCTGGGTTGTGGTGAATCCAGAGCCTATCCCAGTAACACTGAGTATGAGGTGGGAATCTACCCTGGATGAAACAGCAGGGTACCACGTGCACACATTCACACATAGAGGCAATTTAGCATAGCCAATCCACCTACAGGCATGTTTTGGAGAAAACCAGACAACCAGGAGGAAACCCAAGTGGACACCAAGAGAGCATACACACAGACAGTAACCTGAGCTCAGGATCAAACCAGTGACCCTGGAGCTGTGAGATGGCAATGCTACCTGCTGTGCCCCTGCAAAAATAATGTTTGAAAAAAAAAAAAATAAATAAAAAAAATAAATGTGTGTGTGTGTGTGTGTGTGTGTGTGTGTGTGTGTGTATATATATATATATATATATATATATATATATATATATATATATATATATATATATATATGAAACATTGCAACATTATCCATCCATCCATTTTCCATACTGCTTTTGTGGATGACGTGACAATAAAAATGAACTTGACTTGCTAAATGTCTAAATTTGGATGTCAAACTGCTCTCAGTACGTGTTGGCAGAAGAACAGGCGAATTAAAATCCCAAAGTGCAACATGGCTGGGGGCTATTTGTTCTGATCACACGCTGCACCACACCAGGATAATTAACTAATTATCTGCTACTGTTCAGCATATAGTGTGGAAATGTTGAAGGTAAACACAGAGGCTCAGACTGTGACTTTTAAATCTTTCAAATAGAGAGAATTCAGACTATTCCATGGAATCATTTCAGGGAAAAAATGCTGCAACATAATTTTGCCACTTTTGATTGTTTTTTTTCTCTTCCATCTAAATCCTGGACAGACAAGAATACTTAAGCCCATATGACCATGATGGAGAATAACAAGGCTCACTACGATTGCTTTGGCAGACAGAGAGAGCCCCGATTCTGAAGGAGAAAATCCCTGTTTGTGTTAATTGCTTCGGTGGGGGATGAAACAGCTGTGATGTGTGTGAGTGGGAGAACAAGGCCGAGTCCCGAGGGACAGCAGTGTCATCGCGCTGGTTTCAGTTGCTATGGTGACAAAGACAGGGGAAAGCACTGAAGGAATTGCTATTACAAAAAGAGGGTGTGTGCGCAAGGCGTTACACTGAATGCCTTCACAGCCACAGACGGACTGCACACACACACACGCACACACACACACACGCACACAAAATCCTTCACACTGCATTAAGAGCTGGCTGAGTGTGATCCACAGCTCTGTATATGAACGCTGTGGGCTTTGGGACAATCACTGCTCTCTGAAACACTTTAATGGAAGCCAATTTTATATTAAAATACTCAATTGATTTGACTTTTTGAACCATACAATTTAGCATGCATTATACAAGCCACTTGTGCAACATCAAGTCTGTTGACATATGAGAGTACTCACACACTGTGCTGTTTATCCAGTGTTTTGCTTTATGCATGGCAAAACTCTAGTGCTAGTACACTGTAACTGCCTCCTAAGGAATAAAATATAACATTTAATATTGTGGAACATCTGCAAAACAGGTTAGTTCCTGTTATTACTTTTGCTATACTTTTTCCTTTCTCTTGAAGTTATTAACAAAACAACCCTGTGGCTTGGCATGTTACTGAGAAACCACAAAGTACCCACTTCTCTATCCTGAAGACTTTCCCATGGTGGGAAACATACTGTTACAAAGAGCTGACACTCCTTCCACAAATGTTAAATAAACACTTCCTTACAGAAAGCTTCACCATATCAACTATTATAATTTTTTCTTTGTTAAATAACAGAACATTTTAAAAATCTCTTAGGCTTTTATTATTTGGCTTAATTATTATTATTAGGCTTTAATAGCCTAAATTATTAGGCTTAGATTATGTGGAGCGTTTGCCTTACAAGTTGTTGCTATAGAAATTATGCCATATTAAAACAGGTGCATTAATATAACCAGCCATCCATATATTTTCCATACCACTTATCCTACACAGGGTGATTGGAGAGCCTGGAGCCTATCCCAGGGAACTCAGGGCACAAGGCAGGGGCCAACCCATTGCAGGACACAATCGCACACAGACAATTTGGCAACACCAGTAAGCCTACAAAGCATGTCTTCAGACTGGGGTAGGAAACCGGAGTACCCGGAAGAAACCCTCGAAACACAGGGAGAACATAGAAACTCAGTGCACATAGGGAAGAGGCAGGATTTGAACCCCCAACCCCGAAGGTACGAGGCAAACATGCTAACCACATTAATACAACCTATGATTTGAATTACAGCTGGCACTATTGTCAGAGCTGCTGAAAATGAATCACCTTCTGACCAATTAGATTCACGAATTTAACTGCTTATTATTATAGTATATTATATACACTTTGGGGGAGAAAAAAAGGTAGTAGTTTAAAATGTTGGAGATATGTCATATTAAGTTGTGCCTTTTGGAAAATACGTAAGCAACACACATAGTTCTTGACTGCTGACCAATTCAACCACGGGGTTTAAATGTGTCTCCTAAGACAAGAAGAGAAAATTAGCATTGATTTCCTCAAGTCTGCATCAATAAGGCGCACCCCCAAGTGATCCACTGGTTCTGCTATTGAATGCTTTCTAAAGGGCCTTTCCCAAGTAGATTGTACACCCCCACGTTTCTATTTAAGTCGTCTCTAACCAAATAAAGCTTATATGTTTACTGTATAGGCAAAGTGGCCCAGCAAAACACCAGCAGAAACTTTCCCAGGCTCTTTTATTCTGCTCCCTCAATGCCTTGTGACTTATTTAAACTTGCTTCCCTTCACTGCTTCACTGAGTAGTACTCTGTGCTTAAAGTTTCATGAATATGCATGAGGAGGGCTGTTCTCATGACATTCCCTGATTTAATAGGTAGCTTGATGGCCTGAATGCCTTTAGAGACTTCACATTGAATGACTCTCAGTGCAGATCTTTTTTTTTTTTTTTTTTTTTGTGTTTTTTTTTTTTGGAGATACTCAGTCCAGTGACTGAGCTTTTTTTTTCTACTAATGCAATAGTATTTTTGCTCTAACAATATACATCTGAAACTGAATTTAGCTTAATGTCAATTAAATGATTACAGAACGGGTGACATGGTGGTTATTTTTTAATAAGGTGTGACCATGTTTTAATATTTGGAGACCACAAGTTAATATTTCAAGGCCACAAGCTAACTGACTATGAACTGTGTAACTGGAGTCCATAATATGTTGTTATTATGCTAATATCTTATTGTTAGTTAATGTTAGGGTATGTCTGTCTATGTCATTCCAAGATTGAAGTAAAGTGCAATAATCAGTCAACTCTATGCTTAGGTGTTAGCTCTCCTACTTGCGGCTCCGCTACGGAGCAGCATATCTTCCACATTCCACGGAGCGCATTCCAGCGCGATTCAAAAGGAACTCTCTGGACTACGTCATGAACTCGGCGTTTGTTTATGTTGCCATGTGCTTTTCTGTTTTTGTGTTGCGTCATGTCTCTGCCCCCGCTTCCTGATTGGTCCTCTGTGCTGATTATCATTTCCAGGTGTCGCGTGTCTAATCTGGTTTGCTTAGAATGAATGCCATTATTTAAACCCATGTCTGTGTCCGCTTCGTCGCAGAGTATTGAGTTTTTGTCAATGAGTTTTGGTTAATGAGTTTTGTTCAATGGTTCGATGTTAGATTTTGGAATGTTCATGTCAAAGATAGGGACGAAGCAAGGTGTGACCGATGTTTTTGTTAACCAGGCACCCGCTGGTTCCTGCCTTTTTTTATTTATGTTTTGTTTACCCGGCGTCCCCGGGTTTCTAGGATCCCTTCTTCGTTGCGTGATTTCGTGGACTGTGACCCTGTAAGTGATTACATCTGTGTCTAACCCGTTTAGGAAGATTAACGTGCCTCTGTTTTTGGATTTTTTGCATTTGTGTCCCGTCACTTTTGAATGTGCCTTCTTATGTTCCTAATAAACTGACCACTTCTCCCCTGCAAGTGCATCCTGCTTCCTTCTATCCCCAGTTTCGTAACATTAGGTTCCTGTGGCCAGTGGTCTAATTCAGTTAATTTATCTTAATTTAAAGTCTTACTCATTTTTACAATATTCTAGTCACCACAAGTTAAGCATTTCATGGCCATGAAATAGAACTCAATAAACTTAACACATGGCCTTAATACATTAATTTGTCGCCATACTTTGTTAAAAAAAATAACCACAATGTCACCCCACTGTCTTTGTACATAATATCACATGTATTCACTGATCTATTTTAGACTAATGTGATGAAAGAAGTCCTTTAATAGCAAATATAATCCATAGTACAACAGCAAATATATCAACACGGGGTGGTGGTAGCTCAGTTAATACTATAGGTTAGACTTCTGATCGGAAGGTCATGAGTTCAAATCCCAGCACCACCAAGCTGCCATTGCTGGGGCCTTGACCAAGGCCCTTAACCCCCAACTGCTCAGTTGTATAAATGAGAAAATGAATGTCGCTCTGGATAAGGGTGTCTGCCAAATTCCATAAATGTAAATGTAATCTAAACATGGTAACAAAGTATATATTTGCTATTATACAGTACATGTCTAATTTGCATAATAATGCTGGATGGTTTAAAATAAATGCTATCTGTTAATATAGCCAGATACAGTGCAGTGCAAAGCCATGGGTATATGTATAGAAATTGGATTTAAATAGCAAAAAACAAACAAACTACCTGGATATTGTAGAATTGTACCTTCTAAGAACTGCTGCTATAATCATAAAGACTGTCCTACGCTCATCCCAGGACTCTTAATCACAATATGTTCATATTGAACATCATTTCAACACACTGTTTGTCTTTACTCTTCTACACCTGTTCTGTAATGATTTATAAACCTGGTGTCTGTCAGAAGAGAATGGGTATCCCTTTGAGTCTGGATTCTTCTTCTTTTTGTCTCAGGAAGTTTTTCCTTGCCACTGTTGCCTCTGGCTTGCTCAGTCGGGATCTAAATCTACATTTGGCTTTCTGTAAAACTGCTTTGTGACTTTTTTATGTTATTAAAAGTGCTATATACATAAAAAAATCAATTGATGAGTAAAAAACAAGTTCTCTCAGGTATAGTGTTATGCAGTTTTATAAGGAAATTGGTTATTAGATTATTTTAAGCATCTTTGGCTCTCACCTGCTTCTGCCTTTGCAAGTCCCTGACAGTGTTAATACTTATTGTCCTTTTTGAACAACATTTCTCTATAACATCCAATATCATACTTTTTCTTGTGATGCACTAATGCAGAAGGCATAAAATAAATCTCTAAGATAAAAAATTATATAAAACATTTCAGGTGCCTTTTTCTTAGTACTGTAAATATTGCATTATTTATTCTAATGCACTGAGACCTTTTTATTTAAATGTTCAAGGAAAATGAATGAAAAACGACTGTATTTATAGGATGGTGAACCCATGAACTATCTACTAAACAAAGCCACAGCCGTGAACTTCTCTTTTCTTCCAACTCTGCTTTAACAAACCTCTTGGTATTCGTCTTGTCTTCCCAAAACCCACCCCACTCCACCTCAGCAACCCAACTATGAAATCAGAATTTCAGACGATCACTAGTGCATAGAAACTTTAAAGCCGTATGATAAATACATTCATGGCCTCGAGTTAGACTTCAAATAAAATTCAACTGTTTATCATCAAGCCAAACACTCAGTGCTTTCAGGCAGAAGATGTGTGATTATTTCCATCTGTTCTTAAACTTGAGCATTTCACCCAGAGGAAAGAAATATTCTAAATAGGATCTTCTATTTATCTTACTGTCTTTTCCTATACACAGTCAAGTCCTGTTTGAAATCAGTGTGGCATTTGATCACATTGCAAAAAAGTCTGCTCCTGAGAAATGGATCAATGTTAACTTTTGAATTCCCAATGTATGTCTAATACTAAGGCATGTCAGTCATTAAAAAAGAAAGACAATTTAATGATGAGACCATAATACGAATGCATTTGAAAGCACTGAGTAATTCTGCTAGGGCCTTGTATACTCGTGACTTAATTTCTGCTGCTGTGGATGGTCCCACATGGATAATCTAAAGATTTGCCCTTTCCAAAAAAAGTTTATGACCAAACTTCACCTTTGCTTAAATGGATAATCTCACCTAGATATTGTAAATTTATTCACAATATGCTCATACTGAACATCTGTTTCAACCCACATCGCTCTGTTTGAATTTATAATACATTGTTGTAGAAGAGTAATGATTTATAATCTCATTATCTGGTGTAACCCAGAAGAGGATAGGTTCCTGTTTTAATCTGGTTCCACTCAAGATTTCTATCATGTATCAGGGAGTTTTTCCTTGCCAGTATCACCTCTGGCTTGTTCATTAGGGCTCTAAATATAAATCAGTGCATGGATTTCTGTAGAGCTACTTTGTGACAATGTCTAATTTCCAACCATTCATTTTCAATCACAGAAAATGCATCTTTTTTTAAAACTGCTCTCTAGCACACATTTGAAAGCATGTGATTTACTAAAAAAACAAGCACAATTCCAATGTTGAGTTATGAAGATAGCTTTTTAAAAAGTATCTGTATCAGTGTGGACACGGCCTCATCACCCAAGTCTTAGCTTTCAATATCAGTGTATAATGAGATATTATACTTTTCTAATTTGCCTTAAACATTACATTAAGGAGTACAATGGTCTCCTTTATCAGTTTATGAAAAAGAAATTAAGGAGTCAGTGACTCTTAATTAACACAGCACTGAGATATTCTTTATTTCTCTGGAGATAAGAAAAAGCAAGACTTTTAATGAGAAGCTTCTTTGGTTGTAGCTAATCCCATATTACATTGTAACTAGAGATTATCCCATACTCATGAATTGAGATGCAGATCAGAGAAATATAATTGATTATAGCTGCACCCAGAGGAAGATAGCACATATATTTTAAAGACAGGTTCCGTGTAGGCCTTCCCCCTAGCTGTATTGATGTCAGACACTTGCAGTAATAAATCTAGGTTTATTGCCACCATTTTCAAATTCTTGCAAAAGCATTTCCCCATTCTGTCATTAATTCAGTGGAATTCTATAGCAAGATCGGCCCATGGTGTTCGACCACCATCGCAATTTGTACGAATTCTAACATGTGAGAGTGGTTTCTTTGGTGCTCACACAAGTGAGATTGTTTCTCACCTTTAATATTAACTGTCTGTAACTTTTCATTTGAGTTAGCTCTCGCAAATTTACACGAATTTGCAGTTGTGATGGTGTTTTAGACAACAATGGTCTAAACCACGCAACCGGTGGACCGTGGTCAGGACCCCACCAAATATCGCAGAGGAACACTTGAAAAATGCTGTAAAAGAACTGATAAACATATTTTATTAAAAAAAAAAAACCCTGGCCATAGTTCAGCAACTCCAGTTTCCTTCAGCTTTTGTCGAGATCTTCTGTTTCAGATACTACACTTGATCTTAGCCAAATGGCTTATCCAAGCATATGCATTTAGGTATTTTTTTAGCTGAAGGCAGGTCAGCTAGAAAGGGAAGAATTTCCACAGACTTTCGTAGATTTAAAAAAAAAAAAATTAATTTATGCTCTTTGGTTTGATTAGTGAATGGACTTCATAACCTGTTAGGAAAAAGGTGATGATGAAAACAAAATGTTTAAAGATGATTGGACAGAGAACTATGCATTTATTCTTAGCTTAAATTTCAAAGCAAATATCTCCTCTGTTGAGAGTCAGTAACCTGAAAGTCAAAAGTCATAACGTGAAGCGCCATTGGAAAACAAAGCATAACCACCTGGAATTGTCAGATTTAAACAGTGATAGTTAAGAATTAAGAGATCAAATGACCCTTCAGTCATTTTAGTTGCTTATCAAGACCTTTTAAAGGAATTTTATATAGGTGGGCATTCACAATTTTAGCTGAATTCCTCTGCTCTAGATGAATAAGCATGCAGTGAGGCAGCCAGCTGACCTTTGGGACTTTCACGGTCCCCTGATATCCATTTGACTGAGAGGAGATAAAAAGTGAATTACCTTACTGCTTTCTCCAGCTGGGGACCCACAAGGCCATGTGTAGGTGAGCTACAGGGTAATGGGAATAAAGGAAACAGGGAATGGGGGGCATTTTACTGTAGCATCCATGTGGAATGACTGGGTACCAACCAACAGTACTAAAGTACATCAAATTAAGATGTAATTTTGTAATTATCTGCATATCTTTTGTCAAGAATCAAATCCACCACACTAAATGGAAATGATGAAACACTGGAAATATTATTCAGATCATTTCAGCCGTCTTGCCTTTTATAAGTCTCCAAAACCAATAAAAGAGAGACTTCGATGAATGTGACACCTATGCACTAAAAAGGAAAATCATTTTCATAATCACTCCCTTTGTGATGTCTCACTAAAAAGCACAGTGAAAGTGAAATAAGCCAGTATCCATAATGAATGAATAAATAATTATAGGAGGTAAATGGATGTGAAACAGGCAATAAAAGTCTGATGAAAGGTTTGTGGTGTCGTAAATCAAACTGCATTCATTTGGTTTATTATGGGACGGAGATGTCAGAAAGCAGTCAGAGGGTATATGGATGAAGCGGCCTCAGTGCTTTACGAAATTTATATGTATCTTCGATATTATTCTTAATAATAATAATAATAATAATAATAATAATAATAATAATAATAAGAAGAAGAAGAAGAAGAAGAAGAAGAAGAAGAAGAAGAAAAAGAATAATAACAATAAAAAGAAGAAATATTGAGTATTTCAGAAACTGCTAATCTCCTATGATTTTCATGCTTTCATGAAGGAAATGGTGTGAAAAACAAACATGTCACAACTTGTCAAACCAACAAAAGCAGAAGACCACATCAGGTTCTACAACTTTTAGCTAAGAACAGCTGCAATGGGAACAGGTTCTCATATTATTAATGTTATAATGGCTTTGATGCACAAGGGTATAACATCAGGTTCAGTAGTGTGCATTTTATTCTATCTATTCTTAGTACACATTTGGTTATAGATGTTTATTTTATGACTTCTGCAATATTGAGTCAGTACAAAAACATTTAATATTTCCAAACATCACTTTTTCAACAAAAAATACAAAGCTACAAAAAATGCTACTGTTGTACTGTCAGTAAAGAAAGCAACATATTATTTAACTGACCACTTTTCTGGAAACCTGGGTTTACAGGCGAAAAAAGAAGCAAATGCGACAGTCAAAGTCTTCAGAAGAACTGTTGCAGATTCTTCAAGATGCTCACTAGATCTCACCAGCTAATTTGCACAAATTGTGCCTGAGACTACTGATGCTTTTGGTTGTCACACCAAATATTCACTTTGTCAGTTCAATACTGGTTACTGCTCTTTATAGTATTTTTTTTTTTAAATGTAGAATCATTTAATTTTGTTATTTGTGAAGGCATATTTACAGCACTTCTTTGCATGTGCCTTTTGCACAGTACTGTATTTGCTTAAGGACTAAAATGTCTTGAAATATCAGACACACTGTACGTTATTAGTCAGGAAGACAATGACAGAAAGATGGTGCATCTATCCCCAGGAGTATAAAACTCATCCAGAACAACGGCAAGCCACCAGCATGAACAGTGCTTCATATTGGTTTAATAAAAGTCATAATATTGAAACTGTAGGTGTTGGTATTTCTGCAGCAAAGCCATTACTGAAGTGTGTTTTTGAGGAATTCAGTTCATTTTAATGAAAAGACTGAATGCAATATGTTTCTTTGGGTTAAGGTTAGACTGCAGGCAACATTTCCTCATTTGCATAATGCATAATTTAGATCTTTACTGACCCCTTGTCAATGGGGTTATCAGTTGATACTGTACATTATCGCTTAATCTAAGGCATACTCTGCCCACTGTCTTCAAAGACAGAAAGCCAACACAGCACAGTGACTACCTCATGTGAGATATGGCTGAGCTTTTACAATGTACTGTCCGTATCTAATTACACTGCTACCCTGAAAAGGTCAAATGGCACAGCCAATAAATCACCAACTGGCTGCTTTCATATAGTCCTTATAGATTTTCATCAGATATGGCACTACACTGTTTTTCCACTTCTTCTTTTTCTTTCTTGAACGCTCTGTGACAAAGGCCAGAAAATGTCATATTACGCTGACCTGGAACCAAGATGGAAAGAAATTGCAGAGCTGTATTTAACCATACACTCACCAGCCACTTTAATAGGAACACCATGCTAATTCATGCAATTATCCACTCAGCCAATCATGTGGCAGCAGCACAATTCTTAGAATCATGCAGATACAGGTCACAAGCTCCAGTTAATGTTCAGTCATTAGAATGAAGAAAATATGTGATTTCAGTGAATTTGACTGTGAGGTTTTTTTTTTTTTTTTTTGAGAATCTAAGAAACTGCTAATGACCTGGGATTTTCACACATACAGTAACTGTCTCTTTAATGGTGCAAAACCCCCCCAAAAATAATCAGATTCTTTCAAGCTAACAGGAAGTCTATGGTGACTCAAAGAAGAGAAGAGAAGAGAAGAGAAGAGAAGAGAAGAGAAGAGAAGAGAAGAGAAGAGAAGAGAAGAGTTTATTCATAGAGGGAGGAAAATTCTTAATAACTCTTTACAACTGTGGTGAGCAGAAAAGCATCTCAGAACTTTTAAATACACATCGATATCCATAATTACCCTTTTCACAACACATAATGGTTCCCAGCATGCACTGCTTGTCTTCAAGCATGTACATTTGTTATTTCTTTATTTGGTTTTCATTGTTTCTTATATTATCGATGCCACCTCCACCTATGTCTCATTTAGAGTTAATTATGCTATGTATATATTTCTGGTTTGTGTTCCAAATCTTTGCGTGGTGTTGTTTATTTCTGGTTTCTTGTCATTCTACTTATTTTTGCATTTTTAACCCTTTGTACTACTTTGATTGATTAAAATTCCGTCGTGCATTAGTATATGGTGTTTGAGTACTGTGTTTTGCGTCAATTTGGAATACACACAGAAAACCTTTAATCAATTAAAAATTTGTTTAATAGTCAGTCAATTGTACACAATTGCTGCACAAATGAGTTAATTATCTGTTTAAAGATACACACTTGTTTATTTTCGCAAAGCTAATATTGCTTTGTTGCTTGTAGTGTACGAAATATGAACAAGCCTTGACTCTGATTGCATTAGACAGCTTAACCAGAATTTAATTCACAAGACCTCTTTGCTAAATTGCCAGTGCATCAACACTGGAACATATTTCAATCCTGGTGAAACGACCAACAGTCTCATACAAAAACCAAAGCCATGAATTATAAATAAGGTGCCCACTGCAGTTCTGTGGCCATTAGCTTTATGATGTCAACTTGGAACACTATTAATGTGTGACATTTAGGGTTTAGATGGACAGAAGCATAATTTCCTGCACGGAAGCATTGTGTTGGGAAACAGGGCTGTGCATCATAAATTAGGTACAGAATGATGCTGAAAAACAGCACTTTCGAATGCAAGGGAAAATTCAATATTGTATTGGCTACAAATAGCGCATGGGGGAAAATTGTTGGGGGGGGGATTGTTCGGGGGAGTGGACTGAATATGTACTCTAAAATAAATGCATGCCTCAAGCTACAAGAGCATGTGACTGCAATTTTCTAAACATTTCACTCTTGATTGATGAGCTATTAGACTGTAATATATGCGTACAAAATGTATAATCATATAAGACATCAGGAGAAGGATGAAAAATGCCTAGTTCATTCAATAGACACATAAGTTGTTTTAAATAGTTGCTTTCTGATGTCGGATTTGTTTTGCTGTAGACCTTGATAATGACCCTGGAAAACTGGAATCTCATTTTTCCCTCCTCTGGCAGAGTCCATTTCCACTCTGCTCTGTTGCTCAGAGGTGTTTTCTTTCCGATGCATGACCACACTTTGTTTGTGCTGACGTATTCAGTTTAAGCCCCCCAGCACAGTGCATTCATTGTTTAGCACTTTTGTTGCGGCCGTTATGAGGGCAGATAAAGTCTGCTTTGCCCTTGATTTCGCCACAAAGGTTAGACACTAACACAGATTTTCTGAATACATTCCAGAAATAAAACAGCAACAAGGCAATCTTAAAAAAAAGAAGAAGAAGAGCATCAGATCTTACCAGAATAAAGCATTTTAAATTACATTATTTATTTGATTTGAATGCACGAATTCCACTATATTTAACTTTTACATGCACATTCAACTCTTTCTTCTTTTCTTCACCTTATAATGAGCTCAGCAGATGTGTGATGCCAAAGGCTACAGCAATGTGATAATCTATAAGTATTTTGCAATTCTCTAAAATCAGACTACAATTACAAAGGAATTAATGCCTAAATTGCTAAACACTCTTATTATGTACTTGTAGCAGGTGGGGCATTGTTTAGCATGGGTCTGCAGCAAGATAGCGCTGTTTTGGGGTGCGCTATAGGTGTGATGAGTATCCTGGCATACATTATCTCTGTTTTCCTCATATTTTAATGTGATCTGTCACTCTTTCTCGCTCTCCCTGAGCAGTGAGCTGAGCGTGTATATACGGCCGTGAGCAGAGCAAAGCAGAAAGCAGTGAACAAGCCGAAAAGATGTAAAGTTAAGTTATACTGTATATATGCTCATATATATGTATATATATATATATATATATATATATATATATATATACATATACATATATATATACATATATACATATATATGAGCATATATACAGTATAACTTAACTATATATATATATGCTCATGTTTGGTGGTTAGCACATTTGTCTTGCCCCATCGGAGTTGGGGGTTTGAATCCTGCCACCGCCCTATGTGCTTGTATGTTCTCCCCGTGCCTCGAAGGATTCATCTGGGTACTCTGGTTTCCTCTCCCAGTCCTAAGACATGCATTGTAGGTCGACTGGCATTTCCAAATTGTGCGTAATGTGTGAATGTGTGAATGAGATGGGTTGGCACCTCAGCCTTGTACCCGAGTTCCCTGGGATAGGCTCCAGGTGACCCTATGTAGGATAAGCGGTATGGGAAATGGATGAATTAGAGGTGTGAATCCTCCTCTTGCAGATATGCTACACATCTTGATATGCAGTTTACAATACGATACAAAAAGATACAGTTAAATAAGTAACGATTCAATATACATAAATTCATTACTAATTTGCTATGATTCAGTTCAGTTAAGATTTGCCTTTACGTTTCGAGTCAGATCTAGGCTTGTAAACCAATGTGGCTGTATAGTAGTCTGTTTTGTCTAGCAATAATAAAGCGCTCCCAATGCAAAATCCTCTCTTGATGATGTTCAGAACATCCTTAACACTGTTAATTCACAGTTCCTTTCTATGAACTATAAAAGCCTGATTTACAAAGTACAAATAAATCCTATAATTGCTGCCATTTACAAAAATCAGCATCATTTGACTTGATTAAATAGCTGTAACTACAGTGTACCGCTGAACACACTATCACTGTCACTACCAATAGGAGCGACTGATTGCACTCTAAAACATCCATCCTGGCAAACTCCATTTTGCTCAGTGGCAGTTTGGTCTTCTAAATGAACCTGGCATCTCTTTTGAGCTGCTGCACATTCACACATGTCTTCATGTGGCGCCTTGTAGAGCTTTGAGTGGAGTTCATGTGCGTTGATGAGTCACACGGTGCTGTTTGCTCAGTCTTCTGTCAAAGCCTTGTCTTTTTTTTTTTTTTTTTTTTCTTTGCTATAATGAAGATTAATAGTACTGCTCCTTCCTATTTGAATTGTGATTTTAATCAGATAAATTGACAGGCTGGGGTGTGAGCACTCTCTGCCTGTGCTATTATCAGGTTGAAAGAAAAGCGCCCCGGAAAGACATTTCTTTCTCACTCTCTTTTGTCCTCTGTCTTTCTTTTAATGCATCTCTCTTTCTCTCTTTCTCCAAAGGTAGTCCTTTCACTCGGCAGATGGAGGCACATATACAAGGACATAAACTGGATTCCTGGGATTTTTTTTACTTTCAACAACAATAGAGAAAGGCAAAAGGCCACACAGACAATATGGAGCTCCAACAGACAGAGACTTAATTATTTGTGCAAAGGGGAAAATTCAGTGTGCATAATTATATCTAGAGTAAAATGGAACAAGGGCAACAGCACAGGCTGCTTTGGAGGAATTGTGTTATTTGCTTAATGCTAATTTTTAATACGTGGGTGTTAGAGAACCCCTCGCACGCAGAGTCGCTCGCTAAGCGAGCGGCTGACTCCTGGAGTCGTTCGCTGCACGAACACTTCCGCATTCCACGCTTCGCGCTGCTACGGAGAGTAGCGCAAGCTCCATTCACAAACTCCGCTGGACTGAATCGCTCATAGACTCTCGCTTTGTTTACCTTCGCCATGTGCTTTTGTTTTCGTTTACGTCATGTCTCCGCCCCTGTTTGTTCATTGGTTTTCCGTTCTTTGTCTCATCATTAGTTTCACCTGCTTTGTGTTAATCCTTGTTTATTCTGTTTATTTAAACAGAATTTTATCATGTGCGTTACGCCTGCTACCTTCTCGTGCTCTCTCGCCCATAGACCATAGCTCTTAGATCATTGTTCATAGACCATCACCTCCTTTCATGTTTTGTTTTGTTTTCTTCCCGGATTTATGCCCGTTTGGATTATTACCCTGTTTATTTGGATTATTGCTTTACCTTTTTTTGGATTAGTGCCTCACTGTTTTGTGGATTACTGTTTGTTTCCTTTTTTCAACCATGCTTTTGTGTTCCATTACTTTTGAATTCCGCTGTTCCTAATAAACTGACTTTTCCCCTGCGCATGCATCCAGCCCTTCCCCTGTGATTACGTAACAGTGGGAGTTTCCTAGGGATTTCTCCAAGGTCAAAAGACATTGCATATGATGACACTAATCTACACATGCCTTGAGACCTGGTGGAGCTAAATTGTAATATTTGGAAAATTATGTCTCCAATATAAAATATAAAATTTGGCCTAGCCTTTTTGGTTTTCCCTCTGCATTTCCATGCAACATGTTTGAAACATGGAATGAAACATAACAAGAGATACACAGATAAGTCAAAAACTGAGGGTGCTAAAATCAAATATTTTATTCTGATGATTCAGACGAGATCTTGTTTGCATGATCCACACAACAGCACATGCCTCATCACACACACTTTGATCACTGTGAGTCATCTATGAGAGGGGAATATGGTAGGAGAGGAGAAAACACTGTACATTGCAAACATTACAACACTGCAAACATACATATTGCAACTACAATATTGTATGAAATGAGTCCTGGGGGACTTCAACCCCCCTTTCATTACAATATAATGAGTCAATCTGGGGTTGAAATAATTATGTGGTACAGTTCAGTGGTTCAGAAAAAAAAAGAAATGTAGTAGCAGGTTTCACACTCACTGAAAGTGGTTGGTGTAGCATCTGTGTTTGTAGCATTGTTATATTTGTGCTATGAGAAAATCAGATACATTAAGAAGTTTGGAAATTGGAAATGGTACTGTAAAGTACTGTAGAATAAGAATTTAAATTTTGCATTAAATCAATTGTGAGGGACTATCCTATTACTACCAATGCTAATAATCCATGGACATCATATAATCTGTGTTTCTCTCTCTCTCTGTGTGTCAAGCTACACATGCTACCCCTGAGATACCAGTGATCCTGATGCGTCCTGATTCCCTGCTTCTGGTTGGAGTTCTGCTTCACCTGAAAATCACTCGCTGCTGCTGGCCCCACATGGATAGGCTAAAGATCACCATGACATTACTGTGGATGGTACCACATAGAAACCATAAAGGTGGCTGTGAATGTTCTTCCTTGGATAGACTGCAATTGCTACTAACAGTTTTGCACTCAAGCCTCCATCATTGAACAGTTGATAACTTCAACAAAATAGACTCTAACAAAATAGACAGAATTGACTCTGATGCTCATATTCATAAGTTGTTTATAAGCTCATAAATTCCTGGTTAAACAGTTGTACTTTTTGACTAAACAGTATACAGTTATAGAAGGGAAATTATTTACAATAACACGATCTGGGGTCACCCGGATGAGGATGGGTTCCCTTTTGAGTCTGCTTCCTCTCCTTCCTCATATAATCTCAGGGAGTGTTACCTTGCTACTGCCACCTCTAGCATGCTCATTAGGGATAAATGTATGAATTTATATCTGGAATTTCTGTATTTCTGTAAAGCTGCTTTAAGACAATGTCCAATGTTGAATCTTTATTAATACTAACTATGGCTGGAGATCTTTAACAGGAGATCAGAAGAGATGTTTTTTTTTTTACTCACATTTGCTAAATTCCCAGTCTTAAGTCATATTATAGTCACAATATTATTTTTATTCATCTTCAGTAACTACTTTATTCTGAGTAGGTCCATGGTGGAAGCTAGGGAAAATTTAGAGCAGCCAGCTCACCTACTGGCATGTTTTTTGGGAAAGAAACTGGAGAACCCAGAGGAAACCCACATGGATAGTAACCTGAGCTAAGGATCAAACCAGGGACCCTGGACCTGCATCGTGCTGCCAAAATATTATTGTCACTTAATATAAATCAGTTCCAATCTTATTTAAAGAAACATAAAAGTTCTGAATACAATTAACAAACATGCTACTTTACACATTATAAAGGTGTATTACACTACTGTCCCTGAACAATTCCAGATCAAGCAGCCTTAACTTACACTATAAGCAATAAAATAAACATCGTGTAATTACTACATCAACAGATTACATTGTTTGTCATATACATAATTATCTAATGAAATAAGGAACAGTGTTAAATATTTGTGTGAATTATTCAGGCATATAGAATTAGGGTTAAAACCCGAAACGAATGACCTGCTGAGTAATCTCAAGAGAAGAGGGATAAGGCAGCTTTAACACACAAATAGTGTGATACACACTTAATCCCTCGAGACCAAATGGAAACCTCTAAGAATGGAAGCCCATCACAGCCTTGAATAAGATTTCTTTTTAAGCCATGTGGTAATTCAGAAACCAAGGCACATTCGCTTATGTAGATGAAAATAGTGGATGGTGAGGAAAGGTGTGCTGAACAGTAACTGTAACTGCTGTAATGGTCACGCAAATGAAGCTAATTGAATCTTCAGGAAGGCACTAACTACTTCAAACAAAACTCCCTAATAGCTTTGAAGATAGGATGCCGTTCATTCCAGTGAATATATCTTGCTCCAAAATGTTCATTGTATCGCAGTGTTCAAAAGTTTATTTTCCCAGTGGCAGTGTGGACCACCAATTAGAAGAAATCAATCATCATGATTCTGAAGCATGTAGCCAGAAAAGCATCCAAAAAACAAATGATATCAAATGCTCAGTGAGCTGTGGGCGGAGTGTCTGAGGCTGACGCTGCACATTGAGGTTCCATTAATTATAAATGACATTATTGACAAAATGAGTTACCAAAATTAGTCATTTGTATTAATGAGGGTTTTAAAAAAAAAATAAATAAATAAATAAAATAAAAAAATAAAAAATTAGCCAAATACTGAACGTGTAGTCAATGTGTAAGTAAAACAAAATCCAACCAATCAACCAATATTTTAGGAATCATTCAGCAACATGCTGTAATTTTATGCTAATTTATGTTGACTTGTTTTCAGTCAGAAATGAAATAATCATTAGTTAATGGAACAATTCAATTAAACAAACACCAACAATAAATAATGGAAGTTAAAGTAACTTTCATATAAAGCATTTATATGCTCATACATTATCCACACTCACTGAAAAAAACGATTCGTTGGCTCAACAACCATTACGTGTAAATATAAATGGATTAAACTCAAAAACGTTCATTTTTAAAAATATTTTAGCTTACTTAACATACATTAGTGTTTTCAACATAAAAATGTCAATCGCAAGGTGAAATTAAAACTATGCATAAAGTGAACAAAAAAACGCGAGTCACGTCAACTACAATTACAGTTAGGTCAAGGTTAAGTAAACCCAACTTAAAATTTGAAGTGAGCCACGTGATATGAAAATATCCAGTGAAAGACGTGAAGGAGCCATTTTCTGAAGCACAGCTTGGGGAAGATGGTGAAAACTTTGTCAGGTAATCTTTAAATAAATGAAATGAGTTTTACTTTTTAACATCCATTGACACTCATTTATTGCGTTAGTGCTCAAAGGGGTACTTTTTAAACAGAATGTTTTAATTGCTACGAATGTTAGTACTTCGTAAAAAAAAAAGTTTGCAAGTATGCATCGAGTTTGTCCGAGTGTTTGTATCATGTAGCATTGCAATCTGTAGCATGTAGCTTTGCAATCTGTCAAACAAAATGCTTCATTTTTGTACTAACTGTCTGAAAACCTTTTGTAAACTTTTGTTGAATGAAGTGATATTTTTTTTCTTATTGAGCTGTACTCAATTCATTATTCATGGTTTTTTTAAACGATAGTATTGTAACCATTGTCCAAAAATAATGTAAAAAAAAATGCTTTATTTTGTGCTAATTGTCTGTGTTGTTTATTTTAAGATATTGAATGTTCAGTGCAGTAAGCAGAGCAGTTTTATTCAACTCCATGAATTACTTTGTGTTAATGTAAATGAGCTACACAAAAAGCTTAAATGTTAATCTGAATCAACTTGCAATTAATTGGTAGATTCTACTGGTTACATTTTTTAACACATAACAAAGGTTGTCTTTTACTTAATTACTTCAAGTTGAATTTACTTAAAAAGTGTGAAGCAAAAATTGTGCATATGTATTTTAAGTAAATCCAACACATCTTTTTTTTTTCAGTGTTTTAAGACTTAAGTATCTTTTAAAAACTTGTTCACGATTGCTGCTGTTCCTCTGTATTTGAAATAATGCTTCTATCTGCAAGCTCCCATGATCTGCATGATACATCCATGTGATACACCACAAGCTACAACAGCAGGCCATGCAGTAACGAAGGAGCGTGTGTGTGTGTGTGTGTGTGTGTGTGTGTGTGTGTGTGTGTGTGTGTACATTTTTGAGAAACAAAGCTTCACAATTCCCGTTCCCTAATTCAGCAGTGCTTTGTGAAGAGCCCCTAGCTGGTTGTGGTGTTACCATGGCTACCTCCTCTCGGTCCAGGTTATTTATAGCATCTGCCAGTATTCGCCACAAGCCGATATTTTCACCTCTTAGAGAGGTGTGCTCGTGCCAAAATGGTAGCCAAAAATGGAGGACATGGAAATATAAAGAAGAGCAACGCAAACAACACTGGAGATGAACTGAACTGTGCCACACTTAACTGAGGTTGTAAAAATATTATACAACAAAGCACTATTTTCATGTTATTAGTGTAGAACATAGGAATAGTGACTAAAAACTAGGACTAAGGACTAGAAACTCATAAACAAGGACAAATAAAACTGGGTAATCTATGAAAGCACAAGTTCATGGATTCCCATTCATGTGCCACTAAGAAAAGGGGCGGAGCTAATTGCAGATAACAGATAAAGTAGACACAGCTACTTTTATCTCTTTCTCCTAACTGTAGCTGCTAATGAAGTGCATCAAAGTTAGGACAAAAATGTGCATTACTGCCAGAATTAGCTAGCTAACATCAGATAGCAACGAAAGCAGTCCAGCTCTGGGAATTACACCACATGCATTTTTAACATCCAGGCATTTTACTGTCAATACGTAATTAGCATTTGAATTGAACAAAATTCCCATGTGAGAATTCACTTAAAATTATGTTCTGTGTACTCATCTTTCAGTAATTTCTTTTCTGTATTAGATCATAGTATGGGATTTGACAGACAGCTACAGAATTACAAAACTACATTAATGAAAAAAATCACACATTTTACATGAGATCTGTTTTTCACATGTGATTAATACATAATCACACAGGTTTACATACATGCACATGAATTCAAGTAAACATGAGTAACGTGTTGTAGGCTGACTGGTATCTCTAAATTGTCCGTAGTATATGAATGGGTATATGAGTGTGTGTGATTGTGCCCTGTGATGGGTTGGCACCTCGTCCAGGGTGTCCCCCCGCCTTGTGCCCAGAGTCCTAGGCTCCAGGCTCCTCCACGACTCTGTGTAGGATAGGTGGTACAGAAAATGGATGGATATGTGATATAATGTGAATAACCTGATCACATGTGAAAATGAATGAATCATGTGAAAAAAATAAAACCACATGCCCTACATGTGAAAAGTTAACATGTAAACATAAATGAATCATGAATCAGACAATTCACATGAGAAAAAAAAATATGAAAAAATGTGTACATGTGAAGGTCCATGAAAGAAAGAGGCAAGCGTGTAAAAACGTGTGGAAATTTCACAGGTCAATCATGTGATTATTCACGTGTGAAGTTCAGTTTTCTGTAAGGGTGAGGACACAGAAACTAGAAATGACACTCCTTATCTCAAAGTTACTTTTACATATGCAAGATTGTCCAAGAAAGAACAACAAATGAATATAAATATACTGACCAATGAGACTTAACAAGACTAATGATAAGGAACAAGTTTAATAATGACTCCGAGTTGGAGGTGGAGCTGGAGTAAATCAAACAGGAAACAGGAAATGTTCATCCAAACACATATTATACACATACATATCAGCTTCATGTATATTACCTGGATGAAATTCAATCATAAATAAAATGTAAAACATAAATCTAGACCCAAGTTTTTTTTGTTTTTTTTTTGTTTTGTTTGTTTATTCTTAAGTCTGACTTAATGATCAGCAGTGAAAGAACAAGCTTATGCTGTATATCAATTACCTCAGAGTAGGCAGTGGAGTAATCTTGTTTCAAGTCGTCACATGATGTCTGATGTATACAAACCATTAGCATTACATTGCAGAATTGAGGAGAGTGAATTTGTCTTATTGCCAACATTTCTCATCTTGCTCCTGTTGTTATTTCATTTTTTTTTTTTTTTTTTTGGGGGGGGGGGGGGGAGAACTGATTTTGGTGTGAAAAATGATCCCATTGTGTAAAACAGAAAGCCTGATTCTAGTTCACTGGTGCATCATGCGCAAGTGATACTGGTGATTGAGGATAACTACACTTTACTTTGAAATTTACTAGTTAAATACTCCAAAAATCTTTTTTTTTAAATTGATGTGTGAATCCTGTGCTTGAAACATGCTTTTCTATGAGTCATCCATTATAGGTTATTAAAAAATGTAAATTTTAGTGTCCAACAACATTCACTCAACCCCATTTACCTGAACAATTCACCCCTATGAAATATTTCGAATATTCCACAAATCACATGCTCAACAGGACGTTGCACTGTCTGAATTTCCTTTAGATCACGGGAAGAAGAAAATTACATTTTCAGTGACATTGGGTTATTGACTAACTATAAATTGAAAGGAAATTACAGACTCTTTTTTAGCAGAGACCAGAAAATGGAATTTCCGCGTGTTTTGGGGGTGCCATTGTTCAGCATTGATTTTATTTGTGATGTCACACTCCACTGTAGTGGTTAATGCCTCATATGAAAGTAGACACTTAGGGCTGTCCATTTAATCTCTGTACCAGTGTTATTGTGGAGCGGTGTGAATCATTTGCCCAGCAGGATGCTCACACCCCTCCCCTTTCCCATCGCCCTGCTCACAATACTCTACACACAGAAACCCAACAGTGTCCTGACTAATCTTGTAACAAACTTGCAGTAATAAAAAAATTCATTTGTTTATACTGATTGAAAATGTCAGATAAGTCAATTTCCATTACGCCGGTGTAATGGAACACCAGTGTGCTGCTAGAAAGGATTAATTACAAAATAGTTTGCAGTGAATCATTAGAATGTCCTTAATGTCCACATGGCATTAAAATGGACGTTAGATAAACACATTTTGTGTATTTGCTAGTTATAGCCTGAAAAAATTCAACCTTGTTCATTTCATTTCAACCCCTTTTATTCAGTTAAGACCAGTAGACAGCAAAGAAACCTTGTAAAAATGTGTGAAACACATTTTGTGTTGTTATGCATGTTATGCATGTTATAATGCATGTTTTCTTAGATTTTAATGTTGAAAAACGATCAGGTTGAATTTGAAGGGCTAAATGGCACCCCGATCATGGAATTACCCTCCAAATTAGTGCTTTAAATGTGTTTTTATGATTACAATTTTGTAACAAAATGACAAACAATCACTAACAGAAATATGTTTCTACTGTCTTGTTCTTGTTCTTTTTCACTTTTCCTCTAATGAAATTTGGTTTTCTCTTCTTTTCACACAATCTGACCACTGCAGATGAAGCAGACCCAATATTAGTCACACAGGGGTTTGTTTGTTACTGGATCATGGGAAAGTTCATTTATTTCCATGGCATGTTAGCTTTCCCACATGGAGAAATTTATTTTGGCATGATCTTTGTTATTGAATTATGCTTTTCATTTGTTATCTAACCATTTGCATTAGGTTATTTATTTATTTATTTATTTATAAATAAAAAAAAATCTGATTCACATTGAATTTAAGTCTGATATTCTACCAATAACCAATAAAATAACTTTTTTAGCATTCGTGTATATAATAATATAGAATTATTCCATTTGTTAAATAATATATAATAATACTGTACCACATCCTCAACTGTTATATATTACATATTAGTCTATGGAGAGGTTCAACAACAAGATAGTACTGAAAAAAAAAAAAAAAACTTTTATACTATGAATGTTTTGTTCCATTAGCTTGTAGAGACAGTAAGGTATTATAAAAGAGGGGCCTTTGCAAAGCTGAAAATTCTCTACAAGCATCAGGACAACATGTAAAATGTAGCCCTGGTATGAGGGAGAAAATGTGTGTGAAAAAGAATCCTCATTGTCATGGATGACCTGCGTCTCCAGAGTCTCGTTTGCAAAATATTGGCTCAGCCAAACCTGTCTTCACATTGATTTAGAGCCGAGACCAGAGATCCCTCAGCCCATGCCAGCGTGTATCACCATAGTAACCACTTAGCACCGGGACCGCTGAGATCCACACCATACACACTCGATAGCTAAATCAACACTAACGACACTGAGTATAGGCTGATTATTACTGAGTGCTGGGTTTACTGTGGAAGTGCAAGAGCCATTTGAAAGCAACATAAAAGAGACTACACTATGCGTATAATACAAACAATATTTTTTAGATGGAGCAAAAATTAAACGGGTTGCCCTGGAGCTTAGCTTAGTGTGGGAAGGGAATTTACTCTTGCACTATTCATCTGTTCCTGTGCAGCTTCTGACTGCCACAATTTACAAGATTCTTAGAGAAAGTGGAGACAATATAGACAGTCTATGGTGGGGTCTGAGAGCACTATAGTGAAAATGCTTCTATTTTACATTTATTTTGCTTTTCTAATTTAATGCAACAATTTTCAGTACAAATTATATTATTAGACTTTTGCACCCCACTGTATGTGCCACACTGGCACAAAGCTATATAGCAACTGGACATTCTTCTAATTCATTCTATTCATCAAGCTGTAGACAAAACTGTACAAGTTAGCAATGCGGATTGTGTTTGGATGATAGATATTGTTAGCTAATATCTACATTACACTTTTAGAAACAGTAGGATTACCATATCAGTGTCTTGTTTCTTGAAAAGCCAGTGGGCGATGCCATGACACCATTCTACTTCTACTTTTGCTGGTTTTCTATTTCTGGGAGTGCTGGTAATATTTGTCTATAGATGAACTGTACTAAGCAAAGAAGCAGACAAGAACAATACATTAATATGTTTCATCGTGTTTGAACGTGTACTGAAATATGAATGCTTAGTAATGGCAATAGCATTTTTGATCATTATACACAATATTCATGTCATATGGGGGGGTTCTTTTAGCAGTACCTACTGAGATTTTAAAGTAAATCACAAAGTATGTGGTCACATAAGCAGTTTTGATGAAATGAAAATGAATAAATAACAACTTCATATTTACTACATGGCTGGGAAGTGCAATGTATTCTTTTACTGTTTTATGTTTGCAGGAAAAAGGTGAAGTGTATGAAATACTGAATATATGGACTACTACACTTCTAGGCTATACTGTGCAGGTTAAAATGTAATTTAACTTAACACTGTCTGAAATACTGTCACTTAATTGTAAGCATGTGTGCAGACTGATGCAGGTGCATTCTGATGACATGGGGTGTATTTTTTCCTGTTAAAATCCACCACAGTTCCACTAGCCTACTACAAATGTCAATGTAAACAATGCTATGACCAGAAAGACAAAACCAGCTCCCCTTACAAAATGTAGACATGGATAAATATTACATAAAAGTAGCTAATTTCAGCATTTGCTAATATCAATTTGCTGATGGGTGGTTAGCTAGCAAAGATTCCCATTGCTCATTAGTTTCTGTTATAAGAGCACTTCGCTTTCAGGAATACAAAGCTCTTTTTTTCTACACGTTCAAATACTGCATTTCAATTGTTGGATAATGTTCATTAAATAAATCTCTGAGGCTTAAAAAAAAAAAAAAGTTTGAGAACCCTTTGCTCGGTTGATGCCAGACCTGTAGGTTATTAGCTTTCAGTCATGGCTTTATTTAGTTCGGCTCTCAGCATTGTACCCTGAGGATCTTGTAACTGTAAATGGACTCAAGTAAATGTACTACAATGTAATGCTGGCCAAAATGTGTGATTACAGTCAAAAGCACACTCAAGTAATGTAATACAAGCTGCTGTAGCTTAATTTACCATTTAATTAGTTTGATATTGCTATATATTATACATCATCATACACATGGATTTTTTACTTACTGCATAATGGAAGCTCAATACTCCAGAGAATGTTATGGTCATAGCAGTGCATGTGTGTGGCAAAGATGGCATGCACAGTAATTTACAACTTTAGAGGCTGGACAATAACTATGTTTATTAATCACACTGTTTTTATTTAAGGATATGAGTATTCTTACAGTATATAGGCATCCAAGGTGCTTTCTAATATGGCTTTTTAATATAGCAAACATGGCCAAATTCATGTATTATTGACACTTAGCATGAAATATGGACACCACTCAAAAAGTTAACTTAAACCATAAATTAAGTTAAGACCATTCCATCATATTCCATCATTCTGTTACCCATTTGGCCTTGCTGGCCCTGACATTGAAAAAGTGATTAATGTTACTAGTTCACTGAATTTAGTTAGCTTTAAATGGCACAATTTATATTCATTCTGTGCTAAAAGCACACAGATCATGTGTCTGGATCATTAAAACATAGAAATCTCGAACACACCAATAGTAATGTTTGCAAAAAAAGCATGGCTGGCATTAAATAAAACTATGTTTGTTTGTTTTAAATTATTTTTCTCTGTAATATTTGTAACCTTGAACATAGCGGGTAAAATTAATGACATTTCTTTTGTATTCTGCATACCTTCAATACTAGCAATGGGTCTATTCATGTTCACAGTAAATAGTAGTCTTGATGTGACATTGTTAGAGAATGACCTGCAATTATTTATTTATTTATTTGTTTATTAGCTTTTGTAACCTTGTTTTTTATCTCTACAGAAAGACTGTGTCAGTACACTCACAGCACACACAATATTTAATTATTGATTAGAGGGATTAGAGCTGTCTTCTTCTGTGATAGTGATCCGATAATAAAGCCAATAATATTGCAATAATACACAAATAAATTATTCTGCAGTGTGATGTGGGCATTGTGATGTATGAGTTTATACTATTTAATAAGCATTTATGCAGTATTCAGCATAGCCTTAGGATACAAGAAGTCACCAGCACTTGGGTAATGATTGAGCACAAAGGAGGGGAAGCCCCTTTTTAAGAGGCATTGTAAACAGGCCTGGGGGCGTGGCCAGCTCAAACACAGCAACACGCGCTAATCTGCATTCCTCCGCTCTTTGTCCTTGCGCCTGCTGCAGCCATGGGCAATCCGACTCACTTTCCTGATTCGACTCTTTCACGAGTTTGATTTGTTTGAATCACTAAGAAATACTAGTCAAACTAAAGGCATGTACATTTCATAACCAGAAATAGGTGAAGATAGAAGTATCACTCATATGTTTAGAATGGCAAGTAACAATTATTATAAACGAATCAGTCAACTATTATTATTTTTTTTAAAAATATACCTGTTCCAATAACAATAAAAAGCGAATTATGAATTTGATCATTTTAAATAATGACATAAGTACATTGAAGTTTAAGCTTCAGATGGATAGTGCTGATCTCTTTCACTCTGTCTGTATCTTATCAGAAATCAAAAACAAAACTAAAAACACAACAAAATAAGATACACAGCAGCAAATTCAGAAATATGACAGCAAAATCAAAAACACAAGAGCAAACCCTAAATATTACGCTCAATATTAAAACCAAAAATACAACAGCTAAAGCAAAACCCAGTGGTTACAACATTGGACATCTGATTGCAAGATTGCGAGCTCAATTTCCAGCACCACCAAGCTACCACTGCTGGGCAGTCTGTACAGGATTTCAAGTTTTTTGTGATTGTTGCGGCCAAAAATGTGCGTTGTGATAACGTCACATGATGCGTTTTGGTCCAAATCTGCAGAAAATCTGGTAATTTTGAAAAATTTCAAGCTCCTCCGAATATTGCAGAGTTTGCTTAATTTTGCATTAATTTCTGCGATCGGACTGGCTGGGCCCTTGAGCAAGGCCCTCAACTGCTCAGTTGTGTAAAATGAGATAAATGTAAGTTGGTTTGGATAAGGGAGTCTGACAAATGCTGTAAATGTAAAAACTCAATGGCAAAACCAAGAACACATCAGCAAATTTGTAAACACAAAAGTATTTATGGCTTTGTTTTGTTGTGATTTCTGATTTGCTGATGATTTCTTGGTTTGTTAATGTGTTTCACACTTACAGGCCAATATAATGTCTCTTTAATTAAACTGAACGAAATCAGTAGCCTACACACATACACCTTACCTGTTTAAATAAATTAAACAGACTGATCTCATTAACCTATGAAGTTTCTACACATCACATATTTAAGTTCTTTGACAAAGTCCTACAAATATCAAGTCCCTTTCATGAAACTCTCAACCCCAATTCCAAAAAAGTTGGGACGCTGTATAAAATATAAATAAAACAGAATGCAATGATGTGCCAATCTCATAAACCCATATGTTATTCACAATAGAACATAGAAAACATATCAAATGATTAAACTGAGGAAATGTACCATTTTAAGAAAAAAAGAAGGTAATTTTCAATTTGATGGCCGCAACACGTCTCAAAAAAGTTGGGAAGTGTTACTAAAAAGAAATAGCTGGAAGAACATTTTGCAACTAATTAGGTTAATTGGCAACAGGTCAGTAACATGATTGGGTATAAAAAGAGTATCTTAGAGAGGCAGAGTCTCTCAGAAGTAAAGATGGGCAGAGGTTCACCAATTTGCAAAAAACTGCATCTACAATTTGTGGAACAATTTCAGAATAATGTTCCACAACGTAAAATTGCGAATATCTCATCATCTACAGTACATAATATCATCAAAAGATTCTGAGAATCTGGAGAAATCTCTGTGCACAAGGGACAAGGGCTTTAAAACTAAAGGGGAGAGGGACCATCCGGCTTGTTATCAGCACTCAGTTCAAAAGCCTGCATCTCTGATGGTATGGGGGTGCATTAGTGCCTATGGAATGGGCAGCTGGAAAGGTGCCATCAATGCTGAAAGGTATATACAGGTTTTAGAGCAACATATGCTTCCATCCACGTCTTTTTCAGGTAAGGCCTTGCATATTTCAGCAAGACAATGCTAAACCACATACTGCATCTATTATAAAAGCATGGCTTTGTAGTAGAAGAGTCTGGGTGCTGAACTGGCCTCCCTGCAGTCCAGACATTTCATCAATTGAAAAAATTTGGCACATCATGAAATGAAAAATACGACAAAGAAGACCCAGGACTGTTGAGCACCTAGAATCCTGTATCAGACATGAATGGGACAACATTCCTCTCCCAAAACTCCAGCAATTGGTTTCCTCAGTTCCCAGACGTATACGGACTGTTGTTAAAAGAAGAGGGGATGCTACACAGTGGTAAACATGGCCCTGTCCCAACATTTTTGAGACGTGTTGCTGCCATCAAATTGAAAATTACCTTATTTTTTTCCTTAAAATGGTACCTTTCCTCAGTTTAAACATTTGATATGTTTTCTATGTTCTATTGTGAATAAAATATGGGTTTATGAGATTTGAACATCATTACATTCTGCTTTTATTTACATTTTACACAGCGTCCCAACTTTTTTGGAATAATACAGTGGGTATAGAAAAGAATCACCCCCCTTTAAAATAATCACATTTTGTTGCTTTTCAGCCTGAAATGAAGACAGACACAGTTTTTGTTTTATCCAGCTGCATTTACTCAGTGCAATTTATCCAAGTGAAAGATATAACACCAACATGTCAGAAGAAAAATAAAAAAAATAAAAAAACAGAATCACTGAGTTGGAAAAAGGATCACCCCCCTCCTAAAAATGACTTGTAAACTCAATCAGGTGTAGCTAATCACCTTCTCAATGGCACGCAAAGCCATCTGACTTTCAACTGTGATCAGCTGTGGTCATTTTGATTAGCTCAGCATGAAAAGAGCTTTCCTGGAGCATTTTTCAGTCCTTGGTAGTGCAACTGAAGCAAACAATCAACAAGGCAAGGCACTGTCAAAAGATCTCCGGGATAAAGTTGTGGACAGGCACAAGTCAGGAGATGGATAGAAATTTTTTTCAAAGGCTTTATCAATGCCTAGAAGCACAGTGAAGTCTATTATTAAGAAGTGGAAGATATTTGGTACAACACAGACCCTCCCTGGATCAGGACGTCACTCCAAACTGGATGAAAGAGCCAGGAGGAAACTGGTCAGAGAGGCTACCAAGAGGCCTACAGCAACTCTGAAGCAGTTGCAGGAATTTATGACAAAGAGTGGTCATTGTGTGCATGTGACAACAATATCACAAATTCTCCACAAATGTGGCTTGTATGGGAGGGTTGCAAGAAAAAAGCCACCCATGACTGAGCTTTGCCAAAACGCACCTTGAAGATTCTGAGGCCACATGGAAAAAGGTATAATGGTCAGATGAATTATTTGGCCTCAACACAAAACGACACATCTGGCAGAAATCCAATACAGCTCACCATTCAAATAACACCATTCCTACAGTAAAGCATGGAGGTGGTAATATCCTGTTATTGGGGTGTTTCTCTGCAGCAGGGACTGGAGCACTTGTCATGATAGAAGGAAAAATTGAATGGGCAAAATACCATCAAATTCTTGAGGAAAATCTGCTGCCCCTGCCAGAAAGTTGTCAATGGGAAGAAGGTTTACCTTCCAACATGACAATGACCCAAAACACACAGCAAAACTGACCACACAGTGGTTGAAGGAGAAAAAGGTGAATGTCCTTGCATGGCCTAGTAGGAGCCCAGACTTAAACCCCATTGAAAATCTGTGGAATGACTTGAAGACTGTAGTCCACAAACGGTCACCATCAAATTTAACTGATCTTCTCCAGGCTCCCTACAACCCTGTGTAAGATAAGCAGTACAGAAAATGGATGGATGGATGAAAGGTCATAGCATTGAATCACACTTGTACTTTTTAAGTTAAAATCTCCCACTCTTTCAACATTCTACGTCTTACTTTCTTTGACTGCCCTCTCACTCAAGTTCCTTATGTATGCTTTCTTCTGTGGCACCTGACTGGGCATGTGGGTATTCTTTCTCTTATGAAGGTGGTAAATGTTGATCTTGATGATGATGATGGTCATGTGTTTTGCATTAAGGTTCACCTTGATTAATCTTTTCTTCAAATCCGATCGCCACTGGCGATGTTATAATTTGAGTGAACAGTTTATGTGCTCAGGTTAAATTAGTTGGTCTGTTTCTTAAGTCTATTAAAAAGAAAAGAAACTGAATTAAAACAATGCTATATAGTGCAAAGGAACAACATAAACACTACTGTCTATTATATTCTACACAAAAATAGACTCCTGTGGAATTATACATTGCGCATTTTAGTCAATTAGTAAACCACATGACTACTATAAAAAAAAAAAAACACCATCGATGAATTTTCATAACTGACAGTCGTTTTTATTGACTAATCGCTGGAGCTCTAGTCTAGACACACAAATTTATCTAGATTTTTTTTTGTAGAAGATAAATCCTTAGCTGTGGCTCAAATCGCACTGTACTGTTAAAACATACTGTTTGAACTGTTAAACGTGTTGAAATGTATGAATGTATGCATAGATTATCCTTAAAGGGTCTTTAAATAAATATAGATGACTAGGTCTGATTGAAATTCATTCATTCACCAGGGGCGTTAACTGGCCTGTTAATCATTTGAGACTGAGCCCAGATTCTGCTCCATTAATAACTCTTAAAAACGTACTTCTAAATAGACTGTTTCCATGAATTGTTTTTTTCTTGTATGTGAGGTCTAATTGCTTAAAAAAGTTGAATTTATCATTAAACTTGCCTCGTGTGTTATCACTGTTTGCAGGACTACCAGGCCGATAACATATAAAACTTTTTGACTATGTAACACGAGACTAGTTTGGTGTCGTTAGCAAAGGGGAGGCACAACTATGTTATCATTGTATGGGTTTAGCTGCTACAGTGCCATGCAAAGTATGTTAGCTGTCCTTATGCTCTGCTCATATCATGTTCATGTAACTTGGAACTCATATAGACATTTACACACCTTGTTTTCCTGCTCAGCATGAGAGGATGTTAGCGTTTCAGTTTCAACCCCTTTAATGGTAAAAAAAAATCGGCGTATATCCATTTCCATCTCACACTAACTGACTGTGAGCTAGCGTTTGGCAGAATTGAGACCTGTCAGCCAAAAAGACAAGAGAATTTCCACGTTTTTTTTTCTTCTGTAAACGCTGTCTTGCCTCCGTTCACTGAAGATACAAAATTACAACAACGCCGTCTTCTTTTACTGACGTTCGGTTACGTAGTGACAAACTGCTCCAAGTGGAGTATTATTCGGGGCTAAAGAAAAAGTCTTCAGGGCTACAGCCCCAGATGCCCAGGCCAGAATACACCCCTGTCATTCACTCGTTCATTCTTTCATTTATTCATCATCAGTATCTGCTTTATGCTGGTCAGGGTTGCGGTCGATCTGGTGCTACACTTGGTGTATAGCGGGAGAATTCACCTCATATGGGACGCCAGTCCATTGCAGGGTACCATGCACACACACTTTTACACCTAGGGGCAATTTAGTCTACCTACCTGCATGTTTTTGACAGGTGGGAGGAAACCAGAGAACCAAGGGGAAACTCATTTATGTTTAAAAAATAAATCATGTATCAACCAACTTAAAGGTATGCTTTAGGCCACTAATATAGTATAGCAGGCTTCGTACATTTTAAGGTTTGGGTCATAGCATGCAATGAGGCACAGCTCCTCGCACTGGAATTGAACTGATTCAGAATGTCGTTCACAAAGAACCGACTCTTTCGCGAATCCAGCAATATTAGTGCAGTATTAGTCTGGTGACCATCATCAATCCTGATTAATCCGCATTTATATGCTAAACGGACGCGTGACTATCGTTTGCAGTCACGAATTGGTCTCTGAACGACAGCAACCAAACCAGGGAGTCTTTTAAACCCAGCCTTTAATTCTCACGTCGTGATCGCGTGCACGGTGCCAACGCGCCAATCAAAAGTAAAAATAATAACATAAAAATGTAGCTGCGGTGTAGCCGATTATGCACTGGGAAACGACTAGTCACTCTCGGTGCTTTTTAATCTCGGAAGGCATCGCAGGGATGCTCTAGTTGTATGCCTGAGTGAGAAGTGTGTGTGTGTGCGTGCGCCCCCCCCTCCTCGTGCTTGTGTGTGAATATCAGCTCCTCTAGCGTTCACCACGGCGTCTAATCACCGAGCTCGGACTCGGAGGCAACACTGTGGCACCCAAACCACCATGGAGTAGTTCTTCATTTTTCTTTAATGGATTGTGCATCCTGGTTGGAGTGTAAGGAGACAGCAATAGCGCGGTAAGTTGAAAGAGGATATAAGGCGCGAGCTCGGAGGGACGAAATGATTCGCTGTTGTGGTTCTTGCAACCTGCCATTGTGCGTCGCGTGCTTTGCGTATTACATCTCATTTCCGTGTTAATACAATCGGGAGACTTGTGCACGAGATCGCATCATGCGTGCAATTAGATGCAATAGGAAAGACGATAAAGCAGGATCCTGAAGTCATTTGTTTTAAGGGGATAACTGTAGATTGCATGTTAGAGACAAGCATGTTTTCCCAGGGAGCTTCCCCTGTGTGACTTGGGAAGATCTACACACACACACACACACACTTACTTGTCTCCATAGCATGGAAGATTTCACTCTGAGTTCCATTTATCACATGAAATGTTGTATATTTCCCACCTATTTAATCTTTTTTTTTTTGTTTTTTTTTACCCAACATGTTTCTCCAAACATTAGACCATGCATGGAAGGTTAAATATAGCACCCCAAGGAGTTCCTTGGTGTGGCCCAATGAGGAAACCCTTAAAGGTCTTGTCAAGAACCTGATAATATAGGGTTTCCTTTATACAAAAAGGTTACAAGTAGAATCTTTACAATGCTAGAACGATTGATCAATCTAAAGAACCATTTTCCCCCAAGTGAGTTGTTAAACCAAGCAGTGTGTTGCTGGATGTAGATGTGAAGCTTGTAGATCATTTTTGGAAAAATTCATCATTCATTCATGTTCAGTCACCGCATTAGTCAGGGTCACAGTGGATCCAGAACCCATTCTGGGAACATTGGGCATGAGTCAGGGTGAATGTGACACAAGGTCCAACACAGGGCACTATGTTCACCCCTATAGGGCAATTTAGTATAGCCAGTCCTCCTACCGGCATGTTTTTGGGAGGTGGAAGGAAACCAGAGAATCAAGAAGAAACCCGCACAGACGAACATGTGAAACTCCACGCAGATAGTAACCCGAGCCCGGGATCAAACCAGGGACACTGGAATACTCTGCTGCACCATCATGCTGGCTTTTTTTTTTTTTTTTTTAAATCCTCATTTAAAAACACTTGCTCTTTAAATGTACTCTTGTCGAATGTCGAAATCACTAGTTTCATGTTTAAGCCTTTTAAAGATGGCTTTGTCACACATGATCCATACCACTCACAGTCCGGAGTATTGTCAATGCCCACTTTCTCTTTTGTATTGCACTTGATGAAGTAGTGGTGGGTACCGCATGATAATCATTAGTTCTTAGTAATTTTGGGCAAATACACAATCGTCAGAATCGTGTGAGAATGGTTGTGATGAGGCTAATAATTGGTGGGAGGGCATAGCCTGTCTTGTGAATGTTTCCTTCATCGTTCAGAGGACATTACACTAACTAGTGCACCAATCCCACTTTTTCCATTTTCAGTATTATACCAATATCTGAGTCCTGGGGATTGGCTTATATCTGATACTGCCATCCTCTTAGCTACAGAAGCTTGCAGAGACATGGCACAGTTACTTGCCACAAGTTTGGGAAAACATCATGAGTATGATTCTGGTGTGCTTTAAGACAATTTAAGTCCTCTGTTGTGCATATGCATGATCTGGTCAAGTTTTCATGGCATAAAACACAACAGTGTATTGGATTGAGAGATGCCAACCTAAGCCGATACCAGTCCAGCGTTTCAGACCAGTATTGGCCCCAATTCTTATACCTGTTATCGGATCATAACTTCTTATAAGCCCATAACAATTCACAAAACTTGCAGCACCATTCTCGGACTGGTGGTTCTGGTACCCATGTCAATCCCTGATGATTAAACAGTGGCCAGCCTTACCAGAATGTCCCTTGTTGGCTATTAAGGTACTCCCAGAACTACGTGACCACCAGTCAGCTGTTCACAGTTTCACTTCTGGGGTCCATTACAGCAAGAGGGCTTGCAAAATCCTAAATTCAGTCTTCAGCCAAATCGAGTGTTTATGGATTTATTAATTCCTTAAAAAACAGATTACAGTTAGTTAACACAACCCCATATAGGTGAGTATTGTGCATCAAACATCAGGATTGTTCACAGTGAATTTTAAAATCTTTCACCAGTGAAGAAAGATCACATTTTTTCCGGCAGGAGACCAGTAGGCTTTGATTTCTTACAAAGACTACGTAAGATATAGTTATAAGATATAGCCTTTTTTTTCAACAAATTGCTGGCAATTAATGCTTAAGTAAAGTTTTGTCTTCCTGTTTGTCTTACATTCAATATTTAGGCCTTTATTACATATACATATGTATACTTATATACATATACATGTACAGTACAGTGAAACTATTCTTTACGTATCCAAGCTTGTTTGGAATGGTTGGAGTGTGGCACATTTGTCACCCATGGAGCAGAGAGGGTTAAGGGCCTTGCTCAAGGGCCCCAGGAGGGGCAGATTGCAGTCCAGGGCTTGAACTAGCCACCTTCTAATCAGTAGCACTGAGCCATATGCACGTTATGTTTTGGCCTTCTACCCACACTGAGACGGCATTTTTGTCCAGTAAAAATTGAGCTTCTCGAAAATGCTCTAACAAGTGCATAAATTTTAAAACGCCATTTTCGCGGTGTAATGTGGAAAACAGATATTCAAAAATGATGTATTTTTAGTCATGTGACTCAGTCATGAGACCCTTTCAACTCGAAGCAAACAAGATAGTGGACGATGTTGTACTGCAATTGTTGTGCCTGCTGTCCAGTTTGATAGCGTTGTTAAAGATTAATGTCACTTTATACAACCTACAGATTGGAGTTTTTAAATGGAAATGACCAGGCCAAAGCTTCTTACATTTTTACACGTGTGCAGTATAGGGATATAAGCGTTTTCAGATGTTTCAGTGTGGATGAGCAATTTTTGGAAAACGTTTGAAAATGCCTGTGTAGACAGAGAGCGTTTTAAAATGAAAATGCAGTTTTCAGATCTGTCTGGATTAATGTAGACATTCACGGAGACGTAGTAAAGTTCTGTAGGTTTTGTTATAACAATGTAATTTTACCAAAAAAAAAAAAAAAAGCTTTTTTTAATCCTGAAATGTAGACTAAACAATAAATAAATAAACCAGAGAAATCTTGTCAACACTATGGGGAAAAACATTATTTTTTAAAAGTGTATACCATACCTGCCATCTAAAATAAAAGCTACCACATTGATTAAAGCAAAAATGTGAATTAAAGCAGAACATTAACATGGAAGCTATGTGTTAAAGGTTTTTTTTTTTTTTTTCTTCAAATTATTATTATTATTATTATTATTATTATTATTATTATTATTATTATTTTATTTTTTAAATTTTTATTATTTTTTATTTATTTATTTTTTTAAATTTTTTATTTTTTTTTTATGTGTGTGTGTAAATTTCCAATGTTAATTAAACATATGCTTGGATTCTTTCTGCTGTTTCAGTTCAGAGCATAAACCTTCAAGGTAACTGATCTTGACTTGGTTTAATCCTTGTATCTGAAAGACAAATCTCAGGATTTGGGCTAATCTTAGTTTAAGTTATCAGGCTAACCCACAAATCCTGCTTTCTGGAGCAGACCCGTGGAGATTCACTGCCCTACACTGTTTCACTGTTTTCCTACTCAGAGCACACCCAATGTAATCCAATCTAGCTCCAGAATTGAGTTCCAGCCTGAATCTAACACACTTGCTTCAACAGATCAGGTAGACTGATGATCTGGATTGAGAGCAGTGAAAACACGAAACACTAGTAGGTTCACAGGAATGCAGGTTAGAAACCTTGGCTCTTATAATGGTTTAGTGTAGTAGTGACCAACCTAGAGATCAGTAATTTTCCAAAATTTTGTTTTTAACCGAAATGCACAAACACATTGAGTAGCCACATATTGAATGTGAATCTGATGTATTCATTTCGGGCTGTAACTAAACTCTTCATGGTTGGCTTGGTGGTCATTGGTTTTCTGATTACAGACATGACCCTTCAGGGAGGCCCAGCTGTGTATAGCAAGAATTCAGCACAGTTTGTTATTTTTTCCTCATCAAACACACCTGCTATGTGCTAATCTGCTAACGATCAAGTTTCTTAACTGTGTTCGAGAAGGGCAACCACCAAGCTTTTGAACCATGTAGAGAGGCTCACTTAAGGATGAAATGTGAACCTGTGGTTGTGGTCAACCATATGTCATACTTCAGTTTGGTATCGATTGCTTTAAGACTGAGAGTTGTTTTGTAGGTTCATGTTCCTAGCTGATGGAATTGTCTTTATTTATCCAACTTTTGGTGCAGCTAAATGCTTCATATTATACAATGGTTAGTTCCAGTTTACCTATTTCATAGGACAGATGGCATTCCAAGATTATTCATATTTAGTATAACTGCACTGGGACATTTCAATGTTTGTGTCACTCCACTCATCTGTGTTCGCCACATAAAATTCCGATTCTAGCGATTAGTTCAAAACGGTTACTACAGTTGAGTTAGTGACATCATCAGCAGACATGGCAAACAGTAAATTTTTCAGGAATATAACTTTTGGCTTAAAATATGAAAGCTCGTCAGATGGACAGTCCCTCCAGGATTTTGCAGTCGCAGAAATGAGCACAAAATTAAGCAAACCCCACAGTATTCGGAGGAACTTGCAATTGCTCTAAATGACCGCAGAGTTTTGGGCCAAGATGCGTCATGTGGCGTTATTACAACGTGCATTCAGCCAAATCTATTTCGATTCATGTGCGTTGAACATGAGTACAGCTAAAAGGTCTCATTTACTAACAAACATCATTGCAAAAGACTGTGTAATTGCAAGTTTGCCAATTCAAGTAGTTTTCCCCGCAAAAAAAGCACAAAAATCTCAATTTGCATCACAAATTTTGAAAAAAGCCACAGCAAAATCAAGCATTTTTGGACGCAACGATCACAGAAACTCTGTGAAATCCTGTACGGACTAGCCAGTTAGCCGATGGGCTATAAAGTGAGTGTAGCTTCTTTGGGATCTGTCTCTGGAACCAGGTTTCGGTCAGAGGTATATATTAATGTACTTGTTCTAATACGCTATGGTTTCTGAAGTAACAACTTACACAGGGATTTGTATGGTAGACAAATGAATTAAAAATGTATGTTATCATTGATATGGTCAAGTTTTATGTGAGGTCTTCAGGGTTGGTGTATTGTTAGACAGAATTGAAGATATAACTTTAAAATTTCTGATATGGGAAAGTCTTCCATACAGATGGCTTTGTGTTTTTTTTAGTACAATGACAAGCTGCATTTTTTTTTGTCTTAGTAACTTCAACAGAAAGAAAAATGAGTCTGGTGAGGGAACCACAATGCGACTTTATAGCTGCTATAATGTAAGTGATTACAAAACAAGTTAGTTGCTGTTGAATTCCATAACATTAAAATGAACTATAAATGAGTAAAATGAACAAAAATTTTGTTCTTTAAGAAATAAAAAAAGGTTAGTGTTGACAAATTGCTGTGGTGTAAGAGGAATAAAACACTCCAGGATGTGCTGCTGTTGGAACTAACAGTAGGTAACAGTAACTTGGCTTCACATCATAACGCCCGTTGTTGTTGATTATTTTCCTAGAACAGCATATCCTATTGTGTTTTATTTCTTACATGAGGATGTGCTAATACACAGATGTGTTGCATGCTGACCAACAGGAAGAGTAACAGAAACCCAGTCATGCAATCAAAATTATTCAACCCCCATTGCAAATTAGGTTTATTGTCAAAATTTACAGACCTTCACCCTTTGCAATGAACAAATCAAACAAAAGCAATTGAAATAGTTCAACACAACGAATGCTTTAATTTTAAATGGGGAATACCTGTCACATACTTTATTTTGAAATTATTTGAGAAGAGTAGGCAAGTAAAGTTCTTCCAGACAGCCATCTCATAATGCAGAATTTCCTCCAATATAGGAATAAGGGTACACTATAGGATCCAAGATGCTCATCTCAGAGGAAATCTCTGACAGGATAGTAGAAATTGGTTGTCCTCAATAATGGGGAGTAGATCAGATAGTGAATAAACATGATTCATGATTTTAAAAATTCTCAGCAGTTGTAAAGGGACATGCACTGGACATGAAGGTACAGGTTGTCAGTGGGTTGCAGTTGTGATGCAACTTGCAGAGTTTTTTGTCCTTTTTGTTGCGGGAAACTACTTGAATTAGCACATAATTGTTTTGCGCGGTCTTTTGCAGTGATGTTTGTTGGTAAATGTGAAATTTTTAGCTGTACTTATGTTTGACGCACGTGAATCAAAGAGGGCTTTGGCTGAATGCATGTTGTGATGACGCCACATGAAGCATCTTGGCCCAAATCTGCAGAAACTCATCTGCGGCAATTTTGAAAAATTGCAAGCTCCTTTGAATATTGAAGAGCTTGCTTGATTTTGCATTCATTTCTGCTATAGCAAAATCTTGGAGAGACTGGTATATAGTTATAGGTATATAGTATACAGCCTGTTTTCCACTGGGTGTATTTGTATACAGTACTTTGTGAAACATATATCTGAGGATTAAAACAAGAACAAGAGCAAGCACACAACAAGAGCAATAAAATACACTCTAGGATACATTTCTGACTCAGTACTTAACATAGGATTTGTTTGTATGCTGTACAAATGGTAGGTTGCTGCCATCTCATGCATTTGAACCGTGGGTAATAATCTGCTGTTCAGGGTGTTTCGGATAGACCACTGAAATGGTGCATTAGTTTTGAACCAGGTGATTGTAACGGACAGTGATGTCAAGTAGGAATGTACTGGTCCAGTCTACCTATTTGAATTAATTCAGACAAACGGTGTTTGCTTTTTATTTTCTTGTTGGCTTTTCTATGCCTTTTGTTTATAGCTGTGAGGGGTTTCCATGACTGGGGGGCCATTTAGCCCTTGTAACTCTTTTTAAAAATGAATTTTTAAAATAATTTTCCAACACTGAATCTAAGAAAGCATGCATTCAACAATTCAAACATGTGTTAACCCATCCCAGACAGCAATCTATTTATTTATTTATTTTTTAAACAAGATTTCTTGTACATTTTGCTGTTTAGGATTGAGGTGGTGTGTGTGTGTTTTTTGTGCATGGAAATAGAAAATACACAAAATGTGCTTAATTAGCATCGATGTTAATGGCATGAGGACATTAAGGACAGTCTGATGATTTTCTTAATTTTTTAAAATCAACAATTTACTTTCAATCTGTAATTTGAGTAACATGGTTGTGCTTTCCAGAGTGACCTCATCAGTCAATATCACAATATCACTGAAAATAACCAAAAAAAAAAAAAACTTTTTTCTTCTTCCCACTATTTTCAGGATATTCAAATTATGCAACTTCCTGTTCAAACATGTGACTTGTGGAAAATTATTTGATTTGATAGGGGTGAATGTGCGGTGAGGCACTAAAATGTACATTTAAAAAAAACAAAACAAAAAAAAACCTAATAGATAACTCATGGAAAATGATGTTTCAAGCATGAGGTGGTAAATGGATTCATACATTAATGCAAAAATAATAGTTTTGATGATAATAGTTTTTGAAGTTAAGGATCATATTTCAAGGTAAAGTGTAGTTATAGTGGGATGGGATGAGCACAATGCTGTTTTATGTGTACTGCAGATTTTATTAATGCTAAGGTATTTAACTGAAACATGCATAGATTGTTGTGAAGGACACTTAGGATATGTATAGTCACAATGTATTTTACCTTTACTTTCCGTACAGTACATTTACTTTGCAAATGTAGTATCAGTGGGACTTGTGGAAGACTTTGTTTATGTAATGGCTCAGTCGTAATAAAAATCCCAGCTGTATTGGAAATGTGATAAACCGTGCAAGATCTAGTGTTCCTCAGGTGTGAAGTCCAGTGCAACATTGACTAGACACCAGATGATTAATGGCACTTAGTCTGCACAATAGCAGGTTTTACATATCCACCGAGAACCCTCTGCTTTATCTCGTGCTGTAATTCTCGGAGGCAGTTAATGTAAAACACCTCAGTCAAGTTTTTAATTACCCAGCACTTGATCTGCATTCGGGGTGCTGGGTTTCCCTGCAGAACCGCTTTACCAGGCACACTCTGACTTCCCTGTGTGAGTCGGTAATGGATTTTCTCCTATTGTTAGATCGTGGTGAATGTAAATAGATATTGAAGTGCAGAGGTCTTGAGGCGTTTTATTCGTGTGTGGAGCTTGGCATTCATGTCAGCTAAAAAAAGATTTGTGCAGAATTCTGCTTGACTGCCCGAGTCCCTCATTAGTATGCCTTCATTTTGTAAACAGGTCAGATGGATACACACAGCATTTCACAATATTTTTTCAGTTGTTCTGGACTAAAATTGCATTTGTTTTTTTAATAAAACATGAAGATTTTGCATTATTCTTTTTCTTAAACACAACTCTAATTACAATCTTAGATAGATAATTAGGGATTCTAGAACCAAGACCCCTGAACTAATCTAAGATACTCTGCACATTATGTGCAATGTAAAGAAGATGATGGTCATTATCATGTGCACGGGTGGACAAATCAGTTTTTCATTCACAATTGTCTGTCAGTTCTTAGTCCTGCAACCAGAGAAAGTAAAAACTCTACATCCTTTTTGACATTCACAAAAAACCCAAAGCAAAACAAACAAAAAATGTTTCATTTAAACATAACACCCTCAAAGAGAAGTTAAAAAAAAAATGACATCAAGGTGTGTGTGTGTGTATATATATATATATATATATATATATATATATATATATATATATATATATATATATATATATATATATATATATATATATATGTTATCCATAGTGTAAAAAAACGCCTTGATGCTGTGGGTTATTTATTTATTTTTTAAACTACTATTTTTACACATGTGAACAAAGAATCTGGTCTGGCTGTTGGTAGGAAACTATTAATTACTATGAATATCAGACCCCACAAGATTTTGCGATCACAGAAATTAATGCAAAATCAAGGAATATTCACAGGAATATTCAATATTCACATGAGCTTGCAATTTTTCAAAATTACTGCAGAGTTTCCACAGATTTGGGTCAAGACGCTTCATGTGACATCACAACACACCATGTGACGTCTTCACAACGTGCATTCAGCCAAAGCCCCCTTCAATTCATGTGCGTCGAACATGAGTACAGCTAAAAGGTGTCATTTACCCACAAACATCACTGTGAAAGACTGCAAAACAATTTCGTGCAATTGCAATTTTGCCAATTCAAGTAGTTTTCTGCAAAAAAAACCCCTCAGATTGCATCACAGTATGCAGCAGCACGCCTTGTTTTCAACCAGCTCAAAAGAAACTGTCGCACCCCACTTTATCTCCCTCCACTGGCTTCCTGTAGCTGCCCGTATCAAATTCAAGGCCTTGATGTTCACGTATTAGACCTTGACTGGAACAGCACCCCCCTACCTCAACACTCTCCTTCAAGTTTGTTTCCTCATGCAATCTGCGATCAGTTAATGAACGATGTCTGGTAGTGCCTACTCAGTGAGGCATGAGGTCCCTTGGAACATGAGGTCCCTTGGGCATGAGGAACTGACTGTCCCTCAGTGGCGGAATGAACTTCCAACCTCCAATCCAGACAGCAGAACCTGTCTTCTCTTCTGTGAACACTTAACTAATCCCTAACACTTAACAAACCCCTTACACAATCAAGCTTTGTTACATAGTGTAAATAAAGAAAAAAAAAAATGAAATTGATAGGTGAGAGTGTATATGAGGTTGACCTAGGATGGTATGTTGGTGGCCTGTGCATATAAATTAGAATGGATTTGAACTGATGGTAGACAGAATTTCCAGAAGCAGGAAAACAGTGACTAAACTGAGCAATAGAGTGCAGCACAAAAACTGTTATATAACTCTAGCACGACACACAGTTACCTCGCATTTAAACACTTCATTGAGCAAAAATGAAGGCACCATCCAGACTCCAATAATGTCTTTATGTGCGACAAGTGAACACCATAGCCGAAATATTAGCCTTTTTGTTGAACGTGTCATCACCAGAGACATTATCAGGAGAGGACAAAGTCTATGGCTACATAAAGTCACCCCTACCAGAGATTTAAATATGCATTTTCCTTATGTTCCATAGTTTTCCACAGTGTGCATCAATGCACATACTTGTCATACTTTTGAGTTAAAATATGTTAGTTACAGATTTTTAGCGTCCAGGCAATCATAACATGGGACTGGGCAGCACATTGGAGCTTTGACTTGTCCAGTTAGCTAGCTAACTCATCAATGATTTCTCCACCCCTGATATGGTAATCATGATGTCATGCTTTCCAGCATAAACTGACGTGTACATTGTTATTACCCTTATAATGACCTCATTACCTCAGACATTACCTCAGCAGTTCTTAATGCATCAATACTCCATTTACTGATTAGAAGTGTCCTGCTTGACGAATTGGACAAAACCAAAAAAAAGGGCTTTGGTTGTCAGTGAACTGTTGAAAATAACCCACCTTATTATTATTATTATTATTATTATTATTATTATTATTATTATTATCCCTCACTACATTTAAACGGAAAAAAATCTTGAGACTCCACATGGTTTGTTTTCACAGCTGTCCCTTCAGGCAGCCCATGGACCTCAGTGTCCATGATTGTGTGCTTACTGCTATCACGTTACCCTGATGGCAGTCAGGGAGACTTGCTGATTTGCTGGGGTTAGATGGGATGTGAGTCATGGACAGTCCCTCAGGAGAAGTTTGATCACAGAGACAGAGATACAGGAATCCTCTAGAGACAGGTGTAGACATTTGATGCATCAATGAGGAATAGTAAGAGTCAAAGGGTGTCTTTACCTAATCGTGCCACACATCGAGAAATTCCAATCAGTACCCTGTTAACACTGAGGCCTCATTTGTTATCAATCCTGTGTGGAACTGGTTAATCATTTACATTATTCACCGATCCCAACATTTTCTTTGTGTTATTTATGAAAATATGATCTTGTTAATAGTTTAATTGCAGTTGCATTGCTAATGTTCAGCTGTCTGTTTATTTAAAAAAAATATATATTTTATATCTCTTTCTATTGCCTATTCTTTGGCTTACTCTCAGCCAATCAACAAAAGCTTGGGGGCAGAAATAAAGCTGTGTTCGATTAAATAACTGGGAATTTCTGACTGCTAGGAAAGAACAAAGCACACATAAGTTTTTACATTTACAGCATTTAGCAGTCACTCTTATCCAGACCCAATTATGATTGATTCTGTCCCACTTTTGATAATAAAGTGGGACAGAATCTGAAAAAACATGAGTAAAACATTTTTTTTAATATTAATAATTGTATCTCAATAATAGCAGAACACCTAAAAAAACAATTATGCAATTATTATGATTATTAATAAAAAACCTTTATTAAGGTGTTAATTTAGATTATTCCTAATTATTTTAAAACATTTATTTTGTTTATTGTTTTCCCTACATTTTAAAAATAATTCCTGTATAGATTCTGGCATGAAATGTCACAATTTGTACACTGCTGTGAAAAAAGTATTTGCCCCCATCGTGATTTCTTCTGTTTTTGTGTATATCTCATACTAAATTGTTTAAAAAAAATGTAAACAAAATCTAAGATAAAACAAAGGCAACCTTTTCTGGGTAGTTAAGGGTTCATAGCTTTCTAAACATTTCTACTTCGAACCTTCTCTGAAAAGAAAAGAATCTCGTATAGGGTTCCAAGTATCCAATGCTTGAAGACTGTAATCTGTTTTTTTGTAAGATTCTCTGTATTTTGATTCTTAGTTTTCATGTGAGATTTGGTTATGTACCAACAATCTCTGATGAGGTATTGTAATATTTATAATATTTTGATTTATGCTACAGAATAGGATATTTATAACATGGACACTTTCTGCCTTTCATTCAGCGGTAGATAGAATTTGTGTTCCCAAGATAGACTGTTAGCCCGAGGCCAGCTGTCTTCAAAGTTCCTTATTTAGGTCAAAATTGATTTCAGCAACACAAATCTGGAGAAGCAGTGACATTATTTGACATAATAAATTCAAGCAGTCATGAGGTTAGATACAAGTGAACATGTTTAAAAAACAAAAAACAAAAAACTGTTTAAAATATTGTGATTTTATTGTACACTGTGAAGAAAGGTTAGGTAATTATTGCAGTGAGAGAAAGCATAGGGAGAATGAAAGATGCTGTTCTTCCTTTACAAGAGCAACGGGGCCTGCTAAATCTGTCCTGAACAGCTGTAGCTTCTTTTCCCAAAGGACTGAATACAAAATGACGACTTAAAAAAAAAAAAAAAAAATTCTAAATCCAGAATGCCCGCACAGTTATTTATTTAATTATTTATTGTTTAATGTTTTCTGAACATGAGATTTTAAACCCTTCATAAAATTTCCTGCAAGTCTTGGTCTGGTAAAGCTGAAAGGAAAGAGTCGTGATGTGTGATTCGGTTAAGGTGATGACAGAAGGGTGTGTAAAGGTGGCGGTAGAAGGTGAATGCTCTGATATTTCACACATTGGAGCTAAGTTTAGATCTGACACACATTGTCACTATTAGGAGATAAAAAGCCTCCTGCTGGAGCTGTGCCAAGGACATGTAAAGAAATCATGATGACAGTAGGCATTATGTATGGTGAGTCATATCAGCATTAGACACGGTTACAGTTACTCACTGGGTACACGCTTTTATCTGAATTGACTTACAATTTGCATGCATCATCAATGACCACTTTTTATCAGACCTTTCTTTGTAGGTTTTTCTAGGCATTATTATTATATAGAAGCAGGTAATGGTGTGCTACATAAAGAAGAACACAACAGGGCAAGCTGTCATAGGAAAATAATCACACAATGACTATTGATTTATGTTCCTACGGCAGCATGATTCTACAGAAGTGTTTTATTTCTCTTATACCACAGCAATTTACTAAAAAAAAAAAAAAAAAAAAAACTTTTTAGACAGAGGCAACATTTTACTTGTATCACACTTTATGATTCATTACTTATTTCATTTACAGTATTCAGCCAAGAGTATCAAGTACCCGTGTTAAAATGACTGAAAAGTTACTGAAGAAAACATAATTATTTCAATACAATTAAATACAAAATCTTTTTGACTCATTACTTGAATGACTTTATTTGAAAATCTCATTATTTGAATGATTATTACTTTTGCTTAATCATTTTTTAAAGGCTTTTGTCTATTCTACTTGTGTTGTCTGTGATGCATTAGAATTGTTCTTTGTCCCTGACCACTTCGTTTAAGTGATTGGATCACACTGCGTCTCCAGGACACCTTTAAAGTCCCACGTAATAACATAATGCTGCAGGTGGTACTGTGGCTGCTGTGTCATAGCTAAACTTAAAAAAAAAAATAAATGGGCCACATATGGCATAATGGCAACATATGAAACTTTTAATGGTCTTAACAGCAAATCATTGGTCAGAAAAGGAGCAAGAATTAAACAAATGCACTACTAAGACCTCCTGTCTCCTTAGAAGCTAGAAACAGGGAAATTCACTCATATACTGTAGTCTTCTTGTAAGCAAAGGTAAAATCATGATGTTTAAAATATTTGATATAAAATTCAAACTAACACATGTCTGGGTGTACAAAATTAAAATAAAATAAATAAAAATAAATAAATAAATAAAATAAAAATTAAAAGTTGTCCGCAAGTTTACCCAAAAGCTTAAACATTTAAAGAAATCAAAGGAAAAGCTATCCCATATTAAGTTACTCTATCTGTTTGTTTAATTCTTCTATTAAACAAATATCTGTAATGTCCTGAGAATTAAAAGTGTAATATTTGGCCATTTTGGGCTTTGCCCTTTTTTTTTTTTTTTTTGCCCAGGAGTATACATTATATATTTTTATATATAAAACATTTTATATATATATATATATATATATATATATATATATATATATATATATATATATATATATATATATATATATATATAATTTATTTAACCTTCATTTATCCATGCTACTCACATCGAGATTAAATCTCTTTTTCAAGCAAGCCCTGGCCAAGAACGCAGCCTGAGTTACCACAGTGACACAAGGCATAATAGCACTTATAACATCACTTCAATACAATACAAAACAAGGTCATTCATTCAGAAAAAAATTCCTTCGCTTAAAATCTGGTAATTGAATTAATTTCACTAGTTTCAGATGTTTTTGCAAGTCATTTCATTATGATGGGGCACAATAACCATCTTACCAAATTTGGATCTCACTAATGCAGCATCAAAATAAATATGACTATAAGAATGTAAATTGTATATCATGCTCTTTGTTTGCAACAATACTGATGCAAAGGAAATTTACCAAAAATCACCTTATATACAAATATACTTCAGTGATGTTATGTAATATGGAGGAAGGGCTGGATGCATGTGCAGGGGAAAAATCACTTTAATGGGGACAAATGCAAAAGTAACGGAACATGTGCAAAACTACTGGAACAGGGGAAACACAAAAGAACAACAGGGTCCAAAAAACCAACAATAATCCACAGGAGTACAACATAAATCCACAAGGAGCAGGGCAGTAATCCAACAGGGAGCATGAACAGCACAAAACGGCATGAAACGTAAATACAAAACAAAGACAAAGCAAACACATGAGACTTGGCTAAGGTCTAGGAACTATGGGCGAGAGAACGCAAGAAGCGAGCAAGCGCACACCACATGCATAAACTAACTTACTTAGTTAGTACTCTGCGAGGAGACAGAGAAACACAGGGGTTTAAATAAACAGAATTAACCAGGACTAACACAAAGCAGCTGAAACTAATGAGACAACGAGCGGAAAACCAATGAACAAACAGGGGCGGAGACATGACGTAAACCAAAAGCAAAGAACCAATGAACAAACAGGGGCAGAGACATGATGTAAACGAAAACAAAAGCACAGGGCGAAGGTAAACAAAGCGAGAGTCTATGAGCGATTCAGTCCAGCGGAGTTTGTGGATGGAGCTTGCGCTACTCTCCGTAGCAGCGCGAAGCGTGGAATGCGGAAGTGTTCGTGCAGCGAACGACTCCAGGAGTCAGCCGCTCGCTTAGCGAGCGACTCCGCGTGCGAGGGGTTCTCTAACAAGTGAATCCACCTTCATACCAAAAGTGGCAGGCAATCAGTCATTTATGTATTTTGGTCAAGTCCCAGCTGTGGTGATTTATGTAATAACATCTGGATTCAGTCCAGAATATCAAGATGGATAGTACATAAGGTACCTTAAGGACATGCCATGTTTCCGTAGTATTTCTGTTTACCAGAGGAATTTGACTGGCTTGTTTTTGCGGTACTCCCCTTTCCCAAACAGAAGGACTGATTCAATTTCCAGGCATCTGGGAATCGATGCTATGCAATTACAAACAGAAGAGCTGACAAATGAGTGCTTGAACAAATCATTTTTAATGAAGTTGTTTTCATTTACTATTTTACTTAAAACCACTGCAACAGCTTTTGCTTGCATTGTTGTGTAATCATGATGATTTAGTGTTTCTTTGTGCTTACAACACATATCCTGATTGATTATTGTGGACATTTCAAAATCCCACCACTCCCTTATGCCTTATTTAAGTCATTTCAGTTCTTACTCTTTGTGTATTTAATCAGTGTGTTTTCACATTGTAGCTATTTTATGTTTGTGGTAATAAATATAAAATATTTAATTTTCAAAACATTTTATGCAACATTTAAACAATTATTTTTTAAAATATAATATTTTTAAATTTATTTATTTATTTTACATTTTAGAACATTTTTTAAAATCTTTCTATTTTTAATAGAATAGTTTAAAGGCAGTAATTATGGAAGGAATCCGCAAGTAATAATTTTATCATCTTTGTCTGAGTTTCTGCTTGTTGTTGACAGAATATGAAGGAGCCTCACAACCTGATTATTTATTATTTGTGTTATTTTCTGTTATAGAGGAACTGTTTAATGGATGTGAACTAAAAGCCCTAGCAGCCTAAACATTTTCAGCAGCCTGTCTATTTGTTGAGTCTGCTTTTGAAATCGTTATTAAGGAGGGACATGTTTTTTCCCTCACAAAAGTGAACAGAGTATGTGAATCTTTTCATTGTAGCTGCACTAAATCACAGCTGTCTTGTAGCATTTTGTATGTGATTTTTGTTCTTGCTTTCATCAAGATAAAAGGTGTTTACAAGATTACTTCAGGCTTAATAATGTTAAACTTCAGGTGCAGTGTTGAGGAAGCTGTGAAAAAGCATTTGCCTGATCCTGATTTCTTCTGTTTTTGTGTATATCTCATACTAAATAGTTTTAGCTCTTCAAATGAAATACAACAGAAAACCAAGGCAACCTGACTGAATACAATACAGTTTTAATTTAATTTAATTTTTTTACTGAAGCAAAAAAAAAAGTTACACCTATCACCCATGTGAAAAACTAATTGCCCCCTTAAACTTAATATCTGGTTGTGCCACCTTTAGCAGCAATAACTGCAACCAAACACTTCTGATAACTGGAGAGTCTTTCACTTAGTTCTAGGACTAGGATTTACTCCTATGCTTTGGATCATTGTTTTGCTGCATAATCCAGTCGCGCTTGAGTTTCAATTTATGGACTGAAGACCGGATATTCTCTTTTACAAACCTTTGAAATAGCTTTGTAACCCTTCTTCCTCATCATTTCTGGAATTTCTTTCAATTTTGGCATAGTGTGTTACTGGCTAAGACCTTTTAACCAACTTCATGCTGTTGAAAAAGTTCTATTTATGTGTTGATTTGATTGAACAGGGTTTGCAGTAATCAGGCCTGGTTGCGTCTAGTCCAGCTGAACCCCATTATGAATGCAGTTTCATAGATTTTGGGAATTAGTAACTACGGGGCAAATAAATTTTCACACAGGCCCAGTTGATATTGGATACATTTTTTGCTTCAATAAATAAAATTTATTGTAAATAAATACATTTAAATTATTTTGTTTTCATTTCTGAAAATTTAGTACGAGATACACAAAAACAGAAGAAATCAGGATGGGGGAAATACTTTTTTTCACAGCACTGTAAGTTGAAACTCACGTGCAACTAGATTATGCAGCAAGACAATGATCCAAAGCACAGGAGTAATTCCACCTCTGAATGGTTCAAAAAATGCAAAATTAAAGTTTTGGAGTGGCCTAGTCAAAGTCCTGACTTGAACCAATTGAGATGATGTGGCAGGACCTTAAACAAGCAGTTCATGCTTGAAAACCCTCCAGTGTGGCTGAACTAAAGCAGTTCTGCAAAGAAGAGTGGGCCAAAATTCCACCACAGTGCTGCGAAAGACTGATCTCCAGGTATCGGAAGCATTTGTTTGCAGTTATTCCTGGCACAATCTGGCACAACCAGATTTTAAGTTTAAGGGGGCAATTAGGTTTTCACATAGGTGATGGGTGTTGGATAACTTTTTTTTTTTTTTTTTTGCTTCAATAAAAAAATAAAATAAATAAAAACTGTATTGTGTGTTTACTCAGGTTGCCTTTGTTTTATGTTGTATTTCATTTGAAGATCTAAAACTATTTAGTATGAGAGATGCACAAAAACAGAAGAAATCAGGATGGAGGCAAATACTTTTTCACCCCACTGTACAGTATATATAGTAAAAAAAAATAAAAAATAGTCAAAAGGCTGCAATATAATATGGGTTGTCTGTTGTTCCCAGTTTACTGTTTAGTCCCCATCGGTGGTGTAGTCCTAGAAAAAAAAAGTGGTTTACTATTACCCAGTCCCCCCACCTCCCAACACCACCAGCGGCCAAAAAAAAAGACAGACGATAAGTCAGTGTATTTGTTTGGTCTAACTAGGTATCATTAGCCTGACTAAGACAACACATCACTAATGTCTTAAAAAGCATTTATGATACAATTGATACATCACAGTATAGAACAAAGCATCATATCCTTTTCACATGAAGTATCGCATCAAATTTTGTTTCTGCTCAATACAAATTCTGAAACAGTTTTACTGTTAAAACATAATAAAAGTGTAAATTTAATTAAATGACAATTGACACCAATTGAGGAAAAGCATAAGCCAGTAATTTCAGTACAGATTTCTAATATTTATTTGTAACCTTGCCAGCACAGTATCTCAGTGTGAATATTTAACTACTGATTACATGTAATCAGTTGGGGAAAAAGATAAGCCCATAAAGGAAATGTGGTGAAAAATACTTTCATTTAAATGAGACTTAAACTTTCATTTTAAATAAATTTAAATTTAGAGTAAAATGAATGAAGGGCATTACAAAACATCTGTAAGGGGGATACAGAGAAAACACTTTGTTAATATGGCCATAAGATGATTCCAACTCCTGATCCTTTCAAGAGGAGGACTATAAAGTGCTTTTTTTGAATCGTTTCATTTCATTGTCATGTAATGACTACAACACTGGTCTCCACTGAGAGAATTTTTCATTGAAAATCTGATGAAAAGCCATGGTCTTAATGCTGTACACTATTATTTTTTTTCTGTTAGTCAGTATTAGGTATTCAAACTTTTGTCTGTGGGGAAACTCTCAGTAAACATGAATTGCTTTTTCATTCAGTGAATGTAGCAGTGGTACATGAATAAATTCCTTATTTAATGAAATGATGTTTCCCGTTGACAAATTCCTGCAGTCGTTTTCTCCGTTTCCCTCCATTCATCATTCTCTTCTGTCTCTTGGTATTTTGTGGAATATCAATCATTGTCAGAAGATCTTGTTATAGTTGTAGTTTATCTGGTTTGTGCATTAATTTGACTGCATTTCCTCTTCTGTCCTTTAGACCATCATCAACGTGACCGTGTTGGGAAAATGGCCTCGGACAACATGCAGCGTAGTTACTCCATCATACCATGCTTCATATTCGTGGAGGTAAGTTTTTGTGTTTTGGTAAAGTATAACATGACAGTAATGAGTTTGTTTTTCATTTGCATTCTCAGTTGTGATTCAGGTCTTGCTGCCCCTTTTTATCCTCCTCACAGTGAAAACTGGATTTTTTATAATCCTGAGACTGCACTGGCTGGGTGTTTAATTAACATCTGTGTTGAATCCCCTTGATCGCTGAGGACCGTCAACACTTCAAAGCTGCCTTCTCATTGAGAGACTCGCTCTGCATATATCACTTCTATCAGGTTTTTTGGTGCCTGATATCCATGCAGAAAACTCAAAGCTGTACAATGCTGATACAGTGCCATGCTTAGACCCATGCAAGGTTATGTTTAGCTCCCACTGAGAGTAAGTTGCAGGATTGCATTTGGCAGTCCTTTGGATGCCTTTACACACAAACACATGGAGACACTCTTGTCCCATTTCTGATATTTCAGTTTATCATTGTTTGTCTCAGATTTTCGCCACCTAAATAACTCCCCAGCTGTCAGACGCTATTGATTTTTGTCTCTTTTATCACCCTGGAGGAAAACTGAGCTGCTTGACATTAGTAGTCTAGTGCCAAACTGTCCTAGTGCCAACCTAACTAACTGATGATAGTATGAGTAAGAAACAAGTTAAGGTATTGCGTATGTATGTGTGACTCCATGATTCCATTCCATTCCATGCACTATATGGCCAAAGGTGTGTGGAAACCTGACCTTTAAACTAATATGTGCTTGTTGAACATCCCATTCCAGATTTATTCCCCCTTCAATGTTATAATCTCCATTTTTCTGGGAAGGCTTTGTGCTCATTCAGCTACAAGAGCATTAGCGAGGCCATGCCTGATGTCAGGTGAGGAGGCCTGCGGTGCAGTCAGCGTTCCAGTCATCCCAAAGGTGTTCACTGGGGTTGAGGTCAGGGCTCTGCGCTGGCCACTTGAGCACAGGGGCATTGTCATGCTGGAATATGTTTGGGCCTCTTAGTTCCAGTGAAGAGAAATTGTAATTCTACAGCATACAAAGACATTCTATATGAGTGTGTGCTTCCAACTTTGTGGTAACAGTTTGGTTCACATATTGCTGTGTACCACCCAAATGTGAGCCAATATGTAGTGTAGGTAGAGTGTCCTTAGAGTGTTGTATGTACATATTTCAGATAAATAACAGGAAACTTGGGAAAGCAAATTAAAAAACAAAACAAAATGGCTGTGTGAATCCACCATACATTAGCTTTTCCATAAGTCATCCATTACTGTTTATGAAAAAGTGCATTTTTGTCCTGGAAGTCACATCTTGTCCAGGAAGTTGCTGAATTTCATGAGGATCATGGGAAGAAGAAATGTACAGCCCTGTTGCATAAACTATAGATTGAAAGTAAATTGTCAATTTAAAAAATACATTTTACGTAGGTTATTAGATTTTTCTTAATGTCCTCATGTCATTAGCATAGATTAACCACATTTTGTTTATTTGCTAATTTTATACTAAAACTAAAACTCAACCATATTACTTTCAACCCTGTACTCATTTAAGAGCAAAATTCCACCATGTAACCTTGTAAAAAATGACACTGTTTTAACAGATGGGTTAAAACATTTTCTGAACATGCATTTTGTAAATGCATGTTTTCTTATATTCAGTGTTGAAAATAACAAAAAAAGAAATAAAATAAAGATGTTAAGTTACAAGGGATAAACGGCACCCATGTGATGCTATGCAAGGCTGTTTCAGTTGGAAACTGTCACAGAAGTAACTAACACACACTGATGCTTCTTGTTGAAGTGCCTCTAACGCTGTGAAAGTTAGAACTGTGTTTTGTTTTCACAAGCTCCAACAAAATGGTTGTGCATTTCATCCGCTCGTCTTCATCCGTCCATTCTATTCCCCAAGCTGCCTACATAGTAGTGCTCTGAAAGCAAAACAGAATTGATAATGGCGTAGCTAGCACTGACAAAAATATTCTTAATACAGTGTTTTGGCAATAAACACCAGAGTTGGTCAACCGCTGAACCAGCAACAGGGTCATTGGTGCCCAAGGCTCGTTGATTCACGTCTAGTCCAATCCCACAGAAGAGCTACTGTAGCACAGATTGCTGAAAAAGTTCATGCTGGCTGTGATAGAAAGCTGTCAAAACACTGCATTGCAGCTTGCTGCTTATGTGGATGGCCGGGTGCGTGTGCATCGCTTACGTGGGGAAGAGATGGCACCAGGTTGCACTAAGGGAAGAAGACAAGCCGGTGGAGGCAGTGTGATGCTCTGGGCAATGTTCTGCTGGGAAACCTTGGGTCCTGGCATTCATGTGGATGTTGCTTTGACACGTACCACATACCTAAACATTGTTGCAGACCAAATACACCCCTTCATGGCAACGGTATTCCCTAAATGGCAGTGGCCTCTTTCATCATAATTTATAATATTCTGGATAATGCGCCCTGCCACACTGCAAAAAATGTTCAGGAATGGTTGGAGGAACATGAAGAAGAGTTCAAGGTGCTGACTTGGCCTCCAAATTCCCCGGCTCTCAATCCGATCGAGCATCTGTAGGATTTGCTGAACAAACAAGTCCGATCCATTGAGACCCCACCTCGCAACTTACCGGACTTAAAGGATCTGCTGCTAACGTTTTGGTGCCAGATAACACAGCACACCTTCAGAGGTCTTGTGGAGTCCATGCCTTGATGGGCCAGAGCAGTTTTGTTTATCTACACAATATTAGGCAGGTGGCTTTAATGTTATGGGTGATTGTTGTGTAAGTTACATAACACTTATGATGACTAGAAGAGAAGGCTCTGGCCTGGCACACGTGCTTCTGGCCTGGAACACAAGCTTCAGATCCCGGCTGGCTGTGACAAAGAACATTCAGGTGTTCTGTGTTGGCATGTTCATGGCAAAAATTAAGATCTACATAACCTTCCATTTATCAATGAATGATTAACAAAGCAAATATTTACCTCACATGGTAATGCAGTTTGGGTTTATACATTGCATTCCAGTGCCTCAACTAAAAATAGAGGTAAAAAATACTACGTCAAATGTTACGCGGACATTTTAATTTGTGTGACTCAGAATTGCCCTCCTGATGAAATGGCCTCCTCACTGAAGCCTGAGCAATATGGTGACATATGTTCACTCCATTCCCCTCCTGAGATCTACTGAGCCGGAGCTGGAGGCTGTCCATTTTCGTGTGCTGGTCTTTCTAATTCTGCAGTCAAGGGCTAAAATGAGAGGAGCTCAGCAGTTTATGTGCATTCTTCAGAAAATCCACAGATTGTTAATCACACATGGTTTGTGTATATTATTTATTTCATTGTAACAAGTAGCAGTGGCTCAGTGGATTAGTGCTCTGTTGACAGAGTTCAATCCCAGAGCTTAGAGTGGACATTGTGAATGCTGATCTAGTGCTTGAGCGTTGCTAGTTGAAGTGTCTTTTCTTAGATCATTGCTTGTATGTGTGTGAGTAAGGGATTTTATCCCTTGTTGCCCCTGAGGGTACTGGATGATGACACCTCTACCCACCAGCCCTGGCTTTTCAGCCCTGACTTTTAAAAGAGCATTGACTAAACAGTGGATTTCTATAAATAAACGTAAAAAAAAAAAAAAAAAAAATGCAGCAAACTGCTGACTGCTCTCGCCAGCATTTACAGCCTCTGTCACCAGCCTACCTGAGCCATCTGTTATTTCCTGCCTTTCAGACAGCTTGGAGTGGAGCAGAACTGTAGCACACAACATGGCTAGATTTTTTAAATGGGGAGCTGATTTCATTACTTCCCCTTGCTACTTCCTCTTGAGGCTCCCTGTCGCCATTCAAGGCATCTTTATTAGCTAAAGGCATTTGTACCACAGCGCTGTTGAATACTTAATTCTAATTTGTCAGATGATGAAGATTTGTTGCATGACTCAGATATAAACAGATATAAAAATGTGTGTGTTGTTGATACGGTGAGGAGACATTTATTTAACGTATTTGGAAGAAGTCTGGCGGCACGGTGGCTTAGCAGTTAGCACACCTTACACCTCCAGGGTTGGGGGTTTGAATCCCGCCTCCGTGCTGTGTGCGCGGAGCTTGCATGTTCTCCCCGTGCTTTAGGGTTTTCCTCTGGAAATTGTCTGTAGTGTGTGTGATTGTGCCCTGCGATGGGCTGGCCCCCCATCCAGGGTGTTACCCGCCTTGTGCCCCAAGTTCCCTGTGCTCCAGGCTACCCCGCTACCCTGTGTAGGATAAGAGGTACAGAAGATGGATGGATGGATGGAAGGAGTCTCCAGTGTCATCAGTTTTTTTTTTTTTTTAACAATCAGAGGTAAAACTGCAACTTTTAAGTTTTCTGATATGGGAAAGTCTTGAGCACGAAGGACTTTGTGGAGGACCTGAGCATGAAGCACAATGTGTCCTATAAAATATTGTAATCATTGGCAAGTTGTTGTGGTATTTAAGAGGAATAAAACACTTCTGGGTGTGCTGTTTTGGGAAAATGATCAACAGTAACTGCTTTGCATTGTGCTGTATCTCACCACCCCATTGTTGTTTGTTTTCCTATAACAGCAGGCCTTTGTTATGTTTTTTTTTTCATACTTAGTAGAAGAGTCATTTGAGGTTGAACATAAATCTGAAGTTCAGAAACAGAACTTGCTCAAATTCCATTGTGATTTAACAGAATTTCCATTTTAAAGTAGCACTGGGCATAAGAGCCTTAGTAAGATAAGAGCTTTAATAATTAAAATATGAAGTTACTATATCACTGGGACAGTTTGTGTACTTCACCTTTACTGCACTGTTTACTACATGAAGAAACATTTAACCCTAGCTGTCATTCACATAACCTCATCCTATAAAATCTAAGCCCATTATCCAACATTACATACAATGTATAAAGGTGGTTTATCCAGCGTTTATCCACTGGCTGCTTTATGTGCATTATGTCATTTTGGAAGGAAGGACACATACACACCCCTACTTACTGTAGTTAAATAACTGCAGCAGGTTGATTGATGGTGTAGTGTACAGAAGCCCTGTTCAGCGTTCCCAAATGCCTGTGTTTCAATGTACTCAGAGGTGTTGGACTGACAGCTGCCGTGACACTGCGCCTGTTACAGATGATCTATTTTATAGTGAATCCCAGTGATTTTGTTAAAACATAGTGGGGTACTGTAAAATTATTCACAGCTTCTTTTGCAATCCTGTGTGTCGTATTTAGAAAAGCAAGCCTGTATCAGCCTACGCACTGTTTATTATTTAACCAAAACAGGGGATTTAAATAACGACAACACAGAGCATGATAGAAAGATAGCAGGCTAGACTTAAGAGAATGAAGACAAACTGCAAGAATAAACTCACATTTCATGTTTAACATCGGGACCAAATGGGTGACATGGTGGTGCAGCGGGTATCGTTGTCACCTCACAGATCCAAGGTTCACGGTTCGGTCCTGAGCTTGAGTTACTGTCTGTGCTGAGATTTACAGGTTCTTCAGGTGTATGTTTGGGTTTCCTCAGGGTTCTCCGGTTTCCTCCCACCTCCCAAAACCATGTCAGTAGGTCAGCTAGATACTCTAAATTGCCCACTAGGTGTGAACGTGTGTGAATATATGTGTGAGTGCATGGTGCCCTATGAATGTCCTGTCCAGTGTTTGTTCCTGCCTCACACCATGTGATGCACCGCAGTGGTTACTGAAAATGAATGATTGAGAGAGAACATTATTAGAACAAAACGTCTTAGTTTTAAGAAGGCTAGACTGTAGAGGTTCCAAAAACAACATGTTTTTAAGACATTTTCTGTAATAATAGTTAGCTTAACAATGTTTTTAGAACGTTACTTACACAACATTTTAGACATTATGGAAGCATTAGGTGTGTTTTTATTTATTTTTAAAAAAAATTTTTTTCCCCTGGATTGTTTCCCGCCATTTTCCTCTTAATTTGGTATTAAGAAAATGCCCACCAACAGCCAGCTCTCCACTATGATACCAAATAGGAAGGGGGAAGGCTAACACTTGCTTCCTCTGAGACACATAAAACCAACTATTGCATCATATTGAACTGCTGCTTCACTCATGCTGCATCACAGTGTAACAGTGTTACAGTGTAACAAACAAGGAGGAAAGTGGTATCCACCCTCTTCCAGATACATGAGCTTACACACACCCATGATTAGCTAGTCTCGGTATGATTGACAGGTGAGAGAGAATATGCTATCCCTTTCACCCAGAGGGCACGGCCAATTTTGCTCTCTTGGACACCTGGCATCGTCAGGATTCGATATCATTGTCGTGAATTCTGGACAATAGGCCGAACACTTTTGTTGCGTCACTTAGAAAGCCCTGAAGCATTAGTGTTAACATTACAACTAAAGGGCCTTTCACACTGAGCGCGATTAAGTGACGCGAATGTACGACGCGATGATGCTCTTGAATCGAATCAATAGATCCCTATGGTGCTATTCACACTGGGCACGATCAATCGCGGCGCGACAAAGTGAGATTCTTTTTTTTTTTTGACCAGTGTGTAAATTTTTTCCCCCATTGCCCCGTGATGAAACTGGCCGTCCAATCAGATTTGAGCTTTAGATCACGTGCCTGGAGCCGCTGCTGTTGTGGTGCTATGCGCCAACATTTAAGTGACGCTTCTTCTCAGTGGTCAAAGACAATAGACCGATCAGCTGAATAGTGGGTTGCGCCACCTAGTGTGCAGGCGTAAAATGCATTCTCAGTCAGTGCCACCTATCGTGCAGGTGTGAATCACCCGAAGGCGATCAGTCGTTTCGCATTCAGTGTGAAAGTTCCATTTGTTGGCGATTCGCTTCACTTTATCATGTCACGCTCAATGTGAAAGGGCCTTAAGAACATTAATGTTGTGGGAACGTTTACAAATCTTCCTCAAAACACCCAGAAAACATGACGCGGAACCAAAACTGTAACTGTGACGTTCTGTAACAAGAAACGCTCTCCTAGCCTAGGTACTGATCTTAGCTGGGAACAGATAGACTGTGAATTGATTTAATAAAAGAAGAACCACCAGTTCTTGTAGTTACTGTCTAGGAACTTATACAAAATAGACCACATCTCTTTAGTGTTTCTGATGCCCTGTCAGTGTCAGTCAGTCAGTCAGTGTTATCTGAGAGCCTCTAGCAAGAAGCTACAGATGTTATTGCTGTTGTCAGACAAATATACAGATATGAGAACTCTTGAATACACCCAAGGCAAGTTTACGTTGAATTTAGTATCTATTAGTTTGGAATATATTTACTCCTTCTTTTTCAGTAACAGCTGAACTCTGGACCCGGGACTCTAGAGATGTTGGTCTGATTTTGGTGATAACTATGGTCCCTCTCTTTATGGTCCCCGAGTCCTCCTGTAATCTGTTCATATCTCCGATAATTAAACTTCAAGCAGTTTGATCACATATTTATCCAAAATGTTCTCAGTATGTACAGCGTTACCTCAGTAGGCCTGATCCTGTCTTCACTTCAACAGCAGGCATCTTTTTGTTCAAGGTGTGTGCAGCGTGTTTTCGTGCTCACACTGCTGTAGCTCTCTTCAGTGCTTGTTACAGTCGAGCTGTTTGCCCCAGAACAGCTGCGCTCCAGTGCACTGAGTGAATTATTTATCTCTGAACCTGCATCCAGCCCCACATAGCCCTGAGCTGTGCTGTTTACTCTCCAAAGTCGTTATACAGATGTGAGCGGTGTGTCCGACAAACACAGACCAAGAAATTAAAAAATTGATTCGTGTGATGATTGATTTAAGGAGAGAGGTGCATTACAGTGTCATTTTTAGATGCTGGCATTGCAGTTAATGCAAAACTAGGTTTTAACTGAGTATATCCTCTACTGCAGTTTTGCCGTAAAATGTTTATTTATATTAATTTTTTTTGTTATCTCTATCTTTTGTGCTCTATCCTTTATTCTTTTTCAGATGCTAAATTTCAGTCTTCAGTCAAGTACTGACCCCTACTGGAAGAAAATGTGCTACATGGTTGCTCTGTCTGTCTCTCTCTCTCTCTCTCTCTCTCTCTCAAACAAACACACACACACACCCCACATTACATTGGCAAGTGAGGCTCTGGATGCATATAATTCTCTGCCATAAAGCTGCCTGTGTAAAACACCATCCCTGTTTTCATTCCACACCATCTGCTGGTCATAACTCTGTATACAGCAAGATTATGAGATAGCGATGCTGTGAATCGCAGGAGCTGTGATAAACAATTACTACTAACAAATGTTTTTGAGATTAATTAATACAGTATAGTATTAAGCAAGCTATATTTATATGAGTGGGTTAAGTAAGAAATAAACGCATTGGGATGTGCTGTTCTAGGACAGTAATCGAAGACTGGGTGGTGTGACTCAGCGGGATGCAAAGCGGAGTTACTGTTACCACGCTGAGGTTGATTATTTTATATAACAGTACATAATGAAGTGTTTTATTCCCCCTATACCACAGCAGTTAACCAGCGTTTTGCATACATCTTACCAATCAGACTGGAGTATTCAGTAGCGCTGTAGCATAAGGTTCATTTACTGAACATAGATCTGCTTTCATTAGCTCCACCGACACTGGAAATGTAAGCACATATTGTAAGGTTTGCTTTCTGGTCACATGACACAGGACAGGATTAAAAACACCCCCAGGCAACTGGCAATCATCAGCTCTCCATCTGCGGTTGTGCTTGGGGCATGCATAATACTTTGAGTGCTTAATTTCAGAGAAGTTTTAGTTTAAGGCCCTGCTTACATCTGGGCGTTTCATGCATCTTGCATCTGAATTCTATCCTCAACAGATATTAACCACATGCATCTACGCTTGTGTCTCTGGTTAGTGGGATTGAAATCTGATTGCTTTATCGTGAGTAATATGCAAATTGGCTCATAATGCTCGACCACAGTGTCTTGTGCTGTTCCTTGTTTCCAGCTGTTTGAAACAAAATATGTTTGCTGCTTCAATAATTTTGCATACAGTTTCTAAACTTCTACGGGCAATCCTAGCCCGTGTAGATTATGAGTAGACTCGTCACAATCATAACATAAATCATAGAATTGCAATTAATTGGGATGAAGAACATTATTTGAGGTGATTGTAATTAATTATTAGATTCAATGATCATGTTTCCAGATAAAGTTTGTTGTTGGATATTTCCCCTTAACTTCCAGAGATAATAATTTGTAAATGACCACATCTGTAAAACATGATTTAGATGACAAAGATTTATTGTGTTAGTACTAAACAGCTCAATATAATTTTTTCATAGTTTTCTTGAAACATGATGGGGATATATTGTTGAAGGATAATTAATCAATGTGGTGTGCCACGGCCTGACGAGAACCGGAGTTACTGTTGATTATTTTCCAATAACAGCACATCCTAAAGTATTATATTCCGCTTATACCATAGCAATTAGCCTAGAATCGAGAATTCAGCAGTTATGTAGTATTTGTGCATTTCAGTATTCAGGTTTTATGTATTTTATATATTATATGTTATTTGCGCTGTCTTCCCTTTGCATATTGTCTAAAAAGCAGGCAAATTTATTTACACTGTACTGTATGGCCAAAGGTTTTTGGACACCTGACCATCACACCCATATGTGGGTCTTCCCCAACCTGTTGGCATAAAATTGGAAGCACATCTTTGATTAGGATGTCTTTGTATGCTGTAGCTTTAAGATTTCCCTTTACTCAAACTAAGGGGCCTAAACATGTTCCAACATGACAGTGTCCCTGTGCACAAAGCGAGGTCCATGAAGACATGGTTTGCCAAGGTTAGTGTGGAAGAACTTGAGTGGCCTGCACAGAGCCCTGACCTCAACCCCACTGAACATCTTTGGGATTAATTGAAACAACAACTATGTGCCAGGCCGCCTCTCCAAGCATCTGTGCCTGACCTAATGCTCTTGTGGCTGAATGGACAAATCCCCACAGCCACGCTCCAAAATCTAGTGGAAAGCCATCCCAGAAGAGTGGAGGTTATTATAACAGCAAAGGAGGACTAAATCTGGAATGGGATATGGGACATATGAATGTGATGGGCAGGTGTCCACAAACATTTGGCCATAGAGTGTCCATCCATCTATCCATCCACCCATCCATCTGTAGCTTGGAGAGATGGCTGCATTTATGCATTTATGCTTGTACATTTTTACCATATTGCATTTCAGAGTAATCTCAAATGTTGTGAGTAATCACATTTAAATCTGTATTTTTCTGTGGATTATACTGATTCCCAAGCACATGAAATAGTGTCAAAGAAAACAATATATTGTATATTGTGGTATATTGTAACCTGGTTCACTGTGTTTCTATAGCACAAAACATCCTCTCTGCTCTATTGAGTGCTGCGTTACCCTTGGGCTTTAAGGAAACTGCCTGCATGTTCCTATGACTAATGGACCTTTGCTTATTCACGGATGAATAGTTTTAGCATTTTAGAATGGTAACATAAAAAATGGCAAGATGGCAGACTCCAGTTATAAAGCAGGTACTGGGGACATTGTCCCTGGCCTAAAGGGGTCCAGTGATGTAGAATCAGTGTGTTTAAACAAAATATGTTGGTCCAAATTATGAAAAAATTGGTTTTTCCCTGAGCCTTGGTACTGAATGTTTAGAGCTTATTTTAGGTACACTGCCTGGCCAAAAAAAGGTTGGTGTTTGCATTTAAACAAGCAAATACTTAAGAGCCTATGAGTGGATCATTATTGCAGTGATTATTATGTTTCAGGTGGCAACAATTCTTTTAATCCTAACTGATTCAGTGTGCAGCTTCTCATTTCTTAAACAGCCATGTCAGAAGATGTATCCTGGGGTCATGGAAAAGATGTTACTGTGTTTCAGAAGGGGCAAATTATTGGCCTGCATCAATCAAAGAAAACAACTAAGGAGCTTGCTGAAATCCCTGGAATTGGGTTAAGAACTGTCCAACACGTTATTAAAACCTGGAAGGAGAGTGGTGAACTGACAACTTTGAGGAAGAAATGTGGTCAGAAAAATGAATGTTCAAAATCATTAATGATTGTGATTGGAGAGCTTTAAAACACTTGGTGAAGTCACATTATGAAAATTGACATTGTAACTCTCAGCCATATTTAATGAAAGAAATACATTAACATTAATATACAAAATAAAAGCATTTCCACATGCACAATTCGACGAGAACTTACAGGATTGGGACTAAACAGCTGTGTGGCCACAACGAATCCACTTGTGAAGCTAATTGGAAAAAACAACTTCAATTTCCTAGGGAGCATAAAGATTGGACTGTGGAGCAATGGAAAAAAGGTCATGTGATCTGATGAGTCCAGATTTACCCTATTCCAAAGCTATGGGTGCTTCAGGGTAAGAAGGGAACACATGAAGCGATGCATTTGTCATGCATAGTACCTAATGTACAAGCCTCTGGTGTTATGATCTGGAGTTGCTTCAATTGGTCAGGTCTAGACTCTGCAACATTTTGCGGCAATAAAATGAAGTCAGCTGAGTCATTTGGTTTGTATTTTGGGTATTAGTTAGCTATTTCCAGAACTAATATAAATGAACTGTTGTAGCCACCACAGCATCTCAGAGGCGGGGCTCCGAAAACATGACCATGGATAGGGGGTTAAAAGGAGTTAACAGATCAGTACAGTGTTTTTGTAGTTCACCAAGTAACCACTAGAGCTCAGTTTTCACCCATTGCACCTTTAATATGGCCTTCTTTATGTTCTGCATCATCCTCCTTACAGCTTTCAGTCAATAACAATGCATTTTCCAAATTATTTTTTAAAAAAGAATGATTTAATTGTGTTGTGAAACATTTGTGGTGGACTCAGATATTTTAGTCCAGTTTTGAAGAATAGAAAAACGCTCAGCGCAGCACATTTTTGCCTCGTCCACCAATTTGCATTGTCGACAAGGTGGGAGATCATGTCATGGCCATCACCTACACAAATGAGAGAACACTTCCTGGCAGCCTGTTTCATCAGCCATGCTTCGCCAGACACATTACTGCTGATGAAATCGCTAAATGTGATCAGAACATTTTAGTTTCCGCTGTAGGAATCAAGCACTGTTTGAAATAATGTGTGAAACTCACTGGTTCCACTCACTACCCTGCAAAGTTTAAGGCAAAGTGAACTCCTCCTTTTTTGGCTGATGATTTAAAAATGAGTTTGACTGCCCATGGCTTAGATGACTTGACACTTTCAGTTAAAGTCCAGTATTTATACTTGATCATTTCATGCAGTTTGAATGTCAGGATTATTTTTGGATAAGGATTATCCACATAAAATGTAAATGCACCAAAGATGCTCTTGCGGTAAATTTAAATCTGATTGCTCAATACACTTCAGGAGGTCTGACACTCATTTTAGCCATGTCGTACTGTATGATATTCGCTTGAACAGTTGTTATGCAATGAATTTGTCATGCCATGGTTGATCTGGGTTTTTTTTTATGCCTGTTTTTTTCTGGTTGTCTGTCCGGGTGCGCTGTCCAAGTTTCTAATTGTGAAATAACTCAAGAACGATTGAATGTTTGTAGGATTTATATGAATTATAATTGTCATCAGTAGATGAACTGATTAGATTTTGGAATTCAAATTCATATTGTATTGGTCACACACACAACCATACACATTACAACGTGCAGTGAATTGCTTTTTATGACTGTCTAGTGACATAAAAACAGAATTTATATAAAATAGAAATTTACTTGCCTACAGTACAGTAGTGAAATCCATCCATCCATTTTACATACTGCTTATCCTAACCAGGGTCATGGGGGAGCCTGGAGCCTATCCCAGGGAACTCTGGGCACGAGGCAGGGGACACCCAGTATGGGGTGCCAACCCATCGCAGGGCACAATTGCGCACACAGTCACAAATTATGGAGAATTTGGAAATGTCAGTCAGCCTACAATGCATGTCTTTGGACAGGGGGAGGAAACTGGAGTATCCGGAGGAAACCCCTGAAGCACAGGGAGAAAATGCAAACTCTGTGCATACAGGGCAGAGGTGGGATTCAAACCCCCAACCCTGGAGCTGTGAGGTAAGGGTGCTTACCACTAAGCCACCATGTCCACCAAAAAAATAATAATATAAAGGATATAAAAGATAGATGGCAGGAAAAAGTATGGACTATATGTGGAATAAAGTGCACATATGTGCAGTTGTATGTACAATAAAATGCTGTGCAACCTCAGGCTGAGGTAGTTGCAGTGAAACAGCTAACATATATAAATAAATATGTATAAATAAGGTTTAATGCAGTATAAGGTTAACCGGAACGTATGGGGTGTGGGTGTCGTGCAAACAAGTCCAAGGTCTAGTCCTTGGTGTTGTCCTGGTTCTGGGCTTGAATGGCCTGTGTGAAGAAGCTCCACCTCATTCTCTCTGTGGTTGCCTTCAGGGAGCGGAAGTGCTTCCCTGACTGCAACAGAGAGAAGAGTCCACTGTTTGGATGGCTATCTTCCTGGTTTTGGTCCAGCACCGCTTGCTGTAGATAGAATGTGGGTCTAGCTACAGGTCCGAATTGATCCAAACAAGGTGAATCAGGGTGATCACACCAGACGACTAGATGACGTGGTGGTGAAGGCATCCTTGTTGACACTGTTAGAATCGAGTTCTACTTGCTTGTTTTTAGCAGGAGGGGAATTAAAAAAAAAAAAAAAGTAGATCTGATAGTAGATATGCAGCATTACAATCAGGGATTACTGAACCAGGATTATATAAAGAAAAGTGATGATGAGATGCTTTTTTCCCCCTACGGAAAGAAAAAGTGTGCCAGTAGACAGATGGACAGATGAATTCAGTCATCTAACTAGGCTCCTTGATTTATCTCTAGATTGTTGGTTGGGCTCTTTGCACTAATGTTGCAGTGCTCAGCTGCCAGTGATGTGATATATTACCTGTCTGTTGAGAAACAAGTAGTGAGCAGTAGGGCTGGGCAATATATTGATACAATATCAATATCATAAGAGATTACACGATACCAACGATATCTCAGAAAAGTGTATGGTGATGTATTTTTTTTTAATGTTTTTAATAATTACAAATTAAATGGTACAGAATGGATGCTGTTTATTTGACATATTTGAAAAAAATACCTTCTTTGTCTTTGTAGGCATCAAAGAAAAGCATCGTCAAACTCAGTTTCATGTTTTTTTTTTTGTTAATTTTACTAGTTTTGCAGACAGTTTGTTAGCTAAATTATATATCATGATGCGCATTGTGTATCGTAGAAATGTCCTCAAGTATCATGATATATTTTTGTCATACCACCCAGCCCTAGTGAGCCGAATACTGTGAAATGTTCAGACAGCGTTTCCTCCACTATTGAGCAAAAGTACAAAGGCAACCTATGAATTTGCTTCATAACTTTATTTTTGTCTTATTTTTTATTTTAATTTTATTTTTTATATAAATTTATAACTGGGGTTTTGCAAAGACTGTAGCAGGAGAATTGTATTACAGCTTTGCGCTGAACTTTTTCATAGTGCGTTGAGTTTAAACATAGCTACTGTACATACCAAATTGACAACTTTTGTTATGTGAAAGTCAATAAGGAGTTTTCTGGTTGTTGAACCACCTCATCAAATATAAAACTAATAACAAAGCCCTGACACAAAATCTGTGTGTTCCGGTCTAGTCTACTACAAGACTTCAAGGCTAGTTTAATAATTGGTAGCTTTGATTTCTAAGGACGCCATTAAAACACTGTTTGGAAGAACGTGATCTAAACTACACAGTGATCCATTTTAACAAAGCTTCAAACACCAGCTGCCATTAGGAAAGCATCACAACACAGGTGTTAATTGCTCCAGTCACACAGCTGATGTTCTGGACACAGGGGAAGCCAAGTGCTGCACTTAAAATGGCTCTTGATTGGAACGGAAATGGAACTTGATGAGGCTTGAGCTGTGTCCAGAAAATTCACCTGAGAGTAAAATTGATTCATTACTACACTACACTACACTATGCTTATGCTCTAGTGGAGAGGAACACATGAACATATTTAATGTGACATGTATTTTAGCCAAATAAAGGCATGCACCTTTCCTCATTCAGAAATGCAGTGTCATTATTGTGTAACTGCAGCACCCCTGGACGAAAATGACCTTGTTTTACCATGCTTTATACTTTATGTACCTTTTTTTTATACAGTGACCTCCTTTAGCAGCCTGTAGACAAAGCTTTTATGTAACACCTTAAAGGTTTTTTTTTTTTTTTTTTAAAGCAGAGAAAGAGGAAGGGAAGGGGAATAAAACAAAAAGGAGTGCTGCAGTAATTATGGCAATAAAAAAATGCATATGCTTAAATGAAGTCTGATGGATTACTGCAGGTGAAATCCAGCTGATTTAATATGATGGTATGAAGTTAATGGACATGTCTGGCACTGTGTTTTCTCTCCAGCTGGTCATCATGGCAGGCACGGTGCTGTTGGCCTACTACTTTGAGTGCACAAATATATTCGGCATCCACATCCAGGGCTTCTTCTGCAACGACGCCGAGCTCATGAAGCCCTATCCTGGAGTCGAGGAGAACAGCTTCATCCCTCCGCTCATCCTCTACTGTGTGGTGGCTGCAGCTCCCACCGCTGTCGTGAGTAAAATCCTTCTGTTTAAACTTTTTATTGAACACACATTAAATTAAATGGGGAGGTGAGTCAGAAACACATGCAAGGTTTTCTGGAAAGGTTTCACATATGTGCTACAGGGGTTCAGCACAAGAGGGCGCTCAGTGATCAGTATTTGCAGATGTATCCAGCTCCAGATGTACTGCAGATGCAGAATCCAGATCCATATGGTAATGATGGTTATTAGGCAAGACTGCAAGGACATGATGCATTTTTCCTTTTGATTTTTAATCTTTGTAGCTCAAGGTGCTACAAAGGCACTATTCAATCTCCATGCATCTAAGGACAATCATATTCTGCAGAGTAGAGATGCGTCTAGAACATAGATTTAAAACATTCCAATGAGTCACAGGATCTAATATGTAGGGGGGAGGATATTCCAGAGGCGTGGCGCTGCCAGCGAGAAGGCACGATCTCCTTTAGTTTTCAAACAAGGTTTTGGAACACTTAAAAGGAAACTCTGAGACGATCTTAGAGGTCTAGCAGCACAATGATGCTGTAACAGGCTGGAAATATATTCTGGGGCAAGTCCATGTAAACCTTTAGATTTTATGGTATTGTAATCAATTGGTACATTGTAAATTGTTAGATCCTGGTCTTTATAACTTTTTGACTATAGCTGTAGCTAAGGCTGATGTATCTGTTTATGCTACAGCACTGTTGAATTCTCCAGTTTGATCGGTCAGGTGTTGATTCATTTTCTATAACAGTGGTTAATACGTATAGTGGCAACTAATTCACAAGGACCAGCACACAGAAAATCTAAGCCTAAAAAAAAGTATGAAGAAAAGAAAACGTGTAATTGTTGACATGGTGACGCTTTCTGTAAGGAAATGTTTATTTAACGCTTATGGAAGGAGTCTCCAGTGTCAGTGCTTTGTAACAGTCAGTAAGACTTTTCCACCACAGGAAGGTCTTTAGAGCAGTGGTCACCGACCCTCTTCCTTGAGATCCACCTTCCTGCAGGTTTCATCTCCAACCAAAATCGAACACACCTGTTTCTTAAGGCAATGATTAGATGGTGCGGTGGGCACCATTATGATTGGAGCTAAAGTCTTCAGGAAGGCAGATCTCCAGGAACAGGGTTGGTGACCACTGCTTCAGAGGACTTTCCAGTTTCTCTGTAACAAAAAAAAGAGACAGTGTGTTTAATGAAGGAACAACTGTTTATAGCTGTTACAACATGAAATGTGACAATAAGTAGATAAAAAGTATGATGTCATTATTTAATAAATCAAATAATTGTACTCATTAGTAAATTGCTGTAGTATGAGAGTAATACTACAACATACATCACACCACCTCGTTGATTCGTTTTCTATAACAACGTGCCCTGTCATGTTTACTTACCTAACCCATATCTTGCCCTTGTCACCCCTTGTCAGCTTAAAATCCTGGCTAAAGGGGTGTACTATGTGCCCCATCATCTGAGCTGTGAGATATTGGAGGCTTTTTATTTTACTATGCTAAGCCTAGAGCTGATGAAACGAGCTTTCATTAGGAGCACAGTGTGCTGCCCTCAGGAGTAAAAAATGCATTAAAGCCTAACTGGCCCACAGAGCCCACAGGTGTTTCCTCCACTAGCTTGGACTTTCTTGCTGCTTCATTCCTCTTGGCATAAGTGCACTTAAGAGGTAGCCGCTTTCTTTCCGTTCACAGCATGATGACTGTAAAATCTTTGCCTTTTTATCAGCCAAAATAACTTTCAGATAAACTGCTGTTCACTGCCAGAGAGAGGCTTCTCATATTGGTGAAATATTCTGAGAAGACGGAGAATACAGTCAGATGAAATAATAGTATTTCATAAGTGTAAGAAGTGCCAAAAGTGTAAGAAAAAAACAAGGACAGAACTAGAGATCGACCGATAATCGGTTTTACTGATATTTTTCCCAATATTTAAGCATTTTGCCATAATCAGATGTCGGTTTTGTTATATCGGGTCCACCGATAAATGGCGCCATCTTGTGGACGTTTTGAGAATTGCACGCAGAACCGTCATTGCAGCACTGCATCTGTTTTTTTGTACTTTATTTGTTTTACCTGTTTGTTTACCTCATGGAAGCTTTTATTTTTTTAAAAAAAGACACTTTATTAACAGTGCACTTTATTTATTTTTTATTTTTTTGCATTCTTTCAGACCCCTCTATTTATTGGTGTATAAATAAGAGTTGTTTTGAATGCAAGGAGGAAGTGAAATTGACAAAATTGTTATAAATATAATGGTTTCTTCAGTTCAGTGGTGTTATTGTGTCAAAAACAGGAGTAAAACAATAAATAACCGATATGCAAAACCGATATTTATCGGGCACATAAACATGCAAATAATCGCTATCAGTTATTAAAAAAAAAATCAATATCGGTCGATCTCTAGACAGAACTATAGTTTCAGTTAGTGATGCATGGAAATGAAAAATTCTTAGAACATAGATACTAAAAAATTTGTAATACTTTTAGTGGTTACTCATAGTGGTTAAGAAGTTGGGCTACTGATCGGAAGATCGTGAGTTCAAATCCCAGCACCATCAAGCTGCCGCTGTTGGGCCCTTGAGCAAGGCCCTTAACTCTCAACTGCTCAGATGTATAAATGAAATAAATGTAAGTCGCTCTGGATAAGAGTGTCTGCCAAATGACGTAAATGTAAGTGTAAAAAAAAAAAATCTAGGTAATGTATTTAATGTATTACATTTCTTTAATGTATTTGTTTTATTTTATGTCTTTGGGTGAAACAGGTTAAAGTTTTCAGTGGAAATTATTTTTACAAAAACAAATCTTTCATCTTTGGACATTTTCAGTCAAAACTTTTTGGTGTCCAATATTCTAGTATGACTTGTTTAGTTTTTGTTTAAAAAAAAGAAAGAAAAAAAAGGCACAAGTATAGCAGAATATAATAAATTCTGAGGACTTCAGAGGAAATGGCAGTGCATGCTAACTGCACAGAACAACAGAATAAGCTAGATGGCATAATATTGTTAAGAAGCTGTCATGCCTCCACTTCTAAAATATATGAATTAAATATATGAATCTAAAATAATATATGATTCATACAAAATGAGAAAGGGAATGTTTAAAGCAGTACTATAGCGTTTTGTTTTATTGTTGCTGCTGCTGCTGCTGCTGCTGTTGTTGAATTATTTTCCCTCCAATCTCCGTCTACCATTTACACAAGTAATGTTTCCAGAAACCTGCTTACTCAAAACTCACTTGAAATGAAAGTGTTAGGAATATCTTTTGAATAAAAATATGCAACTATATTCTGAGAAGTTTCAAATGTTCAATTTAGGATTAGACAGACCTGAGAGACCTTACAGTAATTGTGTGTACTTATGCTTTTGTCGTATCCATGTGCAGTCAAACCCACAAATTCTTTCCTCTGAAAAAGTAGTCTAATCCATGAAAGGACAAATTATGCAGGTTTACAGCTTATTTGGCAGAAAAAAATCATTGAAGTATTGTACTGTATTAAGTATTGAAGTGTTGACTGTGTTGATTAATTTTCTATAACAGCAGCTCTGAAGGTAGTTCCACCTGCAGTGTAAATCACAAGTTTATATTAATGCTGTCATTTTATTATGTTATTGTTTCTATAGTAATATCTTCCAGATAAATGAATATTTAAAAAAAAAGAAAAAAAAAAAGAAACACATTCCTAAATAAGTTTACTGTGAGGAGATGTATTAAGCATTTTTAAAAGGAGTCTCCACTGTCAGCACTTTGTACCAGTCAGAGGTAAAGCTGTAATTTGAAGTTTTCTGACTTCTGTCTTCAGGACAGAGGGCTTTGCATTTTCTTGATAACATTACAACCTGCTTTTTTGTCTTATTAACTTTAAGAGGAAGTAAAAGCTGAAGGAACGGCTCTTTAGAGCTGTGACAATAAGTATAAACTTGTTTTACAGATGGTCCACAACATTAAATGTAACTATAAATGGGTAAAATGTGCATGTCTTTCTTCTAATAAATTGAAATGATCATCATTGGTAATTTGCTGTGCTGTAAGCAGAATGAAACACTTTGGCCACATCACACATCCTGGTCATTGATTATTTCCCTACAACCGCATGTCACGTCATACGAGACACGTCCATATGAAACAACTGTCCTCTAGGTTTTTCTGGTCAAAAATCTTGTCTGTGGTAATCGGCAATACTCTGTAGATATGGTGCATAGAGATGAGGATGAAAGCTCTTTCAGTATTCCATTAAGCACATATACATATTTAAAAACTTTTAAATTTTTTACTGATTCCCCATGTTATTCTTACTGGTGTGCAGATCTTCATTGGTGAGATCTCCATGTACATGATGAAATCCACAAGAGAGGCTCTCATTGCCCAGGAGAAGATGATTGTTACTGGAGAATGCTGCTACCTGAATCCACTCATTCGCAGGATCATCAGATTTATCGGTGAGCCTCTTCTTTTGTGGTGGTGCTTGATGAGCTCCTTTTGAAAAATTGCCCTGAGGCAGAAAAGCACTGGTCAGCCTGAGGGCAGGAAAGACAGGAACACATGACCTTTCCCCGTTGCTCTGGTTTTTAATCCTGAGTGGGACAGCGTGGTTCTGACAGAGTTTTCAGAATAAGTAGACATTACATGAGGAAAAGCGAACACTGGCACCATTAACAAAACATCGCTCTGATTCTCAACATCCAGTTTCCAAAATATCAATATTAATAAGAACATAACGGCCCCTACTATACACCAATCAGCCATAACATTAAAAACCACCTGGCTAATATTGTGTAGGTCCGTCTTGTGCTGCCAAAACAGCTCTTAGCTGTCGAGGCATGGCCTCCACAAGACCTCTGAGAAGAAGAAGAAGCAGCCTTTATTTGTCACACACACAGTACTGTGCAAAGTTTTAGGCACCATATTTTTTTAGTACAAACTTTGTAACAGACTTTTTATTCTATGACTTAGTCAGCACAAAAAACATTTTAGATTCCCAAACATTAGTCTTCTAGCACAAAATTAAAATGTTTGTATGTCATTAAAGAAAGCAGCATATTACGTAAGAGACCAGTTTTCAGACAAAAAACACAATGAAGGCTGCTGGGTTTTGCTGCAAAAATAAGAAGCAAGTGTGAAAGTCAAAGTCTCCAGAAGAACTGTGGCTGGTTCTGCAAGATGCTCAATAAAACTTACCAGCTCATTTCCTTATAAAACTGCACAAATTGTATCGGAGGCTACTATTTTTATTTTTTTGATGCAACAAATATTGACTTTTTCCATTTACTACTGTTTACTGCTCTTTATGGTATTTTTTTAAAATGTAGAAACATTTAATTTCATTATTTTGAAGGCATCTTTGCTCTACAGCATTTCTTTGTATGTGCCTAAAACTTTTGCACAGTACTGTACATTACAGCACAGTGAAATTCTTTTCTTCGCATATCCCAGCTTGTTAGGAAGTTGGGGTCAGAGCGCAGGGTCAGCCATGATACGGCACCCCTGAAGCAGAGAGGGTTAAGGGCCTTGCTCAAGGACCGTCTGATCAGTAACCCAGAGCCTTAACTGTTGAGGCACCACTGCTGCACTGAAGTGGTGCTGTGGTATCTGGCACCAAGACATTAACAGCAGATCCTTTAAGTCCTGTAAATTTCCTTTCTGTCATAGTCAGCGTGAACTTTTTCAGCAATTTGTGCTACAGTAGCTCTTCTGTTGGATCAAACCAGATGGGCTAGCCTTCGCTCCCCATGCGCATCAGGGTGTCCTGGGTGGTCATGACCCTGTCGCCGCTTCACCGGTTGTCCTTCCTTGAACCACTTTTGGTAGGCACTAACCACTGCTTACTGGGAACACCCCGCAATGCCTGCGATTTTGGAGATGCTCTGACTCAGTCGTCTAGCCATCACAATTTGGCCCTTGTCAAAGTCGGTCAGATCCTTATGCTTGCCCGTTTTTCCTGCTCCCAATACATTCACTTTGAGAACTGACTGTTCACTTGCTGCCTAATATATCCCACCCTATGACAGGTGCTACTAAAACAGGATAATCAGTGTTATTCGCTTCACCTGTTGGTGCGTTTATTGTTATGGCTGATCGGTGTAATCCTGGTAAGATTTTCTGCCATGTCTATTTTTCTCCTACTTGAGGAATATTGATAGGGAGTTTTTGATGTGGCTTCACCTCTTAAAAAATCCATCTCAGGTCTGGCTGAGAGAGCTTAGTCCTTCAGCATTACTTGACCCTGATGCATATTTCAGAAGAGACTCCCGTAATGATGTCCACTGAGGCCTGGTATTGCAATGATGTGGACCATTGTATTCAATTCTTTTCGCTCTGTGCGCATAGACACGGGGAATGTGTTAGCGTTTCGTTCTCCCCCTCCACGTTTCTCTTTTTCTCCGGCGGTCGTAGTCATGAGTCATCTATCTTCTAGCTCATTGGCAGCCTGTAGACAGCGAGAAGCTCCACCAATTATATCACATCTCTCATTGATCTACAGTTTCATGCTGGAGTGAAGCTGAATAATGTCTTGTATCACAAGGTCAAAAAGAAAAGTGAAATGGTAGAGAAACGACTCTTTTAACGACTCTTTTCAAATGCATGATTCTTGACAGTCCTGCTTACATTGGTTGCTTGTATAAATTTGGTCAGTGGGACGATGTCATCTGATGAAACTAGAAAATCCAGGGAGGAAAAAAAAAAGTCCTGCCAACAGTAGATCTGCACATGTGCTTCCAAGAATTTCTAATCTGTTTGGCCGTGTTGCTTGAGTCCTGATTGAGAGGAGCAAGACTTAATTAATGTGCTGGCATTTCCCACCACAGGTGTGTTCGCGTTTGGCCTGTTTGCGACAGACATCTTTGTGAATGCCGGGCAGGTGGTGACGGGCAGCCTGGCACCGTATTTCCTCACCGTCTGTCAGCCCAATTACACAGGCACCGAGTGCCGCGTCAACCACCAGTTCATCTCCAATGGCAACATCTGCACAGGGAACCGGGTGGTGGTGGAGCGAGCCAGGAGATCCTTCCCGTCCAAAGACGCCTCACTTAGCGTCTACTCGGCCGTCTATGTCACTGTAAGAGTCTCACGTTTCCTCCTTTTAGCATGTGGCTCATAAATCATACTTTATTTATAGCATAGTGCTATTGAATTCTCAAATCTGATTCATCAGAAGGTGTTGATTAATTTTCTGTATCAGCAGCTCTGACAGTAGTTTCAGCTGCAAGGCAAATCAAAGGTTTGTGTGAATATACTTGTTCTAATACGTTATCGTTTCTATAGTAACTTATAACGACGAATAAACTGGTTTATAAAGTGTCGCTATTGAACATGTTGGTTTGGTTGCATTTTTTGGAAAGAGACATTTATTTAACATTTACGGAAGGAGTCTACATTGGCAGCACTTTTTAACGGTCAGGATGTTTGCTGCATTTGACTTACCTCAGTTGTGGGAAGTCAGAGTTCCTTCCCCGTTTACAAAGTGACAATCAAATCAGCATGGCTGCGCACATCATTAGAAATAAACAAACTAAAACTTCTTACATTTAAATGAGTTTAAATGAGTTATACTGTATATATAAGCATTAGATTTAGATTAATCAACATACAGATATATTCATTTGTTAAATCTAAAACACGCTGTTTGAGAAATAAAATATACCTCACTTATCTGAGATAGCTGCCTAGCTTGTGGCTAACTAAAAACGTACATGGGGGCGTCTATATTTCCAATTCGTCTGTCTATTGTGTCAAAAATGACATAATTCCACTTAGGATGTAATGCAGCATTATACAGTGCCTGGAACTTCTTAATTATTGCCCTGATGGTGGAAATGGGCATTTTCAATGTTTGTGCTATTTTCTTATAGCCAATTCCCATTTTGTGAAGCTCAACAACCTTTTGCTACACATCACAGCTATATTCCTTACCCACAAAGGAATTTGGCCTATGTGTTACCTCATATTTATACCCCTGTGAAACAGGAAGTCATGGTTGAACAATTTCCTGTACCTAGTCACCCAGGTGTACTAAAAATTTTTTTTAAAATATCAGTGGGAATATACTTCAAATATCTTTTTCTCATATGATTTCATAGGGGTGCCAATAATTGTGGCACATCTATATTTAACAAAGATTATATATATATATATATATATATATATATATATATATATATATATATATATATATATATATATATATATATATTTTTTTTTTTTTTTTAAATAAACCTGCACAAATTGTACTGGAGACTACTATTTTTATTTTAATTTGAATTTTTTTTTTGTCACACCAAATATTGACTGTTTCATTTACTACTGTTTACTGCTCCTTACTGTATTTTTTTACAGTAGGCTGGTGAGAGAATGACTAATTATAAGTGCTATAACAAGTGGTAACTGGAACTAACTTGTTTTGCGGATGTTACATAACATTTGATATAACTACAAATTGATAAAAGGTATAACGTGCCATTCTTTAATTAATTTTATTAGGGTACATTTCTACCACATTTAGAAAGCTAGATGCATACCTTTGAATTGATATAATTGTTTTTTTTTTTTTTAAATGTTAATATCTCAACATGCCCTATTTTGTTACTTCTGGTGATGAAGGAAAATTTGCATGCAACTGTATGTCTTATATTTTTATAAGGTTTTTATATTTGTGCTTTTATATTGATGTAGTAGTCTGATTAGTAGTTGTATTTGTGTGTAAGCTGCCACAGCAGCATAGGCCTTGTTCTATTTCCTGCATGCAACAGTGCTGTGAAAATCCATCCAATCAATTTCCAATTCAGAGAAGAAATGACTCTGCAAGACCTGGATTGAAATGCTGTGCTATGCATCTCCTTCTGGAAATACAAATTTGTTTTATTTGCTCTCACGTAATTGAACATAATCTCGTCAGGCTGTATGCATTTAAATAGCGAGAGAATCCTCCATGGTGTATGTCTGCATGTCCGTGCTTGTGTATGTGAATGTGTGTTTCAGATGTACATCACGAGCACGATCAGGACGAAGAGCAGTCGTCTGGCAAAGCCTGTGCTATGTCTGGGGACGCTGTGTGCTGCGTTTCTCACCGGACTGAAGCGGGTGTCAGAATACCGTAATCACTGCTCGGATGTGGTTGCTGGCTTCATCCTGGGAGCCTCTATCGCTCTGTTTTTGGTCAGTCTGATGGGGCACGCTTAATTCATGACTAGCCTTGTCACAATTCTGCGTTGTTAGCTGATGATTTGTGTAATACAAACAGTCGTGATTAACTTTTGATGTGTTTTAAGTATCCGCTTATAGCATATTGCTGCACATGACATAGAGAATAGTCATTTATCATTGTTGTTGAAAACAAATGTCCCAAATAGCTAAATATGAATAAGGCATCACGTTCAAACAATCAGAGTTTTGCATTGCAGGGACTGTGTGTGGTGAATAACTTTAAAGGCGCTCACTCGACTCCTACCAAACGGAAGACGGAGGAATACCGTGGCCTCCCGCTCATGACGTTCCCCCGTGTGGAGAGCCCACTGGAGACCCTCAGTGCACAGGTAGAGCCTTCACCCCCATCATTACCATCTTCATACAAATAGAGGTGTAATTGATGTTTGTAACGGTACAAACATTTGTCTTATCTATTCCTGCATGGGTGAATCTTGTTTTGCATGATTCATGATAGGTACGGCGGCTCGGTGTGGCGGAGGTGTATTTGACATGCTCATTAAAAGGTTATTTTTCATATGTCACATTATGAAGGATTTATATGCAATAAATGGCTTAGATTAAAAGATTCATCCGGCTAAATTCCTGCCAGAGTAAAAGTAAATCGATATTTGGCTATTTCACATAACATTTATTCTACCTGTAAAACAGCACTCCAGGCTGCTATTTGTTATAGTCTACTTTAGGTTCTTTCCCCCCCCCCACCCAGTGCTGTATTGTTTCCTGAGTTGACAGTGCTAAGTTGACAATCCCTGTCAGACTAGGATAATATATTGCTGTATACACACTTAAGAAGACACAGTGCAACATTTAATTCGAAATCCTTGTATTTCACTTGTGTTTTTACTCAAGTAGATTTTATTTGTACACTGTTATGGGATTTTATGGGATTCTTGGCACCGAGCTAACCTTAACTCCTGGGATAGCAATATCCAATTCCCATACCACCTATCCTAGACAGGGTCACGGGGAGCTTGGAGCCTACCCCAGGGAACTTTGGGCACAACCCATAACCGGGCACAATCGAATATACATTCACGGACAATGTGGAAATGCTTACAACACATGTCTTTGGACTTGGGGAGGAAACCGGAGTACCTGGAGGAAATCCCCGAAGCACAGGGAGAACATGCAAAACTCTGGGCACACAGGGCAGAGGCTAGATTAGAGCCATCAACCCCAGGAGGTGCGAGGCAAAAATGCCAACCACTAAGTCACCGTACACCCCATGACTACCATAAAAACATTAATATTACTAATTTTTTATATTAGTGTTACTATTATTAATATTACTGTTTTTAGCCATATTATAAATAGGTTAATTCAAAATGCAAAACAAATAATGATGTGCTGCGTAAGTCTCGGCATCTGCTACTGTGCAAAAATATGCTGTAGCTGGGATGAGTGATCATATATATATCAATAGATCAATATATAATATCAGTATTGGGATAAATACGTAAGAAATAAGACACTTCGGGACATACCACAATACTGTAAAGTGCTTGATTCTGATTGGTCAGATGGCGTTGATTAATTTTCTATAACAGCAGCTCAGACAGTAGCTATGGCTGTAAAATTGTAGCTAATGTAAAACGCTATTGTTTTTATAGTAGTGATTTACTCAGGGACTTGTATGGTGGATTCTCCACAAATATAGATTGAAAAAAACAAACAAACAAACAGAAAAACTTTTTGTTGATATGGTTGCTTTTCTGTAAGGAGATTTTTACATTTATCACAGGAGTCTTCAATGACAGCACTTTGTAACAGACAGAACACACAGCTTTTTAGTAACATGGCAGGCTAAGTTTTTATTGTCGTATTACCTTTTAAGAGGAAAAAAGAGAGGTTGGGGAGAGAATGACTGTTTTATATTTTTGGACGTTACACATCATTAGCTGTAACTACAAATTGATGAAGCATTTGACATGTTCTTTAATTAATATAAAACGAATGTAAATGTAACTCATTTATAGTTATGTTTAATGCTGTGGAACGTGAAACAAGTCAGTTCCTTTTAGCTTGTACATTATAGCAGCTCTAAAGTCATACCTCCAAGTTAATAAAATATAAAAAATAAAAACAGCTGCTTGTTTAACAGAGAAAACACAAAGCCCTCTGTGACAGAAATGTAAAATTTCAGCTTTACCTGAAGCACTGTCATGAAGCACTTACACTGGAGACTCCTTTTATAAATATTAAATTAACATCTCACAGAAAACATCACCATATCAACAATTACAGATGTTTTTAATCCGTTTATGTGGCATGTCAGCCATACAAATCCGTGAGTATGTTACTACTATGAAAACAATAATGTATTAGAATGAGGACATTAACATTAACATTACAGCCAGAGCTACTGTCTGAGCTGCTGTTCTGGAAAATTAGTCAATACCTTCTGATCAACCAGAATCAAGCGTTCAGTAGCGTCGCAATATATGATATTAGTCATGTTGCTGTAAAGCACAGCTGCCCCAGTGTGTATCTGCTAAATTGCTAAACTACAGCAGTTTAAAACACTGATGGCGCCATCTTTATGATCTATGACCAGGAAATATAATCCTTCTTCTCCTTGAATTGATGTTGCCACCACATGCAGTAGAGGAAATCCAAGCAGACAGCTGTACTGAGAGTGAGCGAGCAAAACAGCCAAGCTGACACAAAGCGAGATTTCTTTGCACTTTTGACAAACGCTGAAGGACACAAGCTAATCATCCTAGCGCACTTTGGGACCGGTCGTTACGGGAAATGCGCAGCGAAATGGAATTGGACATGTGCGGTAAGCACTGTGGGGGATGTCCACCATGCTGTCAGTGGCTCTTATCAGGACAAGCAAGATGGATGAAATGTGTGATTCAAGAAGAAATGGGGACGAAGACGACGAAATATCGCTTTCTCTTCTCATTGCATATTCCTTTTCTTCTGATTGATGCTTTGTCAGGGATCGAGGGAGAATATAAGAGAAATTTAGTGAAATGTTCTACACCAAATGAAACTTTGTCCTTGATGTGTCTCACTCAATCTTTTTTTTCCTTCTTTTTTTCTTTTTTCCTTTCAGAACCATTCAGCGTCCATGACTGAAGTGACTTGACTAAGGGGCCGGCACAGGGTCACCTTCACTTCACCTCAACACTTCTAGGCACAAGATGTTTTGTACTGTCGCATACTGTATAAAAAAAAAAAACAAAAACAAATGAAAAGAAAGAAAAAAAGAAATCAAAGAAAATAGTATTATGTTGGACCAAGTTAGAGGCAAATGTTTTGTACATTTTGTAAAACACAGTGCTGTAGCTTATCCTTCTGTTTTTTCTGATTCCACACCAGGAGTTACGCCTTCCTCGTCATGTTCTACATCACAAAGTCAAATCGAGTCTATATATGATGTTACTCAACTATCGATGTTATGTGGTATTTGTACAAAGAATTATTTTATGCTTATTTTTTCCTGTCAATTTTTTGACAAAGATCATCTTTTTTGTATTATTTTTATCTGTATAAAGCATTTTTGATCAACATTGCCTGCTGTTTCTCCAGGAATGTTTTTGGTATTCTTATTTTTTGATGTAATATAAAGATACACAATGAGTTGTGAAAAGCAGTTTTTTTCCCCAGTGGCATCTTTGAAATGTCATTACCACTGCATGAAAGTACAGACATTTGACGACATGTTTCATTCTTGTGTATTTTTTTTTCCTTTTAAGGTTTCTTTTGAAATGCCAAATATATTTTTTGATTTGTCCGTCAAATAAATAGTCTGTAGTTGAAATCTTGGACTGTTTGATTTTTGAAGAACACAGTAGATATCGGTGCACAAATAGGTATGATATTAGTGTTATTAGACCTCTTGGATTTCATTTTTATTGGCTTTGTTAGGTAAATGTTTGCTACTCTACTTGTCAAAGAAGTTGCAATAACAACTCTGGTCTGATGGATCTGATATGAAAAAACAAACAAACAAACAATCAAAAAAATTACTTCAACAGTAACGCTGCTTCACAAGTTTTTGAAATGGATCTGATGGTACTTGACTACACTGTATAACAGTCATCTTTCCTGAGATGAGAACACGGTTTCCTTTCACAAGAAGACAGGAGTTATTCTACTGAAGGACATTTGAGTAAGTTATAGTAATGATTAGGGAGGTACAGTGCTGTGAAAAAGTATTTGATTTCTTCTACTTTTTGTATATCTCATACTAAATTGTTTCAGAAATTAATGCAAAATCTAAGATAAAACAAAGGCAACCTGAGTAAACACAAAATACAGTTTTTAAATGATAATGGGTTAAAAGGTCTTACCCAGTAACACACTATGCCAAAATTGAAAGAAATTCCAGAAATGATTAGGAAGAAGGGGATTGAAATACATCAGTCTGGGAAGGGTTACAAAGCCATTTCAAAGGCTCTGGGACTCCGAAGGACCACAGTGAGAGCCATTATCTCCAAATGGAAAACTCAGCACAGTAGTGAACCTTCCCAGAAGTGGCCGACCTTCCAAAATTCCTCCAAGAGCATAGCAACTACTCATCCAGGAAGTCACAAAAGAGCCAAGGACAACATCAAAGGAACTACAGGCCTCTCTTGCATCAATAAAGGTCACTGTTCATGACTCCACTATCAGAAAGACACTGGGCAAAAATAGCATCCACGGAAGAGTGGTGAGGTGAAAACCACTGCTAATCCAGAAGAACATTAAGGCTCGTCTGAATTTTGTCTTGATAATCTTCAAACCTTTTGGGAAAATGTTCTGTGGATTGATGAGTTGAAAGTGGAACTGTTTGGAAGACAAACCTCTGTCTGGTGTTACATCTGGCGAAAACCAAACACAGAATTCCACAAAAGAGCATCAAACCTATGGTCAAGCATGGTGGTGGAGGTGTGATGGTGTGGGGATGCTTTGCTGCTTCAGGGCCTGGGCAACTTGCAATAATTGAGGGAAACATGAATTCTGCTCTCTACCAGAAAATCCTAAAGGAGAATGTCTGATTTTTAGTCCGTAAATTGAAACTGAAACGCAACTGGATTATGCAGCAAGACAAGTAGTAGTCCTAGTCCTAGAAGTAGGTGAAAGATTGATCACCAGTTATCGGAAGCATTTGGTTGCAGTTATTGCTGCTAAAGGTGGCACAACCAGATTTTACGTTTAAGGGGGCAATTAGTTTTCCACACGGGCGATAGGTGTAACTTGTTTTGCTTCAATAAAAATAAATAAATAAATAAAAACTGTATTGTGTGTTTATTCAGGTTGCCTTTGTTTTACATTGTATTTAATTTGAAGATCTAAAACTATTTAGTATGAGATATACACAAAAACAGAAGAAATCAGGATGGGGGCAAATATTTTTTCATAGTACTGTAACAAGCAGATTGATGCACTGATTTAACAGGCAACATACCATCCACCCAATTTTTCATACTGCTTATCAATCACAGGGTCACTTAGGAGCCTGGAGCCTATCCCAGGGAACTCTGGGCACAATCGCACACTCACTCACACAATTTGGAAATGTCAATCAGCCTACAACACGTATTTGGACTGGGGCAGGAAACCCCTGAAGCACAGGGAGAACATGCAAGCTCTGCACGCACACAGGGCAGAGGCAGGATTCAAGCCTAGAGCTGTGAGGCAAACATGCTAACCACTAAGCCAATTATAACAGACAACTGGTGTGTAAAAATTCATTCATATTTTAAAACTGATGTGTAAACAGGGTAGCAAGGTGATTTGCCCGCGACACTCATACTTAAAACACTCCTTCTCTACGTCATCATCATTTGTGAATTAACAGTAGGCTTGCCCAAGATTCTAAACGAAGTTGCTCACATATTGATCGAAGGCTAATTGCATTGTATCATATCATACAGTAGAAGATTCAGTGGTATTACGAAATATCAAATGGTTGCCTTAAGAATCTAAACTGTATCGTATTGTATAGAAGCCTGTAATCAGTGTGGACTAATAATCAGCATGGACTGTAAGTGTATTGACACTCAGTGTCAGTTGTGTAAACAAGCTAGCAGAGTTTGCAAAGGTGCCTATTAACAAATTTTAGGTTTGCTTTTAGAAACAGCTGCCGCCACTGTGTGGCTAATTGCTTACTGCTAACTGTGGAAGCGTGATTAATGACATTATCCAACACTTACTCCAGTTCTTCCTTCCACATTTTAGAATTAGACAATGGAAGCCAAATAAATATACTTCATTTACTTTTTTTCTATGATACCTAATGCATCACAACTTTACATTTAGATAAGGCTGTATTTACCTTAGGAAATATTACTTTAGTTTGTGATAATGTTAATATATGGTTTTCTCAGTTATGTAGAGATCCAATAGGATATGTGTAATGTCATCATGTGATTTAGAATGATTACTAATGGCCGGTCCAATTGCATCACTTTGCTTATTTGCTTAAGTTATTTGCTTCAGTGAAGAAGCCTACTTAGCAAACAATTCAGAATGCCTTTTGATTATAAACATAAAAGCAGAGCCTGAAAGCAAACTGAGAGGAAAGAGAAAGAATCGTACAGGGCAAAGATTCCACTATTAGCTAACGTGCTAACGTGCAATTTATGATATATTGGTATGTCTTCTTGTAGTGTAATAAAATACCAATATTTACTTAGCAAAGACATTCATTTGCTTGTTCAGGAGTAGTATTATAGCAGCTGTCATTGTTGCATGCTAATGAAACTTGGTAGCTAGACAGATTAGTTTCAGCTAAAATTAACTGATGGTAGCTGCATTTATATGATAACTACCAAAAGACCACAGTGTTCCAGTGTGTGCCAAAATATTGCACTGGGTTAACATTATTTGTGTCTGTGTGAATGACTAGCCATGCTAGTTTTCTGCTTGGCTATGATAGTGTTGGATGTTAATCAGGAATAGACAGTACTACTGGCCATAACAAGACTACGAGGTTACTCACTTTACGAGATGGTCAAGTGTGGGAGTATATGCATGCAAATATGTTATTTGGAAAGGCAATGAAAGTAGGGCCCAAATGTAATGCCTCCACATGGGGTGCCACATAGTGCCCCTGAATATAACCAGTAGAAATCATGCCCCTGAATATAACCAGTAGAAACTGAGCAAAGCATTGTGGGACGTATGCAGGTGTCAATGACTCACTAGAATCTATAGACTTTATGCTCTCTCTCTCTTTTTTTCACTTGTTTACTGCAAACACTACAGGTTGACAAATGGCCCAGCAATAAAGAATATGCAGTTAGAGAATATTTAAACCTCCACTCTGTTTACTCTGAGTCTTACAACTCAAAGCTCAGTGTAGACCAAAGGCTTTACTGCTGATTTCAGTTCTCATTGTGTTGATGACTGCACTCTTTCGCAAAGTGACAGACATAGGAGATATGAGCGTCTGCTAACTCTGGAACCTGAGTAGGGTGTTCACTCTAGAAAAAATACAGATCTTACCTTTTGTTGAACAAGCATCCTCCATTCAAAATATGGCATTTAAAGTGATAGATACAGAATGACTACATTCCATACACTTCATACTACTACACTCTTTACAACAGGTGCTGCTCTGCTTTCACGCTTGACCTTTCATACCATACCCAAGGGGATTGGTTCAATCTGATGCCTGTTTAACTACAGGGGTTAAAATGGACAGTGTGTATTATAGATACAGTAGATTGTTATGGCACTGCAAATCTATGCAGTGTCTATTGCACAGATGCTGCAATATGTCTTAGCTACACTATATAGGCAAAAGTATGTGGACACCTGACCATCACACTTATATGTGCCCATTCCAAAAATCAATGGCATTACAACAGATTTAGTATCCTTTTGGTGTTATAATAGCCTCCACTCTTCTAGTAAGGCTTTTCACTACATTTTGGAACATGGCTGTGGGGATTTGTGCTCATTCAGCCACAAGAGCATTAGTGAGGTTAGGCATTGATGCCAAGTGAGAAGGCCTGGCATGCAGTCTGTGTTCAAATTCATCCCAAAGGTGTTTGGTGAGGTTGAGGTCAGGGCTCGGGCCAATCACATTCTTCCACATTGGCATACTTATACTATATACAGTGCTGTTTTTGTGTATATCTGTGTATATACATACATATCGGGGCAGTGGTAGCTCAGTGGTTAAGACAGTGGACTACAGCTTGGAAGATTGTGAGTTCAAATCCCAGCATTGCTAAGCTGCCACTGCTGGGCCCTTGAGCAAGGCCCTTAACCCTCAACTGGTCAGTTGTATAAATGAGAAATGTAAGTTGCTCTGGATAAGGGTGTCTGCCAAATACCGTAAATGTATATCTCATACTAAATTGTTTCAGAAATTAAAATTAGTTTTTCACATGGGTGATAGGTGTTGGATAACTTTTTTTTTTTTTTGCTTCAATAAAAAAAAAAAAAAATAATAAAAACTGCATTGTCTGTTGACTCAGATTACCTTTGTTTTACGGTGCATTTCGTTTGAAGAACTAAAACTATTTAGCACGAGATATACACAAAAACAGAAGAAATACACATACTTTTTCACAGCACTGTACTAAAAGTATGTACACTTTTTGTGAAGAAAAAGTACATACTTTTGTTTGTGTATTAAGAGTATGCAAGTACTGGGACATACTAACACGTCATGTAATGGTAGAGAACGTTGTTGTCCAGAAGAGACCACTGTCGCCATAAACAAACTCCTCATTGCATTTCAGCTTTTCTTCATTCATTATTTTTTATATAATTTATACTATATAATTTAATTGATCATCTTCTTGATTTATTTTTTACACATTTCATTTACACCTCTCTAAAATGCATGCTTGAATTCGGCGAAGCAAACTTTCACAAAACTCCTCCTCCCTCACGCAAGGAGTTGTGGGAAATATTAGCTGAAAAAGTGTCCACGGATCCACACTTCGAAAATCTGCCGGAAATAGTAGACCATCTGGGTACCTTTGGGATACTCATTTCAACATACTACCATATGGGACATACTAATTCTCATCTCGGATTTAGTATTTAGTTATTTAGTAGGAATAGCATGCCATTTGGGATGCAGGGAACGTCTTTATGGACCTTGATTTGTGTACAGGGGCAGTGTCATGCTGGAACAGGTTTGGACCCGTTAGTTCCAGTGAAGGGAAATTTTTAAAACTACAGCTTACAAAGGAATTTTGTATAATTGTATGCTCCAAGTTTGTAGCAACAGTTTGGAGAAGGTCCACATATGGGCGTGATGAGGTCTCTGATCCTATGTATGCAACCATAATCTGGATTGTATTCTGAATAAGATATTAACTACAACCATTAATTTCCTCTTCTTGTCTCCGGCTGGATTGAAATCCGACTTTTGTATTGCAAAAGACATGCAAATCAGCTAATAACACTTGATTTCCTGTGTTGTTCCATATTTCCAGTTATTTGATGCCAAAGATGGTTTCTGCATCAGAAGTTGTGATTTTGCATGTTGTGTTTAATTCCCTTAATATAACCAATTTTTGTTGGACCACGTGTCACTATGTAACACACAGGCTCCCAACCGTGATCCTGGATTACCCCTTGTCCTGCATCAAACACACCTGATTCAACTAATCAGCTAATTAACAGAGTTAATGAGTTAAAGTGTGTGTGTTAGATCAGGAAAAAAGTCCAAATGTGCTGGACAGTGCATACTTCAGGACCAGGATAATTTAATGTAATGACAGCAGTTTGGTTATATGTAGCTTGGAGAGGTGAATATATTTATTCTAGCAATGCACTGACATTTGGGCCACTTCAGTCAAAAATGGCATTTCTGAAAGAGAAAAAATGGCTGAAATCTTTTGACTTAAAAAAAAAAAAAAAACATGGAACACTCATCATATGGAACACTTTACAAATAATTTTAATGGTGGATCCAGAGCCTGGTTGTAAGATGGGTCACATACTGCATGGGACCATCACAGGGCACACACACAGACACAGACACACACACACATAAATATTCACATCTTATTCACACACACACACACACACACACATACATTAAAATTCACATCTTATTCACACCTAGGGGCAATTTATCATTGCCAATCCACCTACCAGCATGTTTTGCACACAGTACCAACTGTGGACCATGAAGAGTTGTACCTGCTGCACCACCACGTCATTGTTAATAATGATTACAAAGTGGTTAAAACAACCCCCCCACCCCCGCTTTGTTCTCCTGTACCTACATGCTCAAACTGTTTGAGCAGCAGCAGATCAGCAGTAAAAACACTGGCTATATGGACATTTTCTATGATGGGCATTAGACAGGCGATAATTATAAGATTAATATTGCTTGTTTAATACCACCTCATTTACATCCCAATCCCATCAATCTACAGAACACAGAAACTAGCATGCCACTGCCATCTGTAACCAGTATTTGAATTGATTAAAAAAATTCACAAACCACAGTGACAAAGAGCCAAGTAAAACTAAAAAAGTTATGAATTCATCACCAGCCATTCTCTACTGTAGAGGATATCCTAGCTAAAGGATCATGCCTCATTCCACGGTGCCTTTTTTAGATTGTGTTTTATATAATTTTCTACTTGAAATGTAAAAAACAAACAAACAAACAAACAAAAAAACCTTTTGCATTTTCAGACATAGTATGTCCAGAATTTCAGTTTCAGCAAGAATGAATCTCAGATCTCCTGAATTGATAAGACACTGCAGTTAAATTTGTTTTAATTGCATCTTAGTTGTATTTACATTTACTTTCATTTTTGTATATAAAATCCTAAATCCTGAAATAAAATGACCCAATGTGTGTGGTCTCTGTGTTTCACATTAGCGAAACCTGCCAACAGAATGTACCCAGGAATACAAATAAATCCACTCAGACCAAGTGTAGTGCAAATGAATGACTGAGCCTCTGAGATCTTAATGTATTTCAAAGCTTGTTTTTAATTAAGAGATTCAGAATCCTTTCACAGGTCACGGTAAAGACTCTTCTTGTTGCAACCAGAGAGACAGCATTCATGCTTCCTTATATAAAACGGTTTAGTGCTTTATATTGATATGCAGGAGGTGCTATCATACATCACAAACTGACACCTTAAATAAATATCTATCGCTCTGATGCACAGCGCGCTTTTCCCCTTCCACTGTCACACTGCCCATTGCAGTTCCACACACACACACACACACACACACACACACACACAAGAACACACATACACAAAAAGGGTTTGTATCCAAATTTCTCACTGCCTTGTCCATCCTATAGACCAATCGGTCCAGATAGATGCCAAGAAGAGCATTCAAAAAGAGAAAAATAAATAACACAGAGAAAAATAAAATGCTCTTTTAAAAATATGTGCAGAGGAACATGAAAAGCTTCGACATGGGAAGCAAAATAATCCATCATTAACTTTGCAGAGTCACAGACTTCCCAAAAACAGCTCCAGATATTGCTCTAGGACTCGGGTGCCATGTTGGTTCTCTGGTACTGTTCCAGCTCCTTTTTCTTCTTCATGGCCAGCTGCAGCTGCTGTTTGATGATCTGAATGTGAGTCTCCAGGTCAGTCAGCTCCTGCACTATGGGGCTGTGTGCCAGGCCCAGCAGGTCTGTTTTCCCATTCGACTGTAGAGGAAGCTGTCTCTTCAGCTGTGGAGGAGGAACAGGAGGAGGAGAAGGAGGAGGAGGAGGAGGGAGCTCTTTACACTGTAAACACTCCAAATTGTTCTGCTGCTCCTCTTGTTTGGAAAGCCGACGACGTGGGCAGACTGAGTTTTCACAGACGTTCCAGAGATTTTGCTGGTTGTTTCCAATGTTGCACCTTTTCACAGAGGAAAGAGATGAAGGCATGATTTAGTCCAAATACATGTCTTTATGCTTATATTAAAAAATATGTGTGGCGGCCTGGTAGAAATCTTGACGGTTTCTACTATATATATATATATATATATATATATATATATATATATATATATATATATATATATATATATATATATATATATATATTCATTTTCTGTTAAAGTTATGAGGTCTAAAGTAAACTTTAGGAATACATTGTAAAACCAAACAAGTGGAACTCAACCCGACAGAGATACCTCCACTGCCAACAAGTCTAGTCCTTCTTGCTACAAAATTCAAAAAAATTCCAAAATCGTGTCAGTTCATCGACTGGTTACTGATTATTCCATAAAAATCTTACAAACCACTCATTCTTGAGATAGCAAGAATGAGTATGCACAGACAGACAGGGATGCACAGAGAGAGGGATGCACAGAGAGAGGGATGCACAGACAGACAGGGATGCACAGAGAGAGGGATGCACAGACAGACAGGAAGAAGCAGGGGTTGGCAGACAAACTGAAAACATAAAAATATTAGGTTTTTTTCCAACCTAAAACTGTATTTATTGGTAATTTATTGTTTGAATGTTGAATTCTCTTTCAAAACATCCAAGGTTAGCAATTATAACCTTATTACTACATAAGAGGGTAAATGTTTTCTGTTCTTGAAGGTTTTACTAGCTTGGTATTTCATGTTGCAGCGTTGTTTAAAAAAATTGTTAAGATGCTGTTGACTTTGACAAATAAACCAACAACAAATATTTATAATGGAAGGAGAGTACTTATTTGTCTTCCCGGTATAAAAAGATCTTCAGACATTATCACATTAGTGATGTTATTACATTTTTAAAAAGTTTTCTTTTAGGTATATTAGTATAATATTCTTAGATATTCACAAAAAAATCTATATTTATTTTATAGTCTATCAATTAATTACTTTATAATTATATTGCTTTTAAAAACAGTAGTGGGTTTAATTATTCATGGAGGCATGCTGTTAGGAATCTAGAACCCAACAAGCTGAAAGGAGGGGGAAAGGAGGGCCAAACTTCAAGCATACACAGCTTAAATTTGGTTTTTGAATCCATTTATTCTTTTGAGAAGTAATGTATTCAAATGACTAAGCAGATATACAGGTACTTCAGAGAGGCTCAAATCAATCCTGGCAAGAATTCAACATGTATTAGTTGAAAATTTCTCAGTGAATATAAAAAAGCTTCATAGCAAAAGGATCACTTTGATCCTATTCTTTGGTTAAAAAAACAGTACCAATGTTTATATGCAGGTTATTAATCCAACAATGTAACAATGGTATATCCAGGAAAAAATACACCGGTCAGCCATAACATTAACACCACTGACAGATGACGGGAACAGCATTGATTATCTTGTTTCAGTGGCACCTGTCAAAGTGTGGGATATATTAGGCAGCAAGTGAACAGTCAGTTCTCAAAGTGTATATGTTGGAAGCAGGAAAAATGGGCAAGCGTAAGAATCTGAGTACTTTCACAAGGGACAAATTGTGATGGCTAGATGACTGGGTCAGAGCATCTCCAAAACGGCAGGTCTTTTGGGGTGTTCCCGGTATGAAGTGGTTAGTATCTACCAAAAGTGGACCAGGGACGTACAACTAGTGACCCGGTAACATGGTCATGGGCACCCAAGGCTCACTGATGCACGTGGGGAGTGAAGGCTAGCCTGCCTGGTCCGATCTCACAGACGAGCTACTGCAGCACAAATTGTTGAAAAAGTTAATGCTGGCTATCATAGAAAGGCATCAGAATACACAGTGCATTGCAGCTTCCTGCATATGGGTCTGCATAACTGTAGACTGGTCAGAGTGCCCATGCTGATCCTTGTCCACCACCAAAAGTGTCACAATGGGCACGTGAGCATCAGAACTGACCATGAATCAATGGAAGAAGGTGGCCTGGTCTGATGAATCACGTTTTCTTTTACATCATATGGATGACCAGGTGCGTGTGCGATGCTTACCTGGGGAAGAGATGGCACCACAATGCACTATGGGAAGAAGGCAAGTCGGCGGAGGCAGTGTGATGCTCTAGGCAATGTTCTGCTGGAAAGCCTTGGGTCCTGGCATTCATGTGGATTTTACTTTGACACGTACCACCTACCTAAACATTGTTGCAGACCAAGCTACATGGCAACAGTATTCCCTAATGACAGTGGCCTCTTTCAGCAGGATAATGTGCCCTGCCACACTGCAAAATTGTTCAGCAATATTTCTGAGGAACATGACAAAGAATTCAAGGTCTTGATTTGGCCTCCAAATTCCCTAGGTCTCAATCTGATCGAGCATCTGTGGGATGTGCTGGACAAACAAGTCCGATCCATGGAGGTCCTACTGCGGCCCTTACGAGGCTTGCAGGATCTGCTGCTAATGTCTTGGTGCCAGATACCACAGCACACCTTCAGAGGTCTTGTGGAGTCCATGCCTTGACAGGTCAGAGCTGTTTTGGACCTACACAATATTAGGCAGCTGGTTTTAATGTTATGGCTGATCGGTGTATATCTCTTACTACAATTCCATTATAACTAAAAGCTATAATGATTGATGGCTGTGTATCGCAGCAATGTAAACAAATCAGGAACAGTGCTAGTGCTTGTAAGGTGTGTAGGAATCTCAGAGCTTTCTTTTCTAGTCCATGTTTAATTTACCACAGAAGTTATATCTAATAGTAAAAAGCTAATTCTGAAAATAAGTTGACAGGCTTTAAGACATGCAAGGCATTTGAAAACTGAGCTGTTGTGGTGAACACTATGACTGGGCTCATAAGCTTCTGGCTGATTTGGTACCTTTGACACTAAATGGTATTGGATGCATGCATAAGTTTGACTTGATTACATGTAACAAAAATATAAATAGAGATTTTTTTTAAACAGATTGTTCCGGTATGGTACATGTGTAGATCTCTATTCAACTCTCATTAGTTTATTGGCTTCATTATCAGTTAGTGGGCAAATATAATTATCTGGACATGCTGTGTAATAATGGATCCTTACCTTTTTTCCGGTTTTGCAACAGTTGATAATTTGTCTTCATTGAAGGTCGGGTTAAGTGCTCGATGCAATCTCTGACAGAACAATCATATTAAGTGTTATTACAGACAACACAGAGCACAACTGGGAATATGATAATATAATTACCTCAAATTGACTCAGGTTTTCATTAATGCTCTAATACATCACTGAAATGGAATTATACTGAAGTCATCAGTCAGAAAAATAAAAAAATAGACTCACTTGACTTGTATGAAGCCAGTACTGTGGCTTGTTCTGCATCTTGGGTATCACCCAGCGATGGACAACGTGTTCAGCAATAGTGGTAAGGAGAGACAAAGCGACTCCTATGCACAGCATTACAAATAACCCTGAGAAATGTTTAATCCCCATCTGTAAAGTCTAGATATCAGAACAAAGTGCAAATTAGATTAAATCCGAGAGATTTAAAAAAATCCAGCATCATATGAAACGAGAGATTAAATGGATGACATATTGCTACAGGGCTTTGTTATATCATGTATATTTCATTACCTCTGTCACAGCAAAACTTCTTTTCCCACAGGGCACCACTTTGTACCACTTATCATGCAGCATGTCCATAAATCCATCTGACTTGTACTGGGAAACCAGCTCAGAGATATTTGAAGTCAGAGGCGAATTCTGTTTGAGACCAATGCCATAGCCTGTGAATTCAATTATTTGCAATGTTTATTAATGAATAAGAAACAGATGCAACTACAGTATGTAGACGTTCTAACATAGCAACACTACATGTGTGGTGGTCAGGGAAAGCCTGTCCGATGTTGCTGCTGCTAATTTCTGGCAAAAAGGCAAAAAAGAATCAGTTTTATTTCCTCCCAAAATGGGGTTTTCAGAACAACATATAGTAGACGATTTCACCATGTGAAGTGTTTTCCCAGGCTGCCACACATAATAAATCTGTACACAAGAATTCTGTGTATAATCTTTGTTATATTGAGATGCAAAGCACTATAAAGTCTTTATACATATGACAGCTGTGATCTTTATTATGCAAACTCTTAATTCTACAGATTCTACAGACATGGTGTAACACACTATGTATTATGTATGTTTTTCTTTAAACTGAAAATTTCTCTGTGCTAAACAATATTCTGCCACGCCCATAAACATGTAAGCAATGATGCAAAATGTTTTCAACTTTTTCCTTCATCTGGAATACATGGTAAATAGATTTCCTTCAACATTTTGAAATAAAAATGTTTCAACTCTTGAAAACCTGGCACTGATTTCAAAAACTGAAACGGACTATGACCAAAACACATTTTTAAGAACATTTCAAAATTTCAACAAGATTATTAAAATTCTACAGTATATTATGACTAGAATGTGTAATGTGGAATTGTATCACTGTATTATGAGTAGATTTGATATATTTCTCATGTTAGTTACATCGTTAAAGCCTAATTGGGGATAAAAAAAAAAGATTAATGAATAATTAAGAGAAAATTATATTTTTTCTTTGTTTCGATACTGACAAAATTCAGATACAGATTTTTTGTGTCTGCTTAATTAATGCATAACCTTTAGTTCAGTTGCAAGGTGAAAGACATTCATGTGTAAAAGAAGAAACATTTTCAACATTATCTTATCAACCCTGAATATGCACCACTTTTATAGAATGACCCTTATACATTTATTGGGTAACACTGCATTTTTAAGAAGTATTTTAATTTATTTTGTAATTTTCTTTTTCTCTTGACATTTTCCCTATGGAAATCAATTCTTGTCATATGGTCGCTTGATACATAATGAGATTCATTCAGTATCTTAATAAGCATATAAATGAAGAAAGAATCACTGATTAACTTGCCTTCAATTGCAAATGGTTTCCCCACTGTGAGAGTTTTACAATCAGCATCAATGGACACTTCATAGTCTAGGAGGGCTTTGTCCATAATAAAAGCATCTAGTTTTTGAGGATCATCCCTGAAAAGATAAATAAAATAGATCTATCATGCATTATGGTAACATTTGTACTACGATGTCAGGCTGATCATTTATGAATGATCAGTTCTCTCAAAAAGAGTGCACTATATATAAAAATAAATAAATAAATAAATAAAGCATATCTTGGTATTTAGACTTGCACAGAATATTCTGTAAGACCTGGACATAGCAGTGATTTTAATAGAATAAATAATATTTAAAATGTCATTTAAGATGTAGAAAAGGTGTCGGGAGGCACTTATGTCACAAACTTAGTTTCTTGTAGTAGTCTGTTTCAACAGCATGCTATCTTGGAAACATGGTTTGCAGCTAGACTTTAGAAAATGGCATGCACTACATTTTATTTGATTTTGTTTACAAAATCCTGAAGCCCATTATGTCTGTGGCTGTTTGAAGGATTTTCAAAATCCATACTAGCAGATTTTTGGAAACACTTGATTCAAGGACAGTCTAAAAGAGGATGTGAGAGATCAAAAGAGCACAGGTCTAAGAACACATTCAGTTGATGCAGTCAGGAAAACTGAATTTGCTGTGGATGCTAGATGCTAGTCTGTATATTCCTGTATTTATGTTAGAGTTTATTTGAATCTCATGCTAGGTCAAGCTCCTTACTCCAGCACCATTTTACCCTGCTTCCAGCCACCAAGCTTCATCCATGCGAGGTTCCCAAATGACACTGTATGGTCCCAAGTATCACTGTAACCCCATTTCTACTTTGCTATCTAGTAGATCCATAGTAGTACCCAGTATTGCACAACTCGATGCAGGTTTTGATATATATATATATATATATATATATATATATATATATATATATATATATATATATATACACAGTATCTCACAAAAGTGAGTACACCCCTCACATTTTTGTAAATATTTTATTATATCTTTTCATGGGACAACACCGAAGAAATGACACTTTGCTACAATGTAAAGTAGTGAGTGTACAGCTTGTATAACACTGTAAATTTGCTGTCCCCTCAAAATAACTCAACACACAGCCATTAATGTCTAAACCGCTGGCAACAAAAGTGAGTACACCCCTAAGTGAAAATGTCCAAGTTGGGCCCAAAGTGTCAATATTTTGTGTGGCCACCATTATTTTCCAGCACTGCCTTAACCCTGTTGGGCATGGAGTTCACCAGAGCTTCACAGGTTGCCACTGGAGTCCTCTTCCACTCCTCCATGACGACATCACAGAGCTGGTGGATGTTAGAGACCTTGCACTCCCTCACAGATGCTCAATAGGGTTTAGGTCTGGAGACATGCTTGGCCAGGCCATCACCTTTACCCTCAGCTTCTTTAGCAAGGCAGTGGTCATCTTGGAGGTGTGTTTGGGGTCATTATCATGTTTGAATACTGCCCTGCGGCCCAGTTTCCGAAGGGAGGGGATCATGCTCTGCTTCAGTATGTCACAGTACATGTTGGCGTTCATGGTTCCCTCAATGAACTGTAGCTCCCCAGTGCCGGCAGCACTCATGCAGCCCCAGACCATGACACTCCCACCACCATGCTTGACTGTAGGCAAGACACATTTGTCTTTGTACTCCTCACCTGGTTGCCGCCACACACACTTGACACCATCTGAACCAAATAAGTTTATCTTGGTCTCATCAGACCACAGGACATGGTTCCAGTAATCCATGTCCTTAGTCTGCTTGTCTTCAGCAAACTGTTTGCAGGCTTTCTTGTGCATCATCTTTAGAAGAGGCTTCCTTCTGGGACGACAGCCATGCAGACCAATTTGATGCAGTGTGCGGCGTATGGTCTGAGCACTGACAGGCTGACCCCCCACCCCTTCAACCTCTGCAGCAATGCTGGCAACACTCATACGTCTATTCTGCAAAGCCAACCTCTGGATATGATGGTGAGCATGTGCATTCAACTTCTTTGGTCGACCATGGCGAGGCCTGGTCTGAGTGGAACCTGTCCTGTTAAACCGTTGTATGGTCTTGGCCACCGTGCTGCAGCTCAGTTTCAGGGTGTTGGCAATCTTCTTCTAGCCTAGGCCATCTTTATGTAGAGCAACAATTCTTTTTTTCAGATCCTCAGAGAGTTCTTTGCCATGAGGTGCCATGTTGAACTTCCAGGGACCAGTATGAGAGAGTGTTAGAGCGATAACACCAAACTTAACACACCTGCTCCCCATTCACACCTGAGACCTTGTAACACTAACGAGTCACATGACACCGGGGAGGGAAAATGGTTAATTGGGCCCAATTTGGACAATTTCACTTAGGGGTGTACTCACTTTTGTTGCCAGCGGTTTAGACATTAATGGCTGTGTGTTGAGTTATTTTGAGGGGACGGCAAATTTACATTGTTATACAACCTGTACACTCACTAATTTACATTGTAGCAAAGTGTCATTTCTTCAGTGTTGTCCCATGAAAAGATATAATAAAATATTTACAAAAATGTGAGGGGTGTACTCACTTTTGTGAGATACTATATATATATATATATATATATATATATATATATATATATATATATATATATATATATATATATATATATATATATATATATATATAGTCCTTTTCTGTAATGATTATGACTTACTTAAGATGGTCTATTCCATCAGGGGTTGTAGGAACATTATATCGCCTCATGTATTCATGCATCTCTGGAAAGCTTTTTTTCACATAATCTTCAGCACTGCTCTCTCGTACAGTCCCGAATCTGAAACCCTGCGATGGATGATGGAGCTTAAAGGGAAGGATAATTCCTGTTAGTAGTAGCAATGACTTCAATGACCACAAATTAGGAAGATTTTGGGCCCATCCCTAAGCCATTTATAAAACACTCTGGAAAAGGGTACTTAGTGTGGTCTTACCTTGGGGTCGTGTATACCTGAAAGCTGCTCATATGTCTTTTCCCCAACCATCACGGCAGCCAGATTGGCTGTGTATGTTGAGAGACAAAACAGACAGAATATGGCCCAGAGATTCATTAGAAAGCGGCCTGTCCAGCACTTGGGTGGCTTGATGGCAGCTGTCCTGCCGAACAAGATGGCATAGCAAACATTGAGTGCTGAAGAGAAGGAGAATACACGGTCCCTGTTTCGGCCCTTTGGCGTCATCCCAAATGGACTCTTCCACTCATACAGGGTAAGGAATACAGCAGTAACGTGAAGAGATGCAAAGATGCCCAGCCACATGCTCCAGTGTAAGGGCCACATGAAGGCACCAATGGGCGCTGCCGTGTCTCTTGTCCTCACCAGGATGCCCAGGCTGGTGGAGAAGAAAGGGCTGGTGAAGTCGATAACCTGACTGCGAGCTGAGTTGATGCTAAATGAAGTGACAGCCAGCTGTGCTGCACCACTCAGCAGGTCACCCACCAAGCCTGTCCAGCGGCCATTCTTGTAGGCACCATACTTTCCGTCTCCCACAATATAGAGGTCAAAGTCAAAACCCACATCCTCAGCTAGCTTCTCCAGCAGGTCTATGCAATAGCCATAGCAGCACTTCTTGAGCTCGGTGGGCACTGTGCTGTTGCCAGACTGCAGGCCATGGAAGAGGGCATCAAGAAGTGCTGTGTTGTTGGTGAGTGGGTCGAGGCACAGCTGCCCTGCTGGGCACTGACCATCATCATCCACATCTCGAGTGAATACAAAGGGGTGCTCTACCAGCGTCACTACCCGCAGGTGCAACCTGGAGGAATGCCTCCAATCGCCACCTGGGTGTGAACGTTTCTTACTAGGCCAAACTCCATAGTCCAGTACCACTTTACCCTGGTTCCAACTACCAAGTCGCGTCCATGCAGGGTTCCCTAATGGATCATGCTGCAGATTCCAAATAAAGTGATGGCTTTCAGAGATAATGGTAGATCCATCCTGAACATGAATGGAGCCACTTAGCCCATCAAATGATGTGTTGGCCATGAACCTGGGGAACAAGAGTACAACAGTTTCAGTGCCTTTTCCTTATGAAGTCTTTCTTTTCTTTTACTTTGTACAATAGTTCAGTTCCATAGTTTTCTACCTTTGCCAGAGCAAAATTGGGGTCTAATGAGCATGGAGCTCAGTATCTGTGAAGTTCCTCTGGCAGTTGGACAAGAACACCTGGTTCAAAAAGAATGATTTTGCTTTGCTAGCTCTATGAGCATGTCAGCTACCTTTCAGAATGTCATACCCTACAACCCCTCGGCAGCTTTCTGTCTAATCACTATGATAACACTTTCCATCTACAAGATTGTTATTTTCTCCTCTTGGCTTATCCCAGAAAGAGCCAATTTTAAAATTTGCCATTTTTTTCCCCATCTTTATATGTAGATAATAGTCGTTTGTGGATGCATAGACATACAATCATCAGCAAAATGTCAAGGTGTTTTAAGAAATCATCACATCTCTCACATCATGTGCTTCTTTGGCATTAGAGATATAACCACACTTTTCTATTAGAATACAAAGGAGGCTTATCTAATGGCATCAGTTTTTTGGGAAACCATTCTGAAGTTCTGAAGGAAACATAATAAATATGTAAATGGCACTATGAAGTATGTGCTTGAAAATCTACTTCTGAAGCAAGGCTAGAGTAAAATTGCCCATCCTCTTGCTTAAAGTAGTACTAAAAGGTATTTTAAAATAACTGCCCTTGAAGTTAATTCTTATCTGACAACACATTAAAGTAGGATTTAAAGATGAGAAAATACAGTCATAGACATTAAATGATGCATGGAATGAAACTTGAAACATAGTAGAATGCATGCATAAAATGTTACCTGGCCAGATATTTTCCTGAGGTGAGATTTTTATCCTCAATCACCATGCAGTTTGTGATGCCAGGGATAAGAGCCAGCTCTGGAGAAACAGTGGCAGCTGATCCAACAGCCCTGGCAATAAACTCCAAAGAGTCCTGGACGTAGTGATCCAGAGCAGGCTGCCTCATTTGCCCATGCGCCATAAGGCCCATCGGCAGCCCCTCTGTCCTTAACTCCTCCACGTTCTGCGAGTCCCCTATAATCCAGTGGTAGTCTGGCAGCACTAAACCAAGCTTTGCTATGGTTATAAAGATCCTCTTTATGTCCCGAATATCACATCCAAAAGTCACAATGGTGGACGTTATGTCCTTGATGGAGGTCATGTGACCCTGCAGGGCTGTCTGAAACTCACTTTTGCTGCTGCTGTTAGTGGAAATGTTGACTATGGCGCCCAGGTGAAATTTTGAGTTGTTGCGAAGCAGGAAGATGAACTGGGAAATATTCAGCTCCTGGCACATCAGCAGGCTCACATCGTACCAATTATTAATGGAAAGAAGAGAATAGATTAAGTCCACCTGAGTAGTCTGGGGATTCTGCATGGTCATCTGGAAATGGAGCTGGTTCTGTCAGGTGGGAATGAATGGGAAAACAGTTACAGAAAATGGAGCTTAAAAAAAGGCAGACATACAGTAGCTCATGTCTTTCACTGGAGTGAAACGCAAGAGCAGGACAGGAAGCTTGCTCTGAACTGTTTTCATGAATTAATGCCCACTCCTCCCATTCAGTGAAAAATCAGTTTTTCCACTGGACACACTTTTTGTATCATATTATCATATCCAATCATCACTGGCATCTGGTATACCAAATAGTTCTGTGATGATCATAAACCACTTAATGCTTTATTGTTGAATAGTCATCAGCTGCCTAAAAACACTTATATACAGTATCACTCATTTTTACACAGTGTCTTCATTAACATTGAAAAGGCATAATTACATTTTATTGTGTATAGCTTGATGCTTTTAGTATTCAATGAGAATATATGCAATTACCTCAAACTGCTTGGTACATTCTACTGCAGAAGGTAATAATACTGTACATTTCAACAGACCAAGCCATGTTTGTTTGTGTAGGTATTGGAATGGTGTAGTTTTTGGAATTTAAATATGAAGGTCAGTATGAATGTTGTTAAGGTCTAAAGGCCTGAGGGCAGTTCTAAACTCAGTGGTTAAGGCTTTGAGATCGTGATCAGAAGGTTGCGAATTGTTCCACTGCCAGAGAACAACTGCTGTATCTGAATTTGAAGTGTCGTTGGGGAAAAATTGCCTGCCAAATGAATAAATGTAGGCAGAATGTGGTAATATTTCATAAATCTTCCTGGCCTGAAACCTTATTTCAGAACTAGCCCAATTTGGCATAAAACCATGACCCTGGCAACCCTGTTTCCAACTGTTGCACATCAGGCACATCAAAAAGCAAATAAATTATATTACGATTAACTGGAATATTTGGAATTTTCATGATAATCACAAATGTCAGTCTTTATTAACCTATTACTGGAGGCTTAATAGATATAATACTATAGAATAACATTGTGCCACCTCCCTAAATCACTCATCAACACATCTGGTTGAAATGCTTAGAACACCAGTTTAATTTCCATTGGGGAATCAATATTTAAGTGGCAGCAGAAAACATACTAATCATAACTAGGTGAAAAAGAAATTTTCATGAATTCCATGAATATTTCTTTTGTTCTTCACAAGTTATTAAGTTATTATTTTTTCTTTCCTAGTTATTATGAAGCGTACCCACTGATCCAGCTTTCTGGTGAGCTGCAATTACCACCTACAGTTTACTCAGAATTTCTGAATAGCTACAGGACCCTAGAGCTAGATTTTACCTGTGGGTGTCCCTTTCTTTTAAATTATTTCTTGCGTAAACATTTTGCTGTGAATATTTAACATTCAGTGTACTCCAAGGGCGGGCAAGGAAACTGTTTGGCATGTACTCCAGCTTTGATCATGATTCTAGAGAGATGTTTGTGTTTGATATGTACAAATTTTTCAAAGCAGCATAGCCAGGCAAAGGCTAAGGGACTCCATGATGGGGTGGTGTGATATCCACTTTAGGGCTGTTACCACTCACGTAATGGATTACAATGGTTACACTTAATGATAAACAATGGCTGTGATGCAAGTTAGTTCCTGTTATTACTTACATTATAAAATTAATTAACCATCATCTTCTGACCAATTAGATTCATTAATTCAACAATGCTGTGGAATACAAGACTTAATCACTGAGGATTTCTTTGCTGAGCTGCTTAGTCCTAAACATTAATTGTATTCTGCATCACTTTGAAATCACTTAAAAGTCACTAAAGGCGTCTGACAAATAAATGAAATGCAAATCAGATTGAGTTGATGTATTGCCATATTAAAGAAAAGAATAAGGCTTTAATGCTTTAGAACTACAGCTTTTGAACTGGGGCTGTTTGAGCAGTTTTTAATATTGTAGTAGAAATATTTTGAATTTTATGACATATGACTATAGGTTTATAGAGTATATCCACCTTAAGCTTTATCTCCACACTTATGTCGGGATATATTACAATCTGGTCAATCTTGTCTGTCCAATCATATTTGCCATGTTGCTGTTGCAGAATGTCTCATGGTTACCTGTTTTGTCTCTTTAGCACAAAACAGTACCCCACAGTATTTAGATGGAATATACAGTCCCCTCCAAAAGTATTGGAACTGCAAGATGGCTATAAGGTGATCGATCAGGATTTCAGCTTTTATTTCCTGATATTTACATCTAGATGTGTTAAACAACTTGCCACCTTTTGTTTGAACCCACCCATTTTTCTAGTGATCTAAAATGTGACTGATAGGTGTTTCTTGTTGCCCAGGTCTGCCTTGTTAGATAGATTGTTTAAACAATTACTAGCTCTGAATGTCTACTCTTGGTTTGAGCTCTGAGTTTCACCTGTGAAGACTGCATTTGTTGTTAAAAAGGATAAACCATCATGAAGACCAGAGAGCTGTCTATGGGAGAAAAGCAAGCCATTTTGAAGCTGAGAAACGAGGGAACGACAATCAGAACTGGAGCACAAATACTGGGCACAGCCAATACAACAATTTGGAATGCCCTGAAAAAGAAAGATACCACTGGTGTACTAACAACCAGACATCAAACAGATCAAGGAAAACAACAGCAGTTGATGACAGAAACATTGTGAGAGCTGTGAAAAAAAACACAAAAACACCAGTCAGTGACATTGACAACAACCTCCACATGGCAGGGGCGAAGGTATCACAATCCACCTTTTGAAGAAGACTTAGTGAGCAGAAATATAGGGGCCATACCACAAGATGCAAACCACTCATGAGCAGTAAGGATCAGAAGGCCAGATTGGAATTTGCAAAGAAATACACAGATGAGCCACAAACATTCTGGAACAACGATTAACCTCTACCAAAGTGATGGGAAGGCCAAAGTGTGGAGAAAGAAAGGATCTGCTCATGATCCAAAACATGATCTCATCGGTCAAGCACCGTGGAGGAAATGTAGTGGCTTGGGCTAATCTTTATTGATGATGTAACTCATGATGGTAGCAGCAGGATATGGGATATGCAACCAAAAATGAAGCGTTCGTTACTTTAAGACCAAAACTTTTGCTCAGCTAAAAATTGGGTGGTCTTCCACCGAAGGTGCCATGTTCGTTTGACAAATTACATGTGACAGGAGCAACTTGTAGGGTTAAATGATTTACTTAGGAAAACTTCTAGAATATGACTTCTTTAGAGGATAGTTTTTAGTCCCCCAAAAATAACCTAGATATTTCTGGTATACAGCATTTCGTATTTGAAAAGCAGCCTACTTTGTTTTAAAACTTTTGTAATATATTTCAAGGGTCATGCAGCACTTCCCAGAATATATATATTTTTTAATATTTCCTCATCATGGTATACCAGCACACCCATTAGTATAACAAGCCTCCTTAGAAGACCTTGATTTTTCATCATTTCAATTAGCCACATATTTGTGCATCATAGCCCATACTTAAGAATGAATAAGCATCTGGAGTAGGAAGATCTGAATGGAACAAGACAGATCTTGACTCAGGCTTTATCCTAGACACCCAGAACTTGTCTTTATCTGCCTCCTGTCTATGTTGAAGAAAAGCGACCATCACTGTTTCTACCAGACAAGCCAAAGGTCAGTAACAAGATTCGCTAAACCCTGACAGAGATTAATTGGCTTTTGATGTTGATGGATGCACACTGGGACACTGTATTGAATTCGGGGCTTGTTTTCACCTGAACACATGTAAACAGAGCTGTCTGACCAGAAGATGGTGCTAACTTCAAGTGGACTGACCGCCCCGAATGATGCCTGCGGACAATTTCCACCATCACGGGGAAGGTTTTGGAAGGTTTACACATGTTGAATGTATTTATGAGAAACATACGAGAGAGTCATTCAGGAGTTCATTTTTCTCTATTTAATATTTACATCTTGAGGGAGGAAAATGTTTTTAACTGGTCCTTTTATAGAACAACAAAAAGTCAGATTTATTCACGTAGAGAATTATTTGACTTGCTAATAGATATCTCAATATTGCCATTTGCAATACTGCTGTCAAAAAGGCCTACAACATGAAATAAGCACTAAACTTATAATTTATTTATTTTTCCCCTGTAAGCTTTAAGTTCTCTTGCAGGTATTTTGATAAATAGTAGCTGGAATTAATAATGGATAAATAAATTAATGCATGCCAGTCTTTAACTGTAAAGGGACAAAATGGGAAAAGGGAACTGTGTGGACAAAATGGTGGGACAGAGTGGCAGCTGACAATCTTGAAATAAACCTTTGCCACCCAAACTCTCATCTCTGAGAGACCTAGGCTATTATGCAATTTATGCAAAATTTTCAATTGTATCTAGCTCGAAATTCAGCAGTCTTTCATGATTTAAAATGACTTGTCACACTGTATGAGATGATCCCAATAAATTCTTGTCTGAATTCTATAACAGACTGTGCAATAACATGTACTCTGTGTCAAATTCTACAATGATGACTCTAATGATAGACCTGCGATTAAAGAAAATGACTATGTTCTGCTTACATTGTCAGTCCGAACAGAAGATTTATGTGAAAACTTTGTTGCTTTGGTGGCAATGGCACTAAATTGGATTCTAAGACCGCTGACCAAAGAACAATTTTCTTCTGTGTCAACAAAATCGAGCCAAAAAAATATCACAGTATAAAGCCAGTTTTAGAAAACCATTGCAGTGTTGTAGGTGTTTTAACCAAATTCTTTCAGTATCAAGAACTATAAAGCACCTAAGGCCATTTATTGTGCACCAAGGAACAAATAACTTAGACATATACACTATATAATTAGTTGGTGTCACCCCTTAATGTGCTCTTACCCATTCCCTTTTGCCACTCTGTGTCTATAAATCTGGAAATGTCACTGTTTTAATATTTTGCAACACATTTCATGACCCAAGGTGTAGCAATATTATCACAATGTGCTATTCTGTCCATGTCTTACAGCTTCCCATCCCTGGAGTACCCGCTGCACATTTTAATGTTTTCCTTCCCTGACACACTCACTTCATTTCAGAGAGGGCTGACAATTAGCTGATTAGTTGAATGTACAGGACTGTGGAATACTCCAGGACTTGAATGTCACCAGTAAAATCGTGATAATATCGTACTCAGTTTGTAGGACAGAATGTTAACATTCAGTCTTGTCCAAAAGAGGTAAGATGACATTAGGTGAGGAAAGAAAAGAGACTCGTACCCGACTCTGACGCCTGAACTGGTTCTGAACGACGCTGATGACCGGAATGTGCAGCGAGGAGGACACGAACTCCAACTTGATGAACTCGTCTCTGTTCTCAGGAAACGCCATGATGGCTGAAACGCCCTGAACCACGACCGTGTGACACACACTCTGCAGGAACGACATGGGGTCGGAATACACAGGTGGAGGTGCAGAGGAGAAGGAGAAAGCCGGCAGCTCGCCGAGTCCTACCTCCACAGCCATGACTATCTCCAGTGACAGGTTGTACGGTAACAGGTTCGGTAATCGGTTTAGAGTCTCTGCGGCCAGGAATATGGAGTCTCTGGGTAGAAATGCGCTCTCTACTTGTTTGTGCACTGTTTTACTTTTCGCGCCTTTTTGTTGGTTCGTTGTAGAGCCTTTAGTCCTAACAGCCCTCGCACCTTGGTCAGTTACACTTTTCCTGACTAACTCGAGCTGTTCCCAGGTCGTTTCTCTGTCCGCGTCCCAATCCCACTCGATTCCTTTCCTCCCGAAGGAGCTGTGTGTCACGGCGCGGGGCTGAAGATGCACAGCTCCCACTCGCACCGTGTGCCCGATCCGTTTCAGGATCTGACATGGCTGCGGGTGCGCGAGGAGGCACGCGGGCGTCAAGACGAGCACCAAAGCGCCCGGCGCGAGCAACGGAAGCAGCACCAACCTGCCCAGCGTATCCCAAATCCCCAGAGACGGCATTCCTCAACGCAACCTGCTGCTCTCGACGCGCTCGGGAAAAAGACGGCGTCCGCGTCCGCGCTCTCGTCTCCTGCTCCGCGTCCAGCGCCGGTTGGCTCGTTCTTCCGGTAATGTCCAGCACGCGGTGAAGTTTCGCTCCGCGCGATCGGCGGGATCCCGAGTGACCGCGAGCGGCGCGCGCGAGAGACGCGTTTCCAAACAGCCGTTTTTCATTTCCAGAAGAATTTGAGAATAAAGTATTTATTATTATTATGACTGATTCAATTTCAATTTTCTCGAAACGTGCGCACTTCAAAATCGTGCTGTTCCTATCCTCTATGCATTTTCATTATACTTGCACGTTAACCAAAAAAAAAAGGGACCCAATCTATATTTTTACGCGCATTTACGCATGGGAATCCGAGAGAAAAGATTAAAAGCTGAAAAAAGAGTGATCTAAAGTCTTCCCAAATATCCCTAAAGACAGGAGGCAGTCGACGCCCACCGCGGAACTCCAGCGGCGCAGTGTTTGGCACGACGCACTGACACTCAGGCGGCGCGCGAGCTCATCAATTACGATCATTTTCCGTAGTGAGGTGCGCGTGAAGCTGCGCTAGCCATCACTAACGCAGCAACACATCATTACACAGTGCCGTGACAGACACTACCCATGACTCCCTCCAAATTGTGAAATTAAATGTAATGGACTAATTAACATGTCGCAAATATATCCGAAACAGTCAGATTTTCCCCTCGGCTCTGTTGGAAAAATCAATGCACTCGTCACGTCCTTGTTTACTAAGGGAAGGTTTGCATTGGATCAAAGCGTTCATCAAAAGGACAGGTTGCTGATTCTCCATGCCAGTATCCTTGCGTTGTCCATGTGTTAATCAGGTTACTTTATAACCTTGCCTAGGCTGTCTAGGAGCCATTTCAACAACCACAATGAAAATCAGTCTGACTAAAGATGTCTAAAACTTACTAGCTAAATGTGAATTCCTCACACAATAAATAATATAATGCTGTGATCGAGTCGTTGGACATAGTGAACCTGACCTAAGCCTAACCAATTGTGTTTATAATCAGATATTGACTATCAAAATGTCCTTGATGCTCCTGCACCATGACATCATCAAAACAGACAAGAGTGCATACACACACTGTACAGATGACGATGGACAGATTTTGTTATTTTTTTTTTAAAGGTAAATGACCTAATAAAATGACATTATTTATAGTAATGAATAACATAATTAATAACAACAACACTCAACAGAACAGAACTCATTAAATTAATCAGCGATTACTGTTTTATTTAGGTTACTTTATAACTCTGCCTCTTGCTTGGTAAGGAGCCATGTTAACAAATGCAAAGAATCTGACTAAAGACGTCTAAAAACTTACTAGCGAAGTGTGATTTCCTCACTCAGTGAATATCATGCTTTGATCAAGTCACTGGGCATAGTAAAACTGAATAGAGAAAGTCATAGAGAAATGATAGAGAAATCATAGAGAAATTGACATCAGTCAGTTCAGTTTGTAATCAGATACTGGCTGTCAAAATGTCTGATGCTCCTGCACCATCACATCATCATCAAAACAGAGAAGAGCGCTCACACACACTGTACAGATGACTGCAGACAAAGATTTAAAATGTTTAAATAACCTAATAAGACATTAATAACAAAAAAATTACTGACTGACTGAACTAATCAGTGATAATTTCCCCTACTGATGTTATTGTGAACAGAGATCAGTTGAGTGAAGAGACGATGATGAGGCTTGTGTTTAAATGCCGTGGGTGACTTTTACCTCAGGTGATGAGGCAGAGACTGACATGGATGATGCTGATAATCAAAGTGAGAACTCGTTTCTTATTGTAAACGACAATTTGGCAGTTACATTGTTTTTACATAAATAGATTAGGTTATAAATGTAGAGGTAGGCAGGTGTATTGCAGTGGAATTGGAATGAAATCTTTAAATGCAAATTTCTCCTTTTACACTTTTGGCTGATTTTAAAATGCTGGAAATTAACTCGGGTACCAGAAACACCAATCTGAATTCAGGAAAGCCTGTAATTTTCTGAGCTACAGTATATAATTGATGTCGGAAACCACGTAAAGGGTTTTCCCAGACCACCACACTTACAGGTACATTGCTACACCATGATGAGCAAAACTGATCTTCTCTACATAGGATTTACCTGCCACTCACATTGTTTATTTGATTACATTTGACAGGACATGCGTACCCTTTATCAGAATGCCAGAATAGGCGTACTAGTCTGATTTTTAATGTGCATACACTGTGAAATGGGTTCATGGAGCATTTTAAGGCAATAGATGGAACATTTTATTAGGCAGTGTGGAGAACAGCAATGTGCCATTCTTAATAAAAGGAAAGCTGCAGTTTCCATTACTGACCTCTTGGATTCTAGTGACAACCCATTGCAATTAATTTCATGCTCACATTTCACAACGGTCACCTAGGAATGCATGTTTGTTCACATGTTTGTTCACATCTGAACTGAATATCTTGATGAGTAACGGTACGCTTTCATGCAGGAAATGATAACGATTCTGCACCATTAGAGTGCTATTAAAGTGCAATAATGTAAGAGGGACAATTAAAACTGTATATGGTTGTGTTAAAAATGTAATCTTACTATCCTAATGTGTTACAAATGACTTCAAATCCCAGAATTGCCATAGAGCCAGTATTGGGCCATTAACCCTCAGCTTCTTAGCTACATAGTTGGATTGCATCCCACCTAAATTGGCTTGAATAAAACTGTCTGTGAAATAAATAAATGTAAAATTGTGCAGATTTTCAGTCATCGTAGTCCAAATATACGCTTTAATGAGGCGGGAGAAATTAAAATGTAGAAGCCCTTGTCAGAGCTAGTGAATTTGCAGTATCAGAGGGTTGTTCAGGTCCATAAACATGTCAGCACATTTGCCACTTTTTCAGGTCACTAATCGGAATGCAAAGCACACATATTAAAGCTAACTTCGCATTTAGAGAGACTTGAGTATTTGGTTTTTGGTCTAAACGGATGTTGTTTTTCTTTCACAGTGATTCAGTGTCACTTATTTACCTTTTGAATTAAAAAAGGAAAGTAGTGTGAAAAGTATGTCAAGGCAATCCTTTACTTCAAGAACTGTCAATGACTCAAATCCAGCACAATGCACAATGGAGAGTGTACAGCAGTTTGATGTTTTGGCTTAGTGTGAGCTCACTGCCTGTGGTTGAAAGAAGATTTTTATTCTGGAACTATTTTAGGATTTGAAGTCACATTAATAAAATAATTAGAAATGAATTTCTCAGACTTTTTCAGAACTGTATGTTAGATTATACCATATGTCTGCTGATTTTCAGTTCTGATTGGTCAGAAGGTGTTGATTAATTTTCTATAACAACAGGCGTGACAAAATTATTGACTATAATTCAAACAGTGTAAATGTTAATGCACTCATTCTAATACGTTATCGTTTCTGTATAGTAAAAGCATATTCACTGGGACTTGTCTGTTGGACGTTCTCATAATGTAAGACTAATAATAAACAGATTAAACAGATTAACATTTTATTTTCCAAAGAAGAATGTCTAATTGCTGATATTGATGTTTTCTCTAAGAAGACGTTCATTTAACATTTAGGGAAGGAGTCTCCAGTTTTAGTGCTTTGTTACAGTTGGTCAATTTTCCTCAATATGACAGACTTCAGGATAGAGGAGATTGTGCTTTGTTGTTTCTCAGTTAAATGACAAGCAGCATCATTTTTTTTTGTCTTATTAACTTCAAGAAAGAGAAAAAAAAGGAGGCTGGTGAGGGAATGACTGTTTATAGCTGCTATAATCTAAGAGACAACAGGATCTAACTTGTCTCACAGATGTTCATCTATATTAACTATAAACAGTTGAAACATATTACAGGTTGGATATTATTATTAAATTAAAATTGTGATTATTTGCACATTGATGTGGTATAAGAGGAAAAAAACACTCCGGGTTGTGCAGTTATAGGGAAATAACCAATGTGACACACCATGACTTTATTGGTTATTTTCCCTGTCATGTTTTATTCCATGTGAAAGTTTGAATAGAACAGAGTAGCATAGAATAAAATAGTGAAATGCCATTTGCATGGCATTCAGTATGGTAAGGTCATTTTAGTCACTGTTTAGGAAGAAACAAAGAGTCACATTTTCAGAATAATCAGGTACAAGTTTGAAAGATGGCTGATTAAAACACCTGAAGATATGAACTGCATACATCAGGTCATTTGGACATTTATGAGGTCTTCTTCAAGGGCAACTGGATTACACAACTTTCTTCATTTTTACCCTGTGAGGCTGCTTTCTGATTGAAATCATTTTATTTATTAATTCTCTCTTATTTAAAGCTCGGCATCTGATCTCTGACTCGAACGCTTAACTATTCATATCTTTCCTCTGGTCTTAAACCTGCAAACATCAATTTGTAAAGAAGCATAACAGATAATTTTGTTTGGAATCTTACTAAACTTGCATTTATGAAAAGATGCTTTTGACAGGACCCAGTCCCAACCTCGATTAAACCCTCTGTGTCACCAGTGATATGACATTATATCTGTGGCTGAATTCTAGATAACAGCCAAACATTGCACAAAATTTGTTTTTTTTTCAAAATTGAGTTTTTCTGCCAGTAATGTACTTTGACACCTCTACTTTAAGAGAGCTCATTTTATTTGGGCTAATTTATATCCTTACCTTGGTTTCTGCCTGCAACGTTCACATCATGTAAGAAGCCAGTTTCACAAATGCAGTGGTAAATACTGTCAGTCTACTTAAAGATGTCTAAAATGTTGCTACCTAAGTGTGAATGTTATGATTTGATCAGTTTGGATAGGTGGCAGGTTCAGTTGGATGGCGGCTTAGTGGTTAACATGTTTACATTGCACCTCCGGGGTTGGGGGTTTGAATCCCGCCTTCATCCTCTGTGTGTGGGGTTTGCATGTTCTCCCCAGTGCTTTGAGGGTTTCCTACTGGTACTCTGTTTTCCTCCCCCAAATTGTCTGTAGTGTGCGATTCTGCCCTGCGATAGGTTGGCACCCTGTCCAGGATGTCCCCTGCCTTGTGCCCTTTTTGTCTCTTTTAGGGTTAACCAGTCATGTAGCTTTCAAAACTAGTAGAAAATGGTAATTTGACAATGTGAAGGGTTTCCCTAAGCCATCACATATATGGGTATAGGTTAAACCATATTCTTAGCATTATATATATGATAAAGTCCTGCAAAGAATGTGAGGAGTCATGGACTAGATCTAAACTTCCATTTGAACATGTAATTTACTGTCAAGGTCACATAATTCAAAGCATATTGCTTAAAGACCCAGTCTATATCTACAAGCTTGCGTTTAAATTGTGATATGAACAGTATGTTACAGAGACATTACCTATTTATGGTTTAAACTGTGATAGATAGGTATATAGTCGAGTCTAAATGTGCATCTAAAAATCAGGTAATTGTTGCTGCATATCGCATACACATCTACATTTCTCTCAGATCCGACATGTCTTTTTTTTTTCTTGTCTGTAAGTCCCTAGAGTTGAAACCAAGGCTGTCTTGTTCTTTGACAGCAGTTTTGTCATTTTAAAAAGTGTAACAATACCTCTCAAGTCTTAGGGGAGATAGCTACACTCTGTTTAACCAAAATCCTCCAAACAACACAAGTGTGTCATATACAGTACATCACACAGTACAGACACATCTGTCAATTTGCACAAACTAATCATTCATATACATAAACCAGAATGTTCTCTTGCAGCCTCTGTGTCTTGATAGACAGATAGACAGATAGATTAATTACTTAATTGCAGCATTACAGTAGTAGCAAAATCATACTTTTATAGATAGCATAAATATAACAATAAATAGAGAAGCACAGTGCAGAAAACAATAATATATGGTCCCAATCTATTAAGGAGGAGAGGGAGCTTATCTCTGTAGAAGAAATATGTAAAATATATAAACAAACTCTATAAACAATGCACTTGGATGCTGTGCAAATGTCTAAGAAAGAGGTTAGAAGAAAGAAATCTTGGTGGATGTGCATGCTCTGAATGCACTATTCAAGCACTTTAGTGCTCAAAACAAAACACTGACGTTGTACACTGTAAATACAACACAGGTTTTTTATAGATGTGCCATGAGTTCTACGTACCATCTTTTTGAATACACTGTCCTTTTACATTTATTCATTTCGCAGATATTTTAATTTCAAAGCACCATACAAGTAAGGTGGAATAAAGTACAACCTAAGCAGTTGAAGTATAAGGTCCTTACCCAAGGACATAATAATGGCTCCCTGGTGGTCCAGGAACCTCATAAATACTAGTCTCTAGCACATAACCTTAACTGAGCTACCATTGAATGTATTCAGTAGTACAGCAAATCATGATGGGGTGGCATGGCAGTACAGCAGGTAGAGTCACCTCACAGCTCCAGGATCCCCAGTTTGAACCTGAGCTTGGGTTACTGTCTGTGTGGAGTTCTGCATGTTCTCCTCATGTCTGTGTGGGTTTCCTCCAGGTTCTATGGTTTCCTCCTAGTAGGTGTGACCAACTAGTGTCCCATTCATAGTGTGTCCCTGCGTCTTTCCCAGTGTTCCTGGTATAGGCTCCAGATCAACCATGACCGTGAAGAAAATCATAACCAGATTCAATTAAATTATTTTCCATGCTTTTTTGCGGAAAACTATTTGAATTGGCGAAATTGCAGTTGCATGAAATTGTTTTGCATGGTCTTTCACAGTGATGTTTGTTGGTAAATGAGACCTTTTAGATGTACTCATGTTCAACGTGCATGAATCAAAGAGGGCTTTGGTGGAATGCGCATTGTGATGACGTAACCTCTTGGCCCAAATCTGCAGGAAATCTGTTATTACTATAAAGCCTAGCAGTACTGAGTGTGTTGGAAGGATCTTCAGTAGGAGTATCAGTGTCATTTTTTAAATTTAATTAAAGTTTTTAACTAAATCTATTGTATCCAAGTGAAGGTTAGCCACTGAATAATGGATGAGACTTGGGCATAATCAGTTTTTAGGCTGTCCAAGTGAGACCATGCACAGCAAGGGCTGATAGGGTATCCTTATGGTACCATTCACAGATATCTTTAGGCTATACATGTGGGCCCAACCTCAACAACAATTGATTCAGGTGAAGGAAACTCCAAGCAGAAGTAGAGTATCAGGATAGGCCAGGCAGATCCAGAGGGCAGAAGGAGGCAGGGTCATTGGCATCTCATCATGCAGCAGGAGTAATGAGTAGCTTGGGAGAGAGAGAGAGAGAGAGAGAGAGAGAGAGAGAGAGAGAGAGAGAGAGAGAGAGAGATCTTTTCCATATGCAAAACGTAAGGTTTTGCTTTCCCTAATGTTCAACATTGCATCTAAAATACCCAGTGTAATGTACCTATAGAAATTCATTAGATGGATGCATTAAGATTTCCACCCACAGAGGGTGAGCTCTTTAAAGAGGTCCAACTCTGTCATCATAATCAGAATAGCACACCATTCTCAGTATGCCCAATGTGCATTTTCATATAGCTCCTAGCCCTCCATAATTTCTTTTTGTTCCCTACACCATACTTTCCAATTGATTTTTTTTTTTTAGGCAGCCAGGGACACATCAATAGACTTATGCCACTCTCAAATGATGACATTCCAAATCATAGTAAAGAGTAGAAATGCCCATCAAGTGTAATCTTTCCCCTGGCACATCTCCCTGTGTCTCAGCTGACATTCTGGACCAGAGCAGATAAGCAAAGCAAAGAAGGAAAGTAGGATAGAGAGATTGTACAGAGCATTCACGAAGAAAAGAAGTGTAAGGTCTTTCGGGTTCATAAACACCCATATGTATTCACACAAATATATATTTTAATGTAATGGATCTGGCCAGTGAATTTGAAGGCCATCAAATTTTGAAGGACAGAAATGTAGAAAGCGTTAAGCCTGCTGTAGGAGAACCAAAGGGATAAACATCAAAGCATATTTATTGTTAATCCCTGAAACTCTCAGATAATTATTTAGTTATTTATCTTATCTCTTACCTAAAGCATATTATTCAATAAAAACAGTGAAACTAACAGGAAAGGCATGTGGTTACGAAAGCAAGGAAAGCAACGTAGCACTCGCCAATGAGTTAGAGGGGTTAAACCTTGTGCATAGAGTGTGTTTTACTTTTTGTAGTCTTATAATATTGTTGTTGGTGAACTACAATCAAATCTAAACATGTTAAGCCACAGAAATGCAGAGTGTAGTTTTTTTTTTCTGTTTATGAATGGCAGCTGTTTGAACACACAAACAGCTTGATAATTACTTGCTGAGATGAATCAAATAGACAAGACCACATGAGACACTGCTATGTGGACTTCCAGTGCTTGACTGGGACACCTGTGGTCAGACATCTGCTACTGCACTAATATTGATAAGCTCATGGTTAGTGGGGTTTGAAAAGTGGTACTGGTAAAATAATAATGAGTTATTTTAAACAAACATTTTAATTTCTTCTGTATCTAGAGCTGAGCAGGTGAGGGTTAAAGGCCGTGCTCAAGGATGATCTCGAGGGCGAACCTATCCCAGGATCATTTAGTGCAAGACAGGAATATACCCTGGATGGGATGCATCACAGGGTACCATGTATATACACAGTCATCCCTAAGGACAGGTTAGAGTAGCCAATCCACCTGCTGGCAATTTTTTGGAGGTGGGAGGAAACTGGACAACCCGGAGGAAACCTATATGGACACTGGAAAGACATGCAAAACTTCACAATACTAGATAACCAGGATCACAATTTTGATGAGGTCCATATTGCAGAAATGTGTCACAGTTAACCACAATGCATTAGGTGAAATACATTAATTTCTAATTTCTGTTTCCTGAAATGTTATCGTTCCTTTCTTACATTAACTGCTCTGACTTAAGTTAGACTGTTTCATTTTATTGAGGAAATAGTTTGGTTTATAAGACCAAATGCCTAAAAGAGCTTGGGCTACTGTCTGCATGAGTGAGGTCCTCTGTATTTTATGGTTTCCTCCCACCTCCCAAAAAACATGTCAGTAGGTGGACTGACTGATGTAAATTGTCCCTATGTTTAAATGAGTGTGTGAATGTGTGTGCATGCATGCACGGTGTGCATGCGACTGGCATTCCATCCAGTGGCTTATTTCTGCCTCATGCCCAGCGTTACCAAGATAAAATGATTACTGAAAGTGAATGAGTGAGTCTAAATGATCTGTTGGCTTCTAAATGATGTTACAGGATACTATGCCATCCATACAATAGTTAATAATGAACTTTATCATGCTTGTACTTATCGTTCTTATGTGTTCTTAATAAGTAACAACTTAAAATCAGTCCATAAAGGATTTCGCAGAGTTTTATTTGCGATTGTTTCAGCCAAAAAATGCATGATTTTGCTGTGGCTTTTTTCAAAATTTGCGATGCAACTTGCGAAGTTTTTTGTGTGATTTTTTTGTGGAAAAGTACTTGAACTGGCAAAACTGCAATTGCATGAAATTGTTTTGCACAGTCTTTCACAGTGATGCTTGTTGGTAAATGAGACCTTTTACTTGTACATATGTTCCATGCACATGAATTGAAGAGGGCTTTGGCTGAACAGTTCAAAGGCATGACACAGAAAAATATTGTTCAATTGAAAGCCATTCAGTCTTGGAAAATCTTCAAAAACTACAGTGGTCCGGACCTCTGTGTCCTAACAGCTAGTTATGGCCATGGCCACTTTTCCACCCACCAAGGTATCATACAATATGTGTTGTCTTGTGGCATTTTCCTATGTGTTATTATGAGATAATCTGAATCCTTTCAGATTCAAAGTTCCTTTACAGTCTGAACATTTTCAGCTCTTTCCAATGTTATCTCTAATAGGATTTGAATGTCGAACTGACCCTAACCCTAATTCAGAGGCTTTGCTTCTGAACACTGTCAATAGATCTTAACTGGAGAAAATGGCAATGATATTTCCATGTGTTTTTATTTAAGCTACTGAAGGAATTTCAGGATTTTTTGCAGACTATCATTACAGATAAGCAGAGTCAGTGGTCTTCTGTCTCAGTCTGCTCAGTGTGGGCTAGGTAATACATTTTTTTCATTTTCACTGTTGAAACAATAATGTCAGCTTCTGAATTTCAAATGTCACTCCAAAATAGATTTTAACACGCTGACATATTCTTGTGCTGTTTGCCAGCTGTAGGTTAATAACCCTGTATTAAAATGCCAGTAGACCTCCATCCAGGTTGATTGAATTATATTGTGTGAATTCTGTAAGTGCAACAATCTCTGCCATTTACTTTAGATACTTGTACTTTATGTTACAAGACACATTCTCTGTTTTTCTGTCTGTCTCCCCATCTATCAGAGGCAGGGAAATATTGATATCATACATATTTTGCTAGCAGTGCTCATTGTCAGTTCAAAATCATAAATGTAGACACCCGGAAGCACATTTGAAAACCACAGGGGGAAAAATTCCCCAGAGCTAGAAATGGCAGCACTGTCAGCATGGTGTGTGAATTCTGGCTCTGACAGCTCATCAACCTCAGCTACTTGAGATCACTCAAGTTCATAATTGATCTCAATAGGAAGATTTTAGCTTTCAGGAAATGAAAGCTAAAATTCTGATCTATCGTCTCATAAGCCAGGTTTCCATCCAAGTTGTGAATTTACTTATGTGAAAAATTGGAATATCACATAAAACATTCGTGAATAAAATACCATTTCCATCCCATGTGTTCATCAGAACAAAATCGTCACTTCTGGGGAAACTGGCACAAAGTGGAAGTTGTTGCAACCATGCCAAAAGCCACTGTGGCTCTTTTTTCCAATATAATAAATTCTTGCGCTTCAGAGCACTCAGACAAAATGCCATCACAAACCTCACATTATCTTGCAATCGGAGGTGGATGCCTGATATTTTGGAACGGAATCGCGTGAGCCAGTTCTAGGAGGTAATTATACCAAATCATTTCGATGACAGACTTTAGCTCAGGCATTTCAGAATGACAAAAACAACATTTGAGATGCTGTGCAACGAGATTGGTCCGCTGGTTAGTCCGGTTATGCCGAGCGACTACGCTCAAGTTGGTCATATGCGCTGAATATCCAATCACATCAGCCAATTATCCAATTACTTGCTGAGGCAAGGAATTTATTCGGTAAATGTGTTTCCATTGTAGTTTATTAGTTCAGTGTCTTCTTATCGAATATCATGTCTTCTTATGTCTTCTTATGGAATAAAAAAAAATTATCTGCCTCAATTGAGCACATACGTTTTCTTTGTTCATTTTGGAGATTTTATTCGCATCTGGTGTTTCCATCTAAGTTTTTGTATGCAATAACTCAAAATTTGCATAAAAATATGTGGATGGAAACATAGCTATATTCATCTTTTGATTTCAAACAAATGTCTTCAGTGTATAGCAAAAACAAAAGAATTGGCCTTTCTGTCACATTGTATTCTTGTTTCACCTTGTCAAAGCAGAGCCTGTCTTGGAGCACCCATTCACGTCACCAATAATCTGACATGACCTTCTCAGCCCTGTCAGTAAACCCACTGGGAAGAATTAAGCATAAAAGTCACCTCCTGCTTATGTGAAGTATGGGAAAGATCTTGAGTGATGACCATAGTTTATCACACTTTTATACAACACTGTCTCATGACTGCAAATTCAGGATTTCACATAAGCCAACTTATATGCAAATCTATAATATTTTTTTCTTTAGACTTACTATTCGTATGAATTTCAATAAAATGTCTTTGGCTTATTAAAATTTTTGGTTTATATGTCCTGGTGTTTTAGTAAAACAAGGTTGAATATAATAATTGGTGCTCTAGTTGCTTTGTGTTAAGCCACTAGACTGTGCTTATTCAATTACTCAGTCAGAAAACGCTAATTAGGTTTTGCCCAAAGACTTGGAAAGGTCATGATTATGTTTTGTCCAGACCTCTTAAAAGAAAGATTAATGATGCCAGTTCACCTCACTGATGGGCCACTGAGAGTTAATAAAAGGTTTTGTCCATTTTCTCCATTAGATTATGATGTCTGTAGCTTGGATGTCAACCATTTTTTTTCTGCTTTTAGTTTTCTGCTTAGGTTTGGTAAACATCTCTGGTTTCACAATTAAGCCTTTTTAAAGCCTTACTTCTATCAGACTGCAACTGAATTCTTGAATCCGATTGGTCAGGTGTTGATTAATTTTCTGTACTGGTAGTTCTGATAGTAGTTCCAGTTGCAGGGCAAATTACAGGTTTATATTAATGCACTTGTTCTAATGTGTCATTGTTTCTATAGTAACAGCTCACTCACAGGGATTTGCATGGTGTACACAGCACATAATCTAAAGTTGATAATAAATAGCTTAAAAAACTAAGAAAAATGTTGAATGATTATTATGGTGATGCTCTTGTGTAAGGAGATTTTTTTTGTTTAACATTCATGGAAGGAGTCTCCAGCATTAGCACTTTGTACTTTATTTTATTATTATTATTATTATTCTTTCTTTTTAATTAGATACAAACAAACATATTCAATATAACAAATCTGACCACTGTCTCTGCAGATGTACTACTGAGTGGCAGACCTACAGGGAGCCACAATAATAGTATGGCTAATAGCTCACATGGTGCTCTGTTAATTAATTCAGATGTTGAGAGGGAAAAATGGAGAAGGTGTTAGATCAGGGTTAAATGGTTTTGATGAACTTTTCCGACCCTCCATGCAATGCTTCTTCACCAACATATCAATGTCCACTACTTTCACATTCATCAGGCCTTTAAAGAGGAAACTTTGTAACATTCAGTAACAGAGGACTTTGGGCTTTCCAGTTTCTCAGTATCAGACAAGCTGTTTTGCTACAATTTGGAGTAAAAATGTGGCTTGCCATGTTACTGAGAAACCACAAAGCCCTCCACATTTAAGACTTTCTTGTGGTGGAAAACTTACTGACTTACAAAGCACTGACACTAAAGATTTCTTCCAAAATTATTGAATATTTCAATTTAAATTTAAAACTTGCAGCTGGAACTACTGACCAAGCTGCTGTTATAGAAACTTAAATCACCACCTTCTGACCAATAAGATTCAATAACAACACCACTGTGGTATAAAAGATTTTGTTTCACTGCACATGCAAATATAGATAAGATGACCAGTCTGCTTTCTATTTTACCTCAAGTTAAACATGTCTAGCAGAAAGAAATGTTTTCATTAATATTGGAAATGGTTTAATAAGAAGAAATCTGTCAGATTCAACATTATGATCAACATTCACATTATGCTAGACTTGCAAAAAAAGTTAAAAATAACATATTAGCAGTGTAATATCCACATGTCGAGCAGTAATGGCACTGATATATGGATGTTGAAGTTCCAGATAATGGCCCTTGTCACATCCTTCCACTCATGGTGTCAGCTGTGTGAAAGTAATAATACATGTTTTTGTTATCACTTTTCCACTTTTATGAAAGTAGTGTTATTTTCTGTATCTGATACGCCTCCAGTTCGACCAGTTTCACAAGCAGCTACAGTGCTATCAATATCAACATCTCATAATCATCATCTCATAATTGGTCATTTTTTAATAACATTTAGGTATCAGCTCAGAAGAAACACAAGAAGGCATCTCTATTTTTCTATGTGCTTATCGTCTGTTGTCTAAATTCGTGCGTCTCAGCCAAAGTATTTGTATATGTGTTTTTGGGGCACAATTTCGAATAGAAAAACCTAATGCTGTATTTGTTTGCATTTTGAATGTCAAAACAGCTAGCTTCAGCAAACAAAGATGGATTGTTTTATTTTCCCTTCCCCACTGGATCCTACTTCCTTAGTGTAACATTACAGAAACACAAACAGCATGTAATTATTATATAAATTTATTTATTTGTACACATATATTTATTAAGTAAACATGAAGCTGCATGTGCAGATCATGTATCATTATATCATTATCTTTCATGATTGAAGTATTCAGTATGGAATTTTCTTAAAGCACCATTCCTTCCTCTGGATCACCTGGGAAATATTTCTGTAATTTCAGCATCTCTGAACTGTGAATGGTCTTCTGCAGGAAAGCAATCTTTCCTCGCTAAATAGACATATTGCGCAGTCTCCTTATTTCCAGGTCACAGACTCGGCTTTGTTATAAACGGAGGATGAAACACTCAGAGTTTTTGGAGTTAGGAGAAGATACTGAGTGCCTTCAGTGTGTGTATAAGCAAATCCATGAAAGCACAGTCAGCTAAGCCAAACACTGCTCACATCCTCAGAGCATTAGGTAATTTACAGAGTGCACACACACACACGTTTGACTTACTATACTTGTGAGGACTTTCCATTGACATATACATTAATGAAGCTCTTTAATGCTATGCTAGACGTAAACATAATTGCAGCCTTGACCTCAGTACTCTAAAGGACACCTTATGGCTCTTTTATTTATTTATTTTTGTTCAATTAAAGCTACAATTATTGTAAAAAAAAGAAAAGAAAAAAGAAAAAAAGTTTTCCTTGTGAGAAGCAACCAAATGTCTCCCCAAGGTCAAAAGTGTCACATATTCCTTACGTTGTGGGGACATTCTGGTGCCCATGAAGATATTAAAAAACATGCCCACACATATACACACACATCAAGTAAACGGCAGGGAGCCGTAAATGGATGAATCAAGTCATTTCATATGACCCATGCAAATTCTTGTTAGATTGCTCTCAGGTACCTGCTGAAATATGCCAGCTGGTTCCGTAGTATTAATCAGAGGATGCAAATTGTCGGATTAGCCAGTGGACTGAGTCATTTGATGCAAATCACTTGTGCGTAAGCTTCACAGATGGACATCTTTGATAACAACCTGCGCAGACTTGCTGGAAACAACCGAGTGGAACGATTTCGGCTTTTACGTCTTAAAATTATGAAAGGAGTGTTTATAAAAGTGAGCCATGGACAGCAAAACAAATTCTGGATAATATTCCCTGTTCTTCTGATGACAGCTTTGGGTCACAGCTGTCCAGTGGCACAATTTCTGATGACTATGCCTTTTTCTTTGAGTCTTTAATATCTCTGGCAAAAAAGCAGTCTTTTATATTTGTGCTGGACATGTGTGAAGGTTGAGAAGTATGTTAGATGAAGAGTTTACAACCCCCCTCTGAATTCATGTGGTGCTCATAGCTACTCTTAAGGCAGGGCTTTCTATTTGTACTTTTACCCGAGCTGAATTTATATCTTCCCTCTGCTGGTAAAAATATGTAGCACTTTATTATCCATCGGAGACAAATCCTTCTGTCTTTGATTATTAACCTTCAATCTTCAGTCTCTGATAAGCGAGCAAGGAATATGGACACAAATGCTCTGAATGCATAATGTTACAGCTCCTAATGGCATGTACACCACAGCGCTGTTGAATTCTTGAATCTGATTGGTCAAAAGGCGCTGATTAATTTTCTAGAACAGCAGCCCTGACAATAGTTCCAGTTGCAAGGTTTATATTAATGTGCTCATCCTATTAAGTTATTGTTTCTAGAGTAACAATTCATTTACATATACAGTCTATGCATCTCATAATCTAAGGTGCTGTTATTTAAAACATATAGCCTTTGATTTGGTGATATTTTCAATAAGTAGATGTTTAACATTTTTGGAGTCTCCAGGGATTCCTCACATGAACTGCTTGCTTCAGGTCCTTCCACAACATTTCTATTGGATTAAGGTCAGGACTTGGACTTGGCCATTCCAAAACATTAACTTTATTCTTCTTTAACCATTCTTTTGTTGGAATGACTTGTGTGCTTAGGGTCGTTGTCTTGCTGCATGACCCACTTTCTCTTGAGATTCAGTTCATGAACAGATGTTCTGACATTTTCCTTTAGAATTCGCTGGTATACTTCAGAATTCATTGTTCCATCAATGATGACAAGCCGTCCTGGCCCAGATGCAGCAAAACAGGTCCAAACCATGTTTCACAGATGGGATAAGGTTTGGAATGCAGTGTTTTCCTTTCTCCAAACATAATGCTTGTCATTTAAACCAAAAAGTTCTATTTTGGTCTCATCCATCCACAAAACATTTTTCCAATAGCCTTCTGGCTTGTCCACATGATCTTTAGCAAACTGTAGACAGGCAGCAATGTTCTTTTTGGAGAGCAGTGGTTTTCTCCTTGCAACCCTGCCGTGCACACCATCGTTGTTTAGTGTTCTCCTGATGGTGGACTCCTGAATATTAACATTAGCTAATGTGAGAGAGGCCTTTAGTTGCTTAGAAGTTACCCTGGGTTCCTTTGTGACCTTGTGGATTATTACACATCTTGCTCTTGGAGTGATCTTTGTTGGTCGACCACTCCTGGGGAGGGTAACAATGGTTTTGAATTTCCTCCATTTGTACACAATCTGTCTGACTGTAGATTGGTGGAGTCCAAACTCTTTAGAGATGGTTTTGTAGATCCCTGCTCTTTAAATAAAACAGGGAGCTCACTCACACCTGATTGTCATCCCACTGATTGAAAACACCTGACTCTAATTTCACCTTCAAATTAACCTGCACATACTTTTGCCACTCACAGATGTAATATTGTAATATTGGATCATTTCCCTTAATAAATAAATGACAAAGTATAAATTGTCCCATTTGTTTAATTGGGTTCTCTTTGTCTACTTTTAGGACTTGCATGAAAAACTGATGTTGTTTTTGGTCATATTTTAAGCACCACTGTAAAAAGTATGACATTGTTTAAATAAATTAAAAATTGTACTAGTTGGCACATTGCTATGGTATAAGAGTAATAAAACATATCAGAATGTGCTTTTATAGGAAAATAATCAACTTGACAGTGGCATCACATGACCTTGTCATTGATTATCTTCCTATAACAGCACACCACAGAGGAATGCAGGAATGTCTTAATGTTTTTTGGTCATTGGTCATTTGCTATGAGTAACTAATTTGTACTACTGCTAAACACCTAATAATTATATGAGTACCATCATATTATCCAAACAAAGTTACAGTTAAACATCTTTAAAACAATAGCAAGAGAATAAAATTACATTGATCACTGTTGCACATCTTGATTTTGTAATACTCTCAGTTGATTTGTCTGGAGTACATCCAGGATAATGCTTAATGTACTGCACTCCAAAGTCAAGGAGTGTGAGTTCAAGTGCTCTCTTGGGTGTTCAGGTAGCAGAGGGCCATAATCCAGATAATAAACCATCCCACTAATTATGTGCAAATGAAAGTACAATGGATGTAAAAAGTCTACACACCCCTGTTAAAATGGCAGGTTTTTGTGAAGTAAAAGAATGACACTTAGAAATAATTTTATATAATTTCCCATGTTTAAGGTGCAATTGAAAAGTAAAAAATAAAGTGAAAAACAATCAAATTTTTTAGGGGGAAAAAATAAAAAATAAAAAACTTACAATAATCTAGCTGTATATGTGTGCACAACCCTAATACTATGTTGAAGCACCTTTTGATCTTACTCAATCTTTTTGGTTAAGAGTTTATCAGCATGGCACATCATGATTTGGCAATATTTTCTTGTAAAGAACACTCTAGATCCATCAAATCTCCTGTGCACAGCTCACTTCAGATCACCCCACAGATTTCCCTCACCTTTACCTACACAGTGAACCATGGTATATCTAATGTTTTGACATTTTTTAGGTAAACCTCTCCGATCAATTCCTTTTGACAGAGAAAGCCTGTACAGGCTTTGTAAGGTCTTTGTGGACCATGGCTTCAGCAGTCAAATGAAACCAAGATGATGTGAAGAAAATCCTACAGGTTTATTTGGGGTTAATCAGAATAATTTCATTGATGGCAGCTGTATGATAATTACTTTTGTACATGAGATTGAATTTGATTGGTTCATTCTCAACACAGCCACGCCCTCAATTATAAAAGGGTGTGCACACTTACGCAGCCAGGTTATTGTAACTTTTTTTATTTTTCCTATTTTTCCCTAAATTGTTTCTGATTGTTTTTCACTTAATTTCTATACGTTGTAATTTCACACTGAGATTGGGAAAAGTTCTGACATGATTTATATAGGTTAATTTTTTTTTCCCCATCACAAAAACTTGCCAATTTTACCACGGCTGTGTACACATTTTATATACTCTGTATATATAAATATGACAGTTGCTGCCACCTACCCAGTGTCTATGGTATATGCTATAAACTAAGAATGTTATTCACTCTTAACTGTGCAAAAACACACATGGTGGAAGTTCACAAGCATTTCTGCATTAGTAGACCAGATGGATAGAATCCAAAGACTTATTTTGATTATTTATTTGGCAATCCTGTTGTATTATGTCCTTCACTTTGGAAAGATGTACATGATGAATTTATAAATATTGCTAAAGATTGCTAAAGCTTTTCTTTAAAGCAGTAAAAGTCCATTCATCCATACCAATTATCTTACACAGGGTTGTGGGGGAGCCTGGAGCCTATCCCAGGGAACTCTGGCAGAAGGCGGGGTCCACCCTGGATAGGGTGTCAACCCATTGCAAGACACAATTGCGCACACATTCACATACTACTGACAATTTGGAAATACCAATCAGCCTACAACACGTGTCTTTGGACTGAGCGAGGAAACCAGAGTACAAGGAGAAAACCACTGAAACACAGGGAGAACATGCAAAATCCATGCACACATGGGATTTAAACCCCCAACCCCAGAGGTACGAGGCAAACGTGCTAATCACTAACCCACTGTGCCCCCCAGCATTAAGCATTCCTAAGCCTAAATGATAAAACTTGAAGTAAAAACACACAGCAAACTTTAAGTTCTTTAAGAATTTTACTGTTAAATGTTAATTTAAGTTGTAGAGTTGGACATACTAATTATTAGTGTAAGACACGTAACAGTAAGTAAGTTGTTATTCGCTGTTGTAATTATTCAGAGCTGACATTAATCTAATCCCCAACTGGTTTCCAAAACCACCTGACTTGTTTGTGTGTACCATCTCAGCAAAATTATCTCTGTTTTTAATTAAGTCTCCCTGGTTTAAAGCCAATCTTATCCTATGCTTCAACCAGGTTGGCAGTGTGATGGAAAGAGAAATACATGCTTATAGAGAGAGATTTCTGATAGCAACAGCATTCCATTTAAAACACAATTTACTTCATTATTTCAAGAGCCAACATCAGACAACATGAATATCATATGAAAATGCCACCATTGCTGGGTTTTTTTTTTGTTTGTTTTTTTTGCAGTTTTTATTTTTTTAAAGAAAATGTTGGGGGAAAAAAAGTCAGAATTAACCTAGTCACAACTTGATCTCAGATTAGAGTTTGTTCCAGTTAGAAAAATATTGATAGTAATAATGCAGGAAAATAGCTCCAACTTAATTACAGTAAGTAAGCGAGGTAATTTTTGATTAAAAATAACATTTGTTAAACAAAATCATTAAGTCACTTATACACTGTAGGTTTTTGTTTATATGCATGCATTATTGCTTGGTGGAAAAGTGTTGTTAAATATCAAGGTTTCTGAAGGAAATGAGTCTGAGTCTAGTTCAGCATGCCTATTATGTGATGTTCTCACACAAAAAAAAGGTTACCAAATTGTACAGTTGTCATTGTGCTGCCAACCTCAAGGGTAGGGGCTTTGTACCTTTTGTATGTACCCTTCAACCATAAAACAATGGCTGTAATTTAAAAAAGTTTTAAAGGTACACTGCATTCAACATTTATTCTCTGGTGAAAGATTCCATTTCAAAGTTACGAAGGACATAGTCTTGAGACTTCCAACCCAACGAGAACCAGTGGTGCAGTTCAGTACATTGTACCCAAGAGTCAATGAACAAATACCCTGAAAACTTTGTAAAACAAATGGGCCAATAAACATGAGGTGATTGTCATGGCAATTAACCTTTGTGTTCTCTTTGGGTCAAAATGACCTGTTTTCATTTTCAGCATTCATGTTTGTGTGGGTTTCCTCTGGGTTCTCTGGTTTCCTCCCACTGTCCAAAAACGTGCGGGTAGGTGGATTGGGTATGCTAAATTGCCCTAGGTGTGAATGAGTGTTTGGTGCCCTGCAATGGATTAGCATCCCATCTGGAGTGAACTCTCATGTCTTGAGCCCAGTGATCCCCCTCTGGACTCTGGTTCCACCACTACCCTGACCAGGATAATGTTGGTACTGGCACTGTATTAATGAATGAATGCTATATCGAATGTTCCCTCGAAGCTGGAACATTGAAATTGAAATATCAATTGACAAGAACTGCGTTTAACTAAAATGAAAGAAGTTGTTAAATTTGAAGACTCCTATATGTACTACATATATGGACTACATCATGTTATAGGTTCAGTCTTAATTGAGATCATTAGTTGCTTGATAATTTTATGTTGCTTTCACACAATAAAATAAGAGATTAGAAGGAAAGATTATCAAACCTCGCTCTACACCACATTCCCTTTGCGACTCCTGTGCACCTCAACTCGACTCACTGTCCCTGAAGACACAAAGAATACGTGTATTACGACTCTTCTTTGTACTGACACCCAGGTGGTGGAATGAACTTCTGAACTGAAGACTTGAAAATCTCTAAGAATTGTATTTTTTTTTTTTTATAATTCAAGAGGAGTACAAGAATTGTACTCCTCTCTAACATAGCTTTAACTTAATAGTCATAACAGCTCAATGCTCAATTTAATGCACTGCAATGACAGACAGATCTTATTTCTGTGTTTTAAAATGAAAACATTTTCCATGCAATGTCTACACCAGCCTCAGGCAAGGGCACTTGAAAGAAGATAACATGCCTACAGATTGGTACTCCTTGTCTTGTAGTCGTGAGCTTGCTGAAAGCAGAGTGATGAGTATTTGCCAGCATCAAACCAATATTGTCTCCATGTTTATTTGAACATGTAAGTCAGAAGGACTGCATTTAGAGTCTCCTATATGTTTTAGAGACAAGCTTACCAAGTGTTAACGAAATTTTCAGCCCAATCTTAAAAAACACACTAAATGACCTGAAACTAGCTCAAAAGACTGGAAAAGGAAGACACGTTTTCATCTTTACCTCAGTCCTTGTGTCAGAAATGAGTTCACTATGGTGAGCACACATTTCTTTGCAGGATCTGCAATTCGCCTTTATTTATTTATTTATTTATTTATTTTTTATCATTGCCTGGAACAACCATTATCTACTCCAGAATGCCCCTTTTCCCTCTCCAGTCTATGCCATGTCTTACAACAGAAAAGTTTCTGTACATCGTAGATGCTGTCTGTACTTCACTTTCCCTTTGTTTGCCATAGCCAATGTTTTTTTTAATTTTTATTTTTTTTTACCTCTCCTATCTTTCTTTTTTTAAAGAAATTGATTATTTTTCATTTCAATTATCCTGATGTCTTGAAGTCTTGAAGGCCGTGGAATATTTTTTAACTGGCCCAACCTCGTTTGAGAGCTCATCTCACTAAAATAGCATTTATATGAGCATTAATCATATAAAATTAAACATAATCTTCACTTGTACTGATTTTATTTGCAGCATAGAAGTCTGTACCAAACCCTGACCTATTTGTACTAACATGAGGATATATTTTTGATGGCTCTACAAAGCACTTCTGTAAGTCACTCTGAATATACAGGTGCATCTCAAAAAATTAGAATATCATATAAAAGTTTTTTTTTTTCTTTTCTCCACAATTTAATTCAAAAGTGGAACCTTGATTAATTCTAGATTTATTACACATGAAGTGAAATATTTCAAGCCCTTTTTTGTTTTCATCTTGATGATTATGGCTTACAGCTCAGGGAAATGAGATACTGGAAAAATCCAGTATCTCAAAAATATTACTGTAGAATAAAGATCAGCTAATTACATTTACAGAATTTGGCAGATGCCCTTATCCAGAGCAACTTCCATTCATTTCATTTATACATCTGAGCAATTGAGAGTTAAGGGTCTTGCTCAAGGACCCAACAGTGGCAGCTTGGCAGTGCTGGGATTTGAACTCACAACCTTCTAATCAGTAGTCCAACACCTTAACCACTGAGCTACCACTGCCTAATTAACTCAAAACTCCGTTGTTCAGTGGTCCAAAGTCCTCTTTTCAGATGAAAGTAAATTTTGCATTTCATTTGGAAATCAAGGTCCCAGAGTCTGGAGGAAGAGTGGAGAGGCACAAAATCCAAGTTGCAGTCCAGTGTGAAGTTTCCAGTCAGTGATGATTTGGGGTGCCATGTCATCTGCTGGTGTTGGTCCACTGTGTTTTCTCAACACAGCCGTCTACCAGGAGATTTTAGAACACTTCATGCTTCCATCTGCTGACAAGTTTTATGGAGATGCTGATTTCCTTTTCCAGCAGGACTTGGCACCTGCCTACAGTGCCAAAACTACTAGTAACTGGTTTGCTGAGCATGGTATTACTGTGCTTGATTGGCCAGCCAACTCGCCTGACCTGAATTTTGTTAAGAGGAAGATGAGAGACACCAGACCCAACAATACAGATGAGCTGAAGGCTGCTATAAAAGCAACCTGGGCTTCCATAACACCTCAGCAGTGCCACAAGCTGATTGTTCCATGCCACGCTGCTCAGTAGATCCAAGATTCAACACATCTGAATCAGTTCATGATGGTCTATGTTTGAAAGTTAATTTAATATTTAATATTATTTAGTAATATCTTAAAAAATATTTTTGGATGGTTTTTATAAGAGCAACTTTTTCTAAAAGAAAAACCATTAGAAAGAGCCTTTAAGGGTTTCTTTCAAATTGGCAAAGAAAAGAACCCTTTAAGAACCTTTTTTGGCTATAAAATATAAGGAGCAAAATATCTAACAATTATAGGAAATATTTCTGATTTTCATTTGAAAAAGGTTTTGTGAACCACTCTGTAAATCACACAAGACTGAAATAAAAATTGAGAGAACCCTTCAGCTTTCAGTCATAATTTGTCAGATTGTGTTTGAAGTGAATTTTTGGGACAAGTTGAAGTCAGAGTGCTCTTGTCCTACAGAGTGCTCTTGCCCATTGTTAATAAATGTGTTTGACAGGGGTGTGTGTGTGTGTGAGAGAGAGAGAGAGAGAGAGAGAGAGAGAGAGAGAGAGAGAGAGAGAGAGAGAGAGAGAGAGAGAGAGAGAATGAATGAATGAATGAGAGAATAATGGCTGATATAGTTATTTTCAAGTTATTTGGCAAATGTCAGTGACAAATCTGTTAGGGGAAGCACGCGGTGGAGGTGGCGGTGGGTTGGTTTATGGCTGCACTTTTAGGTTTCTTTATACTATCCCTACATTGCAATATCTCTAAATGTTCATAAAATAAATTAGATTTATTTTAGAAACATAATTCATACGTATATTGAAATATAGGGCACATTATTTAAAATGTGCACAATAATATTTTAATTGGCTTTTTCATTCCAAAACATTCAACTCACAGAATACATTTTAAAATTATTATTAGAATTCTTATTGGATTCAAGTTGATATATTTACACAGACTTGTTTTTGAGTTATTAAGGTTTGTGTTACACCCATTCAGTACAAGTGACCTGTCAAAGTAGCTAATAACTATAAAAACTTTTGTATAACTAATGTAATAACTTTGGTAATTGTGGGCTGGGATTTCCACAACAACAAAATGTAGAAATTTTGAGAAGCATGGTTCTATATAACCAGCCTGATTAAAACACCATATTAAAAGCAGGGTACCTGTTGATGGTATGCTCATGGATCGCACAGAGTCTGAAATCTTTTGTACAGTTAGATTGCCACAAGTTACAAAATATTGAAAGGTATAATCTAACTGATTTTTGTGCACACACCTCCATCCATCAGTTTACATAAAAAAAAGCTATTAGATAAAGCTATTAGGTTTTGTTTGAAGCAGTTAGTGGCAAGTATACATGGTTAGTCATTTGCAGTCAGAGCCCATCTTGATGTGAAGGTAGGAGGTTCTTGTTTAGTGGCATAAAGTATCAGATTCTCTAGGAAAGGATAGAAGTCTGCCTGAGATCATGGGGTAATAATAATAATAATAATAATAATAATAATAATAAATTATTGTATTCTTGTCCTTCAGAGAGCACAAGTTTATGTCTATCTTTCTCTTTTTGTACTGTTATATCTATACTGAGGGAATCTGCTCTTATGTATGAACAAACATAACATGGTTAGAGTTTATTCCATTTCATGCAAACAAAATTGTACACTTCTTGCACTTGCAAAGTCATAACAAAATATGGTATACAATTAAAGGAAATCCACACATCCAACTAAAATTTCACAAGATCCAGTTGAACTGCCCATGAATTGAGTTATTTAAATAATTTGAGACCATGTGTGAGATCATGGGGTCTGAAATGACCGATAAACCTCCTGTTTTGTCACCTTGGACTTGAGATCATATCATTTTTTATTCTGACTGACTTTACAGCTGTGTTTGTAGCATGACTAGGAACCAGCATTTGCTTCAACCCTTGTGTTTAGTCATCGCTCTCTCTGTGCTTTTCATAGTGATTGATATCTCATATTGATTTGAGATCTGTGTAGTTGTTTCAGTGTCACTGAAGTGGAATTTAAGAGCAAAACTGATAAACAAAACTGATGATAAAAAGATCCAGAACATCTACATTTTTATACCTATGACCTAGCCCAATCTGCTCAGCATATGATGTGACTATTGGAGATCTGATCTTCCTCTATAACTCACAGGTTTTCCTCTGGCAAAAAAGTTCTTTCATCTTTGTTCGTGCTTTTAAAGAAAGCGCTACACTTATACCTGGATCAGGTTTGGAGAAGAATACAATTGTCTATTATATCCTCAGATTCAGAAGATTTAGCAGTTTAACCCAAGGTCAGATGGTTCTATGGAGCTATTCAGCTGAAACGACATTTCCACATGAATGACAGACTGGAGAGAGAAGCAGGCTAGATAGACGTCGTCACTTTGACACTCCATTGCACAGCTACACGTACATCCAATGCTCCTCAGAGTCCTAGATGAATAGTAATTAATGTCCAGAGGAAAGTATTCATTTTATGTATTAATTTGTTGGACTAAACAATTTAAGGAGCCTAATTTAAAAAAAAAAAAAAAAAAAAAAAAAAAGTGTGTGACTGACTCAATCATACCAAAGCTCTGTTAAATTTTCAATTCTGATTAGTCAGAAGGTATTGATTAATTTTGTATGTAATTCTATGCAGCTATATACGCAACAAGCTTAAGCCACACAACAATAAGCATGACAATGAGACTCTGAAAAACTGGAACTTAAATAGTGCTGCTAATCAAGGTGTAACAGGAAACAGGTGTGAGTGATTAGTGACATGTGACCTGCTGGGGCTGATGGGTAGTGTAGTTCTGTATCCATTGGCATTACCATGACACACTGTAACACAGTGGTAACACAATGGTACAAAAAGACATTTAATAGAAAATAAAATAAAATCAAGCCAATCAATATCATGCAAACTCATATGATAGTCCCATGAGATAATTTAGATCTAAATCTATTTTGTTGGATAAAAAACAACAACAACAACAGTAACAAAAACAATGGCAATTTTCTATAATATTAGGCAGTTATTTTGTGTATTCCCCAGCAGTTGTGAATAGCATAAACAACGTATTACTGGGAAGCAGCTCTGTTTCTTCAATTACCTGTGATATATTGCAGTCCATATTTCAGTTGTGCAGGTGTGGAAGAACGACTGGTGGAGAAAGCCAAGCCATTAACATGATAGCTGGGTGAATGACAAGCTTAATAGCTCAATATTGCTAAATGCTCAGATTGCATGGAATGGCAGGGTGTGAAAAACTCAAAGTCTAATAAATGCTAAAACAATGTTTCTAAGGTAGTAAGTGTCCATCTAAATTAAGGCTGAATGTTTTATGTCCTGTAACGATGTACGGCTGAGTGCTGAGTTTGTGGATGGATGACTCGGTTTCAGTGCTGTGAAAATGAATAAATGAACTTACAGATGATGGTATCCTGCTGTGAAGTCCTGGCATACTATTCATGCCTGGATGATGCTGCCATACTCTCTGTCTGGAATCGTCTTCAGATGGTATCCAACTTTCACCAGATGTTTCGACCCTTAACCATGACATCCTCCAGTTGGTGGGTCAGCAGTGGTGGCCAATCCACTACTCGCTTCCAGGCGTCCAGTTCGGCTCATCTCGTCTGTGCCATACCCAGCATGAAGATTTCTCTGCTACCTCTGCTAGTTGTCTTACTGCAGCTTTCCGTACTGAAGAAACCATCCCCAATGTTGTCATCAATTTCCACACTGATTGCGCTGGGAAACCTCTACATCCCACCTCGACAGGAAGAAGTAGTACTCTCCATCCCTTCTCTCTACACTCGGACACGAGTTCTGTATACTTCAGTGATTTCCTCTCGTGGGCCTCATCACAGTTTTCTTCCCATGGCACTGTTAACTCTACTGCGACAAGTGTCTTGACCTGCTTGGACCACAGTATGATGTCTGGTCTCAACGTTGTAACCACTATGTCAGGAAAGACTAGCTTCTTCTTCAAGTCCACCCTGAGTTCCCAATCACTGCCTGTGTCTAGTACGGATTGTTTCTGCCTCATACTAAAATCAAGCCAATCAATATCATGCAAACTCATATGATAGTCCCATGAGATAATTTAGATCTAAATCTATTTTGTTGGATAAAAAACAACAACAACAACAGTAACAAAAACAATGGCAATTTTCTATAATATTAGGCAGTTATTTTGTGTATTCCCCAGCAGTTGTGAATAGCATAAACAACGTATTACTGGGAAGCAGCTCTGTTTCTTCAATTACCTGTGATATATTGCAGTCCATATTTCAGTTGTGCAGGTGTGGAAGAACGACTGGAGGAGAAAGCCAAGCCATTAACATGATAGCTGGATGAATGACAAGCTTAATAGCTCAATATTGCTAAATGCTCAGATTGCATGGAATGGCAGGGTGTGAAAAACTTAAAGTCTAATAAATGCTAAAACAATGTTTCTAAGGTAGTAAGTGTCCATCTAAATTAAGGCTGAATGTTTTATGTCCTGTAACGAGGTACGGCTGAGTGCTGAGTTTGTGGATAGATGACTCGGTTTCAGTGCTGTGATAGTTTGTGGGCATGGACATGGTACTGTTGATGGGGTTATTATGGAAGGCACTGATAGACTCTGCCCTTTACCTTCTCCTACCCATCACCTGTGCACACACACACACACACACACACACACACACACACGTTTGCTCACTTGTTCCACAGATCACATTTTCTTAAAAATGATCTCCCCCTCACTGCTCCTCTTTCAGACATTTATATGTAGTTCAGCAGCCAAATGTGCCCCCCCCCTCCCCGAAAAAATGTTGTCCTCCATTTAAAAGATTAGGATGTCAAGACTCCACAGGAAATTGTATCTTAAATCATTTTTAAAAGATTACCAGAAACAGGATGATGCACATGTTAGGAAAAATATGTTACAAAAATGATGTACTGTAAAATATGATATTATAAAATATAATACTAAATATACTGTTCTGATTTAAAATGCAGTAACTCAGTCAATTTTAAATTGATTTTAAATTGCAAACATGGTACTGTGATCTTTTATCCTATTTCTGGAGGAACTCTTTTTTTTTTTTTCCTCTAAAAATTGAATGAATCACCTTTGTGCGCAATGTGAATATAGATCATTATTAACCAAGGGAAAAAACCAAATGAACTAAGAAAAAAACAAAAATAAACCCTGATAACTTAGCACCAAATTGTTCCAGGTGACAGGAATATGAAATTTGAATGAGTATAAACTCAATAAATGTTACAAGATTAGTTTTTTTTTTTTTTTAACCACAGGTGCTCATGATTTCTCTCACTTTTTACCCTATGGCTTGTCCAGTTCGAATCCTATTACTGTTAGCATCTCTTATTACGCTCCCTGTGTCTAGTTTGTATCCCCTGGATCTTTTTGATATGAATACCCCTTTGTCTGTCTGACTTTGAGAGGCCCTGCATGTGTATACCTGGGTTTCTGAGCCTTGTTATCTTATTCTTGCTTGTGGCTTAACTCAGAATAAGGATATACCTCTGTTCACTGATAGAAAGACACATGTAATGACATACAACCATCTCTGATTCCAAAACCACATATAAAAACATGTGCATTAATATGTGCATAAAACTGTGAGTTAAATTTCAGCCAGAACTACTGTCATAGTTGCTCAGTCCCTTCAGGATTTCGTGATTTTGCGATTGCAGAAATTAATGCAAAATCAAGGAAACTCCACAATATTCAGAGGAGCTTGCAAGTTTTCAAACTTACCGCTGATTTTGTGCAGATTTGGGCCATGTGGCGTCATCACAACACGCATTCAGCCAAAGCCCTCTTCAATTCACTTGCGTCGAACATGAGTAGAGCTAAAAGGCCGCATTTACCATTTCATGCAATTGCAATTTTGCCATTTCAAGTAGTTTTCTTGAAAAAAAAGTAAAAAGCCATAGAAAATCAAGCATTTTTACCCACAACAATCACAAAAGACTCTGTGAAATCCTGTACGGACGGATTGCTGTTCTAGGCAATCAATCAATCATATTCGAGAATTCAACAGTACTGTGGTATAAAGACATTTAATGCTCATAGACCATGTAGAAATCTTCTTTACAGTAAGGTGTCAGCTGTGTTTGAACATTTGAGGTGCCACATTGCTGTTCTGTAATTGGATCAGATGTGTTCATTGAAGAAAAGGCGATGGTGGTGGGGTCACAGAAGGTATTAAGAGATTCAGTTGGCTTCATGAAGCCAGCTTTAATTGAAGGGAAGGTCTGCAGGAGCTTCTGCCTCCTTCTCTCCCCCATTGTTAACGAGGAAAAATATGCTTTCTTTATCTGTCTCTCTGGATGGCCAACACCGGCTTACAAAAAGCCTTTTAACATTCATTTTCTTCAGATTGTGACATGAACACAGCTCTGCCAAGAGCCACAGGACACACACAAACAAGTTTTCACAGAGTGTTTGAAATGCTTACAAGCTGTTTTTATTCTCAGCTGCCCATTGAGACAAAACAAGATTTATTCAACAATTGGAAACCTGACGGACGCCCATAAAATTGAATGCTGTATTGATTTCTGCAAATCTATTGACCACTAGCTTTTTACTGCCTTCCAGTCTCTGATGCGGTGCTATTGATTTCATTATTTGAAATACAATGCACAGTAAACTTTAACTGAGTTCACAATTTCTGGATGAGTAGCTCCGAGTAGAATCTGGCTCATATCCCACAGATGAGGCAGCGAGCCTTATACTGTACAAAAAAGCTTATCTTAATTAAGTTACAGTAAAATATTTTGCAAAAATACATAGCCATAACATTTTCCATTTTCTTTCATTTGCTTTTCATGACCCTGTAAGAAAGCCTTGTTTTAATGCCACATCTCTAGGTTTTTTCCTCCTTAATGCTATTTCAGACATATTATATTGATCATAGTGTAATTGCGTGAAAGAAAAACTGATAGCATTCACCAGTTAACGGTTGAGAGAAGCTACTTCGGATTTTGAAGTCAAGCGTGACATTTGCCCTAATTGTGTTATCTACTAAACTGACATTATGTTATTTAATTTACTGATAAAATGAAACACTTAAATCCTTGATTACATTGGCAATGGGAAAAGTGTCACATCATTGCAATGCTGTTTTTACACAGAAAATGCAGTTCCTTGTGTCAGCTTTAATAAATGTGACTATTGTGTATTACTAGAAGCTGCCAATGATGGAATATACAATTACTTCCTCGTATTACCTATTATTACCAATATTTTTACTATTTGCTCTTACTTACAGCCCTTTAGAACCATTGTACAAATAGAGATACAAATAGGAGGTGCACCATTTTTAAAATGTCTTTTTTTAGATAGCTTGCCAGAAAGGTTCACAAGGTTTCTGGTTGAGAGTAGAGGTGTGCATCTGGACTGGGATCCACCTGGATGCAACAAAAAAGTTGCATGAGTGGGAGGTTTTTACTTTCAAGCAGGTGTAACTGAAGCAAGTGGTCAGATGTTATGCTTGCAAGGCAAACAATGTAGGTACAGCATTCATTCATTCGTCCGTAGTAAGTGCCTGGGTAGGATCATGGCGGTTTAAATTGTAGTTAGTTTATATTTTTGGGAAAACAAAATTTGTCAGAAAACAAACACACAAAAATAATAACTGAGGTTGAGGAAGTGTCAGAGATAGAATTCACTCATCAACCTGACAGTGCTGAAATTTCTACCTGTTTTTTGCCCAGTGTTTCCACGGACATAGTGTTTTAAAAAACACCTTTCTGGTTTAGACCACGCCTACTTCAGGTTTAAATCCCAATAGAGATACGAATAATTGGAGGACTAAACAGATACAGGAAATAGTCAGGTTTTTTTTTACTGGCCACGTTAGTAGAAAATTTTCCTTAATTATGTCCAACTTCTAAGTAACTAAGTGTCCTCTGTGTCCAGTTCTCTGTTACTTTGCTCTTCTGTCATTATAAAGTCAATGAGACCTTATTTGACCTTATGTCTCCTATCACTTCACTCAAAAATTTACACATAATGTGCCCAAAGGAAAAGACTGAGTGGTATTGTATTCATATCAGTGTTCCAATTAAACTGGTTTACAGGCAAAAAGCTTTTAGTGATGCTATAAGAACTTATTTGCATAATTAAAGATCATCCCACTGAAAGCAATGTAAGCTAACAGATAAGAAACTACAGTGGGTGTCAGAACTGTACCCTGAACTTTGATCCTTGCACAACAGCTCACCTCTATTATACAATATGGTAACCACTGCCAAAATCTTTCTGTATTGAAAAATGTGAAGTTCCAAACGCTATAATTTTTAATTTCATTTACACTTATATCAATGCTAATTTGGTTGGCTTGGAAACTATGATGAAAAATGTTCTTTTAGTGACCTGAAGTTGAAACCTGGACATTTGTTAGAACTAGAAACCCAGAAACTCATTATTTATGCAAGTGAAAGAACACAGACCACAAACCTACCATTGGCTCAAAAGGTTTTTAGATGGAAGTGAAGTTGCAGGACTGCTTAGCTGCAGACCGGTCAGAGTGCTCATGCTGACTCCTGTCCACCGCTGAAAGTGCCTACAATGGGTATATGAGCATCAGAACTGGACCATGGAGCACTGGAAGAAGTTGGTCTGGTCTGATGAATCACATTTTCTTTTACATCGTGTGGACAGATGGGTGCGTGCACGTCGCTTACCTGGGGAAAAGATGGCACCAGGATACACTATGGGAAGAAGGCAAGCCGAAGGAGGCAGTGTGATGCTCTTGGACCTGGGTTCTGGCATTCATGTGGATGTTACTTTGACATGTACCACCTACCTAAACATTGTTGCATTCCAAGTACACCCCTTCATGGCAACAGTATTCCCTAATGGTAGTGGCCTCTTTCAGCAGGATAATGTGCCCTGTCACACTGCAGAAATAGTTCAGGAATGGTTTGAGGAACACGACAAAGAGTTCAAGGTGTTGACTTGGCCTACAAATTCCCCAGATCTCAATCTGATCAAGCATCTGTGGGATGTGCTGGACAAACAAGTCTGATTCATGGAGGCCTTGCAGATTACAGGACTTAAAAGGTCTGCTGCTAACGTCATAGTGCCAGATACCATGGCACACTTTCAGACGACTTGTGGAGTCCATGCCTTGACAGGTCAGAGCTGTTTTAGTGGCACAAGGGGGATCTACACAATATTAGACATGTGGATTTAATGTTATGGCTGATCAGTATATACAAGGGGTATAGAAAAGAATCACCCCCCTTTAAAATAATCACATTATGTTGCTTTTCGGCCTGAAATGAAAATGGACACAGTTTTTGTTTTATCCAGCTGTATTTACTCAGTGCAACTTATAACATCCAAGTGAAAGATATAACACCAACATGTCAGACAAAAATAAAAACATAAAGAAACAGAATCACTGAGTTGGAAAAAGGATCACCCCCTTGCTTTATTTTGCCTTAATTTTTTAATTACAGCCTTTAGTCTGTTGGGATATGTCTCTACTAACTTTGCACATCTAAACTTTGCAATATTTGCCCACTCTTCTTTTCAGAACTGCTCAACTTCAGTTAAATTTGATGGTGACTGTTTGTGGACTGCAGTCTTCAAGTCATTCTACAGATTTTCAATGGGGTTTAAGTCTGGGCTCTGACTAGGCCATGCAATAACATTCACCTTTTTCTCCCTCAACCACTTTGGGTCATTGTCATGTTGGAAGGTAAACCTTCTTCCCATTGACAACTTTCTGGCAGAGGGCAGCAGATTTTCCTCAAGAATTTGACGGTATTTGACGAATTTGCCCCATCCATTTTTCCTTCTATCCTGACAAGTGCTCCAGTCCCTGCTGCAGAGAAACACCCCCATAACAGGATATTACCACCTCCATGCTTTACTGTAGGAATGGTGTTATTTGGATGGTGAGCTGTATTGGATTTCCGTCAGACATATCGTTTGGTGTTGAGGCCAAATAATTAAATTTTAGTCTCATCTGACCATAGCATCTTATTCCATGTAGCCTCAGAATCTTCAAGGTGCGTTTTGGCAAAGCTCAGTCGTGGGTGGCTTTTATCTTGCAACCATCCCATACACGCCACATTTGTGGAGAATTTGTGATATTGTTGTCACATGCACACAATGACCACTCTTTGTCGTAAATTCCTGCAACTGCTTCAGAGTTGCTGTAGGCCTCTTGGTAGCCTCTCTGACCAGTTTCCTCCTGGCTCTTTCATCCAATTTGGAGTGACATCCTGATCCAGGGAGGGTCTGTGTTGTACCAAATACCTTCCACTTCTTAATATTAGACTTCACTGTGCTTCTAGGCATTGATAAAGCCTTTAATTTTTTTTGTATCCATCTCCTGACTTGTGCGCCTTGCCACCCATAGTTGATTGTTTGCTTCAGTTGCACTACAAAATGCTCCAGGAAAGCTCTTTTCATGCTGAGCTAATCAAAATGACCACAGCTGATCACAGTTGAAAGTCAAATGGCTTTGTGTGCCATTGAGAAGGTGATTAGCTACACCTTATTGAGTTTACAAGTCATTTTTAGGAGGGGGGTGATCCTTTTTTCCAACTCAGTGATTCTGTTATTTATTTATTTATTTATTTATTTTTTCTGACATGTTGGTGTTATATCTTTCACTTGGATGTTATAAGTTGCACCGAGTAAATGCAGCTGGATAAAACAAAAACTGTGTCCATCTTCATTTCAGTCTGAAAACAACAAAATCTGATTATTTTAAAGGGGGTGATTCTTTTCTATACCCACTGTATATGTATAAGATGTTGATTTTGTAGTGTATTCATGTTCAATACAAAGTGATGTTGCTCAGTCAGTACTCACACACAGTGAAATTATTTGATGTTTGTTATGAAGGCACTTTTTCAACAGCATATGTTGAAATGTTGCTGTTCTGTTCTGGCTGTGCTTCCTCTAACATCTGTAAAGTCTGTCTTCTCTTGTACTTTTTGTGCAGTGGAGCCTAATCACATCTCTTTGAACTGAGCTGGGTAATCTGCTCTAAAAGTGCCATTGAGCTCTTAGACTTCACGCCGAACCCACTTTCTACTATATACTGCTGGCCTTGGCTCTGATCCCTCACCTGTGTCTTGTTATAATGTCATTCAAGTCTGTTTGAATTTTGTCCTTTTGGTGTGATGATTATTTGGAAGACTTTTCTGTCAAGACGTTCTTTGTTTTCTGCAGCATGACCTCTTGGAACATTCTCAGAAACACACTGTAAATCTCTGAATAATATTTAAAAAGTAGATCGTTTTAAGTTTTTTTTTTCCCAAATGCTAGTTTCTTGTATTGTATTGCATTGTATTGCATTGTATTGTATTGTATTGTACTGTATTGTATAACACTTGGAGCAAAAAACATGGAGCAAGATAGATAGATATATAGGTAGATAGATAGATAGATAAATACAAAAGTGCACGCATGAATGAAAAAAATATTAAAAAAATAAATAAAGCACTGAAGTAAAAGGAAGGACTGAATACATTTGTCCAAATATTGTGAATCTAGGTGCTTTGCTTTAAAAAAATATATAAATAAATAAATAAAAGAAAAGAAAAAAGATGCTGTGGAAATAATATCCAGGGATAGGATGCTTCCAGATTCCATAGTATTGCACTGGAATAATTTTATATTTTATAAATCTAATTTTAATGTGGCAACATTGTATCTAGTGAAATCACCAAGAGACTTCTAACGTTGAAAAAAAAAGAAGTAAAAAAAAAAAAGATCCCACTGTTAGGGTTTCCCTCTCCGCGCTGCTCGCCTAGGCTAGCGAGTAGAGCACTTCCGCATTCCCCATTCATAGACTTTCACTTTGTTTACTTTGCCATGTGCTTTGTTGTTTTTAGTTTACGTCTCTGCCCCGTTTGCTTATTGGTTCATGTCATGTCTCCGCCCCTGTTTGTTCATTGGTTATCTGTTTTATGTTTCGTTATGATTTTCGGGTGTTTTGTGTTTCCCCTCGTTTATTCACTTTATATAAACTCTTTTGTTTCTCCACCTCGGGGCGGAGTATTGAATTGAATTAGATGAATGAACGTTTCTTTGTGTTTGCACTTACCTCGCGTTTCATGGACTGTGGATTATTGCCTTGCCTTGACTTTTGTGGATTTATGCCTGACCATTTTGTGAATCACAGCCTTGCCCTTTTTGTGGATTATTGTTTGTTTTTGGACCCTGCCTTTGTCTTGCATTATTCCCCTGTTTTGCATATGTTCCTTTACTTTTGAATACTTCCTTAATAAATTGACTTTTTCCCCAGCACTTGCATCCAGCCCCCGTGTATATTTCGTAACACCCACAGTGGCTAGAGAGCTACAATGTCAATTTCAGGCCCTGGTAAACACTTTGGTTATAATGTGGAATAAGCTAATTTCATCTCACTAATTATCTAGCCAACAACTATTATCAGTGGCTAAAAAGTTTGTAAGTATTGTAGCTATGAAGCTATTTGTCATTAATATTATCCTCATTGGCTCTTTAATTCTTAACTGGCTGTGACTGTTAACTTGATACAAAACAAAAAATTGGTTGTTAAGTACAGGTAGATGCTGATTATGTAATTAATGTAATTGCATTGCACTCCTATAATTAAGGTTGAAGTAAGTTTAATGCTCTGTAAAGCCTTTCTCCTGATGGCATTATTTTTGTTTGAACCACAAAAACCAAACTCATTTTGAGTTACAATAACTGATAAATACTCAAAATGAATAAGTCTAACATAACTATGAGGTAAATGTAGATAAAAAGCCAAATCCACCCATATAAAGTCATTTATCCACTTTCTTTACTGCCACAGACAAATCCTGTAGACCTTAGCTTTACTGCTCAATCCATAACAAATTTTATCCCTAATATTTGTGCTTTCCGTGTGTAGGGATGCAATTAGTTTACCATGAATCTAAATCTAAAGTTGTTCAACCACAAATTCGGAATCAAATTAATCTATGTCCTGTATCATGATTCAAATTTATGCCAGATGTAACATATGGACCAGTGCTTTGGAACCAAATTGGGCATGCATTTTCCTTATCTGAATCCTGACAGTCCTGTCTCAGTATTGGATGAACCCATAGATATTAATTAGGCAATTTATGCTTTTTGAAACTGACTCCTGAATACCATCTGTATGCCTGCATTTTCTCACCTCTTTATCAAGTATCTTTAACAAATAATTCACAGTGGGGTTGATATAGGAGCCATTCCATTCTTGTATTGCATCTGTGTGCATTGCTATGTAATTTGAAGTATTTGGTCAGGTTGCAAGGTCATATTGATAGCGTGTGCACACAGGGACTGTGTAGCTGGAGGCTAGTGGGCGTAGAGGACACCACCTGCTGTGCTACCTGTTGGGTAATAGCTATTTAGAGTCCCAGCTTTGTTAAATGCGCCGGTGTGTGCGCATCCTGTGTCCCCTGTATTCATCACAAGGCACTAAGGAAGCATAAAACACAATTGTGCTCAGCAGGGCATGAGGGTGATGGGGTGGCCTCTTCAATGTGCTATTAATATTGTCAGAAAGGAAAAGCATCAGCCAATGAATCATCATCACAGGGTTTAGAGGAACTGTATAGCATTAGCAGAGTTAATTAATTTACCTTTGCAAACCTTTTCAATTACCCTGTTACACCCATATGGATTAGGCATTTGTTAGCCAGTTCACTCTACAAATGAAATGTTGGAATGTGTTTAGTAAAAATGAAGTTATGATGTATAGAGTTGGATGCAAGTGCAGGTTTTGGAGATTAAAACCAAATGGCTTGGGCACATGTTCCCAGCCCTGATCCTGAAGTACTGTCTGTCCTGCACATTTTAGCAGCCCTTCCTGTTGAAATGGGTGTGTTAGTGGAGGGAAAACATTAAAAATCACAGGACAGAGGGTATTTCAGGAGCAGGGTTAGGAACCAGTGGCCTAGGCAGTACTCAGAGTATACAGAGACATGAGAGAGGCAAGAACAGCTCACTCTGAGGACTGAATGAACCTCTTTCTAGGGTTCATGGGGCTGGATGAGGACAGCATGAGTGAAGGAGCAGGATTCAAAACACCTCTTGAAGGAACCCAGCACCATCCCCCTGGGTTGTAGAACTCCTAATCAATGAGATACTGGATATGCCTTTGGTGATAATAAGAGGCAAGTATGAACCTTAATGAATATGCTGGTGTTCTTTTCAATACCTGGTGTTGGCATCATGTAGTGGACCAGGAATGACAGGCTTGACAAGCAGTGTCTTTCAGTTAATTACTTTTGTCAATGAACAGTACTAGCAGCACTAGAGGTTCGAAGAGATCTTGGTGCAGAGCTGGGTTTAATAAATGCTAGGAGGGTAGGAGGGTGCTTCAATCTGGATTAGTTGCAGAGTTCAGATGGCACACTGCTGCATACCTGCCAGAAGTGATTTGCAGTAGTCCAGTCTTGACAAAGAACTGAACAAGCACTGGGTGGTGTCTGTGGATCGAAATGACTAGATTCACCTAATGTTGTAGAGGAGAAACCTGCGAGTCAATTTAGTGATGTGAGGTGAAAAGATGTGAGGTGAAAAGGACAGTTGGTTGTCCATGGTTACTGAGTTTGCATGCAGTAACAGATAGTGAGATCTGAGAGTTGTCCAGGGAAATTTTGACATCAGGCTGGTTGGCTGGAGAGGCTTCGTAGGGTTGCATAGGTAATAAGGTAGAATTGCCGTTTGTGACTACATGGCCTTGAGCAGAGTGGGCTTGGCTGCTTTTGCTGGGATATCACTGAAACCTGTTTCATCCAAGCTTTCAGCAAGGTCTTTTATCATGAAGCTGACAGATATACAGAAGTTTTCTGCTTTTATTAAAACCGGTGTAGCAGACAAACCAATGGTCAGGTGATTGTAAGCAGGCATAAACCAGACAAGACTAAATCACAGGCTATAGTCAAAACAGTTTTAAAAACAGGCAGTGGTTTGGAATTGTCACAGACACAATAGTCAAGAGAGACTTTGCAAAATAACAGTTTGGGTTTTTAGAGGGAGTAGTGTGAATACTAACGGGTGAGTTCCTTTAGACATCAGATAACTTTGAGTTGGAATAGGTGCTTGACAGGAGGTTATGTGTTGAGGTTGTGGGCTGAGGATCATGGGAGTTGTTACCCACAATTACCAAAATATGTAATTACCAAATAAACCATACAGAGGTCTCTGTTAATAGGAAATAAAGTTAATGTAATAATTAGGCATGATATATTTGCATTATTATGTGTTTACCACAAACTACTGTACCATATGGTACTTGGACATATAGCTTGTTTACTAATCTTTACAAATTATATTGTTCAATAGCTACTATCATTTTTTAAAAGTGAAATCCTGTGTAAAGATTTTTCTTTTTCAAAACAGTACCACACAGTTTCAGCACTTTTCAGCACCATTTTCTATTTGATGTAAGCCACTAGACTGGAACAGTCGCTAAAAAACTTAACCAAACAGTCTCAGTACCTTGAGGAGCAGCAACTTAATAGAAAAAAATGATCTCTGGATATCAGAGATGGGCGAGTAGCCAAAAATGTTACTCAAGTACAAGTAAAACCACTTATAAAAATTATTACTCAAGTAACAGTAAAAGTAATAATGTAAATAATTACTTGAGTAAGAGTAATAAAGTATCCAATGAGAAGACTACTCAAGTAGCAAGTTACTAGTTACTTCAGATCTCATTAAAATGAAGGGAAAATCCTCAATCTCTGACTAAATGGAAAACTGTAAATCACACCTCTCCTTGAAAGTCTGTCTGTTCTGTTAAATATGATATAAAACCTGTGTTCAAGATGAAGCAGCATATCCCAGTCCTGTGATGGGTACAATAACACAAAACCTGTCATTTTCAACACACAATCTCACACACCGCAAAAAACAAACATTTGACTGTCTTTATTTTTACAACATGTTAACAACACAAACTTGTCAGCATCTGCATTTAAGCAAGACAACAGAGAGCAAAAGAACAAACTATGGAACAGAAGAGAAAGCGTTAGCGTTTGTGTTAGCATGTGTGTGTGTGTGTGTGTGTGCGTGCGTGTGTGTGTCCTGCCTCCGTTGACACGCTCGGCTCCTCTTCAGTCATTATCTTCCAGGACTGAGCAGATAAAAAAGTGAGCGGTTGTTGCGGACGCATTCAGACCACTGCAGCGTATCGCGAGACTCGTGATCTCATTACACATGATATAAACTAATTATTAAAACTTCATGTAAAACTTCGCGTTACTACCCACCTCTGCTGGATATACAGTACAAGTCATAGCTGCCATCATTTCTCTACCAACTTTGTAAGAACAAATTAATATGAGAAATAATTTTATTGATGTCTTATTAACTTAACAAAAAACTATCATATTTCATATTAATATTTTCCCATCAAATTTGACCTTCATTTCTTTAAATTAGTGTTTTTTTTAATCTCCTTCCTCATCATCTATATTATTTTACAAGCATTCTGTGTTGACTGTAGGGGCAGCACACATTACTCTGCTGGTCCATAAATAAATAAAAAGAAAGATTAACGTGCTTTCAAAGTGAAGTATCCCCTAATGGCTGACAGCACTTCAAGGTCTTTTGTTTTAAAGCCCTTTAGCGCTAGCTTGTAAAGCGAGTAGACATTTTAAAGGGCTGCAAAAGGAATACATTTGTCATTACTGTAGAAATGCTCTGATGTGCTGATGATTTTGGAGCATTATCGCTAGCCCTCGATATACATGCATAACCTGATATCATTTTCTGACCCCCATGTCCTCATGCCCATGAAATATTTAAGCATTATTGACCTTTATGATCAAAGCTCTTTCAAATAAACAACTGTTAAAATTGAGAGTGGCAACAGCCTTCCTCTGAGATCAAATACACAACCTTTTTAATGTCTCATAACCGCTGCTGGTTCAAAAATGATCCATATTCTCTTAATGTTCACATTTTCAGTTCTTATGCCCTCAAGTGTGTTATGGCGAAATGGAATGGAGCACTGTGGAGGAAGTGCTGCTGGGAATTTTGGAATAAATAAAGTGGTATTGAATAAATGAGGTGAGCTTGCCTGTAAGTAAGTGTTGACCTACGCCTCTTCATATTCAGCACAGACAGGGACAGTTTCTCCCCTGATGGATGGTATAGCATGGAAAGCTGACAGCATTATGCTTTTACTGAGTGAACAAACAGCATGCTCTTGTTGAAAGTAAGCGATGAGGACAACCAAGGAGCATATGCAACTCTGAAGCAGTCGTCCTTCAACTTAATCCATCAAATTGGCTCACATTTTTCTTGGGTTCATTCCTTACAAGTTAAATATTGCAGTATGATTTTCATGCTTTTCACTTCTCACTCTCACTTCATGAGACCGAAGGGGTCAAAACTATTAAGAAATTGCATTCTTAATCCCCTATTGATTAGCATTCTTATATTGGGGTCTATTTTTGATGACACTTGAGAGAGATTCTGAGCTTCTGTCTTATTTCAGATGATAATTAATTTGGTTTTTGACCCGCATATCAGTGATCATTAATTGCCAACAAAATGAGGTTATAGTCTTTCTTCTGTGTAGCACAGAAAATGGGTCAATGAAATTTCAGATTACGGACACATTGAACAGGCACATCCCTTATTATATTCCAGAAAGACAAGCCAGGTTCAAAATCACAACACAAAATCTAAGTGGAAATCACATCTAAGAAAATACACTATGGCTAGAAAAATGGGAACCAGGCACCATGAAAAGCTAAACATCATCGTGCAAAGCATAGCTCAGTTTGTAAATGTGGTGCTTGAAAGTTAGAATTTTCTAAATATCTGCATAAATATGACCTAAAACATCATCAGATTTTCACAAAAAAGTCCTAAAAGTAGACAAAGAGAACCCAATTAAAGAAATGAGACAAAAATATTATACTTGGTCATTTATTTATTGAGGAAAAATTATCCAATATTACATATCTGTGAGTGGCAAAAGTATGTGAACCTCTAGGATTAGCAGTTAATTTGAAGGTGAAATTAGAGTCAGGTGTTTTCAATCAATGGGATGACAATCAGGTGTGAGTGAGCACCTTGTTTTATTTAAAGAACAGGGATCTATCAAAGTCTAATCTTCACATGTTTGTGGAAGTGTATCATGGCATGAACAAAGGAGATTTCTGAGGACCTCAGAAAAAGAGTTATTGAGGCACATCAAGCTGGAAAAGGTTACAAAACCATCTCTAAAGAGTTTGCACTCCACCAATCCACAGTCAGTCAGAGTGTGTACAAATGGAGGAAATTCAAGATCATTGTTACCCGCCCAGGAGGGGTCGACCAACAAAGATCACTGCAAGGAAGACACTGCATGCCAGCATAAGAACCTTATCCCATCTAGGGCTTTTCACACCTGGGTCATTCTAAACCCTGGGTAAACAAAATCCTGGGCTATCTTGTTTCACATTTCACACTGCTCATACTTTACCCGGGGTTAACAATTAATCCTGGGTATTCATAACCTGACGTTTCACACTGTACATTCCTAAACCCTGGGTTAACATTCTTATTTGAATATTTGCGATGTCAACAACCAAGACTGATAAAGACAGGGTGCAACCGGTTTAAATAATCGCTTGTCTCGCGTTTTCGCATCAGTGAGAAAAAAATGTCACCATGTAAATTGTCCTTGGCTGTTTTAAGCCTCCTGAGATGCACAAAAGCAAGAAAACAAAGACATTTTAGTTCTTATTTTTCCCTCAAATGCTGTGTAACAATTCCCTTTTGGTTCGGAAGGAAATGAGGAAATTGGAAACAGGCTTGTGACAACTCAAAAGGGGCTCTTTATTATACTTATCATTTTTACTCTCGCTTTCAGCAATTTTATTTTACTGTGCAATTATATAAATATATATATACACACACACTGCTCTGTGCGGCGCAGCAACTACTGTTTACACAACATGCTGGGTTTCCGTGACTGTACAAAGCACATGATATGAGGCATGCGCGGTTCAATTTCTGATTGGGTATCGGTTGCTAACATCTAGCCGTGACATTCTAACACCACATCGTTTCAGACTGTACACGCTTGTCACCGCAATTTGGGGTTAATGCCTCAGAAGTGGTGCCAAACCTTTCAGATAATGTGTTCTAAACAGATACAAATTCAGATACAATTTTTTTTTTAAGAAAGCTTGCCAGAAAGATTCAGCAGCAACAACTACAACAACAAAAAACAGTCTTTTAGGTATAATGGTACGGTTCATTAAAAAAACAACAACAACAACAAACTTGATGGTTTAGACCACACCCACTTCATGTTTAAGTCAAAATACAGTTACAGATATGTATATTTGAAGCACTAAACAGATTTTTTTTTATCATAACATCAGGTTTAGATGACAAATGGGGTTCAGGATAAAGGTGTTACTGAACTGTGACAGCTTGGCGAAAGAGAAAGAGCAGTTAAATTAGCTAGTGAATTGGCGTTTGCCAACTATGCTGCAATTCCATTAAAAGGATAGTTTCAATATCATAGTGGAAATATAATTTTATTGAACACAAACATCATCTCACAGTGTACAAATTACTGCAATCTTTGCCGTAGTAGATGCAGTAGCCATGGCTGCAGCTGATGATGCTTTAAGTCCCTATTAATGCTGAGGACATGTGGACATGGCAGAGCTAGAGTGAAAACCGCTAAAGAAAACTGAGCCATAGATCTAGTGTAAAGCAATTCACACTCTTTCCAGTATTCCACTAGTATGCACCACAGTTACATACTGTATTTTGAGGGAGAACAATAGGTTTATAAGTATACGTATGTGTGCTGCACAGTGGTGCCGGCGTTGCTGCCTCACAGCTACAGGGTTCAGTCCTGAGCTTATCTGTGTGGAATTTCACCTCTTCTCCCCGTGTCTCCATGGGTTACCTCCAGGTTCTCCAGTTTTCATAGCCTACACTGCTTGGCTCTGCTTCAGTATTTTTCAAGTACACCATCTGGTCAGTTCAAAGGCTTTGCTATGTCTGCATACAGACCACTGTCTGCCAGTTGACCTGATTGTCTTTGTTTGTACTAGGGTCACAGTGCCTCAAATTAAACATTAATGTTTTTTGCACAGAATTAATTTAAGAACAAATTCCATCTCCAATTTTAAAATCCAAAATTTGCTTCTGATTTTTTCTGTGTTGCAGCAGCTTCCACATGTTGTACTTTAGAAAGCATTCAGTGCTTTTTATTTCGAACACATCAACACTGTATCAGCATGTGAATGCTCCTATTCTGATAAATACTGTGACTGCTGAGGACAGTTTACTTTTCAGGTTTCTTTACTTATACCCCATATCTCATTCAGTCTAGTGGAAATACACTTCTCACTCTAAAAGTGTGTGAAGCGTTATTTTCTTGCCGTCACTTTGGCCAAAAAGGTTTGCATCCAGCCTTTCCTCTGAGATTAGCTTGCCAAACCAAAATGGCCACATGATGAAACCCCTTTTACCTCAGCCAAAGAATTACCTGCTCGACATTATTACTGTGATTTTATCTTCCCTGGTGGTTTAAATCAACAATTTATGGGTGCCCGATGTAAGGACTTTATCTCTCAGACCTTCCATGATAGTTCAGTCAATCCAGTGTCCAGTGACACATTAGCTTCCTCAAGTTCACTAATTAGAGCTCAAGCCAAATCCTGTTGGATGGAATCAATAACCAGGCAGTAATTAAGACAGTTGCAGGGATTTCTTTGGCATCATGAGGTACTGAATGTGTTTCAATATAAGAGATTTTTGCAACAGGGATTGCAATATGAAACAGGTTGTGTTGGATCATAAATGCTATGAATTCTCAGATTCACATTCATCTGCGACATTGGAAAGACCAATATCATGACTAACAAATAATGATTAATAAATGATAATTTGTGCCTCTAGACTAATAGATTATAATCCAGCTGAATCATTTCATCAACAAGTATAAACACTCAGTGTATTGTCTAATAAACAATAAACCACTGAAGCAATTACAGAGATTATATTAAGTTTGGTCTCTAGGGTTATTTATGGGTATTATCCTTGTATTTACCATTCACTGATTTATTTTCAGTAGTCTTAGTGAGCTGGATGATGGCATTTTGATAACAATGCTTCAGCATTTGTATTTAGTAAAAATAACCATTCTTCATCTATCACACCATATTCCTAACCTATTGTTTGATATATTAAAATATATACAATTTAGCTCCACATATAAACTAGATCATAAAAACCATGTGTTCCTGGGACAGGCTCCGGATCCACAAGGATAAAGCGGTTACTGAAGATGAATAAATGAATGAATAATACGCTGTGGATATCTACGTGTAGTAATTTCTTCTTGTCCGGTTGGAGAAATGCATTGTTTTATCCTTGCTTCATCAAGTGATGCCGGATATTAATTTTAATATCATTGGTGATGTTCTCAGTCATTTTGGAATCATTTGCACTGCTGTACATCATTCAGATTACAATGTTTTTCTCCTGTTCCTTTTCTTCTTCTTTTTTTAAATTTTCCATTATCCAGCAAATTGCATGGTGCTGGCTCATATTAGTGTCATGGGTAACACCTTACTTTAGAGACTTCCATGACAGTTGATATAAATATATATATAAACATTAATAAAGACTTATCCCAGCAAACGTCAGCTGTCATAAAGGCTCAACTGTGATGTCAAATTGGCGTAACACTTAGGTGATATTTTCTTTTGCCACTTTCAAGGCTGTTACTTTTTCTAGCAAACCTAAAGCTATGTATGTCCCATTATTACCATATCACCATATTATGTGACATTGACATACCAGAAGTACAGTTAGCTTCAAAGTTATTGTTATGGAAGGAATAACACACTCTAGACCATGCTGTTATGGTATATGAAAATAATCCATACAAACAACTCTATCTTTGATTCGTCTGTCCAGAGCACATTATTCCAAAAGACCTGGTCTTTACCTATATGCTCACTGGCAAACTGCAGTCTTGCTCTAATGTTATTTTTAGACAGCAAAGGCTTTTTCCTGGCACTCCTCCCATGCAGGACAAATTTGTGCAATCTCTTTCTGATTGTAGAAGCATGCACTTTGACACCAACAGTTGCAAGAGTTACTAACAGATCCTGTGATGAAATTTTGGGGTTCTTGGAGACTACTTTTTGCATCAGACGCTCTTGGGCTGAATTTGCTGGGATGGCCAGTCCTGGACAAATTGGCAATTGTTTGAAATCTGTGCCATTTGTAGATGATTTTCCTTACAGTGGAATGATATTTTTCAAATAATTTGGAGATGTTTTTAAATCCCTTGCCAGACTCATAGGCATCCACAACCTTTTTTCTGAAGGCCTTACAGAGCTCTTTAGATCTTGGCATGATGACACCACACACCTCAGTAGCAAAGGGAACACCAGACACTAGATATGAGTGGGTAAGACAGGTTCCACCTGCACTCCCTAAGCAGGTTCTAATCATTGGCACCCAATCTTGAACAACTGATTCTAATTTTATGGATTTGAAGGTGTGATAAATGTAGGGATGTACCTTCTTTTTCCATGTGACAGATCTATTTTTTTTTTTTGTTGTTAATTTAAATTTCACATACTGTGTTAATACCAAATTATTCTTCTCCAACAGTGAAACGTGGAAGCACATTTTGAGTGCTGTAACATTTTTTGTTTCTATTTCGTCCCATTTTCTTTGCTGCTAATATTTCATAGAGTTATATTTAAGATGTTTATATCCTTATAAATACTGTATGTATTGTCATGGGATGGGGATGTGGTGTCTAATAAGGCTATAAAAATGTATGGGGAATACTTTAATTTGTGTGGGGCTAATCAGTTGTCACATCCAGTCAAAGCCATTGCTTAAGGCTTTCATTAGAACTTTCAATGCAATTTGTCCTTCATGATAGCTCATCTTTTGTCTGTCTTTTATTCAGTGTTTGTTATACTAGTGTATAATTACATTGGATAGATAAGAGACCCAATACTGGATATTTTCAGTGTTAAATTAGCTTTCACTTGGTGAATTAACATGTACAGTGTTGGCTTGATAATGTTTTCAGTGGTGGATATACCCTTGCAATGTTGAAAAAGCTCCTACAGGGTTCTATTAATATTTTAGAGTAATAAAATAAGTAAATAATATATATATATATATATATATATATATATATATATATATATATATTTACCAAAAAAACAAATTAAGGCAATTTTGCCACAGGTTAGTTTCATAAATCTTCCAAACTAGCTATATAACATCTCATCAAAACATTTTTTCTTAACATAACCAATACCAAAGTCACAACAGTTAATGTTTGCTCTATTAAAACTTAACAGTCTTGGTCTTTATTTACTGTGTTTGTCCATTGTGTGTGTCTGAACCTTTGTGTGTGTGTCTGTGTGTATACACGTGCATGTGTTTGAGAGGGTGAATATTGATCTGTCTTATAGATAAGGTTAGCTAGCTAACTAGGTAACATGCCTAACAGTAGCTTTATAAGTTCACATTATAAGATAGATACATAACGCCACATTGGTTGATAAAGCTGGCAGCGCATGATGTAACTATTATTCCTAGTAGTTTGGAAAGAGAATAGCGTCTATAGGTGAGGCCAGGGATGTACGGGTGCGGCTGCATCTGCCTCAGGAGCCGTTTCATTAGCCATCTTGTGAAAAGGAGCTGTGGAGCGACCCACGGTGGAGGGGTGTGGTTTATTTAAAACGGTGAGCCAAACTTAGTGATATAAACGTGTATCAAAGCAGTCGACGTTGTAGAAGCTGTGCGTGTGTGAATAAAAATCATTTAATAAATTAAATAAAAGGAGCGAGAAGTGTGTAGTCTAATGTAATGGAGTATAAGTAAATTTTTTTAAATCGTAAATGTACTCGAGTAAGAGTGAAAAGTATTACGCATTAAAACTACTCTTGTAAGTACAATTTATTGGAAAAAGTTACTTAAGTACATGTACATGAGTAAACGTAACGCTTTACTACCCACCTCTGAATGTAAGGATATATAAACCTACTATCCGGTGTCACTCAGAAGAGGACGGGCTCCTTTTTGAGTCTTCCTCTCAGGGTTTCTTCCTCATATAATATCAAGAAGTTTTTCCATGCCGTTGTCACTTCTGACTTGTTCACTGAGGATCTAATTCTACATGCTGGTTTCTATAAAGCTGCTTTGTGATAATGCTATAGAAATATCTCCTTTGTACAACTCCTACAATAGTCAATAAACATCTGCAGTGTTGAGTTCCCTCTTAGAAACATTGCATTAGCAAAATAGCTTTGTGAGTGTTGAATGAAATCTTACTGTTGGTTTAAATGCTGCATGGATAAAGGCTTGCAGTACTGACACAAATGTTTTGAATATACTTTTTGTATATTTGAATGAACAGTTAAAATGCCTATTTATGTCTAACTTGTCTAACAATAGTAGATATAATACTTAATTCAGTACAGGCTTATTTTAGTATGCAGGATTGAACCTGACATCATGCACAGTATTATGCATTTTATTTAAATCAAGGTTATGAGTGTTATGCTAGAGGTTGTACAGTTTCAGCTATTGCTATTCATACTGTGATTGATTTGCTGAAGCTGCACTAGAACTGTATAAAATATCCAGCTCAAGTGGTTGAAAATAATGACTCTGCCTGTGCTAGGGCAATATTTATGATATTTGACTGACATTTGACATTCAGTGTGCAGATTACAACAGGGAAGTTCTGGGGATCTGACGCTCCAATTAAGACTTTAATCCCCAAAAAGAAATTAAACCAAAACATTGTAGTGTGTGTAGAAATTACAAACCCTGCTCAATAATTTTATTAGGAAATATGTAAAAAAAATTCTCATACACATATAAATAAGTAAGTTAGTCTTTTAATTTAAATAAAACTTGGTTAATTCTCCCATGCATTCATTTATTATACTACTGTATTTACTCTAATTTAGATTATTTCTATTTGCTAACTTTAGCTACTAGCAAGATCATTGGTAACTAAACTATTTTTGTGTCCCATTTTTTTCCCTACATCAGTTGTAGGAGCCGTATTTGAGTTTACTTGCAAATATGTAAATATGCTGTCTTGAAATAAGCTAAGTTTTGTATTGGATAGTGGTTTTTGTTGCTAGTTTTGTAGTTTATTTTGATGGTATGGTAGCAAAGTAGAAGGACGTTAACAATTTAACAGTATGGAGTCTCACCGTGTATCCGAAACCTTTTTTTTTCTTTCAGTTTGCTTTTGTGATTAAGCACATTGGGAGTAGCGTTGGAAGATGCTGCCTGTTCGTAGTATTGCTTCTATAAATAAAAATACATCTTTTTTTTATTTTACAGATTCACCAGAGCTAGCAATGAGTAACACACTTGTGTAAAATTTTATATTGATGTTTGTAGCGAAGCTAATGTAACCCCGATACAGTTTAACTTTTTGTGGCACTGTAATACAATTGAAACCAAAGATCACTGACTGACTCTTCATGATTTAGTGCTGACCCCCAATGTAGCTCTTGAAGGATAGTTAGCATTAGCCATCATCCACCAGAATGCTAAGATGCTACGTTCTGAAGTAGCAGGATTGAGCTCATGTCGTCTCTATAACACATTATTTTGTAGTGTATTTAGATATGTGTACATTTTAGGTATTTTATATTGTATATGATGTATTTTTGCCTAACTCTGTTTATAGTAAGTACTATATTTATAAAAGGAATATCAGGATAGAGAGGGCGAGGGACTAAAGAGACATGGTTGGACTGCATATAAAGGAAAGGAAAGTTAAGTTTTAGCTCCAATAATGATTTTTATTATTTTGTATCATTTTCTAAAAACAATGCCCTCTACCCATCTAATCAGCTCCTTGATTGTGCATGCAAATGTTTTATATAATTGTGGAATAAATGTCATGGACAAATGTAGGATAAATACTATCCTTTTCTTTTTTTCTGGTATACAGAGTCAGAGAGAGCATTTAAAGCTAAACCTTATATACAGTATCTCACAAAAGTGAGTACACCCCTCACATTTTTGTAAATATTTTATTATATCTTTTTATGGGACAACACTGACGAAATGACACTTTGCTACAATGTAAAGTAGTGAGTGTACAGCTTGTATAACAGTGCAAATTTGCTGTCCCCTCAAAATAATTCAATACACAGCCATTAATGTCTAAACCGCTGGCAACAAAAGTGAGTACACCCCTAAGTGAAAATGTCAAAATTGGGCCCAAAGTGCCAATATTTTGTGTGGCCACCATTATTTTCCAGCACTGCCTTAACCCTGTTGGGCATGGAGTTCACCAGAGCTTCACAGGTTGCCACTGAAGTCCTCTTCCACTCCTCCATGATGACATCACAGAGCTGGTGGATGTTAGAGACCTTGCGCTCCTCCACCTTCCGTTTGAGGATGCCCCACAGATGCTCAATAGGGTTTAGGTCTGGAGACATGCTTGGCCAGTCCATCACCTTTATCCTCAGCTTCTTTAGCAAGGCAGTGGTCATCTTGGAGGTGTGTTTGGGGTCGTTATCATGTTGGAATACTGCCCTGCGGCCCAGTTTCCGAAGGGAGGGGATCATGCTCTGCTTCAGTATGTCACAGTACATGTCATAGTACACTCCCCAGTGTCGGCAGCACTCATGCAGCCCCAGACCATGACACTCCCACCACCATGCTTGACTGTAGGCAAGACACACTTGTCTTTGTACTCCTCACCTGGTTGCCGCCACACACGATTGACACCATCTGAACCAAATAAGTTTATCTTGGTCTCATCAGACCACAGGACATGGTTCCAGTAATCCATGTCTTTAGTTTGCTTGTCTTCAGCAAACTGTTTGCAGGCTTTCTTGTGCATCATCTTTAGAAGAGGCTTCCTTCTGGGATGACAGCCATGCAGACCAATTTGATACAGTGTGCGGCGTATGGTCTGAGCACTGACAGGCTGACCCCCCACCCCTTCAACCTCTGCAGCAATGCTGGCAGCACTCATACGTCTATCCTGCAAAGCCAACCTCTGGATATGATGCTGAGCACGTGCACTCAACTTCTTTGGTCGACCATGGCGAGGCCTGTTCTGAGTGGAACCTGTCCTGTTAAACTGCTGTATGGTCTTGGCCACCGTGCTGCAGCTCAGTTTCAGGGTGTTGGCAATCTTCTTCTAGCCTAGGCCATCTTTATGTAGAGCAACAATTCTTTTTTTCAGATCCTCAGAGAGTTCTTTGCCATGAGGTACCATGTTGAACTTCCAGTGACCAGTATGAGAGAGTGTGAGAGCGATAACACCAAACTTAACACACCTGCTACCCATTCACACCTGAGACCTTGTAACACTAATGAGTCACATAACACCGGGGAGGGAAAATGGCTAATTGGGCCCAATTTGGACATTTTCACTTAGGGGTGTACTCACTTTTGTTGCCAGCGGTTTAGACATTGATGGCTGTGTGTTGAGTTATTTTGAGGGGACAGCAAATTTACACTGTTATACAAGCTGTACACTCACTACTTTACATTGTAGCAAAGTGTCATTTCATCAGTGTTGTCCCATGAAAAGATATAATAAAATACTTACTAAAATGTGAGGGGTGTACTCACTTTTGTGAGATACTGTAAATTTCTATTGTATTTTGCGTATTGAATATAAAACAGTGTCTGTGTGCTTTGTTGCTCATTTTTGTTTTGGCTCTGTAATGGAGCTGATTCTAATAGATCTTTCTCAGTAATATTGATTGTCAGTAGATGGCAGGACTGACGAATTGGACACGCAAACGCGCGCACACACACACACACACACAGAGAAAACTGTAATGCAATCAGTCTACATGCTTCTTTGAGCATTACCCTGCACTGTCCCTGTTGCAGTAGATATTCAGTTTAGAATTTTTTAATTTGAATTTTTTTAGTTATTTTTGCTCTCACTTTCTCAATACCACCATCTCTCTCATACACAATAGCTTGCTGATTATAATGTAACCTCAAATTTTTCAAGGGTCAGCTAACTTATTATTCCAGCAAAGGAGCTTATCAGTATTTGACAGAATAAATATTTACGGGTGGAAATTATTATTCACAGATGCTCTCCTAAATTCTCAGGCTGAGACATTTTCCAGAGCTGCATAATTGCATAACAGCTAATAGTAATAGACTTTACTATTGTTCCTAACAGTAATTGACCCTCTTTTCAGTTATTGTGTTTATGTGTTATGTATAGACAGCATGGTTTCTTCTCAATGTGTCAGGATATCTGTCATTTGGCAGAGAAATTATGTCACTGAGGCACGGCGGCATTGTGCTTGAGACAGCATAATTAAAAATTCTGTTAAATTCTGTAAGATTTTCACGTCACATATTTAGAAGAAGCATCTGGAGAATCCAGAACCTGTTAACTTTGACACATTCTAGAGGTTCTCCCTTAAATGTGAGTAATTGTGTTGAGCATGTTTACCTCGTACCTCCGGGGTTGGGGGTTCGATTCCCGCCTCCACCCTGTGTGCATGGAGTTTGCATGTTTTATCCATGCTTCGAGGGTTTCCTCTGGGTACTCTGTTTTCCTCTCCCAGTCCAAAGACGTGTTGTAGGCTGAGTGGCATTTCCAAATTTTCCGTAGTGTATGAGTGTGTGTGTGTGATTGTGTCCTGTGATGGGTTACCACCCCGTCCAGGTTGTCCCCTGCCTTGTTCCCTGAGTCCCCTGGCTCTTCAGTGACCCTGTATAGGGTGGTATGGAAAATGGATGGATGGATGATTCTTCTTCTTCTTCTTCATTTTTCAACACCAAGAATACCATAATAATAATCATAATCATAATAATAATCATAATCATAATAATAATAATAATAATCATAATAATAATAATAATAATAATTATTATTATTATTATTATTATTATTATTATTATTATTATTATTATTATTATACCAGCACCAGAGTAAATGTATTTTCATGTCTTCCTAATATTTCCATGAAATCCCAAAATTTCAGGCATATTGGATGACTAATTGAAATGACATTGATTGGTGAAAGGGTAAAATTTGTTAAGCAATAAATTCACATTTTTCTATTCAAAACTTTGTCATTACTTTTTTTTGTGGTTCTACATGTGAACCACAAAAACTACAATTTTGTTCACAAAATTGTCTTAATGTCTTGAACCTATTATGTCTGATTTATCAATTATTAGTGGATATCTTCATAACTGGATTTTTTCATCATGGAAACTAGCTGGCTAATTTAGCTGTTAGTGGTAAACAAAATTATGGTTGTTATGGTAGATTTTGACAGGTTTGTCTACTGTTGATAAATTGGAGGAATATGATATTGCAAATCAAGACTACTGAAATCCCATTTCCCACTTACGTGCTAGCTAGTTTGCCAGCTAGCTATGTGTAAATATTACCTAAACTAAAATACAACTGAATGTCAGTAAACACAAGTTGAATACTGAACATAGGATTATGATGCATCAATAATTCTTCGATTTTTGGTGAAAAAAAAATGCTTGCGTTTTTTTTCATCAGACTGAGAGTCAGTTTAAAATACAGAATTTAATGTTACATCTTAGCTGTTTTTTTTTTTTTTGTTATAGTGTAGTACAGCATAAACAGAGTAGTTGGTGGTGGGAATAGGATGGGGTTTTGAGGCGGGGCATTTCCAATTTATGTATATCATGGATATTCATAGAGCCTTGTATTTATAGAGGTGAACATTTATAAATGTTCATATGTCATTGGAGTATTCCATGAAGCATTAGGAATTATTATTCAACATAGATTATTTAAAATATATTTAAGAAATGCTAGGATCTCTCTCTCTCTCTCTCTCTCTCTCTCTCTCTCACACACACACACACACACACACTGCAATAGTGGATACCATAAGCACTGGCTAAAACAGAACAAACAGAAAGAACACAATGGTAAATGGATGAATATTATTGCTTGGATATGGCAAATCTGTGCATTCACTTTATACACTAATCAATCTTCCCAGCCCAACGTTTAGCACAGCGAGGAGAACATGCTCTCTCAGCATAAACATCAAAGGAGTAATTTAGTTTGCAACTTACTTAATTCTGACCCCAAACCAAAACTGCTTGATCAGCATTTATTTTTGTTCTCTCTTATACCCAGGATAAAAATAAAATTATTAGTTAACCTGTCCTAATAAGACTAATAAATCCTGACATCTACATCAGTCTACAGCATGTTTCGAAAATGTACATAGTTAGGTGTGTAGTCCAGGATGTAATATGACCAAAATCATTATTAGAAGTCAAGGCAAGAGTTCTAGAGGTTCTTCATGTCTTCTTCTCAGTTAATATGTGTCTTGGTCATATCTTGGTCTTGGTCTCAGTTTGTATGTGTCTTGGTCTTCATTGGTATGAGTCTTAGGCCTGGTTGGTATGGGTCTTAGTTTTGGTTGGTATCGGTCTTGGTCTTGTTTTGTTCTTGGTTGGTATGGGTATTGGTCTTGGTTGGTATGAATCTTGGTCTTGCCTTGATCTTGATTTGTATGGGTCTTGGTCCTGGTCATGTCTTGGTTGGTATGGGTCTTGGTCTTGTTTTGTTCTTGTTTGACATGGGTTGGTTTTGTTTTTCATTGGTACGGGTCTTGATCTTGGTTTGGCTTTGTTGGCATGGGTCTTGTTTTTATTTTGTTCACAGTTGGAATGGTTTGGTCTTGTTTTCTTTTATGGTCAGTAGGGGTTGGTTACGTCTTGGTTTTGGTTGGTATGGGTCTTGGTCTTGATTACAAAGCTGTTACAAATTGCTTGTTAAAATATGGCTGTGTTCATATTGCCTTGACTACACCACTACACATATTGTATAAGTTATAGTACTGATTTATAAGATCATCGTGGTTTTAAGCAACCCTGGTTACCACCAGGTTAAACTCCATCAATAAATCTTTGGTGGATTTCACCATAAAACAGTAAATGAGACACTGACTATTACATTCTACAGATTGATGTGGCTGTTCTGTATGCAGTGTCATAAACTATAGACTTCTAGTAAAAAACATATATCACAGAAGTCACTCATAGACTATTTTACTGAATACTACTGTTTTTATTTTAATTAAATGCCTTGTACATCAATGCATGTAGTCTGCAGGTCTGACAAACATGCCCATGTTTTTGGTCGGAAGAGCTTGATTAATTGCATTGTAATTTATGCCCTTATATTGATCACAAGACTGTTAATCTTTTTGTGTCTTCATTGCAGAGATTATGCATAGCAGCTTGTCAAGGAGCCAGCATAAAAACCTGATGAATAAAGCAACTTTTCACTCCTGCAGGACTGAGGTTTCCTTCTATTAATATTTGCGTAGTGGTAAAGGCCAAAAGGATTCTTACAAATGCTCCAGAAATACTGATGTCATGAAGAAAAGACCCATAAACCTGATCATTAACATTAATAATTGCTTGTCGGAATGAAAATTTATCACCAGTGTAGAGGTCGAACCCCAACCAGTGCCAAAACCCGTGTCCATTAGAAGATTAGAGCAAGACAGAACCAGCATTAGGAGAAATAAAGAAGAAAAAAATCAAGTCCGTAGCCTAAAGAAGAGAGATGATGGATTGCAAACAGGACACAACCTGCACGATGAACATATAATCACGTCATAAAACTTTCACTGATCTGGAGAGAAAGGTATAATGTGCACGGACGCTGTTAAGAGTCCCTGCACCTGCAGCAAAAGGCCCCGAAAGATGCTAGTCTCAATAAAGAGGCAGCAGAGGGAGGGCATGACAGTATATATCTTCCATGATTCACTTGTCAGTCCAGCCACCCAAGTGGCACAGATGTGACATTAATTATTATAAGTCTGACGGCTCTGCTCTGGGATTTTCAAGTGCCTAAACAGCAGTCCCGAAGGCCGGACACTGGTTGACTTTGACTAATGAGGACGCTAACAGTGAAGAGAGCAAGATAACGACTCCTCTATGCGTATGGATCAATCAAAGTAAGTAGTGAGAGGGAGAGGGAAAGCTTTGCTTGTAAGGATTAGTGCTTGAGTAGTAAAGCAGCTTGGATAATATATACAGCTTGGATAATCCCAGGTGGGCTTCTATAATAATGACAAAAACCAAAAAAAAATCTGTAAAGCAATTATAGGCACAAGCATAAACTAAATGCACTACCTCAGCTTATGCTGACACACAAAGCCTTACCACTGAAGGAAACCTACACTGGACCTTCATGACACAATCATAAAACTTATAAACAGTTCAGAAATCTTTTATAAATTTAATATAGGCATTTTGATTTCAAAACTTGTAAAGTCATGAAGGTTTTATACAGAGCATCTTTATTGATACCTGCATACATGTTCTTATCCTTATATTCCAAGTTTTTTCTTTGTTTTTGACACATTGTCTGGTATGCATAGTGTCATAGCAGCATTAAAAATGCTAAATAAATGACCACTTTTACTTGATGTAGGAGCCTTATTGCAGATTTATATTATTTAAATCTAGTATTACATTTACTCGCGCTAAGTAGACGTTTAATGTTGCATATATTTCCTTTGCTCTTAGTGGTTCTTAGTGCGCATGCTCAGTGATGGTATACTAGCTCACGTGCAAAGTTAAGGGACCCACGTGAAAGGTTATCAGGATGTACAAGTTTGGGAGAACACAAGCTTTTGATTGTAATCGATTACAATATGTTAGTCACCAAATAAGTTGTTTAGAAGATCTGGTAAGGTAAGTGGATTGTACTGTAAGAACATTGAAAGAAATGTGAAACTTTACTGAGTCTGAAGAATGAATAAAGTCAATGGATATTTCATGGACTTCAGAGTTGTGAGTACTTTGTGGCAGTGGGGATGTTGTGCCGCAGTGTCCTTGTGGTTTGCTTTCATTTTTCTTCTTTTCTCGCTTTGCGTGTTTGGGGGGTGGAGCATTTCAATTATCAGCGGACGGAAAGAGGATATAAGGAAGTGAGTCATACCCAAGAGTAATGGCGTCACCTGTAAAAGTTTGCAGTAGTGTGGGAGTGATTGTTCGGAGAACCCTGCGAAGTGGAAAGACGGCTGTTTGTCAACACGGTTGCTTTTCGTGTGAGTGATGTCTGGTGCGTTGTGAAGTGCTAAATTACTTTTAAACGTGGCATTACCAGATCGTCTGCACTTTAAAGTGTTCTGAAGACAAGTATCAGCCGCTTATCCACCTGTTCTGGAGTCTGAAATCCCGCTACACTCTCCAATTTCCGCCATGACTGCAAACTTGGTCAGTACCTCTGCCGCTATTACACATACTCATTCACTCACTACACATGCACGCACGCGCACCACTTTCACTTTTGCACATTTAGTGTGCTAATTGTTTTTATGCATGGTAAATGATTATTGTGCTTTGAGAATATTGTTTGATAAGGATAAAATATATAAATGGTTATTTTGATGTTCCTTTTTCCCTTCTTTTTTTTCTCTATGGACAATTTATAAATGCTTGTGGACGTGAATCTGCTGTGTTGGAAACGTACCTCAGGGTGACGCAATTCCTACGTGGACCTTACGCCGAAATTTATTTTGAACTTTTTTATTTATTTATTTATTTATTTATTTATTTATTTTTTAACCATTGTTAAAACAAATATTTTTGGTTTTTTGCCATGGACAAAAGTGGAATAAAAGCTTCCCTATGACCACTACTATATTTTGCCTTTTTGATTTAATGTTGTAACAGGTGGTGTTTTAATCGCTATCCTGGGTTAATCTGAATGTTGTCAGGGTTAAAACCTGACTGGCACCCGAACCTTTTTCAGTAATAGAGTTTTTATTTATGCTAGGGCACCCGCCACCGTTACAACTTCACTAACAAGACAAGAACTAAGATACATGTCAAAACTTGTAAACTAACTTTAAGACAATAACATGTCCCGTACTTTTTAAAGAAATTACCAGTTGGAGATAATCTGTCTTATATCTTCACTCCACACACAAACTCCCCCCCCCCCCCCCCCCCCCCCCCAAAAAAAAAAAAACAATGTTTCACATGATCAACGGTGTGTGTTTGCATGCTTTACAGTGTAGCCTCTATGGCAACTTAAACAACTTAATGACAGTTGTTAAACTTTTTTAAATACACAGCAACATGTCATGTAAAACATCACCTACTTCCAACATAGTCCCACCTACTGTACCTCAAACTGGTAAATAGAAAACAGCAAAAATAAAGAAATTAAGATACTGTGAATACAAAAATTTGAATTTGTTTAGCACTTAAGATAGAGATATGGTAAGCAGGTAATCATAATAATAATGGGAAGGGTAGAAGTGGCTTAACAGCACAATTTCTCAGTATAAAATGTACACTCCACTTCTTATGAATAACCATGTGCCATTTATTAGCTAATGTGCCTCTGTAAATTGGTGCTTAATCCCAGCTGTTAATCACATTAATACAGGTAATTGGTTGAAGCACATGAAAGTTGCCCCGACTGCAGGAGGAACCCTTTGTCAGGTTTTATCTGGTGTTCAAGCTAATGAGATTCCCCTCATGAGAACCTTCTAATTATAATTATCACTAGGATTGAACCTTAGTCTGACCCTGCAGTTTGGTGCAAAACTCTTTAGCCCATAATTAAAGACACATAATCTAAGGCATTGAAGGTCTGCAAGACATAAACTAAGGTCATCATGGATCAGCATCTGGGAAAGTAAAATAATAAAGTACTGATTATTTATTTAAAAAACTGGCAGTCATTAATGGAAACATGGAGGCATTTATCCCAATGGACTTTTACCTTTAAAAATCTTTATATATTGAGGTTTTTAGAATGGAAAAAGACTGTGTAATGACAGTGTGTTAGTAATTCAATTCAATCCACTTTTTTATTGTCTCTGGAGTATAGATTTAGATTGTATGTTCACTGAAGCAAGCAGTGAATTTAAATGAAAATTGATTACAAAATGTATATCTATATTTACATAAAAAACAAAACATAAAAATTTTTTTAAAAAACCCTGCAGCTCCTGGAAACCTGAACTTGGGTTACCGAGTTTCACATGGGTTTCCTCTGGGTTTTCTAGTTTTCTCCCAAAAACATACTAGGAGGTGGATTAGCTATGCTAAATTGCCCCCAAGTGTAAATGAGTGTACAAATATGCACGATGCCTTGTGATGGACTGGTATGTATTCCATGAGTATTCAAGCCTCGTGCCCAGTGTTTCTGGGCTAGGCTCCGGAGCCTCCACACTGATTAAGAGAAAGTGGTAACTGAAGATGAATAAATTTATGAATATTACATGGCCTAATCATCAAGTTGAGTGTTGGGATATGAACTCTTGCTGTCCCTCAGGCTCTGACATTCTGTGACAAATTCACTTCAGTGAAAGCTGCAGTGGGTTCCACTCCCAAGATAATCCTTAATTTTTCATATTCTGTTAATTAATTTGCAGACATTTGGTATTTTGTTATTTTATTAATGAATATTGTGCTAGAATAGTTCCAAGTGGTGGAAAAAAAACGTGCACCTCTGTTTCAACAGTGCCTATGTTTTGCCTTCCTTTTTCAAGTTCAGTTTATTTGTATAGCGCTTTTAACAATGGACATTGTCCCAAAGCAGCTTTACAGAAGTATATAGATTCAGGACATATATTTTAAATTTATGAATTTATCCCCAATGAGCAAGCCAGTGGCGACAGTGGCAAGGAAAAACTCCCCGAGATGATATGAGGAAGAAACCTTTGAGAGGAACCAGACTCAAAGGGAACCCATCCTCATCTGGGTAACATCGGATAGTGTAATTATAAGTAAATAAATCTCTTCTATAAATGTACCAGTACCACACGGTCAAATAGTAGTTGTGAGACCATGAAAAATTCATTACAGTTTTTATATGAAGTCTGTTTTGTTGAACTTCACCACTGTAATCTCAATGATCTTTAGGCTGCACCGTGTGGGGCCATCCTCAGCAGCAGCATGTGACTTCCAATTGATGAGATCTCCAACCAGAAGTAGGGCATCAGGATGGATCGGGCAGGTCCAGAGAGCAGAAGGGGTCGGGATCACTGGCATCTCAGGAGTATTATGTGAAGCTCGACAGAAGGAGAGAGGGAGAGAGAGATAATTGGGTATGCTTATTGTCCCGTACTGGTTAGGGACAGTGTACTTTGCATAAGTGAAAGCAGGGACTCCGGCAAGACTAGCTATAACAGCATAACTAAAAGGGAGAGCCAGAAGGTAACACAGACATGAGGGCTCCCTGGGACAAGGCGGCCAGCCACCCCACCACCAACGAACCTGGGTGGACGCGTGAAGGGGGGGGGGTGTGACAGCATCCAGACATCCCAGTTCACCACAACACACTATGCCTGTGAGACCTCTAGATCTGCTCCTTTACCTAAGGAAAAAACTATTCCCGAAAAGCTTGATTAAACAAATATGTTTTCAGCCTGGACTTAAACACTGAGACTGTGTCTGAGTCCTGAACACTAATTGGAAGGCTGTTCCATAACTGTGGGGCTTTGTAAGAGAAAGCTCTTCCCCCTGGTGTAGCCTTCACTATTCGAGGTACCGACAAATAGCCTGCACCTTTTGATCGAGGTAGGCGTGGCGGATCATAAAAGACCAAACGTTCACTTAGGTACTGTGGCGCGAAGCCATTTAGCGCTTTATAAGTCAATAGTAGTATTTTATAATCAATGCAAAATTTCACTGGGAGCCAATGCAGTGTGGATAAGATAGGAGTGATGTGGTCATATCTTCTAGTTCTAGTAAGGACTCTTGCAACTGCATTCTGGACTAACTGGAGTTTGTTTATGCTCCTACTGGAACATCCAGACAGTAAGGCATTACAATAATCCAACCTAGAGGTTTCAATGTGAGACAATGGACACTGAGCTTGTACTCATTCAGGATCTGTCTCTGCTTTGTGTCTCTGATTGAAGTGATACTCTGCCAATTCACACTCTCTGTTTAGGGCCTGATAACTCTGTAATCTGGACTGGTATTGGCTATTTGGGTCCCAGTGTTCCAGATAAGCTGCACAGATCTGTGAGATCATTTGGTTTTTACTCTTTGGTTTGCTGTGAGAATATGCAGGTATAAATGGCTATTTCAGTTTAGCAAAATTAAATACAGTTCAGATTACAAATAATGTCTTATGTCAGGGGTCATCAGCCTAGCAAATATTTCAGTGGATTGTATAGAGCACATGAAAAGTACTGCAGCAGAACTGAATGGATGTATTAGAAGAAAAAAAAAATGCCCTGACCATAGTTCAGCGAATGCAGTTTACTCATTTCTCTGGTCTAATAAGTGAAGAAGTTGATGAAAATCGAATGTTTAAAGTTAAATGGACAGAAGTATGCATTTGTTCTCTGTTTCAAGTTCAGAACAGATGTTTCATCTCATCTCATAGCATTAGTCAAAAAAGGCAATGTGAGGTGCAAGTGTAAAACATTTCAAATTGATGCATTGATTATCGCCATGAACTAATCGTTAATGGTGAAGCATTAAAAGCATTAAAACATTTAGTAATGGTATGTTTATCCAGACTTTTGTAAGCAAGAAACTTTATGTACAGTAGCTGGACCCTCACGAATTGTAGTTAGTTCACATAAGCCTACGAATTGTAGGCTTATGTGAAGTAATACTCTGCTATTTAACTAAGAATATTAATGACAAAAAAAGCGGTCAATTATCTAAGTACCTCTCCATGACAGTGAGCCAGTGAGGGATTGAAAACGATCATTAGGAAGCGCAAACTCATTTTCTCTATTCCTGCAGTTCCATTAACCCCGATTGGAGTTTAAACTGTCTTCATGTATGAGTGAGTATCTGCATAGCAGACTCCAAATGGCTCAGTATCAACCATGTGCAATGAAATTAAAAAAATAAATAAATAAAAAATGTAATTGCTAAATGCAACTTCAAATACATATTCATATCACATATCATGATTTATTATTTATGTTTACATCTAGTGATGGACTCCCCCCCCCCCCCCCCCCCCCCTTTTTTTTTTTTTTTTTTTTTTTTTTTTTTAATTTTTTTTTTTTTTAAATCAAATAGTTCCGGTAAAATCTGTTTACTTGTAATGTTGGATTATATTAAAGTCATTTAAGATTAAATGTAAAAATTAGAAAACTGTTCTTATTTCTTATTATAGGATTACTATAAAATAGTTATAAGCTGATTAAACTGGTTATACTTTTTTCCCCTTTTTTTGCTAATGAAAAGTTTGGTAATTATTTTTTTTTCCAGGATTTTTGTTTTCCTGAAACAAAACAATTAAAACTCAAATTACTATAAAATGTTTAGAAATAGGTTTAATATGCCTAATTATATTCCACTATGTTTTAATAATATTTGATTATATGGATTGGATTTTCTAATTAGTCCTAACAGGAGAAATAGTTGCAGGGATTTGACTAAATTTGGGGGGAAAGAAGATCTCCTCAGCTTTCAAGGAGTTATATTTAAGTGTATTATGCAGTACCTACTGATTATTCAGTAACTACAGTAAAACTACTAGGAAAGGAATGTAAATCTGGACCTGCCTTTGGGATGTGGTTGTTTAAGAGATTGTGATACTGTGTTATCCATCAGCTATCACTGAGGAGAGGTTTTGTGTCTGGGTGATGAAGAGCTTTGGTAACTGAGCGTTATGGGAGTTGAAGAAGGAGAGCAAACATTTTGTTAGAAGAATGCATGGATGTAATTGTGTACGACTGAGAAATGACAGCAGGGCCATTCCAATAGTGGAATGCTGGGATATAATTGTGCAGAACAAGCTTTTGGGCAGGCTGCCCAGGAGAGCCCATAGTCCCCAGAGAGGAGGAGAAGCAACAGAAGCCAGCGTCATGGGGTGTCTGAGATCATTTTTTCCCCCTTTTGAGCCTATGTGATTTCTCTTGAGCAATGACTGAGTTCTTTTTATACCTTTATGAATTAATTACCATTGTGGGAATCCCTGACTGCCTTTTTTTTTCAAATATTGCACGCTTATTTTTATGAATGTAAGGATCAAATCATACCAAACAGTTTAATAGTGGCAGAGATTTGATGAATTTACTTTTCATTACTAGCCTGAAGCCACACCATGATAAAATCTACAGGATCTATACTATTTGTGCAACACAAATTACACAGCTCTCTGCAGCATACTTAATCTACATGCATATGATAAGAAGCAAACACTTCACAATTTATTGACATATTCGCACAGCATTCATAGGGGCATAGGACACACGCAGAGAGAGAGAGAGATCTGCATGGAAATCAGGGCAGAAACTTATAAGGAGATTTAAACTGCCTTTGCATGATCACCCTTTGATACAGGATGGACAGATTTGACAGACAGCTGAAGCAAAGTTTTGTCACATATATGACACACAATCAATTTTTCCAGTAATGTCTGGAACCATTCTTCCCCTCTCTCTCTGGAAGCAGCTTTATATCCCTGTGTAAATATCACTCTTCAGTGGTGATATTTTAATAAAGTATGTCTTGTTCTTGAGAGAACCTAATGAACAATAATTTAGAGCATTATTCTGAGAATTTGGAGTGTCTGTCAATTTCAGTTGCAGTAACTATATCATGGAACTATCTTCAGATTTAATTTAATCATACACAGGATGTACTCTATAAATATTCCAGCTATGTCTATGCACTTTTGCCCTACACATGAAATATTAACACTCAGATGTCCAAACCAGATTAATTCATTAACATATACACTATATGGCCAAAGTTTTGTGGACACCTGATCATCACACTCACATGCTTTTTGAACATCCCATCCAGATTTATTCCCCCTTTGCTGTTATAATAACCTCCACTCTTCTGGGAAGGCTTTCCACTAGATTTGGGAGCATGGCTGTGAGGATTTGTGCTCATTCAGCCACAAGAGCATTAGTGAGATCAGGCCCTGATGTCAGACGAGAAGGGCTGCGGTGCAGTCAGCATTCCAATTCATCCCAAAGGTGTTCAGAGGGGTTGAGGTCAAAGCTCTGTGCAGTCCACTCAAGTTCTTCCATTCTAACTTTAGCAAATCATGTCTTCATGGAGCACGCTTTGTGCACAAGAACATTGTCATGCTGGAACGTGTTTGGATGCTTAGACTCAGTGAAGGGAATAAGGAATGGGTTTTTAGTTTCATGTGGTGTGAGAAAGCTGCCAGATCTGATGTTCATATGAAGACCATGTTCATCAATGTTCCTTAGTAACTATGTGATCAGGGTCATGGTGGTTTAATTTAGGCTACTAATTTATTTATATTTAGGGTATTTTTAAATTTGTAAGAAAATATAATGGGCAGGTACAAACTAAACTAATATGTATGTGAGCTGGATTAAAATCTCTTTATGAGACCAATTATGAGCTGGAGTGATGTAGCCTAGGTTGAGGAACTGTCAGAGAATTCAGAATTCATACAATATATTGAGAGTGCAAGTTCTATTTTCTCTCTCTTTTTTTTCATAGACATTAGTGACTTCGGCAGAGTTTGAGAGCCATATTATTTCCACCACGCTACACTAATGAAATCTCAGCAGCTAATACGCTCTGAAATTGGAAACAACAGCGAGACTCTCAGGTTGCCATAACAATAATGACCTTTGGCTGAAAAAATGTCTCACCCATGTGGTGCCACCCCTTATAATTGACATCTGAACTGCAGACGTAGAGGTGCCACGACTCAGCCTGAAAATGTGAAAGCATTTGGTATCTGATTAATGCAACTACAGATCCCAGCAGGCTGACATGCCTGAGTTGCTGCTCTGTTTGCAACACTGCTTCATTTTAATTGCTGACACTTCCATCCAAAGCACTTTTGGCATTGCTTTTTGTTCTGAACTCAGGAAGTAGTAGATATTTCAACTATGTACTGGTGTAAAACTTAGTGTGTGACTTATGTGACTGGAAAACCAAAAGGCATTAATTAAAATACACCTCTAATCGGATTTTACAGACAGTAACTTATCTCAAAACTTATCTTAATTCTTCGAGAAGTCAGTCAAGTTAATCAGCCTGGTCCAAAGATTATTAAACATCTCTGCCTCAGTCAGGTTCTCAAGGACACATTCTAGCACATTGAACTAGTTACATTTTAGCATGTTAAAAAAAAGAAGTGGAAAGATGCATCTGTATATAGAAGCACTTCTTTGCAAATCACTAATGTTGAATGTTCTTCAAAGTGGACTGCTCGAGTTTAGAAGCTGATATATGGGCCGTGGAGAATGGCGGTGCTTAAGGAGGGCATGAGCAATCAGCAAAGTAGCAGAATTGGCCTGTAGCACAGAACTCTGGTGCTGGAAGAAGAAAGCAAACACAAGGCAGGAGCCTGAAAAGATTGATGCTGGCCTTTTGTTCCACCGTTGTGTCCTGCCTAGCCCAAAGACAGTCCACCCATTTGCACTGATGTGCCTTTAAAAGAGCAAAATGACCACAGCCAAGAAGCATTCAATTATTTTTCAGAACGTCCGTATTGATGTATATGATGACGCTTCAGGGAAGCTGTAAATGACTTGCTGGGAAAGCTGTCTAAGCCTCGTTTTGTAAATGTTATGGTTTCTGAGTTTTTCTTGAATGCAGCCAAGTTGTTTTGCATGTTTTTCATGCACATGGATTGCTCTGGTATGTAGTTCACAGTTATCAATCATGCATTCTTATGCAGTCATAAAGCTGAGATATGCCTGTGCTGACACATCACAACGAGAGTTTTCAGGCAGTGACAATGATCCATTCCATTGCACATGGACACTGTTAACTCAGAGGCTTTTAAGCAAATTGCTTTTCCAGGCTGCTAAGCTCCCAAGAGGTTGAAGATCTTAACCAGATATTTCCAGAACATGCTCTTACAAAATGTAGATGATTGATTACTAACACCATAATAAAAATAATAATAATAATAATAATAATAATAATAATAATAATAATAATAATGCATACAAATTTATTTTAGTGGGAAATCTAATCTAAACTAATCTTTGCTTTATCTAATTTGAAATCAAATGAAAAGTTATTTTATCTATCTACAGTGAGGGGAAAAAAAGTATTTGATCCCCTGCTGATTTTGTATGTTTGCCCACTGACAAAGAAATGATCAGTCTATAATTTTAATGGTAGGTGTATTTTAATAGTGAAAGACAGAATAACAACAAAAAAATCCAGAAAAACGCATTTCAAAAAAGTTATAAATTGATTTGCATTTTAATGAGTGAAATAAGTATTTGACCCCTTCGACTTCGTACTTGGTGGCAAAACCCTTGTTGGCAATCACAGAGGTCAGATGTTTCTTGTAGATGGCCACTAGGTTTGCACACATCTCAGGAGGGATTTTGTCCCACTCCTCTTTGCAGATCCTCTCCAAGTCATTAAGGTCTCGAGGCTGACGTTTGGCAACTCAAACCTTCAGCTCCCTCCACAGATTTTCTATGGGATTAAGGTCTGGAGACTGGCTAGGCCACTCCAGGACCTTAATGTGCTTCTTCTTGAGCCACTCCTTTGTTGCCTTGGCTGTGTGTTTTGGGTCATTGTCATGCTGGAATACCCATCCACGACCCATTTTCAATGCCCTGGCTGAGGGAAGGAGGTTCTCACCCAAGATTTGATGGTACATGGCCCCGTCCATCGTCCCTTTGATGCGGTGCAGTTGTCATGTCCCCTTAGCAGAAAAACACCCCCAAAGCATAATGTTCCCACCTCCATGTTTGATGGTGGGGATGGTGTTCTTGGGGTCATAGGCAGCATCCCTCCTCCTCCAAACACGGCGAGTTGAGTTGATGCCAAAGAGCTCGATTTTGGTCTCATCTGACCACAACACTTTCACCCAGTTCTCATCTGAATCATTCAGGCAAACTTCAGACGGGCCTGTACATGTGCGTTCTTGAGCAGAGGGACCTTGCGGGCGCTGCAGGATTTCAGTCCTTCACGGCATAGTGTGTTACCAATTGTTTTCTTGGCGATTATGGTCCCAGCTGCCTTGAGATCATTAACAAGATCCTCCCGTGTAGTTCTGGGTTGATTCCTCACTGTTCTTATGATCATTGAAACTCCACGAGGTGAGATCTTGCATGAAGCCCCAGACCGAGGGAGACTGACAGTTATTTTGTGTTTCTTCCATTTGCGAATAATCGCACCAACTGTTGTCACCTTCTCACCAAGCTGCTTGGCGATGGTCTTGTAGCCCATTCCAGCCTTGTGTAGGTCTACAGTCTTGTCCCTGACATCCTTGGACAGCTTTTTGGTCTTGGCCATGGTGGAGAGTTTGGAATCTGATTGATTGCTTCTGTGGACAGGAGTCTTTTATACAGGTAACAAGCTGAGATTAAGAGCACTCCCTTTAAGAGAGTGCTCCTAATCTCAGCTCGTTACCTGTGTAAAAGACACCTGGGAGCCAGAAATCTTGCTGATTGATAGGGGATCAAATACTTATTTCACTCATTAAAATGCAAATCAATTTATAACTTTTTTAAAATGTGTTTTTCTGGATTTTTTTTGTTGTAATTCTGTCTCTCACTATTAAAATACACCTACCATTAAAATTATAGACTGATCATTTCTTTGTCAGTGGGCAAACGTACAAAATCAGCAGGGGATCAAATACTTTTTTCCCCCACTCTATCTATCTATCTATCTATCTATCTATACCACAATAAAACCTACCACATATAGGTGAAGGTGACATTTATTTATTTGTTTATTTTAATGTGCCCCAAGCAACAGCAAGATAGCTGTGAGGTAAAAGTCTGGTGTGGCTGCTACTTAATAATGGGAAGCACCTCCATTTTTTTTAATGACCGGTGAGACCACAGTCTCTCCTTCTCCTTCTTGGTTTCTATTGGCTCCCAAGCTCACCAAGACCAAGACTCACAGGTGAAAGTTTACATAGATAAATGCTCACGCAAAGCGAAAGTAATCACTACCAGACATAAATGTGTCTTCCCACATCACACGTCCTTTCCCCTTCAGTGAATCACAGTTTCTGTGATGAATTTGAGTTATTTTTAGCTGAAGTTGCTTCCAGTTGACTGGAACTTCTTAATTATTGCCCTGATGGTGGAAATAGGCATTTTCAATGCTTGTGCTATTTTCTTATAGCCACTTCCCATTTTGTGAAGCTCAACAACCTTTTGCCGCACATCACAACTATATTCCTTGGTCTTACCCATTGTTATGAATGACTAAGGGAATTTGGCCTATGTGTTACCTCATATTTATACCTCTGTGAAACAGGAAGTCATAGTTGAACAATTTTCTGTTCCTAGTCACCCAGGTGTACTAAATTTTTTTTTAAATATCAATGGGAAGATACTATATATAAGATAATATATTTTTCTCATATGATTTCATGGGGTGCCAATAATTGTTGCATAAGAACAGCATCATTGATGTTAATTACACATTTTATAATTCATCTAGAAATCATTTCATTGAAGAAATCTACAAGATCATGGCAGAACTTCAATACAATCAAACCAGAGCAGTGTGGCATTTTTCATTTAGTCACCTTGTACATATACTGTACAAATACAAATTGTTTTTCATGTTTTAAATGATTTTTTTTTTTTTTTTTTTTTTTGAGGACAGGGCAAATCACCCATTAACCTCAGCCAGGACCTACTGATTCATTTGCAGCCTTCTTGAGAAATCTTTAGTAAGCTGATTTGCCTCACTACCACACGTTTGCAGCTGTTTTTTTTGCTGAACATTAAAGAACCTTACTTGCTAATATTTATGGTCAGCTATTCAGTCTGATGGTGGAAGAGGTCTTATTGACAGAAGCTCACCAGGGATAAATGTAGAAACCCTCTGAAAATGAATGCAATTATGCTTTATAGTATTTCAGTTTGCTAAAGGAAGAGACAGTGATTTCCGTCTAATTTGTAAATGGATCAGCAGTACCTCAGGAAGAAAAGTGGGAAAATTAATAGTCTACAGCACAGAACAGAATTGCTGTATCATCTAATTGCCTAAGTATGTGCTTCAGGGAATTTCTCCTTTCATTTTAATGCTATATTATATATGAAATAGTACACACTAGGAAATCTGACAATGCACTGTGTCATCATATTTATCATTCTGCATGAGTATTACCTAAGAATAAAATTAGACAATAAAATTTATTTGCAGTAATACATATGAGTAATTAAAAAAAAATATCTCTTGGTGGTGTTTGATGGTTTTTGATAAAAAATAAAAATAAAAAAGTCTGTAAGACTGATGCTTTGAAGATGCTGGTGAAAATACAACTATACATACATCAAAAAATACATCTGACTCTTTAAAAAAAAATATTGTTGATAATTGAAGTGTCCATGAACACATTGTGTCATGGAATTAGAGGCTTGATTTTAATTTAAATCGAACAGACCTGCAAGAAAAGATACTTGTTTTAAGAATGTCTGCCACAGTGGTTCATTGGCCATCTGATAGCTGAGACCAGAATTGTGCATCAGGATGCAACAAGAAAAAAAATGGACACATCTCTGATTGAGAGCAATTATGAACTTGTGTTTTCATTGGTATGTTGGTAGGATTCTTATTTAAGTTAAAAAAAAAAAAAAAAAAAGTTCTGGTTTATGCCACACCCACTTTGAGTTTAAATCCAAATTACAAATCCAAAGATACAAATACAGATATTTGGAGCACTAAACACATACAGATAATGTTACACCTGTATACACACCTTTGCTATTTGTTTCACTGTATTTGCTGAATAATTCCTAGTAGTTAATGAACAATATATTTTAAGATCAATAACTGATAATCCCAAACTTAAAAAGGGTGTGTATCAAATCCCACTGAGTGTCACATCCTACCCAAAACACACGAGATTTATGACCGTAGGAAACTGTATGCAGTCATTTTGTCATTGCGTAGCTGATGCTAAATGAGCAGATTTATTGCACTAATGAATTTCCCTGATGCTACCAGTATTTCAGAGCTGAAAATTTGTAAATCAAGTATTAATATTTTTGCACTGTCATAGAGCGTGCTGTGATATGAATTGTTCAAATCATGCAAGTGTAAATTTAACCAGTAAGTTATGTTTATTTTCAGACAGCAAAGAAAACAACATTTATTCTTCAGCCAGAAGATCTGTGTGAAATATACAATTCATGTTGTTGAGTAAAGAAAATGGGATTAAAAGCTCTGTCTGAGTTTTTATTATTCTACATGGCATACTAGTGCATAGTGTGCTCCGGAAATGAAACAATCAATCAAGCCAAAACACATTCAACAAATGCAGTGTTTATTTCTCTCTTGTTTAACATTTATGAATAATGAGCTGTTGGAATGCATCAGCACTGACAGGATGTTCTTCCTAGATCCAAGATTGCTAAGAGGACTCAGTGTCGTGGTCTGATTTTGCATGAAGTAATTTTGTATGGAATCCGAGCAGTTTAGTGAGATACGATGCTCATGCATAACAAAGGTCAGTGTTTCATTCCAAATGTAATCAATATATTAATATTAATATCAATATATTCATATTTCTTCATGTTCCTGAATGGATGGAAAATAATCAGAACAATCAGTTTGTAATATTTCTTATTTGTCTATTTGAAAACTCAATTTTAAAGCTAAAACAGTAATATTTTTATATGTGGAACTGTTTTGATTTGTCTAGATAATATGGTCCGGTTATTCAATAGGCTGTAAATAAAATAGTTTAAAAAGTAACTACTTTGTGACTAAATAATAGCTCTTTGAGTACTTTTATGACTCTAGGTGATGTTGTTAGAGCCCCAGTGTGCCCAGGTTGAGAGGCGACCTGCATTTCTGGCCAGACAAATGATACGGGGAGAACAGATTTAATTAAAAAAAATAAAATGCAATAAAAAAAACTATTCACATTTAGAAAAGTGATATACAGAATGAGCTGCCGTGGCACTGGAACAATAAAAAGAAAAGCTGTTAAACAGCATCCTACATTTAACATAAAATAGTACATAATTTGTTCTGAATAAGTTGCAATAAAAAATTAATAAAATCTTTAAAAAAAAAAACCTTTAACAGTGAACAAGAGAAAATACAAAACCTTTGTGAAGTGCTGGTTTATACTTCAAACTAAATAACAACAACAACATTTGGAATTTTGTTTTATGGATTGGTGGATTTGGAATTGTGCCATTAACACATGGATCTTGGAGGCAAGACACAATTTAAAGTAAGTAAAGTAATTCAAGTAAATAAATACATAAATAAATTAAGTAATTTTATGAAGGGACTCTCTTTGGGCTATGAGACTTGCAGCAAAGCTTTGCAACAGCTTACAAACAGACTGATAAAGGATTACAGTAGTCTGGGCAGGAAGAAATAAAAACGTATCATTTTTATACCATGTGATGTGGTATTTTTGTGAGTAAGGTGGAGAGTGTCACATCTGAATCCACCTCCAATCCAGGAGCCAGCATGAATCCTCAATCTATTCCAGTCCAGACATTATCTCGCTCTCACTCACCTGCCTATTAAACTTACCTGTTTCCTGTTAACTCTCATTTACTTCAATGTTTAGTTCAATACCAGTTCATTCAACGCTTGTCTTTTCTATGTTTTGTCAGCCTACTGGGGATTTCTGAGCTTTCCTTTCTCTTTTCATTAGTTTTGTTCTCAACTTTATGCTTCTTTTTACTTAAATTTTGATTTTGATTGCTCTGCATTACGTGCTGTTTGACCCCCTCCTCAAGATTGTCTGCTGAGTTGTCTTTTTAACTATTATCATTCTCAACCATAGAGTATAAAACTATAGATGTTTCATGAAGCAGAACAAACTAATCCCAACTTTCTTCATTTCTTCTTAATTTTGGGTTCACAGAGATAGGGACATTATCACTGCGCCACATAATTAAAACCTCAGGCAGACATGTGACCTCCTTCTCATCAGGTAGCAGAACAGCTGTTTCGTCAAGGGGAATACTGTAGGTTTTTTGTAGTATTATGCTGAGTGTTTTGAAGAAAATGACTAAAAAAGAGATTTACTGACTTGCATGCTGGCATGACTTCTTTAAAATGCTTGAGACAGAAAGCACAGTTATGATTTATACAACTCAAGAACAGACATTTTTTTTTTGTTATCTGAGCTAAAGGTGTGTGCTGAGACTATATTTAATATGGTTATTACTAATTTCATTAAAAATATGTAAGAAACAGATTGAGTTTTAATTGAGAAATCTTAAAACAAAAAGTGATCTGAATGTCTTGGCTTAATTCTCAATGAGTGAATTATGTAGAACATTTGGAAAATCCTCAGATTCCTCTTTAAGCAGAGACTGCCATGTGTTCTCTTTAGTTAGATCCAACAGGCAGTGGAAAGCAAATAAATGCCAAAATTGTTATTTCACAGCCTACGATATTACAATTTTTTATTTTTTTTTTATCTCTTTGAAGCCTGATGATTTACTGTATAATCTGCTTGATTTATCAAGAGAAACCTTAAGTCATCATTCGCATAGGTCTCCTAGCTGATAGATTCATAATGAAGCATCTACATTTGCTGGCTCAATGCTGATTAGATAGGCCTTTCTGTTACAGCAGTGCAGAGGGGACACCTGGTGTATGGATATTTGTATATGTCAATTGACAAGCAAGTGATTTAGCAGATTTACTTCACTAAGAGCAAAGTATGGAGCATGTGTGTGTCACTCACTGAACACTTTATTAGGAACACCTGTACACCTACACATGTCATTGCATAAAATCGTGTAGATATGGGCCAGCAGCTTCAGGTAATGTTCACAGCAACCACCAGAATGGGGAAAAAATGTAATCTCAGTGATTTTGACTGTGGCATGATTGTTGGTGCCACCGGATCTGAATCCAATAGAACATCTTCAGGATGAGGCAGCAGTAGCTCAGTGGTTAAGACGTTGGGCTACTGATCGGAAGGTCATGATTTCAAATCCCAGCACCGCCAAGCCATCACTGTTGGGCCCTTGAGCAAGGCCCTTAATCCTCAGATGTATAAATGAAATAAATGTAAGTCGCCCTGGATAAGGGCATCTGCCAAATGCCGTAAATATAAATGTAGGTAGAACAGGAGATTTGCAGCATGAAAGTGCAACTGAAAAATCTGCAGAAATTGTGTGATGCAATCATGTCAACATTGACCAGAATCACCAGAATTTTCAATTGGTGTCCATAAGAACTTAAAAGAACCATTGTTTTGTATTTATATATTGTTCCAACCCGGTCTAGGTTTTTTTACTTTGTCTTCCTGGTATGAAGTTTTTGATCATTCTTTAAATCACTTTCAACTAATATACTGTATTTAAAATTTATCTGCAAGTTCATCTGAACTCTAAAGAGGTCAATATCAATTATTTTTTAAATATTGTTTTTAATACTCAGGTGATCAGGTTGTGCTTGCAGGCTGCTGCCAACATGCACATTAATAAGGACAACTGTTTTTGTGAATTAGTACTGACTGATATTTTTGTGATTTCCATTTTTGGAATTCTACATTCCTAAACTCTCTTTTACTGGTCATTGGTCTAAAAGCATCATGAATAACTGAGCATAGAGCTGCTATAAGCTGCTTTGTGCTGAAAAAATGGAACATTTTTCTATTAGCCAACTATTGTGAGGTTGCCAATAGGCTTTTTTTTTTTTTTTTTTTAGCTTTTTAGTATTCAACTCTTCCACAAGCTCTGAATCAGGAAAGGAATTCTCAAGAGATTCCTCTATACAATCTTCCCATTACAAGGTATAACTAGTATTTCCTCTCTCTCTCTCTCTCTCTCTCTCTCTCTCTCTCCTCAATATTTAATCAAAACAGCTTTGAGCATTGCTTGGAATCCAATTACAGTTGGGCAGTATTGCCTAGGCTCTTGTGAGGTCTCTGGTGAACTATAAGCATCTCTGGAGAAATGAGAGCACAGGTGATTGTGTAGGTTTTACTGTCCTGTGACAAATCAGGAAAAGGAACACAATGGAATAGCTTAATAGTGAGGTAGCCATTTATGTATAGTCCGAGCAGAATATGAGATTTAAGTTGAAAAGCTACCAAATTAATGAATGAAAGCTAAAAACCCACCCTTCATCATAAGCATTCATAAGATTTACTCTTAGAAATTACTACATACAGTATGTGCAATCATGAGGCCATGACAGTACTTCTGCACATATAACATTCCCCAGAGGTTGGATTATATATCAGGCCATTGGGTGCAATTGACTGTGGCAGCATAAATTTATCACAGCAAACAGCAACACCATTCATGCCACTAAAATAATGACCTGTTCAAATGTTCTCAGGGTTGCATCTGTCCCAATCACAAATTGCTAGAGACCAATGAGTGCATCAAGCCTCCCTGGTTGGAAGCTCACCAGGGAAGAAACATAAAGTCTGTTCGCCTGGGGAGATGTCAGAGAAGCTGTGTGAGCTTGGCAGTAGCCAAATATTGTGAAATAATGCTATTTTATTTTCCTGTTCACAGTTTCCCTGTCCCCTCCAGATTGCTGCTGAATCTCCAGCTACCCAAGCACGATGCTAGCACACAAATACACACAAGCATAGAAAACATGCTACTATATACTCCACAGTATCCCTGCATACCAACAAATTCACTCACATTGCCTTCCCTTTTCATTTCTCCTGCAATATGTAATGGAAAAAACCCTTCAGGGCTCAACTGTCCATTATGGTCAGCTTGTTTTGTTTCCACATTATGCCCTTGGGCCTATACCATGTCACACTGGTACAAAGTGCTGAACAACACCACCAGAGGAAGGGATAAAGTTGTATTTAATGTATCACCCTCTCCCCTTCTGTGTCCCACTGTTGCAGGATAAAAAATGGACCCATTTACCAAACATATCCTTGGGGGTCAGTCCATATGCAGACAATCATTCAGGAGCCTGGTGTCTCTGACAGAGGACATGCTGAAGACTAGGTGAGAGGACATCCACACTTGCCCTGCTAAAAAAATTATGGCTGCTGATAAGCCTTGGCCTGCTCATCACTGAGAGCAAATAATTGTATACAGATGGCTGGACAGGTACCCTTGCTCTCTATATCACTGAAGGGGACTGACAGATCTCCTATAATGTGTTAGGAGACAGCTGACTACAGCATACTTAACGGTGAGATCCTAACCTGAGTAGGTGTACAGTGTAAGCATCCTGCCATGGCAGCAAATGTGTATTTGCCATGTTCTCCTCTCCATTATTGAGGTATCCTTTTATTGTATCAGTATGGATGTGGGCTTATTCTCTTATTGTTAATTTTCTCATTTTTTTAAATGGTGACAGAGTGCATAGGATTTTCTATATGGCTGCATTTAAACCAGTTCTACTCATGGCAATTTATGAGGCACACAAAGCTTTTTTTTATTTTGTGTTGTTGTTTTCCTGTCCTGGGCTGACATTAAAATAATTTTTGCTTTACATTGTTCTTAATTTGTGCATACTTGGAAATAGCATGTAGATTGATGCTGCCTGAATGATATCTTAATTAGCTTGTCTGTTGTATGATGTGCTGCTGGTGCTTTTGATGCCTTTATATAAGTATCAAAAGCACCCACAGGACAATTTGCATATATTTACATTTACATATTATTCATTTAGCTGATGCTTTTTTATTCAAAGTGACTTACAGTTGAACAACTGAGTAGTTGAAGAGTTAAGGGTCTTGTTCAAGGGCCCAACAGCAGCAGCTTGGCAGTGCTGGGATCTGAACTCAAGAACGTCTGATCAGTAGCCCAAAGTCTTAATCACTGAGCAACTACAATGCCTCCTGCATCCTCAATTTGGAAAATGTAAAATCTTCTATGCTTTCACTCCAATTAATACAATCAAAAACTCTCCAGAGCACCAAAGCTTCCTGTAGCCAGTGTATTTTGTGTTCACACTATCCCATTGAGCTCATACACCCTTCACAATTATTACTACGCCACTGAACCATTTCGGTATGTTTGCTCACTTCCTGAGGTGCAAGCATATGCTAAGTTTTGCCACTGTGGCAACTTTTAATTCAAATGGAGACCTCCAGACGTGACTGGAGACATGACAGTAATTTAAGCAAACAGATGCTAGATTTAGTTTTCCATAGTTTACCCACTGAAGTTTGTTTTCTGTGTAGTGTTTTGGAAAGCAAACTGCTTTTAATTGGTTCATTGTAGACATAGTTTCTCTAGCTTTTTGCATTTTGTATTGAGGTAATAGAGAATTTTAAGAACATGCATATAGCTCTAGCAATCACAGCAAAATGATAATTATAAAAAAAAAAAAAAAGTCAGTCACATGTTCCAATATTTTTGATCACTTGAAAAAATGGGTGAGTTCAAACAAAAGGAGCCATGTTTTAAGCTGTTTATCACATCTAGATGAAAATATGAGGACATGAAAGCTGAAATTCTGATCTGTCGTCTCTTTTGATCTCAAACGTCTTCAATGTATAGCAAAAACAATAGAATTGGCCTTGCTGTTCCAATACTTTCAGAGGGGACTGTACACAGGGAATTGATGAATGATCCACAAGCAGATTAGAAAATGTGTGTAATCACTGCAACAGTGACATTTTCTCTCAGAAGATGTTTCTTTGGCATTTCTGGAAGGAGCCTCCAGTGTCAGAGCTTTGTAACAGTCAGAGTTAAAGCTGTAACTTTAAGATTTCCAACATCAACGTCTGGAAAAACGGAAACGGAAAAACGTCAGGACAGAGGAACTTGTGCTTTGCGGTTTATTTGTGACATGACAACTTGCATTTATTTTGTCTTATTAACTACAAAAATAAAATAGATGCTGGCGAGTAAATGACTGTTCGTAGCTGCTATAATGTTACTGATAAAAGGAACTAACTTGTTTTGCAGTTCTTCCACAACATTAAATGTAACTATGATTGAATAAAAAACATGACATGTCATTCTTTAATTAATAAAATTTAAAAAATGTATTTGTTGGCAAATTACTGTGGTATTAGAGGAATTAAATGCTTCATGATGCCCTGTTATTGGAAAATAAATCAGGTTTGGGGTGGTATCAGTAACTCCGCTTCACGTTGGGCTGCATTACATCACCCCGTTATTGATTTATTTTTCTATAACAGAATGCCCTGTTCTGTTTTATACCATACATATGTTTAATAATAATTTATTATTAATGTGATTTTAAATCATAACCCATAGTGAGTTTCAGGTCGTCATGTGGGACAACAAGGAAAAGACAATGTGTATCCCAGGTTCCAGGAAATTATCATATTGTTTAAAACACATGGTGTGCATTTAAAAAAATAAAATAAATAAATAAAATGACATGCTGGTCTCATACTGAATGTCAATAGTCATTAAGGTAAATCATGCATTATGGACTTTTGATTTTATATTAATCTTGCTTGCAGAAATCAATACAGCCATATGCGGCAGTTGGCTCTTGGTTTTAATCACTCTCAATGCTGTATATTTCTTACAACTTCATTGCATTATTGCTGAATGTTGGTACAAAACGTTTTCCAGTGTGCTTCTGTCATGAAATTTTAATGCAACACAGAATAGTTTAGACTTTATAGACAAACATGCAGCAAAATATATTAAATCTAAAGCCATTATGCAACACTTCACCAAGAAAAGGAGCCTAGTAACTGTACTGTTCTATTAGTAACTATATTTTTACCCCAGGAATGGATGGATAGTGCACGTTTGGCAGAATTGTCTTCTGTTGCTGTTGGAGCCTCCTGTTGTCTCTCTTCATCCTGAAGCAAATAACTGAATGTGAAGGTATCTGATAATGGCAATGTTAGGTCTTAGCTATAGAGCAGGCTAGCATTCTGCACGTTTATAGGATTTCAGGCCAGATTGTCTGCTGTTCCTGTGTGCTCTAAGAATGCACTGTTGATCCCTGTGAATCATTCCTGCTGGAAAAGAGATTGTGTCTGGAAATGCAGATATACAATCCATGCTGTGTGCTGCAGTAACTTTTGCATACTGCAGTATTCATCACATTTATTTTAGCACCCTTATTCTCTGTACAGTCAGTGAACATTTTCTCCACCAGAACATTGGTCAGTTGCGGTAGTAAACCACAGGCAGGTTTATGTCTTTTTGTTTCTCCATATCCAAGATTCTTGGTTAATATTCAGAACAGCAAATGGCTATCAAAGGCATATCTATGGCAGGACTGGAAAAATCATACACACAAATCACACTTTTTTTGTTCATAATCAAATCATAATTTTTTGTTATTTAATATACCTCTAGTGCTAATATATCCACTTTAAATGTCTTTGACTTATAAATATGAACAAAAAAGTATGTATTCATAAGCTTTAGCAAAGATATGCTTTTAGAAAAGAGAGATATAAAATGCTGAGAAATGTTCTTGTGCAGCTTGCACCTGGTGGCATTATAAAAGACATTTGGCTTTGGTTAAGAAGATTTCATGGAACAAGTAGCAATCATGGTGAAGGTGAAGGAGCCTCGATTCAAAGTACGATTATTAAACCACAATCAAATGGCAAAAGCTACAGAGCCATAACAAAAGACTGTAAATATCCTTGTCAGTTCAATAATATGCAGGTGGAAGCAACCACAGCTACTCGTCACCGGACAGGTGCTGCTTTCACAATGCGCTCTCAGACTAATGATAAGGAAAGTAAGAGAGAGAATCCAGCAGTCACTTGAAAAGAGTTGCAGGATGAACTGAAAGCAGCAGGAACAACAGTTGCACACAGAACAATAAGCAATAATAACCTATATAACTCAAGAAGGCCTTGCATGGTCTAGCCAATCTCTTGATTTGAATCCGGTTGAAAATCTAGGGATGATTTTGAAATTGCAAGCCCATCAGCAGGACCCTCATAACCTTGGGGAATTGAAGATTGAAGATGCTGCAAAAAAAAACAAAAACAAAAAAAACAGTACTTCTTACTGTAGATGTTTCAATGTTGTAATTGGTAACAACAGCTTTGCAACAAAATACGTAAGTATTTTGGTCACTTGTGGTGTTTAAATCATTTTTCCTATCAGTTTCATTATTAAACATATCTTTGTTTATACTTATGAATACATACTAATATTAAAAGATATTGTGTGTGTAAAGTATATTTGAAGTGGATATATGCACTAGAAGTAAAGTAAATACAAAAATATCTTATTTAAACATTAACTTATTTCCCCTCACTGGAAATAAAAGAGTAAATGCTCCAAAGTGAGCTAGTTAAGTGCGTTAATACAAACACAAACATGTATATAAATTCCCATGTGGGTGAAGACTCAGCCATAATCATTATCCTTTCTAACCAAGTTTCTAACGTCTAAGTCAGCCAGCTATCAGCTGTGATGTCTTCTCTTTACATTACACATAAAAGATATTATTTGACTCTGGCTAGCGTCTTTATTTTTTCTCGACATGTTTAACCACAAGGTGACTGCATGTTGTGGTAGCAGGAAAGTTACATGTCAGCATTACGCTGCACTTTGTTTTGGTTTTGTAAGTGTTTTCACATACTTGTGTGTTCCTGTTTCTGAAAAGTTGGTATCTCATCTGTGCTCATTAATCCACCGAGTAAAAGCCAGTATGTGGTGCAGCAGATGGTGGGATTCAGAACAACTAGTGCTATAGTTACAGCTATAGTATAGGTGTGCATTTTGTTTAAATATAAATACCAAAGTATGGCAGGCAAGGTTTTTCTTTCTCTGGTTGTAGAACTGCTGGTGACTGCTACCCTACTGCGCCTACTTGACTGCCAGGCAACTATGAATACAAATTAATAGCCCAGACACGTTTTATCCTTGTCCTGGTCACCCGGACTACTGATTTATCCACCTTTGTGTAGTCATAATACCCTGAACTGGCAAGATGAGGTCAAATCCAGAAAACATGATAAGCATATCAAACACAAAGAACAAAAAGGCCAAGAAAATGGATTATTTCAGGAGATAAGAAGAAATCTAAATAATTCCACTCCAAATGAGCTTGTATGCATGTTCTTATCTTCTCCTATTGTATTTCATGTTCAGTAACACTTTAATTAAACCTCATAAGAGACATATACTATGGGCATATGGGCACCTCTGGGGTTGGGGGTTCAAATCCAGCCTCCGACCTGTGTGCGTGGAGTTTGCATGTTCTCCCCATGATTCAGGGGTTTCCTCCCCTAGTCCAAAGACATACGCTGTAGACTGTTTGGCATTTACAAATTGTCTGTAGTGTGTGAATGTGTGTGAGGTTGTGCCCTACAATAGATTTGCACCCCATCCAGCGTGTCCCCCACCTTGTGCTCTGAGTTCTCTGGGATAGGCTCCAGGCTCCTCCATGTCCAGGCTACCGCGTGACCCTGTGTAGGATAAGCGATATGGAAAATGGATGGATTGATAATAATAATAATGTGTATAACATTTATGTTCTTACAAAAATAGAAAAGAAATAAAAACTAGTAGGAGGAAGAAAGGAAATCACCAGTTGACCAGTGCCAAATAGAAGTTTGAGGAGTTTATATTTAGTTTTTTTTGTGAGATGGGTGTAATGTGTACTGAGCGTTTGGTATGAACTCTGGCAGCTGAGTTTTAATTGTGTGTTAGAATCTTTTAAGGGTTTTGGCTGAGATGCCAAAGAAAAGAGAATTACACTGGAAAAAAAAAAAAAGATTTAGTGGTTCAGTAAATCTGACAAAAACAAGTGATTTTTATACAAAAAAAGGAAATTATTAGAATTACTTAAGTTCTGTACTAAATGCAATCATTTAATATGTAGCTGAACATCAGTGTATATTTTACTTACTTTACATTACTGGGTTAAATGTTAATATTAATTTGCAAATGCTCACAAAACTAGAATAAAGACAAATAATGTTTACTTGAACCAATCACATACTACTTTTGTGAATTTTGAGCGTTGTGGACGGGATGCTTTCAGTATTTGTTTTGTGTTGGCTTTAAGGCCTAAGGCTACTGTATTATGAAATGTTTTGACTCAGTAAAGTTTTCATGGTTCACCCTCTTTGTGTTTCTCAGTCAGGTGTATGGTTGGTGTGTATGCGCAAGTCAGTTAAGTAGTTGTCTTGTGTCCTGCCAGTTCAGTCTTAATGAAGGCTGATATAAGTACATTTTCCCCATTAGAGTGCTACTTCTGGTTGGAACCATACGGTGTTGGTCATCATTAAGTGGTAATGATGTGTATTTTTTTTACAGTGTTGAAACTTACAGTATGTAGTTCACTTGAGCTCTCTTGCATGAAGTAGATAAGTAAAATGTTCTTGAAATACAGGAGCAAAAATTTGTTTTGCTTGTTTTATTTGTGAAATTTAGCTCAAGTTTAAATTTACTTATAAAAAAAGACAACTCCTAATTAAATTTACTTACATTTTTAATGAGAATAATCCTTGGTGCCATGCAAAATTCACTTAATCTATGCTCAGTTAAATTTACTATGACATTATGTGTGAAAAGTGTTGCCATGCTTTTCTTGAGTAAATCTCACTTCAGTATTTTTCAGTGTACAGTAATATATACAGTAATATATGTGTGATGTTATGAAAGTATGAAGCAGGGTTTTCAGCATCTTTTGAACAAAGTAATTTTCAAATATATCGCCTAATAATTATATTTATTGATATTCTGCTCACCTGAAATTAATTGTAGATGTCGGTTTTATCCTGAAAATAAGCATAGGTATGATTCTAATATTTGTGAGTGATAAACAAATGTAGTTACAGGTCAAGATGGAACAGGCCAGGCATTTGTACATGATGGAATTACAATTTGACATAGACTGCAATTCATAATTGAAAAACCACAGACAGCTTGCCCTTCCATGTAACACCAGCCAAGATCTTGCTGCAATTGAGTTGGTATTATTGATTCCGGCCTAAGGAACGAGAAATTCTCCCAGCAAAATGGCTTGCATTGGAAAAAATGGAAAAGCAATAATTCAGCTTGACAGATGGCAAAAACAAACAAACAAACAAAAAAAAAAAAACAGGGACATGATCTTCTTTCAGATTACATTAATCTCCAAAATGTTGACAAAAAGAAGTCTGTAAATATTCCAGCTTGGATACATTTCGCAGAATGTCTTAAATTGTCAGTCACTCTGTGTGTTTTCTAATTCATCACGACCTTGTTGGTCTGACATTTAATCACATTAGAATCAAATGATGAGTTTATGAGTTTCAGAAGCCAATTTTAATTGTTTTTGATACATTCAGGGCTTTGTTCATTTTCCTTCCCCACAAGTAATTGATGATCCAGATTCAGGCTTGAGAATACTCTAGCTGTTCTTCCTGTATTGCTCTGCTTTTTTCCTGAGCAGATGAAAAACTTTCACTGAATATTAACTTTCTAAAGACTTTCTGAATGCATTTGCAGCTTCTATGTCGGATGAAAGAAGAGCAAACCGATAACAACTGCATGAGCACCATTCAAAAATGTTTAAAAGAGGATTGCTGGATGAATTGGGTGCTGAAACAGAATAGAGTGTGTTAGATGGCTTTACAGAACATCCAATAATATTAATACTGAATATCACATTATATTATATAAAGAGTCTATTATATAAAGAGATTATATAAAGAGTCATTTATCTGTCTATAAAAAAGGCAATGCTCATAGGCAGTTAATTCAATGCACTTTCTATAATAATTTAATATTTGTTATATTTATAGCAGGCAAAGGAAACATTGATATTAAGGATATATTACATGAAATTCACTACAGTACAACTATTATTATGACCACATCACCATCTAGTGGGGTCAGTAAGAAGTGTCAATGGCACTGAGAAAAAGTGGTTGTGTGGGATGTTAGTTGGTTCATTCATTCATTCATTCATTCATTTATCATCACTCAATCACACACTCATTCCCATGCATAGTGGTAATTTAGCTAAGCCAATTTAGCTACCATCATGTTTGGGGAGGATTGAGGAAACCAAAAAGCCCAGAGGAAACCAACGTGGACATGAAGAGAACATGCAAAACTCCACACAGACCAGAACCCAAGCTCAGGATCAAATCAGGGACCATGCTACTGTTTAATATTTATTCATATTAATGTTTAATGTTATTGTTAGCATTTGGTTCCCCTTTGGTCATTTTTGGGAACCATTTCATAACATCTGGAAATGGTTTATTTTGCTGAACAAGGTTCGCCCTGTTCCTGAAATGTTGTGGGAATTTAAAAACACAGCGTTCTCTTGTTGTTGACAAACTGATAAGGAGTATTCACCAATAGTTGCTTTTAGGTACTAACCTTCCCGTAACATTCCTGTACATTTTTTTCATGCTCTCATAACAAGAGATTTGACAAATAGGTATTATTTTTTGAGACTACAAACTAACGTTCCAGGAATGTTCCCATACCATTCTCTTATCAGAAGGCTGATTTTAGGGTTTGGTTTTTTTTAGGGTTTTTTTCTATATAAACTATTATTCCATGTGAATTAATCATACCATATCTGGCGTTAATCATATACTGTATGTTACTGTTGTTTTGCTCTAACTATTAGGGCTGAGTGATAAGTAAAGTATTACCTAATACTGCATTATTGTAACAAACCGATTGTCAACATACACAGCTGCTTTGACTCATTCAACTTGTCACATCTTTGAAAGATTAATGACACTTTCTGTTCCTATCTCCTGTAATAATCATACTTTACAAACGCATAGCATTTTTACTTATTCATGTATTTACAGTGTGAAATTTAAGATTGCTGTCACGTCTCAGCAAGCACCCACAATCCCTTCGCACAATCCTTTCCCACAAATCCCTTCAAAACAATCAGAAATAACATGATATTTAATGAGCAGGCTAAAATGACATTGGGCAAACTTAATACAAGCAAAATGATTTGATTCATTAGTAATGTACGATTGACTATTATCAACAATATCAAAATGTTTCTGTTTTTAGTAACCTGAATGCGTATGCTTTTTAATAGCAATCATTTGTATTTATCTCCAATGACATCAATGCCAAGTAAGGTTTTGGCATTTATAGCTCTTTTAATATTCGCTGTATAAAACATCCATGAATCATCTGTGATTGTTAAATGAGCTCCATTTCGACTGCAATTATGTGTCACTGGATCTCATTTAATGATTTCAGGCTTTCTAGATGTCCTCGCCAACATGTTCTCTTGCCAATTTCATCAGAATGCAACAGATGTGCCAGTGCTTTGTTTGTGTCATAAAAATATGCCAGTCACATGGACAGTGCTCATGCAGGCACAAAGTAAAGGTAGCAAATCATAATAAATATTTTTCATTATCCACTTGTGCCCTGTCACTGCAAATCAATGCAAAGTCCTTTATCTTATGATGAAACAATTCAATCTGAGCGGTGAAAAAAGAACAAAACACAGATGTGAGTAAAAGTACTAGTACTGTAGCAATAATTCACTTGAGCAAAAGTGAATGTAGTGATCGAGACAGTTACTCAAGTAAGAGTAAATAGGTCATCTTTTGGAAAAACCAAATTACTTTTTTTTTTTCACTTGTCTACAATTGACAAGTAATCTTGAAATATTTTAAGTCTGAGTGCGATTTTGAACAATTATGTTAACTAACCAAGTGAGTTATGGTAAAGAGAACTCCACTTCCATTATCAACAGTATATAAAGAAACATATCATTAGCTGGATAGCTACCTTAGCCAAATGCAATTGGGTTTTCAGGAGATTGATATATTTCTTCTGTTTTTGTGTGTATCTCATACTAAATAATTTTAGACCTTCAAACAAAACACAACATAAAACAAAGGCAACCTGAGTAAACACACAATACAGTTTTTATTTCTTTCTCTTTTTTTTATTGAAGCAAAAAAAGTGATCCAACACCTATCACCCATGTGAACAAACCCCCATTAAACTTAAAATCTGGTTGTGCCACTTTTAGCAGCAATAACTGCAACCAAATGCTTCCAATAACTGGAGATCAGTCTTTCACAGCACTGTGGTGGAATTTTGGCCCACTCTTCTTTGCAGAACTACTTTAGTTCAGCCACACTGGAGGGTTTTCGAGCATAAACTGCCTGTTTAAGGTCCTGCCACATCATCTCAATTGGTTCAAGTCAGGACTTTGACTAGGCCACTCCAAAACTTTAATTTAGCTTTTTTGAACGATTCGGAAGTTAATTTACTCCTATGCTATGGATCATTGTCTTGCTGTATAATCTATTTGCGCTTGAGTTTCAACTTACAGACTGAAGACCGGACATTCACCTTTAGGATTTTCTGGTAGAGAGCAGAATTCATGTTTCCCTCAATTATTGCAAGTTGCCCGGGCCCTGAAGCAGCAAAGCATCCCCACACCATCACACTTCCACCACCATGCTTGACCATAGGTATGATGTTCTTTTTGTGGAATTCTGTGTTTGGTTTAGGCCAGATGTAACGGGAACCATGTCTTCCAAACAGTTCCACTTTCGACTCAACAATCCACAGAACATTCTCCCAAAAGCTTTGAAGATCATCAAGGTGTGTTTTCACCTCGCCACTCTTCCATGGATGCCATTTTTGCCCAGTGTCTTCTGATGGTGGAGTCATGAACAATGACCTTTATTGATGCAAGAGAAGCCTGTAGTTCCTTTGATGTTGTCATTGGCTCTTTTGTGACTTGCTGGATGAGTAGTAGCTGTGCTCTTGGAGGAATTTTGGAGGGTTGGCCACTTCTGGGAAGGTTCACTACTATGCAGAGTTTTCCCATTTGGAGATAATGGCTCTCTCACTGTGGTCTTTTGGAGTCCCAGAGCCTTTGAAAGAGCTTTGTAACCCTTTCCAGATTGATGAATTTCAGTCACCTTCTTCCTCATCATTTCTGGAATTTATTTCAACTTTGGCAGTGCGTTACTGGGTAAGACCTTTTAACAAACTTCATGCTGTTGGAAAAATTTAATTTAAGATTGAATAGGGTTTGCAGTAATCAGGCCTGGTTGCGTCTAGTCCAGCTGAACCCCATTATGAATGCAGTTCCATAGATTTCGGGAATTAGTAACTACGGGGGGCAAATACATTTTCACACGTTTGGGTATGTGTGAATGTGTGTGTGATTGTGCCCTGCATTGGGTCCCCATCCAGGGTGTCCCCTGGCTTGTGCTCCGAGTTCCCTGGGATAGGCTCCAGGCTCCCCTGTGACCCTGTGCAGGATAAGCAGTATGGAAAATGGATGGATGGATTACACTGCCTCATTTGATGCATGTAAAACTGAAGACACCTAATAAATTGGGCCAGGGATGCTCATTTGTCTTCACTGTCTCCGACATTGCTGCTGCTGTCTAACATAGCGTAGATTTCAGCCAGAAACTGCTTTACTTTGATTGGGCACTGTAACGAGTTCTGTACTGTAGTTTGTTACTTTCCACCCCTGGCATTTGCTGTCATTATATTGGAGGAAAAAACAGTGATGATGAGGGCTATTTTCCATGTCCATACTGTTTTTTTTTTGTTTTTTTTTTGTTTTTTTGTAGTGTATGTATACTTATAACAATCAATATTCTCAACAGCAATATAAAATCCACTTTTTGTTAATAAAAGATGTAACTATCAGAAAATGAAAGCTGGAACTCTGATCCATCATCTCATATTCATCTTTTGATCTCAAACCCAAATGTCTTCAGTGTATAGTAAACAAAAAAGAAACGACCTTGTTGAGAAAGCAGTTCTGTTGTCCTACAGGCAGATGGAGACAAAGTCACATTAATCATTTATTTTCACACCAGTGTTTCTGAATAATTATGTCTGCCTTCATGGATTAACATAGACAGCATGCTAAAACATATAATGCAACCCGCCAAGCTGCTAATAAGAGCAGATTTGGTGTCTTTTATTAAATTCCTGTTTTCATTTGATATCTTTTTTTAGAATAAAAAAATAAATAAAAATAAAAATGAGACTGCAGCGAGTCTGCCAACCCCACTCGGGTGTGTTTTTGGCATGTGTCTAATGTTGAGGAAGGCTCGTGTTTTGAAGTAGCGTGACGTGCTGTGCGGAGCTGCTCAGGAGCCTGTTCCACCTGTGGAGACAGCTGGATGAGGAGGGCTAAATTTAGGCGAGCGTCTGCAGTGCGGGGTCTGGGAGTCCCAGCCTCTCTCCTGCCTGTCACACTGTCTCTCTTCATTAGACGGAGGGGAGCTTGGGGACCATGGGAAAGTCAAACAATCATTTAAGCACGAACGTGGCTCTATTTCCACAGCCTTCCGCTGCTCTTTCTGCTGCTGAGGGGAGCCTGTGCACAATGGCAGGATCTCATCCCTATTCAGACACTGTCAGGCACTGATTCACGTATTCTTTTCACGTCACTCAGGCAATAATGACAAAAATTTCCTCTTTTTGAGGAGCCAGTTGGCTCCCCACCATGCCAGGCTTTAGTTAGGCCTAGCTGGACTGACATTTTGGCTCCACTTTCAATATTTGGCTTTTGCATTCATTGTCTGTTGAACTTGAAACGGCTTGTTTTGTGCATTTAACCTCAGGCCTGGGAGAGAATTCTCACCATAAATATTGCATTTGCATAAAATCTGCACCTATAGGAGGAAGGAAGGAGGAAAAGGCATAAATATTTGTATAGTGAAGTTGTGACAGAATTATTTAGCTTGGCAGGTTGTCTGCAGCCCTCCAGTGAATGAAAGGGCTTATGATGGAGCCGTTGAGAGAATGCTGGTATTGGATGGCAATCTGCAGTGAGTGACTCAAGCTTCTTTATTGTTCTGTGGAATCAGGATTACATATTAGTGCTGTGATATAATCTGACACAAACACAGACAATCTTAAAAAGTGGTTGTCACCATCACTCATAATTACCACATTATTATTATGTACATTCATGCACAAGCTTCAGTTCATGTTCACATCAAACATCAGAATGGGGAAAATGTTATCTCTGTGACTTTGACCATGGCATAGTTGTTGGTGCAAGATGAGATGGTTCAAGTATTTGAGAAATTGTGTAACCCCTGGGATTTTTACAGTATGTACAACAGTCCCTAGAGTTTACAAAGAATGGTGTGAAAAACAAAACCATTGAGCGAGCGGCAGTTCCATGGGTGGAAACATCTTGTTAAAGAGAGAGGTCAAGGGGAATGACTCTCTCTCTCTCTCTCTCTCTGTTGAGCTACACATGCTACTCCTGAGATGCCAGTGATTCTGACCCCTTTTGCTCTCAGGACCTGCCTGAACCATCCTGATGCCCTACTTCTGGTTGGAGTTGTCATAACTTGCAATTCTTTCACTGCTGCTGAGGTTGGCCCCACATGGACAGCCTAAAGATCAACTTAGAATCCATGAAGATGGCTTTGGATGGCAATTGATATGAAAAGTTTTGCTACAATGGCTTAGCACTACAATTGCTATGATAGCTTTAGGACTGCAACTGCCACAAACAGTTTTGCACGCAAAATCAGTGAACAGTTGACTTCAAAAAAATAGGTGAAAACTATATTGAATTTCATGGGTACACGATTGCACTTTTGACCATGTGGTACACAGTTATAAAAGCTATAAAATTACTTACAACTGCACTATTTGTTGTCACACATATGAGGATGGGTTCCCTTTTGAATCTGGTTCCTCTCAAGGTTTCTTCCTCATATCATCTAAGGAAGTTTTTGCTTGCCACCATCGCCTCTGGCTTGCTCATTAGGGATACATTTATATATGTAAAATATATTTCTGTAAAGCTGCTTTGTGACAATGTCCAGACTGGTTTGAGCTGACAGGAAGGCTACACTAACTCAAATAGCCACTCTTTATAACCACGGTGAGCAGAAAAGCATGTCAGAAAGCACAAACTTTCATGGGGATGGGCTACAACAGCTGAAGACCACATTGGGCTTCATTCCTGTCAGCCAAGAAGAGGAACCTGAGACTACAGTAGGCACAGGTTAATCAAAACTGGACCGCTGAAGACAGTAGCCTCCTATTTGTCCAATCTTCATTTGTCCAGTTTTGGTGAGCCATGCCCACTGAAGCCTCAGATTGTAGATTATATGTAATGATATAAAAAGAATGAAAACTATTCTGAGATCTGTTCCTTCATAAAAAAGTAACCAAGGCCACAACTTGCTCTAAGTATATGGCAACACTCAAAACTTTAACGAAAAAAGGAAACATTCCAGCAGCAACGTTAACAATGTGGGTGGAAAATCCTCAAGGACAAGCTTAATTAATGGAAGTAATTAAGTGTCCTTTATCTTAAAGAAGGACAAATGGTGTTTCCATAGTCTCTCGGTAAAATGGCCAATTGAAATAATTGAATAAAGTCTGTGGGGGGAATTTTAAGTGATAATATATCCTAATTTGGCAAACAAGTCAATGGCACTAGATGGCTTTATTACTTCCTGCTGCTAGTTCTCAGCCTGTCTGCTCCTCAGGCGGATCTAGAGAACACTTTTCAAACTTTCAGCTGTCTGAAAGTGCCAAACCCTGAGGATCAAACAGCTTAGGTTTCTGCCAGAGCAAGATTTCAGGTGCTGTCATGAAACTCATAGATTAAATTGTACAGCTGAATCTGAGTCAAATGTGATAGTTTTTCATGTTGTGTTGAGTTAATATGGTTTCCATGGCACTGGAAGGCAGCAAATGGAGCTTTGAATGCTGTCCATCTTTCAGAACACAGAAATAAATACTAAAGAAGCTAACATGTAGGACCATGTTTCATGCTTATGACCTTAGTTTTATAAGGTTCTATTTGGGTGAAGAGCCATTTTGAGATATAGGACATGAAAATTCATGATATTCCATCAAAACTTTCATGTTCTGTGCTTTCACAGCTCAACTGGGCTACACTTTAGGATTACTTTAAATTTACATTATCGAAATTCAATTAGAAAGTAAAGATTTTGATCAAATACTGTTTGGTTTTGTTAGGTTGTATCTGGTTGGTTCTTAATGAGATTAATTTTATTACATACCTAATAAATGGTTGTAAACTCAGCAGAACACATTATGATCATATATGCCCTTCAAGTTTTATTTTTCTCTATATATTCCCAAAGGCCGAAAATACAAGATATTTCACTTTTTATTTTTTAAATCTGAAGTGGTTCCTCAACAAGTTTTGAACATTTTACCTTGAAGTTTTGCATAAGCGTAGCAAAGCATAAGTCTGCTAGCTGACCTTCAGTCCCAGATACACTGAAAACTTCAGTTTATTAAAAGCACATTGCATGTAGCTAGCTAATGTCAGCAATATTGAATGCTAATGTTGTCTGATTTTAGGTACAACATTAGCTTTATGCTATGCTGAAAACTTTCTATTGTGCCACAATGTTTATATTTTATAAAATCAGCAAAGAGCATGAACCCGCACCGTACTGGTTTTTACAATTACTTTTTTTTTTTTTTTTTAAATATAGTAATGCATAATGTAGAACATTTATAGTTAAAAGTTACTTTCTTCTCTAGCTTGACATACTAAGGCTTCAAGTCTGTTCATTTTTCTCAGGGTATAAATGGTTGGATATTGATTAGCCAAGGCCTCCTATGTTGCATTCATCCTGTGATCCATGATGGTGTTCATCCTGGATGATGATTTGTGATATTCCAATATTACACCCAAAACTGATTCCCACCCCCCTTTTGGCTGTTCCCATTCGTGGTCACCACAGCGGATCACCTGTCTGCATATTTTGATTCAAGTTACAATACAAGTTTTATGCCGGATGCCCTTCCTGACACAACCCTCCCCATTTTCTGGGCTTGGGACGAACACTGACAGTGCACTGACTCGTGCAACCCTCCAGTGGCTGGGGTCGGTTCCCTGAATGGGAATCAAACCCAGGCCGTGGTGGTGCGTGCGCCACATGCTAGCCACTAGTCCACCAACACCCAAAACTGATATAATAATAATAATAATAATAATAATAATAATAATAATAATAATAATAATAATAATAATAATACAGAAGAATAAAGTATGTCCTCAGTGCTCATTTTCAACCAAAATGCCAGTTAGAACCACATAATACTGAGATTAAATACTGTCCAGGTCCTACAATTATACTTCACCTGCACTGTAACGCACACAGTGCCATGATACTGAGTTTCTTGTGATGACAGGTGATATCAACAAGGAAATACACGTTCTTCAGATCTCACAAATGAGTGACTACTCATGCCTAGTTTAGATTATGAGTCAGTGTGATAACAGTAAGATTGTTACACTCTGAAGGAGAACTGAGAACAGCCGTGTGAGACAGCTCTGAAAGGGCTTGTGCCAAGGCGCCATTAGTAGCTTCAACACACGCTGACACAGGCCAGAGTGCCAACAGTGAAGTCTTTAAGAGCTTGTCAACGCCACAAAATGAACTAAGTGCTGAAGGCTATTCCCAGGGTGTTGTTTAAAATTATGGCCCACACTCCAGTGTTCAGTGGATGCATTAACAAAGAAGTAAAGTCATCCATCCATATAAAAGAATACATTGGGACAACATAGAGAACCTCCAGGATCATGGTGTAACCTCCAAACTTGACCTTGACAGGGGTTCTTTCTACAGGAATACACATAATGCAGTCAAGAGCAGCATTTAAATTGAGATTGATTAATGTAAATAGCAAGCAGTGCTAAGCTCCTGTACCTTAACCTTATGGGCATATACATCATTTCTAATATCATCTTTAACCATTTAACTATACAAGGTGTCACACTGACAGACAGCCAAGCCAGATAGATGCTAGCAATGTTAATACCCATAAGCAATACATATTAATTCTTCTAGCTGTTTTACATTATTTTAAGCATTTCAGTTTAAGCAAAGATTATTTTAATATTATTTAAGCAAAGGTTCATTTTGCTAGTTTACAGTAAAAATCTATCCATTTCCATCCATCCATTTACTGTACCACTTATCCTACAAAGGGTTACGGGGGAGCATGAAGCCAGTCCCAGGGGACTTGGTGCACAAGGGAAGGGGGACACCCTGGATGGGATGGGGTGCCTACCAATCATAGGGCACACACTCACAACCCATTCACACACACCACAGACAATTTAGAGATGTCAATCAGCCTACAATGCATGTCTTCAGACTGGCGGAAGAAACTGGAGTGTCCGGAGGATACCCCCGAAGCATGGGGAGAACATGCAAACTCCATGCACACAAGGCAGGATTCAAACCCTCAACCCTGGAGGTGCAAATGTGCTAACCACTAAGCCGAGTGCCCCCTACAGTAAAAATATCAAGAGATAATCTGATGTGGATGTAAGAACTACTAAAAAACTTAAGATCTGGCCACCGAATTGCATATAAGCCCTTGGGGCAGAACATTTTGCATCCAACTTCTCCCCTACTAGCATTCAGTGAGTGTTCAAGTCCATGATGTTTTGAGTCCTGTATGTATCTCCTCCTGCTGTTTTTTATAATCATGAGCTTCAATTTCCAATTCTTCCTACTGTTTCATGTTATTTCACTTGCTATATAAGTTGTTACAATGCTGCATCTACCATTGACTAGTCCAAATTACTGCCATTGTTTTTCTTTCTTTTCTTTCTTGTTTTAACTTTTTATCTCAAAGCATTCTGCTGAAAAAAACCCCCAAAACAATAGAAACCCTCATAAAATTTGTAACGGTTTTAATGGTTATAATGGGAGTTGTATTGGTTTTAATGGAAACTGTAATGGTCCCTGTGGGTCTCTACTGGTAATTTGTTGCCTTCTATTGGTGGCATGTCTAAAGGATACAATTAAGGACCAATAATGGTAATGGGTAACAGTTATAATGGTTAATCGCTGAAGGTTTGTAATGGTATTTATAGTGTCATTTCTGTGATGATTTCTATTGTTTGTTTGTTTTTCCAGCAGGGTTGTACATGTACCTACTTCTCTAGATAGCAAGCTAGCTAGGCTATTTTGTTAGCTAAATTAAATATGACTTTATACAGCATGCTTATTTCATGTGAGCGTATTTGTACTGAATTTTATATACAGTTAAGCAGCTTTATAATCTATTAAGTGGCTGTTGCTAAATGCACTTGCAACCTAGCTAGTTAACTAAACAACAATAGATTAAACTTGCTAATCAATTCCTCATTTTAATGGAGTTAAGAGTTGGGTGTGATGTGGAAAGCCAACTGTAACAAAGGGAGTATCAAATACAATTTTACTTTAATTTGATTTTACTTTCATTTTTATCTTTTTTGTTACTGCAACTGGAAAGCATTCACTGGCTGTGGAGGTTCATTTCTCACCTCTCTGGTAGCCTTTCTGGCATAGGATACTGCTGCATAGAGGACTTAAATAGCTTTTAGAATTTAAGAGGTGAAAAAGCAAAGAAAAGTTTAAGCCTATGTAAGCAATGGTGTCAGGTGACACTTAAAAGGGAAAGCCATCTGCAGGCACAGATATATGACCCAGTGGCTAAGTAATGGACTTCTGTGGGAACAGTCCCCATAGACCACCCTAATGCCTTGTTAAGAATCTGTTGATCCTATTTCGTCCCACTTTATTGCCACTAACATGACGATATTGTATTACGGACAGGAACAAATAGCCGTATGGCGACAGAATAGGATGGCTTCATGTGTTATATGCTAGTCTCCATTTCCTTCAGAAGAAGGGTTTTTGCAGCTAACTGGGTGGGATTTATAACACACTGACTAAGCTGGATACATAGCTAGAGGACAGGTTTAGCACTGTGTCATCTACTCAGGTGGACATAGTGGCTGAAAAAAATGCTTTAAATTGTAATATGAAAGCTAGCAGTCATAAAGCTAAGCTAAGCATCATTCAATCTCATTCCAATTAGAGATTTCTTAAGGATTATGGAAGATATACAGTATCTATCATGGCATGGAAATAAAAATATGTTAAAGTTTGGTAATGTATATTGTAATCAACACAATTTCCTGATGCAGCCTTTTAGGCAGATGTCCTGTATCATGTCGCAAGTGTTTTAAAACTAATAGCAAAAGCAGACACTATAGTTCCATTAATATTACTGTTTTAATTAATATTACTTCAAATAGTCATTGTAATATTACATTAATTATTCCTAATCACTAATTATTTGCAGTATATAGGGATTCTATATGCAGTTTCTAGGTTATAATTGAAATTTGTGATATTCACCATATAAACTTGTTTGGACAAAAGCTCAGCGTTTCCTTGCTTCTTATCAGTCTTATTGAAGCACATGTTCGGCATGTGGATGGATTTGATCCAGCATCAAGATCAAATGGTCAGGTTTTACACAAAGTTGGAGTCCATGCCAGCTTGAGTGCATGCTGTCATTAAAGTAAACGGAAGACATACCAAATACTAATACTAATAAGAAACTTTGAAATTCAAGTAAATATTTCAAAGTTTCTACTTTTCACTCAGGTTATTGCTTAAAATAAAATTATTGTATGAATTAAACTAGAAAAGAAAGCAAAATTTTCTTTTGTAAAGTTTTTTTTTTTTTAGTATACATAGGTAGTATGTGTCTAGAAAATATTTCATTCAAAGGACAATAAAGCTCATCTTCATTTGTATTTACCTTTGTCGGTAGAACTATTCTCCAATAACAAACTAGCAGTGTAGGTAGAATTTGTCCAATAGCAAATTCTTTGTGATTAATACACTGATCAGCCATAACATTAAAACCACTGAGAGGTGACATGAATAACAATGATTATCTTGTTACAGTGGCACCCGTTGAGGGGTGGGATATATTAGGTAGCAAGTGAACAGTCAGTTCTCAAAGTTTGTTTGCGTTGGAAGCAGGAAAATTGGGCAAGCTTGAGCGACTTTGACAAGGGCCAAATTGTGATGGCTAGACGACTGGGTCAGAGCGTCTCCAGAACAGCAGGTCTTGTGGAGTGTTCCGGTATGCAGTGGTTAGTGGTCCAAGGAATGAGAACTGGTGAACTGGTGACAGGGTCATGGACGCCCAAGGCTCATTGATGCATGTGAGGAGAGAAGACTAGCCTGTCGATCTGATCCACAGCTACAGCTACTGTAGCACATATTGTTGAAAAAGTTATGTTGGCTATGATAGAAAGGTGTCAGAACACACAGCACATTATAGTTGCTGCGTATAGGACTGCGTAGCTGCAGACCAGTCAGAGTGCCCATGCTGACCCCTGTCCACTGCCGAAAGCACCTACAATGGGCACGTGAGCATCAGAACAGAACTGGACCATGGAGCAATGAAAGAAGGTGGCACCAGGATGTACAGTACTATGGGAAGAAGGCAAGCCGGTGGAGGCAGTGTGATGCTCTAGGCAATGTTCTGCTGGGAAACCTTGGGTCCTGGCATTCATGTGGATATTGCTTTGACACATACCACCTACCTAAATATTGTGGCAGACCAAGTACACCCCTACATGGCAATGGCATTCCCTAATGGCAGTGGCCTCTTTCAGCAGGATAATGCGCCTGCCACACTGCAAAAACTGTTCAAGAATGGTTTGAGGAACATGATAAAGAGAAAAAGAGTTCAGGGTGTTGACTTGGCCTCCAAATTCCACAGATCTCAATCCGATCGCGCATCTGTAGGATGTGCTGGACAAACAAGTCCAATCCATAGAGGCCCCACCTCGCAACAGGATCTGCTGCTAACGTCTTTGTGCCAGATACCACAGCACACCTATAGAGGTCTTGTGGAGTCCTGCCTAATCCTTCACAATATTAGGCAGGTGGCTTTAATGTTATGGCTAATTGGTGTATTTCTGCCTTAGGAAGTAATGCATACAGAGATCATGCAAAGAAGCTGAAGCTGCTTTGGTGCTGGACAGGAGACTGGAACCCATCAGTGCTGCATGTCCTACACACCAACTCTCAAGGAGACGCATCAATCTGCACAATGGAAGCAGTAAAGAAAATTAATTAGGGATTCATTGGGCTTAAATGACCTAAATCAGGTAGAAGAAAGGACGACTTTTGTGTGCTCACTGTCTTTTCCCTTTCCCTAGACCACATCCTCTGTCAGAGCTGACATTGATGGGGGAATTAGCAGAGCTTTTCAGGAGCTGTTTGGACAAATCTTTGCAACTAGATCCTCAGTTTGAAACCCGATGGCACACGTGTGGCCTCATGGGACGAACGTTTAAAATGTGTAATGGAGCCTGACATCTAGTTAGTGATTCAGAGCAGCAATCTGTGAATGTATGTGCTGACAAAGAATCTGCAATCTTTAAAAATACATTTTACAACAGATTTAGCAGATATTTATCAGAGGATGATTGCTCTCAATGTCCCCAGATTATATACGATACCAGTCAAAGGTTTGGACACACAAGATTGAACATGTATTATTGATTGTCTTAAAAAAATTTTAAAAGACTTATGATTGAAATTTGTTTCTAAGACTGTAAAATTTAATCTAAATGTAAATAGTGAAGTTAAGGAGCATGTATAAATCTGTTTCTGAAACAAAATGTACTGCACAAATTGTACCGGAGACAACCATTTTTTTTTTTTAAATTTTTTTTTTGTCACACCAAATATTCATTTACATCAATCATTTACTACTGTTTACTGCTGTTTATGGTAGAAACATTTAATTTCATAATTTTGAAGTCATCTTTGCTCTACACCATTTCTTTGCATGTGCCTTTGCACAGTACTGTGTATATATATATATATATATATATATATATATATATATATATATATATATATATATATATATATATATATATATATTAGCTGTCCACTAATATTGGCACCCTTTAACCTTATGATCTTTTGTTCAAAATATTCACAAAAAACACTTTATTAAATATAATCATGAATTCATATGAGGAAAATATATTTGAAGTTATTTTAAATTTAAAAAGTACACCTGGGTGACTAGGAACAGGAAATTGTTCAACCATGACTTCCTGTTTCACAGGGGTATAAATATGAGGTAACACATAGGCCAAATTCGCTTAGTCATTCATAACATTGGGTAAGACCAAGGAATATAGCTGTGATGTGCAGTAAAAGGTTGTTGAGCTTCACAAAATGGGAAGTGGCTATAAGAAAATAGCACAAGCATTGAAAATGCTCATTTCCACCATCAGGGCAATAATTAAAAAGTTCCAGTCAACTGGAAATGTTATGAATCAACCTGGAATTGGACGTGTGTCTATATTGTCACAACGCACTGTGAAGAGGATGGTTCGAGTGGCCAAAAAATCTCCATGGATCACAGCTGGAGAATTGCAGAAGTTAGTTGCATCTTGGGGTCAGAAAGTCTCCAACACTACAATCTGAAGTCACCTACATCACCAAGTTGTTTGGAAGGGTTTCAAGAAAAAAGCTCTTCTCTCATCCAAAAACAAACTCAACTGTCTCCAGTTTGCCAGACACTACTGGAACTTCAAATGGGATCGGGTTCTATGGTCAGATGAAACCAAAATAGAGCTTTTTGGCAATAAAGTAGCCATATGGAAAAGTACCTCATGCCCACGGTTAAATATGGTGGTGGCTCTTTAATGTTTTGGGGCTGTTTTTCTGCCAGAGGCAGTTTTTGAACCAAAGAGGAGAGTCCACCAGCGTGGACCTCAAAATTGGAAGGATCTGGAGAGATTCTGTATGGAGGAATGGTTTCAGATCCCTTGCCACGTATTCTCCAACCTCATCAGGCGTTATAGCAGAAGACTCAGAGCTGTTATCTTGGCAAAGCGAGGTAGCACAAAGTATTGAATAAAAGTGTGCCAATAATTGTTGCATACCTATTTTTAACATATATATTTTATTTGTATAAACTTGTGTTGTGTTTGCAATTGTTTGATATCCATGAGAGTAGAGTATTTTGGGGAATTTTTTTTAACAAAAAACACCGCCCTGCATCTAGAAAAAAAGTTTATGCTGTTTTTCAAATCACACTTGTTTTTACCTATTTTGCATATTGAGTTCAAATATGCCACTAAAAATTCCCTATTACGTACTGTTTTCCAACAAAATAAGAATGAAGTTTTTAATAATTTTGCTACATTTATGTTGCTTTCAGGGTTTTATTTAAATTGGTAGAAGCTGTCAAATTTCACTATTATTATTTATTAATTACAACAATAGACACACAAAACATAACACTTGCTTACAACATGAACAGCAGACAAATAGTCTGTGAAATGTTTGTGAAAATCTCTAAATAAAGCTATTTCAAAAGACGAACATTATAATAATATGCAGATTGCTTAAGTAGTGAACTTCCTTTTGAGGGATTTTCTGGAATGGCAAAACACCCACAGATGTAGCAGAAATCCTCTGGGCTATGCTTGCATTTCCATCTTTCACTGGTCATCATAAATCCTTGAAATCAGGAGTTTTGTGTGCATGTAAGTGTGCCTAGCATTCATATAAGGGCTAATCAGAGGAAAAGTGATAAATGTTGCTCACCTATTGCACATAAACATAGTGTTTCCTGTGTTGGTGGCAGTGTATCTGGCAATAGCTCTAACGTTTATGGTCCATCTTAGGCAAAAAAGCTCTACACTGGACATCAGGCTTTGTGAAAAGTTGTGATGTTCAAGAGCAAAACTAACAGCATATCTGGACTCAGCATCTAAGAAACAACTATAAGATCCTATTCAGCAAATCTGCGTGCCAATATTAATGGAAAGCACTGTATATATATATATATATATATATATATATATATATATATATATATGTGTGTGTGTGTGTGTGTGTGTGTGTGTGTGTGTGTGTGTATTAATCTTCTTATGAAGCTGGTTGAGAAGATTCTCATAGTCTGCAAAGTTTCGTCAGGAATGCTGTTAAGAATTCAAAATTAACAAATAGCTTTTTTTGGTAAGTGCATAATTCAATATTTTTTAATAGTAAAAATGAAGATGACAATTCTATGAGCAAATATGCCCATATTTTTTGACTGGAAGTGTATATATTTTTTTTGCATTTTTATTGTGATATAGAATACAGTATATTTAACCAGTTCCTTAATGGTTAGAAATTAATTAAATCAATAAGTGTACAGTTTGAAAATTAAGCAGTAAGACCAATAAGTGTGTCTGGAATATCAAGCATTAAGTGGCAGTAATTGCTGTGAGACAGACGCGCTGGTGCAGCAGACAGGTACGGAAATGTATGTTAATAAGATGGGGCTTGATTTCCCCTCATTTGCACTTCCAGCCTGAAACCACTGAACTGAATTATTAGTGAATCTTCACCATCCTTCATCACCAAGCACCAAAAGCAAGAATTATTGGCCTTCCGATCCTAAATGATCACTGCTATTAGTATGTTGAGCATAATTGCATGTGAGCGTGGTGCGGGGATATGACAGGGCGAAATGCTCCTTAAGCTTTTGGACATCAGTCATCATTAACCCCAGCAGTCGGAGCACAAGGCTGCATCTGACCTTATCACATCTGGCTCTCGGTGAGAAACAGGCAATGGGGGTGTTGCCTGCATTCTGACCGCTGTCTCTGGGGTTTTAAAATGAATTGGTCACATCCATCTAGATGACTGAACACACAAACAGGCGCTGCACAGCATCATCAAACAAACCGAATCAATCCAGCAGGGTACCAGTTATAAACGAAAAACAATTAATGGATCTGTGGGCTAAATTGTTGCATTTATATTTCATGGACGATTTTCACTCATATATCACTTATATCAGGTTAAACAGACTCCATTAACAAATATGTCACGGTGCTGCTGATAATTGTTCCTGAATTGGGTTTCCAGCTGTCCTATTAACCATACACTCATAATGATGTCGTAAAGGTGCTAACACTGTAGTGAGGTTTTGCTGCAAGAATTTAGACCATATAGATGATATCATATAGTGCATGCCATTTGGGTTAAAAGAAATTGCATTTTATTAACAGCAGCGACTGAATTCTGCTGATGAAGGTCTTTTGTCTGAAACATCTTGTTCTATATATATTATGCCTCAGGTCCTCAAAACAAACTTCTGCAACCAGGGAACCCACTGAATGTAAAAAATAAATAAATAGATAAATAGATAAATAAATAAATAAATAAATAAATAAATAAATAAATAAAAACCCGAATTTTAAATCACAGCGCAAATTAATTTTCAATTAATATTCACATTCCTTGCTCATTAGGCAAATATGTACCATTATTTTTATTTATTGGAACCATTAGGATGTTCTACCCTCAGAACCCAGTTACAGTATGTAGATTAAATGTTTTGTGTCATATTTAATATTAACAGCACTTTCCATAGTTGCACTTTCCAAAATTGTAGTGGGATTCAAGCTAACATTAAGTCTACTTGTTTATAAGAGCTATAAGTAATCATTTAGCCCATGCAATTCAACTTACCAGTAAATTAGTCTAATAAGAATATCTGCACTCACCAACCACTTTATTAGGAACACCTGTACACCTGTTCATTCATGCGATTTATCCTGTAATTTCGGTAAATAACCACTCTTTACAACTGTGCTGTGCAGAAAAGCATTTCAAACACCAAACTTTGAGGTGAATGGGTCACGACAGCAGAACATCACATCAGACTCCAATTCTGTCACTCAAAAACAGGAATCTGAGTCTATTGTGGGCACAGGCTCACAGATATTTTTCAGATGATGTTTTTCCAATGGCTAATCTAGCCACAGGAGTTCACAAGCCAGTGTACTTTTTGTGCCAGTCCCAAGCCCCGATAAATAGAGAGGGTTGTGTCAGGAAGGGCATCCGACGTAAAACTTTTGCCAAATTCAATATGCGAATCACTAAAATGACTTCCATACCGGATCGGTCGGGGCCCGGGTTAACAACGACCGCCATCGGTGCCGTTGACCTACAGGGCACTGGTGGAAATTGGGCTACTGTTGGTCGAAGAAGGAGAGGAGGAAGGTGTGTTAGAGGAGGAAGGCGTGTCCGTAGGCAGAGAGAGAAGAGGAAAGGCAGGATTTTAGGACTGAAAGTAGGGACTTTGAATGTTGGTACGATGACAGGTAAAGGCAGAGAGCTGGTAGATATGATGCAGAGGAGGAAAATCGACATTCTGTGTGTCCAGGAGACCAGGTGGAAACGGAGCAAGGCTAGAAGCATTGGAGCAGGGTTTAAACTGTTTTATCATGGGGTGGACAGGAAGAGAAATGGAGTAGGAGTGATCCTGAAGGAGGAGTTTGTGAAGAATGTTCTGGAGGTAAAGAGAGTGTCAGATAGGTTGATGAGTCTGAAGCTGGAAATTGAAGGTGTGATGTTAAATGTTGTTAGTGCTTACACTCCACAAGTAGGTTGTGAGCAAGAGGAGAAAGACAGATTCTGGAGCGAGCTTGAGGAAGTGACGCAGAGTGTTCCCAGATGTGAGAGAGTGGTGATGGGGCAGACTTTAATGGACATGTTGGTGAAGGGAATAGTGGGGATGAGGAAGTGATGGGCAGGTTTGGTCTTCAGGTAAGGAACCCAGAAGGACAGAGGTTGGTAGACTTTGCTAAAAGTATGGAGATGGCTGTGGTGAACACATACTTTCAGAAGAGGCAGGAACACAGGGTGACATATAAGAGTGGTGGCAGGAGCACACAGGTGGACTATATCTTATGTAGACACTGTAATCTGATGGAGATTAGCGATTGCAAAGTAGTGGTAGGAGAGAGTGTAGCTAGACAGCATAGGATGGTGGTGTGTAAGATGACTCTGGTGGTGAGGCAGATGAAGAGAGCAAAGGCAGAGCAGAAGACAAAGTGGTGGAAGTTGGAAAAGGAAGAGTGCTGTGCGGTTTTCAGGGAGGAGTTGAGACAGGCTTTAGGTGGTCAGGAGGTGCTTCCAGATGACTGGACTACTACAGCCAAAGTGATCAGGGAGACAGGTAGGAAGGTGCTAGGTGTGTCATCTGGAAGGAGGAAAGAAGACAAGGAGCCTTTGTGGTGGAATGAAGAAGTTCAGGAGAGTATCCAGAAGAAGAGGTTAGCTAGGAAGAAGTGGGACAGTGAGAGGACGGAGGAAAGTAGACAGGAATATAGGGAGATGCAGCGTGAGGTTAACATAGAGGTGGCAAAGGCCAAACAGAAAGCTTATGGGGACATGTATGCAAGGTTAGATAGTAAGGAAGGTGAGAGGGATTTGTATCGGTTGGCGAGGCAGAGGGATAGAGATGGTAAGGATGTGCAGCAGGTTAGAGTGATTAAAGATAGAGTTGGAAAGGTGTCAGGAGGGTGAGGGAAAGATGGAAGGAGTACTTTGAGGAACTGATGAATGAGGAAAATGACAGAGAGAGAAGAGTAGTAGAGGCAAATATTATTGAGCAGGAAGTAGAAAGGATTAGCAAGGGTGAAGTTAGGAGAGCTTTGAAGAGGATGCAGAGAGGAAAGGCGGTTGGTCCTGATGACATACCAGTGGAGGTATGGAAGTGTCTAGGAGAGATGGCAGTAGAGTTTTTAACTAGGTTGTTCAACAAGGTCTTAGAGAGTGAGAGGATGCCTGAGGAAAGGAGGAGAAGTGTTTTGGTGCCGATTTTTAAGAACAAGGGAGATGTGCAGAGTTGTGGAAACTACAGAGGTATTAAGCTGATGAGCCATACAATGAAGTTGTGGGAAAGAGTAGTGGAAGCAAGGCTAAGGGGAGAAGTGAGCATTTGTGAGCAGCAGTATGGTTTCATGCCAAGAAAGAGCACTACAGATGCAATATTTGCTTTGAGGATGTTGATGGAGAAGTACAGAGAGGGTCAGAAAGAGTTGCATTGTGTCTTTGTAGATTTAGAGAAAGCGTATGACAGGGTGCCAAGAGAGGAGCTGTGGTATTGTATGAGGAGGTCTGGAGTTGCAGAGAAGTATGTTAGAGTGGTGCAGGATATGTATGAGACAGTAGGACAATGGTAAGGTGTGCGTTAGGTGTGACAGAGGAGTTCACGGTGAAGGAGGGACTGCATCAAGGATCGGCTCTGAGCCCCTTCTTGTTTGTGGTGGTGATGGACAGGCTGACAAATGAGGTCAGACAGGAATCTCCATGGACTATGATGTTTGTGGATGACATTGTGATCTGTAGTGAGAGCAGGGAGCAGGTGGAGGAAAGTCTAGAGAGGTGGAGGTTTGCTCTGGAGAGAAGAGGAATGAAGGTTAGTCGCAGCAAGACAGAATACATGTGTGTGAATGAGAGGGATCCAAGTGGAACAGTGAGGTTACAGGGAGAAGAGATAAAGAAGGTGCAGGATTTTAAGTACTTAGGGTCAACAGTCCAGAGCAACGGGGAGTGTGGAAAAGAGGTGAAGAAGCATATGCAGGCAGGTTGGAATGGGTGGAGAAAAGTGTAAGGTCTGTTGTGTGATAAAAGAGTACTAGCAAGAATGAAAGGAAAGGTGTACAGGACAGTAGTGAGACCAGCGATGTTGTATGGTTTGGAGACAGTTGCACTGAGGAAAAGACAGGAGGAAGAGTTAGAGGTAGCAGAGCTGAAGATGTTGAGGTTCTCTTTGGGAGTGACGAGGATGGGTAGGATCAGGAATGAGTACATCAGAGGGACAGCACATGTGAGATGTTTTGGAGACAAAGTTAGAGAGGCCAGGTTGAGATGGTTTGGACATGTTCAGAGGAGGGAGAGTGAATATATCGGTAAAAGGATTCTGAGGTTAGAGCTGCCAGGCAGGAGGCCGAGAGGAAGACCAAAGAGGAGGTTTATGGATGTAGTAAAGGAGGACATGAAGGTAGTCAGTCTGAGAGAAGAGGATGCAGGGGATAGGGCTAGATGGAGGCAGATGATTCGCTGTGGCGACCCCTGAAGGGAACAGCCGAAAGGAAAAGAAGAAAAAAGAAGTAGTTTTTCCAATGGCTGATTTGATAATTGCATGAATGAGCAGGCATGTGCATAGGTGTTCTTAATAAAGTGGAACACTGTACCTAGGTCAGATAGAAAAGTGTGGTATTATGACTAAATGAATTCCACTCCTTCAGGGTTGATTATTTTGATGATTATTCTTATTGTCTTTTGTGTCTCCTCTTTGATTGGCACACATACACTGAACCATTTCCTGTGATTTCTTGTTCAACAAAATGTAATTTAATTCGATATGGTGCTTTCTTCAAAACAGACAAACTTTCCAATTAGCACAGTCCTTAACAGTACATCTATTGTCACTCAGTCACTCAGTCACTTATTTACACCCTACTTAAGCACAGTTTAATGCTGTGTTTTGTTTATACTACGCATATCATTTTTCCACTTAATAAAATTGCATATTGTATTTTGTATATCGTATTCTAATTGTACTTATTTTATTCTAATTTAATCACATGTTTAAATAAGGTTGATAGGTGTTGCTTTTACGTGGTGTGTTTTACATGTCCTTATGAATACAGTATATAAATCATATAAATATGCTATGTGTTAGCAATTTGCATATGTCTTGACATACTGCACAAATGATGAATAAACATGACTTGACTTTCAGTCATTTCCCCAAAAGACTCTAAACTGGCAGCTTGTCTTTATCCTTGAAATCTTACTACTTTTGTCTTGCAACTTTTGAGGCTTTATTTATTTATTATTATTATTATTTTAAAAAATTATCATTTTAATTCTTGAAATTTTACCACTTTTTTCCCCTTGAATTATACTGCAACTTTATTCTCAGAATCTACAAAGTTCATTTCTTGAAATGTTACTAATTTTTTTTTTGTTTGTTTGTTTTTTTAATAAAGTATTTTTTAACAGCCACTGAGCCACTATTGTGCTTGTGTCTATAATTCAAACTGAAACAAATGGCTTCAGGCAGAAATAAAACAGACCCATTAAGGTAATTAACCTGATTCACTTGCGACGCTCAAGTAATCTAGCCTTTTAAGTTAGTTCATGCTTCTACTTCACTGTGATCACACTGAGATTCTTTGGTGTGACTCATCATTCACAGAGCTGCAACATTTATTTCTTTAAGTGATGGATCAAAGTCACTTCCAGAATCTTTGTGGCTAGTGTTGCTTTTTCTTAGGTTCTAGGAATATTCAGAGCAGCTTAAAGAAATGTGTGTGTGAGAGAGAGAGAGAGAGAGAGAGAGAGAGAGAGAGAGAGAGAGAGAGAGAGAGAGAGAGAAAAGAGCAAAGGGAAAATCCCAGATGGCTCAACAGACGGTTTTGTGTGCTGCAGACAAAACAAGAGCACGGATGTGTCTTGGAGGAGTATAAATTGAAAGCCATGCTGATGCTGGACTTCCAAAGTAAAAAAAAAAGGGAGAAGGGGTGAGTCTCATGGGATTATGGGAAATGATATGAACACATACATCATCTGGTATTGGAAACTATGACCTAGAATATGAATATGCATCATCATCAGACAGGTCCTGTTTGTTAGTCTTGTCTCTACAACATCAAAAAGTGTGTACAAAATGTACAGATGCCATATTTCAAAGTGTACCTCAATTCCCGAAGGATTCAGTAAAGAAGAGAAATAGGTTATGCCTAGTGGACACTGGGCTGAATTGCTTTTATCACTTTCATTCTTTCATGCTTTGTGGACGTGACACTATGGACACTATACTAGCAATTGCAGATATGGCTCACACACTACACCATCTTAGAAATAAAGAGAACAGACAGAGTGTGCCTGATCCCAGTAACCACCATGTTAGGATAGGGTCTGCTGTGGTGGTTGTTTTAATGCTATTTTGTATGGAAACAAGAAAAAGGAGAAATAAGATAAAATCATGCTCGCCAATAAAGTATAATATTTGTATCATAATTAAGAACTGCACACTCTCTGCTGTATGTACGTATATGTTCATATCATGTCTGCACAGTCATCCATAAGGACATAGCGATAGTGTTCCTGTAGTTCAGTACTATCCTGTAGACATGTATTGTTTGTTTGTTTTGTTATGCAACATACATCTAAGCCAAACTAAAATTTTGCCCAGGCTACATTACCATTTTTGTGAGACCCCAAAGGGCTGTAATCTAAGGTTGTTTTACTCATTTAACATAGTTTGTTGAGTAACACCAATAACCCCTCCATCCATCCATTTCCATACCACTTTTCCTACACAGGGGAGCCTGGAGCCTATCCCAGGGAGCACAGGGCACAAGGAGGGGGACACCCTGGATGGGGTGCCAACCCACAATTGCACATCCACACACTACAGACAATTTGGAAATGCCAGTCAGCCTACATTGCATGTCATTGGACTTGGGGAAGAAACTAGATTAACCAACTAGGATTTTGCATTTTCACTTTTCCGTTTGAAAGTTTTTAGGCAGATACAGTATATAGCTGCACTATAAGCATATAGATATCACAGAGGTAAGAGCCAGTAAAGTAGCCTTCTGGTAGGTTTACTGCAATTTGAGGAAAAGTAAAGTAGATCAGGCTTTTTAAGATAAATGAACATGCTTTTTAAACATTTTCTGTGGAGCTGTTATAAAAGTATTTTATGAAGACATTATAAACATGGCAAGATTATTTGATGGTAGATTGCACCCTAAAAAAGGATCATAAAACAATCATGATTTAATTTTGTATACCTGTCCTCATCAGCCTTTCAGCACTGTGAGATGTGAGCCCTTGCATGCTGTACTGTGGCGGTTGCTACACTATGGTGTGAATTCAAGATATTGTGAAAATGTAGAGTAGTAGATACTGTGGGTCATTTCAAGATTTTTTTCCATTTCAATTGGACCAAATGAAACAAGGCAGTGGGGCTTATTCAGCCCACAGGCATCACGTTTGACATATGATTTAATTAGTGTACAATATAATGGGGGAAAAAGTTTTTAAAATGTATGGGGGGGGGGTCCATTCATTTTATGGGGGTGGGTTGGGGATGGTAGCACAGCCCAAACCAGCACCCTCCTAAATCCAGCCCTGAAGGTTTGCCTGCTCTGCCAAGAGAACTGGATGTATAGTGCAAAGAAACATAGCTATTTTCTATACTTGGCCTTAACTCCAGGAATCATGTTATTTGCTTGCTTTTATTGTTGCTGTTCCTAAAAAGCATTTAGGTATGACATACCAAATACTTTCTTATAGAAGCAATACAATAATTTCAATAGTTACAATAGTTTCCTAACAGACTCTCAGTAGCTGTTTCTCAATGCTGTTCTTTCTACTCGTCTTAGAGGGGCTCACACTGCAAGATTCATTGCTGGGAATTTCAAACATGAAAATATCAGCGCATCTGTGACAGCTTAGAGACTTGTCGCTGAGCATGGGATGGTTGTCACTGACCCCCAAAATTACTCTGTGACAGGAAAACTGGGGCTAAAATCATGTAGGATGCATTCAGCATTACTCTTAACTTAAAAAAAAAAGAAAACATATAGCTATTCAATCTGAACTCACTTTAATGATTATTTTTACAACAAGCATGACAGAATCAGTGCCTAATTAGGGGCTTTTTTATAGGCCAAATTTCTGTGCATACAACTGTTCCACATTTCAATGCTACACAAATATATGGTGCTACATGAAGACTTTTATAAGCAGTGGATCAGTCTAAAATCCCATTCTAAGCAATTGAAGGTCAGTTACTTTCAAAGTCACATTCTTATTCAAACAGAGAAGTGTTCGAGTGTTAATTTCTTCTTAATTAAAAGAGCATGTTGCAAAACACATATGATCCAATGCGTCTCTCGGGAGCGGTTAAGTCTCTGCCTCGGACAGTCAGGATGACATTTTGTGAACTTGTCGATTTGGTAAGAAAATCCCAAGCTTGATTCCATACTAACTGAACAGTGGATAAAAAATTAATTAAGCTCTCCTTCTCCTTTAAAGTATGCACTTAACGTGTGAGAATCCGATCTCCAGATCTCCTTCTACTCAGTGTAGCTAAGTGCATTCCTGAAAGGTCAACCTATATCACAAGATCACCAAACGATTTGCAGTCAATGCAGAATCCAATAATGGACCTAAAAACAGAGGAGTTTGATGTTCCTTTTTTTTCTGTAGATGGAGATTTATTTTTAAAAATGGCATGATAAAATGATTTAAAATTCTGAAAGGAAAAGGAATTAAAAGAATGATTATTAATTGCCTTTGACATGCGGAATAGAGGTTTGTCATTAATCCTTTCTGTCCTGGCACTGTGGATTAAATTAATGAGAAGAAAGTGAAGGTGGTTCAATAATATGGTATGCGCTTGTTTGCTTTTCTCCTTGCCTTTGGATTATTAAATGAACTGTCTGAACAATGTTTCCTTGCATTAACAATTCACCCTACCAGAGAACCCATGAATGAAACATGCATCCACTTGAAATGATTTCTCAAATCCAAATATCCAAAATACTATTTGTATTTAATAGGTATCAGTGTAGCATTTTATTTGGATTATCTGCTTTCAACAATCTACAAACCATCTTTAGAATGTCATGAAGCAGCCTATCAACTTATCTTTTAACATGTCATAAAATATATCAATATAGTACAAATGGTGTTGAGTTAAAATTATTTCACTTTATCCAAATAAAGTAAAAGAAAAATATCCATATTGGTGTGACACAAAATGCAGTGGAATGGTACATAGGATTACATATTATAATGCCCCATTTTCTCCAAATTTGGTCATCTGAGACTTCCCACTCACTAGCTAGTTCTCCCCAATACACGCCAGCTACCGACCGGTGAGAATAAAGGTTAGCAAGTACTTCCTCCAAAACAAGCCAGCTACAGCATCTTTTCAAACTGGTGCTCATGCTGCTTCACAGCTGAACACACTCAGAGGAAAGCACTAACCTCTTCCATGTACATGATTAGGCGACATTGCTCTGATTGACAGGGGAGACAGTAACACCATCCCTCCCACCCAGAGTGCACAGCCAGTTTTGCTGTCTTGGATATCCAGACACAGATGGCTGGATCACCAGGACTCAAACCTGCGATCTGACGGCTTTTCTGTTTCACCACTGGGGAGCCAATAGTTCATTGTTTGTAGAGTTTCTAAAGCATTATCATCATCAGTATGTAAGTTGCATCAACTTTCTTTTAGGGTTTATTTTTAAAATATTTTGCATGGTGATATCAGGTACACTGATGGTTATGAGATTCTGGTGAACATTGCAATATTTAGACAAAAATTCTCTGCAACCCTAAAGACTTATCAAAGGAAACGCCTTTTGATTGTGCACAAATGCCTGGCTACCTTTTCAGAGAGGAAATAGATATGTAGCCGTCTGGAGACTGACTGTTGTTGCTTGATACTATTGCTTAGTAGTATTGTTCTTTATTATACAGAATGTCCCAAAAGTCTCCATACATGGGGGAAATTAACACATTTTAGCAAAATGTAACTTCATTTACAAATCATCCTCTACATGCTTGCCATTTCTTTGTAAACACACACAGAGTCGTCTCTCCCACTCATGATGAACTCGTGTTAACACATCTGGTGTTATGCATGTAATTACATGTCCATCTCAACCTTCCAGATTCAGCCATGTGAATGATTTCAATACATTCTTCTTTTGTCAAAGGCATTCTTAAAGGCTATCTGAAATATACAGTGCCCTCCATTGGCACCCTTGGTAAATATGAGCAAAGAAGGCTGTCTTTATTGTTTAACCTTTTGATCTTTTGTTTAAAAAAATTCTCAAAAATACTCTGCTCTCATGGATATCAAACAATAATCACAGTCCCCTGACTTGAAAACCCATAGAAAACCTGTGGGTGAACTGAAGAGGAGAGTCCACCAGCGTGGACCTCGAAATTTGAAGGATCTGGAGAGATTCTGTATGGAGGAATGGTCTCAGATCCCTTGCCATATATTCTCCAACCTCATCAGGCATTATAGGAGAAGACTCAGAGCTGTTATTTTGGCAAAGGGAGGTTGCACAAAATTATTGTTATATTTAACAAAGATATATTGTTTTGGGATAAACCTGTGTTTTGTTTGCAATTGTTTGATATCCATGAGAGCAGAGTATTTGTGAATTTTTTAAATAAAAGATCAAAAGGTTAAACAAAAGGGTGCCAATTGTTATGTTCCCTCTCTCGCAGCGAATGGAGTAGCTTACTTCCGCATTCCAGCTCCATTCAGAAGGACTCTCGTTTTGTTTACCTCGGCCATGTGCGCTTTTGTTATTGTCTTGCGTCATGTCTCTGTCACCGCCTCCTTATTTCGTATTGGTTCTCCATGTAATGTGATTATCATTTCCAGGTGCCTTTGATTTCATTTATGTTTTCTGTGTGTTTAAAAAGCCCTGTTTTCTTCCACTCGGGGCGGATTATTAGTTTGTAGTTCAGTTTAACGGAGTTTCACTTTGAAGTATAGAAATGTTTCTAGTTCCGTAGCGCGGATTCCGATTTCCGTAGCTCTTGTTTCTGGTGTTCTAATTTAGATGTCCGAAGCTCCGTGTTTGTGGTTCCCAAACCATTTCCTTATGTCGAGTGTCCGTTTCCTCCCGAATCTCACTGTGCCGAGCGAGTAAACTCTGGACTGATTCTCACGGCATTTAACATTAAGCTAAGTACCCTGGATTCCGATTTCCTCTCTAGCCCTCTTCCTCTCTTACACATCTCTGTGATAAGTTTACTTGCACAAGTGTTTTATTTTCTGTTAGCGCTAGTAGTTTGCACACCGTTTGTTATAACCACTCTTTTGTTGTGAAGGTTCATTGCTGAATGTTGTTTTTTGTTCGTTTTTTCCTTCCGTGGTTTAGTGTGTGTTTTTTGTACTCTAGCGCTAACACTGTTGAGAGTGTGTACAAGCTCTGCTTTTATATTCAGCGAAGACTCGAAGCCTTCTAAAAACCCGTTGTTTGCCCTGTTTCCTTTTCATATGTATGCTGAATAAAGTGTCGAAGCTTTTCACCGCAACTGTGTCCAGCCTTCTCCTGACAACGTAACAGAATAATCCGCCAAAAGATGGATGCAGCGGGAAAAGTAAGGGCACGCCGCGCCATGCCACACCACGCCATGCCACGCCACGCCACAGTTAAAATGCCTGCAAACAATTCGATTTTTTTTCCCCAATGGACGTTGGTTTATCCCCCCGATGAGTTTGATGGCTTTTCCACCTGGCCACAGTGTTTCTGTTTGCAGGCACAAATTTATTTCCTGAGTTTGGAGGACCCCAAGCCCGACGAGGAACAGTGGGTGAGGTTCCTCCTCTCTCGTTTGGTCGGCTCTGCTCGCCAATGGGCAGAGCTTCACCTTGCCAGTGGATCCATGAAGTTCAAAACAGTTTTGGGCTTTGTGGATCTACTGGTTCAGGTGTTCGGAAGCCCAGACTTCCAACCCGACCTCTGGACCTTTTTGGGGAAGGACCGTCTGGGCGACCGACCTAACCGCTCATTCCTGGAATATTATGGGGGTAAGCGGGCTAACGTGGCGGCCTGCTCCTCAGACCCCCAAAGCCAGGAGTGTTCCACCGAGGGATGCACCCGCCCGGCCGTCCTGCAGTGCCCCACCTGCAGGAACCAGGGATTAAGGAGCAGCTTCTTCTGCTCCCAAAACTGCTTCAAGGGCAGCTGGCGGGTGCATAAGCGGCTCCACCAGCGGGCACCCTCAGAGCTCCAGCAGGAGACTAAGCAGGAGGTCTTCTCAGCAGAGCTGCAACTGGAGGTTAACCTGGCGACCTCCAGCCCCGAGCTCCAGCAGGAGACCCAGCAGGAGGTCTTCTCGGCAGAGCTGCAACTGGAGGTTAACCTGGCGACCTCCAGCCCCGAGCTCCAGCAGGAGACCCAGCAGGAGGTCTTCTCGGCAGAGCTGCAACTGGAGGTTAACCAGGCGACCTCCAGCCCCGAGCTCCAGCAGGAGACCCAGCAGGAGGTCTTCTCGGCAGAGCTGCAACTGGAGGTTAACCAGGCGACCTCCAGCCGCGAGCTCCAGCAGGAGACCCAGCAGGAGGTCTTCTCGGCAGAGCTGCAACTGGAGGTTAACCAGGCGACCTCCAGCCCCGAGCTCCAGCAGGAGACCCAGCAGGAGGTCTTCTCGGCAGAGCTGCAACTGGAGGTTAACCAGGCGACCTCCAGCCCCGAGCTCCAGCAGGAGACCCAGCAGGAGGTCTTCTCGGCAGAGCTGCAACTGGAGGTTAACCCGGCGACCTCCAGCCCCGAGCTCCAGCAGGAGACCCAGCAGGAGGTCTTCTCGGCAGAGCTGCAACTGGAGGTTAACCCGGCGACCTCCAGCCCCGAGCTCCAGCAGGAGACCCAGCAGGAGGTCTTCTCGGCAGAGCTGCAACTGGAGGTTAACTTGGCGACCTCCAGCCCCGAGCTCCAGCAGGAGACCCAGCAGGAGGTCTTCTCGGCAGAGCTGCAACTGGAGGTTAACCAGGCGACCTCCAGCCCCGAGCTCCAGCAGGAGACCCAGCAGGAGGTCTTCTCAGCAGAGCTGCAACTGGAGGTTAACCTGGCGACCTCCAGCCCCGAGCTCCGGCAGGAGACCCAGCAGGAGGTCTTCTCAGCAGAGCTGCAACTGGAGGTTAACATGGCGACCTCCAGCCCCGAGCTCCGGCAGGAGACCCAGCAGGAGGTCTCCCCAGTGGAGCTGCAACTGGAGGTTAACCAGGTGACCTCCAGCCCCAAGCAGCAGCCAGCGAATAGAGAGGAAACCTCTCCTGGCCTGCTCGTCTCAGAGGTTCTAGAAGAAACCTCCACTCCAAGCCCATGTCCAGATATCACTCCTGCTCTCAATCCTGTTCTCACTCCTGCTCCCAATCCGGGTCCTACTCCGGTTCTCAGTCCTGCTCCCAATCCTGCTCCCAATTCAGTTCTCACCCTGGTTCCCAGTCCGGTTCCTACTCTGGTTCCCGATCCTGTTCCCAGTCCGGTTCCTACTCTGGTTCCCGATCCTGTTCCCAGTCCGGTTCCTACTCCGGTCCCCGATCCTGTTCCCAGTCCGGTTCCTACTCCGGTCCCCGATCCTGTTCCCAGTCCGGTTCCTACTCCGGTCCCCGATCCTGTTCCCAGTCCGGTTCCTACTCCGGTCCCCGATCCTGTTCCCAGTCCGGTTCCTACTCCGGTTCACGATCCTGTTCTTAGCCCTGCTCCCAATCCGGGTCCCAATCCGGTTCTCAATCCTGCTCCCAATCCGGTTCTCAATCCTGTTCCCAATCCAGTTCTCAGTCCTGCTCCCAATCCAGTTCTCACCCTGGCTCCCAATCCGGTTCCTACTCCGGTTCTCAATCCTGCTCCCAGTCCGGCTCCAAGCCCCGTTCTCAATCCGATTCCAAGCCCCATTTCCAATCATTTCCCAAGTCCAGGTTTTGATTTTTATGAGGGCTATATGGGTTTAATTTCGGGATGGGTGTTAGCCCTCCTCCTCAGTGCAGAGGGTGTTTTCACTCCCAGCTCCACTCATAACCCAGCTCACTCCTCAGTCTCCAGCCCTGTCTCCTCCTCCGTCCCCAGCCCTGTCTCCTCCTCCGTCCCCAGCCCTGTCTCCTCCTCAGTCCCCAGCCCTGTCTCCTCCTCAGTCCCCAGCCCTGTCTCCTCCTCAGTCCCCAGCCCTGTCTCCTCCTCAGTCTCCAGCCCTGTCTCCTCCACTATTTCCAACCCAACTCACTCCACTATCTCCTCCTCTGTTTCCTACCCTACTCACTCCACTATCTCTAATCCAGGAGCTGAAGCAGGTTCCAGGCAGAGCACCAGGTCACGCGCAGCTCGGAGATCCGGGTCCAGCACCAGGTCACGCGCAGCCCGGAGATCCGGGTCCAGCACCAGGTCACGCGCAGCCCGGAGACCCGGGTCCAGCACCAGGTCACGCGCAACCCCGAGACCCAGGCCGAGCATCAGGTCACGCGCTACTCCGAGACCCAGGCCGAGCATCAGGTCACGCGCTACTCCACGATCCAGGCCGAGCATCAGGTCACGCGCTACTCCACGATCCAGGCCGAGCATAAGTCCTCGTCCAAGTCCTCGTCCAAGTCCTCGTCCAAGTCCTCGTCCAAGTCCTCGTCCAAGTCCTCGTCACGACCCGGTCGACTCTGGCTGCGGGACATTAAATTGCACCAGCCTCGGTTCCAGGGGGGCAGATGTGCTAATCTTGCCCAGGGGTCCGGGTCCGCCACAACGGACAAAGCTTGCGGCGCTTCGGGAGCCGCGCCTTAAGGGGGGGGCTCTGTTATGTTCCCTCTCTCGCAGCGAATGGAGTAGCTTACTTCCGCATTCCAGCTCCATTCAGAAGGACTCTCGTTTTGTTTACCTCGGCCATGTGCGCTTTTGTTATTGTCTTGCGTCATGTCTCTGTCACCGCCTCCTTATTTCGTATTGGTTCTCCATGTAATGTGATTATCATTTCCAGGTGCCTTTGATTTCATTTATGTTTTCTGTGTGTTTAAAAAGCCCTGTTTTCTTCCACTCGGGGCGGATTATTAGTTTGTAGTTCAGTTTAACGGAGTTTCACTTTGAAGTATAGAAATGTTTCTAGTTCCGTAGCGCGGATTCCGATTTCCGTAGCTCTTGTTTCTGGTGTTCTAATTTAGATGTCCGAAGCTCCGTGTTTGTGGTTCCCAAACCATTTCCTTATGTCGAGTGTCCGTTTCCTCCCGAATCTCACTGTGCCGAGCGAGTAAACTCTGGACTGATTCTCACGGCATTTAACATTAAGCTAAGTACCCTGGATTCCGATTTCCTCTCTAGCCCTCTTCCTCTCTTACACATCTCTGTGATAAGTTTACTTGCACAAGTGTTTTATTTTCTGTTAGCGCTAGTAGTTTGCACACCGTTTGTTATAACCACTCTTTTGTTGTGAAGGTTCATTGCTGAATGTTGTTTTTTGTTCGTTTTTTCCTTCCGTGGTTTAGTGTGTGTTTTTTGTACTCTAGCGCTAACACTGTTGAGAGTGTGTACAAGCTCTGCTTTTATATTCAGCGAAGACTCGAAGCCTTCTAAAAACCCGTTGTTTGCCCTGTTTCCTTTTCATATGTATGCTGAATAAAGTGTCGAAGCTTTTCACCGCAACTGTGTCCAGCCTTCTCCTGACAACGTAACAGCCAATATTATAATGTTATAAGTATATAATGTGTTGCAAATGAAATGGAACCACTTACCTAATGCCCCCCTTACAAAATGCATTTTGTATTTTCAACATAGAAAATATTCTATTGTATTGCAGTATTCTGTAGTTCATATGTATGGAGTATATTGTATTATCTGCTACATACTTTTTCATCATATTTTTTTCTAATGCCCACCAGCACTGGTGGTCTATTTCTGAGTGTCTATTACTTTGAAAATTCGTGAAAATTGTATTAAATCACTGACCCTAACATTTATGTTCCAATTCAGTATATACACCAGAACTCATTTGTTGCCGTTCCGGTGCAGTGGCTTTGGAAAGCTGAGCTCATTCCTGACATGGAGAATCAGTGCTGAGCATGAAAATACTGCCAGCATGAAAATTCATGGGCTTTACAGTTCATGACCCCTGACTGGTCACTGTTAAACAATGGGGAAATTTTGCTTCAGATGGTGGCTAGTTGTCCAGTCTGCCTGTTTTAGTGTATAATGCTTTTGTTATGCCTAAAGAATCTGAGATACAGATAGGACCTGGTAGTTCTTTATTTTACAGGTATGCAGTAAATACAAGTAATTATCATGGATAAATACTATCATGGATTATTTTCCTATAACACCATGACCCATTATGTTTTGTTTCTTACATACTATACCATAATTATTTTTAAAAATCCCTGAAAATAACTGTTATTGATAATGCCATTTTTAAATATAGACATTTGTATCAGGTACTGCTGTATTCCTCTGTGTTTTTTTAACGTATTAGTTAGAAGGTACTTTGTATTTTGCAAGCAATTTAGATTTCCTTTCAAATTTACCCATTATTGTCATTGTCACATAATTTACCTAAAACATGCATGAAATGTACCAGAAATTGACTTTTTTGTAATTACTCTTTCTATATCTAATGGAATTCTATCTATAGCTAGAGTCCTGAAAAAATAAGTGGCACCATTTCGCTATAGTAAACAATAGTCTCAGCAGTAGTGGACAGTTTGTTTGCTCCGAGTGCCGGAGGCTTTGTAGACATCCCACCTATTCATGGCTGCCTCCAAATAAATGGTCTGACCTTCATCATGTTTGGTTTCTCTCAGTGTGACTGATGAGCTTGATGATCTTGCCATTGACCTTCAACTTTTTTTTGCGCAATGTTCAAGCAAGTCAGTACAGTGTATACTATTTTTCTAATCTTGCAATCTAACCATGAGGATACTATGAAGGACAATGGTGCAGTTATTCATTATGTGATTTTGGCTTTGCCTATGTTCTCTGGGGTCTAAATATGCTCATGCTTATGTTTTGGCTCCTCAGTGTAGAATGAGCTTCTTCCTTGAGCTTCTTCCTTTGTATTAGTAATGTGAAGGCAGGCACAAGTGTGTAAATTAAATCATAAAAAGTCACAATTCATAAAATGAGAAAACAGGAAGTCGCAGAACTAGGAAACAGAACACTGGAAACTTATGCACAGTAAGACTTCAAAACAAGGGACAGAAACAAGACGGTATTATAACTAGACAAACTTATTAATGTTTTAGCATAGAACTGGTGAACACATTAGGTTAATCAACCAGTGACAGCACAGTGGTGAGACAGGACTAGACAAAGCACATGGCAAAACAAATAGTGTGACACCATGTGACAGTATTGCTTCTTGGTTTTCTGAACTTATCTGTATTATTGTTGATGCACTGATGTTTAAAATTGTTCTATTTTGTTACCAGCATTAATCTCTGGTTAAGCAAAAAAAGGTGACTTGCTTTTATTGTTGCTATACGAATGAATCTCTATCAGGGTTTGACTAATTTATTTGAATTTAATTTTTTTAAGCATGAGGATATGTTTTTGATGGAGACAACAAAGCACTTCTGTAAGTCTTTCTGGATAAGAACATCTGCCAAATGCCATAAATATCTGCTAATTGACTAAATGTTTTATTTGTTTGATTATATTTATTCTGAATAAAATTCCTTATATATGACCATTATATGAGCACTTGCATATACTTTCAAATAAATTTTAAATAAAACACCATCATATATAGATGTCTCACTTTAGCATCTGTTTATTACAGTATGTAGTCAGCTAGGAGAGGCTTGCACACTGACAGAGCAGCACAATGACGTTTAAACAAATGTGCTAAAAATGATTAAGTAGCAGGCATAATCTACACTAATTTGGGAAGTGTTCACAGAAAATCCAACTGTGTATGTGTGTGTGTGTGTGTGTGTGTGTGTGTGTGATGTGGGGGAAGTGGCAGAGGAGCCGGATGGTTTGCCTGCATTCAAGCGCCTCTCTCCTCTGAATAACGAGGTGTCAGGCCCTTACTTTACCGAGGGCCTCGGCTTCACGCCTCATCCATTCGTGTCACAGTGTCAAGCCATCAGGGCAGACAAAGCCGAGCCTTCGCTGATTAATATCCTTCGAAGAAGCCGTCTAAAATGGGGGGGGTCACAAAACAGCCCCTCTGGGTCTAGATGAGTATACAATTGAGAATAATGACTGCCACCGTTTTGGAGGAAATCATGGCCTCTTCGGTTTTATGGAAGAGGGCGGTTTGCCGTTTTGATGTTCCTCCCCCATTCCTGCTCCTCTTCACCCATTCCAATTCTCCTTCAACCCCCAAAACAGTTTCCCTCAGTACCTTGTTTTGCCAGCTGCTGGCACGTCCTGGCAAAAAAAGTCATTAGCAAGGAGGTCCATCGGTCAAGATTTATGACAGCAGCGTATAATGAGAATCACTACAGGCGCTGTCTGGAGAATGTGATTGGGTAACCTTTTTGTAATGGCTGTTCGGATGCTTAGTAGTTCTAGATTGACGGTGAAGGGACTAGATAGGGAGCATGGATTTATGAGGGGAAATCGGCCAAATGGGAATTCAGAATTGGCTGGCTATGATGGCTATACATAAAATGAGAAGTGGAAGGATGAGGAGAGAGCACAGGTGTAAAAAGTGTCTCACTCATAGTGTCAAATGAACACTATAACATTTCAACATTCCCAATTCTCCTGCTCCAATCACCTTATTCCGAAAGTGGCTAAACGTGAGTTACAGATAAACCAAGCCTTCCACAAATTCACTTGACATTTTCATGGTTATTCAGCTAATGCATCATGGTCTATGTCAACATTTTTCTGTCCCTCAGTTAATCTAACATGTTGTCTGGGTGTAATTATCTTACTATTGATGAATTTCACCAGGAAAGTCTCTCATGGACAGAGGTCCAGCTGACGTCAGCTTTTCAGGAGTGCTGAGAGAAGCACATCACCTTGCATTTATCAGCCAGACTGCATCTGAGAACTTGGATATGCATATGGATGAAATAATTAAAGAACAAATTTCAATAATGCTTCTTTAGTTTTAAAATTCTTGATCTAGAATTCATAGTTTCAGCATTTTGAGCACTGTAATTTATCAGACACAATTTATGCACCCACACTGTAGTGCTTTTTATTTGGGATCTCAATAAATCAGGGCATGGGTATCGACAATACTTTCACTATTCCTTTAAATGATTCAATTAAATTTAATTGCATTTTATTTGTATATAATTTTAACAATAGATAATGTCATAAAGTTGCATTTTGGCCTCTTTTTATATATTATGCAGTCCATCTCCATTCAGGTACAAGTACGTGGGTTCTATGAGTGTGTCTGTGTCTGTGTGTGTGTGTGTGTATGTGTGTGTGTATGTGTGTATGTGTGTATGTGTGTGTGTGTGTGTGTGTGTGTGTGTGTGTGTGTCTGTGTGTGCGTGTTACGCGTGTTATGCGTATGGGAGGAGACAGACCTCCTCAGCCCCAGAGAAGACTTCAGGGCCCATCTCTATTAGCTTATTTTGATGTTTTTATCCTTCCGTGATTGGGAGCCATTCTTGACAACCAAAACAGACAGGCTTTGCGAAGGCGTCGAGTGCTCTTTTGGGTCCTCTCCAAGGAGCACGCTTCAATAAAACATTACACCTCGGCCCCCTCTGACTGGCTGCAGTGCTGTGCGCATCCCCTTTACACTCATGTGCACATCGGCCCTGCTGCTCACTCGAGCTCTAAGTGAAGGTTCGCACGCAAACATGGCTCCCGCTGAAGTTACCTCAGGCGAAAGGAGCCCCATCAGTGGCAAAATTAAACATTACGCTGCGTCCCTGGCGATTAAGGCCATATCTGATTCGAGTGGGGTGCATGTTTTTTTAATGAGGTGCGATTGTCCTTTTCTAGCTCGGCTCCCTCGGTAGGGTGGGCCTGTCACATCTGCTGAAGGAAGAATGGGCAGGAGAAAGGAGCTCGATGGATTTGTTGGTACAGCTCTAGATTTCTGTTTGTGAAGCAGGGCAATGAAAACAAACTACAGATGCAGACATAGCACGAGAGAGAGAGAGAGAGAGAGAGAGAAAGAGAGAGAGAGAGAGAGATGTCTCCCCCCTGCAGGGCTGGGTAATGTTTTATTAACCCACAGAGCATCTGGAACTAGAAGGGGGTAAAGCATTAAAAAGAAATTCCTCTACTCTTCCTATCACCAATGCTGCATGCCTAATGCAACTAATGATAAATAGTAAACTGGGAAATTGTAAGTATTACATATCAGTCCACATTAATCATATTCAGTTTTGTCATCTCTGGGCAGTACTAAATGAAAAAAATAAGATCTTTAAACAAAATAATAACAATTTATACCGATCATCCTGTTCAAAAGTTTACACCCCCCGGCTCTTGATACATACACATGTATCGTGTTGCCTTCTTGATTCTCCATGAATGTTTGCATCTTTTGTAATAGATGTGTTTGAGTCCCTCAGTTGTCCTCAGTGTGAAAAGATGGATCTCAACATCATATAGCCGCTGTTGGAAAGGAGTCAAATTTGCAGAAGATGTTGGAAATCAAAGAATGTGCAGGACCTGGAGGATTTGTCTGAAGAACAGTGGGCAGTTTAACAAACAAGGGACTCATGAACAACTATCACAAAACATAAAAACAGTCGTTGATCATCCAGGTAACAACACACATATTAAGAATCAAGCTTATGTAAACTTTTGAACCGGTTCATTTGTGTAAATTCAGTTACTATTATGTCTTGTAGACGATATGTAAACATCTGTTATTTAAAATAGCTTATTCAGGACAGTACTAAATAAAAAAACAAAATGCAATTTTTATGATCTCTCTTATTCATTTTTTTTAGGATCTGCTGACCACAGTTCCTCGCCTTAGAATTACCAGTGGCTAATTCTAGTCTGTCATCTCATGTGGATGATTTTAGACGACTGAGACAATTGTCATAAGAACAGATAAGTTTTTAGAGAACAGAAATGCTGACAGAACACAAGCACCTCATCTCGTTTCTGCTGTCTTTGCTTGATTATTATCATAGTTCACACTCCTGACAGACAAACATCATCCGATTCTCTTCATTCTGTGCTTTCTGTTAACTGTGTGTCATTATTACAGTACAAAGCAACATGAGAGGTTTTTTTTTTTTTTTTTTTTTTTTTTGTGGAATTTTGTCTGTGTGAAGTAAAATTGGTTGGAAACATTTATTGTAGTTTATTGTAATATACAATCTGTATGACATTACACTACACCTGCTTGCATTACATACCATTTTATTTATGGACATATATTGGTGTGTTAATATATACATGTGCTAATTTGTAGGGTATTTATCTTTTTTTCTTTCTTTTAAGTGCTAATATTAATCTAATGATAAAAAAGTAATAATGTTAATATTTATAAATAGCACATGCAAAATAAGATAAAATAAGATACCATCACACTGTTTTTAATAACCCAAAAACATAATTAAAATTGAAATATGTGCTTGATATTTGAGTCAATGAGGTATTTCAGAGTCAACAGGTATAAAAAGGAAATATGCAGTCATGTGAAAAAAGTAAGTACACCCCATGGAAATTGTTGGCTTTTTTGACATATTTGGAAAAGCAAATATTTGATCCTCTTTGAAACAGTGCCTATTAATGAATGACACAGTCTATCAAATGACACATAAAACTGACATGTTGTAATTTTCACAATTTAAATTAACAAAAAACAGATCAGTCACATGGAAAAAGTAAGTACACCCCTACATTTATCACACCTTCAAATCCATAAAATTAGAATCAGGTGTTCAAGATTGGGTGCCAGTGATTAGAAGCTGCTTAGGGAGTGCAGGTGGAACCTGTCTTATTTGTACCCCTCTCATATCTAGTGTCTGGTGCTCCCTTTGCTATTGAGGTGTGTGGTGTCATCATGCCAAGATATAAAAGAGTTCTGTAAGGCCTTTCCAAATTATTTGAAATACATCATGCCACTGTAAGGAAAATCATCTACAAATGGCGCAGATTTAAAATGATTGCCAATTTGTCCAGGACTGGCCGTCCCAGCAAATTCAGCCCAAGAACAGACCATCCGAGGCTGAAAAGAAGTCTCCAAAAACCCCAAAATTTAATCACAGGATCTGCTGGTAAGTTTTGCAACTGTTCGTGTCAAAGTGCATGCTTCTACAATCAGAAAGAGATTGCACAAATTTGACCTGCGTGTGAGGCGTGCCAGGAAAAAGACTTTGCAAGATGACAGTTTGCCGATGAGCAATAGGCAAGGACTAGGCTTTTTGGAGTAATGTGCTCTGGACAGATGAATCAAAGATAGAGTTGTCCACAGTAACAGCAGACATGTTTGACAACTTTTCAGGAGAAGCACCTCATACCAACTGTGAAGCACAGTGGTGGAAATGTTATGGTTTGGGGTTGCTTTGCTGCCTCACGGACTGGACAGCTTGCGTTCATTGATTCAACTATGAATTCTGCATCATATCAAAGAGCGCTTGAAGATAATGTGAGGCCATTTGTCCAAAAGTTGAACCGAAAGTGAACCTTTCAACAGGATAATGATCCTAAGCACACTAGCAAATCCACCAAGGAATGGCTCAAAAAGAAGAAATGGAGGGTTATGGGATGGCCTAGTCAAAGCCTGGATTTGAATCCCATTGAAATGTTGTGGGGGGATTTGAAACGGGCAGTACATGCAAGAAAACCCTCAAACATCTTGCAACTGAAAGAATGGAAGAGTGGTCAAAAATTCCAGCAAGCCTGGTGGACAATTATGCAAAATGCCTACAAGAAGTTATTTCTGCTAAAGGTGGCAATACTAGCTTCTGAGGCCAAGGGTGTATTTACTTTTTCCACAGAAGAATATCACATCTATTGATATTTCTGTTGAATAAATGATTGAGAAAGCTAATTTTCCTTGTGGTTTTGTTCCAGTATATCAACTTCATTAATAGGGATATGTGGTCAATCACATTTAAGAGAAAATATTTTCTATAGTTTACATAAAAATATTTAGTTTCACATCAAAACCTGATTTAATTGCTTATACTTAATTTAATTGAAACAAATATCTAATATAATCTAGTTTGAATTAGCCAATAATGTGTGAATGTGTTCAATTAACCTAGTATTAATGTGATCTAATTATGTTAAAAAATTCCGCAAGGATGTTGCCGCTGACAGGAAGCTGTGACTAGTATTAAAGTAACTTGATGATATATGTGGCATGGTAGCATAATGGGCAGCATTACTGCCTCACTGCTCTAGTCCTGGGTTTGGTCCTGAGTTCGGGTGTGAGCTTGTGTTTGTTCCAGGATTTTGAAAATATAACACTCAAATCATGTTAGCTGTATGAAAATGAACTGTGTTAATGAAACTCCCTTCATTCACATGGAACCAATGTACAAATTTGAATCAAGTAAATTCAATTAACTTTTTTTCACACTAACTCTTTCTCATTTTATAAGGTGTCATTAATATAACTGATTGATTTTCCATTAAATTAAATGAAATTAAAAACCATAATAGTTATGGCTATTATGCGATTTGAAGCCTATCAATCATGTCTCATGATACATATATTTACACAAACTCAGGAGCAAAGCATAGGAGTTTTCTAAACTAACTGGATTTTCATGAATATCACATTTCTTGTGTAAATGCTCCTGTGAATATTTTCCAAATCACATTGTTCGTATCCAGCTTGATAAATGAGGCCTATTGTCTTCATTATATTTATTTTATTGCCTTTATTTAATAGGGTGTAAAAAGTGCATGAGAGTGCAATGTTTTATTACTATTCTGTACAATATTATATTTGAATCCTGCATAAATGACTTCTTTGTCATTTTTCCAGCAAACACTAGTCTATAAGACATACACACCATATAATGTTTCATGATTTGGTCTAGTAATCATGCTTTAGGGTCATTCACTTCTTTTATCGCCTTTATGAAATGCACACACCTACTTTTTGATGAAAGGGAGGGTTAAGACTTCAATCATTCTCTGTCTACTGGGTTTTTTAATTGGGTCAAAAGAAAGTAAAACATGAAGGGAAATTATAGGTTACTTTTGAAATTATTATAATTTTCTTATACATACAGCATTAGGGACTCTCGTGGACCTGTCCCCGGCAGCGCACACCCAGTTATTCCCCCCGATTACTCATAATCTCCAATCAGCGTCCAATCAGCACCTGCAGCCTTGGACTATTTAATACACCAAAAGCCAGAGACACTAGTCGTGATGACTTGTATCTAACACGTGTTTCCTTTTGTGCCATTTTCACATTCTATCATTGTCTACTTCTTGTTACTCCTTGTCCTGCCTTGCTTTTCCACATGTTCATGCGGCCGAGCGGAGTGGCCGTTATACCTCGGGTGTGCATTATTTTCTAATAACATTCTAACGGACCAGAGTCAATTATTCCAATTATACCACAGTAACCACACCTCAAGACATTGTTCAGATGTTTTATTTCAAGACATTTGTCAGGTTTGTGTCCTTAAAACTCTCTTGTGTGTGGAACTAATTTATTACACATCCCATCTCAAGCCTCTGTTGCTAATTACAAAACGTCATTTTAGAAATAGTAATGGAGACTTGAGCCAGTGATATGCAGTTATTGGAGAGAGAGAGAGAGAGAGAGAGAGAGAACAAATAAATAAATAAAGATTGACACTTGTTCATCAGCTTTTTTGTCTCATTACTGCAATCACACATGTTCTCTTGCACGCTCTCTCTTTCTTTTTTCTTGCCCTCTCTCTCTCCAATAACTGCATATCAATGGCTCAAGCCTCCGCTTCGCCTCATGGCCGCATTACCACCTCGGGTGCACATTATTTTTCTAATAATTCAACAGCCCGTCATTAGTTATTCCTTACATATTTCTGGAAAATCAAATTTTTTTGTAATTTTGTTTGTTGTTAGATCTGTTGGCTGTGGTGGAGAGTAGGTTAACTTTTCCGTTATTTTATTTAACTTGGCGAAGTGATCTGGAACTGTAATGTGGTCAAGAGCTGACTGGAACTACATTAGCTTTTTTTTATTTACTGAAAAATAATTGCACACCTCAGAACGTCTATCAGCCAATCAGAATCGAGAATTCAACAGCGCTGTGGTATAAATGATTTATGAATGACAAGCAGTAAAATAAACATCTTATAGTAGTCTAGTATACAATATTACCAATAAATTGTTTCGTGAATATCCCTAGTAGTAATTATCATATTAATCAAAGAAAGTTTAATTAATAAGTGGTTTAATTTAAACAATATTGTTTCCAAACAATATTTTGTTCATCAGTTTATAAAATAGCACTTCCTATTATTTAAGGGTTTTTTCGTTTTTGTTTTTTAGATTCTAGATTGAGGTCCTAAAATTGTAGCATGGGCAAAGATTTATCGCAATTTTAATTTGCTATTTTGAGAATGCCAATGTTTTTGTTCATTTGATGCACTTTCATGTAAAGAGAATGTGAGAAGATGAGCTTAATTCCAAGGTCTGAATTGTGTGTAACTGAATCAAACTATGCAAATCCTGCACAAATGTATGAGTAGCACTTAAGTCTAATAGCCATGCCTGAGATCTAAATATAAATGCATATTGTTTTCTTTTTAAAGGTGGATGGTGGTCAAATGTTCTGTGCTTTCCAGTTATGTGAGACTGCATTATTGCTTTTTGTAGCTCAGCAAATCTCTGTGCTTGGATTAAATTCTGCATCAATTGTAAGTCACTTTGGATAAAAGCTTTTGCCAAATGAATAACTATAATTCAAATGTAATAGTAAAATATGTTTATAGAACATGCTCGTTATTTATTTTGACAGGAGTTGAACATTCAGATGACAAAACCACAAATTAGCATTTAGTCTTATGTAACATTTATGCATTCCACGTCTCTGATATAAGAAAGTGTTGCCAAACACCCTCATGCAAACTTGGATAATAGAGAATACTGTTGTGTTCCAGTTCTCTGTTATTTATATTTATAGCAAATATCTATTGTGCTTTTATATAACAGGTCTGAGTGTGAGTGAACACTATCTGCTCTCTATTGTGCATCTCAGTTTTGCAGTCAATATTCCGTATAAGTACAACACCATAAAAAATTCACTATGAGCTTATTGCTAAAAAGGGTATGAAATTTTAAAGATGGTTGTCAGATGAAGGTATAAAAAGTGCCCCCTTTAAGGAAGAGCTCTATTTATATAGTGGTTCCACTCCGGCAGTGTTAGGATGGGCAGATCAGAATTGTAAGGCATTTCAGCACAACGCTGTGCTGTTATGGGGTATTTGTCAAATGTTCTGTGAAAGATAAAATAAAGATCATCATGTGCCATTTTTTTTTCTTTTGTGATCTCATACTGCAGCATATTTACCTGTATGTTGATTAAAATGTTATAGGTAGGAGTTAAATGTAATTGTGTGTGTTGTAATCCAGGCTGACAGCCAGACTGGGCCTCAAGCAAGCTGTGGGCTGGGGTGTGTGTGTGTGTGTGTTTGTGTGTGTGTGTGTGTGTGTGTGTGTGTGTGTGTGTGTGTGTGTGTGTGTGTGTGTGCTTGCGTGCATGTATAACATCTAGATATACATCTAGAATCTCATGCAGTGGAAATCACGTAAATTATATGAATGTGGATATGAAACCACTGAATATGGATTAGTTTGTTGTGTGATATATGTTTGTGATATGTATTAGGTGCAGTATTCCTCTGAATCATGTTATTCTCTCATCTGCTGAGGTTACATTTAACAGGGTTTAATACACCTCTTTCTAATCCTTGTGCCAGCTTTATTATTGTCTGGCTCAATAAAATGTGCCCACAGTTAAAGCAATTTTCTACACTCTTAGAAAATAGGATGATGTAGAAGAACCATTCTGATTTCCTAAAGAACCTTTCAGTCCATGAATCTATCGATTTTGTTTTTTTACACAATAAATGGAATGATCATCTTCAGCAAAGATCACATATAGTAATTGTAACATTTATGGTGGGAATTTATTTTAATTCTCTGTACAGCCAACAAAAATGATAACGATCTATCAATTAAATGATGGTTCTTTCTAATATTTTACTTAATTGCAAAAATGCTCCTGATTGTAGTTTTTACACTTTCTGCTAGGAATTGCCATTGTTACCAATTCAGGGAAAACAAAATGAAATTTATAGTCACAAAATTTACCAACACTGTAAAGCCACCCCAGGTTTGGAGTCAGAGACAAAAATCACACATTGTAAAATGATTCTCTGGTCCTGTGTTGAGATCGTGATTTTAGAATTGGTGGCTAATGGTGGCTCAGTGTATAGCATGGCTGCCTCACATCCCCAGAGTTGGGGGTTTGAATCCCACCTCCATCCTGTGTGCGTGGAGCTTGCATGTTCTTCCCATGCTTTGGGGGTTTCCTCTGGGTACTCCAGTTTCGTTTCCTCCCCCAGTCCAAAAACATGCATTGTATGCTGATTGGGGATTTCCAAATTGTCCATAGTGTGTGAATGTGTGTGCAATTGTGCCCTGCGATGGGTTAGCACCCAGTCCAGGGTGTCCCCCGCCTTGTGCCTTGAGTTCCCTCCGACAGACTCCAGGCTCCCCTGCGACTTTATGTAGGATAAGCCGTAGTGAAGATGGATGGATGGATGTAATGCTACAACAGTCACCTAAAAGCCATTAATATGATTATACCAAAATCATTGGATAGCTACAGCTGTGGTAGTGGCAATTAGGGCTGCAACTAATGATTATTTTGATAATTGATTAATCTGTTGATTATTTCTTTGATTAATCGATTAGTTGGATTAAAAGGCCAACTTTTATATTCTGTATTTTTTCGGAAAAAAAAAAAAAATGTTATTTCACATTCTGCCCAATGTTGTCCTTCAAACATTGTGCAAATTAAAGGCTATGAAAAAGGTATTAAATGCATCTATGTGGACTATGCTATACATTGTGCAAAGGATTTTTTAAAATATTAATATTATTATTTGAAAACAAAAAAAAATCAACTGATTGTCCACAAGCTTTAAAGCAGAAGTTAAATCAGAAAAAAGAAAAAGAAAAGCACAAACTAAGTGTTAACTGGTAAGAGATCGAATGTTCTGCAGTAACACACACATTCACTCATTTGAACACAGTAACATGTTACTTTATTCTATAAATGTATGACACTTCTTACATTTATATACAATTACATGTGATAACCCCATTACAGTTACTGCTCTCATAAAAAACACAATTAGTTTTGTTTCTAAATATAGCTAAATATAGCATCAAACAACATATTTGATCAAAATGAATATTTTAGTCAGAGTTATTGCACTTCCTTTCTATTGCGCGCTGTTTGATTGACGCGCATGCGCGGACTCGCGCTCGTTCAGTGACGTTTAATGGAGACTCACTTGCTGTCAGGACGAGCCTTTATGTAAAATGGAAATACTGGCATGAATTTCAAACATTTACAGATAAGGATATACAAGTAAAAATGTAGTTTCTGCACTGAAGGAAACATGTTTGGAACACATTAAAGAGGACACACATCTGTCGCAGCATCTGACATGACAAGCCACGTTAATACACTTACGAGTTTGTTTGAAGCGCTTAATATAAAACATTCTCATGTTTTGGACAACCTGGATCGTGCACTTTTCTTGCAGCAGCTCACTCTGTGACCTCCGCTGTTTTACAGATGTGTTTTATTCATAGAAATGCGTTTTTCACCATTGTGAAGTAACGTCACTGACGGGGGTTCTCCATGGTGATGTCACAGGCCCAACTAATCGATAATGAAATTCGTTATTATCGATTTTATCGATTAGTTGTTGCAGCCCTAGTGGCAATAATGAAATATAAACAGAAAAATATCCTTAAGAATGTTTCTGTTTATTTTCCGCACCATCCCATATCGCACTGATTGATAACGTAAGTAGAAATAGCAATTTTATTTAATCATAGATCAGTCATTAGAGGATCTTGATTGTATAATCTGACGTGGAAAATGTTGTCACGCAGTTTGTAATAGAATTCAGATCTTGTACAGTGTGGCAAGTAATATTCTTAAAAATATTCTTAAAAACATAGCCCAGGTTGATCGAACTCATAAACATTAACCAAAGATTCAAACCACAAAAGACTCAACAACCACTCGAAAACATAAACAGTAGTCAAGCAGGTACACAATAAATGCTTTGTCCTGGTCAGGGTCACGGTGGATCTGGAGTCTATCCCAGGAACACTGGGTGCTATGAAGAGTTCTGACCGATCACCTTTATCCTATGATGAAACATTTCCATCCTGATGGGCGTGGTCTCTTCAAGGATAACTCCACCCTCATCTGCAGGACATGAGATCTCACTGAACAGTTCGATGAGGATGAAAATGAAGCAAATCATATGTTATGGCTTTCACAGTCACCAGATCTCAACCTAGTTGAACAGTTATGGGAGATTTTTTTTGTGACGTGTTAAACGGCGCTCTCCACCACCATCATCAAAACAGCATTTAAAAGAATATCTTTTGGAAGAATGATGTTCATCACTGCAATACAGCTCCAGAGATGTGATGCCAAGGTGCATTGAAGCAGGTTATGTAGTGGGCCAACACCTTACTAAGACACTTTATGTTGGTATTTCATTTACTTTATGTTAAGCCATGAGTTGAAGTCATTTGTGTCCCTATTTATTTACATTCAGTGGTTTTGGTTTCATCTCTGTCATCAGCAGTGAAATATAATAACAACTAAAGTGCTACTTGAATAGTTTTTACTAAATACTTTTTTATTTTTACCTTTATTGAAATAAGGCTTCTGGCAGGTCTACCCATCTCTTACAGTCTAAGCCGTGTTGGACTCTCAAATCAGAACTGAAAACATATGAATATATCCAAATGCCCTTCTGTACTCATGTCCATTTTGACAGTTATCTTTCTTTAGGGAAATAAGCCACCATCCCCTATTTTCACCTATCAAATGTCCTTCCTGTGTCCCACTCAAGCACCTTTCCTGTATAATTGTGTTTTAGTGTTTATGGGAGGAGCTCAGGACTCGGTTTGGCTTAGCTGCTGCACTTAGTGCCTGATTTCTCCCCCAGCACAGCAGTGTGTATAATAGGTGGCATTTAGGAGCCGGAGGCTTATTTGCTTGATCGTCACGTCCAGTTTGCTCGCTGTCAAGTGTCTCCCCTCCCCTCTGCCTTCAGTTGCTGGCACAATTGGATCTCCCTGGCCAGCGCTGTCAGTCAAGTGCTTTGGGCAGATGGTGAGGATGGACCCGATAGAGAATGAGAGCGAGAGAGAGAGCAGGCAGTCTGTCCTCTATTCAGACTGGTGTGGCCAAACTTATAGCCTCACTGACCCGGACACCGCACACACTGGGCATGCGGAGCACCAGACGGTGCCACACACATACACAAACGCACACACACACAATGATGTGGGAAGAAAATGAAGAAACCAGCTTTAACTGACATTTCAAAGTTGTACTGACACATTTGATGTTGAATTGAATGAAGAACAAATCTTCAGCAAACATCCGAAAAACATCCAATACTGAGGTTAAATTAGGATTTAGAAAGTGTTTTTTTCAAACATTTTTTTCAATGGCCACCAATAATGTGACAATAGCACTGTTCAGTTTATGTATTATATGGATTTTACAACACTGATACTAAGGAAATGTGATTAAACAAGCATTAATATCTTTATTTCTGTCCTAAGAGCTTAATTTTATTAACAATTAGACCGTAAGTTTTCTTTTTCAGCATTGCCATAAACATGATTTCAAAATATTTCTTGATTCTTTTTCTGATTTAAAAATACATAATACAGTAAACACTACAAACAAAGCAAATGAACAAATTTTTCTTTAATGATCACATATACTGTATATACACAGCATTTAATAATACATTCCATATAAAGCAGTCTAAGGTGACATTACATCATCATTATTATTACCATTATGCAAAGCTATGATTAGTATTAAGGTAAATTATTCTATCAGAGCTAAGCTTCACTGGCTGTTCATGTATGAGGTAGATATGCATATGGAAAATGATGGTTGTGGTCAATTTAATTGCTTGTTTTTAAACATTTTTGACCTTATTAAAGGAAAAACCCATCCTAAAAGACTTGCATATTAATCTGTATAATTAACATGTGACCTTCAATGGCATCTATTTTGAAAAAAAAAATAAATAAAAAATCTGAGTTGACTTTTTTCATGGACATGGTGGTCTAGAAAACACAATGCTGATTGACTACCTGCTGATATTTGCACCAGTGGCATTTTACCCTTGCTTTATTCATTCATTCATTCATTCTTCAGTAACCGCTTTATCCTGCGGCCTCGTTTATCAACCGTGTGAACTCATAGGGTTGTCCGTAAACAGTGCATATACATTTCTACACATAGAACATTATTTATCAATTTCTTCTTGTGCTGGAGGATGTGTGTATATTTACGCGCACTCCTGACCATGGGTACGCAGGAACTCCTAGTGGTAGAAAAGTGTAATTGTGGATAAATTGATTCTGAGGAGCTCTCATCACGCTTATTGTCAATCAAATCAGGATAATTGACATTGAAGTAGACATTGTCAAGTCAAGTCAAGTGGCTTTATTATCATTTCAACCATATACAGCCGGTAGTACACAGTGAAACAAAACAACGTTCCTCCAGGACCATGGTGCTACATAAAACAACACACTAATCACATGAGATGACACAGAACTAAATAAGACCTACACTGAAGACAAATCTCACATTTTAAAACCAACTATGAGCCGAATAATGACACGTCTTACATGCATTTATATTGATCGAGCTGCAATACATTTCCAAATATTACAGCAAAAAAGACATCAACAATGAGGTTGCAGGTTTTCTAAATGTAATTAGAATGCACACATGTAGCCATAAAATGTATAAAACAATTCATATTGATTGAATTAGATAAATCACTCATAAATCACTCACTTAGATAAATCACTCATAAAAATACCAAATAAGCATTTTTTTTTTACTCTACTTTGTGCAATAGTATCTGTACTGTAGGTTTAGTTCATCTTCTTAGACCTTTTGGTATGTTTTATGTTGCCTGCAACAAGCGGTACCTCGAGCAGTCTACTGGGCTTTTTAAAGGAAATTTGTTTACCATATATGGCTATTTAGGGGTGTTTCATTATGCAAATTAGAGTGCATGGTTGTGAACAAGCAGAGCAATTTAGAATGTTTGGGATTTATCAGCGTCCATTGTGTACAATTGTGCATGTGCGCACGTGATAAATGGCAATATGTATGTGTGTACTGGTGGATTTTATGCACAAATTTAGAACTTTTATTTATTTATTTATTTATTTTACATTTTGATGTTTATTGGTATTTTGTGTAACAAGACAAAACACACAAAAAAAAGTACAAGGTTGCCTATGGTTACAGTGGTCTATTACATAATAATAGGAATCCTTGTATTTGCATGTCCATTACTCCAAACTGTATGTATTTTCATTACCTCATACCTCCTCCAGTTTTCCCACTAAATAATTTTTCCTTAAACCGTATCTGGTAAGTCTTTTTTTTTTTTTTTCAATATGTACACTTCTCTTACAATTTCCATCCATTGTTCTATATTTGTTGGTTCTATCTTATACCGATTCCTTGTGAATGCTTTTTTGCTTGCTGTAAGTAATATTTTGGTTAAGTATCTGTCATTATCACTAATATGTTCATTTATATTTCCAAGGTGCATAGCTATACATTCTTTATGTACTGAATAACCCAGAATATCCTTAACCACAGCATTTACTGTACATTTTCCCAAAACAAGTATAATTTGTTGCACTGCCAAAAGATGTGCATGTGATTGGATTCTGTACTCCCGCACATCCTCTGACATGGTTGCTGAGAGCCAATTTGTTTGCTCTTTATTTTAGGTGTTATAAAATAGCGAGTCAAAATTCTTTCCACATCCGTGATTTAGTGGTTGTACATTGTGTTACAAATATTTTTCCCCACTCTTCTTCTGTAATTTTGATATATAGCTCCTTCTCTCATTTAGCTTTAATATAAAGAGTAGAGGAAGTTTTGCAGTCCCTCAAATTGTCATAGATCTGAGATATCACCCTATATTGTATCCCACTGTATGTCTTCACTACAGTGTCCACCATTTCATGTAGAGGTTTAGACATTTATACAGCTTGTATTTCTGCTATAAAGTAGTCCTTTAATTGTAAGTATCTGAAAAAAATCTTTATTTCCCAATCCATAATTATCTCTGAATTCCTGAAAACTCATCACACTTAGAACTTGTTCTAAGCACCCCTTGATAAATGAGACCCCTGGTCAGAGTCATGGTGGATCTGGAGCCTATTCCGGGAACACTGGGCGCAAAGAAAGAGAATTCACCGCAGATGTGATGCCAGTCCATCACAAGTCACCATGCATACACATCCCCACATTTATCTTAGCCAATTCAGCTACCTGCCTCGAAACTCATGCGAACACAAAACTCTACACAGACAGTAACCCGAGCTCAGGATGGAACTGGGGACCCTGGAGCTGCGAAGCAGCAATGCTACCCACTGCACCACTGTGCCATGTTGCCTTTTATTAATCTCTTCCTTAATAAAGTGATGCAGCAGTGCTTTAGTCATTTAGTCTATCCAGCTTTCCCAATTCCCCATCTGTACACTGCGTAAACAGATCAGCTCCCAAATATTCAACTTTCATGCTAATACCGCCATCAATGCTATTGAAAGTGAAAAAGTGAAAGTGAAAGTGATATGTGAAGGCCAATGTATGGTAACCCATACTTGGAATTTGTCCTCTGCATTTAACCCATCCAAGTTAGTGCACACACATTAGAAGTTGTGAGTATTGTGTCTGACATTTTGTACATCAATAACTAGCAAAGCTGAGCATGTGCCATAACTCAACACAACTTCTGTGTCGTATAGTTGCATTTCATTAATTGCATTTTGAGTCCAACATTTGCAGTCACTACTTCTACATTATTAATTTTTTTCCATTAATATGACACTGAACATCGTTGGAAAATGGCGAGTGAGAAAAACCAGACTCTTTATCGTTTATGTTTAAGATTGTTGAAATTGTCCCTCCTAATAAATGCCATTGTAACCGCGCTAGCAACCATTGCAACTGCGCTCCTGTGACGTCAGAGCGGCACACAACTGCTTACAGGAATAACAACAATACAGCACCTAACAGCTAATCAGAAATAAGCACTTCATAAATATTTCAATATACACATACTAAATGCGTTTCTAGGTGGATTTTTTTCTTTAACAACCATTAACAACATCAGGATTCTACTGTATATAATCACAACAAACTAATGGTATGCAGTCTTTTAAAATATATCCCAGTGCCTTGCTAGCAATTGGAAATGATAATCACAGAGTCAATATCATAAGACTTAGAATTATGTGGTGTTGTTGCATCTTGTTGATTTATTTAATTGATTCATTAATTATTTATTTAAATCTAGGAAAATACATTCATCTTTAATGATGATGCAGAATCCTCCCACCTGTCTGTGTTTCTATATAACTCCCAATTATGAGTAGAGTATTTATCACTGGTGAAGGATCTGAAAGCTGAATGATATTACAGCACTGTGCCTCAAAATGAAAATGAAGAGGAAATATTAATATTAACTATATTTCTGTAAGATTGTACTGCAATCAAAACGATTTCCTCACGAAGAAGGCTTTAATATACACTTACCAGACCTTATTGTTAACAAAGACTTTAATAAATACTTATTAAAATCTTCTTTGACTATTTGCTCACTCATTTCCTGGTAAGACAGTCAGCTCAAAGTGCACTTCATCAGAATAAAGAGGAACAGTAAGGACTTTATGAAGTAAATTCTTTATCATTTAATGAGGTCTGGATTACGTTAATTCTGACAGGTGCAGGCCAGACAGACGTTCTTGCAGGAAGGTCCAGGGGTTCAAGAGAAACTTTTGGGCAGCACAAAAAGAGCAAAAAGGGTGTCTAGTAATAGTAGGATTTGGTTTGGTTCTCGTCATGTTAGTGGGAGTTTTGTATTCTGTCATCGACTGTCACCTGGAGAACAATGCAAAGGATAAGATCTTTTAAGATAACTTTCCTTAATTTAAGAAATTATTTCTGAAACAGGGAAAATTTTCTGCTAATGGAATGAGACAGTTTGAAGCATGAATTTAGTTTTAAAAATATCTATAGACTAAAACTTCTCTCACAAAAAAAAAAAAAAAAATCACGTCACATGTGATCATAAGTTTTTACATGTGATTATGTGAGTAATATACAGTATAACCACATGTGAAAAACATCCATCAAACCATTTTCCATCCTGCTTGTCCTACACAGGCTCACAGGGGACCCTGGAGCCTCTCCCAGGGAACTCTGGGCACAAGGTAGGGGACACCCTGGATGGGGTGCCAACCCATTGCAGGGCACAATCACACACATTCACACACTATGGACAATTTGGAAATGCCAATCAGCCTACAACACATGTCTGTGGACTGGGGGAGGAAACCGGAGGTGGGAGTCGAGCCCCCAACCCCGGAGGTGCAAGGCAAACGTGCTAACCACTAAACCCCCGTGCCCCCATGTAAAAAAAAAAAAAACACGTGAAGGATTTCAACATGTTATGCCCTGAACTTGCACAAGTAAACCCGTGACATCATGTGACGTGAAAATGAATCATGTGGAAAAATCAAATGCAAAAAAATAATTTAAAAAATCACATGAATATAAATGAATCATGCGAGGGAAAAAAAATTGTGTAAATAAATAAATCTTCTGTTAAAAAATCATGTGTTAAAAATTGTGTAAAAATTGTGTAAAAAAAAAAAGTCACAGGTGAAAATAAATGAATCATGTAGGGGGGGCTCACATATGTAAATGAATAAATCATGTAAAAAATCACATAAAAAAAAATAGAACAAATGAATCATGTGGAAAGAATCATGTTAATAAATGAATCATGTGCAAAGTAAAAATTAACCGTCTAAAGTCACATGCTAAAATAATGAGTCATGCTAAATTAAATGAGTGAAAATATACATGAAAATAAATGACTCGTAGAAAATATGATAATAAATGAATCGTGTAAAGTCACATGCTAAAATACTGTAAAATGAGTCATGAGAAAAAAAATCACAAAAATAAATGAATCATGTAAAAAAAAAAATAATGATAAATTACTTATATATAAAAATACTATAATGTAATAATAAGAAATATTAAATACATTTGTCCATTTTTAGATGTCTTTGTATTTACTTGCAAATGTTTTCTTTTTAAGTACCCAAAACATTTTGTGCACACTGATTTGGATTCCGGTGCATTAGTGAGACTGAATCATATAATTTGTCGCCAGGCGTTGGTACTGACATCAGTCATAACATCCTGCAGAAGCTCGAGCAAGTTTAACAAAGACGAAAGAGGAAAGAGGAAAAACAACAAAAGTCTGCAAGATTATGAAGATATAAATGGCCGCTGTCAATGCTTCCTGAAACCCTCTTTAATGAATAAAAATTTGTACGAAAACAAAAAAGAAAAAAAAACAATGTTATCTCCAACCGCTCCACTTCTGACTGCTCAATGCACTGTAGATATTTGCATAACATTTGCATTTGGAGCTGTTAACTTTATTAAGATGCCTCTTGCAAAGATAAAAATCTACTCGGTGACCAGCTCAGCACTTATTTCCCCCTCATTATCCTTTTGACAATCCCACAGATTTTCCATGCCTTGGATCTATAATTATCTCCAGTGTGTGAAGCCAGAGAAAGTAGGCCTATGTATTATGCTGAATTAACTGTCAACAACTGCGGACTGTTAATATCAAGGCTGGCTTTCTCTCGATCTTTATATGTGTTTAGCAAGGAAAGGAAAGGGGTAGGGGACCAGCAGCCTAGCCTTAAGGGGAGGAAGAATGTTATGCATACTTAGTATATTAGCATAGCATAGGGGAGACACAATTGTTACATGTTTGTTTTCTCTAAATGCAGGCATGCAAATTTGAATTTATTATGTGCATACACAAGTACATCACTTCGTGTGCGTTTGAAGAAAAACAGCAGGATTCGTCCACTCTTGTAGATATAAAGTTTACATAAAAGAAAAATCAAGTTCTAGATACTGTATAAATGCTGTATAAAAAAAGTGGTAATGTAAATTGCACCTGGTGTCATTATAAAAGACATTGATTTTGGCATTGATTTCACGCAACAAGCAGCAATCATGGTGAAGGTAAAGGTGCTTCTTAAAGTTCTCAGGAACAGCATTATTTAGTAAGACTAAAAAATGGAAAAAGCTGCAGAGCCATTGCAAAGACCTTAAACATCCATGTCAGTGCACTTGGTTTAATAATATGCAGTTGGAACGTTAATGCAGCTACGAATAATCATCCCTGGAGGTGCACCATGCATGATTTCACAACATGCTCTCAGACTAATAAGGAAGGTAAGAGAAATAAGCCAGCACTCACTTGAAAAGTGTTGCAGGACGACCTGAAAGCAGCAGAAACAACAGTTACATTGAGAACAATAAGTAATGAAATGCACAGCAATCATCTAAGTTCCATGCAATACTCCAAGCAAAACTCACAGCACAGAGATGCACGTCTGAAAGCATTTAGACAAATCAGAACTCTTTTGGAACAATATACTCTGGTCAGATGAATAAATAAGAGAACTCTTTGGCAATAATTCAGCTCCTCATGCTTGGAGAAAGTAGGGCTGCACGTATGATCCCAAAAACACCACACCCACAGTGAAGTACGGAGGTTGGAGTATCCTGATATGGGCCTGCTACTCTGCAAACAGTACTGGGGCATTATACGTCATTGTATAATTGTAGAATCATGATTGGAGCAACGTACCTGGACATATTAGAGGAAAATTTCATCACGCCAGCCAAGAAACTGAATCTGGTTAGAAGATGAAGGTTTCAGCAAGACACTGACCCCAAACATACAGCCAAATTAACTCAAGAAGGCCTTGCATGGTCTAGCCTGATCATGATCTCCTGAATCCCACTGAAAATTTAGGGAGGATTTTGAAATTGTGAGTCCATCAGAAGGACTCTCGTAATATTGGGGAATTGAAGACGATTTGCCAAGAGGAATGAGCTAAAACCATGATGCTGCAAAAAGCTAATTACTTCTTACCATAGATGTCTTGACAACAACAGCTTTATACCAAAATACTAATGTTGGTCATTTGTGGTGTCTGAATACTTTTTTCCTATGAATTTTATTTTTTAAACATCCATCCATTTTCTGTAACGCTTATCCTACACAGGGTTGCAGGGAGCCTGGAGCCTATCCCAGGGGACTCGACACACAAGGCAGGGAACAACACATAGACGGGGTGCCGATCCATCGCAGGGCACAATCGCACACACACACTCACACACTACAGACAATTTAGAGATGTCAATCAGTGTATGAACTCCATCTACTTTGAAAAAGGCATTTTTGCTGAGGTAAGGTTCACTAATTTGCTAACGTTAACTGATTATATTTAAATATGTTAGCCTGTTTTCTAATGTCAGGTAAGGCTAGCATCAATTCCAGCAGCTAATATAACAGGCTAGGGACTTCAAATTCTAGCAAATGGGTTATTTACATAGCATTTTACCTCTGATTTATTCATTAGCAAACGTACAGAGATGAATGATGTTTTCACAGTGTAGCTGCTTTAAAACAGTTTTTAGATAAGCACTAAAAGTTACTTTTCACATGAAAATATCACATCAAGTTCATTTCATCAGTTAAAAACCTTTTCCTTTTTACTTTTTGTTACTTGAGCACTTTTGAAGTAACTTTTTTTTTTTTTTTTTTTACTTTCACTTGAGTAAATTTTTTGGCTGGAAACTTCCACTTATTAAGAATCTTATTAAATAAGATTTTGACACATTATCTATGCAATCACTTAACTATACTGTAAATTCCTAGTACTTTATCCACCCCGCCAATGATTTATAGTAATTACGTTAATATTTATATATCAACATTAATATAAATCGCACAAATCCCACAGTTCTGCTTTCCAGTCGGCGTTGATTAATACAGAAGAGCGATTAACTTTGTGTGTATAAACACACTTTGTAACCTATGCTTACAGTTCCCTGACGGATCAATAATTCATCGGCGGCGATGATTCTTTCATGAGACTCATTGCACATTATTCATGCTGCGCTGTGAAAAGTAGGACACATATAGAGCTAGTGAAGGTAGAGCTCGGAAATGGCCAGAAATTCAGGCATTAATAGACGACGGCTGGAGAGAGGAGAAATCTGACAGACATCTGAATTAGTCTGGAACTTTCTGGTTGACATGGCAAGGCAGATCTTGTTGGTTTGGAGGTGTCACAGTGGCCTAAATATTTCAAATGTAGGAGGAATCTTTCTGCAGGGGAATGAAGACATCTCCAACGCTAAATAAGTGTTCAGCCAGCCCTTTTTCTCCTCGCTGTGCCTTTAGCTCAAGGGCAGAGTGTGTTCTGGAAGGTAATAGCTCGCACAATGTGCTGTGCGAAGCGAATCTTAGGAGAGTTCATCAGCATGTGTGTGCATGTGTGTGTGTGTGTGCGTGTGTGTGAGAGAGAGAGAGAGAGAGAGAGACAGAGAGAGAGAGAGAGAGAGAGAGAGAGAGAAAGTGAAAGTGAGGATGATGCCTTCAGACTTTAACAAGTGTCAGAAACCATCTGCTTGTGCAGTTCAGGGTGAGCCCATGAAAATGTGCACCCTGGAAAGGTTCTTAATTAAAAACACAGACCAGAGAAGACCAGGCAGGGGCAAACATTGTAACGTCCTCTCTGGGTGAGACACAGGGTGAGATTTTGAAAGAAGAAAGAAAGAAAGAAAGAAAAAAAAATCACTTGACATTCCATGAGCGTTATTTCCTAGCACTTACAAGTAGCATGTAAATGCAGCAGTGAAACCCGTGGTCTGAATCACAATGACCAAATCGCCATTACAATGTTTACGAATATACTGGTTATGAAAGCGGGAAAGAAAACATTCTTGTCAGAATGGGCATCTTGTGATCTCTGAGGGGGAGAGGGGTGAAATAATTGCTCACCCCATTTTGACAGAGACATACTACAGTGGCCCGCATTGTGTATGATCAACCGCTAGCTGTGTGAAACGCCGTTGAATCTGTGGGTAGGAATTAATGGAGAGCGTGATTGTTTGTGCTACCGGGTTAGTCCACAAGGCACAGTCCAATTCTCCATCCCAGTCCTGCTCTGCTTGCTGAACTACACTTTTACTCATATATTCCTTTATTTATACAGGGAATACATCCTCCCAGAGCAAGATTTTTTTTTTTTTTTTTTTTTTTTTACAGTAGGGCACTGTGCATGTGCAATTTAAAATGTGAAAAAAAACAGCTTGCTTGCGTCAAATAACATTGTCATAAATGTGTCATGACTTGTCTTGAGTCATTTCTAATCCTTAAAGTGCTTTTCTTATAACAAATCTGCTCACCAGACCAACATTACAGATTTTTAGCACATGATTTTACCCCAAAATACAAAAGTTATAAAGAAAATAACAAAAGAGACAGAGACAAAATAAAGGTCCTGTTATTCTATAACAATATTGAGATGCTTCCCACAAAAAAGGGGCTTTGTACATGCATAATAAATATAATACGAGACATCAGAACATGAATTCTACAAATCTCTAAAACTGTACTGGAGAGATGAACACCATTCTTCCCAAAGATATTCCCTCAGTAGGTGTTTTGATAATGGAATGGTGATGGAGAGCGCTTTCTAACACGTCACTGGAGGTGTCCAACTGGGTTGAAATCTAGTGACTGTGAAGGCCATAGCATATGATTTACATCATTTTCCCACTCATCACACCATTCAGTGAGACCTCGTGCCCTGTGGATAGGGGCGGGGTCATCTTCAAAGAGACCACGCCCATCAGGAGAGGAATGTTTTATCAGAGGATGAAGGTGATCAGTCAAAGGAAGTTTGTATTGATTTCTAGTGATCTAAGGGGACAAGTGGAGCCAAACCATGCCAGCAGAATAAATAAATGCCCCCTCTAGCCAACATCATTCATTCATTCATCTTTAGTAAGCACTTTCTGTCAGCTTCATGGTAGATCTGTAGTGTATCCAAGGAACACTGGCTGCATCGCAGCCCGCAGACACCACTTTTTCCCTTTAATTTGTCACTTGTCTGTATGTTAAGTAATGCATTGCAGCTATCATGATTAATACCATTATATAACAGTCCACTAATTTGATTGGACAAGCAGCATTCCAAGACTGTTGATATTTACTATAGCATCACTGGTGCATTTCACACTTTGTGTCACTCTGCTTGTCTGTGTTGGCTACAAACAAATTCATTGCATTAGTAGTCATTTCTGTACAATAGTTTGTCAGTCAGTCTGTGTGTTGGCATGGCAACACGCAACACTATCCAGCTGTGGGTTCTATTTTTATTTTTGTTGACAGAGCAAAAATATACTAAATATGTGGCCATATTGTGTCTGAAATGTCAGTTGCCACTCAGTATTAATTTCTTGTTTATAGAACTTTTGTATAAAAGAAATGTCATACTCACAATCGTGCTGTTGTACTGAATATTTTACCTGCAGCTGAATCATAGCCATGCTGATATTCAGCACTCTTGCCCAGACGATATCGCTTTAGTAAATGAACAGTTTTGCATCACTATTGTTATGACAAGCATGACAGCACATGACTTTCATGTTTATGATATAGGTATGCTAGCCATTTGAAGCAGGGTTTTAAAAAAGTAAACATAAATGCTTATCTAATATTACATTATTGTGATATTTGTTGTGGTTCTCTAAAAGTTTTATATTTACCTATGCTTGATTTGTATATTTGTATATTTGATATTAAGTATATTAAGTGTATTAAGTGTATTTCCAAACACTTAATATACATGGAATTCTTATATTTATATACTGCACACAATCATGAAATGAAGTCCTGAATGTGTTTACAAGAGTGGCCATAATTAAGATTATCGCGCTGGGCAATATGACTTCGATTTGATGTCGATATTATGATGCATTATATCACAATACAATTTTTTTCATGGGTAAAATCTATATTTTTAACCAGTCATTTCATTTTTCCTCTTTTTGTAAAGAGTAAATACAAAAATATCTGAATTATTAAATGTGCCTAAATGTTGTGATACATATTGTGTAATGGTAAATCTCTTCAAATATCACAATATAATATGTAGGTCATATCACAATGGACAAATTTAAAACTTGAGTCTGTTGAGTTTTCCAGCAAATTCAATAAGTGTAGTCTTTATTTATTTATTTCTGTCATTTAAGCATTTCTCTGTTGGACATAATGTGCACGACAAATCAGATTCGAGCCAGTCACTTGCATGTTGAAATTGTATCACTCAAGACTGAAACATTTATAACTGGAATAAAGATTTTGTTCAATTTTATTATCAAATTTAGGTCATTTAAAGGCACAAAAGTCACCATTTATATAGAAATATGATGTTCGTGTCAAATTGATTTATTAGCCAAAAAGCATCATAGAGCTACAGAAGGTTAAAAAAATTCCCCCATCAAGCCACAGTTAAAATAAATAGCTTGACAAAAACCCATGTGGGCTGAACGATCAAAAGGACAGCGTGACCTTCCACATTCACAGCAGCAGAACAGAGTAACATCTCTCACACACACATAGCATGGACGGCTTACACAGCAGCAGTGCATGTGTTCCCAGGAGGTCTGAGCCCAGAGGAGGTGGCAACAGAAACAAGCTCAGCTTCTGCTCGGGAAGAGGCATGTTTCACAGGTGGAAAACACAAAAGATAAATTTGTTTGCATGTTGGGAATAAACACAAGTCTGCACATCTCTCAACCGTGGCTCATGGTGTGGTTTATTCTTAGTAATTTTGGACAACTTTTACAGTCATGTTGGTCTTCTGTATGCATAATAGTTCATTCTGGAGGCCTACAATGTACATGGCACATTGTTCCTGATCTATAATGAATATGCGGATATTGTAATTCCCGCCTCTGACCTGAGTGGGCGGAGTTTGCATGTGCTTCGGGGGTTTCCTCCAGGTACTCCGGTTTCCATCCCAGTCCAAAGACATGCATTCCAAATTGTCCATAGCGTGTGATTGTGCCCTGTGATGGGTTGGCACCCTGTCCAATGTGTCCCCCGAGTCCCTTGGGATTGGCTCCAGGCTTCCTGCAACCCTGTATAGGATCAGCAGTACAGAAAATGGATGGATCGATGGAAAATTATGTTTTATTCAGATTATTTTCTAACCTTGCCTTGCCTGTCTGCCTGCAAATATCATGTTGTGTATGGAGCCAGTGTAACACAGTGGTAAATGCAGTCAGTCTGCCTAAAGATGTTAAAAGTAAATAGCAAGTTAAGTGTGATTTGCCCCAAATTGGGAGATAGCTCCATGCCATAGTGAAATGGACATAAGCCTAATCAATTCAGTTTGTAATCAGATACCGGCTATCAAAATGTGCAGTCACATCATCATCAAAACAAAGAAGAGAGCTTACATACTCTGTACAGATGACAGCAGGCAAAGTTTTAAAGCGTTTAAATGACCTACCAATCAGATATTAATAATAAGGAATTTGTTAAATAACAAAATGGAAACAACAGAATGAATCAGTGAAGATATGAGAAATGAGGTTTGTGTTAAAAGAAAGCTTTTATTTTTCAGAACCGGATAGAAAATGAAAAAACTTGACCGTGTGAAGGGATTTCCCATTCATCTGCTCAACTTGCCATTATCTTCAGCCATTTATGCAATTACAGTTGTCTTGTTTATGAAACAACACTTACCATTGTCATAGTGCAATAGCTAAGTGTAGCGTAATGACACAGAGAAGCACTTACTATGCCCAATACATTGCGGACTGAGGAAGAGCATCAGTTTACTATGATCATGTTACCGTTAGTGATGATGCAGGTTGATAGTAATCGTCTCCGTATTGGCCTGCACTCAGACAGTCTGATGGCTCCAGAGTGTGTTGATGCGATGAAGCAATAGAGAACAATTTCCCTTGTATGTTTGTAAACTAATTACAGGCTTGAAATGGATGGATCCACATGCATGACGAAGAGAGTGTCTCTTCCAATTTTATACACTATTATGTTCACCCACTTGGCTTGAAGATGCAGTATGTAGAACGTTCATATGATGATATTGTAGTGTTTTTTTCTAACTGTTATGCCAATGGTCTGTGTCTACACTGGAGTAATATTTTCCTCCCAGCACAGGACAGGTTCCAGGTTACAAACTAAAGCACCATTCATCATGACTTCCGCTGTACTGGAAAGCTGAGAGGTCTGTAGTCCCTTGAACAAAACATGCCCTTGGTTTTTTAAGCTGATATGTGGTGAGGTAATATGTGGTTTGAGGCCTAAAGGTAAACTCCGTTCTTGTATTCATCATGGATCACAGTCTGGTCAGGAGTCCCTAAGGCCAATAACACAAAAACCTAAGGAAATACCTATAGCAGCAAGACATGAGGAAATCACGTTTAATGACAGCGATTACAAAAACTGGAAAAATTGAAAATGCAATCAGTCACAAATTAAATTATATCTAATAATAAACTAATTTAAAAGTGTTATTATTTAACAAAGAAAAACCTATGTGTCTTTCTGTAAGAGGACATTTATGTAAGATTCATGGAAGTCTTCAATGTCAGCACTTTGTAAATGTCAGTTTTCTAGTTTCTGCAATGGGAAAGACTTTAGGACAGAGACAATTGTGCTTTGAAGTTTCTTAGTAACATGACAAGCTGCTTTTTGTCATATTAACTTCAATAGAGAGAAAAAAAAACAGAGGCTGGTGACATATAGCTGTTCTAATGTAAGTGATAATCATGGATGTTCCACAACAATAAATGTAACTATGAATTGTATATTAATGAGTAATTACTGGTCTGATTCTGTATTAAAATAAAAAATATCGATTCTACAATCTGATCGGCTGAGCCACGTTCAAAGTTTTTGTTAAACTCTCGATATACACACACCTGTGACTGCATCACAATAAATGTATTTTATAAAACTCTACTAGGTTTTGAACCAGTAAATCTTTTACACTTAAGCCATAGTTCTGTCCACAGAATAATTTTTGTTTATTATGTTGCTTAGCAACCAAAGCTTACTGTTAATAGTCTATGTTGCATGGAGGAAGAATTGTTTATTGTGAATATTATTAATAATAAATGTAAATATTTATTAAACATAGGTAAATTATTCATTTTTCACAGGTAAGGGTGTTGTTAGGCATCACTTTACATTGTGCAAAACTTATCTGTGACAAATTTACTGTAACACAAGTACTCTTTTGGCTTATTGCTTTAGTCTGTCTTTTGTTAAGGTTTAGCATTTTTTGGAATAAAATCAACGTCATCTTAGCACCTGAACTTAGGACAATGATGCAACTTCAAGGTCTGAAATAAATGCACACTTTCTGCTGAATACTAAGGAGTCCTTGCACAGCTACTGTAGCAAGACCGGATCAGGGAATCAAATTTTCACTCTAAATGAAGTCTCCTGGAAAGTGGTGTGTTCTTTCAAACAGATTTCATAGCCTACTGAATGATTCTGATTTCAGAAAAATTAAAATTCATGAGCTTAATTGGCATAAAGCAATGCTTCAGGGAGGCAGATTTCAGGCAAAATGTCAGAAGACATAATTAAGAGTTCTGAGATATTTTTTTTTTTCTATTTTTCATACCATTTTCATATTAATCTCAATAATTTTGATTTATATAAAATCGCATGATTGAAAGAGTAGATCAGCCCCTGAGATAAATACATCTTTGATAAGACTATTTGACAGTTTTAGAGTTGCGGGACTAAACTTACCCTCGCTCCACAGGGGCTCAGTTTTGTGAGAGGAATTGGAAATGCAATAACCCATCTGGGCGACTCTAATCAGCTCTGTGTGAATGTGTGTGCTCACATCGGTGGCAAGTGCCTTTCATCCTCTCTGGGTACTGCGAGGTCAATCGCTATCGCTCTCCTCCAGTTCTGCATGAGTCCAAATGGTGAATCTGGCTAGTGTGTAGCAATTGAGGATTTTTGCATTTAATAAAGCTGTCAGGAATGACACAGCCAACTAAGCCTGGGCATGCATGTAACCCAGTACCTCCCTTCTCTCTCACACACTCTGTCACTCTCACTCTCTTGGACAAGTGAGATTATGGAGATGAGGATGGACATTGTTAGGAACTGTTAGACACACCTAACAAAGCTGTTTTGGGCAGGCTCTTAAACAGATATGGCAGCCTTGTCAGATAGAAAAGCATGTTTATTTTCAGTTTTCACTCTTTGAAGTTTTAATAGTCCCCCTCACTGTCTAGTCAAGCTATTGTTCTTTACTGGTTTAGTAAAATTGCCAATTAAACTGAGACAGGGTCTTGAATTACAGTCAAGTTCTGATTATAGAATACATTGTATTTTACAGCTTGTATCAAATTATCTTGATTATCTATAGCCATGGTTCTCAGAGTGGGGTCCAGTGACCGCCAGGGGTTCATAAAGCATATCCAGGGGGTCTGCAATATTTTTCAGTTAGTTACAGCAGTGGAAACCCACTATTGTCAAAGAGTTATTAACTTATTTAACTGGTCATGTGAACTGAATGGGTTTATTCCAGACCTTAGTAACTCAAATATTTACATGCATGCAATCTGCTGTATCAGCAGTATCCATAAATTGCATACTGTCTTCCTGTACAGATATATTGTATTGTATTTTATCTTAATGTATTGCACTGTATTGTATTGTTTTGGATCATATTGTATTGCATACTATTGTATTGTACTATATTGTATTGCACTGTATTGTACTGTATTGTATTGTGTTGCACTGTACTGCATAATATTGTATTGTACTGTATTGTTTTGGACTGCACTGTATTGTATTGTATTGTATTGTATTGTATTGCACTGCATTATATTATATTTTATACCACAGCGCTGTTGAATTCTCAATTCTGATTGGCTGACAGATGTTCTGAGGTGTGCAATTATTTTTCAGTAAATGCACAGCTAAAGTAGCTCCAGTCAGGTCTTGACCGCATTACAGTTCCATATCACTTCACCGAGTTAACTGAACTAACGGAAAAGTTAGTCTACTGTCCACCACAGCACACAGATCTAACAACAAACAAAATGACAGAAATTTTTGATTTAAAGTGAAAAGAAAGTGAAAGTGACATGTGAAGCCAATGTATGGTGACCCATGCTTGGAATTTGTCCTCTGCATTTAACCCATCCAAGTTGGTGCACACACACATTGGAAGTTGTGAGTAGTGAACACACACACACACACACACACACACACTACAAACCGTGAACACAGCCGGAGCAGTGGGCAGCCATTTTTTTTTTTTTTTGCTGCGGCGCCCGGGGAGCAGTTGAGGGTTAAGGGCCTTGCTCAAGTGCCCAACAGTGACAGCTTGGCGGTGCTGGGATTTGAACTCATGACTTTCCGATCAGTAGCCCAACTTCTTAACCACTCTTTGACTCTGGTCTGTTTAATTATTAGAAAATAATGCACACCCCGAGGTGATTTTCTAATAATTCAACAGCCTGTCATCAATTATTCCTTATGTATTGCACTGTATTATATTATATTATATTGTATTACACTGTATTGTATTGCACTGTATTATATTATATTGTATTACACTGTATTGTATTGCACTGTATTATATTATATTGTATTACACTGTATTGTATTGCATTGTATTGTATTGTACTCTTTGGTCAAATTGGTTGTCCTATACTATGTGTGACTGCACCAAAAAGAATTCCTTGTATACCCTGTGTTTGGCGAATAAAAACATTCTTATTCTGATTCTTACCAACCACTTTAATAGGAACACTTTTAACCCTGCTCATTTGTGCAATTTTCCAATCATCCAATCATGTGTCAGCAGTATAAAACACTGAGATACAGGTCAAGAGCTTCACTTAATATTCATGTCTAACATCAGAATGGGGAAAAATCTGATCTCTGTGAATTTGACCATAGTATGGTTGTTGGTGGCAGACAGGCTAGTTTTATTAGTAAACTTTCAGAAATTGCTGGTCTGGGATTTTCAGGCACAGCCGTCTCTACAGTTTACACAAAATTGTGCAAAAAAAAAAAAAACCCAGTGAGCAGCAGTTCGGCAGGCAGAAGCACTTTGTTAAGGAGAGGAGAATAGCAAGACTGGTTTGAGCTGACAAGACAGCTTTAATATATAAAATAAACACTCTTTACAACTGTGTTGAGCAGAAAAACATCTCAGAATGAACATGTTGAACCTTAAGGTAGATGGGCTATAACAGCAGAATACTACATCAGGGTCCACTCCTGTCAGCCAAGAACAGGAATCTGAGGCTACAGTCAGAGGCACAGGCTCACCGAAACTGGACAGTTGAAGATTGGAAAAGCATTGCCTGGTCTTTATCTTCAGCTGTCCCATTTTGGCTCTTGAACAGTATCTGTATGCTTTTATGCATTGTGCTGCTGCTAGATGATTGGCTGATTAGATTGCATGAATGAGCATGTGTACAGGTGTTCCTAATAAAGTGGTCAGTGAGTGTATAATGTCATATGTCAATACTGCCTAGTGGAAAGTAAAAAAAAAGGCTATGTGACTGTAATAAATAACCAATTATTGTCCACATTTAAATAGTGCCTCATATTTATATATTTGAATAATGCTCTTAAAATAAATCTGTACTGGGGGGGTTTGTGGAATTTATTTCACAGTTAAAGAGATCCTTGGCTGCAAAAAGCTTGAGAACCCTTGATTTATAGAATTCTAATGATGAATGTCTGATGAGGCAATTTACTGATCTTATTTTATAAATTATATGCTGGTTGCTCACGTGTGACTTTTTATCCTTATCACAGATTATAATACACCAGAAAAATACACACAACCATATTCATATAAAAATGACACTGTTTCTCTTTCTCTGTGCGGCCCTCCTTTTTAACTATGCAGTCCGTGTTCTGGCGCAGATGCCAGACTTTACGACTGAAGGTTATGTTTGCCTTTTGTAGATCACCCAGCTGCTGGGTTTGACTGCAGCCATCAAGAGAATACACTTGGAGCAGCCGTAAATTAACACCTGCTGAAATCTGCGGCTCCGTGCCCCGACTCACCTAGAATGAAATGACGCTTACTGTATGTTGCATCAGATTCTGCCATGCAGTGCCATACTGAAACCTTCACACAGAGTCAATTCTCGCTGTGTTAATCACGTATACGTGAACAAGACCTTCATGGAAGCCAATTTCAAAAACATTTCATTGCAGAGTGATGTGGTAATTATGAAGTTGGTGTAATTATGACCTCATGTCATCTATTTGCAACCGTTTTGACCCAGCATGATCAACAATACACTTTAGGCAATGATGTGCACCTTCAAATATTCATTGTTCCTGTTAAATAAAAGATTGCTCAGGTTTATATTATGGGATTTTTGAACAAGCCAGCAGTCCTCCACTGTGGAACATATTTAGTAGATAAAATTGTAGAAGAGGTAGAAATGATGCATTCATTTGTAATAAATGGAGTGTATATTTGTATGTGTGAAAGTAGCGTTCAACACACAGTACCGCATCAAGACACCTCTCTGTGCCCTTAAGTCTGCACCATTACTTAAGAGAAAAGCTATTTAACAAAATGCCTGATGAAACAAGTAGCTTTTCATCCTAAACCTGAGGATTTAGCCTGTCTTTGAGTCCCGGACACTGGGGGGCTTTGTAGGAAAAAGCTCTGCCCAATCTGTAGTTATTATCATTCTAGGTACTAATAATTAACCTGAACCTTGTAAAATAGGGGGTAATGTGGTATAATTTTCTGGCTCTAGTAAGGACCCCCCCCCCCCCCCAAAAAAAAAATAAAAATAAAAATAAAAAATAAAAAAAATACTGAGATGATGGAACTTATGAGCATCTGCTACTGTTTATTAAGGCTGAAATTGGACAGTCAGACAAGTGTGTCTCAGTCTAGAATCATGACAGAAAATCATTAGCTGCTTGAAGAAGTATGGGGTCTGATCAGGGTCTTGAATCCCATCTGATCTTAGGAAGCTGAAGCAGCCTGATGTACATGCAGGATGTAGCCAGGTTTGTACTAAACTACATCATGAGTATATTAATGCTAAAAAAAAAATAATAATAATAATCATGTCATATCTACCATCCACATCCATCCTTTCGTATCATGTCATGATTTTTCTAATGACATATGAATAAATGAATATCTATCAAGACAAAGGGGATGCCAGTTTCTTTTTGTAGGCTAAATATAAAGTTTACAGGACATTGTGCATGTATCACAGGCCTAGATTTAATTCATTAGTATTACTATACATATATTTAATCTGTAGCATGAGCACATGCAGTGTGGTACATGAAACCTCACTGTACTTATCCACAGACTTGATTTAACAGATGGTCTGTTTTTCCACCCTCCCATCCTTTTTTGATAAGGAAGATTTGTAGTTCAGACAGCTGGGCTAACCAAACCTACCTTTCCTTCCTAGAAACCCCAGTAAAGTATAGCATTGTTATTAGAGGAATAAATGTGAAATACATGTAAGGTTCTATTAACAGACATCCATAACTAATGCCGTTTTCAAGTGGCACTTTAATGGAGCACATAATTAAGACCGAGAGAAGGAAAGCATGCCGAGCACGCAGTTGTGAAACTTACAATGCAGTGGCTTATTGTAATTGCAAATTAGCTGAATAGCTTTTACTACTTCATGAAATAGGCACATTAAAGCCAGTAGTATTTAGTTACTTGTCTTAGGTATCTACATAAATTAGCATCTAGTTTACAGCTTTATCTACAGCACATTATTTTATATAGTATGCTCCCTTCCCATGAATATGAAAGATTCTTTGTAGGTTTTTTTGTTTTGAATAATTTGACAGACACTTACTGAGTGTCCAACTTCATTATCTCTGTTTGTCCTGCACTGCACATGTTGTGTGTAAGTCCTAATTAGTTAATTAGGGACAGGGCCAGACTCACTGACTTCCTTTCAGATTAATGGACAGCTGATTGACCCCTGACATAAATCATTTGGTTTAGAGGATCAAGGAGCTCAGCAAGGTTCTGCATGTTTCATTTTAACCTTCATATGATTAGGCTTAATACATTTATTAAATTTACTATTCTCTGCAATAGGAAAATATTTCAACAATATACCACTGAGCTCAAGGATGTTTGAAGTGATTTTCTTTTAGCATTAGGGTGCCATAACTTAGCATATGCTTGTAAACCCTACAGAACTTATGACAACAAAAGTAAATTTTCTTTGTTTTTTTCTTTTGTTATGTGAATTGTGTAAAACGCATTGGACTGAAAAACTGCATTTAGTTTGAATTTTTATTTTACATATGATAAAATCAATGTATAAAATCAGGCTAAGTAATAGAAGAAGAAATACAACAATGTAAATACTGTCTTGTTGAGCTAAATAGTTAATAAGTTCATAGTAGGCAGTTGATGAGAGGAGAGTAAATCTTATTTTAATCCATTTAATCCATGAGGGAGATTGCAATGAAGTGCACACAACCAACAAGCTTAACTTATTTTACTTTTGGTGAACAATGTGACACTAGAAATACATTCAAAATGCAACATGGAATGTTCATCACTAAAGTGTTTAAAAAAAAAAAAGCACTGAGGACACTCAGCTGTATCATATATACACGTTTTTTAGCACTAGTACTATTCACCAGTCACTGTTACATTGCCTGTCAATCAGACCCAATACCTTAGTCAGATGTTTTATATTGTTTTTCCCCCTTTAATTTGTAACCTGCCTCTATATTGTTATCTATAAAGTATGTATCTATTATGTGTAAATAAATAAATAAATAAATAAATAAATACTGTATGTATTTACTGTAGTTAAAAATAACTTCAGTGAAAATAAATGGTGCACAAAAAGTGTATTCATACAATAAAAGTAGTGGATTTTTTTTGTTTCATATGCATTTTTTTTTTTTTTTTTTTTTTTTTTGGAACAATACCTTACTTCTACTGATACACTATTTTACTACATATTAACCATAACCACAGCAAACATACAGTACATGTAATAATATATGAATTTATGTTTTGTCTTTAATTTTTTATTTTTTAATTTTTTTTTTTTTTTTACTTATTTGGTCTACAAAACATTGATAGTAATTGTTGATAATTAATGTGATGTACAGTATCTCACAAAACTGAGTACACCCCTCACATTTTTGTAAATATTTTATTATATCTTTTCATGGGACAACACTGACGAAATGACACTTTGCTACAATGTAAAGTAGTGAGTGTACAGCTTGTATAACAGTGTAAATTTGCTGTCCCCTCAAAATAACTCAACACACAGCCATTAATGTCTAAACCACTGGCAACAAAAGTGAGTACACCCCTAAGTGAAAATGTCCAAATTGGGCCCAAAGTGTCAATATTTTGTGTGGCCACCATTATTTACCAGCACTGCCTTAACCCTGTTGGGCATGCAGTTCACCAGACCTTCACAGGTTGCCAGTCCTCTTCCACTCCTCCATGACGACATCACAGAGCTGGTGGATGTTAGAGACCTTGCGCTCCTCCACATTCCGTTTGAGGATGCCCCACAGATGCTCAATAGGGTTTAGGTCTGGAGACATGCTTGGCCAGTCCATCACCTTTACCCTCAGCTTCTTTAGCAAGGCAGTGGTCATCTTGGAGGTGTGTTTGGGGTCATTATCATGTTGGAATACTGCCCTGCAGTCCAGTTCCGAAGGGAGGGGATCATGCTCTGCTTCAGTATGTCACAGTACATGTTGGCATTCATGGTTCCCTCAATGAACTGTAGCTCCCCTGTGCCGGCAGCACTCATGCAGCCCCAGACCATGACACTGCCACCACCATGCTTGACTGTAGGCAAGACACACTTGTCTTTGTACTCCTCACCTGGTTGCCGCCACACCCGCTTGACACAATCTGAACCAAATAAGTTTATCTTGGTCTCATCAGACCACAGGACATGGTTCCAGTAATCCATGTCCTTAGTCTGCTTGTCTTCAGCAAACTGTTTGCGGGCTTTCTTTTGCATCATCTTTAGAAGAGGCTTCCTTCTGGGATGACAGCTATGCAGACTAATTTGATGCAGTGTGCGGCGTATGGTCTGAGCACTGACAGGCTGACCCCCCACCCCTTCAACCTCTGCAGCAATGCTGGGAACACTCATACGTCTATTCTGCAAAGCCAACCTCTGGATATGATGCTGAGCACGTGCACTCAACTTCTTTGGTCGACCATGAAGAGGCCTGTTCTGAGTGGAACCTGTCCTGTTAAACCACTGTATGGTCTTGGCCACCTGCTGCAGCTCAGTTTCAGGGTGTTGGCAATCTTCTTATAGCCTAGGCCATCTTTATGTAGAGCAACAATTATTTTTTTCAGATCCTCAGAGAGTTCTTTGCCATGAGGTGCCATGTTGAACTTCCAGTGACCAGTATGAGAGAGTGTGAGAGTGATAACACCAAACTTAACACACCTGCTCCCCATTCACACCTGAGACCTTGTAACACTAATGAGTCACATGACACCGGGGAGGGAAAATGGCTAATTGAGCCCAATTTGGACATTTTCACTTAGGTGTGTACTTACTTTTGTTGCCAGCGGTTTAGACATTAATGGCTGTGTGTTGAGTTATTTTGAGGGGACAGCAAATTTACACTGTTATACAAGCTGTACACTCACTACTTTACATTGTAGCAAAGTGTCATTTCTTCAGTGTTGTCCGATGAAAAGATAAAATAAAATATTTACAAAATGTGAGGGGTGTACTCACTTTTTTGAGATACTGTATATAAAATGACCAATCCACTGCGGCAAGTCAAAAGTAGACAAATTCTGCAGGGAAGCCTGGCAACACTGCTGGGATGTACTAGATACCAGAGATCTGAGTTGCAGATATGTTCTTGCATTTTAATTGTGGCTGATTCAATGCAGACCATACAATCGCCATATGTTTGTGTTTCTGTTATCATTAACTGCAAGAGGGATAATTGTAAGTTGTAACAGATACTTTTAAAAAATATATATATTTCATGTTCTTATGAAAGAACGATTCTGGCACAACAATCCATGCTTATACAGTACATGGTGCTACTAATATTTTTATGCGTTTAATTCAGTAAAAAAGAAAAACATCTGTATAGACAAACTTAACACACTGCAGTCAAGGTCTTTCCATAAGAACATAGAAATGCGGTCTCAGAGAGTTTCATGGAAGAGTTTCAAAGGAGTCTCTGACTGCTCTTGTTTTCATGTCTGATCAGAAGATCAATGTAACAATGAAGATATCAATCAGCATTATTCACTATTGCAACACTGCCAGGCTCTTTGTAATGAAGAAAAAAAAAAAATCCAGCAATGGCAAGTGACCAGTTGTTTCAGTCTTGTTAAAGTTCAAGAAAAGAAGAATCAAGGATCATTGAAACAGTGTGACTGTGACATAAGGGAGTTCAGTGGAGTTCACAGAGCAAACATAAATGCTGGACCTTTTACTAGTTGCACTACTGTAGCTTTTTGTTTAAAGAAATTTTACCATTTAGCTTTGTAAAGTAAGAACAACACAATTAACCAGGTGTCCCTGAATTCATTACTGTATAAAAAATGTAAAGCTGTATGTTCTGGAAAGGTATCAGTCAGGGTTTGGTTATTAAAAATATCTAAAACTTTAAATATCCCACAGAGCACCATTAAATCCATTATTAAAAAAGAAAAAAAATATGGCACAACAGCGACACTGCCTAGAGGAGGCTGTCCACCAAAATCAATCACTGCAATTATGGAATTAGTTAGAGAAGCAAATACGAGGCCAAGGATAACTTTGAAGGAGCTGGAGAGCTCCATGGCTGAAGCTGTTCACAGAACAACCATAATCCAGATTCTCCACAAACCTGGGCTTTATGGAAGAGTGGCAAGAAGAAAAAGCCATATAAGTTCCCATTTGGAATTTGTCAAAGGGGAAAAACTTCATTCATCTAACAAGACTAAAATCAAATTAGAAACCCAACTCTGTTCATCAACCTGAAAACACATTCCCCACAATGAAGTGGTGATAACATCATGTTGAGAGTAACCCTTGGCCTTTTGGTTGCTCCTCTGACCAATGTCCTCCTTACCTGGTCACTGACTTCAATTTTTTTTTTTTTTCGCACTATGCTCAAAGGGATATTTTTTATACCCAAACCCTGATTGATATTTTTCCAAAACTTTTGACCTATACTTTTGATAGCTCCTTGGGCTTCATGATCACATGACACTTTAATTGCACACAGTTGGACTCCATTCAGCTAATTATTATATGTGACGGCAACCAAAATTAATTTATGGGTTTCACAGCAAAGAGGGAGAACACGTATGCAATCACATCTTTTTTTTTCTAATTTTTTTAATTGTAAATAATTTTACAGAATATATTGATTTTCCCCCACCACTTCAATATTATGGTCTATTTTGTGTAGATTCATGACATAAAATCCCAATTAAGCCCATTTCAGTTCCAGTTTGTAACTACAAAATATGAGAACGTTTCAGGGGGGTGAATATTGCATATACAGATTTCCATGTCAGTTACAACCCATTGTTTTTTTCAACAGCACATTGCTGCATACCAATCTCAACTGCTCCACTGCTAATCATTAGTGGCAGCACTACTATAGCTGCCTACAGGGAGCCTTCACTCTGCCTCTGACCCTGTGGACATAGAATCTGTTATGGCAACATGGCTTCACAGCTTCACGATTACCGAACCTTAAGGTTATTTTTTAACCAAATCTATTCTATTTTTACTTTATTTGTATGAAATCCAATAACATTATTTGCAACATTTTTAGCATGGTTCACCCTAGTCCAAGTTTTCTGACAAATCCAATCCATATTTTCATGATATCACAGTCTCATTCTGCTTGAGCAGGAATTTGTTATCCAGGTTCAAATGTATGTTGAATCTACACTATCACTAACTGTCACAGTTTGAAAGCAAAATTGTACCAGAAAGCTTAACGTCATTTGTTTAAAAAGGAAATTACACAGATTAACAATACCTTTTAAAGCAAGTATGAAAAGATTCTTGCTTTAAATAAGTTTTTGAGTGAGTAAACTTAAGACAACAAACATGCCATAGTAGATAAGTTTCTTTTGTGGTAAGAGTAAATTTAATGTTTGTCTGAACTGTTCCTTCAACCCTGGTAACAACATGGAGACTTCTATTTATTTATTTATTTATTTTTACAACTAAATATATTGACTCCCCCAGGGTATAGGTCTATCTATTTATCCCAACCATGATTGAATGAGAAAGCAGGAGCTCTAGCTGTTGTCTATCATTGTTGTTTAAATGTCAGAGCTGTTTCTCATGATGTTATATCCTTGGAATACATGGCACAGAAACATGTCTTGGCTAATAGATTTCAGGTAAATGGAAAAAAATGATACATTTCAGAAAATATTAATTTTATGCAAAAAAGGATACTTTAGATATGAGCATTTTGTTGCCAATCAGCAAAATTTTAGGATTGCCCATTAATATTCATGTAGATCTTTAGAGTGGTGAAGAGGAAATTAATGCCTACACTATATGGCCAAAAGTTTGTGGACACCTGGCCGTCACACCAATATATAGTCCTTCCTCCAAATTGTTGCCACAAATTATGCAGGATTATGATTTTACCTTCACTGGAACTAAGAGGCCCAAACATGTTCCAGCATGACAATGCCCCTGTGCACAAAGTGAGTTCCATGAAGACATGGTTTGCCAAGGTTGGAGTAGACGAACTCAAATGGCCTGCACAGTGCCTTGACCTCAACCCCACTGAACACCTTTGGGATGAACTGGAACACCAGGCCTTCTCACCTAACATAAGTGACCTCTCTAATGCTCTTGTGGCTAAATGAGTACAAATACCCACAGCCACGCTCCAAAATCTAGTGGTAAGCCTTCCCAGAAGAGTTGAGGTTACTATAATAGCAAAGTAGGACTAAATCTGGAATGGGATGCTCAAAAAGCACATATGAATGTGATGGTCAGGTGTCCGCAAACTTTTGGCCATATAGTGTATGTCTGAATTTTATCAGCATAGCAATGACATACAAACAGAGGAAAGACAGGGAAGAAGTATATTTCATTCAGTAGTAATTAAATATACCCTGAGATCAAGAAGGGTGAACATGCTAAGAGAATCAGCTACAGCAGAAAGCTGTAGGTCATAGTAGGTCATAAAACAGTTCTTGAAAGAGCATAAAAAGAGCATTGGAGGAGTTTGTTTATGGTTCAGAGTGAAGATCTGCCAACATATATGCCAACAGTTACTTCCCACAGGCCATTAGACTCCTCAGCAGATCTGCCTGAGGGCTTCAGTTCATTTCATTTCATTCTGATTCCCCTCTTTCCTTTACCCAGAGCACTCAGTCACTTTACAAGAGACATTATATTTATGAAATCCACACTCACAAGCCACTCTAGATGTTTAAATGTTTAGATGTTACTGCTGCTGAGGACTATTAACAGTTTGCATTATCAAAACTAGGGATGCATCAATACCATTTTCTTTTTTCAAACCAAGTATGAGGACATTTTTTTCTGGTACTTATCTATACCAATACTGAAACTGATACTAAATAAGTAAGCTACTTGGTGTTAATCACGGGCATCACAGAACATTTTATTAAGCTCTGTTTATGTTCTTTGCTACGATATGTCTCTATGAACTCCTCGTGTTGAACTGTATGTTTAAGATGCTATTGCATTTAAACACTTTAATAGGGAGCATGAGGGCAGCCAAAGTGAGTTTGCAGAGCAGTATCAGCGAGTGTGGCAATTAAAATTGAGCGCAAGGTGCTATAAATTGCACTTTGACTCTAGACCCTTGCGAGGGATGGAAAAGGGTGTGCGTGTGTCTCAGAGCTCAGTGCTCGCAGAACTAAATTGCTTTCACTTGTGATAGGTTCTCTGGATGCTCTCTTCCCTGCTCCACACTCACAAATACCTTTCACACAATTCATGGCAACTTATGCTTATTTTTAATGACCATACTCACTGACCTCTCGTACTCTAATGTCATATGTTTATGACATTTGGCAGACACCCTTATCCAGAATGACTTACATTTATCTCATATATATACACCTAAGCAGTTAAGGGTTAAGGGCCTTGCTCAAGAGCCCAGCAGTGTCAGCTAGATAGTGCTGGAATTTGAGCTCACAACCTTCCGATAGAAGTCCAATGTCTTAATCAATGAGCTACCACCACCACGTGTCTTAACTTCATGTCTTAACCACTGAGCTACCACCACCACAGCATACGATGTTTTATCATGTTACTTGTAATGTAGAAAGATGCTGTAGTTCCTCCTCTTGATATTTTCACAGAGCACAGTTTGTAGTCTGTTTGTTTTGCTTTGATCATTAATCATATTATACAGTACATCCAGATTGCTGTTATTTCATGTCATCTGTTCATTGCTGCAGTAAAGGTCACTAGGCTTATGTCATATACTGTAGTATCACATGATATAACATGCTGGTATCAGAGCATTTTTTACAAGTAGAAATAAATGAGCATGGTATTGCATTGATACCTGATACTGGTATCTGTAACAATGTATCCCTAATTGTATTTATGGTGCTCTTTCATGTTAAACATTACATTACATGACATTACATACATAACATTACATCTGTCTGTGATTAGATGAATGACAATAAATCCTACTTGACGAGCATATATGATAAAGAAGCAGAAGGTAGAACAGAGAACATAAAGGTCATTCCTTCACTCAGGAATGTGCTTATTGTAAAGCAGATAGTAAACAGTGAGGCATATATCTCTTATTTAACAGCAAGTGATTTTTTTTTTAATGAGTTCAGGGCAGAATCATGGAGAAAAGCGAGTATCTCAGACCAGCCTGGTCTTTAGAGTGGCATAATAATCACGTTATTCAATCATTATGTTAGCAGTAGTATCACTGTAGAGGTAATCCAGGCCATCAGGACAGGAGAGCTCAGAGAAAAAAAGAGAAAATAAGTCCGGATCAATAGCACAAGAAGTGTTTTTTTCCCCAGAAGTAAGAATACAGGAGTAAGAAGTAAGAAGTAAGGAGTACATTTAAAATGAATTTATGATCAGAAATGCCATTTAAAAAAAAATAGCATAAATACAGTATTTCTGACTACAATAAAACAAAATGAATCAAATATGTGGCCATGGATATGAGTGGAAAAATCTATATACTATAGAAGGCTCAATCATTCTAGTAAAAATGCTGTATATAAACACAGCAGCTAGTGTCCACAACATGTTTAAAATGAAAATTGTCTCCATCTTGTTGCCAGGTGTCAAGGAATCATTTGGTCAAAACTGAAATCTACACACTTTCCCTCTTACCTGAAGATGTAATCAATCATCCAAGACATGTTCAGACAACCAAGACATGAAGCTAACAAAGGGAAGCTTATAGCTGCCATTTTCACAAGTTCACATTCTCAAACCATGTTGAGTTGTTCAGTATCTGTCAGTAACACTGCTGTCTGGAACTCTATCGTAGTCTGTTATATATATAAAAAGGCCAAAAGTACATCACAATACTAAAATAGAAGGAGCAGTGTTGTTGAACCTGGAATCACTTTCTTTGGTGAGTAAAGCACCAGACTCATGTTGGACATGTGGATTTTAGATTTCCAACATACAGTAAAACAGATAACCATTGATATTTTCTTTGGTTCTGTGATGTAATTCTGACTGAAACAAGGCCATGGTTTTCTCTCTAACATATGTTGCCCTCTTCCAGAGGTTTATGGAGATAGCTAAAAATGAGAAGACATTAAATAATTGTATTATGATGGAAGGTTTTGTTTCTAATTGATTCAGTATTTGGTACTGATAGGTTGTGTATAATATGAACATAACTCAAACTAAGGCAGAATTGTATGTTCAATCATTTGGATGATAATATTCTTCCAATTTAATTAGTATATTTAGTTTTTTAATACAAACATTCTGCAAGTTAATGAACCTGTTTATGTACAGAACCAAGTTCTATATTTTGAGGTTAGTGTGTGATGATTAGGCAGTAATGAATGAAGTTTGCATGATGCTAAACTACAGGCTATAAGCTTTTCATACTTGTTTGCTATTTTAGCCTCAGGGCTCCAGTACAAAGCTAAAGAAGGCATCAAATATTTGCATGACTGATATCAGATGTGAGTCCTTGAGAGAGGAAAACAGCCAATTGATCTTGCTTGAATCTAGTTTATCCAGTTATTTGTCCAGATAGCAGGGATAGAAAGCTTTTGAAACAGAGTGAAAAGAATGGAATGGCTTAGACTGGAGCTTATATCCGTAATGACCAGCAAGGCCAAATGAGTGAGAGAAGTTAAATGGAGCAGAGACAAGTGGGAGAGTTCACTTACAGAGTATGTAATCTGCTTTGGAGAATAATAGAAAAACACTTCACATATGAGGAAAAATTAACAGATGATAAGTGTGAATTAGACATGAAATAATTGTAGCTACAGTGTAGGTGAAGTGAAGGCAGATGATTCCCATGGACGTCAAACTTTAAGAAAGCCCCTAAAGGCTGATCAAGTCCAATATCAAAATGCAGGAAGCCTTCTGAAAGCACTGTGTATAAGCAATGTGCATCACAGCAGCATCGCAGGAAGTACCCCTGTCTTGTTATCATCTTACTGACTTGCTCAAGTTGGTTACAATGAATGCACGAGTGCATCTGTCAAAATGAAGAGGACTTACCTATTAGGAAGTCGAAACCGGAAGAGAAAACAGGAAGAGGAGAAAGAGTGGAAGCAGGATAATGATAAGCAGTAAAGTTGATGATAATTCAAGATGACAGCTGTAAACACCTAGAGGAATTGGCACTCTGCCTTATTATTAATTTATATTTAAAAGTAGAATTCATTATTTTGCCCATGTTTTCCTTTTAACTCAACTTTCTGGAGTCTATAAAAATATAGTGTTAAAAAACTTAAACATTAGCAAAGGTTCTGTTTTTGACCTGCGCACCTTCTATTTAGTAAGCTGACACAATTTAACACCTTTATTTGCAAGCAGTTATCCTAAGAGTATATTTAACTGTTGTTTTGGAGCTCATTTTCCTGGAAAATGCATCTGTCTAGACTAGCCTTAATTAGAGATACAGTCAAAAAGTTTGCATACCCAAATGAGACACAGACACATAGTTTATAGTAACAGGACATTTTATGTGTTTCACAGGTGTCCCTTTTTTCCTTATTATCACAAGTAAGAAAAAATGGTGAAATGTTGGTGTTATATAGGTGTTCCTGCTAAAGTGGCCAGTGAGTGTGTATATACTATAACATGTTTGTTGGTGCCAGATGGGCTGGTTTAAGTATTTCAGAAACTGCTTATCTCATTGGATTTTCACATACAACTGTCTCTAGAGTTTAAGATTGTGCAGTTGAAAATTGGAAAAATACCAGGCAATCTTCAGCTGTCCGGTTTCAGTGAGCCTGTGCCTTTTGTGCCACATTATTGTATCATGTGGTCTTTTGTTGTTGTAGCCCATTGAGGATGAACGAGTTGTGCGTTCGGAGATGCTCAGCACGGTTGCAAAGAGTGGTTACAGTGCAAAAAACTGATATCTTAGCAAGTGAAAATATCATTAATATGGGCAAATATATTTAATATTTCTTATTATGAGATTATTATCAAATCAAATACTTAAATTGTTCAGCCTGGTTTTAGGTGCTTTAATCATTTCAAGCTTTAATTTTCTCATTCTATTGTCAGATATTTTTGCTTCTTTTTAGAAATAAATGCTTAAAATTAGAAAGATTATCTGCCATTAGAACAAGATGATTTCAAGCATCAAATGAGCACAAATGTCCTATAGAAACACGTTTAATAATACTATATGTGGTTTATTGTAATCTTGTAATAGGAAAAACTAGATATATTTGACTGTATTCAAGAGATTTTCACTTGTTAAGATGTCATTTTTGCAGTGTATTTGAGTTTCCATAAACTTCCAATCAGCTCGAATCTTCCTGTCAGGTCGAACAAGGTGTTTCCACAGGCAGAAGGTTTTTGTTTTATTTTATTTTTTTGTTTTCTGCACCATTCTGTGGAAACTCTAGATTTCTGAAATACTCAAACCTGTGTGGCATCAACAACCATGCCACTGGCAAAGTCACTGAGATCACATTTTCCCCTGTTCTGATGGTTGATGTGGACATTAACTGAAGCTCTTCACCTGCATGATTTTATGCACTGTGCTGCTGCCACATTGTCTGATTAGATAACTGCATGAATAAAACAGAGGTGCAGGTGTTCCTATTAAAGTGGCCGGTGAATGTATATATATTTGAACGTTTGAACATTTGTTAATGTCTGCCTTCTTAAAATCAGGAATCAGGTCTGGACCCTGAAGAAGTACTCTTTTAACTCTTTTAATACTGATTTTGATGATTTAATAGGAATTTTTGGGTAAGATAGCAATGACCACTGGTTAAAAAAGTGAAATCACCCAATGCATTCTTTGCTTGTTTCTTTCTTTCTTTCTTTATCAAGCACCATAATTGATTTTGTTGTATTAAACGCATGCATTCGTCTCTGCCGAGTCTAAGCGCAACCTTCAAGTCCGCGTCCTCGACTGTCTCCTGTCACCCGCGCGCTCACTGTTGTCTTTATTTATCACGCGAGCCAATGCTGGAAGTGCGCGCGCTGCTCTGCTCCGCCCCCGCGCGCGGCGTCTGACAGCTCGCGAGCTTCACACGCGCACACGCACACACACACACACGCACGAGCCGCGGCGCTCAGCACTTCAGCGTTTCTTTCCCCAGCTCCCAGACTGGCGCGCCGCTCAAATGCGAGTTTATTTCGCCGTAATTACCGGTAACGACTCTAATGTCTTCGGCACGGACTGTGGGACGGATTTAGTACTGAGCCTGAATTTCAGTACAGTCATTTGAAAGGATTCCCCCCCCCTCCATCAACCTCAGTCATTTAGACGAGTATGGTTTCGCGGTGGAGTTGTGTCTCTATAAAAATAACATGCCTTTTCTTTTTCGGCTTTGCTGTTTTTGCCACACAGGGGGCCCCCAGCAACGAAGGTAAGAAGAATATTTGACGAATTTGATTAGAATTCAGTGAATTTGGTGTAATGTTATTTGAGAGTCAATGGGAAAAAAGTACCTCAGAGTACCTTAGTGTGGCTTTTTGGACCAGAAACGTTAGCCTAGCCGTAATTGGGATGGCTCGCCAGCGCTCTCTTAGTCTCATTAGCATTAATGTAGCCTACCTGTTATAAGAAGTGATCATTTCTTATGCTTCTTTTGTTATTCTGTAATTTCACTGACGTGACAAATTGTTACAGTGACACGGTGTTAGCTACATTTTGTCTGGAAAACGCTCCACATTCACATCCGTTCAGTGCTGAATTTGAAAAATTGTAAAACACAAAAATGTTTAAAGAAGCTAGAATAAATGTACACAACCCCGTCCGAAAAAAAGTTCGTCACCACGTGTCGTGGTCCAACCTATAGATCTGAGCACACTCTCAGGAAAAAACAACAACGGTACTATTCCTTGAAGTAGCCTGAAGAGAACACCTTTTTATTTTTTTATTTTTTTTTATACACCTTTTGTACCATAGAGAGTTTTTATTTACCTAGAAATATGCATTGCAAGGTAATTACAGTCCAATGATGTACCATAAATCTTTTCAAAAGGCACACAATGTCCAGATACATATTAAAGGTGCAAAAAGACAACGACAAGGAAAGGTTCAGTTTAGTACCCTTTCCCCCCCTGAGAATATAAGATGTCCTTAAATTCCCACTAATCCAGGCAGCAGACATAACAAGCTCCAAGTTCAAAGATTTAAAGGTTAATTTGGAGTAAACTATATAATCTACAGTATATTATCAGGATGCTATCAGTATGATCCTACTCTCTCTCTCTCTCTCTCTCTCTCTCTCTCTCTCTCTCTCTCTCTCTCTCAAATTGCTCCACATCATGATATGCCTCACCATATATTATGTTACAACAGTCTCGTAAACCTATGATGTGTCACATGCACGATTACCCCGTCTCCATTTTGCCAAAATGTTTGTCATCATAATTTAGGATCATTCCAACACCACGATTTATCAATCCACCTACAGAAACCCGATCAGATATGCGGTATTATTGCAATAACGATTGACAAATGTTATGTTGTGCATGGCTAGACTATGACTTAAAAAAAGAAACTTAAAATTAAATTAGAAAAAGTCCTACAGCTCCAGGTTGCAACAAGAAAAAAATTAAAAAGGTAGAGTTTGTTATAGTAGAGTATGTCTGGGTTTCTGTGTGTGTGTGTGTGTGCGTGTGTGTGTGTGTGTGTGTGTGAGAGAATGTTTCTTTTTTTTTTTTTTTTAAATTTTGGTGGGGACCAAATGTCCCCACAAGGATAGAACTAAATGACAGTTTGTTTTAGTTTGGCTTTTTTTCAGTGCAGCTTGTTTCGTTTTGGTTACTGAAGTTAAAGTTAGGGTTATAGGCATAGTGTTAATTAGGTGCGTTAATAATTATGTAAGTGGAAGGTACTGGCAAGGATAGTAAGACCTTGTGTGTGTGTGTGTGTGTGTGTGTGTGTGTGTGTGTGTGTGTGCACTTAATGGCGTGGTCACTGACGGTGGCAGGCGAGGACAGCACTACTTACATTCCCATAATAGATATAATAATATCCCAGATGTTGTTAAATTAGGTGTATTCACAGCTGTACATATTTTTTTCTCATCGACTTCTGAGCATTCTGAAAAAGTAGAGCTCTGTGTCTGTTCACATTGCTGCCTTTGTTCCCTGGGCATCTAAGATTGTTTTGTGTCTGCTCGTCTCTGTAGATAGACGAGTGACTACTTTGTGTGAGTGCTCTCTCTTTCCCCCTCTCTCTCTCTCTCTCTCTCTCTCTCTCTCTCTCTCTCTCTCTTTCTCTTTCTGTCTGTCTTTGATCCTATACACTTGGTGATCCCATCAAAACATGTTGCATCAGATATTTGCATCAAAACTGTGAACGAAAAACCAGTGTGTGATGTGCTGTTTGCAATTCGAGATCAAAATCTAAAATCCAGAGTGTCCATTACAAAAATACATCTCGCATACAAGCCTACTTTCTGATAAGAATTTCGCAAAAACAAAGACTAGAAATGAACTGGCAGAATGTTACACGGGTACAAATGTACTGATATTTGGGGCCTAAAATAAAGTCAACAGTATCTTTCATGAGAATCCAAAGTCAGTGAATTGAGTTGGAAAAAGTGTGTCTGGAAGTCAGGAAATGGCAGTGAGCAATAAGCCCTCTCAAGAGATGAAACAAAGGTGAAGAAGGAACGCCATTCAGGTTTGTCAGCATGTAACAGACACACCGACATCTCCGCATCTCTGCATCAATTTCCGCATCGCACAAATACACAGTAGTCATTTGTACCCTCAGTTCTTCAGCATTGCAGTGTTTTAAACCGACACAAAACACACAAAGCACAGCCACTCACCACGCCAAGTGCCAGCCATTCCTGTTTAATTATAATTGATGTGCTCTAATTTGTCATTCAGTCCAAGTGCTTTCACGCTGTCATATAGAATATGTAAATTGTTCAGATGACTGCTTGGAGTGAGCATATGGATGGTGCATGACAGGTACGTGGAGTGTGTGATTGATTGCTGCCGACGGTGGCACAATGAATCGTGGAGCAGCGTGGGGGCACCAGACGGCTCCGTGCCTCCATCGGCACTCACAAAGGCAAGGCACACGAGGAAAGATAAAAGTCACAATTCCTTAACCCTGGCAGAATTTTAATACACTGGCCAAACACCGACCCCTGCTCTAATCTTCTATGCAGATTAAAGAGTTTTCATTTTTCTTTTTCCAGGCAGGTCAAACCTTTCTGACTCTTTTGTCTCTGCTCTTTTGTTTGAACTCTCTGTCTTCTTTTTTTGTCCTTGAATTATAAGCATGTTTTTTTCTTGTTAGGTCATGATCACTGGCTCTATTTGTCTCTTACATGATAGCCTGTCACACAATAGCACCCTTTTATCATTCAGTTAAAGAACAATGTCAGGAAAGAGCACACTGGACGTTTTATCCCCCCCTCTGTATTTGCCGTAGGACGGACATAACCTTAGAACATGATCTAGTTCAGCAGTTTATACTTTATACTTTTTGTCCTAATTAGATTTACGGGATTCTCCCCAGGATATATTTCATCTTAAGTAGAACAATGTACACCGATATCTGTCATTCAAGTGGAACTTGAAACCCAGATTAATTGTCATGAATAGAATGTGACGCTGTAGTGAAGGAACGACTCTTTTCTATCAACCCCATGATGAATGTGTGCTTTATGTTTTCTGTGTCTAGTTTTGTTAATGAATTTCTGAAAAACTGAACCCTGTTCTTCGATCCGGATCGCCATCTGGAAAAGTGCCGCACTCCTTTCACTGTCACTGTCATTTTCTAATATTGGCTAGGCATTTTTTATTGAGCTGCTGCACGGTTTTATAACGCTGCCTGCTGTTGCCTGTAAATGGTTTCAGACATGCTAAATGGGGCTGCCACGTAACATCTGATTAAAGTCCAATTCACTGATGATCCGACAGACTCTAAAGGTCATCTAATTAGCGCTAGCCCTATTCGTTTGTAGAATCCTCCAGCTGTAGCCAAAGCATTGTAATTCAAAGGTGATGTGAAGATGACACAGTGTTATTTAGTCACATTTGTCCATGAAGAGCATACATACCGCACGTGATTGTGTCATACCCAGTTGAAAGATATTAATGAAATGAACGAGTAATGAAGCGTTAATTTCAAGAAATGGATTTATAATGAAGTTAACACAATATACACCGACTTTTAATAGATTAATGCACTCTCTTGCATTAATGCTAACTCTTTTCTGCAATGTGTTGTATAGCTGTAACACTATCACTGTGTACTCTGAAAGCCTGCAGTATCCTAATAACATGCCTCTCTCCTGTGTCCTGCTCTCCCACAGTGAACCTGCTGGACTCACGCTCTATAATGGGTGACCTCGGATGGATAGCCTACCCGAAGAACGGGGTGAGTTATACACTCCCTCACTCCCGAACACTGCATTAAGATTGGGTCCAGGATAACATCTCAAGGTCTCACAATTCCCTTGAGTGTGGCAAAGACAGATTCAAAGTGAAAAATAATAGAACACGAACACATCAGAGACACGGGGAGAGAGAGAGAGAGAGATTTATTTTTCTTAAAGGGAAAGACACTACTCTTTGTTCTAATTTCATAGATAAACTATGAATGTAATCAAAGCTGAATAATTAGGGGAGGTTGTATAGAGGATTTTTTTAATAACCAATTAGATTTTGAAACTTGTGGAATAGTCAAGTGAATGAAACAATTGCAAAGTGAAGAGTGAAATTTATTTTGGAAAATACTGTATATCACATACATTTTTTCTCTGTATAAAAGTAATAGATTGCTGCAAGGTCAAGATACTGATTTGACTGAAACATACCAAGTTGCTTCCAGACTAAAGCCCACACATATAAGGATAATTTTAAAATTTTGGTTAGATTTAGTTAATAAACAAACAAAAAAAAAAAAAAATGAAAAAAACACAAAATTATTTAAATACCTCCATCTACATGATGGTGAAAAAACAATATGAGAAGCACGTACATGAGCACACCAGTCCAGTGATAGTGTCTTATAAACTGTCATGTCAAACACCTCAATAATAAACATTAAGAGCTGCATATTGAGCAGTAGAGAAGGCAAAACGTTGAAAAAACACCAATATGGTTGAAACTTTCTACACTCTCTAGGAAGTTCCATGTGTGCTCTGATGATGAGGTGAGACTACTGCTTAGGATTACACTTGAATACAAAGTCAACGAGACCAAAGTGTTATCCGAAATCTCTGTTCACAGTGTGGTTAGAAGTACCTTACAGTGTAGCTCATACTCTGGCATCTCTGGGTGAGCGTGTAATAATGAAACAAAGTGTAATTAAATTGCAGACATGTTATCAAATAAGAAATTATGGACTACAAAGTAAGAGCCTGGTCAACAGCAATGATAAACAGTCTATCACAGTCATAACCACAGTGGGCATACGCAGGTTGATCAGTGTTTGCAAAACCATACACGTACACGAAAACAGTAAGAATTGAGTTTTTTAAAAGCTTTGTGTTTAGTGACCCAAAAAGGCATTTTTGTGTGGAGGCCAAAACTCAGACAGAAAAAAGAGTTTTCAGATATATCAGTATACTTGCGGATGGGGCTGTAAGCTACGAGATGAGAACATCACATTTTCGGCTCATGAGCCATTCATGGTTAGTGAGTAACAGACAAGCTTTAATTCACAGTAAAACAAAGGACATCATCAACGCAACATCTGATCATAATGACATCACCATTTGCCCATATCCTGGTGTGATGGTACAGTTCATTAACAAAGCATTGCATATGATTATGTGTGGGGCCATCTGTTAGAGTAGTGTGTGTGTGTGTGTGTGTGTGTGTGTGTGTGTGTGTGTGTGTGTGTGTGTGTGTGTGTGTGTGTGTTTACTATATCCACTCACAGTCAGAATGCGTAAGAGAAAATTGCATGCCGAGACTCATATTTAAACACTCTACGATATGAAAAGCCGCTTGCCTTATGTTTAGATCACGTCTCTGTTTTCACTCAGATTAGCTACTTCCACGAGTATTGTGAATCATCTGCACGTTGTGTGAACGTTAACCCACCGCTGTCTGTGCATGCAGCAGTAGCTGACCCCGGGGGTGCTCAGTGGCCTTTGTGTGTGTGCCAAGCCTGTAGTCGCTGTTGACAGTGCGCAGTCACGGCTCAATTCAGCTTCCCGTTGTGAAGTGAAGGGAGAACTCGAGCATTGTGTTTACCTGCACCTGCCCTCGGCTGCAACAATGCAGCCCAACAATAAGCTCTTAACTCTCCTGGCACACGTGGTGTGGAAATGAATATTCAGATAGCAAGACAAATATCCTCGCCTGATATCAAGCTCGTTGCTCTGGGGGAGAAATAAATCTGTGCCAAATAAAAGGCAGCTTTTTAAGTCACTCTTGGTGGTAAATAATACAAAGCTGTACAGCTGTAGTGTTTTAATTATATATCTCTAGAGTTTTCTCCAGAATGAAGTGATAATTTAAAAAAAATATGATTTATTATTTTACCTTGTTAGTTCATGGGTCATATTGCACTGAATACATCACTGTTACTGTCATTTAAAATACAAAATTCTTGTTTTGCTAATCTTCACCATCAAACTTCAGTGATTTCCCCGCCTCTGATTTTTGAGAAGCGTCTGGGAAAAAATAACATTAAGTAACAGCATTGTTCTGTTCCACCCCAAATCTCCCCCCACCAACCCCAACAGCAATCAGAGCGAAAAGCCTGTTTCAGTCGGAAATGAGTCATGATATGGATAAAATGTTTCTGTTCTCTGCTTTATGCTGTCTTTAATAGATTGGGTGCTTGAAAGCTTGTCTGAATTCTAACTCAGTATGTACGGTGGCGAATTGTGATCATTTATCCTAAAGAGGGAACAAGATGCACTGTAATTTGTTCAGACTATGAATGCTGCAAAATAAAAATAAAGTATAAAGTAAGAGAGAGTGAATATTCAGAAGTGATAAGCCTGTAATGAAGGGAGAACTAAAGTTATAAAGCAGAGTATCAGTGACATCCATAATATTGACACATTTTTTTATTAGCTTAGACAGATACTAAATATTAGATGAACATTTGGGTATAATTTCATTTTTGTATCATTTCTGTGCTTGTATAATCATTGTACTTTTCAGTACTATGTCTATAGCTGTTTAAAAAATATACCAATAAAAATTGCTGAACATGAATTTTGAAAAGCAGCTTTAGAACAACAAGAGCTTGTAGGCAGCTGATTTGTAATCACCTTTTATGTGCGTGATTACACTGTCTCTGGTATAATTAGGTCAAATGAGTGTATAGCTCAGCAGCTGTTTAGAGAGACAGTCTGGCTTTGCTAAATGTCTGAGGATCTTTCCTGCCTACATTCAGCAGTATCTATTGAGACCGATTTTATTTTTGAAAGACTAGTACCTTTTCTGATAAATGTGTTTGTTTTCAGCGCTTGCCCCTTTAACTGCTGTGAGAACACCAGGCCAAAGTAGCGATTTACAGGAGATCAGCTAAATCTAGGCTTTGTGCTGGCCTGTAACACCTCGTGTTTCAAACACTGCTCTTTTTCACCAAAAGCCAAAAGCCATTTATGTGACCCTCAGTAGAGGATCATCAAGCCCTGGCTGCAACCTGCTTTGAAAGACACTCTCTCTCTCTCTCTCTCTCTCTCTCTCTCTCACACACACACACACACACACACACACACACACACACACACACACACTCTTTTTATGTTGCAGCCACAGGGAGTGAGTTTTACCCATGCTAATCAGGTCTGTGTAGCTCCTCCTATGCTGAATGGTAGGCCTCAGTGACAGGGGTTAGCCAGGTGTCTCAGTAATGGTCATTGGGAAATGGGAGGTAATGACTGGTTATTGATTCAAAGTCAGCAGGTTGTGCATGGAGGCTTGAGTGCTTTCGCTCTCTCTCTCTCTGCATGGTGCACCTTCTACACTGAGGGAGAAAGGCCCAATGCCAGCAGAGTTTGAAGTGCTTGGGTAAATTTGTGCTTAAGGCACACAAGAGCTCACACAGGGAGAATTGACGTTTTGCAGGGTAAAAAGCGGTTGCAAATAAGCTGTGTGGGTTAGTGGAGGTGAGGGAACAGAGAGAGCGTCTCAGCGGGAGACTCGCTAGAAAAGGAGGCCTGGGGATTTGGAAGAGTTGAGAGCAGAGGATGATGATGGTTCAAACACATTTTTTTAAAATTGTGCCTGAAGTGTTGAAGGGCATTTACGCTTGCCAACCTCACTAAAGGCAAATTGGCCATAAGTGATAGCCATTCCCATGTGAAAGTACAGCAATGCCCTTTCAAGCCTGGACAATCCACATGTTTCTTTCTTGCTCACGCAACTAGAGATGCTCAAAATTCAACAGCATTTTAAAATGAAATGTCTTCACTTTGAATTAATATTAAATTTGTATTTCATCTGAGTGTTTTTAGGTTTCTTAATCTTTTTACATTTTGTCCTTAGTGATTTATTTGCATGAGTTCAAATATAACTTACTGCATATGTTATTCTTTTTATATATTAATAATTTTTGCTCATTTACAATGAAAGTGCTAGTGTTGTTGGTGGCACTAGAATATTTAAGGGGACAAAACTGGTGAGAAGGGTCTCGAGTGATGCAACAGTACATTGATTGTGAGTTTGAATACCGACAAACAGCCATCTATGTTCGGGAGTCAAGAGAACAAATTTGACTGTGCTCTCTGGGAGGAAGGGATAGCATACTCTCTCCACCGTCAATCATAGCGACACTAGCCAATTGTGGGCATCTGTGAGTTCATGTATGCGGAAGAGGGCAGAGCGCCTTCCTCCGAGTGTGTTATGCTGCCCAGTGACATAGCATAGGAGAGAAGACTTTTGCAAACAGTACTGCTGGCTGTCATGAACTACCATGGCATGCATAAAAGAAGAAGAAAGAAGGCACATACAACCCAAACTTGCACCCTAAATATACACATAAAAGCTTCAGTGTCGTCTCTAAAAGTTCCTCAGCAGTTTTGACCAGGTTTGTCAATGTTTAGGCTTTATCCTGCTCATAGTGAGGTGTGCTTTTTAGTTAGAGTGACTGTCTGTTGCAGACTTGCGTGATTTTCCTCCTTACCTGTTCAGTTTTACAGTGTTGCAGTGGCTCTCTCAGTATCTGCATATCATGACCGAGCTAACAGCAGCACATTAAGGAAATATGAAAGGATCCTATTTGCTCTGGTTCACTGCGATTTTTATAAGCATGCCACCCCCCCGCCCATACCGTCACCCCCTTCTGCTTGGTGCATTAACGCAACCCATCTGAAAGGACTCCTGTGTTTATTAGAGGAATATAATCATTTATGGCTGAGTGAGCTTCAAACCACGTTATGTGGACATTTGGCTGCCTGGAATGAAATGGAAATTTGCTGTGAACAGAGCCTGAAAAAAAGGGTGCTGCTAATGTGTTTTCTGAACCACATTTATGGTCCACCTTGACAGGGGGAAATGTGGTTAGACTATAAGTGGAGTAATAGATGATACAGTCAGCGCATCCATGAAAAATAGCCAGGGTAATGTGTCAATGCTGCCATTATGAGTTTACCTATGGAGATGCATTTTAAAGCTGGAATTTTTTTTTATCTCATTATTTGAAAGTGCATTTTCCAGTAAACTACATTGCTCTTGCGGCACTGTTGTATTTAAACACCAGGCAGAACCACGGCAAAGCTACAGTATTGTGCTGAACTGCGCATGTTCTTTGTGGGAATTGTGCTGTTCAGGTACTTTCCAAATCCCCAATGCAAAGGAAGTCAAGGTACACGGATAGGTTTTTGGGGGGGGTGTGATGGCACTGGGATACTCTTGAGACAAGCATGAAAACCCATACTCATGCGATCAGAATGAAAAGTTCAGAGCCTGCAGCTCTGCTCTTTTCATGCGGCTCCGGTAACATACTCCCAACGCAATTAGCTCAGTTAAGCCTCAAGCTAGGGCCACAGCTCAGCACATGTGGTCAAGAGGGCTCGTCTGACTAGAATTGAACTAGGCACAAGTAGTCGCCGGCTCAGAATGGGATGACTCTCAGCTTGGCTTACAATGTGCCATGTACCCAGTGAGTAACATATCTACTGCGATCCAATGTTTGCAGCCTCTACTTTGTCAGAGACAAAAATAGTTGTGTGAGATGAATGAATCCTCGGTGCTACAGTTGCACTGCTCTTGCGTTGGGCCGTTCAGCCTAGTGCACAATTGTCTATGTTCCAGCGAGTGTCACGTTGGTCCCTGCCCAGTGGTAATGTGACGCCTCGGGAGGGTCACGGTGGTCATTGATTGCACATTTGAAGAACACAAAGGCCTGTTTGGGCCCTTGGGCTTGGGCTTTAGAGGTCCTGCCTTGTTAACTGCTGTGTTATAGTTTTCCTGACTGTGTATTACAGGTAGCATTGTTGTTCCAATCTCTCAGCTGCCTGATATATTGTTATGGGTGTTTTCTGGTTGAGAGCACAAGGCAGAATAAAAAGGTAATAACTTTGTCTTCAACAGTGTTATGGTAGAATAGAAACCAATATAATCTGGTATTATATGCTGCTTGTATTGTGTAATTCTCATCACAAAAACGTAATTCATGAAACATGCGATTGCTTATATACTATGAATTATTGAAAAATATATTTATGTAATTACAAATAAATACTAATTACAAATTACAAATAAATTTCAACCGAATTGCAGTTTAATTTTCTCTATTTATTTTGCCAGTGGGAAGAAATCGGAGAGGTGGATGAAAACTATGCTCCTATTCACACGTATCAGGTGTGCAGAGTGATGGAGCACAACCAGAACAACTGGCTTCAGACAAGCTGGATCCTAAACGAAGGCGCTCAGCGAGTGTTCGTGGAGCTCAAGTTCACTCTGAGGGACTGTAACAGCCTGCCTGGTGGCTTAGGCACCTGTAAAGAGACTTTTAACGTCTACTACTTCGAGTCCAATGACGACGATGACAGGAACATCCGCGAAAGCCAGTACAATAAGATCGACACCATCGCGGCTGATGAGAGCTTCACTGAGCTGGATCTTGGTGACAGAGTGATGAAATTAAACACCGAAGTAAGAGACGTCGGGCCTCTCACTAAGAAAGGCTTCTACCTGGCCTTCCAAGACCTGGGAGCCTGCATCGCCCTAGTGTCTGTGCGGGTCTTTTACAAAAAGTGTCCCACGGTGGTGAAGAACTTGGCCGTCTTCCCAGATACCATCACCGGGTCAGACTCTTCTCAGCTTCTGGAGGTGTTGGGGACCTGCGTCAATAACTCGGTGGCCGAGGAGCTTCCCAGAATGCACTGCAGCGCCGAGGGGGAGTGGCTGGTGCCCATCGGGAGGTGCATGTGCCAAGCAGGCCATGAGGAAGTTAATGGTTCCTGTCAAGGTTGGTGAATATCTTCATTATTATGCAAATGCAGGCTGGCAAATGGCACTGCATGTTCAACGTTCCTCCTTGAACCAAGCCTATGAATGTCACGGACGTTGAAGAGTGTCCACACCCTTTGTGTAGCCAGGGAGTGCAGTGACATTCAGCTCAGATTCTTAACACGATCCCGGTTTAGTCCTATGCCACGCGATTTATAGGTCATTGAAACAAAAATCATTATGTAGGACATTTGAAGAGGAGTAGTGTTGTGAATATTGGCAATCTTATTAGAAACACTTTGCATGGCTCAGTGGTTGGAGGGAGTGATTAGACGAGAAAGAAAAGAGGTGTGTGTGTGTGTGTGTGTGTGTGTGTGTGTGTGTGTGTGTGTGATGGGTTGACTATCTAACAGCTGGCGGAGGGCGCATTGACTCCTGCGATGAATCTTAGAATCTGGACAGCACAATAGCCCAGACCTCACAGCACCCTGCTTTGTTTTAGGCTGTATTTGCCATTATGGTGAACAAAAGGAATCACAGGGACAGTGATTAGGATCAAGACTCTTCCCTGAAAACATGAATTCTGTATATATAGATGTTAGTCTTTCCAGGGTGATGGAAAAGGCTTTGACCCAGTTTAAGTCATTATTTTTAGAAATGCTTACTCCGTTCCTGCCTCTAGCTAGACAGTTGAGTAAAGACAGTTTGCATCAGTCTGTTTTGAAATCATCAGTGGAGTTCTGGCTTTCTGATTTTCGTGGGTATGCAAAAGATTGTAGTAGTTTTACCGAAACAAGCATCTTTCACCCGTGTGTTGACAGAACGACTGTAGACGTCACTTTCCCTGTATTGAAGAAGTGTCATCATTGATTGAGTCATACTCTGAGTCAAATGTGTGCATTTCAGCAACCTCTCCCCACTCTTTTCGCTGCTGTTTTCCTATTTGTAGAGACACTCCTCAGTGAGATACCATCGTACCTTGTATTTTTATAGACATTTCATACAACGGAAACACAACTTTGTTTCCCCCCCGTCCGTGTCTGGAGTCGATAAATACAGTACATCCTCATTTTGGTTTCTATGGCAACTGGAGACTTCTCCTCAGTCTTTGACATTCAGAGATATAAAATTTTTACACTTTCCCCCAATGTGAGAAAGACACACTGCAGGAGGAGGATGAAAGCCGGCTTTAGAGTTTTTACAGCTGATGAGCATGTTGCGCCTTTTCTCGTCATTCCTTAGACGTGAACGACGCCGTGCAGGAAACGGGCGACAGTAATTTTTAGGAGCATATCCGGTAGTTATGGCATATAAAGTAGTTCCCATGTATTCATCCATACTGTGTCTCATGCCTGCAGCAATTCAGCAGTGCCCTTAATTCTGCCTCTTCCTCGAGCCACTCATAGATTATCAGTGCTGGCTGCTCAGTGTGCCGTGTGATGATGGAACCCCAGCAATTCACTTCTCTCTTCTACACACACACACACACACACACACATACACACACACACACACGGGGCTGTGCAGCCATCCAGCCATCTCTCCCTCTCACACACTTGCAAATACTGTCTCTCTTTCGCTCTCACTCCTGTTCTGCAGGCATTTAATCATTTATCCTCCAGTGTGACATCAGGTGCTTCTCTCTTTCCTACGAGCCACACTGGTGATCCACCTCCCCCGCAGCCCCCACCCGGAGCTGGAGGCTATAATGATGGCTGGGACTGAGGGATAGAGAGGGATGGCAGAGCAGAGGAGAAGAGAGGAGAGAAGCGATGGTTACACGCTCCAGCGGTGGAGGAGGGCAATGTGTCCTGTGAACGATATGGGCCCTTCCTCTTCTTTCCCTCTCCCTCCTTTCCCTCCTTTCCACAGATTGCTCCTTTTGTCTGGCTCCTGAGTTGGTGCTTTGCGATAAGACTTTTCTCCCCCCCTTTTTTCTTCTGGAGAACAGTGTGATATTTCTGTGTGAATTAATTTCCACTGAGCCTTCCTAAGGGAACACCCGTAGGCCCTGCACTGGAAGCTGCAGCTTTTTGTGCGGTTGCCCAGGTCACGTGCAGACAAGGCAGCAATGCGTTGAAAATGAATTTTGCCCAATCGCGTGTGGGACGGCCCCCCATTCAGCAGGCATGAAGCGAGAGAGCGTTACAATCCCATTCCTAATGAGACGAACAAGCAGAAGGAGTATACACAGTGCCACTCCTTATTCACAGGATTGTTGCACGCAATTACAAAATGACTGTAAACACAAGGGCAGAATCCACCAGAGGTGCACAAGAGAGGAGCCACGCGCTCTTCAGGGAGACACCCTGATTACATCCCACTCGTCACTTGAACAAGAGCAATTTAATTAGATTGAGTAACACAGGAATATGATGACAAGTCCAAAGGGAAGTAAAAGGTGTACATATTTAAAATCCACTCATACTCCTGCCCTGTCCGATTAACAGAACTCGTGTCTCATTCATCTAAGCTCAGTCAGTACCTGATAGGTAAGGTATGGTCGAGACAGCTTGGGGAATACACTCGATTGTAACGCCCATAAAAAATTAACCTCCAAAACATGAACACCCAGAAATGTCAGTTTTATAGCATGGCTCTGTTTTATGTGCCTGTCTGATTTGGATGATGGAGTACCACTGACTGTTGATAGATGAAGATGTGACTTCTCTTAGGTGTAGTGTTCCGTTTTATGCCCTTACAGGAATATAGGTCACATTTCCACTGAGTGGCCAACTGTCACTCCCAAGGGCCCTTCTGTGAGCGCTAGCGAAAGCTTTCTGTTTATGGACTAACAAATCTGACGCCATCCACAGACAATTTATATCCAGAACACAGAAACAGAGGTCACTGAGTCATTTTCGAAGACTATTTCTAAATGTGTTTGTATTTTCCTCGTTGGATGTATGGCTAAATTAGGATAAATTATTGTGAATAATTCAATGCTCCTTCCCAGATTTTATTTAAAAAATTCTTTAATGTTCAGTGATGCATTCAATACTGGACACTTAAGAAACAAACCAAAAACCTTTTTCATACTGCTGCATAATTTATATTTAATGAACTTTATTATTTTTTTGAATAAAACATAATTGACTACAAGTTTTATAAGCATAGTATCAGATTAGCATATTATTTTTTATAACACTGAGAAATACCAATGCAGAAGTTTTGAAAATGTTTAAGAAGATAACGCACAGATGTGGTGTGTCCGTGCCACATGAAATGATTTATAAAGGATCTTGTATTTAATCCTTTAAAGGGAAAACAGTACAACACTTTTGATTAGAACTTTCACATTTTTGGCCAAAAAGTCTCAGGCTCCTTTTAAGCTGAAAATATTTTGGTGCATCCCAACTAATATTTATTTAATCTTTCCACTGACCATGTAATCAACACGGGGCAATATTACATTTACTTAACAAAGTACTTTTTTACACCTCATGAGGGCTGTGTGTAAAGATGGATGAAGTGAGCGATTTTATAAAACATACTATAAAATATTAAAATATATGTCCATAAATGATCTAAGTCCAGTCTCTGTGGCAACCCAGGCTTTATAAATGGAAGAAAAACAAATGATGTGGACCACCTACTGTACATCCAACCAGTCAGGACAAGGCGTCTCTACTCGCCTGTCAATCATGTTGCCTGTCTGTTCTGAAAGCTCCGTTTGGTGTTTTGGTCAAGGCAACATCTGTGCCTCTGTCTCTAAACTGCTTTGGTTAACTACTTTCAATACTACAGCTATTCCTTGGCGAGGTACACAAATCATAAATGCATTGTATATCCCACTGGGAAAGTAAAAGCTTCAGTGTGCTACCCAGTCGCATGATTTCGTTGCCCAGAAACATAATTAAGCAGTTAGCTACTGTAGATAAGTGCATTAACAGACACAAAGTGAAATAAATTAGTATAACAAAAAGGCAGCAAGTCATTGGCTGATATTTTGCCTATGATATGTTGATCTCCTCACAATGCATGTAAAAAATATTATTAGAATAATAATAAGATTCTTCTTCTTCTTCTTCTTGTTATTATTATTACAGTTATCATCTTTGTTTTCTGTCATGTTTAACCTCATGGTGACGGCATGTAGAAAGCTGGAGATTCATCTGATGTAATCTTTATTTTGCTTGGTTTCATCAGTGTTTCATCTGCATACCTGTATAATCTTTATTCTGAAAAAGATTATCTGCCTAGTAAAAATCACTCTATCATCCACCAAATCTTGGCTGATGTGTTTAGTGCAGCAGACTTTGGGATTCAGAATGAGCGGCATGTGCTAATGTTACAAACACGTCATACTGAAACATAGCAAAGTACTTTGTATTTTTTCTGGTTGGCGAACTTACTAGGAAAACAAACTCCTGCAATCCTGAAGCACAAGCTTGCCATGTGACAGCCAGAGGAAAATGTTTGTCATCTGCAAATGCATGAAATGCTACTTAGTCCAAATTTTGCCAAAGTTTGCAGACTACATGACTAAAGGGAAAGAATGTCATATGCAGAGAATGAAAAATGCCAGCTCATTGAGATGGACAGTGATGAGCTGAGCAAACTGCCAGACTGATTTGGACAGCATGACAGATAGAGAAGAGAAACATAAACAGGGAGAGAGGGTCGGATAACGCATACACCCTTGCTTGGTTGCGTTCATTCAGACGAGTGTGTCCTGAAAGAGCTGGATCATCCGTGATCTCCAGTATTTTCATAACTGTCATTTGTTACTGCAGGAAATGTCACACTGGATCTAGTCCCTCACCAAACGCTTTCACTTGCCAAAGGAAGATACGACAGAGATGACAGGAAGCTCTCCCACCCTGAAGCACAGAGAAGCGCACACTCTTTCTTTATCACAAGGCAGGCAAAATAAATATGCAGTCAATTTAACTTACTAAAGGCAAACTAAAGCAAAGCAAGAGCGGATAATCTGGACATTTGGCATGATGAAAGAACAGGAGCCTTGTGTCAATCCCATTTCCTCTGTGAAGTGAAAAGGGGGAGCGTTTGCTACTCTAGTCACTGTTTGACACTTTCACAGAGGGCTGATCTAATCAGGGCTGTGGTGTCGGATGTTACGAGGTCATTTGTAAGCAGTTGTCGTAGCCTAAGCGTGTGCGTGTGATGTGCTGGTGTTCACAGCAGCGTCAGAGACTGCAGTGCAGAGCTGCGGGTCTTAAAGGGAAATAGTGGAGCATCACAAAGTGACAGCATTATCCAGACACTTGACTTAGATCGTCTGCTTAGCTACGAGAAGAAAAAAAAATCTCTTTCCGTATGGTTTCATCGTCTCTATGCAAAAAGTCCTTTTGCTGTAAACGACACTATTTCACAAGCATGAAGCTGTACAAGGTTGTGTTTCCACTCTGTATTATGTAAGGCGGACTCTAACTGCATGCTGATTAACGCTGCACCTCTGTGTCTCTGCCTGCATGCTGCAGGCACATTCGGCTTATTTTTCAGTCAACGCTACTAAATTCGGCCCTCAGAGAACCAGCCTGAGCACTTCCACAACTAATAAAGTAGTTACCAGTCCTGCTTATGAGCAATTCACTTATTACAGCATTTAATCCACACTCTTCTGTTTTTAGATATCATACAGCACTATCAAGAAGAGGTTTCTGAACTGCTTTAAAGTCTTTTCTCTTTCCTTTTAGATATTTTATAACTATAAGTATAAAGTTCTATTTGACAATTCTGTGATTTAAGAGCCAAAGTCAAAGCAGATAAAGCATTTAATTTATACTTTTCAGCAGTATTTTGGTGAAAAACATCTGACACCGTGCATATTTAGTATTATTTAAATAACACATGTATATAACATTAACTCATTTGTGCCATAAAAGTCAAATGAAAGTTTATAATTTTATAGTCAAGGACATGATTGTAAATTTTTAGGATTTTTTTTTTTTTTTTTTTTTTACAAACACATATCACATTTTTTTCTATTAATCTGCTATTAAATGGCTATTTTCCCTATATTTCCCTGTTTCAGTTATGTTTACAAATTCAAAATAATGTTAAAAGAAAAAATGGAACAACTAACAAATCAGATTTTTTCAATATTGGTACAATAAACCTAATTAAAATAAAGTGCATTTACAAGCAATAAGCACTGAGGTAAACAAGTCAGATTTTGATATTTACATGAGGAAAATAATATATATAATTCCTTTATTAGTCCAAGAGGCATTGGGCTGTAGTGTCTTACTCTTCCTGAGACGTTGTTAGAAGTAATATAAGCGATATTTTATGACGCAGTTCGTTGAATGTATTGTTTGATACGCAGACGTATTGGATCGAGAGCCTTGTATAGAATGATATAAATATGATGCGATACAATACAATGTGAGACGCAATATAATGCACCATATCAGTTAAACTTGTCCTCAAAATGACTAACTGACAGTTTCCACTATTTATAATTTGGCTAATATTAAAAATCAGTGTGTCATATCAGATGACTCATGGGTAAGGAGGTTAAATATCTACCCTTTTTAATCTTGAGTGAATCATGCAGATCTCAGATCAATGAGTAGGATAGTATTTTTTATCTTTTTGCTTTTTTTCCCTTCTCATAACCACAAAGAATAAAAAAAATTGTATAGCAGAAAGCAAAGCGCATCTGCACATTGCTCACGCTAGACACTGAGATGGTGCCAGAATCCTTGTGTTGAGTGTATTAGCAGATTTCCAACTACATGTCATTGATTTAATGGAATTCAGATAGCGGATTTGCCGTTGCCAAGTATCAGGCTCGGCCCGCCCTGCTATTCAAACAGTGCACTGAGGGAAAATAAATAATTCCAGCTCCAACAATGGCAAAGCACAAAGACCAACACTGGATGCTGCCAATCACCCGCTTGCACATTGCCACTTGTGTGCTTTTGTTTTTGGGCGAGTTTACATGAGGGAAACTAAACATAGAAAGAGGATGTTTGTCTTTGTATTGGTTAAAAAAAAAAAAAAAAACAAACAAAAAAAAACCCAGAATTTGTGGCAGTAGTTCATGTTGCTGTCTATATCCGTGTACTATTGGTATTCATGAAAAGACTAACTCTTATATTTCACTTGATTTGATCAATAGTTTACATTTCTCAGTACATGTAATAGGTTGATTTCCTCCAGCGTTATAGATACATCCACTGAAAAGCATCTGTAAAAAGAGAATTTGCTACTTGTTCCCCTAATTCAGTACAACCGGATTCCTCATCTAATTAGCACCCAATTGATTTGTCAGAGCATTTATGTGGCTCTTTCATTAGCAATGTTGTTTCTCACTGATTGGTTTTCTTTAACTTGCTGCACTTCGGTTCCTATCTGAGCCCCATGGTTTCAATTATTGGACATCTCTGCCATGTTTGAAGTTGTTTCTAGTAAATTCAGTAAATTCCTATCAGTCAATATGTTTCATCCCAAACGGTCCTCCATTAGAGGGAATGCATCCGAAGCTTCTCGCCAGCTTGTTAATTGTCAGGCCCACCACTGTTAGCTGCATATTAATGAGACATTAGCCTTTGTGCAGCACATTATGAGCTCCCCCTTCACCATGACATTGAAGAGACATCATGCCACAGGTAGCAGCAGGAGGGGTCGGCCTCGCATCCTCAAGCAGCCGTCCCGGTCGAGCGTGACAAAAGCAGTTCACAAGGCTGAGATGGAATGATATACGACATAAGGCTCACGGTTTAGTGTAAATGTGATGGAGGGGAAGAGTTAAAAGGTTGGAGTTGTGTGCGTGGAGCAGTGGAGAAGTTTGGTGTAGATGTCATTTAAAGATTGTCTGTGGGTTGTGTGAAAGTTCTTTACAGAACAAACAGAAGGATGTGGAAGTTGGTTCAACATCCAGAAATAAAATCTACTTCTTATTGACTTTTTTTTGCAAAACAAAAGTTTCTATTGGTGTGTATTTTTAATCGTAATTTTTTTTTTTTTTACTGAGGTGTGATGCATTTTGATGTAGGCTACCGCTCCTACGTACTGCACACATTCACCTCGCCATTAAACATATTGAGAAAAAAAGATGCTAGCCAGACAAGAGTATTATCTTTTATATGTGATGCGAGAGCACCAGAGCTAAAAGCCAAATACTTAATACTTACTGACTTTTTGTCAAGGAAGTAAACATGATAGACTACATTAGAAACTTTGTTAGAAAAGGATAATAATATAGACATTCAGTCCCTCTTGGTCTGCCCATATGTTATTATATTATATCAGCTACCAGGTGACTGGGCAGCACATTGGAGCTTTTAGTTGTCCTGTGGGTTAGTTCTTGTCCACGCATGTAAAGATTATGTAAAGGTTATTTGGCAGTTATGTGAAGGCTGTGTAGAAGTTGTGTGGAGGTTGTGTAAAGGTTGTGTAGATGTTATGTGCAGGTTGTAAGTTAAAACCTTGTTGATGGCTAAAATAATGTAATATTACTAGAGATGGCATTGATATCGGAAAGATGCCAGCAAAAAATGGTGGACTAGATATAGGGATAGGCGATATGAACTTAAAACATACAGGTACATCTCAATAAATTAGAATGTCGTGGAAAAGTTCGTTTATGTCAGTAATTCAACTCAAATTGTGAAACTCGTGTATTAAATAAATTCAGTGCACACAGACTGAAGTAGTTTAAGTCTTTGGTTCTTTTAATTGTGATGATTTCGGCTCACATTTAACAAAAACCCACCAATTCACTATCTCAACAAATTAGAATACTTCATAAGACCAACAAAAAAAAAACATTTTTAGTGAATTGTTGGCCTTCTGGAAAGTATGTTCATTTACTGTACATGTATTCAATACTTGGTAGGGGCTCCTTTTGCTTTAATTACTGCCTCAATTCGGCGTGGCATGGAGGTGATCAGTTTGTGGCACTGCCTAGGTGGTATGGAAGCCCAGGTTTCTTTGACAGTGACCTTCAGCTCATCTGCATTTTTTGGTCTCTTGTTTCTCATTTTCCTCCTGACGATACCCCATAGATTCTCTATGGGGTTCAGGTCTGGTGAGTTTGCTGGCCAGTCAAGCACACCAACACCATGGTCATTTAACCAACTTTTGGTGCTTTTGGCAGTGTGGGCAGGTGCCAAATCCTGCTGGAAAATGAAATCAGCATCTTCAAAAAGCTGGTCAGCAGAAGGAAGCATGAAGTGCTCCAAAATTTCTTGGTAAACGGGTGCAGTGACTTTGGTTTTCAAAAAACACAATGGACCAACACCAGCAGATGACATTGCACCCCAAATCATCACAGACTGTGGAAACTTAACACTGGACTTCAAGCAACTTGGGCTATGAGCTTCTCCACCCTTCCTCCAGACTCTAGGACCTTGGTTTCCAAATGAAATACAAAACTTGCTCTCATCTGAAAAGAGGATTTTGAACCACTGGGCAACAGTCCAGTTCTTCTTCTCCTTAGCCCAGGTAAGATGCCTCTGACGTTGTCTGTGGTTCAGGAGTGGCTTAACAAGAGGAATACGACAACTGTTAGCCAAATTCCTTGGCACGTCTGTGTGTGGTGGCTCTTGATGCCTTGACCCCAGCCTCAGTCAATTCCTTGTGAAGTTCACTCAAATTCTTGAATTGATTTTGCTTGACAATCCTCATAAGACTGCGGTTCTCTCGGTTGGTTGTGCATCGTTTTCTTCCACACTTTTTCCTTCCACTCAACTTTCTGTTAACATGCTTGGATACAGCACTCTGTGAACAGCCAGCTTCTTTGGCAATGAATGTTTGTGGCTTACCTAGTGAACCAAACTGAGAGACCATTTTGAAGGCTCAGGAAACCTTTTCAGGTGTTTTGAGTTGATTAGCTGATTGGCATATCACCATATTCTAATTTGTTGAGATAGTGAATTGGTGGGTTTTTGTTAAATGTGAGCCAAAATCATCACAATTAAAAGAACCAAAGACTTAAACTACTTCAGTCTGTGGCATTGAATTTATTTAATACACGAGTTTCACAATTTGAGTTGAATTACTGAAATAAACGAACTTTTCCACGACATTCTAATTTATTGAGATGCACCTGTATATCACGATATTTTCTGGTACTTATTGTGATAACGATATCAGACGATGACGATATAAATAGTTCCATTCACCACTGTTTTTGGCTACAGGCGATAGCTGCATGCAGTCTTGAGAGCCTCAGAAACACAAACATTGATCTAAAAGTAAAACTTACCCCTCATCAGATAGGCTCCTAAAATATACCAGTTACATAAAAGAATAAAAAAACAGTAAAAGTCCAAGCACCAGGCTTCTCGTTTAGCGATAAACTCCTCCTCAGCTTCACATCCGCCTTCCGCCATGCTTGTTTTCACTCTGCACGTGAGCTGCGAATAGGTCGCAGACTGTCGCACACAGAAATACGTCATCAACTAGGCTTTATCGTTATTATCGCGGGACGACCAATTCGTATTGTGGGGAGAATTTCTACCGGTATATCGCAAATGATAAGATATGGCCCATCCCTAACTAGATATAAGAAAGCATATCAACAAATATGTTTGTAACAAATGGCAAAGATTTGAATTGAGTTTGCAAAATACATTTTTCTGGAACTGGAAATGTTTACATATATAGAGACTTGACTGTTTATTTGTTTTGTTTATTATTTTTTAAGAGTTTAACTGTAAAGTGCTTCAGTAGAAAAAAAAAAAAAAAAAAAAAAGCTTAGTAGTTTTTAAAGAAAACTATATCGGATGAGTATGAATATTACCTGATACTCAAGGTTTAATGGTATCAGGATTGGAAAAGAAAAATGGTATTGTGCCATCTCTAAATACTACAATTTTTAGAACTGTGGAAATTGCCAGTAAAACAGACATATTTCAACGATTTCATTCATTTTATTATTATTCATATGTGAATTTAATTACAGCTTACCTGTATTGTAAATTAAAGTAAATTAACTTCATCTGCCAGATGTTTTTACCAAGGATTTTTGGTGGAACCTTGGATAGTGCATGCAGGTCTCCAGGGAGAAACAGGAAGACTGCCTAAGATGTAGTGGGTGAGTCCAGGTATATGCGCAGAATGAAAAGGTCATATAACATGTTTAACATGTTTATATTGATTCCTATTATGTAGTTAAATAGAAATATAACAGTGTGTATGTGTTAGAGCTCTCGCCAATCGCTGCTCCGGGAAGGAGCAGCATGAATCGCTGCCCCGCTAAGGAGCAGCATGTCTACGCGCTTTCTAGCGCTAGTATTAAAAAAGAACTCTCCGCTGGACATTCCGATAACAAAGACTCTGGTTTTGTTTACGTTGCCATGTGATCCTTTGTTTTTGTTTACGTCATGTCTCTGCCCCCGTTTCCTCATTGGTTCGCCTGTTATGTTTCCTCCCATGTTTGGTCATTGGTTCTATGATTATTTTCTAATTATTATTTCCAGGTGTCATGTATTACTTCTGATTCGCGCTTAATTTCCTTGGATACTAAAACCCGTAAGTTTGTCCAGATAGGGGCGGAGTATTGAGTTAGATCGAACGAAAATGATATTGAACCGAATTGTATTAGAATGAAGTAGATTGTAAACCTTGCGATTTCTCTTCCTTGCGATTTCTCTTCCTGGATTTTTGCCCGGTAAACCTTGCGATTTGTCTTCCTGGATTTTTGCCCTGTAAACCTTGCGATTTCTCTTCCTGGATTTTTGCCCGGTAAACCTTGCGATTTGTCTTCCTGGATTTTTGCCCTGTAAACCTTGCGATTGCTCTTTATTTATTATGTTGATGTTTTCACTTTTGAATGTGCCTGGTGTTTTTTCGTTTCTAATAAACTGACCCCTTTCCCCTGCGAGGGCATCCTACCTGACTCTTCACCCCAGTAACGTAACAGTATGGGTGTAGCATATTGTGTCAGATATTAGAATGGTCTCGAATACTCATACACAACATATTAGTTAAGAAAATGAAAAAAGAAAAAAAAATCCCAACAAAACTCAGACTCATGTTTGAGCATCAACTGTGAAAGAATAATGACTGGGAGAAAAATACATTTTATTCCCATATAGTAATTTGACAGCTGAACAGCTTTGAGTGAAATTAAAAGCAGCCAAACAATATGAGACAGCAAACACAAACAAACTGACATTTGACACACGCACACAGGGAGGAATATTAAATTATCATCCAGCTCTGTGTCTTTGTGTGTCTTTGTGTGCACGTGTGCAAGTGTGTACTTGTTTGTTCAGTTGCCTACATGTAGTAGAAACTATATTTCTAATAATTCCTTAGAAAAAACCCTCACAAATGGAATCTGAAGATCTTAGATATAAAATCCTGCAGAGTGGTATCTGTGTATGTAGGTCTCTCTTCATCACATTCACCTTATCAAATAGCAGACCTGCCAACCTTCACGTAGTTTGTGTAGGATCTCCATTTTAACAATGAAGTACGCTGCTACGAGTTATCACTCAAAATACATAAAACGAGCAGTTTTCTTTTTTCCCCGGATGAAAAAAAGGCAGATGAGCCCCGCCTCCTTCTACCATCTCACAGTAGTAATCTCTCTCTTGAACGATGCACCTTCAGTTTCTGTCAAGGTAAATGCAGTATGTTTTGTGTTCATTAATATGAAATAAAATCTATCGATATATGTTTTACACATCTAACATTGGACAAGTCTATATCAGTTAACTGTATTTATTATGGTTGCCACTAAAAACATTTGTGTGACTATGGTAAGAAAAAAACAGCACTTGTTTGGCCAACATTTTGACAGAAAGGTTGATTAGACCTACAGCAAAGTGTCAAGTCTAGCTCTTTACAAATACACTCAAATACACTTGAATAGGAACGCCTGTACCCCTGCTCATTCATGCAGTTATCCCATCGGCCAATCATGTCGCAACAATGAAATACATAAAATCATGTAGATACAGGTCAAGAGCTTCAGTTAATGTTCACATGAGACAAATTGGAAAAAATGTGATCTCAGTGACTTTGACTGTTGACTTTGACAGGCTAATTCGAGTATTTAAGACATCTCCTGGGGTTTTCACAAACAACAGTCTCTGTTCTACAGTTCTATAGGCAGAAATGCCTTCTTGATGAGAGAGGTCAGAGAAGAATTGTCAGACTGGTCCAGACTCAACTGGATGGTTGAAATTTGGAAAATGTCACCTGGTCTTTATCCAATCTTTAACTGTACAGTTTCAGTGAGCCTGTGCCCATTGTAGTCTCAGAGTCCTGTTCTTGGCTGATAGGAGTGGAACTGGATGTGGTCTTCTGCTGTTGTAGCCCATCTGCCTCAAGGTTCAACATGGTGTGCATTTTGAGATGCTCTTCTTCTCACCACAGATGTAAAGAGAGGTTATTTGAATGGTCACGATCATTAGAAGGTTTAAATTAAAAACTTTGCTTGCTCTCCTGTGCCGGTCAGTGTAGACGTAGTAACGGCGGGGTCAAGCCCATCACAGTAGAGACTGGAGTGCATGTACTGTGTATATACAGGGTTTTATGGTAACCACCAGACCCGAATTTTAACCATTGAGTAGGTTGAGGGTCTGGGTTGGTCTAAAGCAGCAGAAAGATTTATGTTGTAAACTGGTTTTAAAGCCTACTGGAGATTAACACCATCTCATTTTTATCATATAACAACAGTGAACGATTTTGAATGATTTGGTTTTGCTTGTGTTTACCTTTTTATGTTGTCCTTATTATGCATGCAGAAAGCAAATCAGTGCATTCAGATCTTAATAATGTAGTGATGATATTCACTGCTTAAAAATCAATCCAAAAACAGATTAGCTATTTAAATGCTAAAACTGTACACAAGGAAGCAGAATGAAAGACATCTGAAAGATAGCAAACCTGGCTGCACGCTTGGCTAGACAAGAGCTCAGGATGTAAGTCAAATTCTGCATGATAGAGCACCACTTTTTGTCAAGGTCATTCAGTTAGATGCTGTTTTTAAAGACTCAGTTTATACCTCCTTCTATGTGTGCGCCGAACAACAACAAAAAGATGTATTTATTTAAGTAGCAGAGGTACTAACACCTTAACTTAATTTGGTAGATAATAATCCACTCCTTTGTGTTGTGCGTGTGTGTTTAATAAAGAAGAATTATATAGGAAGTCCTCGTTTCACACCAGTCCCTGGTGTAATCCAATCACAGGCTCGTACAAGGACCATTACTGCGGCCCATCTCCAGCCCTTTATTTAATCCAACCTCATCTTGTTTCCATTAAGATTTGCTTTTATATCATAATGCTTCTCGTCCTGCGGGATTATCTCGGCTGGGGCCTGACTGAAGTGCGGTGAAATGGATTTGACCATGTCAGGATCCATATTTGTAATCCTCAACATTCTCAGAAAATGTATCATAGTCACATGACAGATTGTTTAAATGAAGTGTCTTGTAAGAACAGGCTGAACTCTCAGGCATGGAATAAAGTGGAGGAGAAGTCCGACTCTAGACCACGATCCGAGTTCAGTGATATGCAGAACACTGTTCCAGTGCTGAATTTCTAGCATATGCAGGCCAAAATAGCAATAGGATTTTCCTTGGATTCAAAATGTGAATCTTTAAATAATTTGAGGTACACGTGCACACTCGCTCACTTGTTCATGGGGAAATCTATGCTGTGCCTGGTATTCAAGAGCCACCCAGATAAACTACAGCTCCATTAGCATGAGACGGTTCAGAGCCTGACATTTAAATCAGCCTTTGTCATTTTCACAGTGGGAGGTAGTTTATTGGCAATTGCAAGGTCACTGCAAATACCCTGTAAATTGAAGTGGAGCACAAGAAGGGTTTTTTTCCCTCCAAAGGAGTAATGTTTTGGGGTTCATGTTTAAACTATTTTCAGTCGTTTTGCTAGTAAAATGCACAATCACTAGTTCCTCATGTTGGAAGGAGAAATGTCTTTGTTTGACAGAAAGGCCTGCAGGTGCCATACCAGCAGTAAGAACTTGTAGGGTATTAACTGATAAACTGATAAAAGGGAACCTTTTTATGAAATGATAAGCCTAATACCCAAGTACTATAGCTGGTTTCACTCAGGTATTTTTGACTGTCTTTTAGAGAATTTTTAGAAGAAAAAAAAATGAGATGAAGGTGGTGAAATGGTGAAGCTGGAAGTTGGGACTGGTTGGGATTTCAAATGTTACATTGTTAATAACATGAATTATAAGTTGGACATGATGCTAAGCTGACAGTGCAATGTGTCATCATGTTTCACATATCATCTTAATTCTTGCAAAATCTCTTTTAAAAAAGGTTTATATTTCTGCCTGAAATTTATGCAAAGTTGACAATAGCCCACCTGTTATTTTTTAGTTTTTAAGTAAACCAAAAAAGTAAAATTGCTGAAAATATATCCCTGTTTCAGTCAAGGACTTTTCCTCTACAGCTATTATACAATATGTGAAAGCATAATATTTTTATGATATTTTATGACTTCTACATCATCAAGTCAGTACAAAAAACATTTTAGATTCCCAAACATTAGTTTTCTAGTACACAAAATTAAATGTTACAGACAAATGTTTATATATCATTAAAGAAGGCAGCATGTTACGTAGGAGACACTTTTCAGACAAAAACACAATGAAGGCTGCTGGGTTTTGCTGCAGAAATAAGAAGCAAGTGCGAAAGAACTGTGGCTGGTTCTGCAAGATGCTCAATAAAACTTACCAGCTAATTTCCTTATAAAACTGCACAAACTGTCCTGGAGACTATTTTTATTTTTTTTTTTGTCACACCAGATATTAACTTTGTTTCATTTACTACTGTTTACTGCTCTTTACGGTATTTTTAATGTAGAGACATTTAATATTTTGAAGGCATCTTTGCTCTACAGAATTTCTTTGCATGTGCCTAAAACCTTGCACAGTACTGCATATATATATATATATATATATATATATATATATATATATATATATATATATATATATATATATATATATACACACACACACACACACACACAGTGGGGGAAAAAAGTATTTGATCCCCTATCAATCAGCAAGATTTCTGGCTCCCAGGTGTCTTTTACACAGGTAATGAGCTGAGATTAGGAGCACTCTCTTAAAGGGAGTGCTCCTAATCTCAGTTTGTTACCTGTAAAAAGACACCTGTCCACAGAAGCAATCAATCAATCAGACTCCAAACTCTCCACCATGGCCAAGACCAAAGAGCTGTCCAAGGATGTCAGGGACAAGATTGTAGACCTACACAAGGCTGGAATGGGCTACAAGACCATCACCAAGCAGCTTGGTGAGAAGGTGACAACAGTTGGTGTGATTATTTGCAAATTTAAGAAACTGTCAGTCTCCCTCGGTCTGGGGCTCCATGCAAGATCTGACCTTGTGGAGTTTCAATGATCATGATGACAGTGAGGAATCAGCCCAGAACTACACGGGAGGATCTTGTTAATGATCTCAAGGCAGCTGGGACCATAGTCACCAAGAAAACAATTGGTAACACACTATGCCGTGAAGGACTGAAATCCTGCAGCGCCCGCAAGGTCCCCCTGCTCAAGAAAGCACATGTACAGGCCCGTCTGAAGTTTGCCTGAATGATTCAGAGGAGAACTGGGTGAAAGTGTTGTGATCAGGTGTGGTCAGATCTCTTTGGCATCAACTCAACTCGCCGTGTTTGGAGGAGGAGGAATGCTGCCTATAACCCCAAGTCATAACACCATCCCCACCGTCAAACATGGAGATGGGAGCATTATGCTTTGGGGGTGTTTTTCTGCTAAGGGGACAGGACAACTGCACCACATCAAAGGGACGATGGACGGGGCCATCTATAGACGATCTGCAAAGAGGAGTGGGACAAAATCCCTCCTGAGATGTATATATATACACTCACTGAAAACACTTATCAGGAACACCTGTACACCTGCTCATTCATGCAATTATCTAATCAGCAAGTCTTGAGGCAGTAGTGTAATGCATAAATCATGCATATATGGGTCAGCAGCTTCGAGTAATGTTCACATCAAACATCAGAATGAGAAAAAATGTGATCTCAGTGATTTTGACTATGGCGTGATTGTTTGTGCCAGACGGGCTTGTTCGAGTATTTCTGTAACCGCTTATCTCCTGGGATTTTCACACACAACAGTCTCTAGAGTTTGCTCAGACTGGTGCAATAAAGAAAAAAAAACATCCAGCGAGCAGCAGTTCTATGGTCAGAAACGCCTTGTTGATGAGAGAGGTTGAAGGAGAATGGCCAGACTTTTTTTTTTTTTTTGACAGAAAGGCTACAGTAACTCAGATAACCAAAGGAAAAATTTAGCTTGGTCTGATGAATCTTGATTTTTGCTGATGCACACAGATGGTAGGGTCAGTTTTTGGCACCAACAGCATGAATCCATGGACCCAACCTGCCTTGTGTCAACAGCCCAGGCTGGTGGAGGTGGTGTAATGGTGTGGGGAATGTTTTCTCTGCACATTTTGGGCCTGTTAATACCAAACAATCATCGCTTGAATGGCACAGCCTATTGGACTACTGTTGCTGATCATGTGCATCGCCACAATTTACTCATCTTCTAATGACTACTTACAGCATGATAATGCATCATGTCACAAAATAACAGTTGTTTCAAACAGGTTTCATGAACATGACAATGAGTTCAATGTTCTTCAGTGGCCTTTCCAGTCACTGGATCTGAATGCAATGGAACACCTTTTGGGATGTGGTAAAACAGGAGATTCGCAGTGTGAAAGTGCACCTGAAAAATCATGTCAACATATGTCAACATAGACCAGAATCACAAAGGATTGTTTCCACATAAGTCCACATACACCCCGCCCTGTTGTTCCTAATAAACTGCCAACTGAGTGGACTTTTACATAATGTTAACCTGAAGTGTGTATTAAACTTTATTTATGGACTGATAAAATTGTTCCTAATGTAAAGGTATTATCTAATATTTACCATGATTTTTATGTTTTTCCCGAACGCTGCTTCTGGAGAAGTACAGCGTAATCGCTTTCCCTGACACAAAGCATAAGCCCTGTGTTTAGCAATGAATGTTCTCAAACAGTCTCCTCGGGTTTGTTTACAGGAATACGTCTCAGGTTATCAGAGATGTTTTTGCACCGCGCAAGTTCATGCTTTGTTCATCGTGTATGGCCGGTTCACACACCTCTCTCAAACCTCTCTCTGTAATGGAAAGTAAATTGCTTTCTAAATGTAAATAACTATAGCAGGTAGGTATGCATTGTCATAGTGGACTCCACAAGACCTCTGAAGGTGTGCTTTGGTATCTGGCACCAAGACGTTAGCAGCAGATCCTTTAAGTCCTGTAAGTTGCCAGGTGGGGCCGTGTTTGTCCAGCACATCCCACAGATGCTCGGTCGGATTGAGATCTGGGGAATTTGGAGGCCAAGTCAACACCTTGAACTCTTTGTCATGTTTTTCAAACCATTCCTAAACAGTTTTTGCAGAGTGACAGGACGCATTATCCTGTTGAATGAGGCCACTGCCATTAGGGAATACCATTGCCATGAAGGGGTGTACTTGGGCTACAACAATGTTTAGGTAGGTGGTACGTGTCAAAGTAACATCGACATCCAGAGAATCACACTTCCTCCGCCAGGATGGGTTAAACATGCTGGTTTTGATTGAAAATAGTCATAGTCTCTTTGTTAAATCATGTGTTCATATCGGATGTGTTTCAGGAATATAAAGAGAAACTTAACCAGTGACTGTTAGCCGTGACTCACTAGAATCCATTTGAAGAAAATAATGTATGTCCATGTTTGCTGTCTGCAGACCATTTTTAATATAAAATATATTATTTTATTTGCAAATAGTTATATCAGTTATACACTGATTACCCTATAAAGCTCATTTTTAATTTCTAAGCTGAAATGTATCTCTAAATTCAGAATTTTTTCATGTTCTGTAAGAATTGGAGATACATATTTTTCATTGGACAATAATGTAATGCTTTTGAATTTTTCAAAATATATACAATTCACTAAATGATTTCAGTTTGTTTATAAACAAATATAAAACTGTCATAATAATGATAATAATAATAATAATAATAATAATAATAATAATAATAATAATAATAATAATAATAATCATGTTGTTTTGGGTTTTCAGTCCAAAGTATCCTGAATTTTGGGTTTGGTTTCAGCCAAGAATTTCCATTGCTTCAGTAGACTTTGCTGTTATCATTTGGTTAAAAAGAAACCCTACTTCACCTGAGTGAGGTTGGCTCATCTTGCTGTCCACCAACAGCACTTCTTACAGTATGGTGCTGCTTTAGAGTGATGCTGCTATTTCAGTCATATACTATAATTGCATTGAACGCAACAGCAGTTTTTATTCTCTACGAGTATGTCGACTCTGAGACGTGGCAAAGGCAGAGGAAATGATCTTTAATGGAGTCACAGCGGCTCAAATGCAAAGCACAATTTAAATGTCAACGAGACTTTCTATTAAAGTAATTACAGACACTAGTGTGCCGTGTCTGATCAGAGCTGAGAGTGACACACTGCTCATTTTCTTTTATTTGTATTCCTGATTTTCATATGGAGAGCAAATCCTTAGCTGTTGCCGTTATGCTCCATTAAAACGAGCAAGCCGTTTAGACTGTGTATGGATAAGAGTGCCTGATGCTTGCCAAACCCAAACCCTGCAGAGGTCTATTTAGAGCTTCAGACAGGAGGCCAATGTAATGTGGAGGCCAGAGCATGGCATGCTGTGAATGACAGATATCTGAGTATCTTCATCATGCAGGAGAGATGGTGATGAGGTTGTTTTATAGCCAGCTCATTTTTCAGAGAGTCACAGACCCGAATACAAATCAATATCCAGCATTTTAATGTACGTTGTGAGAAACAAAGCTTTTAAAAGTATTATTTTTTTTAGATACAGGATATAGTTTTTATTACAGCTTGGTGTTGGATTGAATTTACAGAGCTTCATCATGCATGCCCGGGAAGCTTTAATTAACGTCTGTGTATGCACTTTGCACTGCAGAGGCCATTGATAATATGTCTCTCTTTATCCACAGCAATCCATTACCTGAGTGTGTTCTGCAGTGTCAGTGTGTCTGCTGTGCAGAAGTATCAGTGCTAAGCTGAAAGTCATTTAAACAGTAATAAACACAAGACACACAGGCTCCGTCTGTCTCCAATGTATCTATTAAGATATAGCTTAAATCCCATTCTTTTACATATCCACACTTTGTGGATGTTGCCAAGTTGTAAGGCTCGACGAGTTCTCTCTAAAGCCTTTCAGATAATCAATTCAGTGTGTATCATTCACTCGTACACTCTTTGGTGTCTCTAATTGAGTTATCACCATAGAAAACCACCTTGAGTCAAGGAAATGTATTCGCAAATATATTAATTACTTGGCGTCAGATGCACATTAGAAAGGGAGTGAAATTATAAATACATCAAAGGTTTCATTTGCGCTAGAAATGTTGATGATGTGGGACACAGTATGGTGTATTAATGAGCACTCTGCATTTTAGCCATCAAAGCACCATTGATATGAGCACCTGCTCTTTTTTAATGAAGCAGATGAATGTTTGACTTTAACAGCCAATGTTTCTTATCAATTCCAAATAAGTGGTACAAAGGCATTAATCAGTTGCATTCATAATGTAATCATTTCTGCTTTGTGTGAATGTGTGTGCGTGTGTGTGTTTGTGTTTTATCTGCAGTGTGTAAGCCTGGGTTCTACAGATCTGCTCTGCAGACTAGGACATGCAGTAAGTGTCCTCCTCACAGCTTCTCCAAAACAGAGGGCTCCACGTACTGTCAGTGTGAGCATGGCTACTATAGGAAGGACACAGACCCAACCAACATGGCCTGCACAAGTAAATACTCAGAGTGCCGTTTTACATTTCAGATCTGAAATATGAAATACAAGAACACAGCTTAGTATCTACTGTATGATTAGTGTATTGTGAGTATAATTATTGTAACATCATCAACATTGCAGCATAGTGAGTAACGTTATTATAGCCTGCGATCATATTAAAAGTAAATATTGTTTATATTTAATTTTCAAAAAAACATCTTAAATGTAATAGAAAATGGGTGGTTTGAGTATTATTTAGGAGCAGTCAAACCCTACAATCCAGGTAAGGAGCAGTGTAGTTAGTTATTTGCTACTTTTGATCCATCAAATGACACACGGGGAAAGATTCTATCATAAAGTTATATAGTTATTTGAAATAATACAAATACACGGCACTGTTGAATTCTCAATTCTCACTGGTTAACTCACAAAGACCAGTTATTGTAAGACCAGTTATTGTACTAATAAAACTATAATGCTACTCTGTTTGTAGTCTATATAATAAAGTAAGTCTATATAATAACCAAACTTTGGTTTCACAATAAACACAGTGGTGTAACACTTAGGGGCTGGAAATTCAGTATAGTATCAGTATCAGTAAGGCCATTTTAGACTATATTGACTTGTCAACTCCCAGGACATGCAGGTTCAGATTAATTCATAGTATGCTTTCAGATGAAAAACTGATAATAAACTGTATGTTTCAAGGGTTAAACGGTAAGCCGCATGTGGGCCATTGAAAAATTGAAATGAGCCAGATTCAGTGCATAGGTTCAATAGGTCTGTCATACAGTATAAATGTGCTTATAATAGTTTCACTCTACATTCTCCCCAGAGCCTCCTTCAGCCCCACGCAGCGCCATTTCAAATGTAAACGAGACAAGCGTGTTGCTGGAGTGGAGCGCCCCGGAGGAGACGGGTGGCAGGAAGGATGTGACCTACAGCGTGGTCTGCAGGAAGATGAGCGCAGAGTTGAGGCAGCACGAGCCGTGCAGCAGCCACGTGCGCTACCTTCCCCAGCGCACTGGCCTGAGCAACACATCAGTCATGGTGCTCGACCTGCTTGCCCACACAAACTACACTTTTGAGGTGGAGGCTGTGAACGGTGTCTCCGAGCTCACCAAACCACTGCGCCAATACGTTTCTCTTAATGTCACAACCAACCAGGCTGGTGAGTAGACTGGCCAGGTTCATGCATTTCGTTTGCCTTTGTGTCCATGTATTTATATTAGAAAAGAACAGATCTTGGCATGACTTGTATTCAGGCTGTTATCTCCGAAACTTTGTTTGCAAGGTGTCAAGCATATTTCAGCTGGCATGCTCTCAGCCTGTACAAGGAGATGGTTGTCTAGTAAAATTCAGTCACGTACTGACAGAGTCAGCATTGTAATCAAATGACATTTGAAGTCATTGTTGGTTGCTGACCACAAATGTTTTTTGTTTTTTTTTTTCGAAAAGCATTACATGGAAGCTTAGCATGATTGCAAGGGAAAAAATGTCAACATGGACAAAGCATATAATTTCTGGACATCAGAGAGTCAGTGTAGCTGTTCATAACTGTTATTACAACAGCGTTTATTACAGTGGTGCCGTCTAAGTGGCCTAAGTATATAAGAGGATACCAATCCAACATGGTAATTAACTAAGCTTTGCAGAATTTTTGTGGTGGACTTTACCAGGAAAAAAGCCGTAGTTCTCTATGACCACAGAATTTATCCCCTGAACTAAATGATAAATTCCAGTTCTCTATTTTTTTCTATGCAATAGGCCTGATTTGTCTGAAATGCATATGCACAGCAGAGAGTCTATAGCACCAACAAACAAAAAAAAAATGCACAAACATTCTTTTTAGTTATGTCCCAGTCCTACTTTTCATTTTCAACACAATATTGATATCAGTACTCTGTCAATACCTGATACTGACTCAGTATTAATGTCTCAGTATTGAACCCTTAATAACTCAGTCCACTCAGTGCAAGCTTCTGTTGCCAAGTTATGCAAGCCATTACAATCATGATGGACAAGTTGTGTTCATGGGCATGATCTGTAACATAACAATGTTCACAACATTGTGTTGTCACAACACAGCGGTGGACAGATTGCTAGCCTGGGCCCCTGGGACAAGCAGATTACATATTGGGACTATCGGTTTTTCAGAGATAGTCCCAATCCCAAAAGAGATTTTTTTACTTCACTAATCCAAAGGAAAAACAATTCTCTATTGATTTTTCAGAAAACATAACTTTTCAATCGGTCTTTGTTTAAACATAACACGCTTTAATTGGTTCATATATTTCCACCTGTTGCACTGCGCACTTGACCTGAGGCTGCTGGTAGGAACTATTTTTACTAGCCATATTAATTAGCCTGAATGTATGCTAGAAAATCTTTACAGAATCTGGATTACGATGGGAAACAGTGACAAAACTGAGCAAAATACAGTACAATGCAACATATAAACTGTTATATTACTCCAGTGCTAGCACAGCACTCATGTTTAAATACTCCCATCAGGTGAAAATAAAGATGCTATCCAAACTCAAATAATGTCTTTATGTGTGACACTGATTCACCTGATTCAAGTACTGATTTATTTTCCAAAGTGTGTGTTAATTTATACATAATTAGGTCATTGGACTTTTTATTTAAATTAGTGTAGTTGCCACTTTTTAGCCTAGTTAATTGAGCTCTGGGGCAAGCATAACATGGCAACACATTGGAGCTTTTACTTTCCCTGTGGACTAGCTAATGAATTTGTGATTCATCCACCTCTACAAATGTGATCTGATAACAATCCTGTATCGGTTTCGATAATGATAATCAGTATTTGAAAGGTACAGCTCTCATGTCAGAGTGTGTGCCACTGACTTTTTGTTTAGGTAATGAAGGTTTATTGATGTGTAATTTGCTTTATCTGAACCAGGATCTGTAATTAAAATCATCACGTGGTGGCAGAGAAGAAGGAGCCTGTTGCACAGATGCAGTGTGTGTGTGTGTGTGTGTGTGTGTGTGTGTGTGTGTGTGTGTGTGTGTGAAGCGGCTCAGACACGGTAAGACAGCCTTGAAATAAGGGATTTCACATAGTCTATGAGGAGACTGATGTAGAATACTGAGCACCTGCTTGCCTTGTGCAGTGGCGCTCAGGATAATCTGTTTGGGTCGATGCATCAAGTGGCAGTCATGTTTCATGTGAACTGGCTGGCTCTAGGCTAAGCACCATGTTTGGTAGGGTGTTGTTAGAACCTTTGTTGTGTGAAAAGTGGAAAGCACTGTGATATTAGGATTCACTGTGCTGTGTTCCATTACAGGAAGTGTGAAAACAGTTTGCTTTGAATCTTCTCATCTAGTGTGGTCCTTAGTAAGAGATTTTTGAGAATGATTTTTCCATAAAATATCTTACATTGTAAGTAATTAGCACATTGCTGTTGTAAGCTGAAAGAGGGAGAGGCAAAACACTGAGCCAAAAATAAAAAGGTTTTTTTTTTTTTTTTTTTTTTTAAATCTAACTAGTGGGGCAGTGTGCAGTGCTGCTTAGTCAAAAATAAATAGTCATTTCATTTAGTTCTGGGCAGCAATTGCATGTTCTTCTGAGCATTTAATAGCTCTCATGTATGATCAAGTTTGGAACATGTCAGGAGTGGCTGCAGATCTAGCAGTGTAATGTGTTTACTATGCGTGTGCGATATAAAGATTTAATCATCTCTACACAATATTACACTGCCACGAATTCCAGTGAAGATTACTCAGATTATATTATATTTTATTACTAGACCTGCCAACCTTTATGCATTTTGCACTCAGCATCATTTGATGAGGAGGAGCTCAACATCAAATACACTACTATGAGTTAACACTCAAAAATACCTTAAAAGAGCAGTTTTTTATGCTCCAATAAAACAGGAGATGAGGTAATCGGCATATGATTTGTGCAGGTTTTCTGCTGCACTCTGATATTAACCTGGAAGCCCTGTCACCTACCCTCCATCTCATGCACCCTCACTTTCTGTCATGGTAAATAGAGAACGTTTTGAGTTCATTAATGTGAAATAAAATCTATCAATATATGTTTGACTTAGCTAATATTAGACATTTACAGTAGAGTCCAAAAGTCCACATTGAAAATCTGGGGTCTATTTATTTATTTATTTATATTTAATTGGAAATAAACAGAAGGTTTTAGAATTTAGAAATATTTAAAACAAAGAAAGCAATTGCTCAATATCTGGAATATTTAATATTCAAGATTCTGCACTATTTCTAGGTCCCTATTTAAAACTAAGCAATTTTGTGATATTGACTATGTTAACTGCTTTGTACAAAAGGTCAGATTTTCCACATGCCTAATGTCTTCTATTGAAGCATGTGTTCAGACACCACTCCACACGATCGATTTGATGTAAAATGGCTCATAAGGTTTTGCAAAAACCGGAGTGCCAACTCGAGTACACACTGTCATTAAAGAAAAATGGGGACGTACCAAATACTAAGAAACAAAGATTCCACTTTTCACTCAAGTTGTTGTCAATAATATAATTTGTAATGAAAATTGTGGTATTAAACAAGAAAAGAATGCAAAATAGAAGCATTTTCACTAGTGCTCTCAGACCCCACTGTGTATAGTCTAATTAATGTCAGTTGACGATTTATTTGGGATGTCATCGAAATAATACATAAATAATAAAATAAAAAAAAATAAAACACTTTACAAATAATTTTCATGGTGATAATAATTAGCAAGTTGTTAAATGTTGCACTGGTAGCACTTTTTTTTTACTCTTTACTGTGCATTACTGTGGAATTACCTTAAAATCCACAACGCAGCAGTGTTTTTTTCCGACTGCACAGCTTGTCCATTACTCCGTAAAACTGACGAGATAGAGATACTAATTTTCCTGTCTTTTTGGCTATCAGTTCTGGATGATTAAATCATTTATGACAATTTTTAATGGGTAATCGCGAGCAGAGAAAAATAAATATCGCACAAGCTTAGTGTTTACAAAAGTAGAGATTTCAGTGCAGTTGCATTCCCTATGCTGAGAAATGTTAGGTGGAGCCAAGAGGGGGTGTGAAATTTTTAGTATGGATCACATCCAGACACAAAAGAGGTGAGAACTACTAAAGTAAGGAACTTGATCTGATCAGGTAAAAAAAAAAAAAGAAAGTTAGAAAGAATAGATGAAAATGCATTTTAATCTGACTTTAGATTCATAACAAAGCAAACACTGCTCCTTCTATAAACCAGGGTCATCCAAGCTTATTAAAATGTTCCACTATGTGGTGGTGACTGTGTCCTGCTCCATGCTTCCAGTCTCTTTTCCACTCCAAGAGCAGGTGGCACAGGTGCTGCCGGAGCCAAACCATTTATTTCCCCTTCCCTTCTGTGTAATCCATTACTGTAAACTCCCAGGCCTTTTGCACAACCCCTGTGAGCCGCTGCTCCAGTCTAATTTAGGGTGAAATATTTAACATAATATTTGCACTTATTTCCCTGCTACTATGTCTCTGTCACCAAATGCACCACCTATGCACTTAAGTAGTATACAAAAAACAATATCAAGGTGCTAATTTATTTTACAGGGACGGTACAGCAATGTACGATGCTTTGTGCTGAATAACTGGCTTCAACATCTGCTTCAGTCATTAAGGTGCTCTGAGATCAACAGAAGGTTTAAGGTCTTTAAAGCACTATTAATGGTGACAAGAAGAACGATTCTGCAGCCCAAGACGGCCTGCTTCAACACAGCTTCAACTCAAGCAGTGTGTGCGGAATTAACGTCACACTGGCAAACGAAGCACAGCCTCCAAGCCTGCTCTATAAAGAGGAGGAAGAAATCTGTTTTTCACAGTTTCTGCTTTGAGGAAAGCGAAATTTTCATAACTAGGGCAGTTTGTGTAGATTGATCAAATGTTCACTGATTTCAAGTGAACTAGATTTCAAAACAAACTGAATAGCACGCAGGTGCAAGTGATTAGCGCTTTAGTCTTTCATGTGCCTCTGAAGTGTGCTCATATTTCCCCAATGAACATGAACAGGCACATAAGTGGTGGCATTTGCTGAGCTATTCTGTGAGCTTTTAATATTTGCCCATTCACAGCAAGTAATTGACATATCTGCCTGCAAAGACTTGCCACACTCAATATTCCTAATTACTCCCAGTGAGTTGGTTTTGGGATGTGGATGAGAGATTTTGCGTTTTGCTCCATTCGTCGCCAGTGCATGGCTATGTGTTATCAGCAGTTGGAGCTTAACAGATGGTGACCCAGCGAGTAATTTAAATAAGTCACTTATAAACGTTTCCACCACATGATAACCGCGCAGGCCATTATGGCAAAGGCTTAGAGATGAAAACTTTTTTTGAATGAGAACTTTGTTTATTTGTTTAGACAGCTCCGTGGGCATATTTTTACACGTTATTTCCACCATTTAAGGAAAAATCTCCACCCTGGAAAACATTAAATAGGTTTATATTGAAATATGGCTGATGTGTTTAGTGATTCTGGTGCTGATAGTGTTGGTTGGTGCTGTAGTTTCATTATTCCTGTCTCATATTAAAGAGAAATCCGATGTAGAATTAGTGGAGACAGCAAATATTGGACTCAAATTTCCAGAATGTAATATATAAGTACACCCCATGGAAATGTTTTTTTTCTGTTTCTTTTTTTTTTTTTTTTTGACATATTTGGACAAGCAAACATTTGCTCCTCTTTGAAACAGTGCCTATTAATAAAGGTGATACACTCTGTCGAATGACACATAAAACTCCATTGACATTTTGTAGGCATTTTCACAATTTAAATTAACAGAAAAACAGATCAGTCACATGGAAAAAGTAAGTACACCCCTACATTTATCACACCTTCAAATCCATAAAATTAGAATCAGGTGTTCAAGATTGAGTGCCAATGATTAGAACCTGCTTAGGGAGTGCAGGTGGAACCTGTCTTATTTATACCCCTCTCATATCTAGTGTCTGGTGTTCCCTTTTCTGTTGAGGTGTGTGGTGTCATCATGTCAAGATCTAAAGAGTTCAACATGGCTGCTAACAGCATCACCAATAAACAGTAGCACTTATTACTTGTTAGCTTGACAGCTTGTTAAATCTATAACACTGACGATACAGTTCGCTGTTTTATTGAGGAAAATGTACATCAGTTAGCTGGCTAGCATGTGATAGCAAAAGATGAACATGAAGGCATCAAGTTTTACTTCCCACTTTGTAGCTCAAATGCACTGAGGTAAAAAATTATGTCTTTCCGAGCTTCTGAGGTTAGTCATATGCTGCATCACAGTTGGTAGTCAAACGGCATTGTTGATAAATGTTAGCCAAACTAAAAATGGACATCCAAAGGTGGATTTTTTTTCTTTAACCTTTGTTTTAACATGTCCTCTGTCTGATGTCTGATATGATATGTTAAGTTCATCAGAGGATCAATAGGCATTTTGGCAGCGGTGGAACCTCTGGTTCCTCATGCAGCATTGCATGATTTTTAAGAAGACCCATGTTCTTCCTGCCGTGCCTGCATTGGCATGGGAGCCTGTTGGCAGGAGTCATACCTCAGCGGCGGTTTTGGCCAGCGGGCCACTCAGCCCTGCCAGAGGTTTTTCATCTTGCCTCTCAGCAGGACTCCCTGCAGCAATACTTGTTTACAAACACATGGCCTGCTGAGAGCTTCAGCCTGGCACTGAGACCAGGTCAGATTGGAAACAGTGACCTTTCCTGCTCGCACTAAAACTGCACACCCAGCAATTAAATTACCATGCAAGAGTCTGCCTGAAACAGCTTTGTTAAAAAACCAATATTGCCTGCCATCAGTCTTGTGCCACCAAAGAGAAGCAAAGTCTTCTAATGGCGCTTGTACTCAGTGTGATGCATGTTAGATAAGAGTGATTAATCGAAGTCGCTGCTAGCGTGCAATCGTGTGAACTGTCTTACTGAAAATAGGAAAGTTAACACATCTAGGTGTACATCTAAGTGTGGGAATCAGTGACAAGCCTCGCTGTTTAGAGTTAGCAGCTCGCTTGCTGGCAACGGTGCAGTGTTAACAGATTCACGCACTGCAGAATGGCAACACTTCCCAATCGGAGCTATTAATCAGAGCACCATCACACTTCCTCTAGTGCGGACGTGTTCCATCTGCTAATGAGAGAGGCTAGGAGACCCTGCCACGCTGAGTGCACAAGGATTTTGTTTGTACTTGATTTATTTGAGCTCACTTTCCATAACTTTTGAATTATTAATGATGTTTGATTTGATGAATCTGTGTATTTTCCTTTATGAAAGGTACTATATCAAATGCACCTAATCAGAACCACATTTCTTTCTAGGTAGGACAATTTTTAAGTAAATTATTACACAATATTGACATTTATAAAGATTTTACATATAATTTTCTGAATAATTAATTCATATAAAAATTATATCCCCATTTTATGCATACAGAGTCATTCTTCTTTGGTTTGACCCCCAACTCAGATGCAGCTGTTTTTGTTTCCTGTCATTCCATCATCAGAAATATAGATCAAAATTCCCCCGGAAAGCCTTAAAGCTTATTGTGAATCAATAACTCAAAGGAGCTGCGTCTCCTGCCCGACTGAATGTCAACCATTTAGACTGTTTAAGTAGCCTAGCCACCCTCCACAAAGCAGCTCTTTGCCTGCCAGCCTGCAGATCGGGTTGCCAAGTATTCCGTTTCAGGCTTTTAAGATAGGAATGATTATAGTTTTGTCTGGTGAAAGGAGGGATACGGTTACTCTTTGTTTTCAAGAGGCGAGAAGACTTTTCTTTGCTCCCCCATCACTGTATCCTATTGAGGTCTAAATGCTGCCCCGGTGCAGCCCAGCTACTATATCGGCATCTCTGGGATCATTTGAACATGCTTAAATAATACTTATCTCACGGCTACAGTCTGACACTTCTGTTCCTGAATACACAGCTGGCTCACATTTCGGTTTTTTGTGTGTAGATGGGTGGCAGTAGGTTTGTGTGTAAGTGTCACACCATCAGGCAGTAAAACCAGAAAAATGAGAAAACTGAGAATATAGAATATATTAACTGCAGTTGCAAACTGTAGATTTCTTTGGGTGCTTTTGCATATACAGTGTTTAGTCTATTTGAATTGAATCCTGCTGCGTTTTCCCCTCTGTGTGGTTCTTTTGAGCAGAGTCCGAGAGTGTCTGAATGAGGTGGTTTTGGTCTGAACTGATTGCAGTGAGAAAGTGAATTGACCCAACTGCAGGAAGTGAATCAGACATGCCTTGTATTTTGGGTTGTAAATTTTTTGGGGGAGTGCAAGCTTAGCAAATGAAAATATCTTAAATCTTAAAATCTTAAAATATATAGTCAATATAGTCAAATTTACAGTAGGTATAGAAAAGAATCACCCCCCTTTAAAATAATCACATTTTGTTGCTTTTCAACAAAGACGGATACAGTTTTTGTTTTATCCAGCTGTATTTATTATAAGTGCAACTTATAACATCCAAGTGAAAGATATAACACCAACATGTCAGAAAAAATAAATAAATAAATAAAAAAACAGAATCACTGAGTTGGAAAAATGGTCACCCCCCTCCTAAATATGACTTGTAAACTCAATAAGGTATAGCTAATCACTTTCTCAATGGCACACAAAGCCATTGAACTTTCAACTGTGATCAGCTGTGGTCATTTTGATTAGCTCAGCATGAAAAGAGCTTTCCTGGAGCATTTTTCAGTCCTTGGTAGTGCAACTGAGGCAAACAATCAACTATGGGTGGCAAGGCACTGTCAAAAGATCTCCTGGATAAAGTTGTGGACAGGCACAAGTCAGGAGATGGATTCAAAAAAATTCAAAGGCTTTATCAATGCCTAGAAGCACAGTGAAGTCTATTATTAAGATGTGGAAGGTATTTGGTACAACACAGACCCTCCCTGGATCAGAATGTGGCTCCAAACTGGATGAAAGAGCCAGGAGGAAACTGGTCAGAGAGGCTACCAAGAGGCCTACAGCAACTCTGAAGCAGTTGAAGGAATTTATGACAAAAAGGGTCATTGTGTGCATGTGACAACAATATCACAAATTCTCCACAAATGTGGCTTGTATGGGAGGGTTGCAAGAAAAAAGCCACTCCTCAAGAAAGGCCACATGCAGTCACGACTGGGCTTTGCCAAAACGCACCTTGAAGATTCTGAGGCCACATGGAAAAAGGTGTTATGGTCAGATGAGACTAAAATTGAATTATTTGGCCTCAACACCAAACGATATGTCTGGCGGAAATCCAATACAGCTCACCATCCAAATAACACCATTCCTACAGTAAAGCCTGGAGGTGGTAATATCCTGTTATGGGGGTGTTTCTCTGCAGCAGGGACTGGAGCACTTGTCAGGATAGAAGGAAAAATGGATGGGGCAAAATACTGTCAAATTCTTGAGGAAAATCTGCTGCCCTCTGCCAGAAAGTTGTCAATGGGAAGAAGGTTTACCTTCCAACATGACAATGACCCAAAGCACACAGCAAAACTGACCACACAGTGGTTGAAGGAGAAAAAGGTGAATGTCCTTGCATGGCCTAGTCAGAGCCCAGACTTAAACCCCATTGAAAATCTGTGGAATGACTTGAAGACTGCAGTCCACAAACGGTCACCATCAAATTTAACTGAACTTGAGCAGTTCTGCAAAGAAGAGTGGGCAAATATTGCAAAGTCTAGATGTGCAAAATTAGTAGAGGCATATCCCAACAGACTAAAGGCTGTAATTAAAGCAAAGGGTGGTTCAACAAAATGGGGTGTGATCCTTTTTCCAACTCAGTGATTCTGTTTCTTACATTTTTTTCTGACATGTTGGTGTTATATCTTTCACTTGGTTGTTATAAGTTGCACTGAGTAAATACAGCTGGATAAAACAAACACTGTGTCCATCTTCATTTCAGGCTGTGACCCACAATGTACAAACTAAACCAAAGGACAGAGCTGTAGGGCTGGAGAAATGCGACATGTTCTGCAGATTTAGACTGATGAACAAAAAGAGAAGTGTAGAACCCTGGTAAGCAGGGAGAGAGCTTCGGAGAGAACAACACTGTATTTTTATTTCTTTTCCTTGAGCTCTTTTCAGTGCTTTTGTTGGCAAACTGATTCACTAGGGACAAAACAAAAACTCACAATTTTTCCTTTGTCTTTGGTCTGTTTATGATCAAGCTCACTGTCTCACTGTCAGATGTATCACGCAAAATCTTTTAAAGTAGTTATTTCTATAATTATCTAATAATTTATTTACTGCAGGCTGAGTGTTCTCCATGTTCAGGTGATTTTGTGAATTCTACACACACCTGCAAAGGATTGCTAATTTTTTTCTGTTTTTGTGTTTCTCATCAGTGAAAGAAAGAGTTTACATTTTCAGTCCTACAAGCTTAGCCAAAATTTTATTTTTGTATTTTTGGTTTGTGTAATTATGTGCAGATTGAACCCAAACCAAACCAAATGCACTAATAGGTGTGCAAGTACCTATAGAGGGCAATATGCATACATATCAGAAATATGCAGGAGAGGCTATATATGTGAAGCACAAAAAAACGAACGTTAAAACACCAGCATAAACACAGATAAGATAATGGAGGGTAACTGAATTACTTTATGGACAATTGTATTCATGGCATGCTCTATAAAACAAGTTCAGGCTTGTAAATGCTGATGCAGTTTGTAGACAGTAATGAGTAGTTTGTGATTGAAGACAGATTGTAACCGGATGCAGGATTGTTTTAATACGCAGTAAATGGAGTGTGTAAACAGTGTCAGACCATGTCATCTCCCAAAGCCATTGTCAGCACTGAATTCATTTCTCACCAAGCAGCTGAAACAAAAGTGTGTGTTAAAGCACCATATCTAATTGTCTTTACTGCTCATGTTCTGAATATTTTCATTGTCTTTATTGTTCTTTGTGAAAGCATGAATGAAATACAGGTTTTGCCTCTTATTATATTTGGACTATATTAGACAATCTTAGCATGCACAACTGTTCAAAAGTTTGAAAACATTTTAATCAACACATTATTTTTCTGTTAAAAATGAAAAACAATGTAAACCGTGTGTCAGATGCCAAAATGGCATTTTCGATGTTTGCAAACATAAAGGATCTTTAAGGATAATAATATATAGTCACCACACCTGTATGCTAGCACAATGCATAAAATCATGCAGATAGATAGATAGATATATGGATAGATATAAGGATAGATCGACGGATAGATAGAGTCTATAACAAAATGGAATTTATATTATGTAGACATTGAGTTGAACTGTGATTGCAAACTGTTAAAAAGTGTAAATCTCTCCTTGAACCTCATAAATCTGTACCATCGTATGACTTTCTATGCAGTTACTCAATATTGCATCACACCTTTCCATTGCATCAAGAGTATTTTCCACCTGGACTGAGAAGTCAACAAAAACAAAACCCTTATTTTTTTCTGTTAAGCTCCATCTCCCATCACTGTGGTAAAGCGAGGAAAGACGGCGAAGAACAGCATTGCTGTGTCCTGGCAGGAACCAGACAGACCCAACGGCATCATCCTGGAATACGAGATCAAGTACTTTGAGAAGGTGATTACAGGAGGACAATACACTCCATGCGAGAATGAGCGCATATAAATAAGCTGGATATGGTTAATTTCTGTACTGGTATGTCGGCATCAGTAAGACATGCATAGCGAAAGACAGATTTAGTTGTGATGATATGAGATGTATGTGGATGATAAATATAAATAAATATGTGTTTTAGCTGTAACCTCTCAGATTTAATGAGCCTATGTCTAGATTGTTAACAAATATGAATTTGGATTTTTCACTATAAAATAAGGTCCAAGTGTGTGTTGGAAAAGTCTAAATTTGACTTATGCACATACATTTTTGACAATTTGAGTTTGAATTTGAATATCCCTATATATCAGGAAGTGAAGGTCTAGATACATAGCATGCAATATGGCTGAATGGTTAGAAGTCGTCACATTTTAATGCTTGATATCAGGAGTGATTAGTTCATGACTGTAAATAAGACACATCAATTTAAAGTCTTTTTTTTTCAGTGTCAGTTCACATTACATCTATTCAATAGTGCCATGGACTCAGAACAAATAAGACACAGAGACACATGAAATCCATCTCATCTGTTTTGTGCTTCAAGCAGAGAATCAGCACATACGTCACTCTCCAGTCTCTTTTTGTTGTTTACTTTTTTTTTTCTTTTTTTTACAAGCCATGTTGTCACCTCACTTATTAGACAAGAGAGATTAAATCTATGAAAGTCTGTGAAAACACTTCACTTTCTCAATGAACTGAGCTGGTTCAAGTTTAGAAAACTGGAAATGCTGAACTGCAACTACATTTTCCAAATATGGTCAGTTCTGCAACAGTATTTTGGACTGCTTTGTTTGATCCACTGAAATGCTTTGGTCCACATCTGTATCACAGTCCCATCAGTTGACGAAGCCTGCTATTTATGATTTCCATCTAAATGAAAAGTCCAGAAATCAGAAAGTCACAATTTGGACATCTATATTACATGCACATACTAAAAGTTGTCATTTTTGTCCTAAAACATCAGGTTAAATGAAAGTGTGCTCAGTGTAGTGATGTGACAGGCAGCATGGCGAGCAATGGAAACAGGTCTCTGTATTGGAGACAAAAACTAACAAAAAGCCTGAAACCAGACCTGGCATTGATGTGTGGCTCAGATTGCTGCTCACACTGTGGCTTTGACCAGCTCCACTGTTCAGGCCATTTAAAGAGACAATTGTGCTTAAAGCTGCTCAGCCTCCTGCATGACCTCAGCACAGTGGTCTAGTCTGGGAAACACTGATATGAGGCACTTTAAAAAGAAAAGTGCCCCTTCCCCTAATGGATAGAGTCGTCACCACATAACTCTACCGCCATGCATCCGAGCAGCATGAAAGTAATCCCACACCATACACACACTTACACATTCACAGACGCTGCCTCTCACGGGACATCAGAATGCTTCTTTCCTTCTTTATTTATCCTACCACCATTTTATTTTACTCTCTTTACATAATGTTCTGCATCATTTGTTCCAATCCTACTCTTCCTCATTTTGCTTTGTGTCCTGAAGGATCAGGAGACCAGTTACACCATCGTCAAGTCAAAGGAGACAGGGTTTGTGGTGGATGGACTGAAGCCGTCCTCGGCGTACATCTTTCAGATCAGAGCTCGCACCTCGGCAGGCTACGGAGGCTTCAGTCGACGCTTTGAGTTTGAAACCAGTCCTTACTGTAAGTCACAGTACTAAATCAAGCACAGTTCTGCCACATTCATTCACTAAAACATCAGATCAGTCACAAAATAGTCATATAAACAAAACTAATGCTGATCGATTAGAGTATGTAGTCTGTCTATACACCATTGGGCTTAATTATAACCATTAATTAAAGTAATGAAAACTAATATGAAGTAAAATCAGTTAATATTTAAAATGTATTGTCTTCTGCTTGAAATGGCCATATTGCTTTTGGGACACACTTTAGATGGATAGAACTAAATGTTGGGTTTGAGGTGAGAGGTGTCATGCTGACAACAGTCGTGACTGTGAGTTTGTGCCCTTCCTCATTTACATTTATATTTACTGCAAGTGGTAGATTCTCTTATCCAGAATGACTTACAGAGTGCTTGTTCGTTTACTTGGAAAACATCTTTTTAGGTTAGTGCAGATTGGTTTGAGTCTGAAGATACCAATGCTGGCAGACTCAGGCATTAGTAATGATACATAAATAAATACATAAAAAAGAATATGCATGGCTCACAGCTCTCACTTCTCTGTAGTGTCCGCCTCCAGAGATCAGGGCCGTGTGCCCGTCATCGCCGTGGCTGTTACACTGGGCATCATCCTGCTGGCGCTGATCACTGGCTTTCTGCTCAGTGGCAGGTGAGAATTTGATTGGTTTTTATCGCTCAGCTTGATAGAGAAATGTCAGGTGGTGTTAAGAAATCTGGTTGGTGTATAGAAAATTTATCAACATTTTTTCATAGAAAATTATTAACATAGGTAGAAAACTATAGAAAATTAATCAACAACGGTTGATACAACAGTGCTGTGGTATAAATCACATTACTATAATATTGTATTATACACTCATGTACTGCTCTTTAAACATAATTTCATTGTTCTAATGGGCTGGCAGAGTAAATTTGCAGTGTTACTCATCATATAGCCTAAGTGTATTTTCTAACCAAGCATGCATCAAAGTATTGCACCAATGTATGTAACATGGTAATATTATTAAGTGATGACATATATTTCAGTGTTGTTGTTTTTTTGTATCTTATTTTATTATGATTAAGCCTGTCACTTATAATTAGCATATGCTGCACTGCTTATTTAATGCATATATTTAAATGAACTAATTCATGGAATTGCTGCACAGTAATCATTCAAGCTGCTGCATATGACGTATTTGACTTGTACATCTACATCTCTGCTTTTGTTCATTATATCCAGCTTTGTGGTGGAAAATACAAATGGCTTTGTAACAATAGCCGAGCAGGAAGTTGCAGTGTGGCAATATCCTGTTTCACACATGCTGTCCCACTTTGCATCTCAGGCACAATGTGTTCAGAGGAGATACTAAGGTTCCCCCATTTGTCTTAGAACACATAGAGAAGTGATATGCTGATCAGAAATGGGATTCAGTATTTGAAACATGTACTGTCTTGGTAACTGCAGTCATAAGACAGAAGTAGATCTGTAAATAACAGGTGTAAGACATGGAAAAGGAATTTAGTTGAATTTATTATGCCTGAGATATTTTTTTAGCAGACATGTTTATTACAGGTTTTGTTAATAAAGATACATATTATGTCACAGAATAAGACAAAGGAATTTCCCTCTGGAGGACTTGTCCAGAACTGAGATCTGATTGGAAGGCTGCTTGTCTTTCTCTTGCAATCATTGTCCTTTTTCTTGGCCCTCTGCCCTTGAACTGCGCTGCAGCCCTTAATTCGATGCTGTCGAGTCCTTGGCGAGATTTACGCCAGCCGCTGGGGGAGGACCACAAAAACACACTAGGAGCAGGCAGAATTTCTAACGAGCCTTCACACCACCACACAAGAGGCAGCCCTGAGTGTTTAAGCAGGTGCCGTGTAACACCTCAAGGACGGAGCACGTTGAAGCAATTACTCCTGAGCTGTATCATTGTATCATTTTCACCCCAGCCTTGACACTCGACTGACCTTTAATGTCTAAGGTATAGCCTGGAAGCCCACACTAGTGCAGGAAGCTATCAGAGTAGTTAATAGCCTTTTTTGGTCTCATGAATGAACTATATTGCATTTGAGAGACCGTTACAGCAGGTAATGCTGAACATGAGCAGTCAGACAGCCCGGGAGGAATCAGTGACACATTCAGCCTGTCAGTGGAATACTAATATCACACTTTGCTGTGTAATTATTAACTGTGCCTTGTCTTGTGGAAAGGTAAAACTTTCATTTTCTGGGGCTGTCAGCTCTGTTTACATTAGCATGTCTATCAATTCAACTAGCATTCGAGCATGAGGTATTGCTCAGAGAAGCAGAATCTTTCAATGTAATTAGTCAGATCAAACTGTGGCATTCGATCAGAATTCACTTGACATGCCAATATTTCCAGTTCTGATCCATTTTTTTATTTGCCAGATTCCAGCTATTAGCCAGCTTTCCACTATCACACAACTATCAACAGGGGAGGATGAGAGCTAGCATAGGCTTCCTATGAGACATGTATAGCCAGCCACCACATCGCTTAAAACTGCTACTCATACTACATCACAACGCAACAGAACACACTCAGAGGAAAGCGTACAAGAGTCAGACACCCATCATTGGTTAGTGCACTAACCAAAAAGCTCCTTTGGATTTGGAATAGGAAAGGAGAGGTGGTAAAGCAAGTTTTTGTGCTAGCAAAAAAATAGTAGGTGTTTTTTGATTCACACTTTAAAAAGAAAAAAGAACTGAACGAAATGAGAATCAGTGGTTCTGCCTTGAGGTTATTCTAGTTCATTTCCCACCAATTTGAGAAACTTTGAACTGACGCTATTCTTTGACATGGGAGAAGTGCTTGAATTAGCATTGGCTTCTTGGCTAACCAGCTGAAATTAGATGCTTTACTATTAGTTACTAGCAAAAGTGCTTGTGGATGAAATGTTTTTTTCCCCTGGTAATAACAAAATGAAAAGGGCTTAGTGGCAAAATTTTAATTAGCTGGAGAGATTAGCTGGAAATTATGTGCTATTGAAATTAAAACGATTTTCAATGATTAATGTCAAACAGTAAAAAAATAAATAATCAACCAATCTGAATAATCTTTGGTATTGGTTTAATTCTTCTTCTTCTTCTCCTTCTTCTCCTTCTTCTTCTTCTTCTTCTTCTTCTTCTTCTCTTTCATCTTCTTGTCAAATATTCTGGATTTTTTTGTGGAATAGATAAAGACATATTGAAGATTGGATAAAAACAGAAATGTTACTATTCTTATATTACCAATATGCACTGAAATATAGACATTTATTTTACTTTTTTAGAATTATTGTGCAAAGAATGGTGAGTTTTACTGTAAAACAGCAAAACATAAATCGTGTTATACTTCACTAAGAGGGGCAGCCAATAGCAGTGCAGTGGTCTGCTGTACTTTCAGGGGACGTCTCTTGTGTAACTCACCATGAGCTGTCACTGTGTCTTAACACTGAAACAATGCTGTGTGCTACACCCATGTCCAAGTGTTGTGACAGGATGTTTACTTCCTGAAGCCTCCCAAACACACAGACTTATACAATGCCTCACTGAGAGAAAAACCCGGCTGTGTGTGTGTGTGTGTGTGTGTGTGTGTGTGTGTGTGTGTGTGTGTGTGTGCTCGCTCACACGTGCTGAAACCCACTTAAAGCTATTACCCGCCTATCTGTTGTCTCTGTCCATCACCTGTCTCTCTGTCCACTAGTCCCTCTTATACCTGTCAGAGCAGATTCAATTAGCAGCTCTGTGTCCAAAGAGAAAAAAAAGAGTGGGACAAATGGAAGCGATAAGAGAGCATGATTATAAGATTTTACAAGCAGGGCATGTCTCTCTGTGTATTTGTCCACCATTCTCAACTGTGAATGTTGTTCTCTTTGCCAGACGCTGCGGCTACAGTAAAGCAAAGCAGGATCCCGATGAGGAGAAGATGCACTTCCACAATGGCCACAGTAAGTCACCACAGAAAAGCACATGCAGACGTTCATACAGAGTCCAGCTAAGAACCTGGTCATGTTGTTTTGTACCAATCAGTAGTGCAAAATCACTTTTTTTATTGCTTGTTTGTTATTATGACAGCAAATCTCCATCACTAAACCATATTTCCCTACATGTAGAGGAAATTGGGTTATTTCAGTTAATAACCCATTCAAGCGCATGTGCACTAGGCATGTAATAAACATGCACTGTTGAAATGAAATGTTGCCAATTCAAATATTGCTGAACTTTTGAGATTTTAAAAATGTTTCATAACTGTGAAGGCAGTGAAGACAGAATGTCTCTCAGAAGTCTGACTAGACTACAACTATCATGATCACTGGTAATTCAAAGTAGAATTTAACATCATAGTTATTTTGAATCCAGAAAAAGTTCTATATAAAGTTCTATTGAACTCCATCTCTGTCACATGATAGCATTGATTTCAATTTGAGATCTTGTGTTACATCCAGCTTTAGCAGATCTCTATTCCCTCCTGCTGTCATACATAACCCCTGTTCAGAAAAAGCTATAAAGTGATGAGCATATGTTACATTCTTCTTTCCTTTGTTTGTTTTTTCCCTCTCTATTTCACTTACCTCTTAGTAAAATTCCCGGGAGTGCGTACATACATTGATCCTCACACCTACGAAGATCCCAACCAAGCTGTCCACGAGTTTGCTAAGGAGATTGATGTCTCTTGCATTACAATAGAGCGTGTGATAGGAGCTGGTATGTAAGAAAACACAGCCAGGATCTAAAAGCGAATTAAACTGGAGATTGAGTGACTGGAAAATGGAAGCCTGCTCCTAGATTTCACATATTTTTTTTGTATACAATAAACAGAATGATGCTTTTGGTTTATTGTGCCATAAAGTCAAGGATATACATAAACTTGATATAGAGCTCAAGCCAAAACTTGCAATAAAAATATTCTGCACATACCTCAGTGGTGTAAAGTAGACATGTGAAAACTAAAATGGCTTGGCGCTGATACTGACTCGCCGTATATCTTGCACCTTCTCTTTCAAAGTCTAAATGCATGTTAACTTGATAAGGCATCTTTATCTGTCCCTCTCTGTCTTAGTGTCCTCACTGTTAACTGTATCCTGTTTGGCAGGTGAGTTTGGAGAGGTGTGTAGTGGGCCACTGAGACTGCCAGGGAAAAGAGAGATCGTGGTGGCTATTAAGACACTGAAAGCAGGGTACACTGAGAAGCAGAGACGAGACTTCCTGGCTGAGGCCAGCATCATGGGCCAGTTTGATCATCCTAACATCATCCACCTGGAGGGTGTGGTCACTAAAAGTAAGTGTATTAGCATATATTTGTATAAATCCTATAATGCTATGAAGATTATTAACTGGCCCTCTATATCTGATTTTTATTGTATAGTTTTATCTGCTGCTGTACTGTATGAAAAGTGTATTGTGGAAAAGTTGTCTCATGTTTAAAAGATCAAATTGTACTTGCATTTATTTGCTGCCCTTAGACTTTTTGTTCTTTTCTCAGCACTAGATGTAGTAGATAAACACTAGGTTGAAAGATTCTAGAAAAATTTACTTTAAGGAATTTTCTAACATTAAAATGAGTCTTTCATCCATTATGCTAAAGTAATGTGTATGCTTTATTGTCTCTACTCCCTTAAGGCAAGCCAGTGATGATCATTACAGAGTACATGGAGAACGGATCTCTTGACACCTTTTTAAAGGTGTGTGTTTCTCTTTCCTTTCACTATAAATGTTTTTAAAATAAGGCTGCATATTCTGCCTTTATTTTCTTATGTTTTTTGTTTGTACCTTATGACCATAGTGTTTTGACATAGCTTGTTATAGGCCTTATAGGCTTATACTGGGGTCATGTCCCAACCACTTTTTTATAAATCTGGTTTTGTCCCCAACCATATTTTAAAGGGTTAAAGATTAAAAATCTTTTGTCTAACATTTTACGGCAGAACAGCTTTCTAAATAACAGTTTCTCATGGTGGCGTCAGTATTAATGTCTCTACTATAATCAAACTTCCAGAGATCTATAAATGAATACACCATGAGCAAGTTTGTAGCGGGTGTTTATTCATACGAACATGATTTTTGTGACGCATGGCAATACGACCACTTTGTATCATGAATTTGTTTGTAGAAAACTATAATCATGATTGTCAAGTCCAATGCACCAGAATGTTATCTTGTCTTGCTATCTCTCACATATGGCTAGAATGATAATAAAGTTTTTAAGTCTGTAAAAGTGTTTAAAAAATCTTTGAGTGTTAAGATTCGGCTAAAATAGAAGTGCCTCTTTTCAGTGAGACAACTGAAAAAGCATCAGAAACACTTTCAGTGCAAATTGGCCTGGTGTCTCTGATCATGCAAGCTTTTTTTGTTTCTCCCTTTTACATGTCAAATCTCCTCATATCTCACCCTGCAGAAGAATGACGGGCAGTTCACCGTGATCCAGCTGGTTGGCATGCTGCGTGGCATTGCCTCGGGCATGCGCTACCTCTCCGACATGGGCTATGTGCACCGCGACCTGGCCGCCCGTAACATCTTGGTCAACAGCAACCTGGTGTGTAAGGTGTCCGACTTCGGCCTGTCTCGAGTGCTAGAAGACGACCCGGAGGCGGCCTACACCACCCGCGTACGTGCTGACTTGCACTATCCCGCTAACCCCGCGACCTCCATGCCATTAACCAGCACTCCACATCCATTTATGTCAGAGCAGAACAGCCTTTAGCACACTCTTGCTCAATACTGCTTGCTTTTTCTCTTTCTGTCAGTAGTGTGTATTGAACTAGAGCTCACCATTTCTTTGACAGCATTACAACAAATGTTAGGAAGACATAATACTATTAGGTGAATAGGTTTGCCTTGGATGTGACTGTATTGAGCGCAGCTCACATCTACAGCAGAGCGTTAAGCTGCAGGCTGAATTTGCTATTAATAAACACAGAACTGAATGACGCTGGCTTTGAATGAGAGATAATTAGTAGCACAGTGTCAGCGGTTGTAATTCGGCTGATTATTATTTCCCTTTTCCACCTTGGCATGTCACAGTAGTGTGTATGTGTGTGTATGTTTGTTTGTGTGCGAGTAGACTAAGGAGCAGCAAATTGAGATGTACTTCACTAATAGGTTCTGAGAGCTTCAGAATGGCAGACGTCCATGTGTCGCATTCTTCCTATTACCATATTTACCCACTTGACTTGCCCATTTTCCCAGCTGTGAATAGAAAGTGAGCAGTGTTCATAAAGATGTTTTGACAAGGAATGTTTCTGATAAACATTGCTCTGTTTGTCATTTAGGGAGGGAAGATTCCCATCAGATGGACGGCACCAGAGGCTATCTCTTACAGGAAGTTCACCTCAGCCAGCGATGTCTGGAGCTATGGAATCGTCATGTGGGAGGTGATGTCATACGGTGAAAGACCCTACTGGGAGATGAGCAATCAAGATGTAAGTTTATTACCTCGGTGTTCTGTAAATCTGTCATAGCATACACAGTTTATCCCTTTAAATAGCCAATTACACTTAAAAACACATTATATTCAAATGAAATAGTTGTGTAATCATAAATAATGAAATGTTATAAGCATTTTGACATTCTATACTCTCCTGGAAGGACAGATATTAACCAGCATTTCTATACATTTATTGAGTCTTGCTGTATAAAGCTATTCTCCTTGTATAATCTTGCTGAAGTGTCTTAAATATGCATATGTTCAGGATGTAAATGATTTGCTTTAGGAATTAATTATAATAATTTTTAAACTCCTTTTTGTGTAGCAGGGCAGTGTAACTCTTAAAAGCAGCTCTTTTCTAGAATCAGGTCTAAGAGACGTTATGGAGTATAACTAACATTTTTTTATTTAATCTTCACATATGCTCTGAACTATTTTCATACACTGTGTGTATTCCTGCACAGATACACACCTTTGTATCAAGATGGCCACAATAACAGCAACGTGCAAATTGGTAGCTTCCCAATTATCCAAATAATTTGCAGTGAACATAGACAAGTTAATTGGTGTATTTTGGTTAAAAACATACCAAACCTACTCCTTTTTACAAACATGCAGGTCATCTTTGCATATGATGAATTCTGTGCCAAGTCTTTGGTGAGAACTGACTACCAATTATTCATCCACCATGGAGATGTCGTAATTGTTTCCCTGAGCCATTTTAACTGTGTGTGTGTGTGTGTGTGTGTGTGAATAGCATTTGAGATGTGGTCTGCCACAGGGAGGCTGAAAAATGGGGTCCTGTGTGCATAGCAGTCAAATGGTGGGCTCAGCTGACATTATTGAGCATGGTTAGTGGGGATGGGAGTTGCATCGACAACAATGAAGAGTGGTTAAAGGGGGTATGATATTCAATAGTCGAACACCCAGTGGGCAAGTCAAAGGCTGCCAGTCTATGAACAGTACATTCAGGGATGCAGGGGCTTGCTGGAAATGTAGTCAGAATCAGGCTGGAGTTCTGACTGCAGTGAACTCAGTGAACTTTGCTTGAGGTATGAAAGTTTCAAATCTGTTGGAAGTAAAATCCATTTTTAATGCTTCTGCAAAAACAGCATGAAGCTGCATAAAACATGGTTGAGTCACAAAGTGGTTGATGGGGAACAGTTTTTAATTAGTCTACTAATTAATTCTATTTTTTTATCGGTCACATAATTGAATGTTGCAATGTGCTACACCAGCTCCATTTCCTTTGTTCTCTGTTATATGAATGTTCATGTCATGTTGGAAGTATAATGTCTGTATGTGTGTGTGTGTGTGTGTGTGTGTGTGTGTGTGTGTGTGTGTTTGTGTGTGTGTGTGAGCAGCATTAAAAAGGAGGACACAATACAGAAGTTTTCAGAGAAGGTCCCTAAAGGAGGTGCAATTTAAAGTCATGTTGTTGTCAAGCAGAATTGACCTTTTTTCCCCCTCCTAGCCTGCCAGTGACAACTTCATTCGCGCCTCAGATCCTCTTCTCCTCTCCATCATTAATCTGTTTCACACGCTTGGGAAAGAGAAAGTTATTTGATGTTTTATTTAAGGCCTTCATGAGAGCTGCCTCAGATCTCTTGCTCTGCTATACTCAACTCACTCTCCCTTGCTCCCACCCTGTCTCTTCTTCTCTCCCTATGTCTCTCTCTGTCTTTCTCACACTTGCACTTGCTCTCTCTTTTTTCTTTTTCTGCTAGACGTTGCTGTCGGGGATTGGTTTCTGAGCTGCTCTTGTTTTGCCTTTCTCTTTTTGCCAGCATAGTGAGAGAATTTTGTTGGAGGCTAAAAGAGAGATGAGAGTTTGGCATCTCGCCCAGTGCAATAGTCAGATCTTAGCTGCTTGCAGGCTTCTGAACCTTAAATAAACATAGTACATATCAGCAGACCTCTCAGTCTAACTGTGTGCAATCAATATCAGGGATTTGTTTTGTGCATTAGGTGAAAATCTTAAAAAAACATTTTATTTCATCTAACCACCTAACCTGCCACTTTTCTTGTATGTTGAAACTAATTATAATTACTTTATAATTATAAAAAGAGTATCAAATCAGGAAGAAAAAAATTATCTGAAAAAGAAATAAATAAATTCAGAGCTACTGAAATTATCATTGTGACAATCCTGTAATAGTAATTCACAATCAGCACTGTATCAGGGGTGGAACAATTTACATGTCTACAGCATACACCAGCTCAGAAGTGAAAAAAATGTAATCACATCCCAACTTTAAACATGAAAGATGTCAGTGTACACCTTGACAGGCAACAAATCAGGGAAGAGAAAGAGTAAGAGCATGATAGACTAAAAAACAAATGGGAATAGGGGGGTCATCTAATTTATTCTCATTGTGGAAATCATATCTACCATTATAGAACTTTTTTTTTTTTTTTTGGCTAAACAGATAATGATATATAGCTGGTAGGTAACTAGTTTGCTATGTTTCTGGGTAATTAGAAATGCAAACCTATATCATACTAGCTATGTGCATTTCATCCTTGACTGATGGCTAAAATGAAACGCTATTGTTGAAAGTAAATTGTTTTGTTTTTTTACCTATTCTCACAACACATCTGTAATATCCTAATGGCATCAGATTATTATCTGTGGAATACTTGCACTACATCCCAATATAGCATACTACTATAGTTAATAGTATGTCATTACAGCTTTCGTGTCCTTACTATTTAGACCTACTGACTGAGCAGAACTTCTCTGGCCTGATGAAAAGAACAGGCTCTATTGTGGGACAAAAGCTCAGAGCAGTTTGAGATTGCACCAGTGCCATGTTGGTGGTCTATGAGTAAATGGTGTCTAGTGATCTGGTGGTCTGGTATGAAGAGTAAAACCAGACTTTTCTCACTTCATTTGCTCTGCAAGGTCCTCTCTCAAAATACTGGAAGACTCAGATTTTCCGAGAGTGCTTATACATTGAACAAAACACCTCTGCTGTTTGTGTATATGCGTGAAAAGTTTTCTTTTGCCACGTGAACCTTTTTTAATGTAAATCATAATACCTTGCAGTTGCTAATATAAGTATTATTTGTCATCATAACTATCATCTGTAGTTTTAAATGGATTAAAGAAAACATAGTATGGTGCATTGTGTATAATGTATTTTTCTGTATGTATCAGGTGATAAAGGCTGTAGAGGAGAGCTACAGGCTGCCAGGCCCTATGGACTGCCCCACAGCTCTCTACCACCTCATGATGGACTGCTGGCAGAAGGACAGGAACAGCCGGCCCAAGTTTGATGAGATAGTGAACCTCCTTGACAAGCTCATACGCAACCCAAGCAGCCTGAAAAGCCTTGTCAATCCCTCCAACAGGTACCAAAGCAACAATGTGCTTAAACTGTGTTTATTCATTTCAGTAGTTTCCAGCATTTTGTGTGCTCTCAAAATTATGATTCAAAAATATATTCATCCTCTCAGTTTGCTTCTCATCTCAGTTTCTCCATCTCTGTGTCTCTTCCATCCCTGTTTTGTTTATTGTATACACACAGGTCCAGCTCTCTTTAAACTAAATGCTAATTATTATATTTTGTCATCTGTGTCTGCAAGCACAAAAAACCGTGTCATGTCTGCAAAATGCTGATAATGCAGCGTTAACAGCTTTTGTTACATGGCTGGCACAGAAAATCAAGATTTAATGACACTTGAAACAAATAAGCGCTGGTACTTCATGATTTAATGCCAAGTTAAGTGGAAGTGACAGCATACAAATGACTTCCAATTATGGTGATTACATGGTATCAAATATATTTTCTGCATTGCGAATCGCTCTGTACTTTTTTTTAACACGCTGGAATCTATTTTCTGTAATTGTCTTATGGAATTATGTTACATTTAATAAGATTGATTTTGAGTGAGGGAATTAATTTTGTGGGTCCTAAATATAATTTTTTAGTTCAGCTCTTTTGCAGTTATGGGAATAGAGAGACTTATTTTCATGAAAAACTTGATAATGTAAAAAATATATAATAATCACTAAAGTCCAGTAGTAAACAGATCATTATTGATGTGTCATATTTATATTACATTGCCGTTAAAAAAAATTTTTTTGAAAGAATAATTCAATTAAACCTCTGTACTAACTTTACAACTATTTTTATTTATTTGCATAATCCATGCATACACAAGAAACATCCGCTTTGGCTTGTGTTCATCTTTCCTGTACAGTCTTCATATAGCATACTAATGTTAGATTTATGCATCCATTTGTTCAACAGTCCATTTGTCTTTCCCACAGGGTGTCCAATTTATTAGTGGAGCATGGCAGTGCAGAGCTTTGTGCATTCAGCTCTGTAGGGGAATGGTTAGATGCCATAAAAATGGGTCGATACACCGAGCTTTTCATGGAAAGTGGATACACTTCACTGGACGTAGTCACTCAGATGACCTTAGAGTAAGTCCCCCCTGTTGTCATTTCCTGCCAGTAGGGTCATGGGTATTATCAGATGTGCACTAACAGACAACACAAGTCCATTAAAAATGCTAAATCATTTAGTTATAGCAGCATTTTGATTTAATTTGGGCTCTTAATTACACAATTTCACATCTATAGTCAGAGGCAGATATTTTGTAAAACATGACAAGTGACTTTTCTTCACTGTCATTTATTTACTACTACACTGACAGGTTTTGTTTTACTACATGTTAAACACTATTATTCCCACAGAGAAAAAAAATGAGAGACTGGTGAAGGTAGAACTGTTTATAGCTGCTTTAATGTAAGTGAAAACAGGATCTGACTTGTTTTGCGTACATTCCACAACATTAACTGTAACTATCAACAGATAAAATGTATGACGTTGTTTTTAAATAAATGCTAAAAAAATATTAGCATTGGCAGATTGCTATGGTACGAGATGAATAAAACACTTCTGTTATAGGAAAATAATCATCTTCAGAGGAGTAACAGTAACTCTGCCTTGTTTCAGGCCGCATTGCAATTATAACAGCACACCCTGTTCCTTATTTAATAGCAGCTGATGTTGTATTAAACTCTGGAGGTGTTTAATTATACTACTGACTGTTTTACAGAGATGTGAGGAGGGTTGGAGTCACTCTGGCTGGACACCAGAAAAAGATCCTCAACAGCATCCAGGAGATGCGAGTCCAGATGACGAATGCCACTATTCCTGTGTGAGGCGTCTCTTAGAGCTGCCCGACCTACAGTAGTAGCATAGCACTTTTTCACCAGGGACACTTATTTATTGAATATGGAACTAGTAAACTCTTAAAGGGAAATGACTCAATATTCCTGAGGATCAAAATGAAGATTGGCTCGATGGCTGGACAGAGAGTTGTGTGTGTGTGTGTGTGTGTGTGTGTGTGTGTGTGTATGTGTGTGTGTGTGTGTGTGTCTGTATGTGTTTATGCACAGCCTCCTGACAGCTTTGACAGGACCGAGTCAGATGTGTTGGCAATGAAACATTTGGAAAAGTGTGGCACATTTCCAGGTAGGACCACTGAGCGGCTGGTGGGAGTCTCTGGGCTGAATGTATAGCACTTTTTTCAAAACCTCATGCAACAATATTATTACCTCCAGAAATCCACAAAATCTCCAGTCTACTTACGTCGGCAGATGTTATTCCACATGTTCACTCGGAGGAAAGGTCATGCAGTAAGACTTAAACTGTATCAATCGGTGAAAGAAGACGCGGCTGTGTATTACAAAGCAATATTAGATTTCAAGCTTGATACTGATTTAATTTCTTTTTGGATGTGGAAGAAGAAATGGGTGTTTATGTACAGTTTCCGTTTGCACAGTATGTGTACTACATAAAAAGTATCAGGCTTCAAAAATAAATATTTGGCTCCAGTTACGGTAAAGTCATGTGTGTAAATATTGTACAGTTAGCTAAAGCAATTCATCCAAGTTCATGTGGGGTTCATGTACTTTTAGCTGGAAAACAATAGTAATAAGATGTTGACATAGAAATGAGAAATGTTTATAGTGCTGTTCAGTAACATCAGGTCATTTTACACTTGATGTGTGAATTCTACAAGTGGCTTAGTGCTACTGATTTCTATTTATTTGATCCTACCCAGACTTTCCTAGCAAATATGATTTCATCTGTTTGTATGCCATTCATAGCAAATATACATAAACAGTAACTCTCAGTATCTTTATGAACAGGAGTTATTGAAATCAGTATTCTCCCTGAATGTCATTACAGCTAAACAGCTCTGCTATGGCCGCTCATGATTTTTCCTATCTTCCTAGAGGAAACTGTAGTCAAACCAAAGCATCACAGGCGCATCATAGATTAATGAGGTTATGTTTACTGTTACAAGTGCTTTGTGCTTTGTGCTATGAGCACACTGATCAGTTGAAGAAAGAGGATCATGCAGGTTTAAATAGCTTAGTGAGAAGTTTAGCTTGTATTATAAACTGTGCCGAAACTCTGCAAGCACACCGCCATTATTTGTTTAATAGTCCATCTAGTTTCTAAGTGCTTCCATTTATTTAGCAGTTAGTATAAACCATTTTCTAGGCTAACTGAATGTGCTGGGTTGAATCCCACCAGTTAAGACAAAAGTGTTTCTCAGTTTATGTTTATATAACTCATTTTTCCGAATCTAATATGACAGAACAAACCATTTTAGTGCGTTATGCAGTGCCGCGCAACTGAAAGACATTGGAATCACTTGTAAGGTGATTTTTCATATGCTATTACGAGTAATGTGTTGTTTAATATTATACATGGAGCTTAACTGTTGAAGTTTTTGAAAAGATTGTTAAGAGGGATGTGAAGGAGAACAAACAATATCAACACACACTATGGATGATTTATACAAATACACTAATGTCTACAAACTATTATGTAAAGTTTGCTATTGTTTTTAAATTTTTTTTATTTCTGTTGTCAGCACCTTAGACAACCTCTCTACTGATGTTAATTTGTATTGAACATCCACTCTTTAACCAGCAGCAGTGTTCAGTGTTTTTATTTAAGTTGAATTTTCTTTACTCAAATTATAACTAGTTTTATTACAAAAAAGGGCCAAACGACAAATTGAGCAATCCTCTATTTTTAACGTGACCTTTAATTTCTGTACATTTGGACTGATTTTGTTCCTAGATCTAAAGTTTATGAAGTTTATAAAGTGCATAGTTCTAATTAGACATTAAAGCACAGTAAAATCATGAAACATGCAATTTTAACAGTTTTTCTGAAAGAAGAACAAGAACTTTTTTTCTCTTTAAGGATAACATAGAATGCACACTGCAGGGGATTAAGATGCATATAAGCATCTACCACCCTGAACGATCATCTCAGATTATGAAATAGGCTTAACAGGCTTAATAAACTTAACTAGTTTATTAAACTACAGATGTAGTTTTATAACATGATAGGCAAGATATCAACATGGATGAGAATTACTTCATACCATTAACAAAACAAACCTTTTTTGTGAGCCTTTTTAATTGCAGGAAAGCCAGACAGATCCCACCATCTGATCAATGATCATGTGACTCTAACAAAAATGAACGTTTTACAGACCACCATGGGGCCTCTTGGGAATATCCTTATTAACACTGGCATGAAACAGATGGAACAGAAATGATCAAACATGCATGATATTGAGGTGAGGTTTGCTCAAACGCATTTTCTGAGCATAAATATGTTTTAGCCTGTCATAAGCCACAAATATTTTAGGATCAGGTTGTTCCAACAAAAAAAAATGTTACAAGCACAGAAAAAAATGTTGTGTTGCTGTTGTGATTATTTGTCTACTCCCTTTTATTGTGTGTTTTGTTTGTGTAAATGTCTTTTGTAGTGTAATATATTAAATTTTCTATTTTTTTCTAATAAATTCAAAAGAAAATCTGATTGGCCTAAGTCTGTGTTTTGTATTCTGCCACAATAAAATGCTACACTTATAGTCCCCTCTGAAACTATTGGAACGGTAAGGCCAGTTTATTTGTTTGTGCTACAGTATACGCCAATGACATTTGGGTTTGAGATCAAAAGATGGATATGAGATGAGAGTTCAGGATTTCAGCTTTTATTCCCTGGTATTTACATCTAGCTTTGTTAAACATAAAACATTAAACCTTTTGTATCAGACTACCCAATTTTTAGGCAAGCAAAAGAATAGGAACAGATGGCCTATCCATCACTTTGGTAGAGGTTAATCCTGGTTCCAGAACTTTTGTGGCTCATCTCTTTATTTCTGTATTAGTGTATATCATCCGCATTAGTCTGTCTCATCACTTGAGGTAAAAATAACTGGTAGCATTTAAACACGAGCCTCATTGTCAAGTTGAATTGTTAAAGTATGTTATAGGAAGAAAAATTCAATTTTTGTCTAAATCGAATTTTTTTTTTTAAGTTTTCCAGAATTCAGCCAGAGTGACATCTGATGGTTTTCCCAGACCACCTCGTAAATGTGTTTACTGTTTCTACACAATCTCATTTTTCTTTCTCTTATTTCGTTTATTCTCTCATTTCCATCATTTTCTTATTATTCTCATAATTCTATTTTATGATTACAGACAACCATATGTTATTGAATCTTTTTGTAAACATCATGCATTTCTTTTCAGTTGGATGGGAATCCATGCTAGTTGATGAAAGTCTTGATGAGTCTTTGACCCATAATCCTCACCAGACTCTATGAGTCTTCCACGGTGATCTTCCTGGTCTGTAATACAGTTGTTTTCAGTTCCTGCTTTTTTCTGAGGATTTCTATCTTCAGTGTTGTCTGAAGTTAGTGAAACGTTGCTCAGTAGGGATTAGGTCAGGTGACTGATTTGGCCAGTCAGGAACATTCCACTTTTTGGTCCTTCAAAACTTTTGACCTGCTTCATTAGCAAGTCTTAGGACAGGAGTATGCATTTCTATCCACAAAGCACCGGTTTGGCTGTGGGTTTTCATTCCATCCAGGCCGGAGCCACACCTGATCCAACTCACCGTTGTTTGAAGTCATTTAATACGAGACCAATTGATTAACCGAACCCTCACGGTGTCATTGATGTGAAGCTGCACTCTTACATAGCAATCTGCCACTTTTTGTGCCTGTTCTCATTTCCACAATTTGGCTGAAGTACGCAGGTGTGGGCTGAATATTGGGGTGGCTGACCTGAATATTTCTAGATGAGATACGGTCGAGTGCAAAAGTTTGCATACCCTTTGGGCAAAATGAAGAAGATAAAGAAATGTAATTTAGAGCAACCAGACATTTAGTGTGTGCTATGTTTTAGCAATTCCTTCATTTTGACAAGAGAGAAATAGTGAAATGGTGTAAGGTAAATATATTAATTGTGGAAAAAAATCAAATGATATCAGTTTAAAGGTTTTGGAACCTCTTTGATATTGTTAGATTCTGATTTTATCCTTTGAAGCAAGATGTTTAAAAGCCAGGATGTTATCTGACTACTGGAACCTCACAGTTGTTGATTGCTACAGGGAATCTCCCAACCTGTCTCCTTCACACATGCTTTGTTTCTTACCCAATATAACCCCTTGCCATCAGACCAGTTGAGATAGACCAGACATGAGCCTACCAGCCTCTGTTCTCTGTCTCTAAAATGGCCAATGTAGTATTGCAACAAAAAAAACATACCTTACATAAAGCAACATGTTGCTGATCTTTACTGCAAAGTAACCGTATCCTCTGAGCAGCTTTTGACAGAGATGGTCCTTTGAGTTCTCTCACTAGGTTGTTTTCAACAATGTGTTTCCCTTGATTTTGCAGGATTGTAACATATTTAATGCAGATAAATTGTAAAGTAGAGATACATTTTCTTATTTCAGGCAGAAACTGTTGGGGCTGCAACTTAGATATGATTGAAACCTACATTATGTTCGAATGTGTAAGTTGTTTTGCTATTAATAGGTGTGTTATAATTAAACTGAAACAGTTAAAACAAAGAAAGCTGTTTTAGATTATTGACAGATGTGTGCATTGGGTGAAACCATCCTGGCTACAGGCACTTGGTTAGTGAATGCAGTGCATCATTGGATGACAAAAATTGGTTTTATATTTAAAGCGATTTCGACTCGACATACACACTGTATTCACAGTACATTGAATGAGTATCAGAACAATTTTTGGATGCACGTTTTTATCAATAATTAATTATTATATAAGTCAGTTTAAAGCCAGTACAAAACAACTGAATATAAATCCTTACTGAATTTTCCATTAAACATTTTGTGCTTAGTCACCGTGATGTCAGAGGAGGCAACTTACAGTCTGCAGAGACTGTACAATGACAGTCAATTACTTCATTACCAAGTGCCACAACACAACATCAGCTCATATTTTATCACAGAATTATGTGTTAGTCTGGGAAAAACTGTGGCTGAATTCTGGCAGACAGACAAAAAAAGACAAAACTTGTCTAGGCTCTTCCTGCAAAGGTCATGTTGGGTAAGTTTAACAAACACTGTGGGAAGGACAGTCAGATCTGTTAAATCTTGCTAGCTACCCAGTGAGTAATATGCTTTGATCAAGGTGCTGGATAACTATGTTCCAAAGTAACATCTGTCAAAAGAAATGTTGATGGAACTTCTGCTGAGCTGGAATTAAAAACCTGCAGTTACACCAGTGACTCCTGTATTAGGTCATAGTCCTGAAGCAACTCTGAGTGCTCTGTAAGGTTGTTTGTTGTCATAGGCTTAATGTTTTGGCTGCTTGTAATGTTTGTGAGGACCTGCTTGACTGGGGGCAATATTTTGTTGCTTTTCATGTTGAGAAAAATACTAGAACACATTTGTATGAAAGTTGATGATTCTCATTATAATATAAACATAATATAAACATAATTTAGCAATGAGGATAATTTCATCACATTTAGTCTCACCGTGTAATTACCCCTGTAGGAAATGGATCAAATTCGAATATCACTAGTGATTTTTCTTTGAGGGATGCAGTGGTTGAGCTATTATTTATGCATCTCAAATAAAATGAACACTTTTATATTTTAACATACATATGTTTAAGAGAAGACACTACAGGTGTATAGGGAACAAATTATTATTATTATTATTATTATTATTATTATTATTATTAATAACAGATATCCCAGTCAATCTTTGACAGTTGATTTCTGATATACTTACGAATGAATTTCCATTTACAGTGAGGGGAAATAAGTATTTGGATACTTTTATTTAATATACTTCCAGTACATATATCCTCTTCAAATTTACAATAATAAGTCTTTTTTTTTCACTTATAAATATGAACAAAAAGGAAGCATTCATAAGCATACACTACAAAGATAGACTACACTGATCAGCCATGACATTAAAACCACCTGTCTAATATTGTGTAGATCCCCCTTGTGCCACCAAAACAGCTGTGACCCGTCATGGCATGGACTCCACAAGACCTCTGAAGGTGTGCTGTGGTGTCTGGCGCCAAGACTTTAGCAGCAGATCCTTTAAGTTCTGTAAGTTGTGAGGTGGGGCCTCCATAGATCGGACTTGTTTGTCCAGCACATCCCACAGATGCTCGATCGGATTGAGATCTGGGGAATTTGGAGGCCAAGTCAACATCTTGAACATGTTCTTCAAACCATTCCTGAACAATTTCTGCAGTGTGTCAGGGCACATTATCCTGCTGAAAGAGGCCACTGCCATCAGAGAATACCATTGCCATGAAGGGGTGTACTTGGTCTGCAACAGTAACATCCACATGAATGCCAGGACCAAAGGTTTCCCAGAAGAACATTGCCTCCGCCAGCTTGCCTTCTTCACACGCACCTGGCCGTCCATATGATGTAAAAGAAAACGTGATCAGACCAGGCCACCTTCTTCCATTGCTCCATGGTCCAGTTCTAATGCTCATGTGCCCATTGAAGGTGCTTTTGGTGGTGGACAGGGCCCAGCATGGGATCACTTTTGGTTGGTACTAACCACTGCATACTGGGAACACCACACAAGACCTACTGTTTTGGAGATGTTCTGACCCAGTCGTCTAGCCATCACAATTTCACCTTTTTTTAAATATTTTTTTATCAGATTTCTTTTTAAAAAATATTGTTTGCAAGTCTTTTTGAATGGCTGGCTTCTCTCTCTTACCTTCCTTACTGTATCATTAGTCTGAGAGTGTGTTGTGAAATCTTGCATGGTGCACCTATCTGGGGACGATTAGTTGTGGTTGCATGAACTTTCCACCTGCATATTATTAAACCAGTTGTGGTGACAGAGATGTTTGCAGTCTTTGTTATGGCTCTGTAGCTTTTTCCATTTTTTAGTGTTGTTTAATAATGTTGTCCCTGAGAAGACGGCTCCTTCACTTTCACCAATAGCAACATCTATTATAATGACACATTTTTTGCAGAATCTATATATTGTATATTGTATATTGTATAATTATATTTTATGCCATTTTCAGTATACAATCTAACTTAAATCCAATAATAATTATTAACATTTTGGGATAGGAATGAAGATGAATGCATGTCATATAGAAACAGACGTTTGTTTCTGATTATAGAAAAAATAAAACTGGAAAAAGAGTGGAAAACGGTTTTAAAATGTGCATTCATATGCTTAGTTTCTAATAAGGTTTATAAAGGAAATGTATATCTATGTCATTATGACTTCTACATAATGAAACAAGCTTTTCAGAAATATATGACATAACTTGATTGTGAAGTGGGCAGAGCATAAGCCTTCTTCAAAGTTACTATGTTTTTGATAATCTAGTGTTTGTGTGTGGACAGAATCAATGATATAAACTTTTTCCTGTTGAGTTTTGATCATTTTATTGTTACATAAGACATGCCATAGATGCAATTCATCCAAAATCTGAGAAATGACTGACATGTCCAAAATTGTCTCTTCTATAGTGTCTAGTGTAGTGTCTTGCCTTAAAATGTAAAATATAACAGAATCCCCACAGCACCAGGAAGAACTGAAATGGAAGTCTGAGGATTTGGACACTTCCATTTCTTCAGCAGTCTCACCTTAATCGAACTCTGACCCCCTCTAACCACATACACACAGACACACACTTTCATCCCCAACACATCTACTATATATGTTAATGTCATACACTCATATATTTCACACCAGTGTGATTGTTTGTTATGGTACAAAATTTCATTTTAACCCTTGAGCTCTCGTGGGAAATCGCACCTCTAAACATCGCTCTAGGTGTTAATTATCAATCCATGTTTTTCTAACCTCTGGGGCAAAATATATCGAAACGGCATGGAATTCCATATCAGCAATAAAAAAAAAGCTTGGTCTATACCATTTATCAGCAGCTGCTTTCACTCGTGCTGCACTCAGGTCTTTTGGAGGCATGTTGCTGGAGGCTGTGGAAATGCGGCTAGAGGTGCGAGTCCCACGACAGCGCCCTTCACTCCTAATGCAATTTCCTTGTCTGAAGGTGCCACTGGACTCTGGGTCCCGCGAGTCATTTACAAATCATTTCGATTTTAATCATTATGAATGACCTTCATCAGAGGCGTCTGTTGCAGCCAGGGTGGGGGATTTATACTCCATAGTTTTGGAATATAAAGGACTCCTGATATATTACATATGTCTTGGCTCATTCTCAAGGCTCAAGTTCTTTTCTTAGAATCATTTTCTAGGAATCTTTTAATTAGTTCACAGTTTCCTTTTTTCCATTTCTGATGTCTGGTTACACTTGGAGTTCATATAATTGGTTTGAAGTGTAGTTGGAATAATTATTTCGAGGCAGTATGAGTACCAGGAACTACAAATCACAGTTGGTCTGATATCATGTTTTTACTTTGTCATTTCTAATATCCCAGTTTTATAGCTTCTTTGTGCTTGTATTCAATGTATAAAACGTACTATTTAATTTCTTTGAGACATAATTGTAACATTTTTATGAAGTGTTCTATGGTATGATGTAAGCTTCCATTGTATTATTGGCAGCATAATCGGTTATATTATGTTTATTTCCAGCGCCAATATCATTCCATTCTGACTTTCCATTCCCTTTGATACCAAGACTTTTCCCTAGTAACATCTGTACTGTAACCCAAAGTAATCTGATGTCAACAGTGTCCTTTGTCCCAGCGTAGCCCTAGCATGATACATCTTCATCTCTTCCAACCAATTATCGCTGGGCCCCTTTGTCTGCTGCATGCTAATGTGTTTGAATAGATAGCAGTTCTCCAGAGCCACATGGCCGGCGCAATTATCTGCTCCTTTGCTGCGGGGCGCCTGCTTTATTTTTCCATCCTTCACCAGCTTACATACCCGTATTGATCTCAGCTGCTGTATGTAATCCCAATAAAGCTGCCCTGTGTCTCCAATGTGCCTACTGCCACCTCCTCAGAGTGCTTTACCAAGCAAAACATGCCTTTGGGCTGAGGGTCATCCTGTTGCTGGAGGAGGACTCTCCCAAGGTCTTGTGTGTTTTTAAAGCCGTACTAGTCTCCTCTGTAGACCCAAGTTCACTAAATCGCTATTGTCAGCACAGGAGCTGACAGGGTTATTAGGCATGTTTTCCTGGAGGTCGTCCAAGGTGAGATGGAATAGTAGTTAACCTGCGACCTCCCCAAGCAAAGGCATATTAATAATGGCCAGTGCGTGTGTAAGCCCAACCATTATTTCTTCATAATGAGCACTGTCAGTGTGGCTTTCTGGGCTAAGCTAGCACTCCTTCTTACAATGGACTCTTGCTCATCTGATATACAGCAGGAACTTTAACTGTATGTGTGTGTGTGTGTGTGTGTGTGTGTGTGTGTGCACGCACAATTCACCAGATAACTTAATATAGCTTTAAAATATGAACTGTTGTTCTGTCCCTTGAAACTGAACCCCTGTTCAAGGTCTAATCTGTACAGCTTGGAAAATAGTTATTGTCCAGTTACATACATGTCTTGCTTCAGAGGATGACTACTTGCAGTCCTGTCACAATTATATGTCACAGTTATATTTCATTTCATTCACTTCTTTTTGTCATTAAGTAAGCCTTACCTTTCATTAAACTTCACTCACCTCACTGTACTTTCAGCTTCCATTTGTTGGGGCCATGTTGAAAACAAATGTTTCCACTTTTTTACATTTGTTTTGGGGTGAATATTGTGCTTATCTGTCAGATTGAGTGTGTCCTCTGCTCCAACCTCCAAGCTGTCAGTTTTCAAACTACCAGGTGAGCTTTTCTTTAACAAACCCCTCTGTATGCATCTGCTACATACTACACGTAGTACCAAGTGACACTATGTGCAAGTTCAATACATCTGCCAGTGGAGGGATGAAAGTATAAAGGCTACCCTTAGTCTGTGTTTGTTTCTAATTATTTGTTCAACAAACTGATGGGTGTGATAGTTATTTGTCCACTTACTACTTACTTATGGCCATATAGTGTACAAGACCCCTACTAGATGTTTATTTGCTTGCCATCCTCTCATTCATCTATCATCATTATTGAAAAAACCCCATCTCAAATGCTTCTACACAAGAAAAATCTGGAAAGCACAGTGACATGAGCTACATGCAGGTGATTTAATCAAAAATAGAAATAAAGCACCTGTGTACTTTGACTCTGAATACAAGGAACTTTCTTAGCATAAATACAAACATAACTTTCTGAACTTAAGAGTAGAAGAAACTCTTGAAGAAACTGTAAAATAAAGTACTCATTCCTACTCCATCATTTACTTACTGGTTGATTCTTTGTCTTTTGCTTAAAAAAAAGAACTGCTACTTGTGTCTAAACTGCATGGCTGAGCTTTGTTTCCTTGTCATTCATTTCTTTGTTTCATTTATACTTTTTATTTTTCTTGTTTTCTCTAGTTTTGACCTTTGAATTTTCCCATGTTATCCGTATCTGTCAGAGTCTTGCTCCCCTACTACGGACAATATGACTATGAGGACAATAATAAAAAGACTGCACTTATATCTGACTGCCTTTGGCGCCTCTGTGATACACTCACTTCATCTTGTCTCATCAGTGGTGTTCCTGGGAGTCACGGGAATGCTGTGGTGATGGTGTGAGTTCACAAATGATCCCCCTCATTATGCTGATGAGCAGGGGGACTGCTCAAAGCCCGGCTGCTCACGGCCACTTTGTCATCCGTCCTCTCCCTCCAGATGGGCACGTTTTCCACAGCAATCAGGGACGCACAAGATGTGATTTTCAGCCATGATGAATAACTGTTATGTTTTAATATGGGATTTAAATGTCTGTATCTGCTGTAATGTACGTTTTTCGAGTGGGTGGATTTTTACTCAGTTGGGTTTCACTTGCCTGTCATTAATTGAAGACAAGCCTTGTATATAAATCAAACTTGATATGTCTACAGGAGATATACTGTATTTCTAGGGTCATTTGTATCTAGACAGAGATTAGTTATTATTATTCACATCAGGACTTGCATTGCAGTTTAATACATGGTCATCTTTATATAGAGTCATAACCTACAGAATATCACATAACATTCCTGTACAATCACTCTAATTGGGGAATTTTTTGGATATAATGATGCTGAAGTATTTAACCTCTGAGCTTTGATGTACTATCAAGCAGGTAACAAAATAATAGTACAATCTTAATGTAATTGGGCATTGACACAGTCTGTGTATTAGATTTCACACTGTCAACTGTAATTCAAAGATATTTCAATGTAGCATTTACATAACTTATCTCTACATTGTTGCAGCCAATGACTATCTGTATCCTGTAACGTACAAACATCATTAGACCCGTGTAATGTTCTGCCAGGCCTGTAATGCACTCATAGGAAGATCCTTTTAGTTTTGTCATCGGTAAGTGAAACACATGATTAACTGGCTGATTAACTTGGCTAGTGGCCTGAAAATAACATCAGTGTTTCTTTATTGCTATGTTTCTGATTGTTGCTATGAGGCAAGATGAAGCATCTTAATTGCTCACCAGTGAAATTATTCAAAGTGACTGGACTATCCCTTAGTTCTTTGTGCACGATATAATGATGAGATGACAAACAGCTGTCATATTCTCCAGTAACTCCATCTTCCAGAATCCTCTGCCTACTTCCCTTCCCCTTTCTCAGCCAACCAAGGTCACCAGCTCAGTAATCACACTCACCTGCACCTCATTGACTAATCACCTCTGAAGCCTTAAATACCGTTCAGATTATTTTGTGCTTTTGCTTACTATTGGTTTCTTGTGTAAGATTAAAATAAATAAATAAATAAATAAACAAACAAACAAACAAACAAACACATAAATAAATAAAACCTTTTTAAAAATCTATTCTATCGATAGATAGATAGATGAATATTACTGATATTGATATTATTACTTTTTATTACTACTGATGCTCTGTTTTGAACATCTATTTATTTATTTATTTTCCTCTTTGAGTTTGCCTGACATTTTGGATTGTTTACCATGACTTCCTATACATTTCTTATGTGAAGTATAAAAGTCACATTTCTTACTGCATTACTGCATTTCTGACTACAAGAATTATGAGACATACTGAATATAATAGTTCAACTATACTGATGGGTTTATGGAAATGTAGCCTATGTAAATGTTTCCAAACACGTGATGATGGATTACCTTCTAGCCCTGACACAGATGACACTCATTTGATCTTATCACCACTTCTCAGAAGATGGATTTGGCTTTTAAGTGGTTAATGATGTGGAATCCACCAAATGGCTGAGAGATGTTTTATTCGTAAAGCAAAGCAAAACTCATCTACTTCGTAATGGATGAACCGTGTTTCCATCACATCAAGTTTTGAAAGGCCAGCAAATTTGAAGAACAACATTTTGTGGAGCAAGTCTCAAACTGTCAGATGCTATAGATTATCTTAAATTCAAGCTTTTCTCAACAAAGCACAGAATTTACACATCGAGCACAGGATGAAACTCACTGAGCAATACATGTCCCTCAAACACCCCAACCCCCCCCGCCCCGAAATAAATAAATAAATAAATAAGAGTGTCTTCATGATTGTTCATCAGCACTTTATCTGTGAACTTTCACCTAATTCACCTTGAAGTGACAGTGAGAAATGCACTTAACGTGTACTGCTGGGTCGAACAGGAAGGTTGGCCTTTCATCACTCTTTGTATTTGCTCTGTTCTACAGCAGTGCCTCTAATGACCGTAATCGATCATCAGAAAACTGTGGCACTTCCATAAAGACCTGCAGTGACTTTTTCTCTTCCATATCACTTGCTACAGTTCTTTAAATGTTAAAATGCCTTCAAATGTGGGGAAAGACTGTTACGAAACATGGACAGGGGGAGGCAGGATGCATGTGCAGGGGAAATAGTCAGTTTATTGGGAACATGCGAAAGTAAAGGAACATTCAAAAGTATAAGTACATAATCTAAACAGGGGAAAGGCTATGCACCGGCAGGGTAAAAAAAAAAGGCAAACAGTCAAACAAAAAATCCATAGAGTGTTCAGGCATAAATCCACAAAACGACAAGGCAGTAATCCACAAACTCACAGGACAATAATCCACTAAATGACAAGGCAATAATCCAAAGTCCAGGGAACACGTGGTAAACAAAAGCACAAAAAGCTGTATTCATTGATATTCAATAGTAATACTCCGCCAGGAAGCGGAAACGGAATGAGGTTTATATACACGGAACAATCAGAGCCAAAAAACGTCAAACACAGAACACCTGAAACTAATCATTAGACCATACACGGCAAACCTATGAATGAGGACTGAGACCTGGACTGAGAACTAGACTAGATTCTGGATGTGACTCTAGGTCTGCAGGACTGAGACCTGGACTGAGAACTACACCAGAAACTGGACTAGAAGCAGGACTGGGACCTGGACTGAGAACTAGACTAGATTCTGGATGTGACTCTAGGTCTGCACTGAAGCATTGGCTAAGGCATGGATTGGCAATAATCCAAAGTCCAGGGACCATGTGGTAAACAAAAGCACAAAAAGCTGTATTCATTGATATTCAATAGTAATACTCCGCCAGGAAGCGGAAACGGAATGAGGTTTATATACACGGAACAATCAGAGACAAAAGACGTTAAACACAGAACACCTGAAACTAATCATTAGACCATACACGGCAAACCTATGAATGAGCAGGGGCGGAGACATGACACAAACCAGAGAATCAATAAGCATAAAGGAGGTGGAGACATGACGTAAACCAAAACACAAGCACATGGTGATATAAACAAAGCGAGAGTTCATGAATGCATAGTCCAGTGATGTCTTTGTGAATGAAGCTTGTGCTGTTTTCAGCAACGCGGTGCGAGGAATGCGGAAGTGTTTGCGTAGCGAACTCCGAGAACGAAGGTAACTCTAACAGAGCCCCCCCCCCAAAGGTGCTTCTCCCGAAGCGCCGAAAGTTCTGACCGCTCTGGCGGACCTGGGCCCCTGGGCAGGATCCTAACATCTGCCCCCCAGGACCCAGTGCTTGACTTGGTGCTTGGAGTGATGTGTGACCTGGTGCTTGGCCTGGTGCTTGACTTGGAGCTTGGAGCTGTGCTTGACTTGGAGCTTGGCTTGGAGCTATCTTTGACCTGGTGCTTGGCTTGGTGCTTGACTTGGAGCTTGGAGTGATGCATGACCTGGTGCTTGACTTGGAGCTTGGAGCAGTGTTTGACCTGGTGTTTGGCTTGGTGCTTGACTTGGAGCTTGGAGTGATGCGTGACCTGGTGCTTGGCTTGAAGCTTGACTTGGTGCCTAGCTTGGAGCTTGGCCTGGAACCAGGACTGGAATCAGACTTGGCACCTGGATTGGAGACAGACTTGGAGACTGGACTGAGAACTGAACTGAGAACTGCACTGGAAACAAAGTTAGAACCTGAACTGGAAAGTGGATTTGCAACAAAACTAGCAACTGAACTGAGAGCTAAGCTAGAAATAGAACTGGAAATGAAACCTGACAGGAAACGGAGCTGGAAACGGAGCTGGAAACCGGACAGGAGACAGAGGTGGACTCTGGACTGGATTCTGGACTGAGACCTAGACTGGAAACTGGATTGGGGACTGGATCTGAACCTGTACTGGAAACTAAACCAGAAACTGGACTAGAAGCAGGACTGGGACCTGGACTGGAAACAGGATGGAGACCTGGACTGAGAACTAGACTAGATTCTGGATGTGACTCTAGGTCTGCACTGAAGCATGGGCTAAGGCATGGATTGGAACATGACTCTGGTTTAGGGTATGGATCTGGACTGAGACATGGACTAGGATATGGGTCAGGACAGAAACCTGGATCTGGACTTGGACATAGACTTAGACTTGGCAAGGAGGTCATCCCGTGGACCTCTGACATGGACTTGGCTTCGGAGGAGGTCATCCCGTGGACCTCTGACATGGACTTGGCTTGGAAGGAGGTCATCCCGTGGACCTCTGACATGGACTTGGCTTGGGAGGAGGTCATCCCCTGGACCGCTGACATGGACTTGGCTTGGGAGGAGGTCATGCTGTGGACCTCTGACATGGACTTGGCTTCAGAGGAGGACTTGGCTTCGGAAGAGGTTATTTCGTGGACCTCAGACATGAGCTTGGCTTCGGAGGAGGTCATCCTGTGGACCTCTGACATGGACTTGGCTTCGGAGGAGGTTATCCTGTGGACCTCCGGCAGGTGCAGGACAGGAACAGAGGTCTCCTCGTGAACCTCTGGCAGGCACAGGACAGGAACGGAGGTCTCCTCGAGAACCCCTGACAGGAACAGGACAGGAACGGAGGTCCCCTCATGGACCTCCGCACTCTGCTGGGGAGACCTCCTGCTGGGTCTCCTGCTGGAGCACAGAGCTGGAGGTAGCCACGTTAACCTCCAGGGGCAGCTCCGCTGAGGAGACCTCCTGTTGGGCCTCTGGCTGGAGCTCAGGGCTGGAGGCTGCCACGTTAACCTCCAGGGGCAGCTCCGCTGAGGAGACCTCCTGCTGGGCCTCCTGCTGGAGCTTGGGACTGGAGATTGCCACGTGAACCTCCAGGGGTGGCTCCGCTGAGGAGACCTCCTGCTGGGCCTCCTGCTGGAGCTCGGGGCTGGAGGTTGCCACGTTAACCTCCAGGGGCAGCTCCGCTGAGGAGACCTCCTGCTGGGCCTCCAGCTGTAGCTCGGGGCTGGAGGTTGCCATGTTCACCTCCAGGGGCAGCTCCACTGAGGAGACATCCTGCTGGAGCTCGGGGTTGGAGGTTGCCACGTTAACCTCCAGGTGGCGCTCTGCTGGGGAGACCTCTTGCTGGGTCTCCGGCTGGAGCTCTGGGGGTGCCTGCCTATGGAGCCGCTTGTGTACTCACCAGCTGTAGTTGAAACAGTCCTGCGAACAGAAGTAGTAGCTCCTGGTTCCCTGTTTTCGACAGGTGGGGCACTGTAAGCTGGCCTGTCAGGTGCAGCCCTTGGTTGCGCACTCCTGGGTCCAGGGCTGAGAGGTGCAGGCCACCACATTTGCCTGCTTCCTCTTGTAATACTCCAGGAACAACTGGTTGGACCGATTGCCCAGGCGGTCCTTCCCCAAGAAGGTCCTGAGGTCAGGCATGAATTCGGGGCTCCCAAATACCTGGACCAGTAGATCCACAAAGCCGGACACCGAATATATCCTATTGGACCCACTGGCAAGGTGAAGCTCCGCCCACTGGCGAGCAGAACCGACCAGGCGGGACAGGAGGAACCTCAACCACTGTCCTTCAGTGGGCATGGGATCCTCCAAACTGAGAAAGTACATTTGGGCCTTCCACAAAAAACATTGAGGCCACATGGAGAAACCATCATATGCCTCCGGGGCATTAATAAAAGTCCACTGTTCAAAGGAGACTGAATCAAAGGGAGGAACACAGAACTTGGCGTGGCCGGCCCCAGATTTCCCCGCTGCATCCATGTTAGGCAGTTTATTCTGTTACGAAACACGGACAGGGGGAGGCAGGATGCATGTGCAGGGGAAATAGTCAGTTTATTGGGAACATGCGAAAGTAAAGGAACATTCAAAAGTATAGGAACATAATCTAAACTGGGGAACGGCAACGCACTGGCAGGGTCAAAAAAAGGCAAACAGTCAAACAAAATATCCATAGAGTGTTCAGGCATAAATCCACAAAACGACAAGGCAGTAATCCACAAACTCACAAGACAATAATCCACTAAATGACAAGGCAATAATCCAAAGTCCAGGGACCGCATGGTAAACAAAAGTGCAAAAATCTGTATTCATTGATATTCAATAGTAATACTCCGCCAGGAAGCGGAAACGGAATGAGGTTTATATGCACGGAACAGTCAGAGACAAAAGACGTTAAACACAGAACACCTGAAACTAATCATTAGACCATACACGGCAAACCTATGAATGAGCAGGGGCGGAGACATGACACAAACCAGAGAACCAATAAGTATAAAGGAGGTGGAGACATGACGTAAACCAAAACACAAGCGCATGGTGATATAAACAAAGCGAGAGTTCATGAATGCATAGTCCAGCGATGTTTTTATGAATGAGGCTTGCGCTGTTTTCAGCAATGCGGCGCGAGGAATGCGGAAGTGTTCGCGTAGGGAACTCCGAGAACGAAGGAAACTCTAACAAAGACAGAGATAAATGACAACAAATAAATACAATTTAAAGATGAAACTACTAAAACACTTTGGCTTTCCTTTATTTATTGATTTATTTATTTATTTATTTATTTATTTATTTGGTGTCACTTGTAACGTATGTTATTTATTAATACTACTTAATCTGAAAAGTCAAAAATCCAACTTCATATTTCAGATCTCGAATACAGCCTCACTTATCAGTACATACTGTTAATAGTCTCAGTTTAGTTTATCTTATTGTTGTTTCAGTGACAGTTTCACAGAATTGTAATTATCTGATTTGGGATCAGTATAAAGTTAACTAAGGTTTATTATTAAACTGTGCAGAGCTAGGTACAGGTAAATGAAGAGGCTCGACCACTCATGAAATATTACTGTAGTCTAAGCTAAAGTTACAATGTGTGGGAATGTTTTTTTTTGTTTTGTTTTGTTTTTTTAAATAAAAACAAAACAACTATAATATGATGTTCTTGAGCTGCTCTGAGTCATCTTGTAATCCTGTGATAGTAACACTGCCCTGCATCAGATTTGCTGAATAGGATCTGATAGATGTTTCTTAGATGCTGAGTCCAGATATGCTGTTAGTTTTGCTCTAGAACATCACAACTTTTCACAAAGCCTGATGTCCAGTGTAGAGCTTTTTTGCCTAAGATGGACCATAAACGTTAGAGCTATTGCCAGATACACTGCCACCAACACAGGAAACACTATGTTTATGTACAATAGGTGAACAACATTTATCACTTTTCCTTTGATTAGCCCTTATATGAATGCTAGGCACACTTACATGCACACAAAACTCCTGATTTCAGGGATTTATAATGACCAGTGAAAGACGGAAATGCAAGCATAGCCCAGATGATTTCTGCTACATCTGTGGGTGTTTTGCCATTCCAGAAAATCCTTCAAAAGGAAATTCACTCCTTAAGCACTCTGCATATTATTATAATGTTCGTCTTTTGAAATAGCTTTATTTAGAGATTTTCACAAACATTTCACAGACTATTTGTCTGCTGTTCATGTTGTAAACAAGTGTTATGTTTTGTGTGCCTATTGTTGTAATTAAAAAATAATAATAGTGAAATTTGACAGCTTCTACCAATTTAAATAAAACCCTGGAAGCAATATAAATTTAGCAAAATTATTAAAAAATTCATTCTTATTTTGTGGGAAAACAGTACGTGATATGGAGTTTTCAATGGCATATTTGAACTCAGCATGACCAAAATAGGTAAAAACAAGTGTGATTTGTAATTCACAATCAAGGGTGTGTGGGGTAATTCAGGTCAGAATTGGTCATGTATGCCATCTCAGATGTGTCAAACTTCATCACATTCTGCCTTAGGCATGAAAAAAGTCCAACTACACAATGGTGGGCAGGAAACAATCAGGGAAGAGAAAGAGAATCCAACATACTGTAATACTGTAAATGAAAGGAAACTTTTTTATTTGTTTCTTTGCAGATGTTTGTTCTCTAATTTGTGGGAAGGTAATGTCATCTGTTTTATCATTATTGTGGAATTGTTATCATTACCCAGTTCTGAGGTAATAACACTGATGATAGCCAGCTAGTTGACAACAGCATGTGGTTGATGTGTGTCCTTATATTTTTGTCCTTTAAACTCTTATACTGTATAAAAATGAGTCATCTGGGGGACCTGCTCTCCCTTGGTGTGTATATTTTAATTGACTGGTGGCTTTTTAATCTCTGCTCTGTTAATTGTTTGACAATGGTATGTAGCTAGTGGCAAATGTTTTTGACAAACTGGAGAACAAAATACACGAATTACATAATAAAATACATTGAAAATATAAATTACGCAGTAAAAATACACATTGGAAGGGACCAGAGATGATTGTTTTGTTCTTCAAGTTGTATTTTAGCTAGCCAGCTAGAGTAAGCAGGTTAGCTTGTTCATCTATCAGCCTTGGAGCCCTGCAGTTCTTGCTAAATGTTTAGCACTGCTCCTGATTGTATATTTCTGCCATGGAGGGCTTCTTAACCAGCAGCTTTACATGCTGAAAGTAAAAATTCATGCCATTCATAGAGGATTACTCAGAATCTGTATAGAAGTTCCTCAAAGCTGTAGTAGGCTACAGTGAAGCTACATTAGAGCTTTATACCTAGAATTCTTACCCTATTTTCAACACATTGTTCTCTAACTAGGTTGAACTTTGAACCATTTAGTTCAGAGGTATTATTTAGTAGTTCCTCAGAGACACAGACACGACCCTTCTGTGTGATGTTCCTGTTAAAGTGTGTGATGTAATGAAATCAGAGCAGTGAAAGACAAGGCACCTGTGCTAGTGCTTCTATTATCCACGTCTCGCCCTTGGCTCCTCATAAAACATGAATGAGTTTTCACCCATAAAAGACTCGACTTTTCTTTGATTTACACAAGACATAGAAAAGGTAAAAAGTCCAGAGGGTGAATCTTTTATGGTCCTTGCACAGGATAATGCATTTAAAATAAGCATCCCTAACCGGGGAAAAATAAATGACATGCACTTGTAAATGCACAAAAAAGCCTGGGTTTTAGACTTCGGGTTTGAGACTCATTTATCTATTTGGAGTTTTGGCCTTTCAGCAGCATTTGAGTGAAATGATTTAAAATAAATAAATAAATACAAACATAAATAAACAGTTAAGCAAATCTCATGACAGATACACAGTCATCATTGTTCTATAATTGGTGTTTTACAAAAACACAGCAAAGTGAAGTGTGAACAGTTTTTTAACACCTCACCGACACAACAGCTTCCTTCTGTTGCTTCTTTAACAGTTTTTTTTCTTTTTCTCACTGTCTTACAGTGCGATCACTCACAGTCTCAGTGTGTACTCAATGTGCCATGCCACTCTCCCCCACCAACGCTTATGTTCTGTACTGTCAAAATGAGCATTTCAGTGTATAATTTTTGTATATTTTTTGACCTGAAAGTAACATGGTCAGGAAATGTTGACAATGACTGTTGGTTGTAAATCTGGAATTAAAACATGACTAGCTTGTGTTATTCATTCCATTTCTTATTTACACTCTCTATGCTAACACACACAGTCATGATCAGTAAGCAACGTGTTCACGGTTTGGCCACTGATGTTAAAAGGTTTAGCTTGGCAGTGGTAGCTCAGTGGTTAAACATTGGGCTACTGAGCTAAAGTTTGTGAGTTCAAACCCCAGCACTGCCAAGCTGCCACTGTTGGGCCCTTGATCAAGGCCCTTAACCCTCAACTGCTCAGATGTATAAATGAAAATAAAATGTAAGTTGCTCTGGATAAGGGTGTCTGCCAAATGTAGATGAGTGTTATGTAAGTGAATTGGCAGTGTTCAGATTTTCTTTTGTTGACAATTCTCTATCTATAACTTTAATACTGCAACAGTATGTTAAGGAAATTGACAATTATTAAATGAATTATTGGTAATTGTTATCTAAAATATATACAGTACTGTGCAAAAGTTTTAGGCACATGCAAAGAAATGCTGCAGAGCAAAGATGCCTTCAAAATAATGAAACAATGTTTCTACATAAAAAAAAAATACTGTAAAGAGCAGTAAACAATAGTAAATGAAAGTCAATATTTGGTGTGACAAAAAATAAAAATAAAAATAAAAATAGTAGTCGCCGGTACAATTTGTGCAGTTTTATAAGGAAATGAGCTGGTAAGTTTTATTGAGCATCTTGCAGAACCAGCCACAGTTCTTCTGGAGACTTTGACTTTCACACTTGCTTCTTATATTTGCAGCAAAACCCAGCAGCCTTCATTGTGTTTTTTGTCTGAAAAGTGTCTCTTACATAATATGCTGCTTTCTTTAATGACATACAAACATTTAATTTTGTGCTAGAAAATTAATGTATCTAAAAAAAACATTTATAACAAAGTTTGTACTAAGAAAAAATAGGGTGGCTAAAACTTTTGCACAGTACTGTAATTTCTTTCTTTCTTTTTTAAATTTATTATTATTTTTTTAAATTATCCAAGCTCTATTAACAACACAAGGGTTTTTTTAAGCTTTGAAGCTTATGAAGGGGTGAAAAACTGTTGGGCATTCATTAATACAATTCTTTATTTCATTAGTGATTTGTTTCATATTCATCTTTTTTTTTTTTTTTTTTTTTTAAATTGCCCTCAATCGGCATTGCATTTATTTACACACACAACTCATTATCTGATATTAGCACCTCTGGGGTTGGGGGTTCAAATCCTGCCTTCTGAATTCTGTGTGCGCAGAGTTTGCATGTTCTCCCCGCGCTTCAGGGGTTTCCAGTCCAAAGACATGCATTGTAGGCCGCTTGACATCTTTAAATTGTCCCTAGTATAAATAGTCTATATGTAATACTGAGGTCTGAACTGTTGATATTGGCTCATTTAACTCTGACTGCAGCCCTGTGCATGTTAAAGCATTCCATCAATATAGTTTTGCATTGCTAATAAATGTAATGATTTATTGGCTAGCTTGATGTAAACCTTCCAGTTGTTTTGTGTAAAATAAAAAAGAGGCTCAGGTCATGAGACATCCATTGCTGAGCATTGAAGAGAAGTGTGTAACATTTTTTTTTTGTGTCTCGCTCTGTGTTGTGCAGAGGTAGGAAGGTCAGTATTTTGGAAAAGAAAAAGCCAATGTCATGGTGAGATGAACAGGGGCTTGACTTCACGGGGGGTCGACAGCACAGTCACAATTCAGCCCTGAAAAGAGAGAGAAAGAGAGAGAGAGAGAGAGAGAGAGAGAGAGAGAGAGAGAGAGATCAGCTGACAAAAGCACAGATTCCTGAAGTGAAATCAGCATTTGCTGTCAGGCTCATGACAGCTCTATTATCGATTCCTCTCCTCCTCCCTACTGCCTGCGCATGCACACACACACACACACACACACACACACACACGCACACACATTCCTGAGAGACATGGCCACACACAGATGCCAGACGGCTGACAAACTAAAATTTCACAAAGCTTATTTCACTCCATCTTTTCCAGCGCAAATCATTCATCCCCGATGAGACGGCTGTAGATTTGCAAGTTTCCAATCATGCATAATTAGTGAGGGATCTTTTTTGGATTGTACATTTTGGCAAGTACAACTCAATCCTATAATGAGGTACAATGAATATTTAGTGTGAACTTCCAATGCACTCTTCCCAACTTCAACTTCTGTTGAGAACTGCAGTTTTACTATGTTGAAGAAAATGGAACATTTGACATTAATTCATGCTCTCACTCTTCCATCCATCCATCCATTTTCTCTACCGGAACTCTGTGTACAAGGTGGGAGCACCCTGGCCGAGGTGCCAACCCATCGCAGGGCACAATCACACACACACACCTACACACTACAGACAATTTAGAGATGCCAATCAGCATATAACGCAGGTCTGTGGACTGGGGTGGAAACTGGAGTACCAGGAGGAAACCCCCAAAGCATGGAGAGAACATGCAAACTCTACACACGCTCTCACTCTTATTTATTCTTATTTATTTATTACTGTGTATGATTGGGAATTATTAGCATTATCTTATTGAACCTTCTAAGAACTGTTGCTGCAATCATAAAATCTGTCCTGTGCTCATCCCAGTTATAAGTGATTATGATTTTTCTTGTTGCTCAAGTGAGAAGCAGTATTAAGCAATATTTAATCACGTAAGCACAATATGTCAAGCTGAAAATAATGTTTCAAGCTGTAACTACAAGCAAAACAAATTCTAGAGCAATATTAAACCCATAAACATGACAATATTAATTAATTAATTATATGTAAAGTCCACAATTTTTTTTTGCACGTAGAAAACAGAGGAGATGGAATCATCTCAGGGACAGAAATTTATTTAAAAAAAGGTTATGAACTAAGTGAAGCATAAGAACAGCATGTAAACCACTGGCACATTTTCTTTACAGAAGAGCGCATCAAATTAATAAACACATTGGCATCCATTTATTAATTTGACAACTTTAAAAAGAGAATTAAAAGTATGATAAAATAGCTTATATCCACAAAATCTACATTCCAAAAAAAAGAAACACCATTTTAAAGGAGCAGTTTAGAAAATCTAGAGCCCTCTGCTGGCTACAAGGTGTGCTGCAATTACAATTTACAAACCCACCATCCATTTTTCTCCAATTGATCATACACCCTGTGATAAAATTATGTATGTCTCATGAGTTGCCTATAAGAGAAAAAGATTCAGAGCCGAGTGCAGGGGCGTAGCCATCATTTCAGATGTGGGGGGACAGAATGTCAAGGGTATTCTTTTTTTTCTGACCTTAGTCTAATTGATGGGTTTTATCTCTTCTTGCTCTTATTTAGCTTAATACCAATTTATGATTCTGTACTTTATGTTATATTGTGTGTGTGTGTATATATATATATATATATATATATATATATATATATATATATATATATATATATATATATATATATATATTATATACAATATATAATATTATTATTGTATTGTATATAATATATATACAATATATACATCGTATATATTGTATATATATATATATTGTATATTGCACAGTATTATTTAAATATTGCATATTGTGTTTAGTGTACATTGTATTGCATATACATAGCACACAGTATATAATATATACTTGTTTGTTGATGATTTTGCTTCAGTTCTCTCCCTTTTCTACTGAATTATATACAGTAATGTAAAAATGGCAGGGTTACACGTTTTCCCCCTTATACTACTAACCTACTACTAACTTAAACTGCTGCATAACAATTTAAGTTATTATAGCAGCCTGTTACGACTCAGTCATTGTATTTATAAAATGAAAATGTGTTCTATTCTATAATATTTCTATTAATATTTAGAGTCAACATAGTAAAAGAAAGCATTATGTAACATGCAACGCTGCCTGATCCAGACATGTAATCCATGCAAATCCTGTTGTGGTCCCTTTCTTTAGGATTCGCTGCGATACAAAAACGGACTAACACACAGAGCTGCCTGTTCATAACTGAACTTTATTTCCCCCTTAACCCGTAACAACATCCCGGGCTAGGGGCGTGGTTTTGTCAGTAGCGATCTCACCAACTAGATATCACTACATCTCCCCTTCTCCAAAACAATGAACTTACTAAACAAATGTATGTTCGTGTTATGGCATAATAAACATACTGTAAATATCCCAAGACATATTATTCTAACATTAACAAAGATGCTTCCTTTCTATGAAATAGTTCTGGAATCATTATACTCTCATTTCCATTTTAGCATAGACCTTCACATTTTTTTCTCTCTCTCTAAGGAGGTCAGGATAGACTACCTGAACACTCCTGGCACAATGAGAGGATTATTCCGCCTCTGTAGTCACTGGCCATTAACTAAAGATCCAGTCGTCTTGGTGGAACAGAATGACGTCCCAACCTTGTATAAGTTCCATGTCGAGTAGGTATCTCAGACTGTGGATTTGGAACTATATGGTGGACTGTGGGTGTGTCAGTGTCAGGTATGTGGTCCTCTTCTAAAAAGTCTGGCCACTCTACTGTTTGTTCAGTTTCTCTTGCAGGATTGTGAAGACGAACCAGAGCTTGTCTTTTGCATCTGATTTTTCCTTGTGAGGTCTTAATGACAAATGAACTCTGACCATGCTGGTGGATTACCTTCCCGGTAACAGCTTGGTCCCTAATCCAAACTGAGTCTCGAGGCTTGAGTGGTGAAAGAGATCTGGCTCTGTGCCTCTTGTCATGTGTGAGCTTCCCACGAGCCCGCTGAGTGGACTCAAACTGTCTTACTTTTTTGATGTCAGGGAGTTTTGGAATAAGCAGTGTTGGAAGCATTGGTAGGGTTGTTCTCAATCTTCTGCCCATTGACAGTTCTGCTGGACTGTAGCCATTAGCAAGTGGTGTAGAGCGATAAACAAGCAAAGCTTTAAATGGATTCATAGCTTTTTCCAAGAGCTTTTTGAATGTTTGTACTGCTCTCTCCGTTTCCTTTTGGATACTTTGGTCTGCTTGTCACGTGTTTGAAATCATATGCTTTGACAAACTCACGGAAATCTGAGCTGCTGTACCGTGGCCCATTGTCAGAGATCAATACCTTGGGCACTCCATTCCTTGAAAACACAGCTTTGAGATGTTCTATGATGGCTGCTGAGGACATTGATGATAACTTGACAATGTCAACATCTCTTGAATAGTAGTCGACAGTGAGAAGGTATTTTTGTCCTTTGAGCTCAAAGAGGTCTGTAGCAGCTCTCTGCCAAGGATACAAAGGGAATTCTGTTGGATGTAATGGTTCAGTACCCTTGCTTTTCTGCATTCATCACATTGTTGCACCACAGTTCGCAACTGTGTACTTAGACCAGGCCACCACACAGAATGTCTTGCTCTTTGTCGACATTTTTCAATTCCTTGATGTGCCTGACGAATGTGTTGCAGGATAGAACTTTGGAGTGATGCTGGGATAATCAACCTTGTGCCATGTAGCAGCATACCATCCAGGACAGAAATCATGTTTCTTTCCAGCCAGTAAGGTCTCAGTTTGTCTGAGGCATCTGGTGTTCTCGGCCATCCGTATTCCTGAAATCTCATTACCTGACTACAAATGGGGTCTTTCATTAGCTCCTGGTGGAGGTTATCTAACCGGCTTTGAGATACTGGGAAGCTTTTCCCTATCTGGGCGAGGTAGATATTGGTATCTTCCATAAGAGCTGTGTCAGCATCCCTCCCATCGCTTACACAGGGCATCCTGGTCAATGTGTCTAGCGTTGTGAACTGTTTTCCTGGAAAATGGCTGATCTCATAGGAGTATCTCATGAGTCTCATTCGGAACCTCTGCAGCCTTGGAGGTAAGTCATCCAGATGTTTCATGCTCAGCAAATTCAGAAGTGGCTTATGATCTGTTTCCAGAAGGAAATGCTTCCCTATGAGATAGCAGCTGAACCTCTCGCATGCCCAGACAAGAGCGAGTGTCTCCTACTCTATCTGAGCATATCTCTGTTCAGTTGGTGTTAATGCTCTTGAAGCATATGCTATGAGTTTCCATGTAGCATCCCAGTTTTGGTAGATTACTCCTCCTAGACCAAAGGATGACGCATCCGCTGCAACTTTAGTTTCTCTGTTTGGATCAAAGAAAGCTAATATTGGGGTTGTGGTTAGCTCCTTCTTTAGCAGTGCATATGAATTTTGCTGTTGAGCATCCAATGTCCAGAGATTTCTCTGAGAAAGAAGGTCACGCAATGGCTTTGTTTTTTCTGCGAGGTCTGGGATGAACTTGCCCAGTTGGTTAATCATTCCTAACAGACTGCGTACCTCCGATACATTTGATGGCTCACGCATGTTTTGAATTGCTGCCAATTTTTCTGGGTCAGGCTTTAATCCATCTGAAGAAAGCTTGTGACCCAGGAACTTGACTTCTGTGTTGGCAAATTCACACTTCTTTTTGTTCAGCGTTACTCCAGCCTTTTTCAGTTTCTTTAGTACTGCGTCTACTCTGATGTTGTGTTCCTCAAGAGACCTTCCATAAATGAGGATGTCATCCATATGACACACAACACCTTCTAGTCCCTCCAAAATCTGACACATTCTCATTTGGAACAACTCTGGGGCACTAGAAATTCCAAAAGGAAGCCTCTTGAAAGAGTACCACACAAATGGCGTAATGAAGGTGGTCAGCTGTTGTGACTCGGCAGCCAAGCGGATCTGCCAAAATCCTGAGTTGGCGTCTAACTTGGTGAAGATTTTTGCTCTGCCGAGCTGACCCAGTGTGTGGTCAACTGAAGGTAGAATGAATTTCTCTCGTCTCACTGCCTTATTCAGTTTTGTCAAGTCAACACAAATTCTCACCGTGTTGTCAGGTTTGAGAACTGGAGACATTCCAGAACACCAGTTGCTTGGGCCTTCCACCTTCTTTATAATGTCAAGCTTTTCCATCCTTGATAACTCCTCTTTCACTTTATCTATTAGAGGAACAGGGATCCATCTTGCTGTGTTCACTGAGTATGGTGTTGCATTTGGCTGTAGCTTTATATGGTATTCCTCTTTTAGTTCACCTAAGCCTGTGAATAGTTCTGCATATTTTCCTTGCCACTGATTTTCTGTGATATGATCAAGTCTTGCGATGAGGTTGAGCTTCTCAATAGCATGTCTTCCCAGGAGTGGTGTGACAAGATTTCTGACCACGTAAATGTCTTCCTCCACATGTTTTTTGTTTTTAGTGATAGTGGTGGAAAACACTCCTTTAACATCCAGTATATTTTTCTCTGGTCCCATCAGCACTTTCTTTGTTTTCTTTAGACTGATGTTTCAGTTTGCTGCCAGTAGTGTGAAAATAGGTTCAGATATGGCTGTGACGTCCGCACCAGTGTCCATCGTAATTTTCACCTGTTGATTTAGCATTTGTACAGTTGTGCACCAACCTTGCATACTTGATCCAAGGGCTCCTAAAAATGCTGTACCCTCATCTGAGTCACAATCTTCATGGAGCTCATGAAGCACTGTCTTTGAGAAGCATTGGCTCATGTAGTGGCCTTTTCTGCTGCACTGGTGACATACTGCATCTTTGGCTGGGCAGAGATCCTTTCCATGATATGGCGATTTTCCACATTCTGAGCAGCTGGAGATTTTCTTTGATTTGGCCTTTATGTTTTTCTGCTGTTTGGGCTGAGTTCTGACTTTTTCTGATTTATTTGGCTTTTTGTATGACTCCTGTCTGTACTTATTCTTGTGTACAGCATCTAACTTTAGATCCTCATCATCTTCCTGCCTGAGCTCAGCCTGCTGTTTCCTCACTGTTTCGCTCTGTCTGGCCATGGTAATAGCTTTCTCTAAAGTAAGATTAGCATGTAGGTGAAGATGCTCTGACAGTTTAGTGTCTTTTAATCCTACTACGATTCTATCTCTTATGAGCTCATCCCTCAGTGCTCCAAAAGCACAACGCTCGGACAGTGAATACAGTGATGTGATGAAATCGTTGACAGGCTCATCTGACTCTTGTTTTCTGGAATTAAGCTTGGCTCTTTCATAAATCACATTTATTTTTCTTGTGAAGTATTCTTTGAACTTGTTTTGCACTGCCTCATAGTTTGCACGTTCCTCTGTAGTCATTGTCAGTCCGCACAAAATATCATCAGCTTTGTCACCCATGCAATAAATAAGTGTGTTAACTTGATGTATATCAGATGCTTTTGCAAGATTACTTGCATTTCTGAACCTTTCAAATCGTCTGATCCATCTCTCAATACTGCTCGGTTTTGTGAAATCAAACGGTTCAGGCGGTCGGATTTGATATGACGACACAGGTGCAGGTGATTCCTCCATTTTGTCCTCCGAAGTTTCTCCGAAGATTCCTCCATTTTCTTCTCCGAAGAACACACAGAGCTGCCTGTTCATAACTGAACTTTATTTCCCCCTTCACCCGTAACAACATCCCGGGCTAGGGGCGTGGTTTTGTCAGTAGCGATCTCACCAACTAGATATCACTGCAAATCCCAATTCAACATTAACAATTCACCATCTTATTCTAATGTGAAGGACTCAGACAACACATCAAATCTTACCATCAAATCTTGCTAATTATACAGCGTTTAAAAAGAAATACGTAGCAAATTATTCATCACTGTGCAACAGGAATAGGCCTACCACATGCCAAAAGAACTTACACTGCTCGACTTAGTAATGATGGGTCGTTTGCTAACGAGTCAGCTCTGTGAGTCGGCTCCTTTAAGTGAACGATGGGAGCCGCCTCCCGTCTGAGAGCCGATTTCATTTTTTTGTAAATTAATGCAAGACAGAATAATAGGATGATCTTTTCGCCACACTGCTCTGCCACTCACTGCTCTGAGCTGAGCCAAATAATCTGGCTCACTAAAAAGAGCCGGTATTCACATCACTATGACTTAGTAAAAAATGAGTGAATGGTTTTTTGCCACTTTGAGCTCATCACGACCTCTGAGCGCTCAGCGCGGGTGTGAGCATGGGCGTGACACGTGATGTGAGTGGCCAGTTGTCATGGCAACGTCAGGTCACGCAAAGACTTATAGACACTTACACATATAGAAATCAAATATACACAAATTGGCCATAGCCAGTGAAAAAGTGTGGGGCACGAATTTCCGTTTTATCAACACGCCCCCCGCGGATTCTACGCCCATGACCGAGTGGCTTTGTTTCAGCTGAGAGGCAGAGCGTATCCCACAAGGCTCAGTACTTGGTCCGTTGTTCTCTCCTTCTATGCTCAATCTCTTGGTGAAGTCATATCCTCACATGGTTTTTCATACCACTGTGCAGATGATGATAAACTCATCCTCTCCTTCCTTCCCTCAGACACTCATGTTTCTGCTCAACCCTCAGCATGTCTGGCAGGCATCTCATCAGGGATGGCAGTCATCATTCAGCAAAACTGAACTGTTCATCCCAGGTGATGTATCCCCATATCAGGATCTTGCGATTTCCCTGGACAACTCTCAGATCTCACCTTCTGTCACTGCACGCAACCTTGGAGTAAGCATGGACAATCAACTGCGCTAACGTCGATTTCTCAGATACAGCATCAGAAGGATTCGTCTATTTCTATCCACAATGGACACTCAGGTGCTTTTTCAGTCCCTTGTCATTTCAAGACTGGACTACTGCAACTCACTCCTGGCAGGTCTGCCTCTGCATACCATTCAGCCACTGCAACTGAACCAGAATGCAGCTGCATGATTTGTTTTCAACCTTCCCAAGTTCTCCCACACAACCCCTTTGATACGCTCCCTCCACTGGCTTCCCGTAGATGCCCGCATCAGATTTGAAACACTGATGCTTACCTACAAAATCAAAAATGAACCACCACGCACCTTTCTAAAAAGCACTCATCACACCCTGCACTGCACCACGCAAAAATAAGGAGCAAGTGCGAAAGTCAAAGTCTCCAGAAGAACTGTGGCTGGTTCTGCAAGATGCTCAATAAAACTTACCAGCTCATTTCCTTATAAAACTGCACAAACTGTACCGGAGACTACTATTTTTATTTTTATTTTTTTGATGCAACAAATATTGACTTTGTTTCATTCACTACTGTTTACTGCTCTTTACGGTATTTTTTTCATTTCATTTCATCTTTGCTAAAGAGCATTTCTTTGCATGTGCCTAAAACTTTTGCACGGTACTGTATATGATTACAATCACTGATCCTGGCAGCATCAGTATGTCAAAAAGTCTGTGCAGATCCTGAAGCCGAACACCTCAAATTTACTCAGGGACATTTACACAGGGACAAGTGCCCTTTTCAACAGGCAATCATGGACTCACAATGAAACTATTTCTGAAAAAGCCCTGAGCTTGAAATTCTTCTGAGATGAATCCAATAGAGCTGTCAAATAGGGCTGCTGAAGTCTATTCCAGGAGACTTTACTGCAGATAGAGTCATACCTGCTTAAAAAAATCATCTCCCTGGCCACCTGCCCTCTCATTCAAGCATATGGATGAAAGTCACAGCTAATAACAGCCACCGCTGCACAAAGACACCACCATCTGCCCCACACTGGGATCAAACACAGTCCTGTAGGCCGAGACAAGGAAGATCCTACAGCTGCTCAACACGTGGGGTCTGGCTACAGCATCCTCTGCTGGACACGCACAGCTAGCCATGACACACACACACACACACACACACACACACACACACACACACACACACCCCCCCCCACCCAACTCGCTGGAGGATGGACAGTAAAACAATAACTGTGCCCTTGTTTTTTTCACTACTTAACAATATACAGTTTGTCCTGTTGACCAAGGCCAATTTTTTTAAGTTTATTAAAAGTCCTTCTCACTACTCATCTGTAGTGAGAGCAGGGAGCAGGTGGAGGAAACTCTAGAGAGGTGGAGGTTTGCTCTGGAGAGAAGAGGAATGAAGGTTAGTCGCAGCAAGAAAGAATACATGTGTGTGAATGAGAGGGATCCAAGTGGAACAGTGAGGTTACAGGGAGAAGAGATAAAGAAGGTGCAGGATTTTAAGTACTTAGGGTCAACAGTCCAGAGCAACGGGGAATGTGGAAAAGAGGTGAAGAAGCGTGTGCAGGCAGGTTGGAATGGGTGGAGAAAAGTGTCAGGTCTGTTGTGTGATAAAAGAGTACCAGCAAGAATGAAAGGAAAGGTGTACAGGACAGTAGTGAGACCAGCGATGCTGTATGGTTTGGAGACAGTTGCTCTGAGGAAAAGACAGGAGGAAGAGTTAGAGGTAGCAGAGCTAAAGATGTTGAGGTTCTCTTTGGGAGTGACGAGGATGGATAGGATCAGGAATGAGTACATCAGAGGGACAGCACATGTGAGATGTTTTGGAGACAAAGTTAGAGAGGCCAGGTTGAGATGGTTTGGACATGTTCAGAGGAGGGAGAGTGAATATATCGGTAAAAGGATTCTGAGGTTAGAGCTGCCAGGCAGGAGGCCTAGAGGAAGACCAAAGAGGAGGTTTATGGATGTAATGAAGGAGGACATGAAGGTAGTCAGTCTGAGAGAAGAGGATGCAGGGGATAGGGCTAGATGGAGGCAGATGATTCGCTGTGGCGACCCCTGAAGGGAACAGCCGAAAGGAAAGAAGATTAAAAGTCCTTCTCATGCTTGGGGAGCCTTCTGACATTTAAATAAGAACCATATTTTCTATATGACAGCACACCAGAAATGTCTTTTTTCTTTTATGTTTACAAACACTAGTCATTTTAACACCGTTATTCCACCTTGTCACTCTCAGGTGACCTAGGAAAATGACCTGAACATTCTTGATTCTGATTGGTCAGAAGATGTTGATTTATTTTCTTTATACCACACCACAGTCAAATTCTCAAATCTAATTGGTCAGAGGGTGTGCATTATCTTTGTATAGCCGCACGGCTCGGACAGTATCCCGGCTGTGACATTTGCTTATTTAAATACATTACTGTTTCTGTAGTAACAGCTCAAACACAGGGACTTTATAAACATATATAATCAATTATGTATAATATATAATTCATATAAACATTATTTCTGGAGGCACCATGTAATCTAAGTCTAATAATAAACAGATTAAAATTTGTTGTTGTTTAACAAATAGAAATGTATAAACATTGATATGGTGATATTTATTTAACATTTATGGAAAAGGAGTCTCCAGTGTCAGTGCTTTGTGACAATGTGTAAGTTTTCCACTATGGGAAAGTCTTCTGGACGGAGCATTTGGTGATTTCCGGTTTCTCTATACCATGACAATTTTTTATTTATTTATTTATTTTTGTTTTGGTGGGGGGTTGGGGGGTTATTTACTTCAAGTGCAAGAAGTATATCGTTTTATGTTTATAACTACTGTAACATAAGATATAACAGGAAATCAACTTATTTCATGAATGTTCTACAACATTAAGTATACTGTAAACTGCTACAAAATATGACGTTTCTTTAATAAAATTAAATAAAAAAAAACATTCTAATTGCTGTATTATTTTGGTATAAAATATTTCAAGACCCGCTGTAATTGGAAAATAATCATTGTCAGGGTGACAACAGCATCACAACACCCCATTATTTATTATTTTCCTATAATAGCACACATTGCAGACGACTAGACAAGTGTAATGAAGTCGGCCACATCCCTGCAATGTCCATAATAAAAACAGTAAAACATGAGAAGCGTCGAGTAAAAGGAGCATATTTTACTCTTATGTTCTTACATGAGATTACATCAGTGAAATCCATCATAAACTGTTCATATGACAGAAAACGTAAAATATTTTGGGGGGGACGGACTTCAACTGGGAGGTGTAAAAGACAGAAAGTACTGCAGTTGAAAAATCACCTTTCACTCTGCCGCATTTCAGCAGCTGCTCGGTTATCGTTTAGCCTATATTTGGACTAATGCACACTGTAACTGACTTTCTACGTCCTGCTGCTCGATGACCTGCTAGCACATCTGACAGATAGATTTCGCAAGTGTGTACCAACACTGTCACACTTCTGCCCCTGTTTGACTGGTGCTTTCCATATTGGACTGTTTGCTCCTAACCGCTGTCATTACCTCTATCTCCTGACTGTTGTCATTACTGAATAGAAAAATCATCCTGAGACAAGATTTTCTCTCTCATTACCTCTACAGCTTTAAGTCCATTTTAATACTATTGGTTTGCAATGAGATGCTTGTCTGCTCCAAATGCAAACGCTTGTCAAGTCCCTGTCTGAGGTATTTTATGTCCTGGACATACTGTGTGTGTAGTGTGTGTATTGTGTGTGTGTGTGTGTGTGTGTGTGTGTGTGTGTGTGTGTGTGTGTGTGTGTGTGTGTGTGTGTGTGTGTGTGTGTGTGTGTGTGTGTGTGTATCACTGGCATGCACGGCAGCACAAGGCCTCAGCTGTTGCTGGCTCTCCGAGCAGGTGGGGGAATGACCGTCTGTAAATGAGCCGTTTCTCTGGCAACAATGAAAAGATTGATGCGATTAGTTTTTCATTATGTGCCGCCACCATGAATCCTAATCATTTCAAATTGTATGTGTGAAAAGCGGAAAAGAGGAAATATTTGGCATGCCAAATACAGAAGACAGAAGAAGTGTAAACTTTTAGAACTCTAACTGATCAGGACTTTGTTTCCCAAACTGCAGGTAAACTCGGGATACAAGTCTATGAGATGTGACATACTATAACGTGACCTTTCGCTGTTTTGGTGAACTTGGTGAAGTTTCTGGTATGCACAGTACTTTGCAAAAGTTTTAGGCACCCTATTTTTTTTAGTACAAACTTTGTTATAGATTGTTTATTTTATGACTTCTACATTATTAAGTCAGTACAAAAAACATTTTAGATTCCCAAATATTAGTTTTCTAGCACAAATGAAATGTTACAGAAAGTTGTTTGTATGTAATTAAAGAAAGCAGCATATTACATAAGAGACACTTTTCAGACAAAAAAACACAATGAAGGCTGCTGGGTTTTGCTGCAGAAATAAGAAGCAAGTGTGACAGTTAACCTCTCCAGAAGAAATGTGGCTGGTTCTGCAAGATGCTCAATAAAACTTACCAGCTCATTCCCTTATAAAACACTGCACACATTGTACCAGAGACTACTTTTATTTATTTATTTATTTTGTCACACCAAATATTGTTTCATTTACTACTGTTTACTGCTCTTTGTGGTATTTTTTTAAATGTAGAAATGTTTAATTTCATTATTTTGAAGGCATCTTTGCTCTACAGCATTTCTTTGCATGTGCCTAAAACTTTTGCACAATATTGTATGTTTTAGAGATAACATTTTTTTTTTCATTTATCAGGGGTCCAAGCACGAAAGTAGCAGGAGAAAAAGAACTTTTGAAAAGAGTAAGAAAATTTAGCAGACAGTCAGTAATAGCCTTTTACTGAAGATTCGTGTGACATCAGTTCCAGACACATGAATCAGGACATCTGTGCTTTTGACCAGTTGATAATCTGCACTATTATTAGTTCCCTTTTTGGCTTGCATGGCATTTGTGCAAGAGCGTAACCAAATTTTGCATGGATAATTAGCTAGGACACGTGGAGATGGACATAATGACAACATGGAAGATTATGGGTAATTTGCCGGACCAAGCCATGCCACACTGCCCAGGGTTAACCATGTGTTCTAGGATTTATAGTCTTGAGGGATGGTGGATTATTTGTTCATTTCCTCTCCAATTTGGTTTCCAATTCCCACCCACTAGTCAGCTCTCACTGTTATGGCAAACATGTGCATCCTCTGAGACACATGAAGCCAATCTCCAAATCTCTTCAAGCTGCTGCTCTTGCAACATCACAGGGAAGTGTAACACACTAGGAGGACAGCACTATCTATCGTCTTCCGCATACATCCGAGCTCACGGACTAGATTGGCAAGTTAAGGTTAGAGTAAGGGGTTAGGGTTATGGCCGGTTAACAATGACCTTATTTGTATAAGATTACATCACATTGCTGTTGTTCATTGATTTTCCATGAGATCAGGTTGGGTTCATCAATTAAATTCACTTTTGTCAAATTGAGAATAGAAAAAGTATATAAACAGATATACTCCTTTCTGGCTTTTCCAAAAGCCTCACAGCAATACTACTGTAAGATTAATAAGACATATCTATTCATTTATTTATCTTCAGTAGCCACTTTGGGTCCAGTAAGTCACAGTGGATCCAGTACCTATCCCAGGAACACTGGGCATGAGGCAGGGACACACCCTGAATGAGACGCCAGTCCGTAGTAGAGCACCATTCACACACACATTCACACCAAAAGGCAATTTAGCATAGCCAAATCACATACTGGCATTTTTTGGGAGGTGAAGGGAACCAGAGAACTCTGAGGAAATCCGCATGAATAAGGGGAGAACATGCAAAACTCCACAGTAACCTCAGCTGAGGACTGAACCGGGAGCACGGGACTAACTGCTGACTTATTAATAAGACATATTATTAAGACACTGTAAGATGTTTAACAGTCTATGAGTTATGCTAATCTATACCTATTACAGTACATTTATTAGATATTCATGAAAATGAATTGTTAATTGAAACCAGTGAACTCTGAATGAAATTTTTAATGCTTGACAAGTCAGTGAGACGTCTAAAGCTTGTAGAAAATGTCTTCAAAATCTAATACTGTTCTAATAGCCATACTAGTCAGAGATGCCTCACAATAATCATTCAATACAGAAATGAGGCTTGGTTATCTGAGGCTCATTTCTGTATCATGTCAAATACGATTTGATCCTTTACCAATGTGACACAGTATTTCGTATGTCCTGTGGATGTCCGCTTATCAATTCCACCTGAAATGGTAATGGGAAACAAAATAGAATGAAAGAAAAAAGGTAGAATTTAAAACAAATTCAAGCATATACATCATTATCTGTATGATACGGGGTATGACTTGGTCTTCCTGACCAAAATGAGACAAGAAATATGAATAATAAAATATAATTTGCATAGATATAAAAAATCTGTTGGATCTGGCCTGAAATGATGGTAATAAGATAGTGCCGAGCCAAGTGTGTCTTACAGCGAGAGACAGAACTGCAGCATGACGTCTAAATCCACCACACACTGGCTAAGTCATTTGCATCTTGAGTGCTGCCAATAGTTGTCACGACATGGTGTAATCTCACGAATACAGAAGAAGTGTTGAAAAAAATTAAAAAAATAAAAAACTTGAGCTAGGCAATTAGGATGCTGACTTTCCATGTTTGGAAAAAAAGATTATAATAATTATCCATTATATAACAATTTAGGAGGTGAGAAGCTTCAAAAAGGAAATAAACTGAGCTTAGCTAATGGTACTGGATTTCAAACACATTTCATTTCTAGCACTTAAAAGATAGCTTGCTCTTTGTAAAGCTTTTTAGTCATCCAAGGCAACTGGGCTTCATAATGAAAGGCAAAAAAAAAAAAAAGTCTTCAAGAATGTACAGTAACACAAGTTCTGTCATGTAATCTTTCTACTACAAGTCACATATTGCTCTACTTTACCTGATCAATTGTATTATGCATTCATATATTTCAGCATATAATGGCCATGGAATTGCATAGTATTCTTATAATTTCAGCATAGTAGATGCTAATTAGCAGAAATGAGACCCAAATGAATTATTCTTGTCATAGGCAGAGTGGCGAGGGTTCAGAATAGATACAATAATTGAACTTAACTACTGTACATGACATTCACAATCACAGAAGGTGCTTTTTTTTTTTTTTTAAAATCAAAAGTCACATTTGTGCAATGAAGCATAATCAAATAGCACTACACAATAAAGCTGTTCAAAACTTTAAAATATATGTTAATGAGCAGCTTTGCAAATCTTCTGCCAAATGATAATATGACCTTCCCTTTGCTCAGCTTGGATAAGAATATTAAGTGTGTTAGCTAAAATGCATAGAGTAATGCTGACAACCAGTAGTGCCCAGACACCAGCACAAACAACTAAGGGATAAAAACAAGAAAGGAAATAAAGGGACAAAGAAACATAATCAACAATGTGGTCATGTAATACCAATCTGGAATTTTTTTTCCCTATAACAGCACAACCGGAGTGTCTACTGTTGTGCTCCCTGCTGAATAAAAACAAAACAGAAAAACAATAGAAACCCTCATACAATTTGTAATGGGTTTAATGGTTATAATGGGAATTGTATTGGTTTTAATGGAAAATGTAATGGTCCCTGTGGGATTCTACTGGTAATGTGATACCTTCGTGTAATGGCTAGTGGATACCATTAAGGACCAATAATGGTAGCGGTTATGGTTTTAATTGTTAGCCGATGGTTTTAAGGTTCCAGTTATCATGTATGTTATAGAAGCTACACTATATGGCCAAACATTTGTGGACACCTGACCATCACACTCATATGTGCTTGTTAATCATCCCATTCCAGATTTAATCCCTTTTGCTGTTATAATAACCTCCACTCTTCTGGGAAGGCTTTCTAGATTTTGGAGCGTAGCTGTGGGGATTTGCTCATTTAGCCACATTTGTGATGTTGGGTGAGGAGGCCTGGGGTACAGTCAGTGTTCCAGTTCATTCCAAAGGTGTTCAGTGGGGTTGAGTGCAGGGTTCTGTGCAGGCCACTTGAGTTCTTCCAAGGTGCACCATGTCTATATTGGCCTCGCTTTGTACACAGAGGCATTGTCATGCTTGAACAGGTTTGGGCCCCTTAGTTACAGTGAAGGGAAATTGTAATGCTACAGCATACAAAGACACCATATACAACTGTATGCTTCAAACACTGTGGCAAAAGTTTAAGGAAGACCCACATATGGATGTGATGGTCACCTTTGGCCATATAGTGTATAAACAGTCATTCCCTTACTAGACTCTCAATGTCTCCCTCACTAGACTCAACAAAGAAAGTGTACTGGCTGCTACAAAGCACTGACACTGGAGACTCTTTCCATACATTGTATGTCCTTACAGAAACCTTAAGCAGATCAACAATTATTATTTTCTTCATTAAACAACAACATTTTAAAATCTGATTATTATCAGATTAGATTAGTTTAAATTATAGCTGGGATTTTTGTCAGAGCTGCTGTTATTGAAAATTAATCAACGCCTTCTAACCATTCAAATTCAATCAGATGTCTTTAGGCAAAGAAATCTCTTGACTGCAATCACACACCCCTGTGCAACACTGTTATGTATTTATAATTATATGACAATTTTACATATCTGTTCTATGTAATCCATAATTAGGGCTATATGAAAACAGCAGGGTTTTTTTTTTTTTTTTTTTTTTTTGCAGATAGTTCAACATCTGGCTCCTATCATCATTAGGTTCATTAGGTCTCATATGGGACTGAACAATAATGCAAAGAGAAATCCCAATTGCTTTGCTTTCATGTACTCACCTTCTTTGTCCTCTAACCTGCCACCATCCCGTTCAGCTCTATCAGACAAATAATAAATGATAGTATTCTCTTAATGAGGGTGGGCTCTTCTCAAATTGCTCACTCATGCCCATTACAATCGCCAGGCTGCTGTCATTAATCAAAAGTATGATAATGGCCCACACATCCTGCACTGACGGATACGAGCAGAATAGTTTGGGTGGTATTTCAGTGTTTCGTTCACTTTGCCAAAGAGCTTTTTGCTGTAGTTTGTAACACCGTAGTGGTCTCTCTGCTGTGATCATATGCACCAGCTTTGGATGCGTCCATTAAACACAGAAACCTGCGCTCCAATTGGAAGGAACCTAAAACCCTCAGCCGTTCTGGCAGAGCTGGATCGATAGTGTTGAGAGCATGGTGTAACTTACCCTGTTTAATTACACTTCCATTCGTCTGGCATAAACAAACATGATAGCACCCCACTAAAACTGCTTAGTCTCCTGTACAGACATTCACAGACATGCACACACTTTCTTTGAGGATCCAATTATGGGTCTCAGCTAATGCCTCCCCCTACTGGATGAGCCCTTGATTCTGTGTATGGTGAACTGTCTCTTTGCAGCCTTTGTTTTTCTTCACTTCAAATGTCATCCCCAAACTATAAATATGGATATAAAGTTAAAAAATACAATAAGATGAAATATCAAATACCATAACACTGCAATAAGACTGCAAAAAAAAAAAAAAGAGTCAGTATCAGGTGTTAAATACGTATGATGACACAATGACAATTAGCGTGAATGAGTGTAAGCTGCCATCTGAATGAAATCTTCCCAACAGTTGCTTGAATAATGAAGCAAATGGTGCATAAACAGGATATTCAAATATATCTCAATAACACACAAGAATTTCTCAAACAGTTAGCATTACTGATTTTTAAAAAATAGTTTGCTCAGATATTTGGCCCCTAATGCTAAAATATTGGAAAATGTTTTCAGAACATTCAACAATATGTTCGATAGGTTATAGTGTTACAAAAATAACATTCCTGCTTTTCCTGTTCTGCATATAGCTTAGCCTGCTTACATTCCCAATCAGACACAAATGAACATAATTAACATTATGGAAACATTTTATAATGTCCAACAACCAAAAATATTGCAGAAAGGTTGCAGAAATGTTTATGAATGTTATGTAAAATGTTCTCAGAAAACTCATAAAAACAGAACATTCTAGAAATTTCTAGACACAGTGCCTCCGAGGTAACATCTGAGGTGGTTATTATTTTTAACAAGGTGTGACCACAAATTAATATATTGAGACGGCAAGTTATTATTTTGAGACCACAAACTAAGTATCTCATGACAAAGTCTGACATTTTGACCATGAGATATGAAAGTCATATCAACATAATATGTTATACTTTAAACATGGCCTCAAGTTAATTATTTGGCAGGAATGGGCGAAAAAGTCTATTTCAGAATTTGCATAAGGTAACACACGCAAACGATTCCAAGATTGTAGTAAAGTGTAATATAATCCGTCATCTCCATACTTGGATTCCTGTGGCCACAGTGGTCTAATTCAATTGTTTTTTCTGTCTCACTGTCTCATTTTAAATACAATAGTTTCCATGAGTTAAGTAGTTTAATGGCCACCAAATAGATCTCTTAAAACTTAAGTTGTTGCGTTAATACATTCCTTCGTGGCCACAATTTATTAGAAATGTCAGTAGCTCCATAGTTAGAGGAGTATATTACAAATTATTATTTATTTGTTTGAAAATAGGGTTGCTTTTTCTACTTGGAACAATGTTTGCCTACTAATAGGACAACCCCAATTCCAAAAAAGTTGGGGCACTGTGGGCCTGAAGATCATGGACATGCAATATTGATTTTCGCCCTTGTCCCTTGCGCACAGAGATATCTCCAGATTCTCGGAATCTTTTGATGATATTATGTACTGTAGATGATGAGATATTCAAAGTTTTACATTGAGGAACATTGTTCTGAAACTGTTCCACAAACTGTAGACGCAGATTTTTGCAGATTGGTGAACCTCTGCCCATTTTTACTTCTGAAAGACTCTGCCTCTCTAAGATACTCTTTTTATACCCAATCATGTTACTGACCTGTTGCCAATTAACCTCCAGCTGTTTCTTTTTTAGTAACACTTACTTTTTCAGCCTTTTGTTGCTCCCATCCCAATTTTTTTGAGACGAGTTGCATCCATCAAATTGAAAATTACCTTCTTTTTTTCTTAAAATGGTACATTTCCTCAGTTTAAACATTTGTTGTTCTATTGTGAATAACATATGGGTTTATGAGATTTGCAAATCATTGCATGTTTTTATTTACATTTTACACAGCATCACAACTTTTTTGGAATTGGGGTTGTAGTACTCCAAAAGTTGGATCCTATCCATCATAGCAGTTCTACAGATGCTGTGTGTGAAAATAAGAATCTCCAGCGATGTGTCTAAAGTCTGGTGTACTGTGTGTGTAGGTGTGCAAAGCCATTGTTTTCAGTTTCAGCATCTTACAATTGTCTTACAAGGCTCTCAGCAGCAATAATAGCATGCTTATCAGGTGTCGGCAAGATAAATGCATTGAGACAATACAGCTCTGTGTACTAACAGCTGTTGTCTTGGGGACATCTGGATGAGGGAACATTCAGGAGATTCACACATGCAGAACAGAGCGGTAAATAAATAGAGCTTGAATAGACAGGGGGACAGAGTCGCTCTGTTTAATAGATCTTTTGAATTAGAAAAGGTATCTAGTAGACGTAATCAACTGAGTGACTGACCTCTCTTATCTTATAGCAGTAGCAGACAATGGATGTCGATTTTTGGAGAATAGGACATTGTAGTGTCTATGAGGGAATGAACACACCTTGATCTACCTTGAGATATGTATAACCTGTAGAAGGTTTTTTATATATATATATATATATATATAATCAGTTCTGTTTTGAAACCAGTTTAAGCAGATATACTTATATACTTATATATTAATATATACTTTGATTTTTTACAAATTTCTCACATGCACTATATATTCACTGACTTATAAATAACATTAAATCATTTTGCTAAAAAATAAATAAATTGAAAAATTTGAAACTTATAATTCAAAGATCATGATATCTAGGCTTTCAGTTCCAAAAGTTATTGAACATCCAGATGGTAATTCTCAGCTCCTTAGTTGTGTGTTAATGGTGTTATAGTCAGTTATTTTGTGCAATTTAGCTATTTTGTTACTCAAATTCAAATCCCGACCCTTAGATCCTTATCCAGACCCTAGAGCCCTGCCCTGGTGCACTTCAGAGCTTGTTGCCTAAGCAGATTACCAGAAATATCCAAAGCACCAGAATATGAGTTGAACATCAATATTACCAAATGCTCTGACTTAAAAATCACTGACTGCACGTTTAAAGGCAGGTGTGGTTGGATATAGTTATGTCTGAAGATAAAAGGTTCATATCCAGTGTTAGTATCAACCCCAAGACAAATATACAGTACTGTATTCCACAGTGCCACTGAATTCTTGAATCTGATTGTTCAGAAGAAGTCCATTAACAGTAGCTTTGACAGTAGATCTGGCTGTAAGGCAAACCACAGGTTTATATTAATGCACTCATTCTAACACGTTATCTGTTCTGTAGTAACAACTTGCACAGGGACTTGTACAGCAGACACTCCATGTAAAATAAAGCTAATAATAGATGAAGCTTTATTTAAAAAAAGAAAATTCATTGGTATAGTGAAGCTTTCTGTAAGAAGGAGTCTCAGGGGGCACAGTGGCTTAGTGTTTAGCATGTTTGCCTCGCCCGTCCATGGTTAGGGTTTCGAATCCAGCTTCCGGCCTGTGTGCATGGTGCTTGGATGTTCTCCATGTGCTTTGGAGGGTTTCTCCGGGTACTCCAGTGTCCTCCCTGTTGTAGGCTGATTGGCTTTTCCAAATTGTCCATAGTGTGTGAATATGTGTGCAGTTGTGCCCTGCGATGGGTAGAGTTCCCTTGCTCCCTGGCTTCCCAGGCTCCCCCACGACCCTGTGTAGGATAAGTGGTATGGAAAATGGATGGATGGATGACGGAGTCTCCAGTGTCTGAGCTTTGTTCCAGTCAGTAAGTTTTCTGACACAGGAAAGTCTTCAGAACTGGGGAGTTTGTGCGTTCCAGTTTCTCAATAATATGACAAGCTGTATATCTTATTAACTTCAAGAGAGGGGGGCACGGTGGCTTAGTGATTAGCACGTTTGCCTCAAACCTATAGGGTCCCCTGGATTCCCGCTGCAGCCATGTGTGTGCAGAGTTTGCATGTTCTCCCCGTGCTTTGGGGGTTTCCTCTGGGTACTCTGGTTTCCTCCCCCAGTCCAAAGACATGCATTGTACGTAGTGTGTGAATGGGTGTCTGAATGTGTGTGTGTGATTGTGCCCTGCGATGGACTGGCACCCCGTCCAGGGTTTCCCCCGTCTGTGCCTCATGCTCCCTGGGATAGGCTCCAGGTTCCCCGCAACCAAGGAAGGATAAGCGGTATAGAAAATAGATGTATGGATGGATGGAATTCAAGAGAGAAAAAAACAGAGAGCTTGGTGAGGGAAAGTCTTTTTATAGCTGCTGTGAGGTAAATGATAAAAGGAACTAATTAATTAATGGACACTCCACAACATTAAATGGAATTATAAACATGTCATTCATTAATAAATTAAAATTTGTAATTGTTGGCAAACTGTTGCTGTACAAGTGTAATAAAACACTTCAGGAAGTGATATTGTAAAATAATCAACTTTTGAGGTGGTAACAGTAACTCCACATTGGGCACATTTCATCATTTTCCTATAACAACATGTCCTGTCCTGTTTTATTCCTTATTCCTTCCTATAAGTCTATGCAATTTATTACATTTTTTTATGGGATAAAATCTCTTAATACTTAATTAGCACTTGCAGTAGATTAGGTCTAGCTGGCCTGATACAAATACTTTAGTTAATGTGTAGGGTTTAATGCAGCACTGTAAGAGTTGGAAGCGTTAAATCAACATTAGGGATTTTGTAGTAAAGGAATGTTTGATTCACTGTGGACAGATTTCTGAACATCAAATTCCTTTGTACATCATTCATCAAGTTTGAACAGACACTCTGTAAAGATTAAAAGTGTTCAAAATTCATGACATGCAATCCTGAAACGTGTAGAGCTACCGCACAGCAGTCTTCAGCCATTTCGTTTGACCCAGAAAAAAATGTGGATAATGTGTTCAGCTTGGTGGTCCCAGCTGACTTAATTAAGAAGTGTGAGCTGTGGGCTGAATGGCATAACCTTCAAATCATCATTCTTTTTTTCTCCCAGCTCTCATCCTCTCCCCTTACTGCTGCCTCTCTCTGTTCACACTCACCATCTCCTCTCGTCTTACTCTCCTGCTTGAAATTTCCTGATGTGTCTCACGGCACTAAAATGGAGCAACAGCTTAATCGAATCGGCTTTAACTGTGCGAGGAAAATGGCGGCTGAGTTAAGAGGAAACACGCCACCAATTAACAGACACCGGGCCAGTGCCGGAGGGAATAGTGGCACATGGAGTTTGTATTCAAACCTTTTCATCTATTTTCCCTTTTAGTCCCATGACATAATCATCAAAATTAAAAATTCATTCTATGTGGGAAAAGAAAAATGAAGGCTTAGCTTAAGTTTTCTGCCTAGTTCTGTGAGTTGGGTAAAATATCTGAAACAAAATAAGTGACAATATTTTCATTGGAGCTTTCTCACTCTAAGATCTGCAGGTTGCTGAGAGAAATGTTCGCTACATCTTGCCAATACCACATGGGTTTTTCACTGTAAAAATGGAAATACTCAGAAAGCAAAGAAACTCTTCTTGAGAACACTCTTGGTTATGAAACACACGGCAGATGGTGGATGATTTTAATGAGTCTGGGTGACATTAAAACAAATCTGATGAGCAGTTACCGTATCTAAAGAAACACCTCAATATTCATATCTATTCACAGCAAGATTCCTCAAAGGAGTGAAAACAGTATTTAGCAAGTCTCCTAGTCAAAACAGCTACTGACTAGTTCAATGTAAATGGCCAAAATAGTGTGTTCTGCATTTGGAAATACATAACGTTGAGATAGAGAGGCTTGGACATAAATATGGTGCTCGTACATGTGAGATTTACATTAGCTGCGTGTTAAAGCAGCTGTGGAACATCAGGATCCAGAGGCGTGCATAGAGTTTCCTGTTCATGACTGATATGTTTTCTTAACATAACCCTGAACACCATTACAGAGCCTTTCTATAACTCTATAAAGCACTTTTGTATTACATTATCTATCATTTGATACAAATAGGAGACTTTAGATGTGTAACAGTAAATCAGCATTCTGAATTAAACCCATATGTATTTTCTTTATTCAGAATAGATAAGTTTAATATATTGCTTCATGTCCCTTACTGCATCTTATTTTAATTTAAAACTATACATGGTTAAGTGGTTCCAAAGTTATACTGAATCAAATTTACTTCCATTTTCTTTTATAATTACCAAAAAGGATACATTTAGCACCATCTTGGTGTCACATCATGTTACAAAGTGATCTTTTTATTACCAATAACCATTCTAAGCTTTAGGGATACACTAAATTATACAAAAAAACAAACAAACAAACAAACAAAAAACAAAAAAGGTTACAGGAATGACTCTGGTACCCCCAGTGCGGGGTACTTAAGTTGAGATTAAGTGGTTTATGCAAGATGCTGACGAAGAGATACTTAAAATAAATAAATAAATAAAATAAAATAAATTATTTTTTTTATTTTTTTTTGCAGTATACAAATTTCCATACATGTTAATTTTTGCACATTAACTGTATTGCACATATCTATTTCCCCCCACATAATACAGGGTGTCCAAAAAGTCTCCAAACATAGGGGAAATTAACACTTTAAAAAAAAAAATCAAAATGTAACTATATTTACAAAACATCTACTACATTATTGCCATTTCTCTTCACACAGAGTGTCTCTCCCACTCATGATGAACTCGTGTTAACACATCTGGTGTTATGCATATAATTGCATGTCCATCAAAACTTTGAGACAGCTTCCCAATCCAGTCATGGGAATGATTTCAATACATTCTTCTTTTGTCAAAGGCATTCTTAAAGACTGTCTGAAACAATATACTATAAACTAAGTATGAAAAATTTTGGCAGACATTTTGCTAAAAAGTGTTCATTTCTACTATGTATGGAGACTTTTGGGACACCCTGTATTTTTCCACATATTTAGTTTTAGTATTCATATGTACTAATTCATCAACTAGTTTATACATCTCGCTATTATTATTATTATTATTATTATTATTATTATTATTATTATTATTATTATTATTCAGTTGTGCATATTCACGTCATGTTATGTCACATCAATGTTACAGTATATCTATATCTATATCTATCTCTATCTATCTATTTATCTCTCTCTCTATCTATCTATCTATCTATATATCTATATCTATATATATATATATGTATACACATACACACACATTCATGGCAGCGGTATTGCCTGAGGTATTTTCTGAGAGTGTACTAGGAAAGGAGATAAACATTCCAGGGTCCTAGACTGGAAGTTGTTCCTCTGCATTATGGTCCACTAGATGGAGCAGCAGAGCCAAGAGAGGTCTCAAGTCATGTGATCCCTGACCCTGGGCTGCTCATTCCCATTATTCAGCAGACGATGACGGAGAGCATGCACACACCGTAAATCTGGACTCACTTACACTTCTCAAACTGGTGTTATGATATTCATCACAAGGGCTGTACTGCCTATGACAGCACACTTCTTGTTATCTAGAACTCCACAAGGACATAGCCTAAAGCTAATCCTTTGTAGCTCTTTATTTAAGTTTTAAGTGAAGAGTTGTGTAAACATGATTTACTTTCCTTTTAAATCTTTGTTTTGTTTCATTTTGTTTTTCAGGCAGACAAACCCTTTAGGTTTTACAGGTCTCTGATAGGCTGCTGTCTGTTGTGTGCTTTTTAAGTACAACCACAAGTCAAGTGATTATGTAGTCACTTTAGGATGGGAAAAAAAGAGGAAAACAAGAACCCACAGTCTCGACCCATTATTTGTAGGCTAGGTCTTTGTTTAAAGCAGTGCTGGTGGCAGAACCCGCCGAATTGCTCATTCTCACTGGGCCTGTGAATATGAAAAGGTCATGTCCTTTATAACACAAAGAGTAAAAGGAAATCACATCAACACAATATGAGACTGCAGCCAGTAAACAAACATGAATTATTTACAGTAATGACTTGTATGAAATGGGTTGTTAGTACAAAAGTTGTAACGAACCTTAACGTTTGTTCCATTTTGGCAGTGATTTTGCTGACCAAAGTCAGGGTTAGATGTTTAATATTTCTCAGGCTTCCATCATGCATAAATCTGTTCCAGAAGGTGGATACATTTAATGTACATTTAATTGTATTGTGGAACATTCAGGTACATTTAACTGTATTGTGGAACAGTTTTCCTAGAGAACAGCTTATAAACAAACTGCATTATTAGATACAGCCTAATGTGGTTATTGCATGGGAAATGTCTGATAATTCAAGGGTGGGGGGTATGATCATTTCTACTGGACACAATATACTCACATAGCTTGCAGGAAGACAGTTTTACAGTTTCTTAGTGGGTGGCAAGACAAACATGGTTTACAAAATACAGCTACTTTTGGGCGGCTCTGAAGGAACTCCATTAACAATTAGTATAAATCCAAAAAAAGGGCAACATACAAATCTGCCAGGTCTGCACTTAGTATCTAAAAGTCTGCTTTTGAATATGGGCCAAGTAAGTGTACTTATTGTGCTGGGGAAAAAAGTGCCCCTAACGAAAGCAGGGCTTGCGTGCCAAGCGAGTTGCTGCTTCATGCTGTGGTGCTGTGGAACAGTCGGCTTCCCTGAAGCAAAGCCAGCTGGGAGCCATCAGGCCCTGCAGTCTTTCCACATCCTCAGAGTTAGCATTTGGACTCCTTCTGCACTTGTAGATGTGTCATGACACCTCATGTCTGAGTTCTGTAGTGAATTCTGGGGTTTCCCTGGGACACAGATAGGATCTAGAAACCAAGTCTTATTTTGGACAAATTTAAGCCCAGTAAGTAGTTATGGATTTGGTTTATTGGTCTTTTAATTGTGGTCATCTTTGCATAGTTTGGCAGGAATAGTAATGTACTGTTATACTGTAAATCTGTAGACATGTCTCAGTCACTGTAATCTGTGTGATTGCAGTGACTGCTTTGGGTGAGGTCTCTAAGAAAGAAGACAGATGGCAAGAAATCTATGTAACTAGATTAACTAGTGCACTGTATGATTATGAAATATTATTATAATGAGACAAAAATATTATATTACTTGGTCATTTATTTATTGAGGAAAATGACCCAATATTACATATCTGTGAGTGGAAAAGTATGTGAACCTTTGCTTTCAGTATCTGGTGTGACCCCCTTGTGCAGCAATGACTACAACCAAATGTTTACGGTAACTGTTAATCAGTCCTGCACATCAGCTTGGAGGAATTTTAGCCCATTCTTCAGTACAGAACAGCTTTAACTCTGGGATGTTGGTGGATTTCCTCACATGAACTGCTTGCTTCAGGTCTTTCCACAACATTTCTACTGGATTAAGGACAGGACTTTGACTTGGCCATTTCAAAACATTAACTTGATTCTTCTTTAACCATTGTTTGGTAGAACGACTTGTGTGCTTAGGGCCATTGTCTTGCTGCCTGACTCATTTTCTCTTGAAAGTCAGTTCACGGACAAATGTCCTGACATTTTCCTTTAGAATTCGCTGGTATAATTCCAAATTTATTGTTCCATCAATGATGGCAAGCCATCCAGGCCCAGATGCAGCAAAACAGGCCCATATCATGATACTACCACCAGCATGTTTCACAGATGGATTAAGGTTCTTATGCTGGAATGCAGTGTTTTCCTTTCTCCAAACATTAGCCTTCTCATTTAAACCAAAAAGCTTGGTTTCATCCATCCACAAAACATTTTTCCAATAGCCTTCTGGCTTGTCCTCATGATCTTTAGCAAACTGCAGACAGGCAGCAATGTTCTTTTTGGAGCAACCCTGCCATGCACACCATTGTTGTTCAGTGTTCTCCTGATGGTGGACTCATGAACATTAACATTAGCCAATGTGAGAGAGGCCTTTAGTTGCTTAGAAATTACCCTGAGTTCCTTTGTGACCTTGCAGACTATTGCACATCTTGCTCTAGAGTGATCTTTGTTGGTCGACCACTCCTGGGAAGGGTAACTATGATCTTGAATTTCCTCCATTTGTACACAATCTGTCTGACTGTGGATTGGTGGAGTCCAAACTCTTTAGAGATGGTTTTGTAACCTTTTCCAGCTTGATGAGCATCAACAACTCTTTTTCTGAGGTCCTCAGAAAGCTCCTTTGTTTGTGCCATGATACACTTCCACAAACATGTGTTGTGAAGATCAGACTTTGATATGTCCCTGTTCTTTAAATAAAACAGGGCACTCACTCACACCTGATTGTCATCCCATTGATTGAAAACACCTGACTCTAATTTCACCTTTAAATTAACTCCTAATCCTAGAGGTTCACATACTTTTGCCACTCACAAATTTACACTGCCCTATGAGCAAAGAAGGCTGTGAAAAATTGTCTTTATTGTTTAACCTTTTGATCTTTTGTAAAAAAAATAAAATAAAATAAAATAAAAATCAAACAATTGCAAACAAAACACAGGTTTAACAAAAAAAATCTTTGTTAAATGTAGGTGTGCAACAATTATTGGCACCCTTTTAGTCAATACTTTGTGCTACCTCCCTTTGCCAAGATAACAGTTCTCCTGTAACGTCTGATGAGGTTGGAGAATACGTGGCAAGGGATCTGAGACCATTCCTCCATATATAATCTCAACAGATTCTTCAAATTTTGAGGTCCACGCTGGTGGACTCTCCTCTTCAGTTCACCCCACAGGTTTTCTATGGGTTTCAAGCCATGGGGACTGGGGTGGCCATGGCAGGACCTTGATGTTGTGGTCAGTAAGCCATTTTTGTGTATGTTTTGGATCATTGTCCTGCTGGAAGATCCAACCACGGCCCATTTTAAGCTTTCTGGCAGAGGCAGTCAGGTTTTCATTTAATATTTGTTGATATTTGATAGAATCCATGATGTCATGTATCCTAACAAAATGTCCAGGTCCTCTAGCAGAAAAACAGCCCCAAAACATTAAAGAGCCACCACCATATTTAACCATGGGCATGAGGTACTTTTCCATATGGCTACCTCTCTGTGTGCTCCAAAACCACCTCTGGTGTTTACTGCCAAAAAGCTCTATTTTGGTTTCATCTGACCATAGAACCCGATCCCATTTGAAGTTCCAGTAGTGTCTGGCAAACTGAAGACAGTTGAGTTTGTTTTTTGATGAGAGTAGAGGCTTTTTTCTTAAAACCATTCCAAACAACTTGTGGTGATGTAGGTGACTTTGGATTGTAGTTTTGGAGACTTTCTGACCCCAAGACACAACTAACTTCTGCAATTCTCCAGCTGTGATCATGGAGATTTTTTGGCCATTTGAACCATCCTCTTCACAGTGCGTTGAGACAATATAGACGCACGTCCAATTCCAGGTTGATTAATAACATTTACAGTTGACTGGAACTTCTTAAATATTACCCTGATGGTGGAAATGGGCATTTTCAATGCTTGTGCAATTTTCTTATAGCCACTTCCCATTTGTGAAGCTCAACAACCTTTTGCCGCACATCACAGCTACAGTGGGGGAAAAAAGTATTTGATCCCCTGCTGATTTTGTACGTTTGCCCACTGACAAAGAAATGATCAGTCTATAATTTTAATGGTAGGTGTATTTTAACAGTGAGAGACAGAATAACAACAAAAAACTCCAGAAAAACGCATTTCAAAAAAGTTATAAATTGATTTGCATTTTAATGAGGGAAATAAGTATTTGACCCCTTTGACTTAGTACTTGGTGGCAAAACCCTTGTTGACAATAACAGAGGTCAGACGTTTCTTGTAGTTGGCCACCAGGTTTGCACACATCTTAGGAGGGATTTTGTCCCACTCCTCTGTGCAGATCCTCTCCAAGTCATTAAGGTCATTTTCAATGCCCTGGATAAGGGAAGGAGGTTCTCACCCAAGATTTGACGGTACATGGCCCCGTCCATTATTCCTTTGATGCGGTGCAGTTGTCCTGTCCCCTTAGCAGAAAAACACCCCCAAAGCATAATGCTCCCACCTCCATGTTTGACAGTGGGGATGGTGTTATGACTTGGGGTCATAGGCAGCATTCCTCCTCCTCCAAACACGGCGAGTTGAGTTGATGCCAAAGAGATCTGACCACACCTGACCACAACACTTTCACCCAGTTCTCCTCTGAATCATTCAGGCAAACTTCAGACGGGCCTGTACATGTGCTTTCTTGAGCAGGGGGACCTTGCGGGCACTGCAGGATTTCAGTCCTTCACGGCGTAGTGTGTTACCAATTTTTTTCATGGTGACTATGGTCCCAGCTGCTTGAGATCATTAACAAGATCCTCCCGTGTAGTTCTGGGATGATTCCTCACCGTTCTCATGATCACTGAAACTCCACGAGGTGAGATCTTGCATGGAGCCCCAGACCGAGGGAGACTGACAGTTTCTTCCATTTGCGAATAATCGCATCAACTGTTGTCACCTTCTCACCAAGCTGCTTGGCGATGGTCTTGTAGCCCTTTCCAGCCTTGTGTAGGTCTACAATCTTGTCCCTGACATCCTTGGACAGCTCTTTGGTCTTGGCCATGGTGGAGAGTTTGTAATCTGATTGATTGATTGCTTCTGTGGACAGGTGTCTTTTTACAGGTAACAAACTGAGATTAGGAGCACTCCCTTTAAGAGACTGCTCCTAATCTCAGCTCATTACCTGTGTAAAAGACACCTGGGAGCCAGAAATCTTGCTGATTGATAAGGGATCAAATACTTATTTCCCTCATTAAAATGCAAATCAATTTATAACTTTTTTGAAATGCGTTTTTCTGGAGTTTTTTGTTGTTATTCTGTCTCTCACTGTTAAAATACACCTGCCATTAAAATTATAGACTGATCATTTCGTTGTCAATGGGCAAACGTACAAAATCAGCAGGGGATCAAATACTTTTTTCCCCCACTGTATATTTCTTGGTTTTACCCATTGTTATGAATGTCTAAGGGAATTTGGCCTATGTGTTACCTCATATTTATACCACTGTAGGGTTGGGTATCGTTTGGGTTTTTTTACGATACCAGTGCCAAATCAATACTTTTAACAGTACCGGTGCCTAATCGGTGCCTGAACCGATACTTAAAAAAAAAAGAGCCACAAAACGATGGTGGATGACATTAAAGAATGGCTTTTTTATTGAAAAAAAAAAAATCTTTAAATTGAACAATGTATTAAATGTATACTAAAGTATACTTAAATATATAAATATAAGTAAATACAGAAATATTGCTTTACCTGTCTTATCAGGGTTACTGCTAATAAATAACTAATTAATCTACGTCAATCTACTAACCTACAACTAACCGTTATAACCTAATACCATATTACAAATGACATGTTAGCAAAAAATTGATATGCAATACGTGTTTTTACCCATTAATCAAAAGTTTCTTACCATCAATTAATCACTGTTGTCTGCCATGTTCTTCGACTTTCCATGTTGTACCGACTTGGGTTCACATGAATATTCTCAGTCGGGAAATAATTTTCCGATTATTCTGACACCACATGAATGCAGTATAATTTAACTAGCAATCATGTGCAGTGATGATGCTTCTTACGTCTGTTTTGGAGCACCAGAGGGCAAATATTTCAATTGACAGCTCAGCCGTTTAAGTGGCACTGAAATGAGGCACCGAAATCTGCGTTCTGATTTGGTCTGGTACATACTGGTTATATAGGTACCGGTGTTATATTGCCAACAGGTTTCAGTAACCAACCCTATACCCCTGTGAAACAGGAAGCTTTTCATTGTAGATTAATGACATATAAAGGCTATTAAATTTAATTTTATTTAAATTATTTTATTTAAATTTAAATTAAATCAATTTCAGTTCCAAGTTGTAACACTGGTAGATATGTATGCAGGACAGAGTATTTCACTGTGTATACTTTTAGGTACTAGTATTTTTCAGGTATCCCTCAGGTACTTGAGGGAAGTTGGAAACCTGTCTCTCGACATTCAAACGCAAACTTATTTCATTTACATTGCCACAAGTAAGCCCAGTTGTTCTGTACAGTTGACACATATGCTTTGTCCTTTGGCTCTCATTTATTGAAGCAGCACTTCTTTCAATTTTACTTTGTATTCTGAAACGTTTGTCATCTTTTCATCATCAACCATTTGTCTTCAACCATTTGTCATCTTGACACTTTTCACATGGATTACATGGCTAAACAATGTGCTCTTGTAGTCTGAAGACTGAAGTGCATTCTCTGGCTCTGACTAACTGCTTGTGGTGGCGGAGGAAGTCATGGTCCACTGTTTGGATTCCACGAGAGCAGGTGGACAGTAATGGTGAATTATTTTACACAGTCAACTGTTTGACATATCTCATATTTTATCTAGACTTGGCACAGAGCAATGAGAGGATAACAGACATTTTTTAACAAACGTCTAGTTTAAAAAAAAAAAAAAACAACACTACTGCACAAAAAAGATTAATCTTAGATCATTAGAGTGTGGTTGATAAATTTATTATTATTATTATTATTATTATTATTATTATTATTATTATTATTATTATTATTATTATCTGTAGTAGTAGTAGTAGTACATATAGCTGTGGTATCAGTTGTAGTAGTAGTAGTAGTAACTAGTTGCAGTAGTAGTCCTAATAGTACATCAGTTATTTAACTTTTTTGCAAAGATAATTTTTAGCTACAACTTTTTTTTTTTTAATAAGGGAGAATGGAATAGAAAAGAAATAGTTGCAGTAGTAGTTTATACTAAAAGTAGTACTACTACTTGTTGTAATTGTAGCATTAGTTGTAGCAGGAGTTCTGATAGTACATCAGTTTTTAAAATTTTTGCAAAGATTCTTTAGCTAAGTTTGTTTTTAAACGGATGTTATAATTGTAGCTGTAGTAGTAGTAGTAATAGTTCTAATAGTACACCAGTCAATTCAAAGATAAACTGTAGCTAATATTGTTTTTAAATAGAGGTTATAATAGTAGTTGTAGCTGTAGTAATAGTAGTAGTAGTAGTAGTAGTAGTAGGTTTAATGGTACATCAGTTAGTAGTAAAATTCTTGGCAAAAATCATCTTTATCTAAGATTGTGTTAAATGGAGGTTATAATAGTAGTAGTTGTAGTAGTAGTAGTAGTAGTAGTAGTTCTAATGGCATATCAATTATTTAAAATATTTGCAAAGTTAATCTTTTTAATCTTTTTTCAAAATTGTGTTTACATTTAGGTTATAATAGTTGTAGTAGTAGTAGTATTAGTAGTAGTTGTTGTAGTCAGATTAGTAATACTAATATTAGTTCTAATGGTACATTAGTTATAAGTAAAATTATTTGAATCTTTAGCTAAGATTATGTTTAAATGGGGGTTGTAGTAGTAGTTGTTGTCTTAGTAATAGTAGTGGTGGTAATGGTAGTAGTAATAGTAGTAGTAGTAGTTGTTGTTCTAACTGTACATCAGTTATAAGTAAAATTCTTTGAAAAGATAGTTGTAAACTAAGATTGTGTTTAAATGGGGAACCCCAATTCTGAAAAAGTTGGGACAGTATGGAAAATGCTAATAAAAACAAAGAGGAGTGATTTGTAAATGTACTTTGACTTGTATTTAAACAAAAAACGTATAAAGACAAGGAATTTGATGTTTTACCTAATCAACTGCATAGTTTTTTGAAGATAAAAGTTTATTTTGATATTGATGCATGTAACATGTTCCAAAAAAGTTGGCAAAGGGGCAATTTAGGACTAATAGCGATGTGAAAAGTTGAAATAAGAAGGTGATGTGAAACAGGTGAGGCAATCATCTAATCATAGTATATAAGGAGCCTCTAAAAAAAGGCCTAGTCCTAGTCCCAGTCATGTTACTGACCTGTTGCCAATTAACCTAATTAGTTGCAAAATGTTCCTCCAGCTGTTTCTTTTTAGTAACACTTACTTTTCCAGCCTTTTGTTGTCCCCATCCCAACTTTTTTGAGACGTGTTGCTGCCATCAAATTGAAAATTAACTTCGTTTTTTTTCTTAAAATGGTACATTTCCTCAGTTTAAACATTTGATATGTTTTCTATGTTCTGTTGTGAATAACATATGGGTTTATGAGATTTTCAAATCATTGCATTCTGTTTTTATTTACATTTTACACAGTTTTCCAACTTTTTTGGAATTGGGGCTGTAGATGTAGGATTAACATTTGTAGTATTACTTGTAGTATTAATCAGCTTTTAGTAATAGTCTTTGCAAATCTAATATTTAGATAAGATTGATTTTAAAATTAGGTTAAAATTTTTCAACCTATAATAAAATAGACGATAAATATTAAGTAAGATAAATGTAATATTATAGCATGTGTATTGTCTGTAACACTTCAATGCTATGCAATTAAGCAAATGGTTTTACTAACATTACTGTGCTCTTATACATGTTTGTTAGTTTCACTTTGACCTGATTTTATATATGACTTTATTTAGGGAGCATGGGTATTATTACGGCAAATTTTAAGATTATAACCATTTCTGCTGTAATAAATTAAGGCACAACAAACTAACTGGTTTAAAGCTAACCTGTGCTTCATGACTTAGCTGGATTCCCAGCATGCACTGCGTCTCTGTGCATGTGTCCCAGCTGTCTGGGTAAATAGAGAGCTCAGCTCTGTGGGTGAGGAGCTCACCTCCTCAGGACAACAGGCCCATGCTGAGAGCATCTGTTTCTGCATCACAAGAGAAGCGGCAGCTGCTTGATCAAAGCATGCCACATCTTTTTCAGCAGAATTTTGCTTATTGTTTTTCAGAACTCTGAGAATTTCTCCTGGCATCGGGTGCAGTGTCACAAACTGCATTTGTTTTGGATCTTGAACCATGCAACGAGCCGTGGATTTATTTGAGAAGAAATGCTTCTCAAATATACAGTAGATGTTTCTAAAACTGAAACCAATGTGGTTTTAATTACATTTTTGAATGTTGTTATTAAAATTGCTATTAAAATTATATTAGTGTGTGAGCTTTTGATCCACCTAATGTAGTTTTGTGTAATTAGTTTGTTTTGGCCATGGGGAATTTGTCATACCCAGAACGAAAACAATCATATCTTTCTCCAGCATAACTGCAATCCATTAGACATTTCACGCCAGTTATTTTTATGACCTTCTGCGATGAACGATAGAAGCTGAATGAGATGTCCATTGCTCATTCAATATTATCCTTCCACTTTTTTTTCCTAAAAAGCACCTATCAGGCCAGTGTACACACACAGCTCGCTACTTTTCTATTTTTTTTCTTTTTTGCTGACTTCCTGTCAAACTCAGAGGTCTTTCTTATTTTAACAGATGTAGGCAGACTTTTAGTCCATCATTCCCAAATGACCCCAATGTGCACTTCCTGTCCTGTAAGCTAACACACATGAACAGAACAATCTCACATTGTACCCGCATGTTCTTTATTCTAATAATTCCTTGGAGCCTGATTGTTGCTGGAAAGCTTGTACTTTGTGTGATTGTACCATGTGTTATGGTGGTGCAGTCAGGCTAGTAAATTCTTATAGATGGATTTATGGAAACTCAATATGAAGAATTTGAACACAAGCGTTTTTCTTGGATGCATCGAGGAGCAAATGGTTTAGATGCTTTGAAGTCAACAGAAACACTTGTGTGTACTCATTCAGTTAAAGGATTAACATGCTTTGAGTGCTTTCACCCTGGGAGACCGGTGTGCGGTGTAACCGTACATGTGTTTTTACACTGTTGTCAAGTCTCTGCAACCAATTCTTTTTATTTATTGGAAATATTTCAAATGCCTACTTAACCACACTTCAGTGAAGCTGGCCAACAAGTCTCACACCTCCATTCATCATTAGGATTTGATTAGCAATCCCTGTGCAATGCCTAATACACATGATTTACAAAACATTTATTAAATAGAGCAGCTGGGGTGTGTTTGGACATTTTTAAAATGTTAGTCTGCATTACATTTACACCCTTGATTTTTGTTAGTCCCTGCACTCTTTGCAGATTTGAAAAATGCGCTTTGGGGGAATGTCACAAGTGTGTGCAGAGGCGGGGCACAGTATGCAATGTGGTAACAAAGGGAGGGAGGTGTTGTCTGTGTTAGCATAAATCACGCATAAAACATGTTAGGTTCCCTCTCTTTCTCTCTCGCTACGAAGCTAGCGGAGGCTAGCGAAGCAGCGTACTTCTGCATTCCACTGAGCGCATTCCAGCGCTATTCAGAAAAAACCCTTCGGACTATTTCATGAACTCATGTTTGTTTTCGTTTACTTCATGTCTCCGCCTCCTGTGTTTTTCCATGTGCTTGTGTTTTTGTTCACGTCATGTCTCCGCCTCCCGTGTTCTACCATGTGCTTATGTTTTGGTTCGTGTCATGTCTCCGCATCCTTATTGTCATTGGTAAATGTTCATTCATTGATCATTGGTTTCAGGTGTAAAAATGATTTGTGTGTGTTTAAAAACCTCGCTCTGTTTCCGCTTCCTTGCGGAGTATTAGTTTAGATAGTTTAGAATAGTGTAAAGCTCCTAGTTCCTAGTTCTATTTCTGTAGCTCTTTGTTCGTGGTTCCCAAACCACCTCCTTGCCTCGCGAGTTTTTCCCTTTGTTTTGTTTTCTGTTTTGGATTACTGTCTTTGGATTACTGCCTTTTGGATTACTGCCTGGATTATGGTTTGTTTGTTTTTTTTTTGTGGATTCCTATGTTTTTGAATAAACTTTTCATAATCAACTGACATTTCCCCTGCGCATGCATCCTGACTCCCCTTCCTACGCTTTACGTAACAACATGTGACAGCAGAGATCGTGACATCATAGTTTCAGAATGGAGAGATTTTGAATCGTGATGATAATAATAATGTGCAATAACAATAATGATTTGGATGAGCAGTCAGCCCAGAATCAGCCTTAACAATTTAAGCATCTGTCTGAGGGAGCACATGCAGCTCCTGGAGATTTATATGAAGATTGAAGAGAAACTCATAATCAGTGAATGAAACAATGTGTTGTCCTTAGCTTGGGTGTTTATATTGTAATAAAAGAATCAGCCCACTAAAAACTGTTTATAGTATTTATTACATTGTCTATAACAGTTAAGGTGATAAGTACACAAAGATTAATTGTTAATAGAGTAATAGCAAAGATCACAGATATGCACAGCTATAGCACTATCAAAATATTAAAATTAATAATAATAACATAATTAAAAAAATATATACCATGTCACATGACTAGGAAGTGCTGTTTGCACTTCCTTTTTTGCAATCACATAGCATGGTGAAGGTCATCATTGGAGGGCTCTCAACATTTGATTAATTTTTCAATATTTAGGAAAAACTGCTTAAAGGAAAAATTGAAACACTACTTGAGCTAAGTTAACATTTATTTTTTGTCATTTAAACAAGTTTATATATTTTGAGTATTCTGTTAAATGGTAAAATGTAATTGTTGCTGTATGGTAACAGTATGCAATAATGGATCTGTGGTATGTGCATTCATGAATTGAAACAGGTCTACATAGAAAAAAAGACACTCGGTGCCTCTGATAGTGTATTTAAATGTTTTCACATTCAAAGTAAAAAATTTCAGACATTTTGCAATTGCACCTTATTTTCTAAAGTTTATGTTTCAAGAGAAAGAATTAAGAATTCAAGAGAAATAATTAAAAAGATACTTCAACCAAAACATGTTTGGATCAAATTTTTCGATGTATTTTGAGTGAGTAAATCCATCCAAATACTTTTTACATCTGTTATTCCTCTCTAGAAGATATAGCTTTTATATGCTTACTAGGTGGAAAAAAAAACTCTGTAACTTGTAGTCTGGAAAAGGCTGTAATTGGAACTGTAATCTCATACATTTTGTGTTATTTGTGACTATATGATACTTTCCACCATTGCACATTGTTGCCATACGGCAACAATTTACCAACTACCAGCCCCCACCCCAAATACCATATGGCTAAGGCGCAAAATTGATAAATTTTACTAGCTTTAAATCATTTTAGTAAGACATTTTTAGTCATTGATAGTGGGGTGAGCCAAGGTTCATTGTGAGCCGTACTTGTAGATTTTTGATTACACAGCTCTGGATGAAGTTTCTCCATTATCTTGCTCAACATTCACATGAATGACAGAAGCCCCACCCCAGCCCTTCTCCTACTGACTAATGCAATATTGGGTCACATTAGATTTCATCAAAAGCTACATTTTTTAGACTATGTAGTACATTTTCACACATTGCCATGATTTGGTCTTGTTCTCATTGAAATCAATGGCCATTACTGTTCCACATAGCATTATTTCTAAGCTTTTTAATGGCCATAAGATATTAGTAATAATAAGTAGTAATGATTCAGGACACATGGCATTTCTCTCCACCCAACAAATGCCACCTGTCTTATGGGGGAAAGGCCACGGAGGATGACTCTGTTGCTCTTTTGCCAAAAAGAGAAGATTCATGGAAAGTCAGCCATGGCTGTGGGGGAACTCCTACTGTCAAGGGAGGATGAAGTGGTGCTTGACCTCCTTTTGCCTTTACTTACAATTTCATTACATAAAATGTATATATTCAACAAAAGTTAACAAAGTCATAACAAGCTGATGCAACATTTTTTTTTCCTGTCTAACACTTTTAGCTGCAATCATCATTTAACCCTTTTAGGATTTGGAAACGATTCAGAAAACCAATTTCAGTTCCAATGGAGAAAATGAAGGAAAATCTGTTTCCGAGCCATCTGTTGATAATTTAAGATGTAGTCAAAACAAACTAGCTGAAACACTAGACCCATTCTTGTAGAATGAAAGAAATAGTAAGGAGCCCAACCCATCTAGCCATGAGTGACGTACACGGCGTCAAAGTGGCGTTCAGTAAGGGGTGAAGAGGTTATTCAACCCTGAATGTTCTCTCCAGGTCCACAGAGATATTTAAAGCATCACGACTTCCACTGCACCTGCATAGTTTTGGCTTTTTGAGGCCCAGGGTGTGGTTCTGAAGTCCAGCCCTTCCTCAGCAACATTAGTGCCCTTTTTCTTTCCAGCTGAAAGTGAAATCCAAGGTGAAGCCTTTAAAGATGAAAGAGGCTCAGCCAAGCACCATCCCACTGCTATTCTGGATTAACAGCAGGCTTTTTCCTTCACAAGCATTCTTTTATGAATTCAGGAAATGTGTTCTTTGAGATTTGCTCAGAAAAAAAAATGACTAAAGTTTGCTAGACAACAATGTAAGAATACGAGTGTCTCCCGGGCCCAGACGTTTGATGCTTAATTACAGTAAGAGACAGCAGTAAAGTGTATGAGTTGGAGACTGATTCATACTTATGGCTGTCTGGTAAAAGGCATCCTGGTGTGCCTCTTTAAGTTAAAGCCAGCATGTGTGCTAATTTACTGTTTTACTTTTGAATAATAAATAAATGTGACTCTGATAGTAATTTCTGATAGTAATTAAAAATATGACACAATATACACATTTCTTAGTCATTTATTATGATTTATTATTGTATCACAATATATAGCTTTGCTAATAAACTGACAGGAAAAAAAATACATTTAATAAATTATTTAACGTTGATAAGGTAGAAAACCCCCAGAAAATTACATTTTAACATTTTTTTGAAGATTCAGTTGTAGCAGTAGTAGTAATATTAGTAATATTAGTCATTAGTAATACCCTTTGAAAAATAATCTTTAAAATATTCTTTATCTTAGATTGGGTTTATATTAAGATGACAAACATTCGATGCTTTTATTTAGCAAATTATTTAACACTGGAGGAAAATGTTTTTACAAATATGAAATTAAATGAACTTTTTACAGTTTTTCAAGATTCAATACGAATTTTAACATGAAGTCATCTGCTTTATATTAGAGTTTGTGATTGTTAGAAAACATGTATATCCCGATACACAAAATGTGTACTATACACAAAAAGTGTATAATCATCATTTTGACCTGCCCTAGTAAATGACTTTTCCAACAAAATATTTTTAAATGAGTACAGCTGGCTTTTTATATGGGACATCATTAATCACAGCAATTTGTTTGGCACTGTGTAGCTGATTAATGCTACAGATACCACTTCATAACGTATTTTAGCTTCAGCGTGTCTTATTAATATACAACAGCGACCCAGCAAAAACTTTAAATCTTGCCTGAATGGCTTTACTGTCTATTTTCCAAAGTGTGTATTTCTCACGGCTGTATTTTACATAGACTAAATGTCATTTGAGATGTAGTTCTATAAACCAGCTGTTGAGTGGAAGTGTCTGCATATCTACACATCCATATCTCCATGACAGAATAACAGAATCCTTTCACTCAAGCCATTCTTCTAATGGCATTAAGCCACTTTAACCCACCCTGAATGGGGTCTTTTGTGTTTATCTTGTTTTGGGAGGGGGAAAGTGCAAAAGTGAGCTGGATGACCAGAGGCGTCTAGTCCAAATACTCATTCACCAGGACAAATCTGTAGCACACTTGATGAAATGATGCATTAAGGAGCGTGTGAAAGGCTGGAGTTACGTTACCTCACTCTTTCCACAGGAAGCCTGAAAAAAGTCCTTCATATCAGATTGACACTCCCAACAACCCTCCAAAAACATTCAGATGTCTTTCCTAGTTTTATATATAAGAATTGCTATGGTTTATTTTTGTATGTTGTACTGGGACCAAGTTGGATTAAAAAATAAAAAAATAAAAAACCTTTTATATAAAACTTTATATTTTGGCTAAACTCAGCCTGTAAGTTTAAAAGCACTTTAGAAGCACATTGCCTACAGGCTAAGATGTTGTACAGACAAACTTTAATGATTTTTTTTCTAATGTTATATTCAAAACCAACTGCATGTGTGTATTGGCCACTTGTTTTCTTTTTTCCCTCCTTTTTTTCTGAGGTCTGCTTTTCTCCTCTTTACCTGGCTGCCCATCCCCCGCTCCCCTCAGCCTGAGGACGGAAAAAATTTTGGCTGCTAGTTGTTTCCAGATGTAGCCTGAACCCTGAGCTCGCTGTGACTGCCTTCACAGACAACTTCTTACACTGAGAAAGTGTAAAGCTCCAGAAGACAACCTCATCTTTCCCAATTAGACATCGACGAGGACAGAGGGTGAAAACGTAATAATAAAAAAAACATGGGGGGAAATGATTCAGTCAGCGACTCAATCTTTGAAGTAGCATATGGTTTTATGATGATGATTTTTTTCCACAGTAAAAAAAAAAAAGAAAAGAAAAAAAAAAGTCACATTGCCGGCACATTGGATCACAGTGACACAAAGTTCTTTATTTGTTATATGTTATACACCTGGACATTAATGCTTTACACAAAGAAAAATAGGCAAAATGTTTCAAATTAAATGTTTAAATGCAACTAATTTAAACCAAAGAAACAAAAAAAGGTTACATTCCCACTGTCAGTATGTTGATATTTACTCAGTGACTAACCCTTATCTGTGTAATGTGTTTCTTACATAAGCTCTTGGTTCATCTGAGTAAAGAAACTGAAACATTGCCTTGTTTTGGTTTCATGCTGAGGAACTGAGGCCACAACCTCTCTAGAGAATGATAGTAAAGTCCACAAAATAGCTCTAATTCTCTCAGATCTACAGTGAAAAAAAAAAAAAAAACAGGCACAGAATGTTTGCTGGGATTTGTTACATAACATACCGTTCCATAGAGAGGATACGAGAGTGAGCTGTGATACATTTGATAACAATGGTATGAAGTCCTGAGCTTGGATTATTCTTCATGTACACCACAAAAGCCATGTCTTTTACTGCTTGCATCTGTTATCCTTGGCTCTGTAACACGGTGGTTCGAGTAAACACCTTTTTGCTTTTAGGGTCACTTACATTTTGGCTTAAACATGGTGTAGGGAGAAACACAAAAAGCACTGATTTTACAGCAAATTAATGCATAAGCCCTGAAACAAAACAAGATGTGCAGATTTTACATCCGTGATGTCTACATCAAATGAGGGGAAGGGGTGCGAGGTGCTTGTTTTGTAATTTTATGCATGGCCACTTGTGTACTGAACTTCGACCTGAACTGTCTGCCATGTCTCTGAGAGAAACTCCAGATGACTGCGGCTCTCAGAGGAGGAGAGTAAAGTCAAAAGGATTTAGTAAGGGCTCGGTGAAGGATCTGTCTGCTTGATGGGAAAAGGGCACAAACACTGAGGCTTTGGAAATGAAATCAGCGTCTAGGATCTGGGCAGGATGAGAGGCAAGGAGGCAGCAAACACAGTGACACACACACACACGCACACTGTTCTATGATGTGGTGTAGACATCATCCAGTCTCTCTGTGAGGCCATTAAGCTACAGAAACCGTAAAAGCCCACATGTCGCGTCTCCTCCAGCACTCAATTCATTTACACTCTACCACCAAGCAGCATCATCGCCACTCCTAACTAACCAATGAACCGTAAATAAATATTAATAATCTTACATTTCTAAAAACAACCTGTGGGCTTAGGATTGATAAACTGCTTTTATATCTAATGTAGATGACACGCACGTGTTTTGTAGTCCTGATATAAATAAATAAATAATAAATAATAAATGCCTTTAGTAATATTACAATTCATTTTCATCCTGTGCTCCTCTAGAATGTGTGAGTTAGTGGGACAGTAGAGGAATTATAGCATAAATATTAACATAAGGCTTCCTGCATCACGAATGAAGCAAATGTAGACAGATCAGAAAAGATTCACAATGAGTAATTAGGACTAAATAAACAAGAGAGCAGATGGAAACGTCATACAGGTCATAAACTAAAACACACACTCTGTAAGACCAAAGAGCAAGATGACTCAAGCTGAACAACAGAATCGAGTGATGGCTGGTTGTGATAATAGATGGAGGTCTAAAACCTAGTATTAAAGCAAACATATGCTTGATTTGTTAACAGCAAATAATCTGATGTGATGCAAAAAAATGAAAACTTATATTGACGTCTTTTTATCTTCGAAAGACAGGGGTTGCTTAGTGCTGCTAGCCCATTTATTTTATCCACCTATGAAGGCATGTAATTGCATGTAATTTAAAATAATAATAATAATAATAATAATAATAATAATAATAATAATAATAAAATAGGGGAAGCACAGGTGGCTGTTACTGAAATCTATATAGGTGTGTGTCTGTGTATATATTTTTCATCTGTTGGTCTGGCCTCATGTTTAATTCTCAGTCTCTTTGACGCTCAAGTCAGAGCATCAAAAGACTTTTCCAAAACCAAGTTGATGAAATTAGTAGTGTTCATCATCTTGTGTAAATAGCAGCTAAACTGCTAACTAGCTAGCTCAGTTTCACTGAAGAAGGTGGTGACAGATAACAAGATAAAACAAAGATACAGTTACTGATAGATATCTAAACAAAAAACAAACACAAATAATCAAACATAACTTTATACTTGCAATTTGTTGATAAAATAACAATATATACTAATTATGTAAAACATTATGGATTTGGTTACTGACAGAGTGTGCTTTGTCTGACTAGTGCAGATATATTTAAGATTGAGATGTCATGTTCATTACTGTTTCAGTGACTGGCAGTTGGTTACGAGGTTCCACCTATTTGTGAGTTCCACCAATCATCCTATAGAGAAGCCGTGTGTCCTGGCGGGACAAGCAGTGAGCATATTGTCCAATAAACACTGAGATATTTTTTTCTATGCAAACCCCATAGAAGGTGGAAGGCTGCACTGTCCACTAAAAGTTTGCATTAAATGAGCAAACCGTTCAGTATTGCAGTGAGATATTTGATCATTTGATTCACTAAAATATTACATTTCACTAAGAGTGAAAGGTAGTGTCATAGCTTGGGCTTGCATGGCTGCTTCTGGAACAGTCTCACCAATCTTTATTGATGATGTAACTCATGATGGTAGCAGCCGAATGAATTCAGAAGTTTACACAGACATTTTGTCTGCCAATTTACAGAGAAATGCATCCAAGTTAATCGGGAGGAACGTCATCATGCAGCAAGACAATGATCCAATACACACTGCCAACTCAACAAAGGACTTTATCAGGGGGGAAAGTGGAAGATTTTACACTGGCCAAGTCAATCACCATACCTTAACCCAATTGAGCAGCATTTCACCTCCTGAAGAGGAGACTGAATGGAGAAACCCACCACAAACAAACAACAACTGAAAGAGGCTGTGGTAAAAGCAAGGAAAAGCATCACAAAAATGCAACAGTTTGGTGATGAGTTTGATGCAGTTATTGCAAGCAACAGATATGCAACCAAATATTAAGTGTTATTTATTTTAATTTACTTCAAGACTTATCTGTTCCTATACTTTTGCTCACTTAAAAATTGGGTGGTCTGATACAAAAGGTTCTATGTTTTATGTTTATCACATCTAGATGGAAATACCAGGAAATAAAATCTGAAATCCTAAACTCTTATCTCATATCCATCTTTTGATCTCAAACCCAAATGTCTCTGATGAATAGCACAAACAAATAAATTGACCTTGCTGTTCCAGTAGTTTCAGAGGGGACTGTATGTATTCATCCTCAAATTTATCTGTTTTTTTTTATTACTATAATGCAAAATTCATATCAATCATATTTACTAAGCTCCATATCTTTCATTTTCCTCCTCTAATGCCACACTTTGTGTTGGCTGATCCAGAGAAAGTTCCCTGTTCGCTGGAACCTTCCACATAAACAAACAAACGCAGAGGCCACAACCCTTTGGGGTTTTTTTTGTCTCCACGCTTAGTCATTGTTGTAATTATGGAACCTTCATGCTGTTTTCTGTGTCCGTGGGTTTCCTTCTATAGCACATTATATTCAGAGATTTAGTGTTGGCCATGGGTGCTTAGAGATTACAGTAGCACTCCGCCTTGTGTTGCCATTAGAAATTATGGTGCACTTTCCCTAAAGGAGTATCTAGCAACTTCCATGCAGTTCATCCTTATTTTGGCTGAGATTTTGGAGACTCCCAGAGCTTAAATTTTGTATGTGATGAAGCTACAAAGGAATGAAATATTTTCAAAAGTTCTTTGCAAAACGTATTAACTCTAAATCCTTGTAGATTTTGGAGCGCGTTGTTGCTTCTGGCAAGAAATCGGCATAGGAAAGGCATTTCCCACATTTATTAGCCTAGAGATGACAGAAATGTCATTTGACTGCAACCATCATTTTTATCAGCATTTTTGTCTTCAACAGGCAAGGGGTGCTTCTTGAAAAATGATTTCCTTTCCTCCTTAGAAAATAAGGAAAACTTATTTTCTATGTGGAAGTGATATTTTTAGCTGTAGTGATCCAAAAAATACAGAATACTGAATGAATCCAGCAAGATAGCTTCATACCTGTTTATTGCTTTTGGAGGAAGTATATGTGTTGGTATGCATATTAAATTTGTTTTAAAGGAAGGTTGTCTTTAGTTTGGTAGAAATAACTTCATTACAAGATCTGAACAGTAAAATTATATATTATGAGAGGGAACTGCATAGAGATTGAGAAATACACACCCAGAGAGCATTGATTTATGCTCCCTGGGTCTAGGCACAGATCAGATTTATAGCTAAATAAGGCATATTTGCTTGTCTTCATCCCTGTAAAACTTAAGCCTGAGATGAAGAGTTCAATTGTTTACACTACTCACCAGTGCCTTATTAGATCAGAGGTGTGAAGTGAGAGGCTTTGATGTCAAACCAACACCCCTAGTGTCAGATTAGACATTAAAACAGCTTCCTGTGACACTTGGCACAGTCATGAGACATGACGGTGCTACAAATACACCACAGATTTATCTAAATGCTTCCATCATTAGTTGAAATGTAAAAATGCATGTGAACACGTGTGTCTTGACCATAAATGCACTACCAAACTGTATATTTTCATGTCATTATCATGGATTTTCCATTTTCATCAGTGGCTGACATAGCAAGCATGTGCTTTAGATTGTGCACACTTGGACAATATTTTGAAATATAAAACATCTGACATGCACAAATGACTGTACTTAAGCCATTCCAAAGAGGCTTTTCACCTAAAAATGCTCCCCTTGGATCCCTGCTTCTCTTCAGCTGCAGTGAATAAAAAAGTTTCCAAACGTAACTTTTTCACCCCAGCATTTGATCCAACCCCTGCAAAGTCCACATCACTGGAACAGACCACGTTTTACAAAACCTCAGCCTGCCAAGATCTCCATTTATGAAAGGACTGAAAAACCTGAGCACAAACTTTAGGTCTTAGCAGGATAACAAGGCCGTCCTTCTTCGTTCTCTGGTCTGGCTTACGTCGGAGGTGCGGGTGTAAGCCAAGGGTCCCACAGTCAGTCGTGACTTCAAAGCTGTAACCCGAGTCTCTTTGCGACTCCACAATAAATCAAATAAACTGGTTTTGGAGGGGGTGACTAAAGCAGGCCAAATCAGGGGCAGAGAAAACAAGCAAGTGCAGGAATGAGATCAAGAGAGACCAAAAAAAGAGAGACACAGAAAGACATGGTGGTCAAAGGACAGATAGTAATACAAAAAAGAGCACTTGTGTACTTAAATAATTAGGCTTTTCTCTGGTGAAACCATTTGACATGTCTCTTTCAGGAGAAGTGCGAGGGCCACCAATGAGCCAGTCTTAAATTTACATCACAGCGGGTCTCTCAGGCTGAGAGAGGTTAACAGAGGACACCTCAGTGCACGGGAGAGACACAATTAAGCTTTCCTCTAAGAAGTCAGGGAATGCCAGCTATTTGTCCAAGAACTCATAGGAATGTGGGGGAGATGATGTTCCACTGATAATGACCTCGAGTCCAATGTGACTTATAACCCTGCGGCCGTACTGACCTCCAAATACACACGTCTTCAATTCTGGATAAGGTTTGAAAACTAGCCACTTTTTATTTAGTCATTATTTATTACTTTTTATATCAAACTGGATGGATTCATAATATCAAATCCAAGCAAAGCAGCAGTGAGGAGAACTGGTGTAAATGGCTTGGAGATTCGCATATGGATTGCAAAAGTTGCTGGAAGGAAGCCCCAGTGAACCTCATTGGCCCCCTCCCTCCAAGTTCTCCGCCCTTCATGCGTGCATCCCACAGCTCTTTCACACGTGTCCAACAGTTTTATAGCTGAGAGGAGACTGCCGCCAACTTAGTCAGCATCGCATCTCAATGGGTGGTTGGTTGTATCCTTCCCTCTCCCTTTCTCCAAAGAGTCACTAAACAAACAAATCTTTATCCAACTGAGATATATGAACCCCTATTGTTCTCTTCGGCTTGGCCAGAGTGGCGGCTCACTACATGTGTTGTTTTTGTGGTGACTAATGCTTTCACATGTAACTATTGAATTAGGTCAGTGCTTGAAAAGTTGAGCTCGAGGAAATTCTTGAGATGGCATGTAGTGGAGTAAAAGTGTCAGCTGGCAGTGGTGCATAGAAAGACACCAGGCAAAAATCACAAAGTGTTGAGTGGGTGTGGGTGTATGAAAATCCCTGTTTAAATGCAAATGTGTTCATATGTTTTTAAAAAATGGAAGAAGTGTTCCAGCTTTGTACAATTTCACTGCATCATGAATGAATTAAATTCTCCAACAGTCTGGTTTATGCTAGAACTGCTTCTAGGAGAGACCCAAATCACTGTTTCAGAACAGTAGGAGATTCGTAGATATTTGCAGGATGACTATCAAACAAGGGAATGGGGTAAGTGAAAATGGTTGAAAGTGTATCTGGGGAAGACAATATAGGAGCAGATCTTCTGAGAAGTGGTGGGAAAGCTACTCAAAAATGTAGGTAACTAAGCTACAAGGTACTCTGTAAAACCAGTCCCTACTCACTGATTGCATAAGAAAGAGCTCTATAACATTCATCTGAATAAAAGAATGTGATAGAATATATGGATTTTAATAAATAATTTTGTCACTTGTAGCCATGCTGCTACCCAACACTAAATTTTGTACAACCTTTCCTCAAAACATCATCTTGTTACAATAAGAGTCAGAGCTTCCACTAATCCACCAAACCTCCCATTGATACATTGCTACTGGCCAATCACTATGGACATCTAATGTTTCTGCTTCTGAAAGTGCTTTTTCCAAACTGTCTCCCCCCTTCTGTCTCTGAATTGCATATCTGATAATATAAGGCTTCGAAGGCCTGTTTAGTTCAAATATAGTCTGGTGTTTACCTTCTGTCTTCAGTGCATATGCAGCAGGAAACCATTATGTTTAGGAAATTACTATATAGTACAACCTAAAATTAGTGTATGGCAGCATATGCCATTGACATAATAGACTTTAATAGAACAGAAGAATTGATGCCCACAGTGATCGTTTATAAGTGGTGAGCTCCTGTGTGCACACAAGGCTGACCACAGACATTTGAACCTGGGTGAGATGATATGGAGTAACCAATTGCTATGGGTTGTGAATGAAATCCATGAGTGACAGAATCAACCAAAAACCAAAAGTGGAAATACACTCAACCAGCGTTTCGGTTAGCCTCAGTCCCATCAGAAAAATTTACACTGTGTGAATTGATGCCCATGAGGAATGCATTTAGACTCTTTATGACACACCCCCAACCAAATTTTCCACATATCTCTTTTCTGAACTTTACCATAGAAGATTTTTGCTAGGCCATCTGCAGGACACATGTCCTGAGGTTAAGAGCCTGCACCCTTTACAAATATACGCAAGCATATATAACACTTCCCATGCTAAGAACTTTGCCGGTTCATTTAAAGCACAGAAGGACAAAGTTAAAAAGTCAATAAAAAGGTTCTTATCCTTATAGACTACTGTTTGATTCTCTGTGCTAGTTATAGGAAAGCTTGTTTAAGTCAAGGATTGCTCCTGACATTACTTTGATCAGATAGTGCCAGCACAAAATGTCTGTGTATGAAGCAAATCTGAAATGTCAAATCACAGGACATTTATGGTATGCATAGGCTTGAACAATGCTGTGGTATGTCTGAGAGATGGGATTCCAGCTGTGTTTTTATGTCACTGGGCCCCTGATGTCTTGAAGAATGCAATTAAATACACTCTGATTGGGTAGAATAGCATGGCACTCTTCCATGAAATACATCCTTATGTGCCCCCAATGTTGTGTGGTATAGTGCACAGGACTACAGTGTAAGATATGCTTACAAAGTGGAAGACCAGTGTGTAAAGCTAAAGTTCCAGTGCAGCACAATGCAATAAATACACAAGGCTAACTACACAGAAGAGAGGGGCTATTTTGTTCAGTTTAATTCATTTCATTTTTGTTCAAAGCAGCACTGGGTGGTGAGAGCAGGGAGTTAAGGTGTCTGCATTTCTTGGGATGGAAGCTATTACATAGTCTGGTAGTAATAATCCAGGTGCTCTGGGACCTTGTGCCAGATGACTAATGAGAGAGTTATTCATATGTCTGATGACTTTCTGCATGCAGAAAAGATTAAAGAAAGACCCTGATGATGATCTCCACCAGTTGGATGGTCTTGGTGTCTGAGATGTTGCAATTCCCATAACAGACAACTGTTCAGGATGATGCTTCCCTTGGACAATGTGCTGAGGATGGCCTTCTGTGCTCGGGAATGTAATGTTGAGGGTCCAGTAGGTCTTCTGCCGTGTGAACACCAAGAAACGTGGAGCATTTGACTTTCTCCAAAATAAAGGAGGGAGTCCTCTTGAGGTCCACATTATATAGCAGATTGTTGGTTCAGAAGTCTCACCTCCTCAATGTATAGTGATTATGTTGCTGATGTGGCTCACCACTATTCATCAGCATATTTGATGGTCGTTCAGGGTAGCAGTGCTATGAGTTGATGTTGCCAACTCCTGATTGACTGACTGAGGTAAAGTTCAGGGACTCCAGGATATCAGAATTCAGTTGTAGAGAAATGTGTTAATGCCCGACAAGACTCAATTTCCCTATCAGCTTCTGCAGCATGATACTGATTGTCCTTTTGAAATGTCCTTTTTGTCCTGGTGGGCTGGTATGTGACCTGCAAAGGTTGTAGCTTCATGGTGAGTCTGGTCTTTTTACGCCTCATGACTAGCCTCTTAAGGCACTTCACAGTGATCAGTGTAAGTACTATGGGGCATTAGTCAGTAGATAGGGCACAGTTGAATTCTTCAGTCCTGGGATGATGGTGGTGGTCTTAAAACATGCACAGATGACCATCTGCCTCAAAGATATGTTGTGAGGACTGCCAAGTATGTTGTCAAGAACAGCAAATGGGCCAACTGTGAATAGGGTTATCCTGATATCATCTGTCGACATCTGCTTGACCAATATCTGGTCATTGGGAGGGTCTTCCATGCAGGCTCATCATTCTGTTTCCATTGATAGAAGTAGTTCAGTGTGTACAGACATATGGTGTTAGTTTATAGGCGTGCGAATGGATCTTGTTGTCCTGAGGGCTGGTCACCCAAAAAAGTTGCCTGGGTTTTCAGCAGAGCAGACACCTTCATGGTCTTGAAGTAACATTTCTTACATTTATCGCATTTGGCAGACACTCTTATCCAGAGCAACTTACATTTATGTCATTTATACAACTGAGCAGTTGAGGGCCTTGCTCAAGGGCCCACAGTGGCAGCTTGGCAGTGCTGGGATTTGAACTCACAACCTTCTGATCAGTAGTCCAATGTCTTAACCACTGAGCTACCACTGCCACGCATATATACTCATTGATGTAATTAGTCAGAGGTGCTATATTCCCCAAACTCCCCTGGTCAATAGCAGCCTGCCTGAATGCATTCAGTTTTCAGGCTGAGATGGCTCAATCTGTTCAGATTTACAGTACATGTGTGTGCAATGTATATGCTGGATCTAAAATAACAGAAGTGTGGTCAGAGTAGCTGACACTGGGGCAGGGTCTAATCTTGTACCTGCCACACTTGCTATAAATGTGGTTCAATATGTTCAACCCTTTAGTTGCAAAATCAATGTGTTGGTCTGTCATAATATTTACCTGGTTGAAACACAAGCAACAATGAAGTGCCTAATGAAAAGCCAGGGTGTGTGGTTTACTGATAGTTCCTTATAGTTCTCCCAGGGCTTGTGATTAAAAAACATTTTGGCAAATACACAAGATAGAGTCTAAGTGAAATACATAAAATATTTTTCTTCACTTGCACTATATAACTTGAATAAACTCTCCCTTTTAGACAAAGGAGAGTATGTTTAAAATGGAGATCTAGGTAAAATTTACAAGCAGGGAAAACCTTTACTTTTCATCAACCAATAAATGAATTTCCCCACCAAGTCATCCTCTCTTAGTTGAAGACTGTCTATCATATATGAGAAAAATTATAAGAGGAATGCTTATGCAGATAGTTGTATATACACTAATGCTTAGAATCTGTTGTTATGTCCAATGCCATGCCCCAGGGTGACTGAGAGAGAGGTGTAGGACACAGGGGGGTTGGGACAGAATGGTAAAGTAATGGCTTCCTTATGTCAAGCTGCACTCATCTCTACATAATGGGCCCTTTTTCCCCCAAATAACGGCCTTCCCATTTGCACTACTGGAGAGTTAAGCAGCAGTCTGAAAGATGAAGTTTTGATCAGTGGCTCACATTCCTGGGTTTCACGACTCATCCTCTATAAAACATTCCCACAAATAAGCTAAACAAAACTATTATGGTATAAATCACATCATGATGTTGCTATATTAATTCAGCCGTTGTATATTAATTCGGCAGTTGTCTTTGTCAAGTTGTTGTCTTGCTTACTTTACAAAATTGTAACAATATACATTGTAATCATCATAAAATGGTTTTTGTAACCATTCAGGAGCTTTGTGTGAATAGAAAAGCAGTATTTTCCACTTTGCTATCTGGTAGACTTGAAGTATTTGGCAAGTTGTTGACGACAGACTGAGTGACTTTCCATATGCACGAGAACAGAGAAAATATTCAGTGGTTCAGGACTGGATGGCTCAGACAAATGGTAGCATTAGATGGATGATCAGTAGCTGTACAAATAATAAATAATCCACCTAAATTGTTTATTGGATGGCTGCACAGCACCTAGTTTCATACATGGGCTTGTTCATCCAAAGCATTTGGATATTTATATACTTGGAGTAATCCAGAGCTTATTTTTAAAGTCTTTGAAGACACAATTTTCTGTTCTCATTTTTTTTTTATTCATCCTTCTCTGAAAAAGAAAGATAGCCAGGTGATATTGTGGCATTCCAGGATACATTCTCCTATATGGAAGGCATTAACTCTGAAATTCCTTTGAATGAGAGTAAGCTGGAATGATGGTGATCCTGAGGGCTTCAAAGGCGACTCCCGATCCCCTTGACCTCCAGGCCATACCACTGGCGAGGCATCGCTAACACCCAGGGAAAATGTGATTACTGACCTCACTGCCTCAACAACAAACATCTGTTGGAGGAAGGGTCTCAGCGAGGGGCCAAGTGGCTCTGTGGAAGTCCTGTCTTACCAGGAGCTCATCTCCTAAAAGTTCAATTTAGGAAAGAAAACAAAAGGGTCATTTAGGCCACCCTGGTTTCAGTGACAGGCCACATTCCATATCATTGTGAAGGGCCTTTCAGGTTCGACCTGGGCAAGCAGAAGTACACTCTAGTATTTACAGTAAAGAAGAGTCAAATAAAAAAACTGCTTTTTGAAATTTCTTTTGATGGTGTCAAGTCAATATGATTTCAGGATGTTAGTGTTTTTATTGGATTGACATGGTTAGTTTGTGAGTGACCTTTCCCATCCAGTTCCAAGAGCAAATTTGCTAATGCACATCATAAGATAAAGCACAAACTACGGTTCAAACACTTCTTTGGTCTTCCCTTGAATGAGCCACTAATGGACATAGAGATCTTAAATTTCTGAATATGGGTCATTGTGTCCTGTCTGCAAAGTGCTAACATCATCCGATTGCCATCTAATGAGCTCGTTATGCATGTCTCAATGTGGGAGTTACTGAGGTTGAGAGCGGGAAATGACCTACACATGCTAACATGCTTCCTCACAGCTGTTTTTTGTACTTTCACATAATTGTTACCCTTTTGTGCTATTTTATTTTAAGCCATTTGCTTTGGGAGTGGTGCAGCCAGGGACAGGGGATTATAAACATGAATCGATTATCCCACATCAGTCTGCCAATATTTTAAGTGCCCTTAAAATGAAAAATATTTTATTATACTGAGAAGGTTTTAATCTTAAATCATCACAAATAGTAAAGATCAGTTATTATGTGAAATTACTTCCATTGTATGTTCTCTCCTGGGTCTCTCTCAGCAAACAAACTGATAAAAATAAAGTGATATATCTAGAACTGCACAGTGGTTTTTCTCTCACATGATGACCATACTGGTCCAACACACTCCTCACCTCCATCTGAGCTTGTTTAACCCTTCACTCCCAGTCTCTCCACCCATGAATCTACTGTTTCCTCTCAATCTATCCTCCTCCTCTGAACTCTGGCTCAGACGCCAGAGAGTTCTAGCAATACTAGAGCCATCAAACCTTACTCAATACCCCCTGGCTTCTCTCCAGTGCTCCCAAAGCTTGTGTAGAAATATCTCTGCTCACTCTGAGAAGAAAATCAGAAGTAATATTGAGTGCAAGAAGTAGGTTGGGTCATGTAAAACCTACTAGAGTGTCGAGAGATTTAAAAAAAAAAAAAAAAATGTACTATGAGCTCTTGGTTCTGTAGCTCTTAAGTTGTTTTAAATATGTTATCACCTCAAAGTTGTAGGTGGTTTTGGTTATTTTGGAGCACTCCAGATACTGCAGCTGTATTTTCTCTTTCAGAATAGCTGTCTGCAGATGACAGAATGTTACTTTCACTTTGAGGGTATTAATAAAGTGGTGTTTCTATTTGTCTCAGTGCTTCTAGAATTAGTCAGTACTACCGCAACAGTGTCATGTAGTGCGTGACACATTTGGAAAGAGTGTGTGGGTTGATCAAGCACTTAATGGCTCAGCTCAAATTTATGATGAGTTACCCCAGAATAGTACACAGACAATTTAATAGTTCAGTTAAACAATGATAAAAGAGCAAATGCTCATCGTACTGAAACAGGTATCTGATGCAGTTGCTAAGTTTTATAGAATAAATAAAATATTCTTCTCACTCAGTCACTTTCAGTAAGTCTTTTGTCACGGTGGATCTGGAGTCTATGTGGGAATACTGGGTGTGGGGCAAGAATACACCCTCAATGGGAAGCCAGTCCATCGCAGAGTGGAAATAACCTACTGAGACCGGCCAAATATAAACACAGGCTTAACATAAGGCTCCTTAGTCTCGTTAGTCTCTTTCCCACCATTTTATTAAAAAATCAGACATAATATTAAATGTCCCTGATGTCTGATTTTTAATAAAAATGGGGGAAAGAAGGCTAAAAAGATCAGCCTCAACAAAATCCTCAAACCAACTTCAACTATAATCTATTAATCTATACAAACATGAGTATGACTTTTGTCAATTGAACACCTACATAATTTTCATATTTGGTTCACTAGGCATCGAAGATAAGCTGTGTGTGGCATGCTGGTGTAGAATTTCTTATAGGATGTTTGGTCTGCATTAGCTCCTGCTAATGTTATTCTATAAGAGGTGCATATATGTCAAATCAAACTAAATTGCATGGTTACTGTATAAGCAGGGAAATACAGCTGATGTACAGTTCTGTGCGAAAGGTTTAGACACCCTATATTTTTTTTAGTACAAACTGTTATAGATTTTTTACTTTATGACTTCAACGTTATCAAGTCAGTACAAAAAACATTTTAGATTCCCAAACATTAGTTTTCTAGCACAAAATTAAATGTTACAGAAAAATGTTTGTATGTCATTAAAGAAAGCAGCATATTACGTAAGAGACACTTTTCAGACAAAAAACTCATTGAAGCCTGCTGCTTTGTTTCATTTACTACTGTTTACTGCTCTTTACGGTATTTTCTTTAATGTAGAAACATTTAATTTCGTTATTTTGAAGGCATCTTTGCTCTACAGCATTTCTTTGCAAGATTTTTGCACAGTACTGTACATTCAGGAAATATAGATGATTTGCATTCAGGAAACACAGCTGATGCACATTCAGGAAATACTTCTGATGTACATTTAGGAAATAAAGATGATGTGCATTCGGGGAAAACAGCTGACGTACAATCAGGAAATACAGATGATGTTCATTCAAGAAATACGGCTGATATACAAACATGAAGTACATATTGGGGTGTCACAAAAGCTCAAGAGCATTTCAGCAAACACTGTACTGCCAAACAGACAGAATAATTTATACACCTGAAGACCAAATTCAATACAAACATATCATAATAAATACAAATGTGTATCTCAACAAATTAGAATATCGTGGAAAAGTTAGTTTTTTTCTGTAATTTAATTCAAAAAGTGGAATTTTCATATATTCTAGATTCATTACACATAAATTGAAATATTTCAAGCCTTTTTTGTTTTAATCTTCATGATTACAGCTTACAGCTCATGGAAATAAAAAAATCCAGTATCTCAAAATATTAGAATAAAGAATTTATAATACAGAAATGTCGACCTTCTGAAAAGTATGTTAATTTATGCACTCAATACTTCACCAGGGCTCCTATTGCAAAAATTACTGCATCAGTGCGGCGTGGCATGGAGGCAATCAGCCTGTGGCACTGCTGAGGTGTTATGGAAGCCCAGGTTGCTTTGAATCTGTATTGATGGGTCTGGTGTCTCTCATCTTCCTCTTGAAAAAATTCAGGTCAGGCGAGTTGGCTACCTGACGGTATTACTGTGCTTGATTAAGCATGGTCAGCAAACCAGTTATTAGTAGTTTTGGCACTGTGGGCAGCAGGACCAGCAGAGCAAGTCTTGCTGGAAAAGGAAATTAGCATCTCCATAAACCTTGTCAGCAGATGGAAGCATGAAGTGCTCTAAAATCTCCTGGTAGACGGCTGCATTGACTCTCGACTTGAGAAAATACAGTGGACCAACACCAGCACATGACATGGCACCCCAAATCATCACGGACTGTGGAAACTTCACACTGGACTTCAAGCAACTTGGATTCTGTGCCTCTCCACTGTTCCTCCAGACTCTGGGACCTTGATTTCCAAATGAAATGCAAAATTTACTTTCATCTGAAAAGAGGACTTTGGACCACTGAGCAATGGTGTTTTGAGTAAAAAGGTGTTTTGAGTTAATTAGCTGGTTAGAGCTCTACTCAAGTCGACAGTGCTGTATTATAAATTCTTTATTCTAATGTTTTTTGAGATATTGGATTTTTCCAGTATCTCATTTCCATGAGCTGTAAGCGCAATCATCAAGATTAAAACAAAAAAAGGCTTGAAATATTTCACTTTATGTGTAATGAATCTAGAATATATGAGTTCCACTTTTTAAATAAATTAAGGAAAACAATGAACCTTTCCACGATATTCAAATTTTTTGAGAGATGCACCTGTGTGTGTCCAGTACTGACTCAGCTGTCAACCTCTACCTGGAGGGTACTGCTTTGATGGTAAACTGACACTTTTTGGATAGTGTGGATTGTGCTGGAGAGAGAGAGAGAGAGAGAGCACTTATGACACTACTTATGACCTCCCTATATATATATATATATATATATATATATATATATATATATATATATATATATATATATATATATATATATATATATATATATACATATATATGTGTGTGTGTGTGTGTATATATATATATATATATATATATATATAAATATACATACATACATACATATATATATATATATATATATATATATATATATGTATGTATGTATGTATGTATATTTATATATATATATATATACTCTCTGGGTGTTTTTTCCCCCACATTTTTTTTTGTAAACTCTAGAGACTGTTGTTTGTGAAAATGCCAGCCTGTCAGCAGTTTGGCACCAAAGTTTCCCCATTCCCATGTTTGATGGGAGCACTGGACATGAGGCAGGGCCTACCAGCATGTTTTTGGGAGAGTGTGAAACTCTACACAGGCAACAACAATACGTGCTACACAAATGTGCACTGCACTGACACACTAGTGTCATCCTTGTGATTTTCTGTAGTTTAGTAGTCTATCACATCTCATATACGTTCTTCTCGATGCTGTCAGATTTAAACAAACACTGCACTGTGATGGAGGTGTCCAGAAAATGTCTTCCTGGTTGCATGGTTACTTGAAGGTTCTTGACTTATGAGACATATGAATCATATTTCTTATTTTACTATTTTATCTACGGCGCCATTGCTTCACTTCACTTCAGACGGTTTGGGTGGTAGCTACGTGTTATTTTTGTGCAGTTCTCCCTGATCTTTTCTTACCTCAAGACTTAAATAGTCCAACACAAAGCTATTTAAATTCTTGATCTGATGCATCCGTGACGACAAGAATAGTCCAGAAGTTTAGCAAAGGACTCTCCTATGACAGAGTAGAGAAGGAGGGATGCATGCTTCTTTGGTATGGTTTAAAGTTAGATTTAAGGTTAGACTATTACAGGTTAGGTCTGTTTCAATTAACGTGGGCTTGAATTACACATGCACATGCCCACCCACAGACACATACAGGCTACACAAATAGCTTAAGCAATACTATCATAGTTGGAATTTGATTGTAAGCTGCACTGTGATATTTTATTGTAAAAAAAAAAAATAATAAAAACTCTTGGTGAAATATAGTTCTTGTTTCACACAGTTTTAAAACTAGAAAGCTGTTCGTTTACGTCTGTCCCGTTTTCAACTCACTCAAGTGACAATGTGTTTTCAATTTTCCACGCAAAATGTCTCTCTCTCTCTCTCTCCCTCTATGTGTGTTTGTGTGTGTGTGTGTGTGTGTGTGTGTGTCGCTCGCGTGACGTCACAGCAGACTCGGCGTTCTCCGGACTGCAGCGTTTTTTGTTTTTTTTTCTTGCTGCGTTAATCTAACGGAAAGGTGGATCACTATTCCAGTCGCGTCTCACGCGCGTCTATTTCCGTGGATGTAAAATGAACATACAACACAACTGTGGACTTTACGACGCAAAACCTTCTTTCAGTCCTTGATACTTCTTTTGAATGTTTTTTTATTTTTAAAGAAACGGACCTCAACTGATCTTACTGGGACAAACTTTGGATCTATTCACATCATCAAACGGATCATTTTCTGGAAGTGTTCCAGCTGTAAGTAACGCACTCTTTATTTCTTACGGGCTGGGGGAAAAAAAACACCACAAGAACACTTTTCTTTCCGAATTGGTGTTTTTTTTTTTGTTTTTTTTTTAACCACAAGTAGCCTGTGTGATGCCTATTGGCTGCTTTAGTTGACAGTTAAGACTATGTGATTTCATGTATAGCCCATTTGGTCTCTTATAACTTGTGCGTAAAAGGTGCGTAATGCTCTAAAAAGTAAGGGGATCACCTCTTTGGGAGAAAGTGGGGTTCATTTATGCATGTTTCGGTAAACTTTGCAGCAAGGTTCCTGGAAGCACTTTTACAACCTGAAAAAAAAACAACAACAACAAGACATAAAAGATGTTCCAGGAACCTTTTGCTTTTATGGTGGGTGTAAAATAAAATGTGGAGTGGCCAGGGTAGTGGAGTACAGTCCAACCTCTGGGCTGTGGTGGTGATAACGCGTGGCACAGAGAGAGAGAGAGAGAGAGAGAGAGAGAGAGAGAGAGAGCGGGGGGGATGCCAAAAAGAGTTTTATTTACACTCTTTAACAGTGGTGAGGTCACGCTTAGCACCTTTATCAGTCACTAATAATCGCATAGTGATAACTCCACCTAGAGGTTTCTTTAGCCTATACAAATTAAATTAATTAATAAATAAAAGTCTGATGTGTTGGGACGCGGTTTGTGCCACTGCGCGTCACTCCAGCTCTCCTGCGATGAACTTAATGAATAAAGCGCTTAGAGCTGAGACAGCATTACTACTTCAGTGTTTTACACCCCAGAGGTGTGTATGAAACGCCAAAAGTCCCGTTTACACCCAACGTCCAAAAAACCCCCAAAATAAATAAATAAAAACCTTTTCGCATAAGGCTACAGGGCGAAACTTGGAATCAACATTATTTTGCATCCTTATTCCAGTTTTAAATCCTAATTGCTGGTGTGTAAGGCAGAGCAGGCTCCAGCCTCGCATACCGTTATAGTATACTAAAGCATGGTGCTGGTTTTGGACCGAGCCCAGTGTACCCGCCTTAGAGTAATGTGAGTTATGTAGCACATTTCTGGGTGGAAGGCTACACTCCTCATACAGCTGCATGTTGATCCGCCTCATGCATACACCCATACTCCTGTACTTCTGACGTCTTTATGTCTTTTTGACGTCTTCTGTCCTTTTTTTTTTTTTTTAATTGCTTAATTTTATTATTATTATTTGTTTTTAGAAACTCAGTTGCTCAAAGTAGTAATCAAATGTCCATTTGATCAGCAGTTTTTTTTCCTTATTATTATTATTATTATTATTATTATTATTATTATTATTATTATTATTATTTTACGTTGAATGTCAAGGCCACTCCAGCAGATGGACACTGTTTGATCTGGCTGGTTAGAAGCCGTTGCCTGGCGACGACTACACTTCTGTAGCCACGCCCCCTAACAGCGCCGTCACGTGACGAAGCTGAAACTGTTTTGGTTTTCAGACACATGTTCACATTAGAACTACATTAAAATATTAATATCCCAGGAGATAGGCCTATTTGGAATATTGTTTTAGTTGTTAATATTATTTAAAATATAAAATTATATTTCTATAATTATATTATTATTATTTACAATATGACATAAAACACCATCACATAAATTCTAATGGTTTCCACTACAAAGACCATTACAAACCATCAGATAAAAATTTAAACCATTACCATTACAATTATTGGTCCTTAATGGTATCGACTACACATAACATAGAAGGCAATAGAGACCCACAGGGACCATTACAGTTTCCATTAAAACCAATACAATATGTATTATACTGCATACTGTATATGATTTGGGAATGACCACATAATGACATTACTGTATTAGTTTCATGGTGCTCAGGGGATTTGATCAAAATGCTGATTAGTCAATGATACAATGATGATTAAAATATAAGCTATAAAAGAATGCAATATTTAGACCACTGAGGTATATTTTGAGGCCAGAATTGGGCTGGTGAGGCCTTTTTTTAGACTCTCAGGAGTAAAGATATCAAACTATACTTTTCCTTGTTCCTGGGCTATATTTTGTTTTTTCAGTAAATATCTTTTACCTGGAACTCTAGTGTGCATATAAGGCATATTTAAGGTAGATAATTGGACCTTAAGGCCCACTGAGGTAGCTTTAAATCATTACTTTAAAAGCTAATTAACGATTCACCACATGAACCTTCCGAAGTAAAAGATACACACTAATGGTACAAAAGGTGAACCTTTGATGGTACCATCCCAGCAACAAGGAAAAGTACAGTTTGGTACAGTTATTTCTGAGAGTGTAAGGGTGGCACCTGCTTCCCTGTTCCACTCACATGACCATGCATAGTTTTCAGTCTCTCTGTGAGCATTTATCGAAGACTTGTTATCATTGCTTACGTTTTTTCTTTCTTTTTTTTTAAACATGTGGTCACAATACTATCTATAATTACATCAAGGTTAAGCTCTCCTTCAGTTTTTCATGAAGTACATCCTATTGCATCGTCTTTTGATATATTGCACCACAGATGCAATTAAACCCAGAGGCTGCAGCTCAGTTTTATCATGGTTCTTATTATGTTAAAAAAAAAAAAAAAAAAAAAAAAAAAGGCAGGCTAGCTTCATTAAAGACTCTTAACCCCAAACCCTTTCACTTAACTTTACAAGTAGGTGGGGACATAAGTGAAGGACTGACATTTTAATTTAGATACGGCTAATGAGTAGATCTTTATGGGTACATAGTGATTTCAGTTTTTTTGCTTTCCAGGAACATAGTGATTTCAGTGTGTGTTTGCAATTTACCAGAATTGCATAGAGACTTCTATAAACATTACCTCCCATGTAAGTAAGCAACTTAAAGATCACTTAGGGTATATTCTCAGCCATTACATCACATAGGTTGAATTAATTGCCAACAAAGTACTTAGTTACAGGCACAATGCCATATAGCAAAGCTGCAATAAATAAAATAAACTCATTGTATTCATTGTGTGCTTGAATAACGGTCACACACCGTTACACACACACACACACACACACACACACACACACACACACACACACACACACACTTCTTTGTCACCTCCCAGGTTAGGTAGGGTGCAACTGTCTTGCCCTTCCTGTCCTGTGCTGACTGGAAAAATTAAACTCTGAAATGTGTTTAGTGACCTTCAATTAAAGGAGTGGCACTCTCTCAAAAATGAGTCCCTATGGGCCAGACCATGCAGTTGCAACCTGCCACAGTAAATGGTTTGTTCCATTGTGTGGTTTGTTCCGCTATGTGTGTAAATAAACCAGTTTATTTTGATGTTTATGGCTAAATTTATCCACTCTGGATCTGGAATGTGTGGGAGCTATGTGGCAATAAATGTCTGATAAGTCCAAACAGAATCATCTGTTATAATACTGCTTGATGTGAGTATATCCTGTCTGAGGTTATGTGTTAAAGCCGCATCCTGTGATCACATCTTTTGCTGCATCAGGTTTATAATATGACATATTCTTTTTATGGATGGGTCCTTAAGTATTTGGACAGTGACAAAATTTTCATAATTTTGCCTCTGTACACCACCACAATGGATTTGAAATGAAGCAATCAAGATGTTCCCGAAGTGTAGCTTTAGTTCAAGGGGTTTAACAAAAACATTGCATTAACTGTTTAGGAATTACAGCCATTTTTCAGTCCCTCCATTTTCACAGGCTCAAAAGTAATTGGACAAACTAACATAATCATAAATATTAGGATATTTTTTAATACTTGGATGCAAATCCTTTGCAGTCAATGACTGCCTGAAGTCTGGAACCCATGGACATCATCAAATGCTGACTGTCCTCCCTTGAGATTTACTACAGCCGTCTTCAGTTGCTGTTTGTTTGTGTTTTTTTCTGCCTTCAGTTTTGTCTTCAGTAAGTGCTCAGTTGGGTTGAGGTCATCCGTAGGGGTGTGACGATACATTTAGCTCATGAGACGAGACGATACATGATATTGGGTTCACGAGAACGAGACGAGACGATATTTTAATACTATTTTTAGGAAATCTTCAATGACAAAATGACTGGAAAAAATAGTCTTTTATTTGACTGAAAGTCACGAAATGCAAAACAATGCAGGTGTATTTTGAGATGTTTTAACTAATCAACTTGTAATGAATGTCACTTCAGTTTCTGAGTATGAATCACTTTCTGAGTCACTTACTGAGTATAAATCATATGCAGTAAAAGACAGAACACTATGCAAGCACTGTAAAAGGTTTTGCCACAAACTCAACTGACTGGCTTCTCTCATATATGATTTCACATGAGTCTCTTCAGACCTTATAACTGTGCATGAACTATGCATGAGCTTCTAACTTCTAATTGAAGCTGTGTGTGACCTTCTAACTGAACCCCTTTCCACAAATTGAACATAAAAAACAGTTTTTCTTAGTCTTATTTTTTTTTAAGTGTAAACAATAAGTGCAACCATAATCAAAGTAGTACTCAAAATACTCAAAGTGCAAACAGAGACTGACCGTGGACTGACTGGCTGTGGTTCTAGCACTTGACTGTCGAAGTTGAGATGCAAAGGCATTTGTCAGCGTTGTCTGTCCTTTCAGTGTTTTCTTCACAGGCGCGGTTGATTTTAATAGAGAGCTCTGGTGTTTCTGCAGGCGTCTTTGCATAGTGCTCGTGTTAGCCACAGTTTACGGCACTATTTTATTACAAGGCTTAAATATTGTTCGTGTCTTGTCTGTCATTCTGTCGCTGTTTATTGTTTCCACCAGGTACCCAAAATGCTATCACACAAATGATTTAAAAGTGGCGGGGGCATCCTCTATGCTAATTTCACCATCATACACTGTCATGCTGATATCGCGAGACAGCTTTTCACCTCACCTCACGTTTTAATGTCGCGAGATCTCGTCACACCCCTGGTCATCAGACATTTAAGAACATTTACTTTCTTTGCCTTTGACTTTGCTTTCGCAGTATGTTTTGGGTGATTATCCACCTGTACTGTGAAGCACCGTCATATCAGTTTTGCAGCACTTGACTGAATCTGAGCACTAAGTATAGCACTATATGCTTCAGAATTCATCCTGCAACTTCTATCAGCAATCACATCATCAATAAACACCAGTGACTCAGTTCTATTGGCAGCCATGCATAACCATGCCATAACACTTCCTCCACATGTTTGACAGATTATGTGGTATGCTTTGGATCATGAGCCCTTCCTTTCCTTCTCCATGCTCTTCTCATCTTTCTGGTACAAGTTAATCTTGCATCAGACCTGGTCAGGTTTTTTTTTTAGAGTTTTTTTTATCAAGTTTAATCTGGCCTTTCTGTCCTTGAGTGTTACCAGTGGTTTGCATCTTGAGGTAAACCATCTGTATTTACATTTGTGAAGGCGTCTCTTGATTGTAGACTTTGACAATGATATGCCTGCCTCCCCCAGAGTTTTCTTGATTTGGCTAGATGTTGGGCAGGGGTTTTTCTTCAACAAGGAAATAATTCTGCGATCATCCACTTTAATTGTCTTCCGTGGTCTTCCAGGCCTTTTGGTGTTGCTGAGCTCGCCAGGCATTATTTTTTTTAAAGAATGTACCATATTGTTGATTTGGCCACTCCTAAAGTTTCTGCGGACTCTCTGATAGGTCCGTTTAGTTTTTGCAGCCTAATGATTCATTTTTGCACTGATACACTACAGTATATGGCCAAAAGTTTGTGGAAACCTGACCATTACACCCATATGTGTTTGTTGAACATCCCATTCCAGATTTATTCCCCCTTTGCTGTTATAATAACCTCCAGTCTTCTGGGAATGCCTTCCACTAGATTTTGGAGTGTGGCTGTGGGAATTTCAGCCATGAGAGCATTAGTGAGGTCAGGCACTGATGTTGGGTGAGGAGGTCCGGGGTGCAGTCCATGTGCCAACTCATTCTAAAGGTGTTCAGTGGGGTTAAGGTCAGGGCTCTGTGAAGGCCACTTGAGTTCTTCCAGTCCACCCTTGGCAAACCATGTCTTCATGGAGCTCGCGTTGTGCACAGGGGCATTGTCATGCTGGAACATGTTTTGGCCTCTTAGTTAAAGTAAAGGAACTAAGGAACATTCAAGACAATTGTGTGCTTCCAACTTTATGGAGACAGTTTGGGGAAGACCTACATATGGGTGTGATGGTCAGGTGTCCACAAACATTTGTCAGTATAGTGTCTTTTTCAGATCTCTTCTGTCAGTTTTATAGGAGACCAAGTCACAGCCACAGTGGAGCTAACAGTTCTTTATATGAATTTCTCAATTGGTCATTGCTACTCATTGCATATACTTGTCCATGTGGTAAAGAAGAAAAGCCACATTGTAAAAGGCTTACACATGCTGCACATACACACGTGTTTATTTGTAAGGCAGATGCCAATGGGTGACTATCTGTCCAAAAGGCAGTAAACAAAGGATCCAGACACATGCAAATTTCATTAGTCAGCCAATGACGGTTTTTCTAATTATGCTGATACTAAATGTAATTCTGTGCAAAACAGTATTACTGTTGTTCACTGTGAAAATGTAGGATCCTTTCTATCAATTAAGTTAAATGCAGACATTCTTTTTCATGTGCTGTTGAATCTCTAGAGCCTACGCGCTAAATAGTTTTTCACAGCATGCTTCAATCTCAGTTGTCTGGCACTTGGGCTAGATCTGTCAATGCAAAGGAATCCTAAACTGGCATGAATCAAATCTTTACTGGGTGTATTAATAATCCTGCTGCACATTCCACGAGGCTGGCTATGTATAATTTCTCCAGACCTTTTTAATGGTTCAGGAAAGGAGCATTTTGTTTCAGTAAGTGATTTAGGGCTTTCTTATAACTAATGCTTGTTCTGTGTGTGGGTCTGCGTGTGGGTCTGCTATCCATATGTGTGTGTAGGTTCTGTTTTTATTTTTTTAGGTCACGACAAAAGCATTTCCAAAGATGCTTCTTGTTATCACAGCATGGCTTTCTAGTTAACACAGGAAACTTGGGGTGTGGGGTATTTGTGCTTTTTGGTCTCTTTTGTCTGTCTGTCCCTTTAGTGTCTGACAAAACTTCACTTTAACTCTTCCTATTTTTACAATAACAATGTATTGAATACATAAGGAATAAAATACTTAGGGGCATGCTGTTATAGAGAAAAAACTAATCACTGACAGAGTTGCAGAGTGGGGACACTGTTACCATGTTCATTATTTTACAGTAATAGCACATTCTGAAGTGTTTTATTCCACTTATACAACAACAATTGGATAATTATTACAATTTTTTTTTTTTATATTGAAGAATGACATGCTATACTTTTCATTTGGTAAAGTCATAGACCATCTGTGAAATGTGTTAGTTCCTGTTATCACTTAAGCTATAACAGCTATAAACAGATTTCACGACCTTCATTTTCCTCTTATGAAGTTAATGAAACAAACAAAAATCAGCATGCCACGTTACCATGAAGCAGTGGGTGCACTACTGCCAGAGCTGCTGTTATGGAAAATTAATCAACATCTGGCCAATCAGAATTCAACAGTACTGTGATACACAGTACTGTGCAAAAATTTTAGGCAGGTATGAAAAAATGCTGTAAATTAAGAATGCTTACATTTTACACAATAGACATATATATTGATAAATATATTTATCAATTAACAAAATGCAAAGTGAGTAAACAGAAGAAAAATCTACATCAAATCAATATTTGGTGTGACCACCCTTAGCCTTCAAAACAGCATCAATTCTTCTAGGTACACTTGCACAAAGTCAGGGATTTTGTAGGCATATAGTCTACATATACACATATACATATAATCATATAGTGTATGATTAAACAATTATACCAAACAGGTGCTAACAATCATCAATTCAATATGTAGATTGAAACACTATCATTAACTGAAACAGAAACAGCTGTGTAGGAGGAACAAAATTGGGTGTGGAACAGCCAAACCCAGCTAACAAGGTGAGGTTGCTGAAGACAGTTTACTGTCAAAAATCATACACCGTGGCAAGACTGAGCACAGCAACAAGACAGAAGGTGGTTATACTGCATCAGCAAGGTCTCTCCCAGGCAGAAATTCCAAGGCAGACAGGAGTTTCCAGATGTGCTGTCCAAGCTCTTTTGAAGAAGCACAAAGAAACGGGCAACGTTGAGGACTGTAGATGCAGTGTTCAGCCAAGGAAACTTACTGCAGCAGATGAAAGACACATCAGGCTTACTCCCATTCGCAATCAGAAGATGTCCAGTAGTGCCATCAGCTCAGACCTGGCAGAAACCAGTGGGACCCTGGTGCACCCATCTACTGTCTGGAGAAGTCTGGTCAGAAGTTGCCTTCATGGAAGTCTTGCAGCTAAAAAGCCATACCTCGAAAGAGGAAACAAGGCCAAGCGACTCAACTATGCACAAAAACACAGGAACTGGGGTGCAGAAAAATGGCAGCAGGTGCTCTGGACTGATGAGTCAAAATTTGACATATTTGGCTGTAGCAGAAGGCAGTTTGTTTGCTGAAGGGCTGGAGAGCGGTACATGAATGAGTGTTCTGCAAATGGAGTTGGGCATTGGGTCAGAATTTATGGTCCCCTCAATACTGAGAAGTATAGGCAGATACTTATCTTGCAATACCATCACAGAGGCATCTGATAGGCCCCAAATTTATTCTGCAGCATGACAACAACCCCAAACATACAGCAAAAGTCATTAAGAACTATCTTCAGCGTAAAGAAGAACAAGGAGTCCTGGAAGTGATGGTATGGCCCCCACAGAGCATTGACCTCAACATCATCGAGTCTGTCTGGGATTACATGAAGAGAGAGAAGCAACTGATGCTGCCTATATCCACAGAAGAACTGTGGTTAGTTATCCAAGATGTTTGGGCCAACCTACCTGCCGAGTTCCTTCAAAAACTGTGTGCAAGTGTACCAAATATTGATTTGATGTAGATTTTTCTTCTGTTCACTCACTTTGCATTTTGTTAATTGATAAATATAAACTATCAACATGTCTATTTTTGAAAGCAGTCTTACTTTACAACATTTTTTCACACCTGCCTAAAACTTTTGCACAGTACTGTACATGTATGTGTGTATGATTTGAAATCAACTCCACATACTGTGTAATTTTTTTTTACGGATGGTGCCGATTTTATTTCCAAACTGTGTGTTGTGCTTTTAAACAATAAATGCTCTCGGAGTATCAGTTCCTGCATGAGTATGATACAGTATGATACTCTTAAGTCAGAGGGTTATTATTGCGTTGGAAATTTCTTCCACAGTTATATTGCTGAGTTAGAGGTCATAATGGAGCAGTGGAATGTGAATGGCTGACATTCTCACTGAGCAAGCACTGAGTATGCAAAAAAAAAAAAAGGAAAAAAAAAGAAGGAAAGCACTTCACTGGTTTTGAAATAAACAGTGGATGTATGCTAGGTCTTGGGTTTGACAGTTTTCTGCTCAGTTCCAACTGAGTTTCTCTCAGTTCCAACTGAAAACACTGTATGCTGCATTCGTTCTGTACGATTTTCCCAGTATGTAAATAAACAGCATGCTTGTCAGCTAAGATATTTCTGAGGAAGTCAGTATTGTTAGTTATCAGGGTATGAGTGTCAGGCAGCCAAATGTTGGCAGGATTGACTTGATAAGGTAGTTTGGAATTCTGGGAGCTGAAACTCATCCTGTGTGGTGATTATATCTATATATCTGAATTTCACACCTATTCTAGACTTCCACATAATTCTGGGTGAGGTGACCATATAGTATAAATATCATGATAAATCCAATAGAGTTTTCCGAGATATCATAAATAATTTTATAGCACTGACTTGACCGTTATGTTGCATTTGACTCGGAATGATGTCATTTTTGACCTTTGTGCATTCGAGCTACAAAGTAGGGGAAAAAACAGTCTAGCCATCTAACTGTAGTAAGTGATGTCAGTGTTATAGATTTAACACACTACTAAGTCTGTATACTGATAGATCTAAATCAAATACTATATATGGAATAACTAATTTACAGTTAAGCATTTCTACTTTTTTTTTTTTTTACTGTTGATTCTGCGAGCATGTTGATTTGACGCCACTTGCTGAACTCTGGATTGAGGAGACTGAAATTTCCAAGTGGGAATTCTGAGTTGAGGGGCCGTTTTGTTTGTTTTTTTCCAAGTCAGAGGTTGGAATTATGATTCTTAGTTGAATGGCGCATTAGCTCACATTAAAGTCTAGTTTTGCACTAAATGTTTTGGTGTTTTTCTTGTTTTCAATGCTAAATAATTTATTGTTCTTAATGTTAAATGAAAACACCATTAAGTACAGATTTTTCTTACTGTTTGCTTGGCATTGCTTTTAGCAAATCTAAAATATCATGATGTATCATCTTTAAGTATTGTAATATGACATAAATGACATACTTTTCTTAAAATCAGTATGTAAATCTTTCTCCAAAAAGGCTGATCTCCTCAATGTTACACCATGCACTTCCATGAAGGCAGAACCTTTTGAGGAACTGACTACCCTGAACATAAACTACTCCATCTATGTACAAATTCTGCTGCACTATAGAGAACGTGGCTGTAATGTAAAATAACAGAAGTGACAGAAAGCTCCTCCTGGGTTCATGAAAAGGTTCTTGCAGTGCAAATATGCCAAAAGGCCAACATTTAGTTTGAGTTTTTCATGACTTAGATTTTGGTGCCTAGTGCCGTGACTCTGGAATGGTGACTTGATGAACTGGTGGGATTTTAATGAGGTTTCTAATTAACGATGGTATTTTAGTTTTTGTCATTTCTCTGCTTGGAAAGAGCCCAGTTTCACTATGAGCCAAAGAAATATTAACACTGTCTATGTTTATTCAAGGTGCAAAATGTGTTGTGGCCTGGGAATACCCTCTACATAAGGAAATTTTGACATTTTGAACTGTTCTGAAAACTAGAGACTTTTATTGAACTGAAATATTTAGAATTTTTGAAGAGCAAAGTTGTAGCAGCACAGGAGCAACACATATCTTGAGAGACAGTGTCTGATTACAAATGGAATAAATTAGGCTTATTTCCATTTCACTGGGGCAGGTATCTAACTCACAGATGAATCAAATCGTGATATTCACTGTGTGAGGAAATCACACTTAGCTAGCAAGATTTCAGAAATGTTTAGATAGACTGACTGTTTTTACCAGCATGTTTGTTAAAGTGGCTTTATAAAACTTTTCAACAATATGAGCTTTACAGGCAGACACTAAGGCAAGATTAAAGAAAAGTTTTGGATTTAAGGATGAAAAAAACAAAAAAAAACAACAAAAAAAAAAAAAACACTTTCTGATGTATTCTTGTACCCTTATGACATACAGCTATATAGTGTCAACCATCTTTCCTTGAATTAGTATGTGGAATAATACAGTCCTTGTTTAACTAAATGTATAATATCATTTGGTCTGTATTCATAAAGCTCTGGTCTCCAAACTAACAGCAATGCCTAACTTCATCCAGATTTCAAACTGCATTTAGATGACATACTTAATTAGCCTGATAAATTAAACACATATTTTTATTTGAAACCCACTTAACGTGCGTTGCCTCACCAGGGTTGTACACAAAATGTGAACAATTTATTCATTGTGAAATGCGTTTCTGTTACTTTTTACTGGCTATGTCCTGAACAATGGCCTCATTGTGTTCTCAGACAGGCAGCACTGAAACGGTTTGAGCTTTGTGTCTTTTGCTTTCTCACAACCTGACGGAGAACATGTGTTCTTGGAGAACATGCCTGTGTTCGATGAACACTGACTGCACATACTGACTTCCTCTTGTTGTTGTTAGGTTTCAGAGCACACGTAAATTTCTGACCCTGGTGTAAATATACCAGTAGAGGACTTGCTTAAATAGCTATAACACAGGGGTACAGGGGTTATTATTTTTAACCACATGCACAGATGAGAGGAAGTAGATAATGGCTGCATGTTTTGGAAACAATATCACACTGTGGTAATACTGATATAACAGTAAGCCTTGAAGTATATTAAACTATTGATGTGACATGGTCTGCCTGATTTTCACAAAATTATTTCCATTTGTTGGATCACGTCAATGCCATGATTCATCCAAACACACACGAACACTCATTTATTGCATCTGCGATTGTTCAGGATCACCACAGCATTCAATAATACATTTTCAGGAGTTGGCCAAAGGGCTCATTTGCAGTGTATTGCAATAATTATTAACAACAATGTTCTTCTGCAGCATTTACACCTTTTTTAATTTATTTTTATTTATTTATTTTTTTTTACTATTTACACTCATGTATGTTTTTTTTTTTATCTTGTATGTTTCACAATCACTTGAAACATATCCATGCATTTCCAGTAATGTGTTTTAATTCCATTTTTCATATCCATTTTAATAAAGCATCCAATTTGTTATGTAAAGGAAATGTTAATACTGTCATACCAAATGGGTCTGTGTACTTTTTGTTCATTCTATTTTCATGTCACGAACAGAATTTAGCAATGGCTGTTTGATTATTATTTCAAAATCCAGGCAAAAAAAAAAGAAAAACAATCAGACCCATCCATTTTCTACACCACTTATCCTACACAGGACTGAGGGGGAGTCTGGAGCCTATCCAAGGGAACTCAGGGCACAAGGTGGGGGACACCCTGGATGGGGTGCCAACCCATCGTAGGGCACAATCACACAAACACACTTGGAAATGCCAGTCAGCCTACAACACATGTCTTTGGGAGGAAACTGGAGTACCTGGAGGAAATCCCTGAAGCATGGGGAGAACATGCTCCATGCAGACAGGGCAGACGATGGACTCGAACACCCAATCCTGGAGGTGTGAGGCAGACATGCTAACAACTAAGCCACTGTGCCATCTCATTGGAAGTTATAATAGTTAAAAGCAAAACTCTGGTTGTTACAGACATGGCTGTATAACCAGGTCAGCCAACCAGTATGTGTATAACTTTTTATTTTTAGCTAGCTTTAGATATGGCTTTCTGAAATGATTATTGACATGGTGAGAAGTAGATTATCTTCCACAGAAATATTGGAAGCCCCTTTACTAACCTGATTTGCTATTCATACTTTTTACATCTATGAAGGTGTAAACTTTTAATAAGACTATATGCCTTATACTGTAGTTAGCTCAGCTGACCTAAAACCAATTTTAGTTCATGGGTAATTCATAGCAGTAATGAAACCCACACGGCTCTAACCTTATCACGCTGATGTGCAGGCCTGGTTGGAATTTCCTTCAGCATCTATTTATCCATTGAGGATGGGTGATCTGATAATGCTAAAGCTGTGGTTTTCCGCAGTGCTGGGTGGTCTTGTCAGTGTGATGGAGAGGTGGAGGGGTGGGGGGATGGTGTTGGTGGATGGACAGACACATACTCATTCTCCTAGCACTCAGTTTGAAGGCAGAAGGAAGTTCACAGCCTGGAGAGCACAGAACATGTTCTGTTCAGTGGTTTCAGCTCAATGAAATCACAAGCCTGAGGCTACATGATAAAACATGCATACAATGCCAGCATCTGTTTCACTGGACCTACTGTGGCTACACACAAAAGCAGTGGAAAGGTTATTCACTTTTACTTGACATTTCAGTTCTAACCAGCTGATAACAGACAACTAGCAGAGTGTGAAACATAGAATTTAGTAACAAAGAATTTAGCAACAAAGAATTTAGTGATTGGAAACTGTTGTCTTTAAATAGTGGCTCAAGAGAAAAAAAAACAGCAATGATACTTAAGTTCACTAAGTTGAGAATTGATGACTTGAGAATATATTGATGGATATAAGAAAAACTGCCAATGCACTCAATTACCTTTATTTATTTTTATTTATTTATTTAATGTATATTTCTATCCTGTATATAAGATTTATAATGCTTTGGTTGATACATGATACAACAAAAAGTATGTAGACAGTTGAACATCACACCCATACGTGGGTCTTCCCCAAACTGTTTCCACAAAGTTGGAAGCACACAATTGAACAGGATGTCTTTGTACTCTGTAGTATTACAAGCTCCCTTCACTGGAACTATGAGGCCCAAACCTGTTCCAGCATGACAATGCTCCTGTTCACAAAGCGAGCTCCATGTAGACATGGTATTTTGAAGTGGAAGAACACAATAGCCCTGACTTCAACCACACTGAACACCTTCAGGATAAATTGGAACGCTGACTGCACCCCAGGCGTCCACACCCAACATCAGTGCCTGACCTCACTAATGCTCTTGTGGCTAAAGGATCACAAATCCCCACAGCCACAATCCAAAATCTAGTGGAAAGCCTTCCCAGAAGAGTGGCGATTATTATAACAGCAAAGGGGGGCTAAATCTGGAATGAGATGTTCATAAAGCACATATGAGTGTTATGGTCAGGTGTCCAAAAACTTTGGGCCATATACAATAGTGTAAATCAATGCCTATCTACCTAATTGTAAAGAGGAATATATGCAACTTCAGACACCTTGCTGACAAATGTTATCTTGAAAGATCTTGAAAAAAAAAAAAAAAAACATACCAGAACCATACAATGTGTAAATTACATAAGCAAATTTCCTACGTGGGGTGTTTTGGAAAAGAGAATCAGCTCGTTCAAATGAATCCCAGCAATGATGTGACTAATACTTGGTTTGAAATGTATAACAAAGTGACTGTGTTTATAACAAACTTTCCTGCATTTTTTGCAAGCCACTAACTTTTTCTTTGCTTGTTGGTTGATGTTTGTTTGGTTAGCCATCTCTTTCGTTATTCTCAATATAGAAAGGACCGCTAGGAAAATTTGACCAGATGCCAATGTTTGTGTCTCTTTAATATCCATCTGAGTTCATTTCACAACCCAGAGTTCAACAGTGTTTGTTTGCGGTCACTGTAGCTGCTGAATAATGCAAGCTTTGTTAATATGCCCAACTGTAGTCCACTGTCTTTCAGAATGGATTTTGGATTTTACACTGTAAGCTTAAATAATTTTAAAAAGCTTCTACTGAAGGACATTATTTATGAATAATCCAAAAACACCAGTTTATACCACACAGCCCTTTATAAAAACCTCTCATATGATGTTAAAGTCCCCATGAAATCAAAATTGGTGTGTTAGATCTCTCTTGACACTGTAGATGTTTCTCTTTCCATTTTGCTGTTTAGCGTTTCCAGGAATACTGTGAAATTTGTCTGAGGACTCATTTTGTACTTGTCCACTTTTTGTCCTATCAAATCCTCTCTGGAACGCATATGTCACAGTAAACAAACTGTGGATTGTCCTTTACATTAGCTGCTAGTTAGCATTTAACATGGGTTGTTCTTGTAGCTTCATACATTATTCCTCTTTCCAAACCATTCCTTGTGTTATGAAGTGATGGAATTATACAGTGATGTGAAAAAGTATTTGCTGCCATCCTGATTTCTTCTGTTTTTGTGTATATCTAATACTAAATTGTTTCAGAAAACAAAGGCAACCTGAGTAAAGACAAAATACAGTTTTTAAATAATAATGATATTCATTGAAGCAAAAAAGTTATCCAATACCAACTGGGCATGTGTGAAAATGTATTTGCCTCCATAGTTACTAATCTATGAAACTGCATTCATAATGGGGCTCAGCTGGACTAGACGCAACCAGGCCTGATTACTGCAAACCCTGTTCAATCAAATCAACACATAAATAGAACTTTTTCAACAGCATGAAGTTAGTTAAAAGGTCTTACCCAGTAACACACTATGCCAAAATTGAAAAAAATTCTAGAAATGATGAGGAAGAAGGTGATTGAAATACATCAGTCTGGGAAGGGTTACAAAGCTATTTCAAAGGCTCTGGGACTCCAAAGGACCACAGTGAGAGCCGTTATCTCCAAATGGAAAGACTCAGCACAGTAGTTAACCTTCCCAGAAGTGGCCAACCTTCCAAAATTCCTCCAAGAGCACAGCAACTACTCATCCAGCAAGTCACAAAAGAGCCAAGGACAACATCAAAGGACCTACAGGCCTCTCTTACATCAGTAAAGGTCACTGTTCATGACTCCACTATCAGAAAGACACTGGGCAAAAATGGCATCCATAGAAGAGTGGCGAGGTGAAAACCACTGCTAATCCAGAAGAACATTAAGGCTTGATAATCCTCACAACCTTTTGGGAGAATGTTCTGTGGATTGATGAGTCGAAAGTGGAACTGTTTGGAAGACAGGGTTCCCGTTCCATCTGGCATAAACCAAACACAGAATTCCACAAAAAGAACATCATACCTACGGTCAAGCATGGTGGTGGAAGTGTGATGGTGTGGGGATGCTTTGCTGCTTCAGGGCCTGGGCAACTTGAAATAATTGAGGGAAACATGAATTCTGCTCTCTACCAGAAAATCCTAAAGGAGAATGTCCGGTCTTCAGTCCGTAAGTTGAAACTCAAGCCCAACTGGATTATGCAGCAAGACAATGATCCAAAGCACAGGAGTAATTCCACCTCTGAATGGCTAAAAAAAAAACAAAATTAAAGTTTTAGAGTAGCCTAGTCAAAGTCCTGACTTGAACCAATTGAGATGCTATGGCAGGAACTTAAACGGGAAGTTCTTGCTCAAAAACCCTTCAGTGTGGCTGAACTAAAGCAGTTCTGAGTGGGTCAGAATTCCACCACAGCACTGTGAAAGATTGGTCTCCAGTTATCTGAAGTGTTTGTTTGCAGTTATTGCTGCTAAAGGTGGCACAACCAGATTTTAAATTTAAGGGGGCAATTTGTTTTTCACATGGGTGATGGGTGTTGGATAACTTTTTTTCTTTTTTTGCTTCAATAAAATAAATAAATAAATAAAACTGTATTGTGTGTTTACTCAGGTTGCCTTTGTTTTATGTTGTATTTCATTTGAAGATCTAAAACTTTTTACTGTGAGATATACACAAAAACAGAAGAAATCAGGATGGTGGCAAATATGTTTTCACATCACTCTATGTGTGGTTGTCATTCCTTCTCCAACATCTGGAATCAAATCTTGGCTTTCAAGCCATTTAATGGGCACTTCAATGTCAATATAAAATGTGACTTGACTGTAAATAGTCTGATTCTGTCTAATTTTTGTTTTTTCAGAAGTATAACCTTCAAGATGGATGGACAGTGTTACTACAATGAAAGTATTTCCTTCTTCTACAATGAAAGTGGGAAGCACCTGGCCACAGAGTGGAATACTGTCAGCAGACTGGTAATGGGACTTGGACTTACAGTATGTATCTTTATCATGCTTGCTAACCTCCTGGTGATGGTGGCCATCTATATCAACCGCAGATTTCATTTTCCTATCTATTATCTCATGGCTAACCTAGCAGCAGCAGACTTTTTTGCTGGACTGGCTTATTTCTATTTGATGTTTAACACGGGGCCCAACACACGCCGGCTAACTGTCAGCACGTGGTTACTACGCCAAGGCCTCATCGACACTAGCCTGACAGCCTCTGTGGCCAACTTGCTAGCCATCGCCATCGAGCGCCACATCACGGTCTTCCGCATGCAGCTCCACACTCGCATGAGTAACCGACGTGTGGTTGTGGTCATCGTGATAATCTGGACTATGTCGATTGTCATGGGTGCCATCCCTAGTGTGGGTTGGAACTGTATCTGTGCCATCAAAACCTGCTCCAACATGGCACCACTCTACAGCAACTCGTACCTCGTGTTCTGGGCCATCTTCAACCTGGTGACCTTTGTGGTCATGGTGGTGCTTTACGCCCACATATTCATGTATGTCCGCCAGCGTACCATGAGAATGTCACGCCACAGCTCAGGTCAGCGGCGCAACAGGGACACCATGATGAGCTTGCTGAAGACAGTGGTGATTGTCCTTGGTAAGTGTTTCTCTTACTAGTTCTGCAGGTTTTCAGTTGTGAAGGTTTGCGTACAATTCAATTATTAAGTTTTCATATTTACACAACTTGATGCTAAACTGTTAAGGTTTGGATAAAGGGAAAAATTTAGCAGTCACTGTATTTCTACCAACATTCATGCAAACTCATATGCATATCAGGTGGAATTTGTATTTTGTCCCAGTTTCATGGGAGGACATCTCTGCATTTGAAGCTTATTAGTTTATTACTATATAGTACGATTTATTATTATAGTATAGTATACTATTACAGTATAGTTTATTAGTATATTTTACCATATTTTATTTGCTTTCTAACTATATAACTGAAACAAAGCCATATTAATATTAATGTTTTTCCGACAATTTTTCACTATTACCATATTAATCTATACATCCTGCATTTATTTAATAGTGCTCTGAGAAATTATTTCCCCACTTTTTTCCTTGTTTATGTTCCTTGGTTTTTTTGTTTGTTTGTTTGTTTGTTTTTCAGAGTTTTGGATTTTAGCCACATTTAAGTAATGAAAAATGCTAACAATTCACTGAGATAAACTAACCAAGGTTATGGTACTAATTGTGAGAGATTAGCTAACTCAGGCTATTAAAAAAACATTGGAAGTTGCGATTGTCTTTCTTAGTATTTGTACACTATTGGGGTATTTGATGCTAATCACTTTGACATTGCTCCCATGCTAGCTAACTTACATGACTTTGCAGTTGTGTAAGTGCTGAAAGGCTGAAAAAACACTGAAATTCAAGCATAACAGGATTTCTGGAAATAATGGCATTTGCTAAAAGAACAACAACAACAAATATGAACATATCCAGGTGTGATAAGGACAAAATTTTGTGTGTGAGTCCATCCTGGGTCACCGAAATCACTGGGGCTCTATTGTAATAAAAAAAAGCACATTCTTTGTTTATAGCACATGTTTTCAATATAGTAAAACGTTGCTGGTAATATTCAGAAGGTCAAATCCTCCTCAGTAGAAAATAAAATCCCTCTGGTGAGAAAAAATGTGCCCAATTTCATTTTTTACGTAGCATCTTCCACAAAGACCCTATAATGGTGCCAATAATATCACAGCTTTATGGAGCCACCTCTTTGTCTCTGCATTGTAATTTCTTCACATCGTCATAGAGATTTGTCCTTGGGGTGTCTTTATCATCCTTGATGGCAGCTGTCACAGTACACTGTGCAAAGATTTCCATGTGCTCGCTTCCTGCTGAAGGAGGGCAGCTGAACAGTGACCTTGGTTATGTTCACTCAGCAGTGCAACTCAGTGTCCTCATTCCAGTTTTAATGCTTATCCTGTGAATGTCATCAAGATGTTCAGACGTACACATTTACAGCTGATGTACATACAGTTTTGTTACATCATACATTTTGTAAATATAAATCTTTTTTAAGACATAATGTTTTTATTAACAAAACACAAAGTATGATAATATAATATCAATATTGTGATAATTTATGTCAGGATACACTTTTCTGAGATTTGTATTATCGTATTATCTATGATTTATTTGTAATGATGACAACTTGACCGGAAGTAGCTGTTCTGATGTCAAAATATTATACTTAATCTTAAATATGTAAGTAAAAAAAAGAGTTTTTAAAAAATCTAAATGTTACTTTTTAAATATAAAAAACAATTACATTTATTTTGTAGACATTAATAAAGGTGTCATTTACAGTTTTTTAAATATTTTTTTTACATTAAAAAAAAAGTTACAAACTTTTTTTTTTACAAAGCAGATTTTTTCTCTCTGTGTTAAATTTTTATTTTATTTTTTTAAATATAAAAACTATACAAAGCACTTATTTTGGGAAGATATTCAAAACGCTGGCAATTTGTTCGGAATCCTAAATATTGTTTATTATAGAATTTTTACAACGTGGTTTGTTTTTTGCTTAAATTTGGCATTACTAAACCCTGACATATTTCAAGCAGGTTTTCTCAAAGGCTTGATTAACTGAGACAGGATAGTGAATACTTAATTAAATAAATACATCCATCCCTCTTCCATACCGCTTATCCTACACAGGGTTGCGGGGAGTCTCGGGGCACAAGGCAGGGGACACCCTGGACAGGGTGCCAACCCATCGCAGGGCACAGTCACACATACATTCACACACTATGGACAATTTTGGAAATGCCAATCAGCACATGCCTTTGGACTGGGGAGAGGAAACCAGAGTACCCGGAAGAAACTCCCGAGGCACGGGGGGAACATGCAAGCTCTGCACACACAGAGTGGGGGTGGGATTTGTATCCCCAAACCCTAGAGGTGCAAGGCAAACATGCTAACCACTAAGCCAATGTGCCCTGCAAATTGATCAAGGATAAGGGATTGCTTCAGCAAAGTCTGCATCATTTTTTTTTCTTCCATTGGATTTTACTATTTAATGCTTTTCAAACATAATTTTTTTTTTTTACCTAGCCGTATAGGTCATGCTTCAAAGCAGTATGTTATCTTTTTACACAGTCGTGCCAGCACTTGAGTGATGGAACAATGCAGCCGTTGAGTGGTATACAGCTAAGGGTCTGTGGTCCCACTCCTGTCGCCAGTTCCAGTGTTTGCCTTGCACTGTGTCAGCGTCATGCCTCGCTGCTTTCCCCAGCCAAACCCAGAGAAAGAACCCTAGTCAGGGCACAGAGACCCAGAGCCAGCAGGAAACAGTGCTGTTGTTGTTTAAAACGTATGGAGCTCAACATGAGGCTCTGGGGAAAGTGCAGAGCGGTGGAGCAGAACAGGAACAGATATGGTTCTTAGGTAGTGCTGGCACTCCACAGATAAGAGAGCTCTAATACCATTATAATGCAGCTCTGTGTGTGTGTGTGTGTGTGTGTGTGTGTGTGTGTGTGTGTGTGTGTGTGTGTGTGTGAGTGTGTGGCTCAGAGCCATAAGAATGTTCTGTAGATGTTAAATGAAAGAGGGCAGTGAAGGCAGAGAACGGTCAGCCATTCTTCATTCAGTTCCTTGCAGAGCAGCTCATTACCACATTTCACATGCTTCAAAGTTTTACATTTCTCAAGCATGAGGCGATCTTTAGAAGCCCTCAAGATTCTGAAGTATATGTTACTTAGACTGCTTTTAGGACTGTCAAGTTCCTTTAAAAGTAGCATTTAATATTAGTATTAAAATATTTATTTACCTGTAACTGTATACTCTCACTGACAGAATGAACATTAACTTTAGCCATGTTAGCCATTCCTGTCACAGAAAACAAGCAGAGAAAATTGTGAGGAGGCTGCATCATCATTTAAAAAAAATTTTTTTTATAAACATTGATTCATTCAACTTCAGTAACTGCTTTATCCTGGTCAGGGTCACAGTGGATCCACTTAACCAGTTCACCTATAGGCATGTATTTGAGAGGTGGGAGGTGGGAATCCATGCAAACATAAAGAAAATATCCACAAAGTCAGTAACCCGTACCTACTGTGCTGCTCTTTCTTTACAAACATATTTGTCTTTATTTATTAGGAAACAGGGATCATTAAAATTCCATTTTGTTTTTTATTTAGTACTGCCCTGAATAAGCTTTTTCACATATGTTTACATATAGTCCACAAGACACAATAATAACTGAATTTACACAAATGAACCAGTTCAAAAATTTACATACCCTTGATTCTTAATACTGTGTGTTGTTACCTGGATGATCAGTGGCAGTTTTTATGTTTTGTGATAGTTGTTCATGAGTCCCTTGTTTGTCCTGAGCAGTTAAACTGCCCACTGTTCTTTAGAAAAATTCTCCAGGTCCTGCACCTTCTTTGCTTTTCCAGCATCTTCTGCATATTTGAACCCTTTCCAACAGCGGCTATATGACTTTGAGATCCATTTTTTTTACACTAAGGACAACTGAGGGAGTCAAACACAACTATTACAAAAGGTGCAAACATTCACTGATTCTCAAGAAGGCAACGCACTATATTAAGAGCCAGGGGGGTGTAAACTTTTGAACAGGATAAACGGTGTAAATTGTTATTATTTTGTTTAAAGATCTTATTTTTTTCAATTAGTATTGCCCTTTAGAAGTTACATAAGATATTGTATTTACATGTTTCCCAGAAGATGAAATAATAACTTTTGAACTGGTTCGTGTAAATTCAGTTATTATTGTGTCTTGTGAACTATATGTAAACATCTGTTATGTGAAAAAGCTTATTCAGGGAAGTACTAAAAAATGGAATTTTAATGATCCCTGTTGTTTTTTTTTATTATTTATTTATTTTTTTTACCTACAGTACATTTTTAAGGCTAGATTTAACATTTCCTAGCCTACCAGGGATGCTAGGATCCAGGTAAAGATCTCCCAGCCTTTTTTTTTTTCATTTCTTCTTCTTTTATTTACATAATGCACTTTATGGCCATTAGAACACCATTAATGGGGGGGAGTGGGGTGGTTGCTATGAATGCAAACTTTAATACACTGAAAAAGACACTATTAGCATCATATAAATATAAACTATAAAATAAAATTGGTTTCACTCTGCCCACTTTTTACATTTTTTCTTTTGAATGTCCATGGAATAAAATAAAATATTAGATGCCATGAGTGCACCTTCTACCATCATTTACACATTTGAATGGCCATATAATACGAAGCAATTTGATAAAATGAAATTAAACATTACCTTATATGGCCATGGGCATTGTTTCGACTCAGGTCAACTGTCATTTGCTCCTATTGTCAAGCAACTGTTTGACGCCATACACAACAGCGCTAATGGTTGAGAGGCAGGAATTTGGCCAATAGTTGCTGCAAGCCTTTTATAATCGACCAATTGGTGTGTGAGAAGGCGGGAATTACAAAGAGGGGTTACAGCAATGCAAATATGCGCACACATGATGCAGTATAAGACCATAAGCACGTAATAATGAAACTTAAGCACACTTTGGCATTTTCATTGGGTTATAAGGAGAGGCCTTAAGGACTCTTAGGGAATTGTGGCAGAGGGAGGTGCCTCATCCCTTTCAGAAAGCCTATAATAAGTTTATGGACCCCCAGTGAGATGACATCTATGGTGCTATGGTGTGTTGTTATGGCTGCCACATACACACTGATGACATACACATTTAGGACAGATTTGGGACTTGCCACTGTCTAGCAGTTGTAGCCGATGATTACACCATTTACACCATACGCTTTTTTAAGGTCCGAAAAAGAGGACATGTCCAGGAAAAAGAGGACATACGGTCACCCTAGGCTGAGCTCTAGTGTTTTGTTATCACGTCACAAATAAAAGTTATTACTCAAGCCTGGCTAGTGTCTTTATTCCTTTTTGACGTGCTTAATCACAAGGTGACTGCGTGTTGTGCAAGCAGGAGAGTCATATGAGTGAGTGATATTCATTTTGGTTTTATTAGTGTTTCCACATACATTTTTATTCTTCATTCTCAAAAGATTGTATGTCATTTGTGAATGCTTATTTATCCAGCTACTATAAGCCGATATGTCTGGTGCAGTAAGCAGTGCAATTCAGAATGAGGAGCGTGTGCTATAGTAACAGCATTGAGATGCGTCTGAAGTGCATTTTGTTTAAAAATACACACCACATAAAATCTTTAAAAAAAATTTTTTTATTGTTAAAGTCAATAGAGAGTATGGATTATTCTTTCTCTGGTTGTTGAATGGAGAACCAAGCCTAGAAAGAGTTAAAAAAAAAAAAAACTAAAAGCCTGGACACAGAATCTGCTTGTCCCAGGACACAGGCTATTGATTTATCCACACATCAGGTACACAAATGAGCTAAGTTCCACCTCTCAGAATGCTATAGAAAACATGCTCCTTTCTATATTAGACAAGTAAAATAATAAGGATCTTGGGCTGTCTGAAGCTTTTAGCACTGAATTATCTAATGGATATTTTTTATAGGAGTAAGATGATGAAAAGATAGGTGAACAATACACTAACTACATGAGACTACGTGGAATTAAATAAGACCTACACATTTGTACATAAAGTGCACGTGCAAATGTGTGCTAACAACACAAGACAGTACAGTAACTACTAAAAGAGGAACAATAGACACAGTAAGTGACAGTGTAACGCCGACCAGTACACAGTTCAAGTATGGAAGTGTCCGATATAACAGGTAGTGCAAAAGATAGGTGCAAAAGAGTAACAATATAATTAAAAAATAGTGAGAATGTAAACATAACATGCTATGACTTAGTATTAAGCAGATAAGCTTATACCAAATATGGACATAGGAGTTATTGCAGTAGCAACGAGGTAAAGTGTATAATAGTGACAAGAAATTAAATGTGATATTTTATAAGTACATTAGCAGCAAGAAATGCAATACAGTCAATACAGAAATGTGCAAATATTGCAAAGGGAGTGGGATGGTGTTCAGTTCAGAGAGTGTGTGTGTGTGTGTGTGTGTGTGTGGATGTCAGTCCAGTCTCTGAGTATTCAGGAGTCTGATGGCTTGGGGGAAGAAACTGTTACACAGTCTGGCCGCGAGGGCCCGAATGCTTCGGTACCTTTTTCCAGACGGCAGTAGGGTGAAGAGTTTGTGTGAGAGATGTGTGGGATCATCCACAACGCTGGTGGCTTTGCGGATGCAGCGTGTGTTGTAAATGTCTATGATGGAGGGAAGAGAGACCCCAATGATCTTCTCAGATGTCCTCGCTATCCGCTGCAGGGTCTTGCGATCCGATACAGTGCAATTTCCAAACCAGGCAGTGAGCAAGCTACTCAGCATGCTCTCAATGGTTCCTTTGTAGAATGTGGTGAGGATGAAGGGTGGGAGATGGGCTTTTTTCAGCCTTCTCAGAAAGTAGAAACACTGCTGGGCTTTCTTGGTTATGGAGCTGGTGTTGAGGGACCAAGTGAGCTTCTCTGTCATGTGAACACCAAGGAATTTGGTGCTCTTGACTGGATAAGGGCTCTCCACGGAGGAGCCGTCGATGTTCGGCGGAGAGTGGTCGCTCCATGCTTTCCTCAAGTCAACAACCATCTCTTTTGTTTTGTCCATGTTCAGAGACAGGTTGTTGGCTCTCCACCAGTCTGTTAGCCGCCGCACCTCTCTGTATGCTGACTCATTGTTCTCGCTGATGAGACCCAGCACGGTCGTGTCATCTGCGAACATTATGAAGTGCACCGGAAAAAATTACACACTAAAAATGTATTACTAGTGAAGTACCGCTTTTTTTTGGATGGCCAGATGGTGACAGATACTGTGTCATGCTGGTGTTTTTCACAACCTTATATTGTTAGAAATGTGTACAAATTCAAGCCATTATGAGTGATTTGGGTGGATTTCTTTAGATTTCATACAAATGAAGTCATAAGAATTGTGTCATAAGATGCCTCTAAACGTAACCTTAACCATTTTGTCTTTCCATTTGAGCTGTATTTTTATTTACTTACCTTCCAACTGTGAGATCATGCTGGTTTTTCTGTTATAGTCGTGTTCTGGTGATCTCTGGTGATTTATGTTAGAGAACCAATACAAACGAATCAAGAGCAATTCCTGTAGATGTTTTTCATGTATAATTTCCAAATTAAGAACCAATTAACACAAGAGTAAGATAATAGATTTCCAAAACTATTCTTTCAGCCTGTTGCTTTCACACCATAACTGGTCTGCAATAATCTCAGTTTAGCTACTATCCTCCAGAGTGATTGAAGTCTGGTCTTGACTGCTGTAAACCTTGTATAGCACTAAGCCTGAAAGGGCAGTTTACAACAAATGGCTGACCTTTTGCTAAGTACTTTCACAGGTATTGCAGTCTCACTGACACTTCATTATTCCCTCCTACTGATCTTCACCCCTTCACTTTCCTCAATCCACGTCTGTGTACATCTGAACCAAAAAGAAAAAAAAAACATTTGCCCATTTCTGTTGCTAGAGTGCTGACAAATCCTAAATCATTTCACATACCACTTTGATCTGTTATAACCATGCAGAGAATCTTGACAGTTCTAGGGCTTTGGCTTGTGCTGAATCTGAAAGCACAGGATCCTTTGCATGAGCTGCAGCAGATGATTTTGATGGCCCCTGCTTTGTAGTCTGCCATTGGTTTATTTTATAATTCCACAAAGAATAATGTACTATTTCTGATGTCCTACATGAGCACTAGAGTAACACACACCAGTCTGGTAGTATGAACTGTTCGTTTATATATATATATATATATATATATATATATATATATATATATATATATATATATATATATATAAAATATCTAAGTATGAAAAATTTTGGAAGATATGTCTGGAGACACCCTTGTAGTTTTGGGACACCCTGTAGATGACAGCCTCCAAGACTATCATCACACATCTCAGCAGAGGTACTGCTGAAAACCTGTGATGCTGTTTCACATAAGGTAACAAGAAAGCCCTCACGTAGCCCCAGTCTTGGACACCAGAAACACATGCCACATGTGGTAGGGTATTTAGGCCATCACCAACTTTAAAATACAACCTCCCTCCCAGATTCAGCGAATGACTTCTACACATGGTTTGAAGTGCAGGTTGACAAGCCTTCAGGGAAGACCACATGTCCTCCTAATGACCAGGTGTTTTATCAGATTCCAAATTGAACATGAACAGGAACTTATGATGCCCAGTCCTGGGACATTTTTGACCAAAATATTTTGGACAAAAAGGATCATTCTATAAGAGGAATCTGCTGGGTTTCCACCTGGCCTGGGAGGCAGATTTCTTCCTGGGTTGTCCCACCACGATCCTGGGGCTCCCTGCATGCTTTAAGACCAACACAGTCATCACTAACAATCATTGCAGTGTCAAAGGAGTCAACTGTATCCGGTCCTAAAGACTAATGTCCGGTAGCTTTCCCATCAATCATAATGATGTCGCTTGAGGCTAGTTACAAGGCACATAAAGACCAGACTCCCCACCTCACTAAAATTCACACCCGTATTTTATAGCATAGTATCATCCTTATGACTGTACTCCTTACATTTGTCCTTACAGATGTTAAACTTTACTATGTTTATATGCTGATACTTATGTCTGTTAACAGTTTACAGTTTGATATAATTTGCAGTTTTGCTAAGATTTTGTGTGGTTATGAGGCTTACTATTTTCTGTAGTTAGCACAACTTTACGTGTTGCTCCATGGTCTTGGAGTACTGACAATTTGTTCCACTATACTGGTGCATATGGATAGGAAGTGAGCCAGGAAGCTTTTCACTGGAACACAGAACCTTATTTATGCGTGTCAAGGACCATGGAACATTACAGCTTGAACCATGAAAGAACCAGCATTCAACACAGTAGTATATCATGTTTGAATTTGCCGACCAGCATTATATAAGCCTGAACAGCAAAGTCATTGTGTTAACACATATGAAGTCTCGATTGGAATCAATGCAAGCCTTTGAGGAGTTCCTGACGTATAAATCCATTCTCGGCGCAAAAGTGGAAAAGACGTTCTCGGGAGAGGAAAGATGCTCAGATGATCAAACCAAGCTCCTCCTTTGTTGGCTTACATGTTACAACATCATGGCATCAAAACAACCCTTGATTGACTTTTTTTTCTCACTAAGCTGATCTAAATACATTCACAGACAGTTTACTCAAAAGGTATTAAACATCTATTATTGTATGGGGTACTAATTTCAGGATCACTAACATTTAGGTTTTACTTGGAGCTTCAGAGAATATTTGATTTATGAAGTCTAACCAATGAGCACCATTTCAGTACTCAAAGCCCAAATGTAATTGCATTTGGATTTACAATCGAGTTAAACACAGCACTCACAGTATTTACTATTTAATAAACAGCAGGAAATCCAATTTGCTCCAATAACATGCACCATTACATCTGTCAGCATTTCCTGTTATCTTAATCATATTTCAGTATGGTTTAGTGTCATTAGTGTTACAGCAGAGTAACATGCCAGGTAACTCATTACTAAAACACATTATGTACTGTTAGATATGAATAGATCATCAGATAAGCAAGTTGTCCTAGTTAGTCACTAATAATTACATTTCTATACTGACCTCTTTTTTTTTACTTAGTATTTTTTTTTCTGGACCTCTTAGATGTTTGAAATCCACTGCATGTCACGTAACGGAGAATCTTCTACTAAATACCTTAGTGAATGATTTAGTGCATGTATTTAAAAAATAAAGTAATAAAGTAAATGGGATTTCAAGTGTATGAACTGTGGTGAAGGAAATAAAACCTTTAAGTCCCAAAAGCACCCACCCAACCCCTAGAGATCATATTTCCTTTCCCGATGAGCTTGTTCGTAAAGAGCAAAATGTGGCCGAGTCATGGAAACGGCCCGTTGCAGTTTATCTAACTCCTGAGAGTCCTCACATAACTTTCAAGTGATGTAAAGTACGCAAGAACAGCTGTGTTCTCTAAAAGAAAACCAGGCATTTGTGAATATCACTCTCTATTGCAAAATAACATCTGTAGCCAAAATGTTTATCCTTTTTCAGCACACACTGAGAAATACCAGCTGAAAAAAGTGTCATCAATTTGTTAAACATGTTCCTGGGCTTATATTGATATGAAGATGTGATGTGAATGCTGCGAGACTGTGAAGGACATGTTGAAATATTGCCAGCAATCTTTGACCTCAGGAAATTTCAAAACCCTGACAAACGTGCCTTCCTGTTCAGTTCATTAAAGGGATATGTAACACAACCCCCAAATTCTCAAAATAGTTGTCATGAGTAACAGTTATACAAATATCAGGTTTTCCATGTACAGTGGGGGAAAAAAGTATTTGATCCCCTGCTGATTTTGTACGTTTACCCACTGACAAAGAAATGATCAGACTATAATTTTAATGGTAGGTGTATTTTAACAGTGAGAGACAGAATAACAACAAAAAAAAATCCAGAAAAATGCATTTCAAAAAAGTTATAAATTGATTTGCATTTTAATGAGGGAAATAAGTATTTGACCCCTTCGACTTAGTACTTGGTGGCAAAACCCTTGTTGGCAGTCACACAGGTCAGACGTTTCTTGTAGTTGGCCACCAGGTTTGCACACATCTCAGGAGGGATTTTGTCCCACTCCTTTTTGTAGATCCTCTCCAAGTCATTAAGGTCATTTTCAATGCCCTAGCTGAGGAAAGGAGGATCTCACCCAAGATTTGATGGTACATGGCCCCGTCCATCGTCCCTTTGATGCGGTGCAGTTGTCCTGTCCCCTTAGCAGAAAAACACCCCCAAAGCATAATGTTCCCATCTCCATGCTTGACGGTGGGGATAGTGTTCTTGGGGTCATAGGCAGCGTTCCTCCTCCTCCAAACACGGCAAGTTGAGTTGATGCCAAAGAGCTCGATTTTTGTCTCATCTGACCACAACACTTTCACCCAGTTCTTCTCTGAATCATTCAGGCAAACTTCAGACTGGCCTGTACATGTGCTTTCTTGAGCAGGGGGACCTTGCGGGCGCTGCAGGATTTCAGTCCTTCATGGTGTAGTGTGTTACCAACTGTTTTCTTGGTCACTATGGTCCCAGCTGCCTTGAGATCATTAACAAGATCCTTCCATGTAGTTCTGGGCTGATTCCTCACCGTTCTCATGATCATTGAAACTCCACGAGGTGAGATCTTGCATGGAGCCCCAGACCCAGGGAGACTGACAGTTATTTTGTGTTTCTTCCATTTGCGAATAATCGCACCAACTGTTGTCACCTTCTCACCAAGCTGCTTGGCGATGGTCTTGTAGCCCATTCCAGCCTTGTGTAAGTCTACAGTCTTGTCCCTGACATCCTTGGACAGCTCTTTGGTCTCAGCCATGGTGGAGAGTTTGTAATCTGGTTGATTGATTGCTTCTGTGGACAGGTGTCTTTTATACAGGTAACAAGCTGAGATTAGGAGCACTCTCTTAAAGGGAGTGCTCCTAATCTCAGCTTGTTACCTGTATAAAAGACACCTGGGAGCCAGAAATCTTGCTGATTGATAGGGGATCAAATACTTATTTCACTCATTAAAATGCAAATCAATTTATAACTTTTTTGAAATGCGTTTTTCTGGATTTTTTGTTGTTATTCTGTCTCTCACTGTTAAAATACACCTACCATTAAAATTATAGACTGATCATTTCTTTGTCAGTGGGCAAACGTACAAAATCAGCAGGGGATCAAATATTTTTTATCCCTCACTGTATAGTACTACGACAGAAGGACGGTAGTTGTATGATGGGAGGGAAAACGGTCATCTCCAAGAACTAGGATGTAGTAGAGGTAGACTTGAAAATGAATTTTACATTACATTTTTATAAAAAATATAAGTTCCTTATATTTTTGATCAGGTTACATATTGTGCTTGGTGCCATCTTAAAATTTATTTAGATATTTAGGACATTGGCTTTCTGATTGGAAGGTCGTGAGTTCAAATCGCCAAGCTGCCACTGCTGGGCCCTTGAGCAAGGCCCTTAACCCTCAACTGCTCAGTTGTATAAAAAATGAGATAATTGAAAGTAGTTCTGGATAAGGGCGTCTGCCAAATGCCATAAATGTAAATGTAAATATGTGATACATTAGTTTCCACAAGAAAAGAAAAAAAAAATCAAAGCCCTGCTATTAATGACTCCATTCTTTCCCCTTCCCCAGGTGCTTTTATCGTTTGCTGGACGCCTGGTTTAGTTCTCCTGTTGCTTGACGTTTTCTGCGAAGAATGCAACGTGCTGGCTTTCGAGAAGTTCTTCCTCCTCTTAGCTGAGTTTAACTCGGCCATGAACCCAATCATCTACTCCTACCGGGACAAGGAGATGAGTGTTACATTTAAGCAGATCCTGTGCTGCCAGCGGCAGGAGAACATAAACGGTACGGTGGAGGGTTCAGACCGCTCAGCTTCCTCCTTCAACCACAGTGTCCTGTCTCCACACAATAATGACCACTCAGTGGTCTGAACACAGCAGAGGAACGCAGCTGGCACTATCGGGATCAAACCCAGGACTGGAAAAAGCTCCTTGCCCAGTGGCAGAGCTACACAGGAGGCATTTGCATTACCAAAAAAAAAAAAAAAAAAAAAACTATTTTGGAGGGTTTTGTTTATTTTTTGGTGAAACTATATTAAGTATTTAATGACTGATTTACAGTTCAAGGGGTTTGGGCAGTATAATGATGATTTCCAAAAGTGGTAATTGTTAGGTTAATTATTCAAGAATTTCCTCAGTATTAATAAAAATCCTATTAACCTTTTCGCTTAGGCTTTTGCACTACAGAGGTAAGCAGTGCACTCTTGAGACCACTGATTAATGGCACAATTTTGTCGCCAGCTAATCTAAAGAAGATGTGTATCTCATTAGGCCTGTGGTATCACCTACTTATCACCACACCTGTATACAGAGTACATACTGTATGTATACTGGATATACGTATGCTAAGGGCATCTAGAATAGAAAGAAAAACAAACAATGATATTAAACCTTTCAACAGGTGTGCCGAGGAGAATTCCTTAAATAACTTGAATTGCCTATGTGGCATGATGGATTGTTCTTAGGTCTTCTGCCAGAACAGTATCAGACATTATCATTTTTCATTTGAGGACCATGTCAGTTCTGATTTGGGTAGCTGTTTATGTTTTGTTTTAATGGTTTTTTTTTTTTTTTTTTTTTTTTAAACAACGACCACTTACATATATGAGCCATTTTTTTCAGGGAATCCAATTCATGGACTGTCACCATTAAAACCATTACCTTAAAAAAAAGTAAGAGTATTTGGGATTTCTTGAGTCTTTTGAGGACTTTCAGGTTTGATAAATGGCTGTCACTTTGCTAACAAATGTAACACACACACACACACACACACACACACACACACACACACACACACACACACACACACACACACACACACACACTCTCAAACTTGTCTTAGTATAAATTGTCACAGAGAAGCAGAGTAGATCTGACTTCCTGAGAACCTTGTTTATGCTCCTGTGTGTGATATTGTTTATGTCCAGCAGCCAGGACCTAATTTATTTTTTCTTGTGCCACAGTAATAAGTACCATGAAATGTATCTCGTGCCATGACATAAGAGAAATTAAATGATCAGTGTATGTTGGTCTGTATGTACAGTATGTATGTAATATATGTATATATTCAATGTTAGTCAAAAAGGGAATCTTTATTTTTTAAGGATTAAGTGACATTTTCTTTTTTGCTCTCAGTTGTATCCTGCTTAACACTTAAATTATTTTGAAATGTTTAACTTGGGGGCAAACATATTTAGTACTTCCCATTAATTAATCTGAAATTTTAGGTGAAGACCTGTTTGGCAGTGGATGGAAACATCATTACTGCAAATAGGTTCAAATACAGTGGATACTAACATTGCTAATAAATGTAACAGGAAATACTCATACAATGCAAAAAACTAAGATTTTACAGCTATAATATGTTATTCCACTTGGATAAGGCATGCTGTTCACTTGGAATATAGCCTAGGAAAAAGTCATTGCATCTAATTAGGCCATAATGCTGTTTGCCCTAAACCTCAGTCATGGATTGTTGGTTTATTTCCTTCCATCTTTATGATTGAACTAAAAACATATAGTTTCCATGATGTTTATTTCATATGATTTTAATATCACCCAAAATATTTGATGTTTTTTTCCCTCTCATGCTCATGTCTAAATTCTATATGGTATGAGTCACCTAAACTCACTATAATCCAATCTGCCAGCCTTCTTAAAATAAACTTGTATGATATCAGGACAATTGCTCACATTTATTTATAAAAGATTTCCAGATCTTTGTATTATTATTATTATTATTATTATTATTATTATTATTATTATTATTATTATTATTATTATTTTTATTGTAAATACTGTCACCAGTTTATACTGAGCTTAGTCTTTTCCAGATTTACAGAACAGCACAGGCTTAAATGCAGACCTTTACATATTAGGAGCTCTGCACTAAACAACAAAGAGCAGTCTCTTTTTTTCAGTAAAAATGGCAGATGAGGCAATCAACATATGAATCTGGAATGACTGACAATTGCACAGGTATTTTGAAGTCTCCGATATTAACTGACCCTATTGGAAGCCGTGCTCCTTTCCAGAGTTTCACATTAGTAATATCGCAGTAGTTCTCAATGTACTTGCTTTCTGTCAAGGTAAATGGAAAGTTATTTAATGTGAAATAAAATCCAGAAAAGTATGTTTTACTTACCTAACATTAGACAAGTATAAAGTTAACATCCGTTAACTATGTTTATTAGTGATGCCACCAAAAACTTTTAGCCAAAAATGTTAAAAAAAAAAAAAAAAAAAAAAAAGCCAACAGAGAAACTTTTTAGCTGAAAGAGGAAAAAGGTTGCAAGTCTGAAATCTAACACTACAAAAAAAACTTTTATTGTAATAGAAAGTGATTTTTAAAAAGGCTGTTTTTTCTCCTGATGCATTCAAAAAAGAGCAGTCAATAATATATATTGGGTTTCATCATAACCATCAGGTGTTTGGTAAAGAAAAAGCCGACACCTGTCTGTTTTAGTTAAGATGTAGACAGTAAAAAAGGTCTGCATACTTTATTTAATTCATTGCAGTAAATTAGCATCTTTTTCCTAGAATATGAAGAAAGAACGTGTATATGTAAACATTTTCAGATGTAGATATCAGATATAAAAATGTACTGCTGTTAAATGCCAATTCGCTCCATAGCCTGTAGATGACATATTTAGGCCACATGTCCACTTCGTCCTTCAGGAGGCTGCCCATGGCAATAAAGCACAGTTTAGTTTTCCAGTTTTCCTCCAGACTGACAGGAAGTTCCTGTGTCCAGAGCAGAGCAGACAGCGAGTGCTGAGTGAGAGGGATATTATACCATTTCAAGCACAACCACTTTCCAACAAGGCCTCACAGAAAAAAAGAGGGGGAAACCCTCTGATTTTGTCCCTGGATTTGGCTATAGGAAACATGCCATGCATTTTGGAGACAATCATGAAAATGCATGGTATGTGAAATGTAGAGCCACTGAGCTTCTGAGGAAAACTTGAGGCTTGTGGAAAATGTCAGGTCACTAAATCGGAGCAGCTGGATCCGGCATTCCTGTGTTTGTGTTGCTCTTGAGTAATATTTGGTGCTGAACATGGAATTCTTTGACAGTTTTTTATTAAAAAGTGCACTTTTTAATAATTCCCTCACTTTCAGGTTGAATATCTCTGGTGGGGAACCAGATACGAACCTGAAATCTTCACAGAAATAAGTCTTCTATAGTAGCATTCTGCTGTAAAAATTGAGTTTGAGATTAGAGGAAAACTCTGCAGGACAGTGAACCTTGAGGGTCAGATTTGAAGAACCAGTCTGATCTATCATGTTGGTACATGTGTACAGTTGGTATGCGTGAAATAGATTTTATCCAAATATGGAAGTACAGTGTTCAGTTGGGTGTTTTACAAATGAACAGTTTCATAAATAGAGCTGTGGTGTTGTTTCTCCTGTGATAAAGGCACTAATTGACTACAGCTACCAACTATGCAATTATTGGACCACTTGAGATGGAGTGACTCCTTTAAAGAGAAATGCATGTCTCCTTTAAAGAGAAATACAAGCCAGTAGGGAAGTGGTAGCTCAGTGATTAAGACGTTGGACATCTGACTGAAAGGTCGTGAGTTCAAATCTTAACCCTCAAAAAGGCTCTTAACCCTCAACTGCACTTAAACCTCAAAAAGGCCCTTAACCCTCAACTGCTCAGTTGTATAAATGAGATAATTGTAAGTCGCTCTGGATAAGGGCGTCTGCCAAAATGGCATAAAAAAGATCTTATATCTAATGTCTGAAATGAATATTTATAATCATATCTGAATGATGCAGAACAAGAGAAACTTCAGAAGTGGTAATTTACCTCAAAGATGAAGGTGACCAGAATCCACCGACAGTTCAGATTTATACAATCAACTGTGTTTTTCCATCATTTAAACAATGAATAATCTTTGAAATCAGATGGAAATGATAAACAAACTGTAAATATGCCTGAAATCTGACTACAGTGATGTCACACTTCTGTTAGGCTCAGTGGTTTTGTTGTCAAAAACAGATAACAGTCAGATTCCAATACCAAGCTCTGAACAAATGGTTATCATTAAGAAAAGTTGTAGTTAGGTCATTATTTATGTCTAGTCAGCATGTTTATATGTGACTCAGTCTTGGTTTATGTGAATGAAAACAACAAACTGAAGGAGGGTTAAAAATACAGCTGACTGCACCAAAACAAAACACTGGTTCATATTAGTACTAGATAAATTTACTGTAGGAAGCTTTTAGGTCACGGTTACCTCCCTACACTGCTGTAGAGAAAAACTCCCATTTCCTCTTTTAGGTTTTAAAATCTCTCTGAACATGCACGTTTTGTTTGTTTGTTTGTTTGTTTTTTTAAAATTTATTTATTTATTTATTTTTTAATGTAACGTCATGCGGATCAGTGAAAGTTGAAAGTTTGAACAAGGTCCATAAAGTCGTGGGTTCACCTCCGTCACTTTCTCTCAGGACTCTTCATTTTCCAAACATTCTTGGTGGGAAAGGTTTCACTTTGGTTGGTGTCCATGCTTTTTCTGAAGCTTCTAAAGGTAGAGACCAAATTTTCTGGCATTGCTTTCGAGTTGCATTGCTTTTTTTTTCCAACTGACCTGAAAAATTACATAACCATACCAGTTATCTCTCTATAACCATACCAGTTATCTCTCTCTCTCTCTCTCTCTCTCTCTCTCTCTCTCTCTCACTCTCTCTCACACACACACAAGTAATGAAATAATGAAAGTAACCTGAAATAAAATGAAATGGGAAAAAAAGGGATCCTATTTTAACACTCAGTGGGTGTCAGAAAAACAACCTCAGCAAATCTGCTGATGCAGTGCTGCCCCCTACCTGTCACTCTGATACTGATATAAATTCATTTAAAAGTGTACTTCCTGTACCTTTCCTTGTCTTTGAGGGGATCTTTTGTATCTTTATTATGTATCTTTTAGTATGTAGTGTACCTTTAAAGCTTTACATTGTTAACTAATCTATGTATGTACCTTAAATCATTTAAAAAGTACACTGTATCCACACTTCCAGGTGAAAGATACAGTATCTCACAAAAGTGAGTACATCCCTCACATTTTTGTAAATATTTTATTTTAACTTTTCATGGGACAACACTGACGAAATGACACTTTGCTACAATGTAAAGTAGTGAGTGTACAGCTTGTATAACAGTGTAAATTTGCTGTCCCCTCAAAATAACTCAACACACAGCCATTAATGTCTAAACCTCTGGCAACAAAAGTGAGTACACCCCTAAGTGAAAATGTCCAAATTGGGCCCAATTAGTCATTTTCCCTCCCCGGTGTCATGTGACTCGTTAGTGTTACAAGGTCTCGGGTGTGAATGGGGAGCAGATATGTTAAGCTTGGTGTTATCACTCTCACACTCGCTCATACTGGTCACTGGAAGTTCAACATGGCACCTCATGGCAAAGAACTCTCTGAGGATCTGAAAAAAAGAATTGTTGCTCTACATAAAGATGGCCTAGGCTATAAGAAGATTGCCAACACCCTGAAACTGAGCTGCAGCACAGTGGCCAAGACCATACAGCGGTTTAACAGGACAGGTTCCACTCAGAACAGGCCTCGCCATGATCGACCAAAGAAGTTGGGTGTACGTGCTCAGCATTATATCCAGAGGTTGGCTTTGCAGAATAGATGTATGAGTGCTGCCAGCATTGCTGCAGAGGTTGAAGGGGTGGGGGGTCAGCCTGTCAGTGCTCAGACCATACGCCACACACTGCATCAAATTGGTCTGCATGGCTGTCGTCCCAGAAGGAAGCCTCTTCTAAAGATGATGCACCAGAAAGCCCGTAAACAGTTTGCTGAAGACAAGCAGACTAAGGACATGGATTACTGGAACCATGTCCTGTGGTCTGATGAAACTTATTTGGTTCAGATGGTGTCAAGTGTGTGCGGTGGCAACCAGGTGAGGAGTACAAAGACAAGTGTGTCTTGCCTACAGTCAAGCATGGTGGTGGGAGTGTCATGGCACTGGGGAGCTAATGCCAACATGTACTGTGACATACTGAAGCAGAGCATGATCCCCTCCCTTCGGACACTGGGCCGCAGGGCAGTATTCCAACATGATAACGACCCCAAACACACCTCCAAGACGACCACTGTCTTGCTAAAGAAGCTGAGGGTAAAGGTGATGGACTGGCCAAGCATGTCTCCAGACCTAAACCCTATTGAGCATCTGTGGGGCATCCTCAAACGGAAGGTGGAGGAGCGCAAGGTCTCTAACATCCACCAGCTCTGTGATGTTGTCATGGAGGAGTGGAACAGGACTCAAGTGGCAACCTGTGAAGCTCTGGTGAACTCCATGCCCAACAGGGTTAAGGCAGTGCTGGAAAATAATGGTGGCCACACAAAATATTGACACTTTGGACCTAATTTTGACATTTTCACTTAGGGGTGTACTCACTTTTCTTGCCAGCGGTTTAGACATTAATGGCTGTGTGTTGAGGTATTTTGAGGGGACAGCAAATTTACACTGTTATACAAGCTGTACACTCACTACTTTACATTGTAGCAAAGTGTCATTTCGTCAGTGTTTTCCCATGAAAAGATATAATAAAATATTTACAAAAATGGGAGGGGTGTACTCACTTTGTGAGATACTGTACATATTAAAGGTAAAGGTATGTACCATTGTACCATTTTAGTCATTTTACTATCCTATTTTTATGAGAGTGTAGGTTATATGGGGTTATTATGCATACATTGTTTTTTTTATGGTGATGTACTAATTAACTAGCTGCTAAATAAAATGTTATTGAACATTATGTGTGATAAATGAACTTGGTGAATCTAAAATGTATAAATATTTGTGTACAAATATGCATTACACACATAAGTTGCATTTCACTGATTTTAATTCAGCTTCTCTTTTATACCAAAATGTTGGGTTTTATAGCTTTGACATGTAAAGAGATTAACATATTATTCAAAGTAAAATAATAGTATTTGTAACAATGTTGCTAGGTGATCCATGTCACCCCTTCACACCATTTGTACATTCCATACCATCCCAAGTCATACGTCATGTGACTTTGGTGCGTGGTATAAATAACGTGATCGGCACAATAGTTGGCTCTCAACTTTCCAGGGTGAGAAATGAATAAACTGTAGATGAAAACCACTTTTGGATCAGAGTAGTCACAGGAGAATGATGAGAATTGTTCAAACAGAGACGCAATCTGGCAAATCCCATCCAAATTCAACATTGCTGTACAGAATGCCATTTTAGAAGGCAAGACTTACTAAACTCTCTGGTCTCAAATGGACTACAACAGCCAAAAAACAGGTTGGGTGTCAGTGCTGTCAGGGCAGAACAAGTGTGTATGTCTACAATGAGAACAGAAGCATCAACATGGACTGTTGAGGAGTGGGGGGGGGGAATTTGCCTGGTTGGAGATAAATCCAAGTTTCTTTTGGATGATGATCACTCCTGATGAAGTGCTAAGTCACTGGAGCCATCTGACGTTGTAATAACAGAACAGGCGAGCAGTGGCAGCATGATGGTGTGGGGAATGTTTTCCTGGCCCCTTATACTCATTGAACAATGTCTGAAATGCACAGCGGAGCTAAACATCAATGCTGATCTAGTTCATTGAACACTTGGATGGACACTTCCAGGATTATAGTGCAACATAACATAAGGCACATATTATCAGTGAACGGTTCCTGGAACACGACCATTTTTATTGTGTTAATGGCCTGCACAGTTGAGAGACTTTGGGATGAAATGGAAAGCCTGTGCAGCAGGCAGGAAATGGAAAGCCTGTGTGTTTCACTAGACAGCCGTCCAATTTGCATTGACACCACATGGTATCAATTTCTACACAAAGCATCCAGTATTCAAGTGAATCCATGATGTTCTAGAAAACCAATGGAGGTGCAACAAGTTACTGGATTGGAGTACCTAGCAAAAATGACAAATCAGTGTATGTAGTCTGTTAGTTGGAAAAATGGATCAAACACAAACATTAGTAAAGTGATAATGTGCCATTTTGGAATATGCTACTCTATTCAAGCACTATTGCAACATCACATCATCAATCATTCTGTGTGCTCCGCTTAACCTTTCATACCTTTACTTTATCCAGATTTAGCATAGAATCAATAAATACTGTATGTAGTAACTCAGTGATGTCAGAATGCACACAAACAACAAGAACAATATCAAAAATGTAAAAGGTTTGCTTAGAGTTCATTTTACAGAGTCATCATTCAGTTAAAATATCACTCACTCCTCAGACACGTTTGACCTATGACTAGTTGCTTGACTTGTTGACAAGTACGATGTCCAGATGCTGGTATTGCACCACTTCCTGTGCAAATTCCAGTGGTATCACAATGACTTATAGAGGAGTCCAAAAATCTGAGTCTACTACCAAGTGGATTGTTTTATGTCATTATTTAACAGAGACATTTAAAAAAAAAAAAAAAAAAAAATTGACAGGTTAATACATATACAGTAATATGCAAAAGTCGAAGGCACCCTATGTTTAGTGCAAATTTTGTTATAGATGTTTATTTTGTGACTTGTGCATTAAGTCAGTACAAAAACATTGTACTTTTTAAAATTACTTTTCCAAATAAATTAAATTCACTGATACAGAAAAATGTTTGCATGTCAGTAAAGAAAGCAACATATTACCTAACATACCACTTTCCAGACAAAGAAAAAAAAAAAAAAAAAAAAACATAATGAAGGCTGCTGGGTTTTGGATGCAAAAGAACCATGGCAGATTCTCCAAGATACTCAATAAAACTTAACAGCCAATTTCCTTTTAAAACTGCACAAATTGTACCTGAGATACTATTTTTTTTTAAAGCAAAGGATTGTCATAGCAAATACTGATTTTGATTGTTTGCTTGTTTTATGTAGGGACATTTAATTTAATTATTTTTGAAGACATCTTTGCTCCATAGCATTTCTTTGCATAAGACTTTTGCACAGTACTGTAGTTGTAAATACTTAATACATAAAACTTGAAAATAAGGTTTTTCATACAGCAAAAGATAAAGATTTCAATCTTGTTGAAGCAAAAATGCTTCTTTTTTGTAACATCATACTTTTTATCTTTTCCAAATAATATTAAGGACAGTATACACTTAACACCAAGAGAGGGGTTGGATGGAGAGCTCAAACAAAATTTGTTCACAGGTTATAGCCACATTTAAACACTTGATTTAAACTTAGAAAAAGGTTTAGCTTGCAAGATTTTACCAAATGTCATTAGAAGAAAGCCTTAAACTATACATTACAGTACAGCGAAATTCTTCTCTTTGCACGTGCCAGCTTCTTTGGGTCAGAGCACAGGGTCAGCCATGATATGGCACCCCTGGTGCAGGTAGGCTTAAGGCCACACCCACAATTATTCTACTCTGCCATTACAAAAAGAGAGGGAGAAATTTAAATAAAAAAAAAAATCTTACCCTTTAAATTGGTTGAACCACATTCAACTCAAATCCAACCCAATCATATAATCACATTAGTATAATTTAAAATTTGTCCTTACTTTTGCTGTAGTAGTTTGTGCATGTTTTATTTTAATGTGCCATCTCTCCATGATACTACCATGATACTATTATGATGTTAAGTGTTATCGTCCAGTCAGTATTTAAGGTGAATATTTTTGTTTTCACCTATGTCACATTAAAACAATTTGTCCCATTCTATTTCTTAGACAGAATTAGAGGTTCATTGATTCATTCATCTTCAATAACAGTTTTATCCTGGTTGTGGTGGATCTGGAGCCTGTCCTGGGGAACACTGGGTGTGAGGCGAAAATATACACCCTGTCCATTGCCGGGCATCATGAACACACACATTCCCACAAGCATTCATACCTTTGGGCAGTTTTGCATCGCCAGTAAACCAGCTGGTTCTTTAGAGGTGGGAGGAAACCAAAGAACCAGGAGGGATGTGAAACGCCATACCTCTCAGGACCAGTTAGGGGATCCTGGACCTGTGAGGTGGCAACACTACCTACTGTGCCACCATGTAGAATTACCGGTAACTGAGAAATATTTGATAAAATTGTATTAGTTTTTTCAGAACAATTATTGGTAGTGGACTCAGGCATTTGGACCCTACTGTCTCTGTAGTATACAACTTCTGATTTATCCCCACTGGTCTGTTTATGCACTTGTCTGTTAAGCAGAGTTTACATCCCGTCAGTACACAAAACAGTTCGGTTAAAGTCCGAGGATACCTTGTCCCTCAATGATTATGATTGTTTCTGAGCTTTCTGTGCTATAGATCCGCAGATTACCTCAGTTCATGCTAGAGTGAAGCATCTGGTTATGCATCCTCTCCAAGATGCGGTGAATGCTAGCAAAGCTGGGTCGGTCGCTCGGGTGCGTGCTCCAGCACAAACGCATCAGGTTATAGAGCTCCAGTGGACACTGTTCTGGGCATAGAAGCACGTGGCCATCCCTGACATAGTATATCACCTCCTCATGTGCCATGCCATAGTAGGGCTGCATACCATGTGAAAAGATCTCCCAGAGCACCACTCCGTAAGCCCAGACATCTGACTCAGTGGTGTAGCGGTTGTAGAAGATAGACTCAGGTGGCATCCAGCGGATAGGAATGGCGTCATTCTCACTTGCCTTGTAGTAATCGGCTGCATAGATGTTCCGGGACAGGCCAAAATCTGCAATCTTCACCACCAGGTTCTCTCCTACAAGGCAGTTCCGTGTGGCTAAGTCCCGGTGCACAAATTTGCGCTCAGACAGGTAAGCCATGCCTGCTGCCACCTGCTTGGATACTGAAAGCTGATCCAGGCAGCTGAGTGGACATGGATCAGGCTCAGAGGACTGGGAACTGGGCCACGTCAGACTTCCCTGGCTCAGAGTGCGCTGCTGGACTGGAGAACGTCGCCGCAGGTACTCGTTTAGATCACCATGTGCCATGTATTCAAACATCAGACACATGGGCTTCCCTACAGCACACACACCTAGAGGAAAAAAACATCCAAAAAAACTAAATTTACTACAGTTCTGAAGAACCCGGTAACAAAAGTATCCCTGTTACTCTCATGCTATTGCTTTGGTGCCTGGGAGATTGTTCCAACACATTTTTAGAGATCTTGCTCAGCAGCGGGGGTTGAGGCCAGCACCAAAATGAACAGTGTATTTTTCTATTGTCATTTCCTTGAGGGAAGGACATGATAACAACACAAGGCCATTTTAAACAAATACCGCTTATGCAACTGCATGCTTAATAAAGCCAAAATCCACATCCAAGATGATAGTTAAAATCTACTTTAACAAATAAATCATGGCAAGTTGGATGAGTTCACTATGAATCAAACATGATTTATAATCATTCCTGCTAACGTTATCAGTCTTGTTAGAATAACATAGTTCATTTGTGTTGTATAGATAATTACAGAGTTAGCACACATACCCAGTAGCCGGACAATGTTGGGGTGATCAAACTCTGCCATGAGAGCTGCCTCTCTCTGGAAGTCGTTCTGCATGTCAGCTGAGGCCTCCTCCTTTAGCATCTTTACAGCCACCATGGTAAAGGCTTCATGTGGTAACAGCCCAGGAGCCCTGCAGAACAATCACCACACATTAGTTGATCAGAAATTCTTATAGATTTGTCCTAGTGATACTCATGACACCCATTTCTATGAATGTTTTGCACCATCGCAAACAGCGTTTTGGTAACGTCAGCATTAACCTTTTTGTGGACAGTTGATTTAGGGCTGTTTTTGTCTTGAGTTGCAGATTAGAAGGTCATGTGTTCAAATCCCAGCACCACCAAACTGCTATGTTTGGGTTCTTGAGCAAGACCTTGAGACTTCAGCTCACTTGTATCCTGCATCAATTGTAAGCCAAATCAGCAAATGTACTGGATTATGTTATTTTATACAATGTACAATACAGGTGCATCTCAATAAATTAGAATGTCATGGAAAAGTTAATTTATTTCAGTAATTCAACTCAAATTGTGAAACTCGTGTATTAAATAAATTCAATGCACACAGACTGAAGTAGTTTAAGTCTTTGGTTCTTTTAATTGTGATGATTTTGGCTCACATTTAACAAAAACCCACCAATTCACTATCTCAACAAATTAGAATACTTCATAAGACCAATAAAAAAAAAAATTTTAGTGAATTGTTGGCCTTCTGGAAAGTATGTTCATTTATTGTACATGTGCTCAATACTTGGTAGGGGCTCCTTTTGCTTTAATTACTGCCTCAATTCGACATGGCATGGAGGTGATCAGTTTGTGGCACTGCTGAGGTGGTATGGAAGCCCAGGTTTCTTTGACAGTGGCCTTCAGCTCATCTGCATTTTTTGGTCTCTTGTTTCTCATTTTCCTCTTGACAGTACCCCATAGATTCTCTATGGGGTTCAGGTCTGGTGAGTTTGCTGGCCAGTCAAGCACACCAACACCATGGTCATTTAACCAACTTTTGGTGCTTTTGGCAGTGTGGGCTGGTGCCAAATCCTGCTGGAAAATGAAATTAGCATCTTCAAAAAGCTGGTCAGCAGAAGGAAGCATGAAGTACTCCAAAATTTCTTGGTAAACGGGTGCAGTGACTTTGGTTTTCAAAAAACACAATGGACCAACACCAGCAGATGACATTGCACCCCAAATCATCACAGACTGTGGAAACTGAACACTGAACTTCAAGCAACTTGGGCTATGAGCTTCTCCACCCTTCCTCCAGACTCTAGGACCTTGGTTTCCAAATGAAATACAAAACTTGCTCTCATCTGAAAAGAGGACTTTGGACCACTGGGCAACAGTCCAGTTCTTCTTCTCCTTAGCCCAGGTAAGACGCCTCTGACGTTGTCTGTGATTCAGGAATGGCTTAACAAGAGGAATACAACAACTGTAGCCAAATTCCTTGACACGTCTGTGTGTGGTGGCTCTTGATGCCTTGACCCAAGCCTCAGTCCATTCCTTGTGAAGTTCACTCAAATTCTTGAATCGATTTTGCTTGACAATCCTCATAAGACTGCGGTTCTCTCGGTTGGTTGTGCATCTTTTTCTTCCACACTTTTTCCTTCCACTCGACTTTCTGTTAACATGCTTGGATACAGCACTCTGTGAACAGCCAGCTTCTTTGGCAATGAATGTTTGTGGCTTACCTAGTGAACCAAACTGAGAGACCATTTTGAAGGCTCAGGAAACCTTTGCAGGTGTTTTGAGTTGATTAGCTGATTGGCATGCCACCATATTCTAATTTGTTGAGATAGTGAATTGGTGGGTTTTTGTTAAATGTGAGCCAAAATCATCACAATTAAAAGAACCAAAGACTTAAACTACTTCAGTCTGTGGCATTGAATTTATTTAATACACGAGTTTCACAATTTAAGTTGAATTACTGAAATAAACGAACTTTTCCACGACATTCTAATTTATTGAGATGCACCTGTATGTTTCCAGTTGTTTATTGTAAAATTTTACAGTATTTTGTTGTCAACCCTTTTGCCAGTAAATTACTGTAAAATTTACAGTAAATTTGTTTTACACTCTAGGAGCCAAAATCGAGCCACATTTGAGCCATTATTACTAAAATTGAGTACTTCAGTATTCATATCTCAGAATTCACCACAGACTTATGCAAAGTAAGATGGGAGATTCTAAACTGACATGTAAGACAACACACTCCACTACAATCATCAAAACACCAATTAAAAGAATATATTTTAGAAAAATGGTGTTCATCCAAATGATGCATTGGTTTCCAAATGATGCAATGAATTAAAAAACTAATCAATAACAACAAAACTTAAGCAAAATACTCCAGATCTGCCTGTTTGCTGACATAAAGACAGGCCAGAAACAGGGCTTTATTAGCACTGATCATTTGTTAATTAGATAAAATATGTCTATTTGCGTGCAGATGACCTGCTAAATTGGCCACACCAACCAGGGAAAATGGTCACTAAATCAGCTGTAATATTGGTAGTAGAAGAGTAAAGCTAGAAGTGGATAGCGTATGTGATTTTTATTTTTTTTTAACAAAGTACCGCAGAGATGAGAAGTCATTCAACAAGATGTTTAACCCATAACCCCCTTATCATCCTCAAAAGTCCTTATGACAACAAAGCTGAATTACTATGTAGGATAAGCACCTGAAGTACAGCACACATTTCAATCCAAAACATTTAGCTTAGACTACACCCAGACCTTCAATGAAGTTTACCATACACAATCTGGGCTGTAATGCTAAACATGGCTTCAGCTCCATAATAAACAGTCTCATAGACAGTGCACTCCACTTAAACCAATTACTGTATACGTGACCCTATCCAGACTTCAACCATCATGGAGAAGAACATAAGTTTGGTCTTACATAAGAGTAAGAGAGAAACACAGAAGCCCTTTTATCTCTACTGCTGGGTCATAATGGCAGCCATTCAGGCGCGGACTTAGCATGCCATTAAAAGTGCACTTCCTGTGCTCCAGTCTCCCGAATGTTCCTGGAGAAGGTAAATACCAGCAGAGCATCTATAAATAGTGCTCTAAGCAGTGCCTACTGGCACGATAAAGTCTGCAGGGAAGTTTCACATCAGTGCCCATATGATGCCTGATGATAGCCTCATCGCTGTATCTATTTCAGGAGTGAGCTGTGTGAGTTTGACACCCCACACTGCTGTTCCCAGGAGTCTACACGAACCCACCACATGCCTTCCTATTGCAGGAGGATTACATGGCCACGAATTATGCAAACAGCGGTTGATGTACTGCGTGTGTATATATGTGTCATGTCCACACAGGACGATTTTTGACATGAAAGGTTATTTATCATGCTAGATTTGTACAAGGCAGAGCTTTCAAATTATTTATTATTCTATAAACCCTATATGTTTTTTAGCACTGTGGTTTTTTAAAGTGTATATATTCTTTACCTTTAATACTATCATATACAGTATGAATTTATCTTGAAAATATTTGATAACTTTTTCATACATAAAGGCTACAATTTGAGCTGTTCATTATGCTCAAAAATCATCACAGTGAAGGAACTGACACATAATCCTAATTCTAATTTGGGTCAGCAGACATGTTTCTTTGTTTGTTTGTTTGCTTGTTTGTTTGTTTTGTTTTGTTTTTTGTGGTTGTACCACTAGGCATAGCTCAGCACAGCTTTCCTTCTCACCTTGCCTGAAACACCCGTCCGAAGGCCCCTTCTCCGATGTCGCGCACGTATTCGATGTTGTTACGTGGATACTCGAGTGTCAGAAGCTTTGAGTTGAGCAGCAGAGGAAGGCGCTGGTACATGGGGTTCGGGTGCAGTCTGTCCAACAGCAGCTCAGAGGGAAGAGCGGTGAGAGTCGGCACCTCCATGGCCCTGCTGAGAACACACAACAGATCACACACTGAGAGGGCAAGAAAAAGTCTGCACACAAACTTCAGTGACAAACTTCAGTGTTTGTTTGACTAATTACTATTTTGTGTTTTCTTTTTCCAAGATTGTAACGGGACCTTGGATATGAGAAAGTCATAAACAAACAAACAAACAAACACAAATAAATAAATGCATTATTATTATTATTATTATTATTATTATTATTATTATTATTATTATTATTGCTATTATTATTTTTTTATTATTAATAATATTGTTGTTGTTGGTGGTGGTGGTGGTGGTGGTGGTGGTGGAGTTGTTGTTGTCATTGTTGTTGTTTTCCAAATTATATTTGAAGTCAATACATAGGATATCCTGTGCCCAGGGCAGTTAAAGTTAAGATAAAAATCAAGGAAGTTGAAAACTGTATACAAAACATTAAGGATTTTTTTGTAATTCATGCCTTGTTCCAAACACATCTATCTTTTTCATAGTCTCAAGAGCATTGTTAATTGAACACGTTTGAGGCTGTGGGACATCAGTGTAGCAATTTCCACATATGGCTTAATGGTTAATATGTTTGTCTCACACCTCCAGGGTCCAGGTTTGATTCCTGCCACAGCCATGCGTGTGCAGAGTTTGCATGTTCTCCCTGTGCTTTCTCCGGGCACTCTGGTTTCCTTCCCCAGTCCAAAGACATGCATTGTAGGCTGATTGGCATGTTCAAAAGTATCTGTAGTGTGTGATTGTGTGTGATTGTGTCCTCCAATCTGTGCCCCATGATCCCTGGGATAGGCTCCAGATTCCCCACGACCCAATACGGATAAGTGGTATAGAAAATGGATAGATAGATGGATGGATGAAATGTTCACACACCTTTTTCGACGTTTCCACCTTTTTCTTCTCTTGAGACACATGAGCAAAATGATGGTGAAGAAGGCCACACCTGAAAATCCAGCCATGATGAATATGATAACACTCATGTAGTAGCCGGTGGACACAGCAGGCATGGGATTTGAAGGGGCCAGTTTTGGAGGAGGCAGCACTCTCACACTGGTAACTACTGAGAAATAAAATAAATTTAAAAATATTTGTTTATAGCTAGATAATTATCCTTTAATAGGACTAAAGTAAAAACAAATAAGTGTTTTGACCTGTTCACAAATGACCTATTTGTTATGTCATGTAGCTGGACCATTATTTTGCATGTTTTTGTATATGTCCTTTTTTTTTTTTTTTAATCCTGGTGGCACATTGTCCCTAAGCTACCATGTACAACTCTTATATGTAAAACAGCCCTACTTATCCAGTCATATTTGTTTCAAAATATTTCAGTTTTTAAAATTGTTTCAGCAAAGTTTTTTAATCCTCTCTTAAACAGAGATGATAGCCAAAAAATGTTCGTCATTTATACAGTTCCCAAGGTTTAAAGAAAAAAAAAAGAAAGATTTTCAGAATGTTCAGTAAGAGTAGAGGTCGGTTGTACAGTAGTGAATAAAAAGCACTTCATTTCCAACACCAGAGTGCTGTGTATAGTGTATACAGCTCATTTCAATTATAAAAGAGTGACCAGAACACACAACGCCAACAACGACAGTCGAATTGACTCGTCCTTTACTTTGGATATGTTGGATTTGGGATCACATGACAATCAGAGGTCAGACAGAGGACACTGGATGTCAGCTTTTCTGAATATCTCAAATGATAAGATCCAAAACGGCTTTCTAAAAAAGTTTCCTGACATTTTAAGCGTGGACAGAAGAAATGAATAAGGGAATGAAGAAATACCTTTGTACAAAGGTATCAAGATTAGTGATTAGTGATATGCCACGGTACCTTCTTCACATCTAGGCACCAGGCAGTACTCCCAGCGTATACTGGGGTTGGTGGAGTAGCACCATGGCCGGTCGCTCTCCCCCCCAGGATTGCGGCAGTAGTTCTCAGCATTCTTCAGCTCTGGGATGACTTCCACAGACAGCCTGTGAGGATGAGGATCCTAACAGGAAGAGTAAGAATCATGAATGTTGTAGGCATTTAAGCGAAATTATGTTTGTTGTGTTGTTTATAGTTAATGTTAATTTTTAGTGTGGTGTATTTACGGTATGTTTTGTAGTTGAACTGGTTTACATTAACTTTACGTGAGGAGGTGTTTCCAAGAAATTAAAGTCATATGATAAGACAACCAGAAAATGGTGAGGGTTAATTAAATGTCTGCCAGTTCCTCACTTCATCAACCTTACTTTCAGTTTCACTACACTTAATTTCATAGACGTAATACAGTTCATTTCATAGCCTTTAAATGCTTGGCTCTGTGGCACTAACCAGTGTTTTGGAATAATAAATCACTACATGGAAATGTGTGAAAAAATACCAAGGTGCTTCCAAAAAAGGTCAAGGTGAATATCAAGTTAAATGGGTTCTCTAGTACATATAACTGAAACACTATGATTTTTTTTTTTTCCAGACAACTGGGCTGTGTAGCTCAACATAGTGCCTCAGTACGAGCTTGTGCTTTTCCAGATATGCTGAGACAAATTTATTTATCATTTCATTCATCAGAAAAATTACTAATTGCTCATGGTAGTAATATAAAAGTTGACCTGGATGTTTCATTTTAAACCAGTGAAATGGTTTGACATTAAAGAGAATATGCTCTTACGGCAAGAAAGTACAGTTGCCATGTTCTCCTGCAATCCGACTACCCCTACCCCTGATTACGCCATGCTATGCACTATGGTGTGGTTCCAAAAGGCAAGAGAAGTAATGCGACTCTCCATGTGTAAACCTCAGACTGAACTCAGCATACAGCATCTGTTCATCAAAATCAGAAGGTGTTGATGTATCAGAATGGTAAGTTCAGTTATCATTTACTGTACTGCTTTTGACTGTGCATAGCATTAGCACGTAACTGGATGGCTAGTTAGCTGCTAGTAAACTAGCTCCCATTGCTCGCAGGTAAATATGAGTATGATTTCAGTATCGGAGTCTTAATGTGCATTATTGTATTCTCAAAATTTATTGAATACAACACTCAGTGTCAATACTAGCTATGTTATTTGGTTAAGCTGGCTTGGTTAGCAGGCAGGTGCTGTAGCTAAAAATTTGCAATTATCTTATCACCCTGTAATCATGATAGTCTTTGTGAGAAAGAAATACTTTCAAATTTTCCAATTTTAGTACTGAGACTATCCAGAATTGTGAAGTTAGTACAGTGTAAACAAATACCAAACTATCTTGGTGGAAGTTTACAAGTTAAAAATGATATTCTATTTCACTCCTCCAAAACAGCAGGGGTGTTGAGAAGCATCAGGATACCTCCTTGTGTGCATGCACACACATGCCAAGACCTTTCAACAAAGTCACAACGTGACATATGATGCAGTATTTGTGATAAATATTGCTGTCATCCCCATCTTTCCATAGAACCCTCTTGTTGAGTTCTTGATGTATCAGTGGTTCTAAATAACAGGGAACCCTGACACAGTTATTTGGTGTTCATGGAACCACAGTTATATATATAACTAACATTATAGAGCCAACTAAAATGGTGTGTGGCATGTTTTATATACTGGTGGGAACCAAATATGGCCACAAGGATAGGAATATCTTTTTTTCTTACCTTGTGGGTCATTTGGCTGGTCCCCACAAATATATATTTATTAACTATGTATGTATATACAGTATATGTATGTACAGGGGTCAGCATGGGCACTCTGAAGGGTCTGTAGCTACGCAGCCCCACACACAGCAAGTTGTGATGCACTGCATGTTCTGACTTTCTATCACAGCCAGCATTAACTTTTTCAGTGCTACAGTAGCTCTTCTGTGGGATCAGACCAGACGGGCTAGCCTTCACTCCCAATGCACATCAGTGAGCCTTGGGCATCCATGACCCGGTCGCCAGTTCACTGGTTTTCCTTCCTTGGACCATTTTTGGTAGGTACTAACCACTGCATACCCGGAACACCCCACAAGAACTGCCATTTTGGAGATGCTCTGACCCAGTCGTTTAGCCATCACAATTTGGCCCTTGTCAAAGTGACTCAGATCTTTATGTTCGCTTATTTTTTCTGCTTCCAACACATCAACTTTGAGTCCTGCCAGTGGATAGTAAGACAAATGGTGTGTGTGTGTGTGTGTGTGTGTGTGTGTGTGTGTGTGTGTGTGTGTGTGTGTGTGTGTGCATGTGCATGTGTGTGTGTTTCCATGTTGAATAGCTTTGCTCATACCCTGTCCCTAATGACCCTGAATGAGCTCAGACGATTATGATAACGGTTATCTTGCATCCCAGCTCCCCGATGGACTTAATTAAAGTAAAAACAAATAAATAATTACCTTCTTGTCCCATCGCTGGCAAGGAATACCAGATGCTGTGACATTGTGATTGCCTTGATAAAACCTTCCTCTATCATTGTAGCACGTTGCTGTTTGAGAAAAAGCAAACACGCTATAAATGTGCATATTCATGCCACATTAATACTCTACTGCAGAATGTTCAGTGTTTTATTAGTATTCACACAAATTTAATATCTAATAGAATAAGAGAAAGTATATACACTATACAGCCAAATGTATGTAGACACCTGACCATCACACCTATATGTGGTTCTTCCCCAAGCAAAGTTTGAAGCAGACAATTGTCTAGATTGTTTTTGTATGCTATAGCATTACAATTTCCCTTAACTGTTCCAGTATGACAATGCTCCTGTGCACAAAGTGAGGTCCATGAAGACATGGTTTGCCAAGGTTGGAGTGGAATAACTTGAGTGTCCTGCACAGAGCCCTGACCTCAACCCTACTGAACACCTTTGGGATGAATTGGGACACCGACTGCACACCAGGCCTCCTCGCCCAGCATCAGTACCTGAGCTCATTAATGCTTTTGTGGCTGGATGAACAAATCAACACAGCCACGCTCCAAAAATCTAGTGGAAATCCTTCATAGAAGAGTGGAGGTTATTATAACAGCAAAGGGGGACTAAATCTCAATCGGGATGTTCACAAATGGGTGTAATGTTTGCATATAGACCATATAGGGGGACAGAAGATGCCACAATTACTTTAATTGATTTTATTGTAAAGCATGTCCAGGATTCTAAATCTTATGCCGGGCACTTTTTATTGATTTCACCTCAGCTAATAATACAATGATTAATACAATGCAGGTCCATTTGCTTCTATCACGTTTGTACAATGTGAATATACAGCCATGGCCAAAAGTTTTGAGAATGACACAAATATTAATTTTCACAAAGTCTACTGCTTCAGTGTTTTTATATCTTTTTGTCAGATGTTACTTACTGTTACTAAAGTATAATCACAAGCATGTCATAAGTGTCAATGGCTTTTATTGACAATTACATGAAGTTTATGCAAAGAGTCAATATTTGCAGTGTTGACCCTTCTTTTTCAAGACCTCTGCAATTCGCCCTGGCATGCTGTCAATCAACTTCTGGGCCACATCCTGACTGAAGGCAGCCCATTCTTGCATAATCAATGCTTGGAGTTTGTCAGAGTTTGTGGGTTTTTGTTTGTCCACCCGCCTCTTGAGGATTGACCACAAATTCTCAATGGGATTAAGGTCTGGGGAGTTTCCTGGCCACGGACCCAAAACGTTGATGTTTTGTTCCCTGAGCCACTTCGTTATCACTTTTTCCTTGTGGCAAGGTGCCCCATCATGCTGGAAAAGGCATTGTTCATCACCAAACTGTTGTTGGATGGTTGGGAGAAGTTGCTCTCTGAGGACGTTTTTGTACCATTCTTTATTCATGGCTGTGTTCTTAGGCAAAATTGTGAGTGAGCCCACTCCCTTGGCTGAGAAGCAACCACACACATGAGTGGTCTCAGGATGCTTTACTGTTGGCATGACACAGGATTGATGGTAGCGCTCACCTTGTCTTCTCCGGACAAGCTTTTTTCCAGATGGCCCAAACAATCAGAAAGGGGATTCATCAGAGAAAATGACATTACCCCAGTCCTCAGCAGTCCAATCCCTGTACTTTTTGCAGAATAGCAGTCTGTCCCTGATGTTTTTCCTGGAGAGAAGTGGCTTCTTTGCTGCCCTTCTTGACACCAGGCCATCCTCCAAAAGTCTTCGCCTTACTGTGCGTGCAGACGCACTCACACCTGCCTGCTGCCATTCCTGAGCAAGCTCTGCACTGGTGGTGCCCCGATCCCACAGCTGAATCAACTTTAGGAGACGGTCCTGGCGCTTGCTGGACTTTCTTGGGTGCCCTGAAGCCTTCTTCACAACAGTTGAACCGCTCTCCTTGAAGGTCTTGATGATCCAATAAATGGTTGATTTAGGTGCAATCTTACTAGCAGCAATATCCTTGCCTGTGAATCCCTTTTTGTGCAAAGCAATGATGGCTGCATGTGTTTCCTTGCAGGTAACCATAGTTAACAGAGGAAGAACAATAATTTCAAGCACCACCCCCCTTTTAAAGCTTCCAGTCTGTTGTTCTAACTCAATCAGCATGACAGAGTGATCTCCAGCCTTGTCCTCGTTAACACTCTCACCGGTGTTAACGAGAGAATCACTGACATGATGTCAGCTGGTCCTTTTGTGGAAGGGCTGAAATGCAGTGGACATGTTTTTTTGGGATTAAGTTCATTTTCATGGCAAAGAGGGACTTTGAAATTAATTGCAATTCATCTGATCACTCTTCATAACATTCTGGAGTATATGCAAATTGCCATCATAAAAACTGAGGCAGCAGACTTTGTAAAAATTAATATTTGTGTCATTCTCAAAACTTTTGGCCACGGCTGTAAATTCTGCTTTGGTATATTGGCTCAAAGATTTCTTCACAGATCAACCACAGAGAGTTTTTATGAATGGTATCTTTTCAAATGAATTGGTTTTAAATACAGGGGCACCACAGGGTTGTGTGTTGTCACCACTCTTATTCTCTATATATATATATTAATGAGCTACAAATTAAGAGTAATACAGCCGGTCTGTTTAAGTACGCTGATGATATGGTTCTGGTGCAACTTTGTTCTAAAAATCAAGTAATGAGTGAGCAAACTTATTTTAAAAAAGTGGTTGTTCTTGGAGATTGGTGTAAGCTGAGTGCCTTGCATATAAATGTAAGGAAAACAAAAGAGCTGATTTTCGATGTTAATTCTGGGGAACAACATGCGTTAGGGAAACTAAAGTTAAATGATCAGGTTGTTGAGATTGTGGAATGTTTTAAATATCTGGGAACTTATTTGGATACAGGTTTTAGCTTTTGTGAGAATGTAGATAATAAGGAAAGCAAGTCAAAGGTTATTTCTTATGCGTAAACTTAAGAGTTTTGATGTTAGTCAGTCTGTTTTTTGAAATGGTATATAAAAGTCATGTTGAGAGTATTCTACTATTTAATATTACAGCCTGGTATGGTAACTTAGGAGTGAGGAATAAAAATAAGTTGCAGAGGATAGTGAGAATGGAAGGAAAAATAATAGGATGCCAGCAAACACAGCTTGATAAATTGTATTTGCTGGCAACACACAGAAGAGCAATAAAGGTTGTATCTGACTCTACACACCCACTTAACTCAGAATTTGTAATGCTTCCATCTGGAAGATGGTATAGGGTCCCAAAATATCTCAGAAATGATACCAGTGGCAATTAGAATATTAACTGAAGGGTTTGGGTTAGAATTTTTGTGTGTACAATTTGTGTATTGTGTATAAATTGTGTATTCTGTATGCGTATAATTGTGTTTTTATGGGAAGCCAAAGGAGAATTTCCACACTGTGGACAATAAAGTAATTCAATTCAATTAAATTCAATGTTCAGGTGTCAACAAACATTTGGTCTTATAGTGTATTGAATACAAATGCTACACATACTTGTGATTTGGTCTTTCTTCATCTCTGTAGGGAAAAGAAAAAGAAATTTAAGACACTCAGCACATATCATAGAATGTAATGATGATTGATGATATTTAGTTTTTTTTTCTGCAATTATGCTGTGCTTTGATCAATTTTAGAATAAAAATATGATGTGTTCAGTCACATTTTTTGGCCTCAAAAAAAGCAAGATTCAGACAAAATTGGTACAGAATAACCGAGCCAGATCTGAGCAATAAATCAATGAACAACAAGTCCTTGGCTTTCATCATAATCATAGTGTGTTGCTTCACACTGAGCTAATGCATGTCAGAAGCTACGGCCTGCATTCATTATTTGGTTATAGTTTGGATTTGTAATGCACAGTATAATTCCTATGATGTCCTAATTTCCAGCATTTTTTGTCAAACTTCAAAGAGAAGTAGCTAACTAAAAGTTTCTTACCTACAAATGCTACGGCAGTGCATGACGCTGGATCTGCCTGCTGGCTGGGAAGAGTTTCACAGTCTGTCAAAGTGAGGCTCAGGCTTGGAGAAACAACTCCTCTGTGATTCCTCTCCTCCATCGAGTGCCATTCCTTATAACAGTAGAGCTCCTTCACAGCCAGACAGTGCTCCCTATGAGGCAGTTAAGTGATGAATAAACTGATATAAACTGTGGCAAAACTTTAGGGCTACATGACACCTACATCACCTTCATGACAACTGACATAAACGAACTCACACTGATCATTGGTAAATATGAGTGTCTTTTCAGTATTGGAGTCCAGATGTGCATTGTGATGTTCCTCATCACTAACACTAGCTAGCCTAATCATCCTTATTGTAAAACTATCACTGCACATTTGCCTCGCACCTCCAGGGTTGGGGGTTCAATTCCCACCTCTGCCCTGTGTGCGTGGAGTTTGCATGTTATCCCTGTGCTTTGGGGGTTTCCTCCAGGTACTCCGGTTTCGTCCCCAAGTCCAAACACATGCACTGTAGGCACTGTTGGCATTCCCAAATTGTCCACCTTGTGCCCTGAATTCCATGGGATAGGTTTCCCCACGACCCTGTGTAGGATAAGCGGTATGGAAAATGGATGGATGGATTGTCAGTGCTTTAATTCCATTCATGAGACACATGTTTACCTACTAAGATGGTTATAAAATAAGCCCTTATGTAATGCTTGGTATCCATAAGATATCCATATACCCATCCGTATAACATGACTTGTCACAGAGGCAAAATGTGTAGCAAAAATAAATCTGTGCCCCCTAAAAGAAAGTCGTGTTTATTATTTTTGGTCAAAATAGGTAGACCAATGTTTATTTAGTGAATATAAAATAATATTTAACTCTTTTGTATTGGGAAAAACAGTTAGTAATGGTATTGGAGGTGTGGTTCTGTTTCTTCCAATTTTGATTGATTTTGATATTTGATTACACTCACATCTATCATATGCCATTTATAAAAACTGTCTATTAGTGTCTATTTTGTTTCAGTCACTTATCCATGTACAGAATATACCCCTTAACTGTGAATTGATTGGTGGCGGGGAGTCAACAAAGTAGAACTTGTTTGTTAAATTTCAGATAAAGAAGGTTTTTGGCAAACACTGACAAAACAGGTTATTAACTAAGATTAATTGTTTTCCAGAAATATGCTCAAGGTTGATTGTGACTGGCTGTGGACTTGTCTTTGAGGAAGCGCTACCTCTCGGACTTTGCTTAAGGTCAGAATATGGGAGAAAGTGTATCGTGGGAGTTAATATCAGGTTTATGAGAGCCTCATAGTTTCCACAGATTTCCTGAAAGCTATTGCAGCCTGCAATAATGAAAATCTGAGTGATTCAGTTGTGTACCTGCAGACAGGTTTGGGTGCAGGACCGAGGCCTGATGGGCTGCAGTCCTGGAAGGCAGCATGGCAGAGCAGTGAGCGAGCTGCAGGCTGGCACAGTGGGCTTGTTCCCTTCAGCTCATCCCAGCCTCCATGTGCCAGGAACTCCTGCGCTTGCTCCGGGTCCGGCAGAGAAGAGTTAAAGAAGACAAGTGCTGAATGCCGCAACAGCCCACGGCACACTTCACCCCGGTACATACTGCAGTAACCTGCACTACCTTTGTACAGCCTGGGGAAAGAAGAGGACATGATGAAGAATAGTATCATTACCAGTGTAGCAAAGAGTGTGCAAAGAGACATTACAAAAAGTAACCAAGCACTTAGATGGGTTGTGTGTCCCCACTGGAGCACTTTTTGGACTTTATTTCTTATTCCAGTGAGACTATATATCTTATAACAGCACGTCCCAAAGTGTTTTATTCCTCTTATACCAGAGCAAATTTACAATCTTAAACATTTACTACATTTATTAAAGAATGGCATATTCTATATATATATATATATATATATATATATATATATATATTAACTGTTAAATGTTGCAGAACAAGTTTCTTCCTGCAATCACCTTCATTATAGCAGTTATAAAGTTATAGTCATTCTTTCACTTCTCTCAGACTTTCTCACTGAAAGTTATAGTTGCTTTACTTCTGACAGTTACAAAGCACAGCCTTTCAAAAATGATAAAAAATAAGGCACATTTATTTTTTTTTTTGAATAATGGAGCATCCAACATACCAGTTCCTGTGTAAATTGCTATAGAAATTATTATTTTTAGAACAAGTGCATTATAAACCTGTGATTTGAATTACAGATAAGATTTGAATCAATCTGTTTAAAATATTTTATTCCTTATACTATTATTTTATGGGTTTTGTTTTATTTATTTTTATTACATGACTATAGTACATTTCCCATAATCTAGCCACAGGAGGTCACAAGCAAGTGTACTTTTTGTGCCGGCCCCAAGCCCGGATAAATAGAGAGGGCTGTGTCAGGAAGGGCATCCGACGTAAAACTTTTGCCAAATTCAATATGCGAATCACGAACATGACTTCCATACCGGATCGGTCGGGGCCCGGGTTAACAACGACCGCCATCGATGCCTTTGACCTATAGGGCACTGGTGGAAATTGGGCTACTGTTGGTCGAAGAACGAGAGGAGGAAGGTGTGTCCGTAGGCAAAGAGAGAAGAGGAAAGGCAGGAGTTTAGGACTGAAAGTAGGGACTTTGAATGTTGGTACGATGACAGGTAAAGGCAGAGAGCTGGTAGATATGATGCAGAGGAGGAAAGTCGACATTCTGTGTGTCCAGGAGACCAGGTGGAAAGGGAGCAAGGCTAGAAGCATTGGAGCAGGGTTTAAACTGTTTTATCATGGGGTGGACAGGAAGAGAAATGGAGTAGGAGTGATCCTGAAGGAGGAGTTTGTGAAGAATGTTCTGGAGGTAAAGACAGTGTCAGATAGGTTGATGAGTCTGAAGCTGGAAATTGAAGGTATGATGTTGAATGTTGTTAGTGCTTACGCTCCACAAGTAGGTTGTGAGCAAGAGGAGAAAGACAGATTCTGGAGCGAGCTTGAGGAAGTGATGCAGAGTGTTCCCAGATGTGATAGAGTGGTGATAGGGGCAGACTTTAATGGACATGTTGGTGAAGGGAATAGTGGGGATGAGGAAGTGATGGGCAGGTTTGGTCTTCAGGTAAGGAACCCAGAAGGACAGAGGTTGGTAGACTTTGCTAAAAGTATGGAGATGGCTGTGGTGAACACGTACTTTCAGAAGAGGCAGGAACACAGGGTGACATATAAGAGTGGTGGCAGGAGCACACAGGTGGACTATATCTTATGTAGACACTGTAATCTGATGGAGATTAGCGATTGCAAAGTGGTGGTAGGAGAGAGTGTAGCTAGACAGTATAGGATGGTGGTGTGTAAGATGACTCTGGTGGTGAGGAAGATGAAGAGAGCAAAGGCAGAGCAGAAGACAAAGTGGTGGAAGTTGGAAAAGGAAGAGTGCTGTGCGGTTTTCAGGGAGTAGTTGAGACAGGCTTTAGGTGGTCAGGAGGTGCTTCCAGATGACTGGACTACTACAGCCAAAGTGATCAGGGAGACAGGTAGGAAGGTGCTAGGTGTGTCATCTGGAACGAGGAAAGAAGACAAGGAGACTTGGTGGTGGAATGAGGAAGTTCAGGAGAGTATCCAGAAGAAGAGGTTAGCTAGGAAGAAGTGGGACAGTGAGAGGACGGAGGAAAGTAGACAGGAATATAGGGAGACGCAGCGTGAGGTTAAGATAGAGGTGGCAAAGGCCAAACAGAAAGCTTATGAGGACATGTATGCAAGGTTAGATAGTAAGGAAGGTGAGAGGGGTTTGTATCGGTTGGCAAGGCAGAGGGATAGAGATGGTAAGGATGTGCAGCAGGTTAGAGTGGTTAAAGATAGAGATGGAAATGTGTTGACAGGTGACAGGAGGGTGAGGGAAAGATGGAAGGAGTACTTTGAGGAACTGATGAATGAGGAAAATGACAGAGAGAGAAGAGTAGTAGAGGCAAATATTGTTGAGCAGGAAGTAGAAAGGATTAGCAAGGGTGAAGTTAGGAGAGCTTTGAAGAGGATGCAGAGAGGAAAGGCCTTTGGTCCTGATGACATACCAGTGGAGGTATGGAAGTGTCTAGGAGAGATGGCAGTAGAGTTTTTAACTAGGTTGTTCAACGAGGTCTTAGAGAGTGAGAGGATGCCTGGGGAATGGAGGAGAAGTGTTTTGGTGCCGATTTTTAAGAACATGGGAGTTGTGGAAACTACAGAGGTATTAAGCTGATGAGCCATACAATGAAGTTGTGGGAAAGAGTAGTGGAAGCAAGGCTAAGGGGAGAAGTGAGCATCTGTGAGCAGCAGTATGGTTTCATGCCAAGAAAGCGCACTACAGATGCAATATTTGCTTTGAGAATGTTGATGGAGAAGTACAGAGCGGGTCAGAAAGAGCTGCATTGTGTCTTTGTAGATTTAGAGAAAGCGTATGACAGGGTGCCAAGAGAGGAGCTGTGGTATTGTATGAGGAGGTCTGGAGTGGTAGAGAAGTATGTTAGAGTGGTGCAGGATATGTATGAGAGCAGTAGGACAGTGGTAAGGTGTGTGGTAGGTGTGACAGAGGAGTTCACGGTGAAGGTGGGACTGCATCAAGGATCGGCTCTGAGCCCCTTCTTGTTTGCGGTGGTGATGGACAGGCTGACAGATGAGGTCAGACAGGAATCTCCATGGACTATGATGTTTGCGGATGACGTTGTGATCTGTAGTGAGAGCAGGGAGCAGGTGGAGGAAACTCTAGAGAGGTGGAGGTTTGCTCTGGAGAGAAGAGGAATGAAGGTTAGTCGCAGCAAGACAGAATACATGTGTGTGAATGAGAGGGATCCAAGTGGAACAGTGAGGTTACAGGGAGAAGAGATAAAGAAGGTGCAGGATTTTAAGTACTTAGGGTCAACAGTCCAGAGCAACGGGGCGTGTGGAAAATAGGTGAAGAAGCGTGTGCAGGCAGGTTGGAATGGGTGGAGAAAAGTGTCAGGTCTGTTGTGTGATAAAAGAGTACCAGCAAGAATGAAAGGAAAGGTGTACAGGACAGTAATGAGACCAGCGATGTTGTATGGTTTGGAGACAGTTGCTCTGAGGAAAAGACAGGAGGAAGAGTTAGAGGTAGCAGAGCTGAAGATGTTGAGGTTCTCTTTGGGAGTGACGAGGATGGATAGGATCAGGAATGAGTACATCAGGGGGACAGCACATGTGAGATGTTTTGGAGACAAAGTTAGAGAGGCCAGGTTGAGATGGTTTGGACATCTTCAGAGGAGGGAGAGTGAATATATCAGTAAAAGGATGCTGAGGTTAGAGCTGCCAGGCAGGAGGCCGAGAGGAAGACCAAAGAGGAGGTTTACGGATGTAGTGAAGGAGGACATGAAGGTAGTCGGTCTGAGAGAAGAGGATGCAGGGGATAGGGCTAGATGGAGGCAGATAATTTGCTGTGGCGACCCCTGAAGGGAACAGCCGAAAGGAAAAGAAGAAAAAAGAAGAAAAAAAGTACATTTCCCATGCTCCTAATTCTACAAAATAATATTAAGAACCTTCACTTGCTTGAGTCTGTAAATACAAAAACAACATTTGACATAAACAATGAACAAAGAATGACTTTTTTATCCAGTATTACTCTCCTCACATTCAAGAACAAAGCCCAAGGCACATGACTATTTTACTCAATTTAACTTTCATCTAATCATGCCCAGATGTCAAATCTGCACCATGTAGTGTTAAACCTGATGGAGCATTTACTTTTGTTCTCATTTAATTCAGAACATGTGGTATGGGTAGGTTAGCATAATACATTACAGGCTGCTTATGTATATGCTTACGTCACCTCTTATCCAGCCCATATGCTCCAGTTTTCCAGTAGCAAACCAGCCACTTAAATGAAATACATTATCTAGCTGTCAAGCTTCATGAAGAGGAAACTCAGTGCATGCTGGAAGGGCTTTTTTTTTCTTCATTCTTGCTACACTGGATGGAATTCATTGTTTCCTTATCAGGATCATAGAACAGAATTATAGCCAGATCCAACACTAACTCATGTGGATTATAAAAGGATTCAACAAAAGCTTTGGAAGGACTAAAACTTAGTGAGCACTAATATATATTCACTCAAATTCTGCAAGGTATATGGAGTAAAAAGCCAACATCAAATTTTCCAATGCTGAATGGATTACATGCAAAGTTTAATGTTTCAGATTGAGCGATAACTCAACTCAAGTACGGCACAGACCATAAATTTGTAGTTAATGCAATCATTGTGTTTTTACTGTGGAAAGATTCTTACCTCCATTCTATGGGAAAATCACAGGATCCAGAAACCAGCATCAGGACGAACCCGAAGAAGAAAGAAAAAGTTAAGCAGTTTCTTGGCCATGACAAAGAGTAATGCAGCCACTCTGTAATGCACACCATGCTTGTGGTGTGCTTGGCCCACAAAATGTGTGTGAATGTGTGTGTGGCCTGGAGGAAAGAGCAGGTGTGAACTTTGACGATCTGGATGGGCTAATGGGGGTGTTGAAAGAAGAACATTCTGCATTTTATGCTATATCAGAAGGGCAGCATGGTCAACTCCAAAAAAGAGAGAGGGGAAAAAAAAGAAAATTGATTTTTCTTGCTTTTTCTGTTAAAGCAAAGCAATTCTGTTCACCTCACACACACAACATAATAAATCTCAGTAATCCCTGACAGTTTAACAGATTGCATTTCTTTTATACAATACTCTGTCTTCATTTCACAGCAAGTTAGCATCATGAATATATCTGGGGTGAGGGGTTCACCTCCTGGGATGTCAGAGTCTTCAAAGAACAGCTATGCTAACAAATAAGGCCTGACTGAAATAACACCCCTCAGTAAATAAAAACTCACACACTACCTCAGATACAGCTGATGATCTCCAAAAAAAATAAAAAGTTTAGCAAATCAGCTAACAAGCTAACAGCATAACAAGAAACCATCAATTCTTAATTACACAGCCTAATTGAAAATAAAGTAAATCAGGAATCATGAATATCAGGAAACCTAATGTGTCCGTGCTTCACTAGTATCTCAGAAGACCCAGACCACATGCCTATGCCTCAAAAAAATGAGCAAACTGAGATGAAAACGGCAAAAAGCACACTATTATGAACAGATTTGTTAAGACGAGAATGTCACTGCATGTCAGTGTTGATTAGAAATGAATAAACCCACCTGAGACAGTGATCTTGGCTGTAGCTTTTACAGTATTGGCTCCTCCGCTGTGTTGATTGGTGGCCTGGCATGTGTAAAGAGCCGGTTTATTTACCACCACACGCAGGACGGAGACAATCACCTCCCCAACCAGCGTCTCCTCTACCGCTGCCCCTGTGATCTACAGCAGAGAAGCAGACAGATAAATTAAATAACACCAACATTAACTTATTCATTAATAGTTATTCTATTCTACATTAATGACCATAACTTAAAATAAATTCATAGTCTTCACAATTTTACGTTGAGGAACATTATTGAAAATGTTTCACAAATTGTAGCTGCAGTTTTTCGCCGATTGGTGAACCTCTGCCCATCTTTACTTCTGAAAGACTCTGCCTCTCTAAGATACTCTTTTTATACCCAATCATGTAACTGACCTGTTGCCAACTAACCTCCAGCTGTTTCTTTTTAGTAACACTTACTTTTCCAGCCTTTTGTTGTCCCCGTCCCTACTTTTTTGAGATGTGTTGCTGCCATCAAATTCAAAATTACCTTATTTTTTCCGTAAAATGGTACATTTCCTCAGTTTAAACATTTGATATGTTTCCTATGTTCTACTGTGAATAACATATGGGTTTATGAGATTTGCAAATCATTGCATTCTGTTTTTATTTACATTTTACACAGCGTCCCAACTTTTTTGGAACTGGAGTTGTACTATATTGAGGTTATGACTTAAGTTTCTCAAGATCAATTTCCTGTCCACAAAATACATAAATTGTGGCAACTATTGCATTTCATAATGAGTTAGACCATTGTGGATACAGGATCCCAAGCATGGAGACGATTGATAATATCACACTTTATACTGGAGCCAATGTTGCTGCAACATGGATATGCCATTAGCCCGTGTCACCTTCAGTGAAATCTCAAAGCAAAAACGTTTTCCCTAGTTCCCACCAAATGACTCAAGGCCACGTATTAAGTATGACGTTCCACAACATATTATGTCATGGCTCACAATTCATGGCCATGACTTTCATATCTCATGGCCACAAAATACTAATAATAATTTATAAAATACTACTACTACTACTACTACTACTAATAATAATAATAATAATAATAATAATAATAATAATAATATTAATAATAATAATAATAATAATAATAATAATAATAATAAAGCACATATAGTATATTCACGTTCGCTAGAAAAAGTCCAATACATACTTGCATTATCACAGCTTAAATCGATTACTACACAGCCTCAGTCATTTGGCAAATTAAATCACCTGACCTTAGGAGATCATTGTGAGCTTGTGTGACAGTTTTGAGTTTTACTCATACTTCTATATTTGAAACTTGCTCATCACAGAGCTGCTTTTAGAAGCACTTTATCCAGCTATGGGAAATTAATGATTTGCCATTTCCACATGGGGTAATTTTAAACAGTCAACCTATAACACTGCATGCATTCTGTAGATATTTCAAAGGGCAAAGGACTCAGACAGTGCTACTGTGTGGTATAAGGTAGACAGTAATATGAATATTATTGTACTATTTCCAACATTTCTAATTATTTATTACTCTGATTATAGTATCTAAGTAAAAATCTTTATATTCTGAAACAGTAAAAAAAAAAAAGAGCACTGCATCCTTCATCAAACATTTCTAATTTTTTAACAATTACATTTGAATTATTTTCTAATTAGATATAATTATTAGTAATTATTATTCTATTTAATTACTTGGAAGGAACCATATACTACAGAATTATAAAATTTTAATTAGATGTAATTATTCATTAATCTTTTTAAGTACTAAGATAACATCATATACTACAAAATAATTGCATCTCTAAATTCCTAATCAAGAAAGACGAAAAAATGCATCCTTCGAGGGCCAGCTGAAAAAGCAAACCCAGCTAAAGCATTTGTTTCTGTAGTCCTAAAATCTACTAATTACAAACCCTTAAAAATACACAGTACAAGGCTCAGATTATATGCTTCGCTTTGATGAATGTATTCGTCAGTGGATTTGAAAATTGCTGTTCTATTTTACTGTGGGAAAGGAAGGCAGATAAAAATGATGAGAACTCCAGTCGTAAATAAAGGAAGGTCGAGGTCATGTTTGGTAACATAAAACTGCACAGGACAGCAGTGCCAAGAGAGCACACTGACATTAAACCTCCGACTATACCCCACATCTTTAAAAAAAAACCCATATGCACAGCTCCTTATCAAGAGCTAAAAAGTCATTTACAGCATAGCAGTTCGATAGGGTAATTGTAAATCATGTCAACACATTCTCAACTAACTTGATCTACAAGCAGCTCTTGATACAAGGAAAAATACTAACAACTTCAACAGAGGTCCTCACAGGTTCTCTCCAACACCAAGGTACACTTAATCTTAATTCCTTAGAGAATATCCTGCGGAACGTGAAATATAAATAGTCTAAGTCTGAATCAGGAATCCAGTGTACCAATGGGAATGTCAAAGGTATTAGCTCATATCCTGTGAACACTATTGGAGGTTGGGAACGATTCAGGACATGACTATTCATTTTTACTAGTTGAGCAGGATTTCAAAAAAAGTAGTTGACTAGTCATCTTTTCCAAAGTTAAACCAAAAACTGATTCAGAACATCCAGTATTTTATTAGAACAGGTAATTAGTTCAGATAAACTACAGCAAAGAACACACCAATCCTCACAAAAGCCATACTTTTATTACATTTCCAGTTCCAATGCTTTTCTGGTTAGTACATTTGCCTTGCACCTCCAGGGTTGGAGCTTCGAATCCTGCCTCCACTCTGTGTGCTCCGAGTTTGCATGTTCTCCCCATGCTTCGGGGGTTTCCTCCCCCAATCCAGTGACATGCGTCGTAGGCTAATTGGCATTTCCAGATTGTCTGTAGCGTGTGAATGTGTGTGCATTTGTGCCCTGTGATCCAGGGTGTCCCTGCCTTGTGCACCGAGTTCCCTGGGAGAGGCTCCAGGCTCCCCCATGACCCTGTGTAGGATAAGCGGTAGGGAAAATGGATGGATGGATAAATCTGTATATCATATTGTAGCGTCACTGTGCCTTTTCAAAGTGGATGCTCTTTTGCACACCCATGAGTCTCGACAGCTGCCTGTTATTTTCTTATTTAAGTCTTAAATCTAAGTGTGAAATTGTTAGATGTGGTGTTTATTGTTATTAAGAAATGTGTTGTCTGGTTGTCTCTGCCGGTAGATTTCATACCGACATGTTTTATGCTTGTGTTCACCTTCCAACACAACCCTGGTGGGTTTCTTCTTCCTCGCCAACACCACAGTATTACATTATTATTAAAACCATTAAACTTAAACATGGAAAACTTAACTAAAGATGTGCATCTAGGATCCTGCAAGACCCAACAAAAGAAAGTCGCAGGAGTAGGCAGGTTTACTCTCATGCAGGTGGGAATGTGTGGTCAGATATGAAGCTCATGGGACAAACAAAGGCCATGTTGATTGTAGTGTTTACCGCATCTGGTGTAAATTGGAATTCATTCATTCATTCATTCATTCATTCTTTAGTAACTGCTTTATCCTGATCAGTGTTGCTGTGGTTTAAATTACATAGTTGTGAATATTTTTGGACATATTGTAAGTATTATGGAAATATTGTGTGTGGGTAAAAACAAAAATAATCATGGAAGCGTGTGGAATTGGTCAGAATTCCTTTGGGAGTGGAAGGAACAGTTTTGTGTACACCTCTATACTTAACAATAAAAGTGATATGAAAGTGCTAGCTTGACGCTACAACTGGCTTCATCTAATTTGAAGTATTTCCAACTAACAAAGTACATTTAGCCTGCTTTTTCTAATCAGTCAACTATACCTATAATATGTAACCCAGACTGCCTACATTGTTGAGCAGTTACCTTCTCTATATTTGGAGACTTAGTCCAAATTATGCCCCACTGCCTTGCACATCTTTTCTTCTTCTGAGCTACTGTGCTTTTGTTCATCTTGTGCAATAGTTGTATGAGCTGATCTTAATACACCAAACACAAATTTCCCAAAAGCATCATCTGGTTCAAATCCAATTACGTTCCAGAAACTGTCTTCATTCCAAAAGTGATACCTGCTCTACCATCTTTTGGCACTAATGAGAAACCACACAGCCATGATTGTGATCATGGTCTGGTCTAATATACTTTATTCTCAAAGGTCTCCCTAATGATCTCTGTTTTTATCATGTTGTTTTTATCTGCCATTCTGTTTTTATCAGTGATCTCACAGTAGTGTCTTTAAGTCAGTAATATAGCTGGTATGGTGTTAATTCTCATATCAACTGGAGAATGCAAGACCCTCAAGGCCTCCTGTTGGCCTGAATGTGGACATTACAGTTGGGAAATAAAAGTCAGGCAGTCTGCTGTAGCTTGCTGTACTTTGTTCAAAGCCCTGGTCAAATGACTGCAATTAAACTGCAATTAGTGTGTTCTCTAGAGCTTGAACAAAGATGATGAAGCCAAATGGGCTCAGAACACAAAAAATAATAATAATATGAGGGAGGAAAGAGAAGCCTGTGGAAACATGAGTCTAGAAAAATAAGATACTGAGTGATATAATGGAAAGCAAGCTTACTGTATTCCCATTTTCCAGCCAAGTGATAGAAGGAACAGGGTTTCCAGTGGCGTTGCACTCCAAGGCCACTTCAGTTCCAATCTGCACTTTCTTCTCTTTGGGAACTTTAAGTATTTTAGCAGGAGCTGAGAAAATAAACAGACATCATTAAAAAGGATAGGGGGAGGGGGTAAAACATGTAAGCCTATACAGTATTACTGCTTAAATAATGGAGAATTAATGGATGCACAAATCCTTAGCAAATAATTAATAATACATTAACATACACAGTAACAGCCTCTGAGTGATATATGAATAGCCATTAATAATGATAATATTTAAGTTTTAACATCTTGTTAACTCTTTCTGTTAAATAATATTATGATTTGTAGGATTAAAGGAAAAATCCACTCTGAATGACTTGCGTGTCGATATTTATGATTAATCTGTGATCTTCGAGTATATTTTATGATTAAATTCTGAGTTGAATATTTGGTTTCAAATGTTGGTCTGTTTTCATTTTGGCTAAAGGGTTTCCTACATTACTCACAATGCTGTTCAACTATCTGGTGATGCTGGTGTAGGATTTAGAACTTGCTAAATTTTAACATGTATATTTCATTTGTATTTCTAAGTTATCCTGGGTTGTGGGTTAGTTTAGGATTAGGGGCGCTGGAAAACAAAAATGCAAAAGAATCTCAAATAACCTAAACTTTATACATTATAACCTATAAATTGGGTTAAATTACATTGTTTCCAAATTCTTCATAATCTATAAGACTGCATCATAAAATTAATTAACAGAATGTGTTAACAAGATGTTAATACTTAAATATTACCATTATTAATGGCTATTCATATAGTATTACTCAGAGGCTATTAAAGTATAAGTTTCATTATTTCCTCATCTGCTAAGGATTATAATACATTAGCATGTATTAATTCATCATTAGGAAAGCGTTAGGTATTTATTAATAAATGCTTATTTGAAGACCTTACAGTAAAGTGATACTGAACTAGTGTCCAAATAGACTCAAATATACAGTATTTCAAGTGATTTTAAATATTATTTTACCTTGTACTTCAATGGTGACTGGTTTTGAATAGGCAATCCCAAAACTGTTCCTAGCCACACATCGGTATTGTCCTGCGTCCTCTTTCCTGATATTGTGAATCTTTAAGGCACCGAATTCCAAAATTGATATTCGGCTATCAACCTGAAAGTCAAACCAAAGACAATTATCTGCCAAGAGGTAAAAAAGAGGTGGATCTTTTTCTTTAACATTATTATTATTATTATTATTATTATTATTATTATTATTATTATTATTATTATTATTATTATTATTATTATATTATTTATCACTGGACATACACAACACATATACTTACCTTTATCAAATCATCACCTTTAAGCCAGGAAATTTCTGGTTTGGGATATCCTAATGTTACACATGGCAACACTGCCTTGGACTCCAATAATAGCGTCACGTTTGTTGGATGTCTCTTAATCTGGGGCTCTGAAAATTAACAGTTTGTCATTTTGTTTTTATTGTATATGCAAGTTATTTCAATTGGGCAGTGACTGTTCACGGATAAAGGTTCCATGCTAGTAACAGGAAAGTTGTGAGCCCAGCTCTGTAGTAGGATTGTACTCTATCTCACTTGTAAGTGACTTAATAAAATTATTAAATGTGACATTGTTTAATAAATGCAAGTCTTAAAAGTGATATTAAACCTGGGACAATCATTTCAAAAATGGCAATTTGCAATATTGGCAAGCAGTGAAGCTGGCTAGTCTCTTCATGTCATGTTCATCTCTGTTTACATTTTAAGCTCAGAAAATAAGCTCACCAGAAATTAGTTGGGTGATTCCAAAGTTGCAATGCCATTTAGCCCTTGTAACCCTTGTAAAAAAGTTTAACTGTATGAAACATCTAATAAAACAAAACTGGGATTTAAAAACAGTCCCATACACATCTCTATTTGAGACCAGTGTTACGTTCCCACAGAAAGTAAGGTCTAGGGTGAGTGTAAGAACAATAACAATTAAGATTGCGGGTTGATTGGATTATGGTGATGGTGGATATGAGTAGGACAGGAGGGTAGAGGTAGGGTTATCACTTTTATTCATGACATATAACAGGACTGGCATTTACAGACAGGCACAGGACAACCACAAAACAAGGACAGAAGGGGAACTAGTCTCACCCAAGAGAGAGAACATGGACGGTGCCAAAGAAATGAACATAGTAAAAACACAACTACACTAGGCTGTATTTGAAGTAGCTAACCTGACTGCAAATAATATAACACAAAACTAACTAACTACACTAGGCTAAGCTAACAAGAAATACAAAGGTGGCACCTGCCCTCTAGCCTAGGGTGTCTAGACATTCAACACACCTGCGTGGTGGGATGTAGGTGCGCGCACAATCTTACCTGTTCTCAAATCAAGGGAGCTAGTATGAGGGTAGCAGGGAAACAAAGCGACAAACAAGCCAACAAACAACAGGCTAACAGGCTAACAGGCTCAAGTGATGTAGCTGAGGTTGAAGAACTGTCAGAGCCAGAATTCACACACCATGCTGACAGTGCTGATCACTTATTCCCCCTAAATAAGAGCCACTAAGCAAATAAATAGCCAAATAAAGGGATTCGAGACATGAGGTAAATACCAGCACTCTCCCCAGAAGGTCATGGCTTTATTTCAAGGTCATTATAGCAGGAGAGCATTAGGTTTCTGGTTATGTAAGAGACTGTAACTCATGTTTGGACGTTTCACATTTAGAATATTATTTATAATATAGAAAACATATAGAATAGAAAAGATACAATATAGACAACATACTCATCTTTAGCTGCAAAGCCCCACAGCTTTTTGCTGGTTCTCCGATCCCATTATCAGCGGTGCAACAATATTCTCCACTGTCTGTGTCCTTCACATTGGGAATGATCAACATTTGGCCATTTTCTCTAATAATGTATCGAGAGTCATAGTGCCTGTAATAAACACAAGATTTTACATGATGAAATCTTAGACGGGGTGTTATTTGATGGAAAATTTATGACATACTTACTAACCGTATAGGGTAATTATTACGCATCCATGTTATATCTGCTAGAGGGTGCGAGTCGACCTCACATATAAAAGTAGCATTATGATCCAGTAAGGCATCAACTGTCTCAAGTAAGGTTGTGATTTTCGGAGCTGAGAGAGAGACAGAAAAAGAGATGGATGGAGAAAGATTAATTAGCATCATAAACTGCAGAAATAGCATTCTCGATCTATTTAGCCTAACTAGACCTGGGCCATGAAAGGCAATAGATCTCAAATGAGTCACACACAGTGGCGAAACCTAAGCAGTCAGTGAATCAAAGCTAGCACAGTTCCTCATCAATCAAGCTATGAAGGGAGACATATGACCATAAATAGCTACAGCACTTATAGTCGCTGTTGTGAAATGAAACTTTCAAAACAACATAGTTGAAATTCTAATTGCTGATCTTTGCAACATTAAAGACTAATAACCTCAAAAGGGGGTCTCAAGGGGAAAAAAAGACATGTTGATAATTCCAATGACAAGGTGGATATATCACTGCTAGCATCACTTTGGCTTTATCTGTAAGCCTGCATAAATAACAGGAACCACACTGTTTTTTGGGAACAGGGAGTTTTATTGTCATGATTCATCTGTTGAGTCCTGTTTTTGATGGATTCTAGCTTCCTAAAATGGTTCTACTTTGGAAAGTTTGCTGATTTAGCAGTCTTAGTGCATGGATGTTAACTCTAACAAAAACATACTCCAACAAGAATCAATAAACCTCCACTAGAAAGCATCAGGAAAGGTTTCCTCAGAAGGACAAACCAAAGACCCCAATAGGATGCCACATGGTACCTTCTTTTGTGTGTATGCTTTTGAAAACTCTTTTAGCAGCCAGCCTATATACTAACTAACTAATAGTTTTGGTCTTGCCATAAATTCGGGTGAAATTTTACTCTGTCTTATCTTGGTCTCAGCCTTCAAAGACTGTTTTTACACCACTGGAGAATGGTGACTATGTTTCAAAATATTCATCCAGATGTTCAAAATAATATAGCACAAGTATTTGTAATTCACAGCTGTATTTGGTCTCAGAGAGATATAGGAGCCAAAACAAATTCTAGTTTTTATGCATGTTATTTACTTGCTGTGAGATCAGAGGAAATGTAATTTAATTTGCAAAACTACGGTATACTGCTTCTTGTTAAATTTCTTGAAAAAAAAAAGAACCTTTGTTTTACTAGCAAACTCATTTCATTTACCCTAACCCTAAACCTCACTCATACTCTCTGACCAAACACCCCTACCCTTCACCCATGTGTGCTTTATGTAGCAGTGATATCAAATGAGATTAAACTGCAACACTTGCTTGAAGAATGGGCTATGCTTAACATGTCTTAGGTGTGTCCTAGATACTATAGATACCACATTCAGCAAATTAACACATCTGAACATCTGGTCTCGGTCTTGACATGGACTCGGCCATGTGTGGTGTTGGTCACGTCTTGGTCTCGTCCCTCTGTCATACCCAGTCTTGACTTGGACTCCATTGGCTATGGTATTTGTCTTGACTCTGTCTCTACTAAGATGGTGTTGAAAACAACACTACTAAAAGTATCGCCAAAAATATGTGGACACCTGACCATCATACCTACATGTCCTTGTTGAACATCCGATTCCAAAGTTGGTTGCCCATTTGCTGCTATCTCCACTCTTCTGGGAAGGCTTTCCAGTAAATGTTGGAATGTGGCTGTGGGAATTTCTGCCCATTCTATAACAAGGGTATTAGTGAAGTCAGGTACTGGTGTCAGGGCGAGAAGGCCTGGCTTTCCAATGGCTTTTCATCCCAATGGTGTTCAGTGGGACTAAGGTTAGGGTTCTCTGCAGGCCATTCAAATTCTTCAACATAGGCAAGCCATGTCATTATGGAGCTTGCTTTGTTAACAGGGGGGCATTGTCATGGTTTGAGCACCTTAATTCCAGTAAATTGACATTTTAAAGCTACAGCATACAAAGTCATTCTATACAATTGCAATAGCACAAATACAGTGTGCTACCAACTTTGTGGCAACAGTTTGGGGAAGACCTTCATATGGGTGTGGTGGTCAGGTGTCCACAAACCTTTGGCCATATAGTGTATGACACTACATAATAAACACTTTTGTAGACCCACTTATAGATTCTCATTTTACATGCCCTTTCCAGTCACAATCAGGGATTAGGAATAAGCTAAAAGAGTATAATGAAATGAACGTGTGACACCGAGCATGTGATGTCCAAGCTATTTCCAGAGCCAGCCTATGTTTTTCTAGATTGAAAATAGAGACAACGGGAGGAGACTCATTAAGAAAGACAATGAAACAGCCCAGTTCGTTCCTGGTAGAACCTGTCGTGTCATATCCATGTCTGGTCAAGTTGACTCCAAATCAAATGTATTCAAAGACAATCAACAGGAATATAAAAAATGACCCATCAGGAATAAACATGACTCCTTCTGGAATAATCCAGGATCAATATAACTCCATGTGGAATCAACATGAGTCAATCAGGAATCAACAAGAATCAATGTGGCTCTACCAGGAATCAAAGGCAATCAATATGACTCCATAAGGAATCAGTAAGAATCAACAGGAATCAACACAACTCCATCAGGAATCAGCTGTAACCAATATGGCTCTAAAAGGAATAAATAACAATTATACTCTTTACTTTAAGCAAGTGGCCAATGCTTACATAATCCTACAAGCAAAATTGTGATGTAACAATACCCACCCTCCACTGTTGATTTGTTAGTTCAGTTTCCTTTTGGTCAATTTATTTCATCCAGTTCAAGTCCCTGCACAGCATGTAAGTCAATCCCCTAAAAAGTTCAGCCAGCGACTCAGTAATTTACACCATGACTCTGCAAACTTTGTTCATTCCCCACTCTCACGTGGAAATATTAGCACTGGCTGACTGCTCCGTCTCGATCCTCTGGAACGTAACCTGGCAGTGAGAATCAGCGGATATGTCACCTCTTCCTCACACTGTTCCTGACTTTAGAAGAACATCAGCCAAAGCTTAACTTCACACAGTCCTGTCCTGTCTATGTATAAACCAGATCTGAACAACTCTCGCAATTTTAAGCAATCTGTAACTTGTTTAGTACCGAACCAACTGGACTACAAACCAAAGTACACCCCAGAAACCAACATTGATCTCAGAGAACATTCACATCATCATTCCTGTTTTTCTCTGTAGTGCTCTGGTTGTTCTTTTACTGTGGCCAAGATAGATGTCCTTTGCTATAAAGGCGATGAGAGATCATTCATTTATTTATTTTCCACTGATGTGATGGTTTTACTGCAGGTATTTGGTTGTAATATATCAGTGTCAGCTTTATGGCTTGTCTATCTAAGCACCTTTCAGAGCAGTCTGTCAAATTCTAACAAATCTTTTGTTCAGTATTCATAAGATAATTTGTCGTACATCTAGAAACCAACTTTCCAATGACGATATGTAATACATAATAAGTTTGACCTTATCAGATGTTCATTAATAGCCTACTGAGTACACAATAGTCAAACATTTATAAGAGGTTCCTTAGAGCAAGGGTTCTCAAATGTTTTGCCTCTTTTAATTGTAAAACAAAACAAAACAAAAAAAACTCAGGGCTTATTTATTTAACAAAGTATTTAAAAATTATGCACATTATTTAAATGTGTACAAAAATATTGGTTATTTATTGTGATCAGAATGTTTTGGGTTTTTTTTTCCACCACTGTATCAAAATTTGAAAATCATGGACCCTCTGGCAATGCTTCATGAACCCCACCTTGAGAACCACAGCCTTAAATGTTATAAAATCCATATTCTTCATATTGTATAATCCTTCATTTTTGTAGGGACTCTTTAAAAACTCTTCCCAAGGTTCTTGTAAAACTTTTTTCTTTGGATGAAACCATGCATGATCCTGTCACATTTAAAGTCCTCATCTTGATTTCCTCATGAGGCATTTGCAAGTCCCAAAATGACCAAATATGTCTTCATCAGATACCATAAACAGAAATGTATGATTTCAGATTTCTCCAGCATCACACCACTAGGCAATACATTTCAGCCTAAGGAATATGACATATGAATTTCTGAAAATCAGAAACGAATGAATTTAAATCCTGTCATTACTCTGAGATATGCAGCCATTTTACGTAGCAATTTAAGAAGCCTTGTGATGAATATGTCAGTTATGTAAATACTTTACAGCAAACATGTAAAAAGGATCAAATATAAGCTCGCTAATTTTATAATTGCTTGTTGCTATTATGTTCCACTAGATGTTATTCATAGTCATGAAATTATTATGTCCACAGTAGCAGATTTATATTAAGGTGCAAATGCCGTGGCAGTGTCATAACTTCAACACCCGGTGCTGGTCCTTCTCATACTGCTCATGGGATTATCATGGTTCAGTTATAACAGCTTAAAAGTTGTATTGAACGAATTTTGACATATATTGCTATACAGAACAACAACTGTGAAAGTAATTTCAGCTGCAACACAAAGCATGTTGACTCACCTCTCTGTACGGCGCTGATCAGGCTGAGATGCAACAGCAGGAAGATCTGCAGCACTGGAATGTTTTCAAGAAGCTTCATATTTAAAGAAAGCTGCGTTTCAAACCTTCTTCAAAAACTCATCTGTCACCTTCATGTTAAAATCCCTGCAGTTTGTCTTTCACAGGACAGTTTTCCACACTGTTTGTGTGTATGTGTGTGTGTGTATGAGGCCCGGCCACACTGTCTGTCAGTGCTGTGCATGTATGGTTTACTGAAGCAGATGGACAGTAGCAGCTGCTTGATATCCATGCAGAGATATGAGCAGCTCAGAGCTCAGAGGAGCCTCACGGAGCCGGTGGAGACGTAGAAAGCTGCCCCAGGAATGGCCAGAAAACTATGCTCCTATGTTATCTAACACATATTGAACACCTTAAATACTGTCTGTGTGTTCTCTGTGGTGGCATTAAATCTTGTCAGCTTTATCGTACAATGTTAGTAGATAAGTAATGTTATGAGGAAAACAATCAGATAAATAAAATCATGGTTGGTTACAAAAGACTGTTCTACAATGAGGTCAACAATAAGTGTGTAAGTAGTACAATAATAATAATAATAATAATAATAATAATAATAATAATAATAATAATAATAATAATACATTCTGAAGGAACAATGGACAGCTATTTAAAGAGTTTCTGAAAGTGTATCCGAAAAAGAAACACTTTGTTATTGGGTTTCTACAGAGAACTGTTAAAGATTCCCAAAGAAGGACAAACTGGAAAACCCTCTAAGGACCCAGGCAGAGGGATTGATAGCCAGCTAAATAAAATAAAATAAAATTTGGGAATTTGCATGTTCTCCTTTCTTTTTCTCTGCCAGTCCAAAGACATGCGCAGTAGGCTGATTGGCATTTCCAAATTGTCTGTAGTATGTGCAGTTGCACCCTGTGATGGTTTGGCACCACGTCCAGGGTGCCCCCCACCTTGTGCCCCGAGTTCCCTGGGATAGGCTCCAGGCTCCCCCGTGACCCTGTGTAGGATAAGCGGTACAGAAAATACATGGATGGAAATTAAAATAGAATAGAATAATATAAATAAATAGAATTATATAACTATTGTCTTGGTTTGGTATAAAAACATACATTTTACAGTAAATAAGTGATAACATTAAAAGTACAAATATGAAAATGTTATACAGAAAGCATTCAGGATATGAGCCTGTATCTTGTGTAAGGAGTAAAACATACACTTGGGAGTGTGCTGTTATAGGAAAATAATCAACTATGGGGTAGAGTTATGTGGCATAATGGAAAACAAAGTGACTATTACCAACCCAGACTCACTTAAAAGCACATCCAAAACTGTATTTTATTCTTCTCATAACACAGAAATTGGCCAGTGATTACAATTACTTCATGCTGTTCATTTTTAGTTACTTTAATGGTGTAGATTGTTCACCAAACAACTGTAGATTGTTCGCCAAATAACGTTGCTGCCTCTCTTTTTTTCTCTTTCTTAAAGGTAATATGACAAGAAATGCAGCTTGTCATGTCACTGAGAAACTGCAAAGTGCAAAGCCTTCTGTAAAGTCTGAAGACTTTCCTATATCGGAAAACGTAACGCTACAGCTTTTACAAAGCATGGACACTACAGACTCCTTCCAAAATGTTGAATAAACTCTCCTCATAGAAAACATTTTTAAAAATCTGCCATACAAGCCCCTGTATAAGTTGCTGTAGAAATGACAGTGTATGATAATGAGAACATAATAATAAAAACGCTTGCAGCTGACCAATCAGAATTGGGAATTCACCAGAGATGTGGTATAAATTATAATGTGCAAAGTAATACTTTGTGACAGTTAAAGTAATGTAATTTTATAATATAATTTTAATATAATATAATATAATCTATAATTTTATTAATAATTTTATATAATTTTATAAGTAGTGTGTAAAATTGAGTAGGTAAGTATTCAGAAACATAATCTCTTTATTTCCCCAAGTATGTTACACATATGAGGAATTTGCCTTGGTGAGTACACACATGTTTAACGTGTAACATACTGAACAAACATGTGCTAACAAATATATATATATATATTTTTTAAATAGACATTTAACTAAGGGAAATCATCCGTCCACACACTACGGACAATTTGGAAATGTCAATCAGCATACAATGCATGTCTTTGGACTGGGGGAGGAAACCAGATTACACAGAGGAAACCCCAAGGGCATGGGCAGGGCGGAGGTGGTATTTGAGCCCTCAGCACTGGAGGTGTGAGGCAACGTGCTAACCACTAAGCCACCAAGCCCACCCTAACTAGGTCACCATAAGATGAAGATGTGAAAATAAATACATGTAGGATCTGAGGAAATAAAATAACTATTGTTTATAGTATGTTACAGAATGATATGAACATTGTACTGTTGTGCAGGGATGCATTGTTCTGAGAAGAGAAGTTAGAGCTACAGTAAGAGCCACGTGAGACGAAGAAAAAAAGGCAGTGAATAAAGCTTTTTGGTTAAATGTGATTATGGCAGGACATATGATCTTCTCTTCAGTGTGTGTACACAGAGCTGTAGTTTCCTTTGTGCTATGTGAACAGAGCGTCCAGCTCTCACTCACTCATAGCACTCATAGCAGCAGTGTGACTGGCACGGTGCCTGCATTCAGAAGGCTTTTGTGTGGTGGACCCACCTGTTGCCTGTTGGCCTGTGCACTCTGGTTTATTTTAAGCAAGGGAATGACATTTCCCAAACTATGTGTTTATGCTCGCATCTTCTTGGCTTCTGCCTTTTAGGGCTATAGTTGGGGAAAAGCATAAATAAGAGCTCAGGTTAGTCTAAGTGTCTCAGACGATGGAAGAGAGCCAAGGATTGTGCACGATTTTGTTTGCCATCTCTTTCAGTCAGGTTTTGAGAATGCTGCGTCTTCAAGGACATCATGCGTAAGTATGTGTGTGTCAGCAGACCGTGGGCTTGTAAATACATCAACTCTGAATTGCTGTTGTCACACGCAGCGTGATGATGGATCAACGAGGGCCAAAGATAAAAGCTTCCTCCCACACGCAGATGTGAAAATGAAAACAAACGTAGCTTCACCGGGGATATGCTGTTTTCAAGAAGCCATAACAAAGACAAAGACTTGTAGCCAAAATGACTTTATGGTTGAAGATAATCATGAGGGAGGATGGGGGGCTGGGAGGATGGACTAAAAGTAAATGTAAATGAGCATGAAAAGGACACACGAAAAAACCTTCAGCCTCTTAGTCTAATTCAGTCATAAATGCTGTAAAGCTTGATGACTGAGCTATTAACACCAGGGGTGGACTGGCAACAAAAAGCAGCCCGGAAATTTGCTGTCAAGCGGCCCGTATTTGATACACCAAATTCGGACTGACACAACATGTTTCTCGATCAACGAATCATTAATTTTAAAAAAACACAGTCTGTTCATTTGTATTGTTTGTGTTAAGCTAATATGTAATACGATTAAACCGTGTCGCTGCAGCTAAGATGACCTATTGAATACCTGTATATAGGCTATACAATGCCGGGGTTAGGAAAAAAAGACCGGCCCTCACAAGACCGGCCCACCGGGAAAATTCACGAACTTCCCAATGGCCAGTCCGCGCCTGATTAACACATTGTACTTGTATAGTTCTGTGAGCTGTTTAAATCTGCCAGTGTACATGCCAGGTACCAATTAGCTTAGCACAGCAGTCAAGGTTGCACGTGGCTTTACATTGACTATCTGCTTGCCAAGTTGATTTTAGATACAAACTGATGTCAGTGTTTGCTGAATGCTTAGCATGGGAAATATCTGACATAGTTCCACTAGTATGCCATTTAGAATCAATTGCCTAGAAATACTCCAAAGTCAAAAGGATAGAAAATAATGAATAAGATAAACAAAATAGCTTGATTAGTCTTAGGGAACTCTAATCCAATAATGGTGAACATGGTTGCACGTGATCGTCAGTATATGCCAATAAACACATAATAAAAAGCTTAATGTTACAAATGCTCCAAACAGCTGAGGCCTCTCACATGTGCTGTTTCCATCACAAACAGACACATTGACAATGTGTGATTAATACAGGGCTGTTGTTCAGAGCAATGTCACTCTGTGATTTGGCAAGCTCTCGTCACATACAGCAACACAAGATGAGCGATGGACACAATACAAGATTCCATAGCAGATTGAAATGGTAGCTGCTGTAGGATACGCTGGCTTTACGCAAGATACACGGGGACGGGGTAAGAATCGGTCTTTATTCGATCAAAGTTGCTTTATATTACCTGTATAAAGCAACTTGTGTGTGGGGTAATATGAATGCACTGAAAGTAATTCACTGATCCTAGTAACAGCCATGTCTCGAGGTCTTGAGATCTCATGAGCTATGATTGGATATTGTTCCCGTGTTATAAAAAAAATTAAAGCAAACTCCTCTATCTTCCTATTCCATCTTCTTTGGATTAATGCATTTATATGATATTGGTTAAAATCCCTGCTGGAAAAAACAAACAAAAAAAAAAAAACAATAGAAACCCTCATCGAATTTGTAATGGTTTTAATGGTTATAATGGGAATTGTATTGGTTTTAATGGAAACGGTAATGGTCCCTGTGGGTCTCTACTGGTAATTTGTTGCCTTCTATTGGTGGAATGTTATGTCTAGTGAATACCATTAAGGTCCAATAATGGTAATGGTTTTAATGGTTAGCTGGTTGTTTGTAATTTGTAGGTATTTGTAGTGGAAACCATTAGAATTTCTTTGAAGGTTTCTATTGTTTTTTTCCAGCAGGGATGTCTGCTCTGAATAGCCATCAACAACCAAATACTTAGAAATACTCTTAGAAAAAAAATGTGATTAATCTTTTTTTTTTTTTTTTTTTTTTTTTTTTTAATGATTCTAGCTTTCTAAAACAGGTTCTAGTTACAAAATCTTTTAAACGGGAAACCCTCTGTTCACCACAGAAAGAGAATTCTAAGAATCCTTTAGGAGGCTAGATGGAGCCATTTCTTCAGATCACATTGGCAGGTTGGCTAGTCAGCTAGCTAGCTAACATATTCGTGTGGGTTTTTTTTTTCCTTCATTGTAAGATTTTTGATGCCTGCCCAACTAATATTAACTTTAGCAGAACATTTGGTGAAACTGGTTTTATTATACTTCCAGAGCAATTTGATGACATTATTGATGGCATTTGGTGGGAAAACCATGCTAGCCAAGCTAGATAACCATTTCATGAGGTTTGTTTCTATCCTAAATGTCTCCAGAAGGGATTTATTTTAATAAATAAAATGGGTTTTAGAGCAATTCCGGAGCAATTTTTGATCCATATGACATTTGGCAGGGAAATACAAAATAAAAATAAAAAAATAGGCTAGGCTAGGCTTTATTATTCAGCTAAAATGTATTAAAGTCGCTATTCTCTAAAACCATTTGTTATATTTGTTATTTGAACCAAGTGACAATATTTTGACCACTGACTAGACCCTGTCTTTATCTTCATTATTGTTAAAAAAAAAAAAAAAAAAAAAAAAAGATCTGTAACACTTTATGCAGGACTCTTTCATGACATGCTCACAGTTAGCTCAGTTGCACAGGAAAGGGGAATTTGTTAATGAGGTGATTGTGCTTTCCATAAGTCGGAATTTTTATAATGTCACATGGCATGATGGGTTTGAGCAGGAATATTATTTAGGGATATTACGTTGACAACATAGTGATATAAAAAGGTTATATAATGGGTAATGTGTGTCGTTTCCTTTAAACAACTTTCAAGCTGACTAATGTAACACTCTACCGCCATCTGGTGTGTAGTCTGAGAACTACATGTCCAACTGTCCACATTCCTAACAGGAGAATCACAGCATGCATGTAGATTAATCACAAATGTCAACAGAGACACATATGAGTCATGGTGAATAGTTAGAATACAGCCAGTTCAGAACAAATGAGTTATAATTTGATGAAACAATGGTGCACTAGCAACTATAATGCCAGCTCTGGAACACAGGGATTAATTTTTAGAAGTATGTAAATTTTGTATGCAAAATTGTTCCAGGACCTGAAGTGACCTGTTGAGTAATGGGAATTGGAAAGTACTGATGTCATGTGGTTGGTTTGGGTGATTTTTCAGAAAAAGGACTTAAAGGTGCAGTCAGCCATTTTAAGTCAGGGCACCTTTCGCAATATTTCATGTTGTTGTTGTTGTCATTTGACATTCCAGCAGAAGTAAAAGTTTCTCTGAAGAAAAATCTCTTTTTGTACTTTTAACAGGTAGAAAAAACAACAACAACAACGAATGATTGTATGGTTAACATACAACCAACCAGAACACCTGTCAATCATGTTTACTCTCAGTTCATAGTCTTGACTGTTTGGGGGCTTGGCTTTGGAAAGAACACTGAAAAGACAGATTGTGTTTCTTTTGGGTTTTGTCAAAATATCTGACTACACCTTTAACTCGCAAACCTTAAACATTTTCCAGAAAAAGTCTTTAAATTTAGGTGTGAGGGTTAGTAAATTATATAAACAATTCTCTGTTCTGAATAGCTGTATATCTGTCACCATTTGTGTATCTGCATATTGAGAAAGCAGGAAAGCAAGACATAACTAAGAAACATGACAAAGGTTAGAAATCAAAGTTCATGTTTGTTTTGTATTCAGGGAGTGTATTCTGTCCAGTGCACATCACTTTAAGATTTAAGACAGATGGCTGCTCTGTATACAGGCCAACATAACAAAAATACTGTGGCAGATAGCAAATAGTTCACTTAAAGGGCAACAGCACAATAAAAATGATGTATGCGGAAGTTCCTGAGCTGATATCATGATGTTATTGTGTGAATATGAATGACAGGTGTGGGGGAAATCCAGCATTTAGCCTTAGCAGACCTTAATCAAAAGCAAATGCGAAAAGAAAGAATCATGAGTTTGTTCTTCCACTGAATGATTTCTACACATACAATAATTTGATGGCAAAATATATGTAATATTAAATAATGCAAGTGTTATGCAAAATGTGTTATGTCTCCATGGTGTCTGCTTGTCAGTGCAGAAAGGGTTAATCATACTATTGTAATGTGAGGTGAGAGGCACGTACCTATGGGTGTGTCCATAAATATGCAACTTTCCAAGCTCTCCCAGAATGCTCAGAGGAGAGGTGAGTCGGATCGAGTTACAGCACAACGCAATATGAATGCGCCAGTCATTAACACCTGACTGGCATGCAGGTCCTCCCTCCTATCCACCTATCCCACACCGTCTTTAATATACAGCCTCTGCTCTTACAGGCTGGAACTAGACATCGTAGAGATATGGCACCCATTCCAGCGTGAGTCTGCTGACACTGGATCGGAGCTGGCGACAGGTGAGAGTGGCGCTGGGGTCGTGTGTTTATGTGCGTCTGGAGCAGCCGTGAGTCAGGTTTTAGTGGTGTAGTGTTCAAAGAGTGAATGTGGAATCTGACAGGGGTTAGTGCTTAACTCTAGAATCTGATGAAGCTGTAGACTGCAATGGTTTAGCATTCTGGGGGCCGGAGAAGAGATTTTCCTGCTGAGATCAGTCTGTGAAATACAAGTTGAGAAGAATAAGTTATACAACTACACAGTATATCCACATGGACTCTTTCATTTGTTATTTGTCAAAGTAAACAACAGAAATCACAGTATTATAGGCATGTATCTGTTCCTTTGCTCCTGGAACTATTTTGAATGGATTGAAAACTTTCTTTGATTGGACCTATCCTTCAATCACAGTGCATATTGGCGCAAGCACTCACAAAAGCACAAATTCTCACTATGAGCAGCTCATATAACCAACAAACTGAAAGTACAACCAGTAAACCACTACACACGCAGACTGTTTCCAAAACGCACAGCTTATTCCAGACCAAAACAGTGAAAACCTGTCAATCAGAGTCTACAACAATTTATTGGTTCCTCACATATTAGCATTTAACTAGCCATAAGTCAAATAGCAAAGATTCCAATCCTGACAGAACAAGTTTGGACACAGTGATTAAGGAAATCAATGGACTGTGCCAGCAACAACTGTTGAAATGTATCAACAGTAGAGTGATTGACTTTATGAATAGCAGACTCTGCAGTATGTCAGGACTTAAAAAACAACAACTTGTGTGTGTGTGTGTGTGTGTGTGTGTATATATATATATATATATATATATATATATATATATATATATATATATATATATATATATATATATATATATATATATATATATATATATATATATAAAACAAATGAGTGGTTTGGATTTTTTTTAAAGAAAAAAATTTTTTTTTTGGCAGAACCGTCTGGTTTCAGAAATGTCTACGGCTAAGCCACGCATGCTCGTCCACACCGGGGATGGAAGAACTTTTTCTAGGTTAGTGACTAAACAGTTGAATTATTTACTTATTTATTTTCTTATACCAGTTAAATAATGATGTAACTGCTCCCTTACACACACAGGACAAGATTTCTGTCTTTACTAAACACCTACAACTGCTTTCTGAAGGACAAGACTCATCTGCAGCTCACTGTCAATGAGGTAACTGTTACAAATAAGGGTAACACTACAGTATCAGTACATGAATAATCATATACTAATACCTGAATTAATACTTACTTAAATATGAACTAATGATGAGTTAAAGCATGTACTATGTACTAATCACGATGAATCGCTAATGAATCGCTAACCTTAACTACGATGTGAGTCTTATAAAATCATGCATGAATAATGACCAGCTTAAGTTAGTTTTGTTAGTTAAGGTATTAATTAACACGTAGGGATAAACTAAATCAAACATGCTCTATAAGAAAGAATATGAATTAAACGTGCATAATTTCAAATTGTTTATATCATTTGCCGTATGCAGCTGTGTACACAAACATCACTGGATGGCGTTGAGATTAAATTATTGGTATTTAGTATTAGTGTGTCTTTTTACATTCCATAAGGAGGATTAATGTAAATTATGAAAGTAATCCAGCACCATACAATGATATTTGTGTGCACAGCTACATATGGCAAATTATATAAACAATTTGAAATTATGCATGTTTTATTCATATTCTTTCTTATAGAGCATGTTATCCCTATGTGTTAATAAATACATTAACTAACAAACATGTACTAACGTACTTAAGCTGGTCATTATTCAGGCATAAGACTCATGTCGTAGTTAAGGTTAGCTCTTCATTGGTTCGTGATTAGTAAATGCCTTAACTCATCATTAATTCATATTTAAGTAAGTATTAATTCAGGTATTAGTGAATGATTATTCATGTACTGTTACTGTAAAGTGTTACCCAAATATGGTTTGTTTCATTAAGACACTGATTTTATACCAGAGAAAGGTTATATTGTTTTACACCACAGCACTGTTTAATTCTCAATACTGATTGGTCAGAAGGTGTTGATTTAATATCCTGTAACAACAGCTCGGACAGGAGTTCTGCTTCAAGGCAACTCGAAGGTTATATATGAATGTGCTCATTATAATATCTTATCCTTTCTGCAGTAACAACTTGCACACTTGTATTGCAGACACTCGACAAACTTGTCAGTATACTTGTCAATACAGTGACGTTTTCTGCGAGGGCATGCTTATTTAGCATTTTTGGAAGGAGGCCCCAATGTCAGCACTTTGTAACAGAGAGAGTTTAAGTCTCTGTAACATGACAAATGGCATTTCTTTTGTCTTAGTAACTTCAAGAGAGAGAAAAAAAGAGGGGGGGGGGACTGTTTATAGTTGTTGTAACATAAGTGATATCAGGATAATAATCAGTTTCATTAAACGTAACTACAAACAGATATAAAAATATGATGTGATGTTACTTTTCAATATTAAATATTGTGAATATTCTCAAAACCTGTTCCCTTTATGTATCTCAAAAGCACTGAGCATTTATTCAAGGCAATTTCTGATCATATGACTATAAAATAATTTTTTTTATTTCTATGAGGTTTTTATTTTTTTATCTTCGATAATTAAGCAATATCACATGAGCAAGAGTGTGGTTATACCGAATATTGGCCCGGCTTTGATTTGGCTGTAGGGAATCCCAGCATTGACGATATTCAGTAAAACCACATGATTGCGAGTGCGATATTGCTTTTATACAACAAGAAATCAATATTGTGTAAGTGGCATCTCAGACACAATATGGACAAATGTTTTGTTTATTTTTGCGCCACTAGCCAAAATAGATCCCAAAGAAGCCACACTCACTTTATACATTAGCGCGTCAAATAACCAGCTAGCTAGCTGACATTGATTTGCACATTCTTGTTAAAGGTACTTCCAGTAAAATTCATGTCCCTTCTTTCCTTTCATCTTCTTCTGATGAGCTTTTATATTTTAAGTGAAAGGTTGTATTCCTGAAAAGTATCATTCGCCATGCCGGCTGATGTCGCTAACACTACTATAGTAACGGTTTTGAATTACCAAGTGGAATTTTTATGTGGCAAGCACAGACGAGAGGCGTGATACACACAGTGAAACGTCCCAGTGTGGTTATAGTAAATATAGGCAGTCTCGGAACGCTGCTCAACTGGGACTAAATGTTGTGTAACATCAAACAATATAAGTTTTTTCAAGAATAGTGCTTCCAAGAATAAAAATAAACTTTAATAAGCAGTGTTCACTATCGTCCTTGTGCCTGGTACTTAATAAACGTATTATATATGTCCTTACAGAGTAACTGACTTATTTATCTTATTTTGAATTATCACTGCAGGAATTATAGTTTCTGCTCGATGCTAAACTTAGTGTTCTATTTTATGCTGTATTGTATGTTCCTTGCTGCTAAGTAACCACATGTTTACTGATGTGTAGGTGCTAACCCTTTGCATTTTGTGTTGCATGACAGTGTTTTTTTTCTTTCTCTTACATCTTACAAAATTTCTGTCTGCTTCCATTCATGTTTACATTGTGGAAATATTGATCCTGGCTAAATGTCAGTGAATTTGTATGAAGCAATATAGCTCTAAAGCTTTTGAAAGGAAATAACCTGCCGTTTTTGAGTGACTGCATTGTATATTGTTAAACTGATTTGCTATGCACAGAATGTTGCAGAACAAGTGATATTTATCTACACATCATTTGTCTAATACATTTTCATTTTACATTCCAGCAGCTTGCCATTTCTTCAACTGTTTATCTGATTTGCAAGGCATGAATACCTGGATGAAACTACTGTCACCTACAGAGCTTACAGCATTTTACATCCCATTATCTGACCATTAAGCTAAAATGGCTAAAGGGGGGAAGGGGAGATTACCAGACTTCTTGGAAAGCCTGGAAAAATATGAACAATTTCCCAGTCATAGAGATCACCTTAAAGAGAAAATGAACCATTTGTCTTGAAAATATTCCTGAGGTCCTGCAAACTGTTGAGATATTAAGTGACTGAGATTGTCTATTTAACTTGTTTTCTCCTCAACTGATGTCTGTATGTTAAAATAGGGAAGCATATGCTGAAATATCCAGTTATTAACCAAACTTTTTGCTCATCACAACGTGGCACTGGTTGCTTAACGCAGAATGGAATGTTGTGATAGCTAGCTTCTAAGCTTAGCTGATATTTTAGAAGTGAAAAAGCCATAGAGCGATATACTATATGTATAGCTATGAATTATACCAGAATCCTTTCAGCTGGATCTACTGACACCAGAAATGTCTTCTTTACAGGACAATACAAGCAGGCACAGAATCACTGCAACTCACAAGCTAACATAAGAATGTAGCATTGTTTTTTTGTTGTTGTTGTTTGTCTGTTTTTTATAACATGGTTTAGATTACAAAAGTGTACTATTGTTCACTAGCTAGTTATCTAGCAACTCAACCTAACACCACTGTCTTATCCTAGAGATTACCCTGCTGAAAAGTTCAATAGAAACCATTACAGAAATTCTAATGGTTTTAATGGATATAATGGGAATTGTATTGGTTTTAATGGAAACTATAATGGTCCTTGTGGGTAATGTGTTGGGTTCTATTGGTGGCATGTTTATTTCTAGTGGAAACCAATAAAAAACATGAAATCCTTATAGAATATGGCCCAAAACACACTACATTTGTTAATGGGTTTAATGGTACAGTATTTGTAGTGGAAACCATTAGAATTTCTGTATTTTTTTTTTTTTTTTTTTTCAAGCAGGGTAGGTTGTTAGCCATAAAACAAGTCTAATAGTGGGACTAAATAAATAGACAAAGCGCTATATTAGCATTTTTTCTGATCAGTGTTTGTGCTCATTTCTACTCTTCTCTCTTTTTCTTCTCTCATTTGTCAGTTTATTTTTGTCATGTGCACTTCATAATAATCATCCTATGCCACATCTCTAACTTGGGAACATTTCATGTTGAAGTCCTCGTTTCTTTCAAACCACAAGGGGGCTTCCAAAACCACAGACTCACTGCACTCTTTCAAAGAGAGAGAGAAAAAATAAGCAGAATGTGTTCCGTAAGATGTGGGAAATGTCCTGGGAAAGCCCTGGAATCTTCCTATAAAGAAAGACACTAAAAAGACAAGGAATAACCCTAGCGCTATAGACTGTGCCACTCCATCTCCTAACCTTAGCAGTCTGTTAATGTGACACGTTATGTTCCTGCAGAACCCTGCTGGTCAGGTGACACTCGAGGGATTCCTGGTTGTCTCTTGGGGAATGAAAAGACCAATCCGCCTCAAAATCCAAGATGAGAAACAGATGGTGACGTGGAACCGCTCCAAGTCTCAGGAATATTCTCCAGACCCCATCAGCCCACTTGGAAATAAGAGGTTACTGGAATATACTAGAATTTATTTAAATTCAGACAACTGTCTTGACTTATCTTTGATAAATAATATGAAAGCTTTTGTATGTTTGTGTGCTTTTTTAGGGGTATGACCAGATGGGGAGAATTTGACAATCTCAATCACATTGATGAACTAGAAGAAACCATCCAAGAAGGTTCAGAGACTCTCGACAGTTGTGCTTCAGGTTCAATCCTATTTTCATTTAAAATATTATCATATTTATGCACATACATTTATGCCAGACACATTATGTTGCCATGCTATCCTCTTAGTTTTTAATGTTTAAAAGTATTTTAGATCTATAATAAAATAATATAGGCTGTAGGCTGATTGGCGCTTCCAAATTGTCCGTAGTGTGTGAATGGGTGTGTGACTGTGTGTGAGATTGTGCCCTGCGATGGGTTGGTACCCCATCAAGGGTGTCCCCCGCCTCGTGCCCGGAGTCCCCTGGGATAGGCTCCAGGCTCCCCGCGACCCTGTGTATGATAAGTGGTACAGAAAATGGATGGATGGATGGATAATGAAGAACATTTTGTCATGTAGTGGACCTGACTAGTGTCTTTATTTCAGACTTCTGTTAGATTTTTTGAGTTTTTGAAAACTGCACCTCCAGTCTAAACAATGCTGCTTACCCATGTCATCTAACTCACAATCGGGGTGCCAAGGACATGGTTTATATGCCAAATTGGGTTAGTTTTGGTATAAGGTTGTGTGGGGAATAGAAGTCTGTGGGTAGTGGGGTTATTTTTTTGTATTTTTTTTGGATGCAGAAGTAAAAAGTAAAAAAGTAAAAGTCTTATTTTAGGCACTAAATATATATTTATTAAGTGAATATGTTGAGGAAATATATTGGCCAATCAAGGATGCTTGCACTAAATGTTCTAAAGCAGAAAGACCGCTCGCACGTTTGTCAAGGAAAAATGGCAAACAACAGGTAGGATAGAATATCCTTTTTTCCCCAAGTAAGATTAAATCTTAAAAAAGTAGTTTTTTTCATGATTATTAAGGACAAGCTGTAAAACGACGGCAATGCTCAAATAGTGAATAGGCCTATGTGGTTCTGTTAGCATATACAATAGAAGTACGTCATTAAAATAAAATGAAAAAGTGTTTAACTTGGCTGCACGGTGTTGCTTTGACGCAATTGTGATATGACTGATAGGTTACAGGCACAAGCCATAGAGCCCCTATGCTAACTATTTAAACATCTCCCCATGACCTGGAGTGTGGGGCATATCAATGTTTTTATGCAGTTGCTATTAGCCTTGCAGGCAGCAGATGACTCTAAAATTACAAACTGTTCCTTTGAAATAATGTTGCAGCCTATCAACCATAACCAGCTAGATAGGATTGAGTGAAATGGTCTGTAAATACAAAGCATTGAATGGTAAATTCTTTTATTTTCTGCATTTGCAGAAAAAATGCCTTTTATAAAATTCAGGTGAAATGCTGTGTGTATGATTGACACATTCAATTTTCATCTTCAAATCTAGACTACAGGCAGTATGAGAGCCAGACGCTGAGGGTGGCCCGAAACGAACCCATCACAGAGAGCTCCATCCTGTTCCGCTCCATGAGTGATGCCGCTCTGGTGAAGAAGAGAGTGAAGACCAAGGGGGCAGAGGAGAGACAGAGTAACAGACAGCATCGCTTCTCCATTAACGGCCATTTTTATAACTATAAGGTCAGAGAATAATGCTGGAATGGTTGGTGTTTGGCCCCCTGGTGGCATGTAATGTAAAATCTGAAAAATCTGCCAGCAGCATATTGGTAAAGAGTGTTTTCTCCATTATTGATCACTCTCCAGTGCTCATTTTAGCATTTCTCCAATCTAATACATCAGAACATAGACAAATTTACATCCATAAAATGCAGATTAATTAATTTATTCTGGAAAAATACTCAATGAAATAAAAAGCCCAAAGCATTCAATGATGCACTAATTCTAGAGCCAGAAAGGGGGATTAAACCTCTAAAGTTAAACTTTAAATATCTTTTCAGACATCGATATTTACGCCATCCTATGGGACAGCCACAAACGTCCGCCTAAACAGCACAATGAGGACACAAGAGGTCATCTGGCAGCTCCTAAATAAATTTAAGGTATGCCTTTAATAACTTGCAGTATACTTTCCGGTAGAGTATACCTTACGAAAGATGCATTTAGGAATGTGTACATCCTATTTTATGAATTCTCTCATTCCTAATTTAATGTAGTTAATGAGAATTCAATTACAAGATGAAATAACACATGTTTTTTTTTTGTTGTTGTTGTTGTTGTTGTTGTTTTGTTTTGTTTTTTCAGATAGAAAATGATCCCAGTGAATTTGCCTTGTATTGCATTCATCAGAGTGGAGGTATGTGTGCTTTAAAGTGTCTTTTTAGTGGTTTCTAAAGCTCTTTCTGATCCATTATGCACTTGTTTGCCTAAGACACATGTTCCAGTTTCTAAATCTAGAATAAAACAGATTTAGAACAGTGAACAGAGAACAGCAAATGCCTGAAATGCCTTCATTGAAAACTCACATTATTTATTTTGTAGATGCTTTTATTCTAAGAAATTAGTGTAGCATAATACAAGCAGTTGAGGATTATGGGTCTTGCCCCTATGTAGTCATGGGATTCAAATCATCGGCCTCTGTTTTATGAATTCAGTATATTTTTGGGCACCTTCATTTGTAGTAGTTCGACAGACAGGCAGTTCATATTCTGTGCACTTTCTCATGGGCAGAACTGAGGTTTAGTGGTAAAGGGAGCATGTTTTGTTTGTTTATTCAGACAAGCTCAAGGCTTGGATTATCAGCGATGTTCAGTTGCTTTTTAGTGTCTTTATATTTCCCTTTGTAAATAGCTAATGTTTGCTGAACTAACCTTGAGGTGACATGGTGGTTATTTTTTAACAAGGTGTGGGCATGAATTAATATACTGAGGCCATGAATTATGCTACTTGTGGCCACGAGTTAAGTTTCTGATGGCCACAAATTAATATATTAAGGTCATGGGTTAAGTTTCTTATGATCTATTTCATGGCCAAAAAATATTTTGCTTGTGGGAACTATTGTATTTTCAAAGGTAAAAGATCAATGGAATTAAACCATTGTGGCCACAGGAACTTAAGCATGATGATCATTCACACACTCACTTTCAGTAATTGCTTTATCCTGGTCAAGGTCATGCTGGATCCCAAGCCTATTCCGGGCATGAGACGGAAATATACCCTGGATGGGACGCCAGTCCATTGCAGGGCATAAGCTTGGAAATGATTAAAATGAATCTTTCATTCTTGTAAGATTGGTAACAAATGGCTACAACATAGTAATTCTAGTCCATGTGATTTAGTATTAACTTGTGGCCTCAATATATTAATTTGTAGCCACGCCTTTACTAAAAAATAACCACCATGTTACCTCCGGATGCCTGAATGTCATTGATTCTTCTTTATCATGCAAACCAATTTTTATCAGTAACCAGAGTTTCCTCACAGTTGTGCTCATATTGGTTTGGAGGAACTTAGTAATGGTTAGCTGATGTATAAAGCTCTTATCTTACAACCACATACTTCCTGAGTTGTTCTTGAATATGTAACTGATAAGAAGAACAGTTTTGTATTACATAGTTTTCTGATGAATTAAGGGAAAGTCAAGTGAGCCTCACATTAACTTTTGTGTGGTTCTTTCCTAAATAAATAATTGTCTTGGCAAGTTCATCTTTTGATCTCAAACCCAAATGTCTTCAGTCTACAGCAAAAAAAACAAAAACAAATCAATTGGCCTTGCCGTACCAATAGTTTTGGAGGGCACTGTATACCTTATGAAAGATGCATCTAGGAACATGAACGTCCTATTTTCACACGAACCTTTGTGTGGTTCTTTCATAAATAAAAAATTTTCTTGGCAAGTTAATGATGTGCCATGACTTATGTTGATGGATATTTATTATTGGATCAGTATTGACCCAGTATCTGGGATAAGTGGGCTAAACAGAAACACACCAGAATCAACACTGCACTCCTGGGAATAAAAAAAAAAAAAAAACAGGCCAACATTTTTTTTTGGATCAGTCAGTTAGGATCAACTTAGGTCATATACCAATCTGACACAGCTTCTTGACAGCCTGTATATCACCTGTATGAGGACATTATATCTGTATGGAACATTAACACAACTGTATGAAGGATTGCTTACAAATTTTCCCCCCAAAAAGTTCATTATTTGAAAAGAAATAATGGAAAATCTATTCAGTGTTACCTTATGTTACCTATGTTTGTTTGTTAGTTAACATTTTATTCATTGCTAAATTGAAAACCACTAAATTAGCTTGACCTACTCTGGAGCATAAATGAGGCGAGCGTACAAAACTTAACAAACTGAATGCAAATGTCTCAATTTCAAAGAAAGGAAAAAGCTGGGCAGTTCAGACCTTCCACTTTGGGAGCGTTTTCTTCAAGGGCCATCCGAGGACATCATGAGAATCTTCCTCATAGACACTGATGAACAGGAAGTTAGCATGGACGTAAGTGGACTCCACCTGTGTCCACTATTGTAAGCCATGCACCCAACTATTAAACTCAAACTAACCCTTATCACTGCTTTTTTTTTTAGGTAGCACAGTATGTGAATATAGAGCTGCCCATTCTCCAACGAGTTCTGCGGAAGCTACACGAGGAGGAGAGCAAAGAGATACAGCGTGTTGTCAACAAGTAAGTCACACTGGAATAGATGTTTTGAACGTTTGAGGTTATGCATGAAATTTATACAGCTCAAAAATGGTTAAGGGTAGAATTAAAAATGCAGTGGACAGGACACTCTCTTGTACCTTTAGTAGGTGTCTTTCATGAGAGGTGTCTTTCTCTTTATTGAAGTTAATAAGATAAAAGTGTATCGTTTTATGTTACAGGGAAAGTCTTTCCCATGGTGGAAATCTTACTGAACATTGACACTTGAGATAAATGTTAAACAAACACCTCCTTACTTCTCCTTAACGAAAACTTCACCATATCAATAATTATTTGTCTTCTTTATTAAATGACAAAAAGTGTATTTATTCAGTTTATTATTAGGTTTAAATTATGTGGTGTGTTTGCCATACAAGTCTGTAAAGAGTTGTTATTATAGAAACCATAATGTTTTAGAAAGAGCTCATTAATATAAACTTCTCATTTGAATTAGAGCCAGCACTACAGTTAGAGTTTTTCAAGAATGCTGTAGAATGAAAGAGTACAACTACACTACAGCCATGGCCAAAAGTTTTGAGAATGACACGAATATTAATTTTTACAAAGTCTGCTGCCTCAGTTTTTATGATGGCAATTTGCATATACTCCAGAATGTTATGAAGAGTGATCAGATAAATTGCAATTAATTTCAAAGCCCCTCTTTGCCATGAAAATGAACTTAATCCCAAAAAAACATGTCCACTGCATTTCAGCCCTTCCACAAAAGGACCAGCTGACATCATGTCAGTGATTCTCTCGTTAACACAGGTGAGAGTGTTAACGAGGACAAGGCTGGAGATCACTCTGTCATGCTGATTGAGTTAGAATAACAGACTGGAAGCTTTAAAAGGAGGGTGGTGCTTGAAATTATTGTTCTTCCTCTGTTAACTATGGTTACCTGCAAGGAAACACGTGCAGCCATCATTGCTTTGCACAAAAAGGGATTCACAGGCAAGGATATTGCTGCTAGTAAGATTGCACCTAAATCAACCATTTATCGGATCATCAAGACCTTCAAGGAGAGAGGTTCAACTGTTGTGAAGAAGGCTTCAGGGCACCCAAGAAAGTCCAGCAAGCGTCAGGACCATCTCCTAAAGTTGATTCAGCTGCGAGATCGGGGCACCACCAGTGCAGAGCTTGCTCAGGAATGGCAGCAGGCAGGTGTGAGTGCGTCTGCATGCACAGTAAGGCGAAGACTTTTGGAGGATGGCCTGGTGTCAAGAAGGGCAACAAAGAAGCCACTTCTCTCCAGGAAAAACATCAGGGACAGACTGCTATTCTGCAAAAAGTACAGGGATTGGACTGCTGAGGACTGGGGTAATGTCATTTTCTCTGATGAATCCCCTTTCCGATTGTTTGGGGCATCTGGAAAAAAGCTTGTCCAGAGAAGAAAAGGTGAGCGCTACCATCAGTGCTGTGTCATGCCAACAGTAAAGCATCCTGAGACCACTCATGTGTGGGGTTGCTTCTAAGCCAAGGGAGTGGGCTCACTCACAATTTTGCCTAAGAACACAGCCATGAATAAAGAATGGTACAAAAACATCCTCAGAGAGCAACTTCTCCCAACCATCCAAGAACAGTTTGGTGATGAACAATGCCTTTTCCAGCATGATGGGGCACCTTGCCACAAGGCAAAAGTGATAACGAAGTGGCTTGGGGAACAAAACATCGACATTTTGGGTCCATGGCCAGGAAACTCCCCAGACCTTAATCCCATTGAGAATTTGTGGTCAATCCTCAAGAGGCGGGTGGACAAACAAAAACCCACAAACTCTGACAAACTCCAAGCATTGATTATGCAAGAATGGGCTGCCATCAGTCAGGATGTGGCCCAGAAGTTGATTGACAGCATGCCAGGGCGAATTGCAGAGGTCTTGAAAAAGAAGGGTCAACACTGCAAATATTGACTCTTTGCATAAACTTCATGTAATTGTCAATAAAAGCCATTGACACTTATGAAATGCTTGTGATTATACTTCAGTAACAGTTAGTAACATCTGACAAAAAGATCTAAAAACACTGAAGCAGTAGACTTTGTGAAAATTAATATTTGTGTCATTCTCAATACTTTTGGCCATGGCTGTACATTCCCTTATCCATGTGACTGATACAGTATATCTTGCAAATTCAAAATATATAGCTTTAATGATATGACATGGTGAATTTAATAGGTTCATGATGAATGAGTAATCAGATATTTGCTCTTCATGCAGGTACAGGCGTGAGCACAGTCTCCTAACACAATGCCTGAACTCAAAGTTGGCACCAAAGACAGAGACAACTGTGTGAAAGTAAGAGTCCTGGAAGACTAAAAGACTGGAAGTTTTTTTTTTTCCCCACTCAGTTCCACAAGCAGATTTACATATGTTCAAGTTTTGAAGTTTTATTATAAAATGCTATATGGATTGTCTAATGGTGTTTTCACACTTGGTCCTTTTCAAGGGTCTTAGCATGGTTTGCTGGATTTTTGGCCCATGTATGAACACTCCAAACGATCTAAGAGCTTTTTAAAGCAAACCGAACTGAGATCATGTTGGGAGGTGGTCTGAGTATGGTTCACTTTCAGCTTACAGTGTGGTTTGCTAAAAACATGCGTTATGAACACAAATAGCTCTGGGGGTTTTTTCCAGCATTTGATTTTTCCATTTGCAAATTCTCATACAGGCCTCCATACAAATTGCACTATTCAACATAGCTGCTTCTGCTGGAAGAGGGATGTAAGTGACAGATGAGGAAATGGCTGCACTTCTCCAAATTTGGAAGGAGGACTAAATTAAGAAACAACTATCAACCACCCAGAGAAATTCAAAAGTGTTTCCTCAGTTTTAACAAAACTGAAAGACCGCCTTGTAGTGTCGGGTTATAGTGAAAAAATGATGCCAGAAATATATGGCCACATAAGATAAACTGCGATCTAGTGGACAGTCAGCTGATGTCAAGTGGCTTCTCTAAGATTTGTTAGACAAAATTCTTGATACAAGCCCCTGCATGTACCCAATGAATGTCGTAGAGGATCCTCAGAAATATTCAACAGAAAATGGTTATAAGAAACTGTGATGTCATGTGGTAAAGTCACAAAAAAGGTAAGGTGTTTAGGTCAAAGGTATGATATCAAACTATGTGATATGAGTGAGAAAACTAACCTTTGAGGAGATAGCTCAACTGTCATCATCACTGAAGTCAGCATCATACGGTGAAGCCCGAAGATGATAAACAATGCTGCTTCAGCAAGATTTTTTTTCCCCACCATATTTTTCTTGTCCTTATCCTCTGCATTCATTTGTTGTGTTGTTCTTTGATTTCTTTCATTTTTGAAATTGCGTTCTCTATTTCTGTTTTGTCATTTTAAAAACATGTTGTACAGGAATATTAGGACATGTTTAGGGTCAGCCATCTTGCACAATATTGCTGTACCCACAATGCACAGCACTGCAAGAGGACTAGGACCCAAAACAGTATGAACACAAAGAGGTCTGAGACCCCATTACTGCTTAACTGGACTAAAAAAGGATCTGAGTCCTCTTTCAGGGACAGGAACAGTGTGAACGTAAAGAAAACTGGGTCCTTTTCCATTTGGTTCACCTCTTGGTCCACTTCAAGGGGTCAGAGTTTTTTTTTTTTGTTTTTTTTTTAAGAGGACTCAAGTGTGAAAACACCCTAAGTTTATGTAATTGTGCTGTATATTTTAATAATGCATCTTTGTTACTGTAATTTAAATTTTCCAGGTTCAATTATAAATATTATTAATAAACAATTAATCTAAGTGAGCAAAAACCAGGGAAAATGGGAGGGGAAAAAATGTCAGAGGCTACTGGAAAAACAGTGTCGTGGCAGTAAATGAATAATGAGGCTCCAGCTGGTGTGGTACCACAGGGCTTTGGCAGTCGTGCCCTCAGTCTGCTGCTCTGAGTAAATGCTGAACACAGTGACTCTCCCACAGAAGTTCCATCATCATTACCATCATCATCCAAATCCAACTTTCCAGCTGAATGTTATATGTTTATTATCATGCACATTCACGGCTGTGTGCAAAGTCTTGTATTTCCCACGGTTTCTGGTTGAGAAAATAAAGAAAAATGTACTTCTACAAAACAACAACAATATTATTATTATTATTATTATTATTATTATTATTATTATTATTGTTATTATTATATTGAATCCCAAGAAGTTAAAAATGAAATCAACAACACCGACGATGATGATGACTATTATTGTTGTTCTTGTTGTATCTCAATAATTTAATAATAAAATGTTTGTATATACTCTAGCAATGCAAGAATCCTAACTAATTATAACTAATATATATATATATATATATATATATATATATATATATATATATATATATATATATATATATATATATATATATATATATATATATATATATATATATATATATATATATATATATATGAAGGCACCATACAACAGTGCCATAGCAAAATTATAACAAGGTAGAATTGTAATAATGTTTTTTATTTTATTTTTATTTACCAAAATTGCATGATTTTGTTTTTCACAATTAATGTCGTAATATGCATAATTAATAGACACACGCACACACACACGCACACACACACGCACACACACACACACACACACACACACACACACATACATACATACAGTATATATAATCTTTTTTGTTAATCCTAAGGGTGTACAAAGTTTTGCACTCAGCTGTTTTGTGGATTCAATAATGGAGAGTCAAATGTCATGCCTGTTTATCATGCCTGTCTGGGACATGCATTTATTTCAGTTTTCTGATCATACAATATATAGCAATAACATTTTCCTAATTTCTAGTATGAAAATAATAAAGCCCTTCCAGGTGGAGCTATTCTGCTTTAACACATCTATAAGGCATAAGCTATTACAGACAGGTGACAAATTAAAGGAAACATGGCTATACGGTGGCTATATGGTATTATTTTTTATTTTTATTTTGGCATGGCATGGTTTGGCTCCACTTGTCTTCTTAGAGGGAATAGTAACTGCAAATGAATACAGTGTTCTTCTGACTGATCAACTGAAGAAACATTTCCATCCTGATAGGAGTGGCCTCTTTCAGCATGACATCATCATCGTCATCAAAACACCAGCTGAGGGCATATCTTTTGGACGAGTGTTTATCTCTGCAGTACAGTTCCAGAGACTTGTACAATCAGTGGAAAGAGCATTGAAGTTGTTCTGGCAGCTTGTTGTGGCTCAGCACCTTACTGTTGTTTTATTTTAATTTGTCACCTGTCAGTATATCTTTAAACACTGTACAGTTTCCTTCATGCCATGGTAATACTAATAAGCTTTCTGTGGATTATTTGTTGCAAAACTGCTTGACCGTATACTGGTTGTTCCTTACGTTGAACTGAACCTCAAACTTGCACCTGCGCTGCTAAAAAGGGAAATTAAAAATGTAAAAAACAAATTAGCAAAAGAATGTGAATGATTTCTAGGTTATAAAGTAAAACAAAAAAAGGAACAGAGGAATAAAGAAACAAAAAGCACTTAAAAATAAATAGAAAATAGCAATAACAAAAAGAATAAAACAATAATAATTCATAATAATAATATAATAATAATAAAAATAGATTATGTGTATAAAAAAAGAAAAGTGCAATAATTAATAACATAAAAGTAATGTAAAAGAAGCGTGCCATTAAACATAACATTTACTACAAAGTAAATACCTTTTGAGCCAAATCACAGGAGTCCAGATCTGCAGGCTTAGTTTTTAGACATTTTGTCTTTCCTATGATTGCGTCAATATTGAAGTTTATCATGTTAGTGATCTGGAAGGTGAATACACACAATGCACTCAACATTAATGAGGCATGAAAAGGAAAATACAGTGTCCATATAAACTACAGGAGTCCTGAATCAATGTGCATGTAAACTATTATTATAAATCAAAGAAACAGAAAAGATTCCATACCTTTATTTGTGCAGATGTTATATCTACAAGCTTAAAGTACTTCTTTGCCTTGGATTTCATGTTAAATTTCTCCACAGCTTTTCTGGCAGCCTTTTGGACATCTTTTTGATTGGGGTTGATTACGGCCCAACCTCCTAGAGGTGGCACAGAAGCTAAAAAATGGGGACAGGGTTTAAAAAAAGTCTAAACCAGAAACTGCTTACTTTTAAACTTTAGATACTACAAAGTGTTGTATTTACTGTACATATGCTAAATATTTGGCTGTCATCCGATTGCCAAAAAAATACTAAGTCTACTCACCACTGACAATCACGTCCTCATCTTGACCATGGCTCCAGTGAACTGCCGAGAAGACAGAAAGAAGCAGGACGAGGTACAGATTCATGACTGGAGCTGTGTGTTGTGTGTGTGACGGAGAAGAAAGTACAAGTGAAGTAGTTCTTTCAGCTCGGGAATGTATGACTGGGCTGACAGCTCCACACCCATGATAACAGAGTGGGTGGAGTGTGTGAGTTTTATAAGCTGCCTGACTGTGTGTGTGTGTGTGTGTGTGTGTGTGTGTGTGTGTGTGTGTGTGTGTGTGTGTGGTGTGTGTGTGTGTGTGTGTGTGTGTTTGTGTATGTGCTGTGAGTCAGAGGACATCCATCTCTTTGTATAATTTTGTGTCTTTGTGTGTACAAACAGTGAGTCAGATGTACGTATATGTACTGTATATATGTCTGAGAAAACCTGGATGATGTCACAGTGGCTGAATTCTGGGTTTTGACCAAAACTGGGTTTTCCTGCCTGTTAAAATACTTTGACATGCCTACTTTAACATAACATAAACATACGGGGTGTCCCAAAAGTCTCCATACATAGAGGACTATGTTTGACAGCACCATGTCAGTTGTGCTTTCGTCAGTGGATTCCAGTCTTTTTTAATTTGTTAATAAGTTTGGCAACAGTGTCATGTGTGATGTGCTTGCTATGTGTCTTGATAAAGTCCATCGCAACCTTGAGACAGCTTCCTAATCCAGCCATGAGAATAGGTTAAGTATGTTCTTCTTTTGTCAAAGGCATTCTTAAAGGCTATCTGGAAAGGGGGGAAAAAATTATATATATATATATATATATATATATATATATATATATATATATATATATATATATATATATATATATATATATATATATATATATATATATGTACAGTATCTCACAAAAGTGAGTACACCCCTCACATTTTTGTAAATATTTTATTATATCTTTTCATGGGACAACACTGATGAAATGACACTTTGCTACAATGTAAAGTAGTGAGTGTACAGCTTGTATAACAGTGTAAATTTGCTGTCCCCTCAAAATAACTCAACACACAGCCATTAATGTCTAAACCTCTGGCAACAAAAGTGAGTACACCCCTAAGTGAAAATGTCCAAATTGGGCCCAATGTGTCAATATTTTGTGTGGCCACCATTATTTTCCAGCACCGCCTTAACCCTGTTGGGCATGGAGTTCACCAGAGCTTCACAGGTTGCCACTGGAGTCCTCTTCCACTCCTCCATGACGACATCACAGAGCTGGTGGATGTTAGAGACCTCGCGCTCCTCCACCTTCCATTTGAGGATGCCCCACAGATGCTCAATAGGGTTTAGGTCTGGCGACATGCTTGGCCAGTCCATCAGCTTTACCCTCAGCTTCTTTAGCAAGGCAGTGGTCATCTTGGAGGTGTATTTGGGGTCGTTATCATGTTGGAATACTGCCTTACGGTCCAGTATCCGAAGGGAGGGGATCATGCTCTGCTTCAGTATGTCACAGTACATGTCATAGTACACTCCCCAGTGCCGGCAGCACTCATGCAGCCCCAGACCATGACACTCCCACCACCATGCTTAACTGTAGGCAAGACACACTTGTCTTTGTACTCCTCACCTGGTTGCCGCCACACACTCTTGACACCATCTGAACCAAATAAGTTTATCTTGGTCTCATCAGACCACAGGACATGGTTCCAGTAATCCATGTCCTTAGTCTGCTTGTCTTCAGCAAACTGTTTGCGGGCTTTCTTGTGCATCATCTTTAGAAGAGGCTTCCTTCTGGGACGACAGCCATGCAGACCAATTTGATCCAGTACGGCGTATGGTCTGAGCACTGACAGGCTGACCCCCCACCCCTTCAACCTCTGCAGCAATGCTGGCAGCACTCATACGTCTATTCTGCAAAGCCAACCTCTGGATATGATGCTGAGCACGTGCACTCAACTTCTTTGGTCGACCATGGCGAGGCCTGTTCTGAGTGGAACCTATCCTGTTAAACCGTTGTGTGGTCTTGGCCACCGTGCTGCAGCTCAGTTTCAGGGTGTTGGCAATCTTCTTATAGCCTAGGCCATCTTTATGTAGAGCAACAATTCTTTTTTTCAGATCCTCAGAGAGTTCGTTGCCATGAGGTGCCATGTTGAACTTCCAGTGACCAGTATGAGAGAGTGTGAGAGCGATAACACCAAACTTAACACACCTGCTCCCCATTCACACCTGAGACCTTGTAACACTAATGAGTCACATGACACCGGGGAGAGAAAATGGCTAATTGGGCCCAATTTGGACATTTTCACTTAGGGGTGTACTCACTTTTGTTGCCAGCGGTTTAGACATTAATGGCTGTTTGTTGAGTTATTTGAGGGGACAGCAAATTTACACTGTTATACAAGCTGTACACTCACTACTTTACATTGTAGCAAAGTGTCATTTCATCAGTGTTGTCCCATGAAAAGGGATAACAAATTATATTACAAAAATGTGAGGGGTGTACTCACTTTTGTGAGATACGGTATATATATATATATATATATATATATATATATATATATATATATATATATATATATATATATATATATATATATATATTTATATATATATATATATATATATATATATATGTGTGTGTGTGTGTGTGTGTGTGTGTGTGTGTGTGTGTGTGTGTGTTATTTTCCCCCTATGTATGGAGACTTTTGGGACACTAAAAGTAAAGTAACTAGTTTTTACTAATATACAAATTATGCCTTTTTCAAACATTTGATGTTAGAATTGTAATAGTTTTCTTAATGAAAAATTTCTAAAAGTATGTATTTTTCCCCTTTAAACAACATACAACAACAAAGAAGTAAGAGTTCAATGATCTCATATAATATTCATACATAGTAATAATTTTCTGGAAAATGGCTACCATTTGGAAGCAAATAATTACAACATTTTGCAGACACTCATCATAAATGTAAATGTAGATATACTGTATCCGTGTATGAAAAAGTCAATGAAAACAGCTTGTTGTTACTCCACAGTGCTCCACAGTGACGTGTCTCTAGTAGTGCATAAAGGCAGTGACAAAACAAGCCAGTGGTGGTCACACAAAGTGTAAACGATGCTAACACACCACTGATAGGCCTTACCTAATCCCAGTACACGGTGTTCTCTTTACCAGAAATTCACATTTATGAGCCTAAATCCTGTTTCCCTCTAGTGCATGCGTATATACAGTATATTTGATCTCAGGTATATATGTGTGTACTAAATAAGGAATAAAAGACATAGGGGCATGCTGTTCTAGAAAATAATCAATGACAGGGTGGTGTGATGTGGCTGGATGCATAGCGGAGTTACTGTTAACCGTTACTGGTATCTCTTATACCACAGCAGTTTGCCAACATTAGAATTTTGTATTCTAATGAACTGCATTTCATACTTTGAACCATTTATAATTACATGTACTGTATGTTGTAGATAATGAGACATGAGACAGTATTTTTTTCTTGTTTTCACTTCTAGCAGCTATGTCATTTCCTCTGTTTTTCTTTCTCTTGTAGCTAATAAGTTAAACAAAAACACATCTTGTCATGTTACTGAGAAACTCATCTGTCCTGATGTAACGTCTGACGGTATCAAACTGATTTCTGAATCAACCTGGGCTTAGCACAGAAGTTTCTTTTGTTTCTTTTGAGCTGTAAATCCCTATCTGTTTAATGACCACTCTGGCCCCAGTTTGACCAGATACCTTTGGAATGCTAACGACCAAACTTCCCCCCTTGGTACACACACACACACACACACACACACACACACACACGCACACACACACACACACACACACACAAGCTTACCTTACACACACAATGGAGAAATCTCTCTCTTTTCAGTGTAACGTGTAATTATATGTAATTATTCGATGCCTAAATAGTGTGATGTTATCTTGTTTACATATATTGTGTGTTTATGTAACTAACCTTAATGATGTTAGATAGTTTTAATTTAGGATATCATTTTAAATGTCTGTAACCAGGTTTTATTTGTAATATTCTTTACAAGTCCATCGAATTTGGTATGTAGTTAATCGTCTCGAGATACCCTGATTGATTATGCATATCACATTGCAATGGGATACATTATTTCATGTTTTCTCCTAATTTCATTTATAATATGGTATAAACCGGCTCCTCCCTGGACATGCAAATCCAACTTCCTGATTGGCCCATAGCCCAAAGAGGCGTGTGCGTTGGTGTTGTCTTTAAAAACAACACCACGCTTTGAAACTCTTCAGTCTTCAGTCGTCACTCTCTTCAGTAACTCTTCACTTCTACACTCCTTCCGGTTTCTCTCCCCCGGGGCCACGTGCCCCAGGAAGAGGAAGCCAGGATCTCTCTCTCCCGGACAAAGGATGCAACCGCTTCACGGCTCACGCCTTTTTGCAAATGGCGCAACGAACCAGCGAACTCTACACGACCTCGCGCGAACTTTCAAACTGAAGCTATGCAAGTATAGTTAATGAACCTATATCCGCGTTTAAGATTGTACCCCTGTTTACAGGAGATTTAAGTCGTTGCTGGTTTTTGAAAAAGGCTAATTAGTTGTTTTTGTCTGCCATTCCCTTTTACTTCATTACTTTCTCTCTATCCCTTTTCTTTCCTTGTATATAGATGTACATATGTATGTTTTGCTTAGAGTTAGTTGTGTGTATCCATAGTTACATCTAGCTATTAAAATCTATTATCCCACGCTTGATTTTCTCTGTTTTTGTTCACGGGATAAAATCCCTTCTTCACTGCATAAGATCTTGTTACCTGCTCTAATCTTTAATAACAAACTTCGTGGTTAATTCTTCCTGGCCAGAAGGATAAACTCCCTCTTTAGAGTTCATAATTCCAAACTAGACTACAGCTAATCCTAAAAGTTGACCTAGGCCACATACATAGTCATAATTAATTATAATCCGTTGTAGTTAATTATCTATATGTATATGTGCACATACATGAATTCCCTTTCATGGCTGATGTATATTTATAACTGGTCACAACACGCGTTGAATAGATATATAGATATATTTCATGCCATTCAAGCTAATTCCTTATATAAACTGGAGAATACATTTAAATGTGTTAAACATCTTTTAATTTGTTACATAAATTGTAACTGGTGGAGAATTATTTTTAAACGTTGCAGATTCATCCGAGTTACTACACATTCTGGTAGATAATGCAGGCACGCTTTAAAACTCGTCTCCTTTAAAAAGGTGCTTTGAATCTAAGTGTGCGCTTCTGTTTTCGTTTTTCATGTTTAAAGTTGATCCATTACATTATTCTGGTGGAAAAGAATAATGCTAGTAATGATTGATTCGTTACACTGAAGACTTTCCCATGATGGAAAACTTACCGACTGTTACAAAGCACTGATACTGGAGCCTCTTTCACTAAATGTTAAATAAATCTTCTCACAGAAAATGTCACCATATCAACGATTATAAGTTTATCTTTCTTAAATGACTACACATTTTCAATTTGTTTATTATTAGACTTTGATTATGTGGAGCGTCCACCATACAAGTCCCTGTATAAGTTGTTGCTAATGTAATCAATAAACCTGTGAATTGTCATGCATCTGGAACTACTGTCAGAGCTGCTCTTATTAATTCAGCAGCGTTGTTGTGTGTAGTAAATTATGAGTATTCTGTCTTCAAAATCCTTAAGAATTTTTTTTTTTTGTTTGTTTACCACAAGTCTACATTTTTAGAAAATTTTGAACCCTTAAGGGTTATTCAGTTGTTTCTGTATGAGAACTATTAAAAGTTTTATGTAGAAACTTACAACAGAGTATTTATCAGAGAAGGACCTGTTTTAGAAAGCTTTAGAAGCCAAGGATCCTTAATTATCCAATAAATCATTAAACAACCCTTGAAAAACCTTTTCATAAGAGTGTTGTATGATATCATGTAATGTTGAACAATGAAATCACACAGATTCACACGGCCATGGATCCATTACTCGAATAATTGGTCTTAATGCGTCATGCACACTGATGCTAGTTGTGCCACAAAGACATTTTTAACCCTAGCAGACCTGCCCTGGCATTTACATACATTTATGGTTTTGTCCCATGTGAAACTAGAAATATGTCCTAACTAGACACTGCCTGTTTGACAGCATGGATCATTTCCTTCTATCATGTAAATTTGTAGTTAAAAAGAAGAACAGCTTTTCCTGTTGCATTTATATTCTATTTTCTTATATACAGGTGCATCTCAATAAATTAGAATGTCGTGGAAAAGTTCATTTATTTCAGTAATTCAACTCAAATTGTGAAACTCGTGTATTAAATAAATTCAATGCACACAGACTGAAGTAGTTTAAGTCTTTGGTTCTTTTAATTGTGATGATTTTGGCTCACATTTAACAAAAACCCACCAATTCACTATCTCAACAAATTAGAATATTTCATAAGACCAATAAAAAAACATTTTTAGTGAATTGTTGGCCTTCTGGAAAGTATGTTCATTTACTGTACATGTACTCAATACTTGGTAGGGGCTCCTTTTGCTTTAATTGCTGCCTCAATTCGGCGTGGCATGGAGGTGATCAGTTTGTGGCACTGCTGAGGTGGTATGGAAGCCCAGGTTTCTTTGACAGTGGCCTTCAGCTCATCTGCATTTTTTGGTCTCCTGTTTCTCATTTTCCTCTTGACAATACCCCATAGATTCTCTATGGGGTTCAGGTCTGGTGAGTTTGCTGGCCAGTCAAGCACACCAACACCATGGTCATTTAACCAACTTTTGGTGCTTTTGGCAGTGTGGGCAGGTGCCAAATCCTGCTGGAAAATGAAATCAGCATCTTCAAAAAGCTGGTCAGCAGAAGGAAGCATGAAGTGCTCCAAAATTTCTTGGTAAATGGATGCAGTGACTTTGGTTTTCAAAAAACACAATGGACCAACACCAGCAGATGACATTGCACCCCAAATCATCACAGACTGTGGAAACTTAACACTGGACTTCAAGCAACTTGGGCTATGAGCTTCTCCACCCTTCCTCCAGACTCTAGGACCTTGGTTTCCAAATGAAATACAAAACTTGCTCTCATCTGAAAAGAGGACTTTGGACCACTGGGCAACAGTCCAGTTCTTCTTCTCCTTAGCCCAGGTAAGATGCCTCTGACGTTGTCTGTGGTTCAGGAGTGGCTTAACAAGAGGAATACGACAACTGTAGCCAAATTCCTTGACACGTCTGTTTGTGGTGGCTCTTGATGCCTTGACCCCAGCCTCAGTCCATTCTTTGTGAAGTTCACTCAAATTCTTGAATCGATTTTGCTTGACAATCCTCATAAGGCTGCGGTTCTCTCGGTTGGTTGTGCATCTTTTTCTTCCACACTTTTTCCTTCCACTCAACTTTCTGTTAACATGCTTGGATACAGCACTCTGTGAACAGCCAGCTTCTTTGGCAATGAATGTTTGTGGCTTACCTAGTGAACCAAACTGAGAGACCATTTTGAAGGCTCAGGAAACCTTTGCAGGTGTTTTGAGTTGATTAGCTGATATAAATGAACTTTTTTACGACATTCTAATTTATTGAGATGCACCTGTATATATATATATATATATATATATATATATATTTTTTTTTTTTTTGTAGTTAAGAGTAAAGAACCCCCATTGCCATCCATTATTTAACCTCTGTACTTATTGTATCTGACTTATTAAACATCTTTAAAATCTATAATGAAAATAGTCCAGAGAGACTCATGTCCAGGCCAGACCTGAAGCTGAGAAAAAGAATTATTGTATGGGGAAAACCCTTCTTAGGAGAATTATATGGTCTCTGAATGCTCTGAGCTAAATCATAAAAAAAAAAAAAAAAAAAAAAAAAAAAAAAAAAAAAAAAAAAAAAAAAAACCTGTCCTCAGAGAGAGACTGGTAAAGATGAGCTGTCTGTGTGGATTGTAAAGCCTCGCCTCAAGGCTCTTACACTGAAAAGACTTGACTGTCTGTCAGGCTCGCTTCAGAATGTAATGAACTCTCAAATCCTCCTTTACTCAGTATTACATCTTTGGCTGGCCTGTTTAACATAAAAGGCTGTTTATCCATCATGATCATCACAGTAATTTGTGAGATCTAATAGATTATAAAAAAACAGCATAATTATCTGGAGGTAAAACTGAAGTAGCTGTTTATTTTGTTTTTTTCCTCATATAACTAAAGATACAATAGATACAAATGTCTTCTGTCTCCACCTGTTATTAATTTAGTTCATAGTGCTTTAAGTTGATTGCATCGGGCTTGGATCTCAAGGGTGCCATAAGTGGCTGTATTCAGCGAGGGTCTGATTTACTTCATTGTGATGTGACCCTGAGCTCAGTCCTAGAGAGCTGCAGCATTGCAGAGCTCAGAATTCTTCCTTATTTAACACACTAACTACAATTCAACAAATTATAATGACCTTCATGGACAGAGAGAAAACATTTCAACACAATTTAAAGAAAAAAACAAAAAAACAAAAAAAAAAAAAACAACAACATTAAGTGTAAGGTGTTGGGCCACCATGAGCCAGAACAGTTTCAGTGTATCTTGGTACAGATTCTACAACTCTCCAGAACCGTACTGCAGGCATGAACACCATTCTTTCAGAAGATATTCCCTCAGCTGGTGTTTTGATGGTGTTTTGAGTGCTGTCTAACACATTGCTCCAAAATCTCCCATAAGTGTTCAGTTAGGTTAAAAACTGGTGACTGTGAAGGCCATTTTCGACCTCATCAAACCACTCATTGAGCCATCATGCCTTGTGAATTGGGACACTGTTATATCTGACCAGGATCAAATGTCTAATTCTGTGACCAGTATGTAGTAACAATCAGACAATTTTGGATCTATATAAAAGGCAAAGATTTAAATGAACTGAAGTAACAGTCATACATTTCATTTGTGAATTCATATTTTTAAACCAATGTCTAAACAGCCTAGCAAGCTGATTTGCATGTAAGTCTGAGGCCACTAAAGTTGTGTCATACCACATTGTATCGTACCGTATCACATCGTTGCAGTGTCAGTGGAATCGTTAAATATCAAACTGTTGCCTTGAGAACAGAAATCATAAAATATTGTATTAGATTCAGTGGTATTGTCAAATATCAAATTGTTGTGTTAAGAATCAAAATTGTATTGTATCGTGCTGAAGTCTGATGTTTACGCCACTACCAGTAAGTGTACACAGTGTTTAAAAAACCCAACAACCCCTTTATTTGACACATTTGTACCAGAAGGCTACAGTCGGTAACTGTACACCTAAAGTGACCTATTTAATAAAATGGCTAAATGGGATTGTTTCATGTATTATACAGTCCCTTATTCAAACACAACGATTGTATAGTATACGGCTGTAATTGCTGATTCATTTTGTTGAGCAACAAGAATTTTATTAACAGTTATACATGTTCATTTTTATAAGCAATTTCCAAGCAACACTAAAACTTGAAACTCACAATATAACGGAAATCAAGAATCCTTTATTTATAACATACTTCCGGGGTTCTTCCGACCAAGCAGAGCCTTCGATTCCAACGCTCCGCCCACACGCTTTGACGGAGAGACGTGAGGCGAATGTGTACTTGCTGTAAACGCACACAGGAAGCAAGAAGGTGGGAGGAAAGTCGCCGGAGCGGTTAGGATGTTGTGACTTAACGGTATTTTCTCATATTTTTATTCAATTAATACTGTACTATTCTGTGCATGTAAACACTGGTGATAGTAAAAGAGAAGGACGCTTTCCGGAGGCTACTGCCGGAGACGTTAGCCAGTTAGCCGCCTAGCTAGCTGAAATAAAACGGCGCTCAGCACCGACATTGTTTATGCTAAAATTACTGACAGTGAAAGTGGCTCGGAATTATGTAAATTGTAAAATAAAAATTATGAAAAGTGTAATATTTTTGTTTTATTATACTGTTGTTTTAAGAAGACCTCGCGTATTTAAAAGGGTAGGCTGGCTGCACAGCAGGTGTCTTGTATAGCTAGATAGCGTCAAGGGCTGAGTACATACTACTGTACTACTTAGTATAGTAAAATAGTACGCGTGTAATTATGTAGGCGCACTGTTTAGTACGGTAGTGTGGAGTTTAGTAACCACCTCGCAGGTTAAATAGCGTGATTGTAGCTTTATGCTTCATTTTAAACACATGTTCAGATTCAAATACAGCTTGTTCTAGCTGCCAATTAATCAAAATGAATTTACTAATTAATTATCACCCAGAAAGCGTTACATTCATGAGGTCGGATATTGAAAATAAGGTTATAACATTATGTGGTATGTTTGGCATGTAGGGCAGATGCACATAGTATTACATGCAAGGGTGCCAATACTTGTGTTATATGCTTTTATTTGAAAATGTGTTACATATAATTTTGATGTTTTTTCCCCCTTAGAATAATTTGACAACAATGGATGTCACAATTAATATTTGCCAGTAACTCTCTGATCTTGTTATATCTTTTTTTTTTTTTTCAGTTTGGAGCCTTTTCAAAAATTTTTCATTTTTATGTATACATTTGCATGCATAATAAAATCAAAAGTCGAATTGAATTCTACACAGTGGTTGGTAGAATAAAAAAAATTAGACCTTATTACTTATTTTTTTTCCCAAGGGTGCCAATAGTTCTGGAGCTGACTTGCAGTTGAAATATTGCCAGCTAAGCGTATTTTGTATGAGAGCCAGAATGTTGCTAAGGTGCCAGGATTTATACAGCTTGTATAAGTTTACATAAGCCTCTGATGTTGCACACTGATGACTACGTCTCTGCACTTTCGTCCCTTTCTGATTCATTGCACATTCGCTGTACGCAGCACATCTCCACCCGTGTGTTCATCTTATCATATTCAAATCAGTTCCTGTGAATTCAGTAAACTTAATCAGCCTCGAGGTTGCCCTTTTAAACCTCAGCTTCTACTACAACTGAGTATTTCCTTAGCGAATAGAGCTCTGGAGGAAATAGCTGTATGAAATAATCTTCTCAGGCATGATTCAGAGGATCTTAAGCACACAGCTGTCGAGCGTGACTCCATCAGTCGTGGGCTGTTGAGTTCTTTCATTCTGTCAAAACTTGAATGTATTTTTAGAGCACAGCGTCACTCGCTGTGAACTGCTCTGACTCGGCTCCATTAAGTCATAACCCGCTTTAGCTTGTCTGTCAATCAGAAGATGGATCACAGCTTGATTGTCACAGCTGCTTAATTCATAAGAAAAAGGGGAAATTAATGACACGATTAGTGTAGCGAAAAAAAGAATCAAGACAACAATCAGAAGTTTGTTGCTGTGGGACAGTCAGGGAAATGGTAGCACAGTGGTTAAGGCATTGGACTTCTAAGTTCAAATCCCAGCACCGCCAAGCTGCCATTGCCGAGGCCTTAAGCAAGGCCCATAATCCTCGACTGCAAATTAATTTAAATTTAATTGTAAGTGGAGCCGGATGAAACCAGAAACGAGTTATAAGCCTTAAACCTTTTGTGTTTCTGTGTTTCTCATCAGCAGCGGAAGTGGTGTCTGAGCCCCGGTGTGGCCGAGGCGGACGATGCGGGGTTTGCGCTCCAGGTCGGACTCCATGGCCGTGCCGTTGAACTCGGCCGTGGAGACAGAGAAGGCGCAGGCGCTGCTCCAGACGTTCAGCACAGCATCTCTGCTGGCCAGCGCTGGACTCGGAGCCTTCTGCCTCCTAGCCGACGCCGTCTCGAGCTCGTCGTTTATCCAGCAGCACACATGGCTCAGGGCCGTGCTGGACAACTCAGTCCATGCCGTGATTGCACTCTGGTCTTGGGCCATCGTCATTGGCCTGAGGAAGAAGAGTGACTTTTATGAAGTGTTGCTGGCTGGCTTCCTCGCCTCAGCCATCGACCTGGACCACTTCTACATGGCCGGAACACTGTCACTTAAAGTAAGTGTTTTAACTCTTCAGAATGATTAATAGGTTACGTCAGTTGTATGAACTGCAAGTACAGTTTAAGCATGTGTGTGCTTATATGCAAGTTCTGCTGGGAAAAAAAAACAACTCTAGAAATGAGCTTAAAAGTCATATTTTGCACAATGGTCAAGTTGTAAAGACTTGGCATAGTGTATTACCCATTAATGTTACTTGATTTTATAGGTAAACCATGTGTTAATGTGATTGATTAACCTTAAAACTAGGGATGCACCGATGTATTAGCCAATAAAAGCAATTATCCGCACTATCAGACATCGGTCGAATGTTTAAAAACAGTCGATGATCAGGGCCTGTTTATATCCTGTCATCAAAAGGGGACGGAAAACGCGGTGGACAGTTAGCCTGCAACTCGTGCTGTATGTGAAGAAAATATCTCTTGTGTGGAATTACTTTGAATTGGGTGACGGTGACAGCAGAATAGCAATTTGTAAGCTCTGCACTGCTAGAATTTCATGAGGTGGAACTGCCGCTAAAACTTTTAAGACAACTAATCTGATTACTCACCTTAAAGCTCAACATGAATATGGCTGCTTCAGCTAAAAAGGGACAACCTTCATCCTAACCGAAGGCTGTATAGCCCAAGCATTCGACAGCACAAGAACATTCAAACCGGACAGCACAAAAGCTTGAGACATTACTCTGACATTACTCTGACATTACTGAGAATAATGGAATTTATTGTGCAGCAAGATCAACCATTCCCGTGTAGTGGAGGACACGGGATTTCAGTGACCATGTCACTGTCATTCTGTCAATATCATGTCAATGTCATTCTTAAATAATCGGATATCAGTATCGGTGCAGAAATTTTGTATCGGTGCATCCCTACTTAAAACCTGCAAGATGTCATAGAATTGCATTACGAGACATAATGTGATGTAAAAGCAGACTAAAGCTTGTTCATCACATGGTGAGTGAGAATTATTATGATCAGGTTATATGTAAATGAATTTGGCTGAAGATTTTGAGGGGGACACAGCACGAGTCTGCTTTGTGGACAGTGTGCTTAATTAGCATGTTGTCACATTGGCTATCCGCTCCCCTGTTCAAACCAAAGAAAGGTGACACCGTAATTGGCACTTAAATTTTCTTGAAAAATGGAAAATGTGTTAGTAGTACAGTATAATGAATGTGCTGTCCTGTAGCTTTAAAGCCATATAATCACTTTCAAGTAGCTTCAGATCTTTGCAGTCAACAGGAGGATGATTTTGAGGTTCATAACCACATTGGGTTCCACTCCTGTCAGCCAAGAACACAGATATGTGGCTACAGTGGGCACAGGCTCTGGACAGATGACAGATTTTCTCAGTCTTCAGTTGTCCAGTTTGGGTGAGCAGTACACAGTGTAGCCTCAGATTCATGTTCTTGGCTGACAAGAATGGAACTTGATGTGATCTTCTCCTGTAGCATCCCATCCGCATCAAAATTTGAAGTGTTTTGCGTTCTGAGATGCTTTTCTGCTCAGCATGGTTGTAAAGAGTGAGGCCAGCAGGTGGTGCTCACCCTTTGGTCTGTGTGGGTCCTACTGCCCCAGTATAGTGACAGGGACACTATACTGTAAAAGAAACGGCACCGTCTGTCGGATGAGACGTTAAACCGAGGTCCTGACTCTCTGTGGTCATTAAGAATCCCTGGCGTGTCCTGGTGAAATTCCCCCATTGGCCCTTATCTATCATGGCCCCCTAATAATCTCCATCCCTGAATTGGCTACATCACTCTCCTCTCCTCTCCAGCAATAGCTGATGTGTGGTGGGCGTTCTGGCGCATTATGGCTGCTGTCGCATCATATAATGCTATAATGCATATAATGTAGCATAGGTGGATGCTACACACTGGTGGTGGTTTGAGGAGATTTCCCCCCCCATACAATGTAAAGCGCTTTGAGTGCCTAGAAAAGCGCTATATAAATCTAAGGAATTATTATTATTATTATTATTATTATTATTATTATTATTATTATAATTATTATTAGAGTTGATAATTGCATGAATCAGCTGGTGTACAGTTGTTCCCATTCCTATAAATGTACTTACAGCCTGCCTATTTTTAACATTTTCTGAGTAATACTTGATTTTCAGTGGACCGAACCCACCTCAAGGCTGTGAGAGATATTTGCAGAGGAAAAGAGGCAGTGCTGTCTGTAATGAAACGGCCTGCTTGGTGACTCAACCTTAACCCAGTCAAGCTGCCCCAGGGTTTTTTTGATTTATAGAGTCACTCGGCTCTCGCAGACTCTGGCTGTTTGTCTCTGTTTTTTTTCCCGGTGTGTGTGTGTGATTGTGTGTTTTGTGCTGTGTGTTTTAGGAGGCTCTGGACCTGCCCCGGCGTCCTCCTCTGCACTGCTCCACGCTGGTCCCGGTGCTCTGCTTCTCACTGCGCCTGCTCATGTGGGCGTGCAGGCTGAAGGACTCATGGTGTTCGCTGCCCTGGCTGCTCTTCATCTCTCTGGCGTCACACCACATACGGGACGGAGTGCGCCACGGCTTGTGGCTCTGGCCCTTCGCCAACACGCCGCCAATCTCCTACTGGCTGTACATCACCATCACGGCCACCCTCCCCCACCTCTGTTCTGTGCTCATGTACCTGACCGGCACCAGAGACATGATCTCTACTAAGCACGGCGTGGCCATCGACGTCTGATCTGACAGCTTATCATATGGTGTGCGATAAATAAGAATTACTGTTCTGCAATCCTCTCCAAGGAAATTTTTGCACTGCAGTTGTGTGACCTGAACGTCTGGAGTTCAGCAGCACCTCAATTACAACTGCAAGTCCTTCTTGTCCCTTTATGTAATTTAACCAGCTCATCAGGTGTCACTTTGCTATCAGGGTTTACTGACTGCTCTAATTGGAACTGAATATTTAAACTATTTATAATCACAAAAAGGACAAAAGCTCTCTTTTTGAAGGAATCTTTGCCATACCAAGCCCACTTGTCTGTGATGTTTTCTTCATCATATTTTTTTCCTTGCTTTGTTTTTTCAACAAAGTCATTTTCAAGCGTGACCAAGTAGACGAAAATTTGCTAGATGATGCTATTTAAAGGTACGTTTCAGCCCGAAACTGAAATCAACCCAGTTTCCATTCTCATCCAGTTTGCATTATGCTAAAACCCCAAGTGTCCATCATTTGTTAGCAGCATTAACCTCTAACCCCAAGCAGAGCTCAACAACAATCATGTCTTGATTGTTTGTCTAGATTTGGGGTAAGGGCAGCATTTTGGGCCACAAGGTTCCTTTAAATGCTGTTCTATGTCCAGGGAAGTCCAAAGATGCTGTAGTAGCCACCAGGATAGCACAGATTCTGCAATCAGTGATCAAAACCTTCAGCCAAGCGGACAACCTTCTGACCTGAATACATGCAAACAAGCTCAGATAATTAAACTGAGTCACAGTGAGAGACAAAGTTAGCTAGGTTTACATATGAACACTAGAGGTCGACCGATAGTGAATTTTACTGATACAGATAACTAAATTGGGCGGTACCTGCCAATAACTGATTAATCAGTTAATAGTTTTAAACTGATACTGAATAAAAAACATAATGCCCAAAGTAAAATATTGCTGAACTTTATTACAAACATAAACAGTACTGACTCTACCATGAAAATGTACTGTACTTTTTTTAAATGAAATAAATATATAAACATTAATATATACATATATATTAACTATTAATAAATATTAAAGTAAGTAAAGATATACATCCAAACTGAACCAAAAAGTAACACTCCAAATAACAAATAAAAATAGCCACATCCGAAATGAATCAAAAAACACTTCAAATAAGACAGCAAAATTTGTCAATAGAGGCCGCTCTTGTACTGTACGATGACCGCGGACCCTTCTCAGCCGCTCTGAGTTTTACCGATAACCGATAGTTCCAGCAATCTGTTATCAGTGCCGATTAATCGACAAAACCGATCAATTGGTCGACCTCTAATGAACATTATTGCTTGGTGTAGTAACAGTGTGGAAAGCTTGAATAAGAAGTGTTGCGTTAGGTGAAAATGAATCTGAGATGTTTACTGTTCCAAGATAGAAGAGCGGTATGAATTACCCACCAGTCTGATTAGAGAATATTAGATACAGTGCAGTCTGAAGGTAACTGGACAATGCACATGTTTCCTTTATTGATCATATATATGTCATGAGAAGCAACGCATCCAATATTGTTGTGGTCGCTTTAAGGTACTTAAAGACTGCTACTTGTGGGACGCTGCCTAGGTTGGCAGTATTTTGCGGTGGTTTTATGAACTTTCACCCCAGATTTCTAACTTTTGCTAGAGAGCCAAAACCCTCCTCCTTTTACACTTGGACGCCATTTGGGCGAGCAACCAGTACTTCAGCAAACACGAGGATTTTTCAATTAGCTCCCACTATCTGCGGTTTTTTTTTTTTTTTTTTTTTTCCCCCCCACTCAAGCTTGTTTTCTGAAGAATCTGAAGCTTGTGGCCAGAAAAGTGTTCACTTGTTGTTCACTGGTAATGCCATGTTTACATAAATATTATAACCCATGATGAAAGTTAAATAGGTACAAATTGGACAACAGGCTATTTTTATTTTGTTATTATTTTTTTTTATCCCCCCCAACACATACCCTCGAAACGAAGCTGTTTAGTATGATAAGCGATGTTTTGTTTTAAATCCAGTGTGCTGTGGCCCAAAGCCAAAACAACTAAAATCATTTCTGTCCAATTATTTCCAGACCGCACTGAGTCTACTGAACTGGAAACTGGTTCTGTGGATTATAAGTTGCAAATGCAATCGTTGTACTCTGTTTATTCTATATGATATTCTACTTATTCTAATCTATACATTGTTCCATTTGCATACAAGCATAGTATTGCGCTCATATCACAAAGCCCCATCAATAATAGTGTTTAATTAATCTGCGATGATGAACCAGCAAAGAAGTGAGTGATCAATAGGCAGCGTTAAAGAAATGGAAAAACAAATGAATAACCCAAATGAGTGATGTTTTTTTTTTATTTCTGTCTTTAGGACGTTGACTATTACTGTAAATAACAACTAGCTAGTAAATCTACACTGTTACTTTAGAGGAAAAGAAATGAAAACGAACAAACCCATCCTTAAAGAGACTTTGATGAACCCCCCTCCCCACCCAAATGTCTGATTCATGCTATAGTTTGTGTTGCACTTGTTTTCCTTGTGTTTGTATTCACTGAATTCCTTCGCTATAAACCATGTGAAAATAATCTCTGTTCTCAGCAGTGCAGATTCTGCTGGATACAAACAGGGCTGGGCATTTCTGTATCATTGCTGTACTCATCACAGAACCCAGGAATCAAGACTTAAAGCGATTATTTCCCTTGGATATGGACAGAAACGTGAACTGAAGGGATCAGTAAGTCTATTGTGTCCAGCAGGGGGCATCAGTGCACTACAGATAGTTGTTATGTTTGCGTACCGTTACACCGCCACTGTGTAATTGTACAGGTGGTTTCATTTTGCACTTTTTATTCATGAATTGTTTTAAAGTCTCTTGTTATGTGTTAATATCCTGTTAAGTAACTGTCATAATTTATTATTGATGAAGAATGTGTGCTCTCCAGGAATAATCTTGAACTTGAGCTGATCGCAGGTGTCATGTCAGGCGAACAGAAAATCATGTGCACTTCTTAATTTGTGAACACTGTGTGCCAGGTTTATTTCAGGATTAAATTTGAGGAACATTCCAGTCGGTGTTTAAAACAGACTTGTCCGAGTCATTAGCCGCACTATCACAAGGAAGCCACCACACTCCTAACAAGCAAACATTCAGCCCGACCTTCCTCTAACCCTGAGTCACTACAGGGAAATGGGAATTTGTGTACTGTGGACACCGTCCCAGCACAATAAAAACTATATGTTTATGCAGGAAGAGTGACGCTGCCAATAATTCATGAGGTCAAACACTTAATCAATGTGTTTAAATAGCATTTATTTACCTAGTTTGGTCAAATAGCAGCACTGTTTAATCCTGTGTGTTGTTTTGTAAATTAAATTGATTGTTAGCTAGTGGGTAAACTGTTCCTGGCTCCAGTACAACGTGAGCGTAATGCCTATGGTATTTCCTTGTCAGCTGAAGCGAGTCCTCTCAGCTTCACTCCAAGCAGCTCCAAAGTCTGTCTAAGGAAGGACTAAGACAAATGCAGGGATTGTTTTTTTTTTTTGTGTGTTGTTTTTTTTTTTTTTTGCTGCTACACTTTTTGGATGTGACCTCAGTTGCCTGAGCCTCTAACGAGAGATGCTTACTTCAGGTGTGAGATTGCTGAACATATGGATAAAATCGTTTGTGGAAACGTCTTAATGCGTAATCTTTCTTCTGTTTTTGGGTTAGAGTAGTAGTCAAGGATCACCAAGTATTGAATAAAACATGACTGGGCATGGTGTTACTGGAAAATTAATCAACAATGAAGTTGGTTACTTTCTAATAATGGCATGTCCCAGAGTTTGTTTGTTTTTTCTTATCCCACACCAATTTGCCAACTTGAACAATTTTGTATTTATTAAAGTATGAGTCGTTGTATATTTTATACATCTATACAGGGTGTCTCAAAAGTTTCCTTATGCAGGGGACTGTATTTGCCAGCGCTGTGTCGGTTGTTCCTTCGTCAGTGGATGTCCACTTCTCGGTCGGTCCACAACACTTCCAGTCTTTTTGAATGTGTTAATAAGTTTGGCAACAGTGTCATGTGAAAGCCAATGTATGGTGACCCATACCTGGAATTTGTCCTCTGCATTTAACCCATCCAAGTTAGTGCACACACATTAGGAGTTGTGAGTAGTGAACACTACAAACCATGAACACACCTGGAGCAGTGGGCAGCCATTTTTGCTGTGGCGCCTGGGGAGCAGTTGAGGGTTAAGAGCCTTGCTCAAGTGCTCAACAGTGGCAGCTTGGCGGTGCTGGGATTTGAACTCATGACCTTCCGATCAGTAGCCCAACTTCTTAACCACTGTGCTACCACCACCCCCGTGTGCGATGTGCTCGCCATGTTTCCTCCATCGCAACCTTGTGACAGCTCCCTGATCCAGCCATGAGAATGATTTGAATACGTTCTTCTTATGTCGAAGGCATTCTTAAAGGCTATCTGAAAAAAATATATAATATAAACTAAGTATGAAAAATTTTTGAAGACAATTTGCTAAAAAAAAAAAAAAAGTGTTAATTTCCTTTATGTATGGAGATTTTGGGACACCCTATAGTTACAATTAATGTTGTATTAGTTCCTGTTATATCTTATGTACAAAAATAAACAGTGGTGCCCTGTCATGTTACTGAGAAACAGTGACGCACAAAGTCCTCTGTCCTGAAGACTTCCCCATTTTGAAAATATAAAATGACAGCTTTACGTGAGATACACAGCGCTGACACTGGAGACTCCTTCCAAAAAATGCTAAAATAAACAACTCCTTACGGAGAACATCACCACATTAACAACTACACAAAAATGTTAAATCTGTTTTTATGAAGCGGCTGCCGTACAAGTCCATGTAAATGAGCTGTTAGTGTAACAGTAATTTGTAAGAAACATTCGTATAAACCTGTGATGTTCCATGCAGCTGGAATGCACTGTCAGACCTGCTGTTATAAAAAATTGTGCTATAAACCATATTTCGTGCAGTTCTGCAGTGTTAAATCACACGCTCAATTACAGGAGGAGCAAACTGTGATAAAATAACGTTTTATTTCACAAGAATATGAACAGAAGAGTAATAAACCAGCTTATATTGTACACAAAAGCAGAATACATACAGCTATACATACATTTCTCATTATCTTTTTCACCACCCCCCATTTAAGAGTTTATCATCACACAAATCAGGCCATTACACAAAACAAAACCATTAAAGACAAAACATTAAAAGGTGACAACACGAAGGACACTTTCTGTAAGGATGCAAACTGAAATGATTTGACACAACTTGTAGTCAAATGCTGTTTCACATCAATCGTAATGTTTTTTTTTTGTTTTTTTTAAGTTTTAGATTGGCACAGAGGCACCTACCCAACGTAAACAGCATCAGACGCCAAAAGAAGATCTAAAGTCACGCTTCAAATCAAGTCAAAACAGGCATGCAGTGTCATTGTCCTGATCCATATTTGGAAAATGAGAGATAAGTCGCATTCCTGTTGTTCCAGAGAAACAGCTCTCTGTGTGTGTGTGTGTGTGTGTGTGTGTGTGTGTGTGTGTGTGTGTGTGTGTTAGTTTAACATCACACAGTGTCAAATTGCACTTTGTAGAATGAATGCACTCCAGAGTCATAGCTAGGAGTTCCAAAATGTTCCAAATGTTTAGTCATGGCTAACACAACATATGTTATATCAAGGATCTCGAGGTGACAGCAGATGAAGTACTCGAGGTTTACCACAGACGGTTTTTAGGTAAGGTATCTTTTTTTTTTTGTTTTTTAAATTTATTTATTTATTTAATTTTTAACTAGCATGTTATTTTAATCATTTTCAGTGGAGCATTCATTACGGTATTTTATTTCCTATACCTATTAACGTTTTTAATGTGGTAAGATTCTGAAGGCCACCGCTGTTTCTACTACTGTCTGTCATCCACCCAAAATATAATTGCACAGATAACGTGGTGATTTTCTTCAGAATATTTCCTTGCCCCGCAGAAATGAATTCCTTCACTATGCCTCTCACACACACACAAAGGAATTCCCTCCACATTCCTGTAAGCAGAGGTACAAATATATAATATGCACATTAATGAGGTTGAAACGAGGTTACTTCTGAATATTCCACAAGCACCGAGCAGTGACAAAGGTTTAAAGCGACTCACATCTCATTTTGAGATGTACCATCATATCATTCTGGATTTTACAAGCATGGATTTGGCTGAAGCACGTCCTTGTTTCCTTCGCATGCTTCACTCTCTCGCTTCTTGATCAGATGTTTTGCTACATAAGCCATCCTTGATGATTGGAGTGTGAATTTAAGGCGACACGGTGGTTCAACGTCTGACTGCAGACAACGGGGTGCGATTACACACTGAATTAACTCCAGTTAGAACATTATTACACACGTGTATCGCTTTGTTGATGTTTTAACATATCCGACAACCCAGTCATTCATCCCGCTCAACAACTTCTCGTCCAGCTCATCTACCTCACAGGAAGGGGTGGCTCAGTGGTTAAGGATGAGAATAATGCGAGCTCAAATCCCAGAACTGCTAGATCATGCGCTCCGAGGCTGGCTTCTAAACAAGCTGGGACACGCGAAGAAAGGAGTACTTGTTAATATTCTGTAATTACAGCTCTGACAGTAGTGCTGGCTGGAATCCAAATCTCAGGATTGTATTAACACACGTTATTGTTTCTATAAGAACTTGTATGTTGGATGCAACACATAATCTAAACGTAATAAACTAATTTAAAAAGGTGTTAAACAAAAAAATTCATAATTGGTGATGCGGTGAAGGAGACGTTTATTTAACATTTATAGTATCTCCAGTCTCAACGAAAAATTCTTAAGGACCGAGTTAAGCTTTAGTTATTTGGTAACATGACATGCTGTGTTGTTCTTGTCTTATTAACTTCAAGAGACGGAAAAGAGAGACTGTCGAGGGAATGCTGTTTATAGCTGTTATAACGCAAGTTCTTTTATCGACGTTCAACGACGTTAAACTTAACTACAGATTGATAAAGTTGATGATTTTCCTATAACAGCATGGCTCAAAGTATTTATTCTTCTTATAACAGGATTTTTTTTTTCTTTTGATAAATAAAATACAATAAAATAATGACATGCATACCTTTTATTTTCCTATAACAGCACGTCCTGTAGTTTTATTCAAAAACTTTGTTTCTTAGAGAGTTTCAATTTTGCATGTCAGTCTTTTTTTGTGTGGAGGTGGAGAATTCATAGCACAAGCTTAAACAAAGAAAGCACCTGTATATTTACATTTGCTCATTTGCTTGAGGCTTTTTATCCAAAGCGACTTACAACTGAGACAGAAACGAGCGAGTGTATTCTCATTGTGAGAGCCTACTCCATCCTCAGAGCTGATCTGTCCCTAATGAAGGATCAATTCCCAGGTCATGGGATAAAGAATATGAGTGTCAAGAAGAATTAGACTATTCCTAAAAACCTCAGGAACTGAAACTCACTACTTTCCCCATCCATAACTAACTACTGAGCCACCTCTGCCCTAGACATATCCAGTATCGTCTCTGCACCACGGTGTTTACAACTTTCCACAGAAATGTCCAGCAATAATGCAATAACGCCAACACAATTCACTAGAGTGCATTCCAAACCAACCAGGGGACGGCGTGCGTGTCGCTTCTAAAGCCTTACACAAGGTGATGTTAAATACGATGCCTAAAGTCCTGATAGGAAATAAAACACACACTTTACATAGAAAATATTTCATTTGGTACATCACAATATTGAATCTGTACAGAGGAAACTGTAAGTGTATTTGTGCTTGTTAAGGATACACATAAAAGAAGCAACACAGAAAGCACACATGCACTGTTTAAGCTTTATGACACTGGGTTAAAAATGGTAAAAACGAATCCATATATTTGATAGAGATTTTTGTACAATAATATACCCTAACATAAATCTATATTAATAAAACTGTAAAAGATAAGCTTTAATACAGAAATCAATATCAGGAATATGCATTAGCTTGAAAATAGATTTCAATAGAAGGTCTTTTTTCTTTTTTTCCTTTTCTTTTTTTCTTTTAAAGGCTTGGTAGGACAACAAGGACCGCTGTGAAAGTGTTGTCATCCCGTGCAAATAAAACCAGTGCATCCGTGTTAAGGCAAACAAGGATTCAGGCCAAAGTAGTAGAGGCGTGTGTGTGGGAAACTGGAGAGCATCCTCACAGAATTTTACACTGAACTAATGGACAAATGTGTGATGGATATTTAACCGTGTTTCTGATATTTGATAAACAGACTGACCCTGCGTTCACACTGACAGCTCTTGATGTGGTTAATTGCAAGACATTACATACTGTATATGTTGTGCTGGCATTTCCTTTTTTTCTTTTTTTTTTTTTTTATCTGGACAGTGTTTTCACATAGCTGCATGTTCCTGGTTCTGAAAAGATCGCCCGTCATCTGTTTGCATGAATTAATCCACCTAGTATAAACCACCAGATTGTGCCTCGGGCCGGTGTGTGTAGAGCAGCAGGCATTGGGATACTGAAGCATTCATACCAAATGAAAACTGCTGTGAAAAGTCAGCAGGACATGGGGTTTTCCTTTTCTGGTTATTGAACCCACTCGTCCACCAGGCAACTAGGAATAAAAAAACTAATAACTCAGACACAAATTCGGTTTATCCCGGCCACCCGGGCTACTCGTGTTTTTTTTGCTTTTTATTTGGGGAAAACTACATGAATTGGCGAACTGCAGTGATGTTTGTTGGTAAATGAGACCGTGAATCAAAGACGGCTTTGGCTGAAAGCGTGTTGTGATGACATCACATGATGTGTCAGACCAAATCTGCGGAAAATCTGCAGTACTTTTGAAAAATCGCAAGCTCCTCCTAATATTGCGGAGTTTGCTAGATTTTGCGTTCATTTCTGTGATCGTGAAATCCTGGAGGGACTGACTCCTGTGATGGTTGAGATTTTTTTAAAAACATTTTTGCACTAAATCCTGTTAAAGCAAAAGTCAATGCACACAGAAAGTGCATTTGTGAGGATGGTACACACACAACCAAAGCCAGAGGACTGCTCCATTGAACATACTGACACCAGTCATTTGGATTGGTCAGTTTACCATATCAGAACTAATTTGCATTAAATAGATTTGAATCTAAACTGAAATGACTACACACTGAGGATGGAATCATGGCTCCATGTCACGGAACTTCAAAACGAACGGTCACTTGTTGCTTTGTCACTCGTTAGTATGAACACAGGGTAGCAAAGATACACTGCAGTTGATTCTGCTGCCTTAGTCCATGCACATTAAATGCTAATCAGCGTCCACACAAACCATCAGCAGATGTCCAGCTTAATAGATTGCCCTGGTTAATAGTGAAATGAATAGTAGAGTGAACATACTGAAATGTACAGTGCAGTGCAGTCCACTGACTCACTAGAAACTTGATGCTAGTTCTGCTCTGGCTGTGGTAATGTCCTGAGTGGGTGTGTTAATACAAGGCCAAGTAGTTATGTTCACTTTCTGCTTCGACGTTCAGTGAAAATTCATTTTCACTTTTCCCAAAGCATTTATAATTGTTGAGGTAAGTAAAAGCAATTAACCACATCGATTCCGAGCCCAATATGCTTCCTGTATGTCTGTAGGATTCCAACTTACTGTCTTATATGTCTAGAAGATGGTTATAATTGGCCCTGCCTACAACACTAAAACGAGAGCTATATTTTTACTGCTGAAGTCATTATATTTCAAAGGCAACTTTGGGTTCAAATCAAGCCCGAGATTATTTGCAGCTGCCTCAACCTGGTTTTAAAATGATGAGGCTTTAAAGGCTGAAAAAAATGAAGCGACGCAGAAATCTTCATCTCAATGTGAACAGAATACAAACTCCTCGAAATGCTCAGCTCTCCTCAGTCAACTGGCTGCAAAATGTCTCTTGTCCGCATGTAGCAGCTATGTTCAGGTTCGGGAGCTCTGTCCCTTGCATTGAAATGTAGAGAATGCCAACTTTATTCTTAATGCCCAAAACACGGCTCACGACTGGTTAACAGCCATGCTTCTTTTCTCTCTCTCTCTCTCTCTCTCTCTCTTCACAGCGTTCCAAGTGTCACTGCAGCCAAATGGCTCGAGTCTGCATGGAAAAGCTGAAGCGACGGATAAGTGCAGGCACATGTTTAAAATGTGCTGGTGTTCATAGTCCAAAGCTGGCAAAATTTGATTTGCACATCAAACAATGAAAGCCAGTAACTGTTTTCTGTTAAGTTGTGCTACATTGGATGGGTAGAGTTGGAAGGGTTCACAGTTTATGGGACACAGAACTCCACTGAAAGGAGCCAATTCCCCAAGCAGCAACAGGAGAAAAGTGAAACTGTGGGTATTGTAGTGTGGCTATTAGCGCTGCAGTGGCAGTGGCCATGACTCCCTATGATGAAGCCCTATGAGGGCTGAAAAAGACATGGCCAACATGGAAATCTGCAGAGAAGAAAAAGAAGAAACAGATTGGACAGTTGTAATTAGGAGAGATTCATTGTTGTTTCAGTGCATGACCGAAATTACAGATAGAAATATTAATGCATAAATTATTATAAAATTATGCAGACCTTCTGGAGTGCATAGAAGCAAATATGGAGCTGCAGCTATCCACATAAAATGTACTTAGTCAAAGGCTTTTCCGTTATGGCAAAAAGGTGTGCACTAGCATTCCTGCCTTGATGACACATGAGAAAGCCTCAGGAATGCAGAAGTGTGTATGCGCACAGACACGCACACTTTTCTATCTTCCACTGACATAATGAATACCCCAACCTTAACCTCAGTAACCAGAAGGAAACCTTTCAGCTCTTTTACAGCACTCCGTAAAGTTTCTGAGATGAAGAGCTCATGCAACTTACTTTAGATTAGCAAGGACTTCATTTTCACCATTGAGGTAAGTTCCTGTTTTGTCATGTTGCCCCGCCTCCTGTTCCTCACACTGCAAATAAAAACAAAGAAATATATTTAACACATAGGGAAATGTAAAGGGAGGATTTCCCCAGAATGGCCTGCTTTGCTTTTTATGTTGTTAATCATTACACACTGATTAAAGTAGCGATGAGTGATGGAGCTACATGTTTATTTATTTATTTTTTTTATGGACATGCAGTATCTGTGGGTCTTTCCAAGTATATTGTTCATTTATATAGAAAGCAAATTGGATAAAAATATTTTTGACAGCTAGTTAGTGGAGAAAATATAGTGCTTATTTATTAGGATTTTAGTTGTTAAATAGGAATACAGAAAATGTATAAATGTAGTAGGTGAGAAGCTTGTTCTTTAGTTTATAAATCAAACATACTGCAGTGAAAAAAAAAAAAAAAAAAAAAAAAAGATTCCACAGACACTCTCCTTCTCCCACAGAAAAGCCACTGGCTTTTAGCCATTTACATCCACCAGCTGACAAACTCCCACGTCTACATATTGAGAAACATCCAGATTTGTTTTGATATACAGCACTCATTACAAGAAATGTTTTTCAGGCAAATACACAAATTGCCCTAAAAAAATGAAATTATTAAATATGTTTACTGATGTCTAATTTGTATATGTGTACCAGCCCCATCAGTTCAAATTACACTCATAGTTTGTTCAAGTTCCCATACAGCCTCCTATTCCACATAAACCAGCTTACTTAAGTGATTAAAGCCAGCACTCACCATAGTAGGACTGTGATAGTAAACACCACCACCACCATTACTGCTGCCAATAGGCCAAGGATGATCAAGACCTGACTTCCATTTTCATCAAATGATGGATCTAAGAAACACAATGACGAAAGAAGATTAATATCATTCATCATTAGGCATCAAGTAACAATACAAATACTGTTATATGCTATATATGAATACACCATGTTATTTAAAATGAAAAAAAAATTGTATATCTTGTTTGTTTCCATTTAAAAGTTAACATTAAGGAATAAAACATGGCAGGGCATGGTGGTATTGGAAAATAATCAATGACCACTTGTTACCACCCAGAAGCTGATCATCTTCCAATAAAAACACCAAAGTGTTTTATTCCTCTTATACCACAGCAATTTACCAACAGTTACAAATTTTATTAACTAACGATTGGCGTCATACTTTATCGCTTTATAGTTACATTTAATGTTGTGGAACAAGTTCGTTCCTGTTATCACTTATGTTATAGCAGGGATAAATAGTTGTTCCCTCCCCATCTTAGTTTTGATCCCTACTGCAGTTAAACACAGATTGAGATGTTCCTGAGAACCTGGAAATTGCAATCTCCTTAAAGAATGTTTCCCTACAGAAAGCTTCACTGAAGTAATAAGTATCCGTTTTCTTTGTTAAATAACGGCACATTTTTATGTATGTTTATGTGGAGTGTCTGTCGTACAAGTTACGAGTTATTATAGAAGTGATGACATATTAGAATGAACACATTAATACAAACCTCGATTTGATTTACAGCTGGCAGTGCTTTCAGAGCTGCTGTTATAGAAAAAACATCTGACTGATTCAAGAATCAGTCTCTCCATGATTTTGCGATCGCAGAAATTAACACAAAATTGCTTGAACTTTTTCAAAATTACTGCAGGTTTTCTGCTGATTTGGGCCAAGACGCGTTATGTGACGTCATCACAATGCACATTCAGTCATAGCACTCTTTGATTCACGTGCGTCAAACATGAATACGGCTAAAAGGTCTCATTTACAAACAAACATCACTGCAAAAGACCGTGCAAAACAATTTTGTGCAACTGCAATTTTGCCAATTCAAGTAGTTTTCCACAAAAAAAGCCACTGCAAAATCAAGCATTTTTGGCTGCAACAATCTCAAAGAAAACAAAAACAAAAAACAAACAAAAACTGAAATCCTGTACGGACTGAAGAATTCAACAGTGCTCTGATATAATTGCATATAAATAGTCCAGCACATATTAACTGACCGTAGTTTGTGTCTACAAATAAAGATGAGATTCAGGAAAGTGAAAATTATTTGCAAGGCTGCTGCAAAAATCTACTTTTCAATGGTATTTTTAAATTCGGGTTCCCTATAAAACCAAACACAAAACTCTCCAGGTTTCTCAGACAAGTTTCATTCTGATTGGGGAGGTCTCTTGTAACTCCGTGTCCTCTGCTATGTACGCTAGCTGAATGAGAACATTTGAAATCTGGAAACGATTAGCTCATTAAGGCTGAGTGAGTCATGGTGGCGTCTGCCACATGGCCTGCTTTATGAAGGCTGATCTGTGTTGTGATTGGTGCACGATATGAGTAAGAGTAGAGGAAACCCAGCCTCCAAAACACCAAAGGCCAGACACATCTGGATAAAACCTAAAAAAGCATCTGGATGAGATCTCAAAGACATCTAACGACGCATGTTCGATCTGAGCTTGACTTGTGCTCTCTTCTACTGCCAAATCCTCAAGGCTTTCATGGATGGAAAAAAAGAGCTCGGTCCAGGGAAGAAAAAGTAGTGAGTATGTATTTCGGCTTTGCTCTGAAATGGTCTCTGTAATTCTTGTGATGAGAATGGCAATAATGTACCTGGAGACTTCTCTGTTGCCTTCACTGGAAACGTGGAAGGGAAGATTGGCTCGAAAAAATCTGTGGTGGTTTCCGGTATCGTGGAAGGGTCTGAAATGGAAAAGATGAGGGCAAAAATAAATAAATAAAATCACAGATGTATAGTACAGTATTTGTGATATGGACGCTTGTTTCTATAAGCTGTATGTATATCTGTACAGAGGTTTTTATTCGTCAGTCCTAGGAGTCAATCACATGATGTAACGTTTGTTTATTCCCATTGTACTTTACATACTGGCCTGGGTTTTAAATGCAGTTATGGCTTTGAGGAGGTAGGAATCTGTTACTAATTAGAAAAAGCTTTACATTTTTTCCCCTAAAAACCTATTCATATTGGTCATTTTTATTTTAACCACACAACCACTTAATTCGCAGCAATGTCCAAGTAAAGTGAATCATGCCTCATTCAGGAACAGCACGCGCTATAAACAGCATTCGAATGCTTTGAAAAGTGAGAAATTCCTTTGTCGTGTCATTATGAAACTTAGTAAATCTACCAAAAGAGGGCACTATGTAAAAATATAGGAGAACAGTGTTAGTAAAATGTTACAGTTATATGTAGTGGAGGCACACTGCAACTGCATGCTGACTGTCTGAGTAAATGTCAGTGTCAGTCAGTGCTGGTTTACTGCATTACATTAGGTGAGAAGAAAACAAATTGTAGTGTCTGTCACTGTGTGTGTGTGTGTGTGCGCGCACATGTCCATCTGTGTGTTTTTATGGGTGTCCATCTCTCCGTGTGTGTCTCTCTGTCTCTGTGTATTTATTTCTGTGTGCATCTGTCGGTCTGTGTGTGTGTTTAAACCGTCTTCATCTCTCTATTTCTACATCTCTATCTGTGTGTGTCTATATCTGCATGTCTCTATTTGTCTGTCCTTGTGTTCCTTGTGTCTGTGTCTCTATCTGTCTGTGTTTTGGATTTTGGGTATCTGTCTGTGTTTTGGATTTTGGGTATCTGTCTGTGTGTTTATGTCTGTCTTCTTCTTTCTGTTTCTATGTCTCTATGTCTGTGTGAGATATGCGAGTGCACGTATCTGTCTGTCCTTGTGTCCGTGTCTCTGTGTCTCGGTTTTTGTGCATCTGTCCATGTGTCTGTCTATGTGTGTTTCTGGATCGGTGTATATGTGTCTGTGTGTTTCAGTTTTTGCCTGTGTGTCTCTGTGTGCGTCTCAGTATGTGAAGGTTTTTGTCTGTCTCGGTCTTTGACTCTCTCTCTCTCTCTGTCTGTCTGTGTGTGTGTGTGTCTCAGTCTTTGACTCTCCTGCTCTCTGTGTCTGTCTCTGGGTCTGTGTGAGAGAGTTTCAGTATCTCTGTGCACGTGTGTATCTGTGTGCGTAGCTCACCGCTCCAGGGCTGGGCCTGCACCACCTGACTCCACTCACTCCACTGGCTGTGGTTAATAAAAGCGTCCTGGGCTCGTACTCTGATGTGGTGTAAGTGACCCATCAAGGCGTCCATGATCACCATACTCGTGTCCTCTGTCTCCACCTGGACACAAAACAGCCCCCCACACATACACACTTTAACACACTCAGATATTAACATATCAAGAGTGCACACTAATAATTGCATAATACGTTCGATTTTATTTCGTACTGTTCATGCACATGTTATAACTCAATCAGTCGACCGTTTGTTCATAAAAGAAGCCATATAAATTGTGTGGGTTCCTCGCTCAAATACTGTGTGTGAGTTTGTCAAGGGATACCCTGCTGTGCTCAGACTGCTATAAATCAAGGAACTGCTCGCATGACAAGATTTCAGTATTGACCCAGAACACATTTCCTAATTCCATACAGCAAGGTCTGAGGTCCATCTGCTCAAAATAAAATGCTTCAAATCAGGGGCACAAGAATGTGGTTGCTTCTCATCCTCCACATTTAAACTCTAATTCATAAGGTGTATGCATTTAAGATCATTAAAGCAACAAAAAAAAGAGACATTTAAAAAAAAAAAAAAAAAAAGTTTAAATCATTCAAAGCTGTTTTCACCTACAAGCAATGCTTGTGTGTGGAATTTAAGGTTTAATGAGTACATTTATTTAGCATCTACAACACCCACATTTAGAATGAGTGCTACCTTTCAAATACAAACATTTCATATTTGATGCCAATATTTATTTGATAATTAAATGCTTACAGTGGCAGTAAATGGACATTGATTATAGTTCACCTTGACATCAAGCACCTCTCCTCCCCCCTCACAGCATTTTTGTCATGACTATGCTTCATGTCGAACTACGCAAAGACCAGACCTATTACTGCTGAGAAACAAAAAATCCAGAAGCAGCTTATAATCAGTTTCAGCACACATTCAGGCTTCAGAGAAATGCAAGAATATCTGGTATGCTGTCTAAGAGAAAGAGAGAGAGAGAGAGAGAGAGGGAGGATCAGAAGCTCTGGGACGTCAGTGGAACTCGAATAAGTGAGAGGAGAGGTGGAAAGATATGTTGGAGGATGCTACACGTCACCGTGTGATGTGAAAGTGCGAGAGGAGAGGTGCTGCCACAATTCACTGCCTTCACAGCTGAAGTTGTTTGTTATGCAATAAACGAACAGTCTAACAGCTCCATTAACAAGTCAGAACATTTGCAAATTGGACACATACAGTACTATAGTTTCATGTGTGAAATGAATTAGCAGGATGGTAATTTTTTAGTGCTGATTAAAAGTCATCGTTATAGAAGCAGTTTAATCCGTTTCCCTTTACGCCTTTCTTCCTTTGTTCTTCTACTCCAAGTATGTGTGAGAAGTTTTTATACTGCAGTTTGGTGCTTAATTATTATCTCATACAATAAAATACACTGTATCTTATTCTTTATAAATTGTTTTAGATTTCTTTAATCTCACTATTGTTGTATCTACTAAAATTGTTTTAATGACAAGTATATTTCTTTGCTTCAGGGTTAATTTTCCGATGATGGATAAGTGGATGAGTCGCCATTTCAAATATCACCTTGGACCATAATTGGGAGCCAACAGGTCTGTACTGCAGCTCGAACTTCAGTGGAAAGGCGTCGGACACATCCGAGGGCCACGAGGCGGGTGGCTTCCACTGTACAAACAGCTGTGTGGGCTCGGCATCCACTTGCTTGCACATCAGATCCTCAGGAGCGTCAGGCTTTACTACACACACACACACACACACACACACACACACACACACACACACACAGCCTTAGTTCTGAATTTTGCCACTTAATCACAAAATTCAGTTCATGTTAAGCTTAATTTTACACACGAATGGTATTGAACATTGGTTAATGCAGGTGCTGATTATTTTGTTTGTTATATTAAAAAAAAATGGTTAATGTTAATGCTGGTTTGTTCAAGTTGACTTGTGTGTTAAATAATGTCCGTTAATTTATTGCTTAAAAATGTTGCTTACAATTTTTGTGGACGTCCACAAAAGCAATGGTGGATTTGGAGCCGAGTGGATTCACTTCCGTGATGTTCACTAGGTGTTTGCTGCCCCAGAACTCAGGGTTGCTGATGGTGCACTCGTTCACATCCATTAGCTCTTGTTCACAGGGCTCCGGCTTGCTGTTATCCACACTGTAAGACAGAAGGGAGAGTGCAAAACTACATCCATTACCATACATTGAGTTCAGGTTTATTCAAAAGTGCATGGCACACAAGTGCATGAGCTAAGATATACATTGACAGTGACGAATATTAAGTGTGATTCAACAGATAATAAAGGAAAAAGCTCATGGAGCTTTGAACATCTACAGTAGTGCTTGAAAGTAATATTGGATCATTTTCCTCAATAAAATAAATGACAAAGTATAATATTTTTGTCTCATTTGTGAATTTTGTAATTGGGTTTTCTTTGTTTACTTTTAGGACTTTAGGTCATATTTATGCAGATGTATAGAAAATCCTAAATGGTTCGCAAACTTTCAAGCACCACTGTATAATAATCAGTGGGATGATCAGTACTGTTGTGCACTGTTGTTTTATTGCATATGCATTCAGGGAGTTTTCTTCTTTTAAAAAAAAAAAAAAAAAAAAAAAAAGTGTAAAATGCTGTGCTTTGTGATTTTATCATTGCAGGACATGTTTAATCCCTAGCGTTATTTTTGGCAAAGATTAACAGGTACAGAAACAACAAAAGTCAGGGGAATAGAAAGGGAAGTTTTCAAATGCATACTGAGGTTTGAAAACCATTTTGCAGACACTTTACCAAAACACATCATGACTTAATTTAAAAAATTTCAAAAATATTTCCAAATGTTCAGTAGCTATAGACACTACACATTTCATTAATCATTTCCATTAAAACCCAACAGCTGAAGTAAAAGCACATGCAGGCCATTCGAAAAGCCTAACACTGGATCCCCAGACAGGAAGATGTGCATTTGGAAGAATTTATCAGTGTGTTCACTTTTATTTACCTTAACACAATTGACCCGTGTTCACTTTTAACAGAACACCTGCTGAACTTGCCACACCTAGCCATCAGCACATATCATAGCTAAAATAGCTCCAATTAGCATGTTTTGGAGTAAATATGGCCCACGTTAATATTAATGCTTATTCTAAAACAATAAAGTATGTGTCTCACAATGATTGTATAGATGATGGCACTACTGTCTGTTTGATGGCACTACTTTCTGTATAGTCTTGTTTTAACCAGTGTGATGAGCAACATGGTTTTGTCATGTGACCCCACCTGTATGAGGAGATGTACTTGGTGGGTAAATGTGTCCTCACTCTTTGTGTCCATGTGCACAGCATTGTGAAGTGACTTGGCAGTTTACAGAAAACACTCAGATATTCAGGGGCATCTGCAAGACACAACCAAGCAACCAGGCAATCAAACACGTGCGTAACACGCCATCCACAGCGACATCACAGCAGGCAGATTTCTTGGTAAATTAACGGGAACAGGGCACAGGCTGAAACCCTCAGCTCGTGTGATCTTGTGTGTGGACGATCTCGCCCTTCCTAACAGGAAGCTGGAATGCTGTGTTGTGTAGTGATTTCCTGTGACAGGAAGTGTTTTGAGTTTTACCACCACACACTTACTGTCTCCAGGGGGCCTCGGCCCACAGTTTGAGCAGGACATTGCTGAAGTGCTTCCTCTTTCACCAATACATTTCCTGACTATTAAACTATAGCAACCGTAAAGCCGGTTGTTTAACAATGTTATGGGGGAAAAAAGAGCTGTATGAATGTAGTTTAAAAAAAAAAAAAAACATGCAAATGGAAAATGTGAAAGAGTTTATGCTTCTAGTAATGATGAAATGAAAAGTGAAATCAAATCCAATCAATAGTGCTTTAAAATATACATAAATTCTGTAAAGTACACTGTTTTATATGTTTTATACATTTTATAAAACACTTGCAAAGTTGTTCCAAGCATCCTGGAAAATATAAGTGTTTCTGCCTTTACCGCCATGATGTTTTTACTACATAATGCAATTCTTTATTTAAAAAAAAAAAAAAAAAATCTTCCTCATTGAAATGAATTTTCATAAATCTAAAATGTGCTGTTTTTTTTGTCTCACTAATGAAAAACACATGAAAATTTATATTACAGTCCGTACAGGATTTCGCAGAGGTTTTTTTGTGATTGTTGCGGCCAAAAATGCTTGATTTTGCTGCAGCTTTTTTCAAAATTTGCGATGCAACTTGCAGAGATTTTGTGCTTTTTTTGTGGAAAACTACTTGAATTGGCGAAATTGCAATTCCACGAAATAGTTTTGCACGGTCTTTTGCAGTGATGTCTGTTGGTAAATGAAACTTTTTAGCTGTACTCGTGTTCAGTGCACGTCACATGACACGTCTTGCCCCCAAATCTGCGGAACATCTGCAGCAATTTTGAAAAAAATTGCAAGCTCCTCCGAATATTGTGGAGTTTGCTTGATTCTGTGTTCATTTCTGCGATCGAAAAATCATGAAATCCTGAAGGGACTGATATTACATAGTTCAATAGGTTATATGATTTTAATGTGTACAATTATTTGTAAAATTAATTAATCTGGTGACTTAATTAAGCCTACAGGTAACAAATTACTGAAATCCCAAGTACCAAGCATGTCTGCATACAACATTCAGAACAGATAGTCTGAACAGCAAAAACACATGAAATATAACTTTTACCAACTGAACTTTTCGGTGCTCTTAGATCAGATTAAATCATATGACTCCTATCAGAATGGCTGAAGTGTAGCGCTGGGTGTGAAGTGCAGTGTTCACTCACAGCCCAGACGCAGTGTGATGCTCTGCAGTAGGACTCCTCCTCTCGGCTCGTGGCAGCTGTAGTTACCCTCCATACTGCGTGTGGTGTTGGTGAGAGTCAGAGAGCCGTCCGAGCCGGGGTAAGTCTGCCTCGTCCGCACTAAGCTCCCATTGTGTGTCCATACTACCGCAGACCTGCCAAAACTCACAATCAATCCCTCAATCGCTTTACTTATCCTGGCCTATAGCGGGCAAATTAGCACAACCCGCAGTATTCCCATGGAGATTACAGGTACTGACTGAGAATATCGATTTGGTCCAAGCAGTGGCTTTCTGAAGCCAATTTCAGTGTCTGGGGAGTCAGTGTGAAGGGATTCAGTGTGATTGGGCTGCGGCAAATTGGCCTGTGTGTTTAGCTAGCAGGGTGTGAAGCATGAAGTTATCAGTGTTTACTGGAAGACTTTGCTCAGCTGTGTCACGTAGCTGCTGCACCGTGAGATAGATGGGAACGTACCCTTGGTGAGAGCCTCTGCAGGTCAGCGTCACGGTGGAGCCCAGAGTGCCAAACTGTACATCTGAAACTACACAAAAAATACACAATGAAGGCTGAAACTGGACTGTAAATGTAGCATTATTACAATTAGATATTAAATATTATAGATTAGCATAGATTTAAAAGAAGTGAATAAGCGCAAATGGTTTTGGCTTAGGGAAATAACTGTGCTTTGAAGTTACATCTGTTCATTTTACTGTTGAACTACAAGAACATACGATTATCAAAATACACTCCATGTCTAACAGATTTGCCGACGAAGAACACAGAGAATAAAACTTTCCTTGGATTTGAGCTTATTGTACAGTATTACCCATGTAGATCAGATAATGTGAAAAGTATGCAGTTTGTAATGGCACCTCTTTGCCCTAAATGAGCAAATTGACGATCATACGGTCAGTAAGACTATAACTCTACTCTGGAAGAGACTGAGACTGTTTAGGTTACCCTCCTTTACTGCCCTTTCAGCCCACAAAATTTATATCAGGGATGGAATAACAGGCATTTAGTGCCAAGTACTGGACAAAGAGGCAAATACGCACATATGCACTCTGAGGAGTGGCTGGCCTCCAACACCCTGGGTCTAACTGTACTCCAGAAACGGTCGTGCTCAATGTCTGCTTTCAGGGAATATTGGCAGAAGTATATCATTTAAAGGCCCACCACATTTCTCACATTTCTCCTCAATGGGCCAGCAGGAATACTGCCACACACACACACACACACACACACACACACACACACATACACACACACACACACAGACAGCTTGAAATCTTTGTATGAGCCATAAACGATGCATGGGGAAATCGCCCTCGGCTTGATTTCTTACAACAGATGCGTATTGTTTGCGCAAAATACGACATAACTGGGCCTCAGGTTTGGGATTCGATTACATTTTTTTTTTACTTGTCTTGGCTGATATCAGTTCTTTGAGTTTGATCAAAAGCTAGAGACATGGTTATGCTCTGGCAGAATTTACTATGAAGATTTATTTAGAGGAGACGCAGGTGCTTAACATAAGCAAAACCAGAAAACTGTAAACAACATTTTTTCTTCAAGAGCAAGGTATTAACTCAGTTAACGGAGTTTTCCAGCGTTTCTTACCTTCATTGCTCAAGATGTCAGAGTTGACGTGGACGCAGGATAGAGTGAGGATCCCAATCACTATTAGACCACCGGGGCATGACACTAAGCCGGGCATCTAAAAAAAAAAAAAAAAAAAAAAAAAAAAAAAAAAAAACACGAGCACAAACGTAGTTGATAAGACTTATCAAAGTACACGCAGGTCCAGTTAACAGCTGGCAATCCAGCACCAGGTTCCTTATTAGGTCTGAGATTGACGCAGGCTGAGGTATGGAGGAGACTCTACCTGCCTGGCAGCCATCAAGGCAACAGGAACAATAATTATGGACAGGAGGCCTCTGGGACAACGCAAACATGACATCCGTACCAGATGTGTGTACTTATCCTGTCCTTTCTCTATAAAAGCATCACAGAGAATAAACATCGCTCCGTTGCGTATTTGACAAGGGAAGCAAAGCAGCTCACAGTTACAGGGTCAAGAGAGGCAACGCCACAGCTCCACACTGAGCAGACCTCAGAGATATTTCTCTAGAGCGTTTTCAACATCTCTACCAAGGATAATCAAAGAAAAACAACGAAGCGGTTCAGGTCATTCAAAAGGTTAAGGCTATAAGATTTAACTTTACAGATTTGGCTTATCTTTACTCAACTTAATTCTGCAGCTGTGTATTTATTGCTTCAAGTTTCTAAAGTATATCAAGTAAGAAATGAGTCTCTGGTCAATTCTTTGTGAGGAAACCATCACTGCATTAACCGCAGGAAGGCCAAAGCCAATCACTCCCTCAGGCTAAAAGCCATACTCATTCTTAAGTAGTGAAATCACACCGGGTGCCGTTACATTCTTAAGCGTGGTGGCAATAGTAGCAGTAGTAATAACAGCAGCAGCAGTGCTAGTAGTAATAATAGTAGCAGTAATTTAATCATAAATACAGGTTTTCCCTCAGGTTAAAAGTCATGCTAATTCTTAAGTAGTGAAGTGAGAAAGGGTGCCACTATATTCTCAAGTAGTAGTAATAGTAGCTATGGTAATAGTAGTAGTTACAGTAATACAAGTACTATTAGTTACAGTAACAGCAGTAATAGTAGTACTATTAACAGTAGCAATAGTACTAGTAATAGTAGCAGTATTAGTAGTAATAGCAGTAATGGTACTAGTGGTAGTACTAAGAGTAATATTTAATTAGTGGTAATATTAGTAGGAGTAGTAACAGTAGAAGTATAGCAATAGTAGTAGTAGTAATAATAGTCATAGTAACAGTAGTAGTAGAAGCAGTAGTACTACTAGTAGTAGTTGTAGTACTAGTAGTTGCAATATTAGTATTAGTAGTTCTAACAGTTAGTAGTATTAGTACTAATAGTAGTAGTTGTACTAGTAGTAGTAATTGCTGCTGTACTAATAGTAGTAATACTAATAATGGCAGTAGCAATACTAATACTAGTAGTAGTAGTAGTAGTAGTAGCAGTTAGTAGTAGAAGAAGAAAAAGTAGTAGCAATAGTATTTTAACAATAAATACATGGTGACATAGCATTCTATGTGACTTAATAAAAAGCAGTTTAGTGAAATATAGCTTAAGCAAAAATTACGAAACTGCACAAGAAACTTACAAAAACCACCCCCAAAAAAGTCGTCTAAAAATCACCAAATCCAACGATTTTGATTTGTAAAACAGCCATCTGTAATTTCAACTGCATTTCTTCCACATATACTAAGTAATCATACTGGGAAAAAAAGCTTGACTTTACACATGACGTTCTACCACTTATCTCTTTTACAATCTAAAAATTCAATATCTACAAATATGTCAGTACATTAATTTGCTGTATGGCATATATGTACCTACAGTAAATTAGAGCTGTCACGGGTTCAGCTTAACCCAGTCTGGTGGCTTATCTTTTGTGTAAAAATAGTCTTATCATTGAACAACAGATAAGACTTACATCTGTGCTTCTCTTCAGCTTTTATAGCTAAGCACAGCACAAGTTAAATGGAACTGAATATATCCACTGCTTCGCTTTTTACCCCATATTTAATAAAATGACCGTCTCTACCTGTGAATACAGATGTGTGATTTGTTTGCACATGGTTCCTTAAATACACTGAGTGGCTTAGATGACCCCATTCTAATAGCTTTGGGCACACAAATGAACATATGAGGCTCTGAAGTGAAGAATAAAAAACTTCTATGCAATGTAAAGACCAGAGAGAAAGAGTAAAACACTGTTGTCCATCATTTGTGTTAATTATCTCCTCATAGAGAGAAAATAACATCAGCAGCATTAGCTCCAAACGCATGCAGCCAAGTAAACTCATAATCAATGTACGCCATATAGCATATCAAATTAACAAAAAAAAAAAAAAAAAAAAAAAAACATTTTTAAATTAAAAAAAAAAAAAAAAAGAATGTGCCATGTGTTACAGGACGTACTGTAAATGCGTAAACAGTGGAAACTGTGACGTCCATTGCCTGTGATTTTGATAGCGATGATTCCGTTGCACCCAGAAACAGATCCGTCCTCAACACCATGAGAAGGACAAACAGTGCGCAAGGTTCCTGATTAGAGAGCATTATAAAATACCGTGTAAATCGGTTTTAGCCTGTGCAAACAATTTGCTGCATATCATGACTGCCTTTATTCACTTATTTACTTTCTAGACGTATTTGTTTACCAGATCAGCCATAACAGCCTTATGCATGCCGTTTGTCTTTCCATCCACAATGCTCCGTTGCCAAGATTTGCCGACAGCATGAGGCCAGGCCAAGTGACGGAGACGGATGATTTAGTGATTTAGTGGCAATCAACTTGAATCTCACTCGTATATTATAGGGAAGCTGGACAGGAATTGCGTCTTCAATCTTTGGTCCAATCATCACTACACGGCATCCAGTTTCAGATTAATATCATATGTATGGCTGGATTTCATCTCTCAGATTAAAGCTACTTACAAGAAGGTTCTGGTCCAGCGGGCAAAATATCATCATGCAAAAACACATTGTGAAGAAGAAGAAAAAGACGCAGAGGAAGAAGAAGACAAAGAATGGTAGTAGTAGTATTATTAGTAGTGGTAGTAGTGGTGATGATGATAGTACTATTATTAGTAGAAGTCATAGTAGTAGGAGTAGTAGAAGTAGTAGTAGTAATAATGATAGTAGAAGTGGTGGTAGTAGTAGTGGAGGTAGTGGTAGTAGTAGTGGTGGTGGTGGTAATAGTAGTGGTAGTAGTAGTATAATACACTCTGCATGGGACGCCAGTTCATTGCAGGGCACCGTGCACACACACACATTCACACACTCATTCGCACCCGGGGCAATTTAGAGTAACCAATCCAGCTAACTTGCATATTTTTGTGAGGTGGGAGGAAACCGGAGAACCTGCAGGAAACCCATGTGAACACAGGGAGAATGTGTGAAACTGCACACCGACAGTAACCCGAGCTCAGCATCGAACGGAAACTCTGGAGACACCCAATCTTATTATTTCAGTGAAATTGATAGAGTTGAAGCGTTAACCACAGGCATGACATGACTATTTCAACCACTAATGTATTTTAATAACTGCAGCTCTCTGTAGCTACTGTGAACTCTGAATTTACTCTATAGTGCATTATAGTTTTAAAAGATGATCTATACTCTTATACGTTACTCTGTTAACACTTCATGTGGTCCTATGTACAGTCAAGTTCAAATGTCCACCCCATCCCCCATTTAAAAAAAAAAGCTAATATGGAATGTGGCGGTATCCTGCTAAAAAACATGAAAGCAAAAGTAGAAGACAGTTATTGCATGACATCTGGCAGCTACAACAGATGTGACATTAAAGGGAAAAAAAAAAAACATCAACAAAGTGTCAGTTCTGCATCGTATCCTGCACTGACATTCTCAGTCATATGAAGAACAGCAGCTTTTCTGTTTTCCTTACATATCGCACTTACACACGACTGTCACGATCATTGAATGTCTGTTTTCAACCACAATTTCCACCATATTTACAGACTTTCACATAAATATAAATGCAGATGTCACTTTAGTCATGGTTGCTGCTCAAAACACAGCAAGTTGAGCAGTCTTTGTGCCTGAAGTTCCTGCTCTCTCATTCAAATTCACTAAGATATTTTCCTCTTGCCATTTTTATCCAAATTCGAGGTCAACCAGGTCTGTTCAGATTTTTTTTTTTTTTTAATTTGATTTTTTTTTTTATAAATACACGCCACAGAGCATGCAGGATGTTAATTACATAATCCTAACATATGCAGTGCACCTGTCTGGAAGTATTTGCACTTGTTATATTTCTCCTCTTATTTATTCAGTTTTTTCCCCCCTTTTAATCTGTCACCTGGCTGTATGTCAAGAAGAAACGAGCAAAGATTTGCCAACTATTTTGTTTTGACCAGACATGTCAGAAAGAATAGTGGTAAATATTATAACAGAGAATAAAAAAATAAAAAAAGCTGCGCAAGTGTTTGGAGGAAATTTTAAAGGTGAAAGACGGGTACAAGTAATTAGAGAAGATTTAAATCACATTTAGAAAATGGTTATCATTTGATTTACATCTTTAGATACACTATTTTACAATCTTTGGTAATTGTGATAAAGGAACTAGAGGTGGATTTTACTGATACCGATAACTAAGTTGGGCCATTACCTGCCGATAACTGATTAATCAACTGATAGTTTTTAAAAATGAAATGAAATGAAAACATAACACTCAAAGTAAAATACTGATGAACTTTATTACAAAAATAAACAGTGCTGACTGTACTTCTTAAAATTAAATATATAAATAATATATATTAACTATTAATAAATGTTACAGTAAATAAAAGATATACGTCCAAAATGAATCAAAAAGTAACACTCCAAATAACAAATAAAAAATAGAGACATCCAAAATGAATCAAAAACACTTCAAATAAGTCAACAAAATTTGTCAGGGATGGTTTTTATTTCGCCTCTAGAGGCCGCTCTCGTACTGTATAAATGACGGCGGACCCTTCTCAGCCGCTCCCGCAACGGACCCAACCGGGAAAAACTATCGGTGTGGAGTTTTGCTGATAACCGATAGTTCCAGCAATCGATTATCTGTGCCAATGAATCGGCAAAACTGATCAATCGGTCGACCTCTAAAAGGAACGTCTGTGATACCGAACGCACTAAAAGTCTCATTAGTATAAACACAATTAAATTTTGTCCTGAGGGGACGCAAACGTTTGCACTCAACTTCCCATCAGTCCCTGTATTGCTTTGTATGTTGTATCAATGCCCTGAAAACACAATATTTCAGCCTACTGTATTTTGGGTCTTTCCTTTGATTAGGCTAAACATTTCTAGATAACAACTTGTTTCCCAGGCAACGAAAACATGGGAATGGGTCTCTCCATGGTGCTTTTATTTGCCTGGTGGGTGAGTTAATGGATTTATGATTTGTCCACCCCTGACATGCATAAAAACTGACCTGATGTGACATGACTAATAAAATATCCTGTGGGACACTAAATCAAACTCCACCAAATCTAAATCCAGTACCTAAAAATAAGAACAGCTTTGAGCCGAGGCCACGAGTTGTCAGGACTTTCATCATGTAAAATCCAACGGTGCTTTTAGAAAAGTTTGCAGGAGGAAAAGCTTTGCTTAGAGCAGCACAATTGGAGCTTTCCAAACCGCAAGCTGAAGCTATAATCCATCACTGATTTCAGCAAAAATTTCTGCGAGGCACAGCTCAACCATCAGATGAGCTCTTTCTTTCACTTTTAGTTTAGCCATGGTCGCGAAATGCAATCATCCCTAACACTGAATCTTATCAAACTCTGATATTACACTGTGTCCAGATTGAGGAAGGAAGACAAGCCTATTGAGATCAGTTCAGTGTACAGACAGTGGCTCTGTGGTCTGTTCTGATATTTGAAAGAGGTCCAATTTCTTCATTCTCATGAATCTGACAAATTTTGCAGGAAGGTGTTCCCACCCTCAGAAACCTGACAAACAGTTCACTGTACCCGCGATCAGCCACAACACAGCAGCAAGAGCTGATATTCTATTTGTTAATGCTTTAGGGAATCAGAAACCTAACATTAGCCAAGCTAGAAACTACTACATGTTGTAACCACACATGCTCAGAACTGTGCAAAAGTTTTAGGCACCCTATTTTTTTTTTTTTTTAGTACAAACTTTGTTATAGATTTTTTATTTTATGACTTCTACATTATCAAGTCAGTACAAAAACATTTTAGATTACCCTTTTTGTTTGTATGTCATTAAAGAAAGCAGCATATTACGTAAGAGACACTTTTCAGACAAAAAAAAAAACACAATGAAGGCTGCTGGGTTTTGCTGCAAAAATAAGAAGCGAGTGTGAAAGTCAAATTCTCCAGAAGAACTGTGGCTGCTCTTTACTGTATTTTATTTATTTATTTTTTAAAAGGTAGAAACATTTAATTTCATTATTTTGAAGGCAACTTTGCTCTAAAACTATGTGCCTAAAACTTTTGCACAGTACTGTGTGTGCATAGTGATGGATATTTTTGAATATCGTATTGTATTGTAGTTGGTCTTTATGTATCGCTGATTTCACCTCCCGCTTAGGGTGGAAATACACCCTGGATATCCAGGATACACCCAAGCTGTGTCTGAAATCGCATACTATGACAGTACATGCTGCATTCAGTTCAGTACCTAGTGCTCTGCTGTTGATACGGTACGTACTGATCTGTATATGCGTGTAGTATGAATACAATCCGGACATACTACATCCGCCATGCTCGCATTGTCATGTGCCCTATGACATCATAACCACAAAAACTTAAAGAAACCTTCAACAATTAAACAATTTACTCAGGTGTTGTTAAACAAGTACGGTTTAACCGCAAGGAACAACTATTAATACCTTTAGCACGTACACTTAAAAAGAGTCAACGCTCTGCTTTCCACCAGTTCTGATTCACCAGTTTTGATACAGCTCTTCCGTGCCAGTCCCGTTGCCTTATGGGATAGTGCAGTGTGGATTGCTTCCATACAGCAGAATCACGGTGGAAGCAGTAGGTCATCCGGGTATTTCTCACCTACTGATTTAGGCTACATGCTACATGCTACTCCTTTGGTGTACTGCTTTTCGCCTACTGTGTAGTAGGATAGTAGGGATATTCGGACGCAGCCCCAGTCCATCACAGGGCTGTACACTAGCACCTAACACCTGATATACTCCATTAGGAGTCCATTATAGCAGGCTTGGGCTCAGCAAACGACACTAGTTTCCGACTACCGCGATGGTGTCTGCAGCTTTAAGATCGACAAAAATAAATTGTGTTCTATCTCGTAATATGTGTTTCCTTTTCACCTATTTGGTAGTCTTGCAAGAATCTTAATAGCTTGTTGTCTGACTTAACTTCCCTTGTCCGTGCTTGCCAAACAGATAAAGCTGTGAAATGTCTTCACTCGTAAAAGATGACTGGGGGTTTAAATTGAGAAAGTAGAACAATGTGTTGTTTATAAGAGATAGGTCACTTTACAAGAATTCAATAAGTATCTCTGCTGATGTTTACCACAGAGCACAGGCATGTGTAGTTTATGCAATTTAATTAACATTTTATAATGAGCTAAGGTACAGCTAATGACTCATTAGGTTTCTTTACAATCCAGACTTTGGTTTTGCAAGCATTCCTGACCTTCTTAATGAGCAATTAATTAATTAAATTAATTAAAACACTGACTGAATGCTAAAGGTTAGTGATTAGCATCTACATGTGACTCATACCCAGGTTCTGGTATTTTTTCCTTCTTGCTTCTTTCCCCCCCTCAGAGCCATGGGCAACATTAGTTATGTTTCCATCCAAATGGCAAACTTAAGTTCTGCTTAAAATTGGAATATTGCATAAAACATTTGTGAACAAAGCACCACCCCATTTCCATCCCGTGTGTTCAAGAGAACAAAATCGTCACTTCCAGGGAAACTGCTCTCGCGCTCTGCCATTTTTACTTTTCTGAGCCAATTCTCCAATCACATGATTTGTTGATGCAAGGTCACATGACTTTTTTTATGCGCCTCGAGGAATTTATCCAGTAAATGTGTTTTCATCGTAGTCTTCTTATCGAATAAAAAAATTATCCGCCTCAGTAGAATATATAAGTTTTTTTATGCACAGTTTGGAGATTTTATTCACATTTGGTGTTTCCATCCAGTGGTTTTTTTATGGAAGATCCCAAAATTTGCATAAACATACGTGGATGGAAGCTATTTTCGTCAATCAGCAATAGTTAGGGGGCAGGATAGGATGATGACTTATTGCACACAATCTCACAAGCATACATCACTGCCATACCTACTGCTTTCAGTCAATTCGGGCAAAAGAAGGGAAAAAAAAAAAAAAAAGTTCACTTTTACTTTTAGGGATAACCAGACTTTAAAATCCTAAAATTCTTTTTACTTGTGGTTGAGATACACGCAAATATATTTCAAATCAGGAGTATAGAAAACATTTTATATAGAAAACATTTTCCCAGGTCACAACTAGGGATGGGCGATATCTTATCATTTGCGATATACCGGAAGAAATTCTCCCCACAATACGAATTGGTCGTCCCGCAATAATAACGATAAAGCCTAGTTGATGAGGTATTTCTGTGTGCGATGGTCTGCGACCCATTCGCAGCTCACGTGCAGAGTGAAAACAAGCATGGCGGAAGGCGGACGTGAAGCTGAGGAGGAGTTTATCGCTAAACGAGGAGCCTGTTTTTTGGATTTTTACTGTTTTTTAATTCTTTTATGTAACTGGTATATTTTAGGAGCCTATCTGATGAGGGGTAAGTTTTACTTTTAGATCAATGTTTGTGTTCCTGAGGTTCTCAAGACTGCATGCAGCTATCGCAAACATGGCTCTGTTAATCCTTAGATAAAAACAAGGCAGGAGACATTTTATTAGGTTTCTCCTCTCCTCTAACATTTAGCTCATTGTGAGCGAGGATACAGCGATGGGAGGACGAAGTGGTCCAAAAGCATTATTTGTCTTTGGGGCAGCAGCGTGTATGCACAAGCACATCAAGGTGCTGAAAAGTGCTTCTGGCATGGCGAGGCAGGCTGACACATTAATATCACCCATCAAGCACTGCTGCAATACAAGGTCACTGGAACTGTGCATATTAAATACACTCAGCCCAGTCTGGGCACATGGCTGCAAATTCGCCCTGCACTGAAGTTTATGTTATTGTTTTGTTTACAGTTTTACACACGGACATTAGCAGCACATTACGAACAGGGCCAGTAGCTTCGCAATGAAAATAAACTGCACTGATGTCCGTAGGTCACTGGAATAATTCAATAAGACGACCGTCCAAGAAACAAGTAAGCAGCCAATTATCCGAACTATTCTTGGTCTTATGAAATGAAAAAAATAAAAACCCATGTATAAAAATAACTGTAAATCCGAAAGGGTTCAGACTAGGACTGGCAATATCAAGATATAATATCAGTATTCTGATCAATTATGTCATAATACACATTTCTGAGATGAGTTTGATTTTTGTAAACGTTTATTTAAATAATAATTACAAACTTTAGAAGTTTTCTGTTGTTTTGAATCTTTACAATTGTAAAATGTTTTGTATATATTTTTTTTCTTTACAGATTTCTAAAAATTACCCATTTAAATGTGCACACATTTAAAAAAAATATATCATATAATTAAATTAAACTAAATTTAAAAGATTTTTTTTAATGCAACTACTGTTTTGATGGATTTTTTTGAAAAAATGTATTTATATATAGGAACATGTGTGTGTTTGAGTGTGTGTGTGTGTGTGTGTGTGTGTGTGTGTGTGTGTGTGTGTGCGCGAGTGTGAGAGAGAGAGAGAGAGAGAGAGAGTTATTGGCCACCCCTAGTTCAGGCAATATACATGTCATACAGTCTCAATTTATTCAGCACTTTTATATTATGAGCAAGATGTTCGTAATATACACACATTTTAACGGTTTATAGTTAGATTTAATGTTGTGGAACGAGACAAGTTAGTTGCTGTTCTTACCTACGCTACAGCTGCAATAAACAATCATTCTCCACCAGCCTCTCTCTCTCCCTCACACACTCTCATACACACAGAAAAAGTGTAGCCTGTCATTTTACCGAAGAAAACTGAGAAAACAGAAAGCGTAACAAAGACTGAGAGCCGTTGTGACAGGGACTCCTTCCATAAATGTTAAACTCCAAACAAACAAGTCACCACATCAACAATTATAAGAATTACTTTGTTAAACAACAGCCTGTTTTTAAATTTGTTTACCATTATTCTTAGATTATGTGGAGCTTCTGCAGTACAAGTCCCTGTGTATGAGCTGTTACCATAGAAACAATAACATATTAGAACGAGCTCCTATCCCGTCTGTACAGGATTTTGCACAGTTTTTATTTTTTTGTTATTGTTGCAGCCAAAAATGCTGGATTTTGCTGCAGCTTTTTTCAAAAATTGCAAAACAACTTGAACTGGCGAATTTGCAATAGCACAAAATAGTTTGGCATGGTCTTTCGCAGTGATGTCTGTTGGTAAATGAGACCTTTTAGCTGTACTCATGTTCGACACACGTGAATCGATGAGGGCTTTGGCTGAATGTCCGTTGTGATGAAGTCATGTGACACGTCTTGGCCCAAATCTGCAGAAAATCTATAATAATTTTTAAAAATCGCAAGCTTGATTTTGTGCTTATTTCCGCCTTCGCAAAATCCTGGAGGGACTGCTTATCGTTCATGTTACAGCCAGAACTTCCTGTGCTGTTATACAGAAATAATGCACACCTTCTGACCAATCAGATTCCAGAATTCAAAAGCGATGTGCTGGAATAATTATGAATGGCTTACTCACTTCAGAAATGGAGTTATGAAGTCAGAGTATTACACAATTTAACCAAATGCTTCTTAAAAGTTATGTAACTAGAGTTTTTTTAACCATTTTTACATGGTAACAGAAAAACATCTCTATCACATATGTCAACCAGATGCGAGATCTGCATATTCATGCTCAAATGAACTGAAAATTTATGAGCGCAATGGCCGGATGAGTGTGAAGCGATGTGGCACCGATCAGGCTGTGGAACGCATGCACGTGGATGAGTTTACCATGCGTTCTGACTCATCGCACAGCCCACATGTTCGGCAGCCAGTCTCCTGAAATAGACCACGGTGTCATCCAAAGAAAAGTCAAACTAACGTCCCATCACTTTACCAAGTGTATTCTTGAAAGGGCCAGCAGCTGAGAGTACATGGCTTTCTACGTACGCTGTGGTTTCATCCAGAATGTCTAAAGTCATTATTACAACGCCCGGTCTCGGGACAGCTCGGCCTCGAACGGACCTTAGCCTTTATTGTTATGTGAACAGCTAAAGATCACAAACGGCAGCCTATAAATACCATGCGTTACAATGCAAGGAAGAAAAGAAAGGGCAAGAGAGAGAGTGTGCAGGGAGAGACCCGAGGGGGAAAGAGGCCGCCTAAGAGTCGGACAAACAGCTCCGAAAAGGCTGAGGAATGCACAAACCCTGCCAGATTTCTGAGACTCCATTAAAATCCAGACCCAGCATGAGCACGGAGAGCTTGCGAATGTTTAATAGCCCATGCCTGAAGACCGCAGAACCGACTTTTCTCTCTGTGCCATGACAAAAAGTGAGGCTTTGTCATCTACGGTTTACTGACATAAGATCAGCGTGGCCAACGCCTACTGCTATAAAAAGCATTGTTAGCATTTGACGCCTGCTATCTGGGGTTTGTTTAAGGATGGAAGGTAAGGCTCAGCTCAAAATAGCCGGGAGGTTCAAGGTGACTTGCAGCAGTGCACGAAAAGCCGTTTGGGAATGAAGCTATAAATACTACATATTTTCCTCAACAACCTTTTTTTTTTTTTTTTTTTTTTAGAAAAGATTTGTAAATAACAGCCACTTTCTTTTAATTGAGGCTTTAGCTCTGTTTAGTCAGACATGTTCATCCATGCCACACTGCAGGCCTTTATTAGCACCCTTTGAGCACCAGGCAAGTCTAAGCGTAGTTCCCTCCAATGACTCATAGAGGAACACTCAACACAATCCTTTTTTACAAGGGAAAATGTGTGGAGGGGGGAGGGGGGCTGAAAATAGACGGCATCCCTAATTTGTCACATTCCAGAGTCCGCACATGTTACAAGACCGGTGGAAAAGGGTACTCGACATGTTTATGGAACGCACACCAAAAAAAACAGTTTGGTGCAAGACACGATGCGTAGCATGCGTCACTGTTATGCAATCACTCCTATGCAGAGTTTCTGGACAAACAACTAAATCAACGTGCCCTTTCCCTGAATTATTACCCTGTAAAAGGTCATCAGTGAAAGGTAATGAAATGACTGGTGCCACAATGATGCACTGATCAAAGCTGCTTTATCCTAAGCTTGCCCTGCTTAATGAGCCACACAAATGGGAAAACGGCGTGCCTGAAATTTGATGCTTCACACAGCAGGACGTTATGTACCTAGGTGTCTCCATCCAGTCTACCAAACATCATTTTATATGGCAGGCAAACTCAACATGCAATTACACGCAAATCACCATTAACTGAGATTTTATATACCTTATGTCCCAAATTTGTTTACTGTCCACTCTGTAAACAGAGGAACTACAGAATATACATCCTGCAAGTTTCCAAATGACTTCTTATCTCTGCAGTTACTCCTCTACATACGTTTCTCACACTGTACAGGCTGAGACTCATTAAAGATTAAAGAAAGGTTTGAGCCAAACCTAATGTAATGTAACTGGCTGTGCATGGAAACTAGAGATCTCATGTGACCCAGCACAGTTAAGCCTTCTTCAAACTGGGTTAATCTTACCTGGGAATGGATTCGAATTTGAACGGATATCCTCAACTGTCAGCTCTCTCATTTCTTATAGTAATGCAATAACTAAACCTGGTAAAAGCCACACCTATGCGCCATGTTGTTGAATCCGTCGCGTAATGCTGACATGCACATCCGGAGTATGACGCATCAATGCTGGCTATCTGTGTTTATTTGAGTGACCTGCAGAAATACTTTCTCCGGTCGGAATTCTTTAATCCTTCCTAAGGTAAAAATAGTCCAGCGCAAAAAAGCGCTTTAGATGTCAGTAATCATAAGCGACATTCGCATTGTTTGCGTGAACCGGTCCTTTAAGCCGCTGTAAACAGATCAAAGAGAAGCAGCAACGATGCGGAATAAATGCTTCGAACACTGGTTCTCCTCTTAAAAGGAAGAGAATTTTTTTTAAAAACCCATTGAATATTACTTCATCTCCTCCTTATGCCTTTGTAAGAACTGGATAAAAAAAAACAAGATGCTGGTTTCCCAGAGTCTCCTGCTGCGGAGGATCTCCAGAGATAGTCGAAAGAGAAAAATCGAGCTACGCATCTTCACACAGAGACCTTTTGAGCAATTCAAAGAAAATAGAGGAGTAAGTAATCGTTGCAGTTGTTTGGATAGACAAAGCTTGCTAAACAGTTCAGGACGTGGAGATGACGGGGAGCCACAGCCAGTATTTCTCTCCTTGTAACTGAAGCAAAGACCACCCAGCAGTGTGGATACTGATGCGGCTTATACAGCTGATTGACTTCCAGTCCCGGCAGAAACTTCACATCGTTTGGGTTTTTCAAAAAAGTGCAAACGTTTACTATAACGTTTCTAAGCACAATACATAAATATAGCTAATATTTATATGCACAGGAAAGAGACCCCTGTTAGACAAGTAGAAATGAGATTTATTTCTGTTAATGTTGTTTTTAGGTATGCACATTATCCACAAATACACGGTGGATATAAGGCAGTTTAGAATTAAAGTGTGCAAGGTTTGGCGAGAGTTAGTCGTTACCAGAAGAAATGCTGGAGTTCTGTTGTCATGGGGAAAAAAGATTTATGTTGAAATGATGTGGTGCACAGTAACTAACTTGCCTTAGGAAACAATCTGAAAGCCAACTATTTAGACAGAGTGGAACAGTAAAGAAAGCTGATGGTTTCTGTCAAAACACCAAGCCCTATTAGATTACATTTTGCATATAACATACATAATTAATACCATGTGTGGATTGTTCAGGCTGGATTTCAACTTGGAAAAAGTGGAATTTAAATCATACACCAAGGCTAGCTTGTGGAATGCAACACAGCTGTGTATAACTTAGGCAAAACAGGCTGCAAGTTACCCAGGACTGATAAGACCTCGAAAGACCTCAAGGTTTGCAGAGTGTACACATCACAGACAACGTACCTCACAGTTCGCTCTTACTGCATCTCAACCACCAGGCTGCTCCCTGAGGAAATGCAGAATTAAATTTAGCTCAAGCTGTAACATGGCCAAGCAAATAAACAAGTGTGCAAATGGTAGGCCAGTTGAAGTGGCACAATCAAAGCCTCTATGCACTACGCTCTCAAGATGAGCGAGTCCTGGTGGTGAATAAGTCTGGCTGAAAATAGGGGCCGGTCCTTGCACCTTCTCAAAGTAGATTTATATTTAAACACGGTGTGACAGCTTGAGACAAAAGGCTGCTCTAGAGCACTTGCCATGTGCGTCAAATGGTCCCGAGCCTTTACTTGAACCATGGCTTTGGATAATTGCTCAGTAGACTTGATGGATTGCCAATGTTTCAGAGTTCATTTGGTATGCAGAAATGAGTTCTGATATGAATCCGGTTCGTCATCCTGGGGATCAGGTTGTGAAGCAGTACTCTATGCACGAGCCATCAACCCTTCGAATCCAGAGACCCTGGATTTATCTCTGGATCTGGTATTTCCTTTAGGCACTGGCCAGGACAAGATGGCTACCATATGCCAGCTCTTCACTGAGTTTTGGATGTTTTCCCAGGACATTTGAAGCCTTAGCCAGCTGTGCACAAAGCTAGACTGCGCACCTTTTCTAACCATTACACAACTGAATAAAATAGCAGAACTGTAGAAATGTGTCCCAGGTAGGCTTGTGTGATATACACAATTTTATACTAAATTCTACTTTATTTTATACAATGTCCAATGACATTTACTCTGATTATGATGTACAGTATTACCAGACCTGGCAACCTTTACCATCTTTACACAGTTTGAATAGGAACTCAAAACTTAACATTTAAAATTGTAGTGTGCTGATACTATCTATCCATCCATTTTCTGTACTGCTTACCCTGCACAGGGGGGAGCCTGGAGCCTATTCTAGGGGCACAATCGCGCACACACACACACACACACTACGGACAATTAGAGATGCCAATAAGCCTACAATGCAGGTCTTCGGACTGGGAGATGAAACCGGAGTACTCGGAGGAAACCCCCTAAGCACGAGGAGAACATGCAAACTCTGTGCACACAGGGCAGAGGTGGGAATCGGACCCCCAACCCTGGAGGTGCGAGGCAAGCATGCTAACCATGTGGAATCATCTGCATAGGTGTTCATTTAACATTTTACAAATAATGAAATTTAGAAAGAGACTGCATATGCCTTTTTGTTTTTTGTTTTTTATCTCCTGTGCCAGTCAGTGCTCAAAGACTGATTTGAAATACTAATCAACAGTTAAAATTGTCAGCCACGTGGATATTAGACAACTAATTTGTAAAAAAGGGTTATATCCTATATTACCCATATTCCATGCTATATTTTTTTTTTACTGTTTAGTCCACATTACTGTGGAATCACCTAAAAATCCACCATCCAGCTGTTCACGACTGCTGCTGCCAGCAAGCAGTTCCAGACTACACAGGTGGTAATAATAATAGTATGCACTCCTTACACTATGCACTTAATCTTTTTTTCAGTTCTAGAAGATTAAAACCATTAATTGTGATTTTTTTTTTTTTTATTGGTAAATCGCAAGCACAGAAAATCAATATCACACAAGCCTAAATCCAGACTGACCGATTTCCTTGTTCTGTGGTTGCAGACTTCGGAAGTGGTCTTGATTACAAACTTGCGATTACAAAGTTGCATCTGGAAGTCAGCAGAACCTTTCATGGAAATACAAACATTCGTCGGTTGAAAAGAGCAGTCATGATTTACATCAAGCAAGAGGATACGGCGCTGTGAGTCACGGTTACACCAAGGTTGGAAACTCTCACTGACCCAAGTGGCCTGTGATAATCACCTCTCACCTACCAAAGACTAGCGAAAGTGCTCGTTTTGTCTGAATAAATGCCTCACTCAGAATGTTAGTGCTCATGCAGTCTACTAGAGACGAAGCACAACAGATTGGCATTTAACATGGCGCCATAGTACTGCTGAGTGTAATTACAGAGGCAATGCTCACTCCAACATGCCACCACATCATGGACAGGACTACGGTCCACAACACAAACATGTCTTTTGCACAAACTGGCGATGTAAATCAAAGTCAGATGGCGCCAAGCCCGCTAGCAACGAGCACATCCGTGGAGATTTCGAGACAGTCTTTTGCTTTTGTATAGCAAGTGGCACAAGAAATATGGGTTCGATTTCAGCTCAGAGCCATATGACTCATGGGGAGAAAATGCTCTAGAATGGATTCAGAAAGGTCAAAAACGGCTGCAACATCCTCAGCTCGTCACAGTGACAATAACACAAAAAAAACGGCATCTGGTTGTAAAACTCTGTGTTTTCCGTGTACAATCGTGTTCCAAAGTCTTGATCCATTCAGCAGGCAGCGAGCTCGCATCAAAGCTTGCAGGTGTGTGCCGTTCCTCAGCATACGATTCCCAAACAGTGGAACGCTCTCTCCAGAAGATAAAGTACGCTGGCCCCCATGAGTCATAGCTGCTGGGAAGCGAAGGAGTATTTTATTACCGCTGTTCCAACTTGCACAGCTCATGTGCAGCTTCGGCCCCAGACACGTCTAGAGCATGCTGGCATCCAGCCACCAGCACTGCACAGCTCTATAGCCTGCAAACATAGCAATGTTTAAGCGTTACCACCGATACCAGCCCGGTCTTATTCTTAGGCTGTGCAATCCACACTTTGGTGTGTTCCATCCCCAAGGGGATTACGGTTGCCTGTGGCTCCTTTTGTGGCTGTAGCTGGAAAGCGAGATCTGTTAGAGATAAAAAGGCTTTGACTTGATCAAAGGAGATGCCAAAACGGCCTCAGCGAAGGCTGAAAATATAAGACTGTCTGCTCTTACAAACAGCTCTCAAGGGAAAACAAAGGGTGTGTGCTTTTAATGGATGCTGGTTGGTTTGCTCAGATTTGGCTGAAATAATACCTGAATGCAGCCAAGTCAGATATGCGACACAATGGAAAACACTATGCGCAATGTCTGTTCACAGAAATGAACTATTTGGGCTTAGTCTATTAAAAGTTATGATGGGTCATGAGGACAGGAAAATGAAGATCACGATTGCCTGCTTTTAACAGAACACCTTCCAGTCAGCCGAGAAACCTGTGCGGTGTGTCATACAGTACACTCTGAAGTCCTCTGATAACAAGCTGGACCAAGATAACACAATTTCAACCTTACAACTGGAAGAAGGGAACTGAGATAGTTTAAACAAGGAAAGGCGTCTTGCCAGTGAACGGTGAGGCCAAGTTATTCATACAGTACTTCTCTGCTAACCACAGTGTACTCTATCAACCCTCGCAAAGCCACATAAGTGTGCTTTGTTTATTCTCTATTATATATTGTGGGCAGAGGAGAACCAATGTCAACAAAAAAACTGGTCAGGCCAATTAAAAGACATTTAAATTATGATCTATAGTGTTTTTTTTTTTTTTTGTCCTGAACGCTACTTGTGTATGGATGTATGAATCTATCTAGGAAAAAAAAAGAAAAAGTTAGAGGAATTTTTTTTTTTTTGGAAATGTACTCATGTCAACCAGTATACTAGAATTAGAAGATTCAGAAATGCCAGATATATTTAAGGCACTTACTGGCTGCTAATTACAGAGAGGAAATATTGGCAAGAATTAGATTTCCTTTACATGGATAATGTATTGCCCACTTGGCAAAGCTTTATGTAATACTGCAGGTTGCATGTATAATTTAATTCTGTGATAGAAAACATTTTGTATGATATACAACTGACCACATATTGATCTTTTTTTTCCTATCTGAAATATGGTATTATCATATTACCAAATTTAAAAGTGACTCCTCCCTGATGACAGCGTGCACATCCAAAATTTCAAATGCTAAAATTATCCAATAATGCAGCAAACTAGCATGAATCCAAGCTTGCTTTAAAAAAAAAAAAAAAAAAAAAAAAAAAAAAAAAAGTGATTTCTGAGAGAACAAAGACAGAAATGTGAATCTGGTGCACCATATAAAGACTCAACAGGGCTCATGTTGCTGTGCAGACGTTCTGGTTCTCTAATGAAGCTGATAACATTACAACAAAATCACTCTTTCCATGCAGTCTGGCACCATCGTGTCCTGATAACTCACCAGGCTAGTGGACATCCTAATTATTCGTTTGCATTGGAAGTCTTTTAGTCGATGACACTTCATAAACAATGTCCTAACACGGTTGCACTGTTTTAGAGTGTCTTAAAGATGCCTGCACTCTGGTTATAATTTTTTTTTCAGAACAGCCATCAAAAACCGTTGTGGAAGAAGTTGTGCATAATGTAATGACTGGTAAAGACACATGGATTTTATAAGCAGTTTGAGGAAAAAGGCTGGTCTTGGGACAAAAAAAATTCAAAAATGATATCCTCAACAGCAGTACGGCAGTGGTTTAAATCCCATCTTGGGCCTCTTGCAGTTTTAATCTTGGAGGTGCTCAGAGCGCAGCATGGCTCTAACTTGGCAGCAGAATTCGCTTTTTCCCTTAAACAAAGCCCGACAGAGGAAAGCACAACCGAGTTTAATTTAAAACTGATTACAGCCATTGCAAAAAGCATGCTGAAATACGAGCTGGAAATGAATGTGTTCAGTGTATGAGAAAATTGGACTTGGCAAGTCAGTAAACTGATGAAGATTCTGTTCTCGAACAGCGAACGAGAAAGAGAAAATTCAGACTACAACATATCAAACCATAAGCAAAACTCTATTTTGTCGTATGTTAATGAGCAGGTATGTTTCCGTCATATTCAGAAAACCTCATCTTTGCATTCCTTCCTGTGCTATGGACCGTGAGCCATCCACTTTAGAGCAGAGGAATGCACATCTGGATCTTCCCTGTGTATATATTTTCTAGCTACTCCTTGAGAATGCAGCTCCAATGTGCTCAGAAATGTAAAAAAATAAAAAAAAATTTAAAAAATTTAAAAAAAAATTAAAGGCTGATATGATGATTGAACCAAGTGCTCAAACAAAATTAAATAAAGACTTTTGGGTTCTCAATGAAGCAAAGAATCTTGAGCACAAGTCGTCCCAACATAGTTCAAGACCAAAGCTCTTCAAGACATTACGGGATTATAAACGTTCTGTTCCTGCCGAAGGCCGAAAGGTTCAAAACAATCCCCCTCTGTGTAAATCCCACACTAAGAGGTGCAGTAATTGTAGTGTGGCTGTTGGCACAAGGGCCCTTATGCAGGTAAAGCAAAGAAAAATACTGCAGGGGAGATGTAAACAAAGCTGCCGATGAGGGCACAGCTCTGATTTCAGTCCACATGCAGACCACACAGTAATGGAATGGAACTGAATGCAATGGAACTAACTGGTGAAATAGAATAGAATAGAATAGAAAAGAATAGGTTTAGTGGTTAGCACGTTTGCCTCGCACCTCCGTGGCTGGGGTTTCGAATTCCACCTCAGCCCTATGTGCCTGGAGTTTGCATGTTCTCCTTGTGCTTCGGGGGTTTCCTCTGGCTCCTCCGGTTTCCTCTCCCAGCTCAGAGACATGTGTTGTAGGCTGACTGGCATTTCCATATTGTCTGGGGTATGTAAATGTGTGTGTGATTGTGCCCTGCAATGGGCTGTGCCCGCCTGGTGCCCCGAGTTCCCTGGGATAGTATACAGTCGCCCCATGACCCTTTGTAGGATAAGATGGGATGGAATGGAATGGAATGGAAAAGAATGCCATGGAACTGAATGGTGAAATGGAATGGATTGAAGAAAAAAAAACAGGCCAAGGAATTGAATGGAATGGAAAAGAATGTCATGGAACTATCTTGTGGAATGGAACAAAATGGAATGGAAAAAGATGCCATGGAATTAAATGGAAAAGAATGGCATGGATTAAAATGGAATGGAGCAGAAGGCCATGGAACTGAATGGAAGTATGAAATGGAATGGGATGGAATGAAGGAATGGAATGAAACAGGATGGAACTGAATGGTGGAATGGAGTGGAGTGGAATTTTATAGTCTACGCTCTTAGAAAGTTGTTCCTCACAGGTTCTTCGGAAGGTAAATAGTTCTAGAAAAGCTTGCTTTGGAAACTTCTCACATCCACCCAGGTACCTTTTGGCACATAGGAATACTTTTTGCATTGAAATTATTCACTTATTTTGGAAACTAGGCCCATATCTAGCTTGGCTGTGACGTGAACGAAACTCTGGGTCAAGGTCAGCGTCACGGTCAGATAACGGGGGAAGGAAGGTAGAGGACAGCATTCTCCTACCCTGATAATTGGTTGATGTTAAGTATGTATGCATGGTTGGTTGCTAACTAGTAGATTGCATGGGGGAAAAAATAAATATATATATATATGGATATTTTTTTAATTTTAAAAAACATGCAAGATCTCACAATCACAAGCACTTCTCTGTACATCATCCAAACCAGGCCACATCCAGCAACCCATTAGGGTGATTTGATGGAACTTTTTTCTAAAATAGTATCGTTTCAATGTGTTAATTTATAATGATGAAGTAAAAAATTAGCAGATTATTAATTATTACTATTATTATTATTAGTAGTAGTAGTATTACATCTGTTTAGTAACATACTGAAGGTCTGTTAATTTTACATTCCTTTCTGTTTTGGAAAAGCAAGAATGACTGACTATATTTTGGAAATGTAAACAACCCAATAAACAAAAACAAATTAATTAATTTTTCCTTTAGATAATATTTTCCCTCTTGTCATTACAGTCAGATTACATTTCTATGTAAGTGAAGGTGGCCATATTATAGACTGACGGGAAAAACACTGCATCACTGTATCACATTTCAATATTCTCGCACTGGATAATTTAATTTAATGTAACAATATGTACAATATTTGTAAAAGTTTATTAATTTTACAGTAAGCCAAGATAATGTATAGTTGCAGTTAACCTTAGGGTTTTTTGTTTTGTTTCGTTTTGTTTTTCTACCTTGAGTGATAAAAATATGAGCTCGGTCTCTGCTAGAATGTATAACTGCTTCCCAAACAGAAAAAACAACAACAACAAAACTACATTCGAGCATTTGTTTACAAAAAGCGGAGGAAAGGAAAAAGACAAATGAATGATAATGGCCATAAAAAACAAACAAACAAAAAAAAAACAAACAAAAAAAACCTTTACTTTTGTAGCTCGGTGTTTTACAGAGGCAACAGGCTGAGTGTTTGTTCCCTCGGGAGCCAAAACTTTTCCTTCTCACTTTCGCTACCACTCACCTCAGAGTTAGCTTTCAGTCCGTTTTCTACTTAACCTTGCGTATGAATACTGAAATAAAGTCTTACCTTATATGTCTTTTAATGTCAGACAGGCATTTTGACACGGTTCCTCTCCATTGCTGTAGCTGCTTTAAGTTTTTGAACCTTCTTAACAGGACGAGTAAACGCTACGGTTGACCACTTTTCCCTCGTAAGGTCCTATTGGAGGACGGCGTTGTCAGTGATGGTTTTTCCCCACCCGTATTATGACAGCCTCGCCTCCTGGACTAGGATTGGTTAATGGTTTTACAATCCCGCTGTTAGAACGAAGTATTAGCCAATCCAAGCTAAAGAAGATGGAACATTAACCAATCGTAGCAAAGGAAGCGGGATTTGGCAGAATATGGGTAGAGAAATAAGGCTGTCCTATTTCCTGTGGCTGATACGGAGGGCAATTAAAGGGCCAAGTGTTTTGTTTGTTACATTTTCGTGAACACTCAGAAATACTAGCTATAGCTACTAACTAGTAGCCTAGTTTCAGATTAGTATATAAACATAAGCTAGTTAGAGTATAACAGTTAGAGTCTGTACATCTGTCTTACTGGATGAATAATGAGTCATTAATCTAATTAGTAAAAAAACAAAAACAACAACAAAAAAAAAGAACACAAAAATGTATTATAGAGTGAGTTAAGCATTTCTTAAAGCCTCAATAAACGGTCAATACAATTTTGAAAACAAACAACAACAAAAACCGTTATAGTAGCCTGTTCCTTCCGTCTTACATGTTTAATTCATTTACCCGTTTCCTGCTTTGCTCATACGTTTCCTAAACTCCTCACCAATAGCTGGGCTCGTTTGGAAACGCCCCTCTCATTATTATATAAGCATATGATAATATGAGGGGCGTGTCCAAACAATCCAGCTATCAGATTGGTGAGGAGTTTAAGAAATGTTGTATGAGCAGTACACTCTCTGAATAATCAAGAATCTGAATAAAGCAAGTAAACATAGCTGAATTAGTGTATACAGCATTATTTTACTTAACTGTGCTCCTTATGGGTTTATCCTACTCAAGAAGTATGAATTTAAAAGACATTTTTGTTTAGGTGTCTTCTTATGAGGAGGAGGATAAGCAAGGCTTAAACCTGATTTAGATTATCAAGGTATTCTGTGTTGTTTAAGGTAAGATGATTAAAGAAAGGACTTGCATGAGAACTGACTGTCACACCCTGATCAATGCATTTCCTCTAATTATAATGAAGAAGCTGCATACGTATGCATTGTGTAACTAATATGATGATGTTGACGATGATAAAGATCTTTTCCTCTAATGATGACAATGATAACGGTAATGAAGATGGTGATGATGGCGATGTTGGCACTGATGATGGCAGTGATGATGATGATGAGGAGGAAGAGAAGGATTACACTGATGATGATGATGATGATGGTGTTGATGATGATGATATTCATGGTGATAATGATGGTGGTAATGATAACAACAATGACAAATTTATTTACTATGCATTTCTTCTAATGATGATAATGATGATGTACATTATTATTATTATTAGTAGTAGTAGGGCTCAGTTGTGCACACTTGTAAATAAAGGTTAAATTAGTGATATATTTGTGTTCCTTTGTTTGTCCTTCTATGGGAACCTTTAAAAGTTCTATATTGAACCATAAAGTAGAACACTTTCTGAGAGCTAAAACCCTAAGAGTGTTTTCTACATTACATAAAATATTTGGCATAATTTTGTTTCCAAGTTCTGACATGAATGGATATCAAATGTGCACATAGAATATCAGCAATATATAAAAACAAACAGGCAGGCTAATCAGTAAAACAGCTGGCTATATTCAGAACTATTAGTAGTTCTGAATATTTGTGCTTGTGCAACTTTGTGCATACACTGTCAAGTGTACACAACCCTGAATGTTTTCGACAGAATAGGATCTTCTTTAGCCTTTAATCCAAACAAGCAAACCAGACACACCGAAATGCCACATCAAGATAACCGCAAATATGTCTACTTATTCATCTGAGGATGCCAATGCGGCTTTACCAAAAATACCAAGGTTCCAAAAAAACCTTACAGGACAGCAAGCAGCCAAATATCTCGGCCTAGTAGAAATTCTTCAAAAGTAGAGAGAAAGGTCACATAATAGTGAGTGTCTTCATGAATGACTCGGCTCTTTGAGTCGGCTCTTTTAGGTGAACCAACTGAGAACCTACTTGCATTTGGATCATTTGATTTTTTTTTTTTTTTTTTTTTTTTTGTGGATGCAAGCAATGTCATGGGCAATCTTCTTAATGAAGCACATACTGTATGTGCACATCAGATAATAACATCAATGGATAGATGCTTATTGTGCACCTATTTGTCTACATTAGCCAGGTAAAGAAGAACAAGTATTGGTCAAAATATCACAAAATGGCAATGAGACATCTGGGAGCTGAAAGACTCGACTCTTATCAGTAAGCTTAGGCTCATTGAAAAGCTGGAATTTCCATAGCTGTAACATAACTTTAACTCTAACCCTAGCTTTATTACATCATGACCACATCACAGTCTTCCCACCACTGTTTGGCTTAAGAGGAATGAAGCTTAGAGTTGGTTCAGATGTCAGAGTTAAGTAAATACCTTGTTTGGGAAAGGATTCCCAGGAATATTGAAGAGAAAAACATTCGTTTGCAAAGATTTATATTCCTCGAATTAATCACACAGTAAGATCCTGGACAAACAGATCCTGATTGAGAAAATGGCCTTGTGGTTGAAAAACAAAAGTTTAAATATATCAATTTCTGATAACAATTGTTAGAGTTGTGTGTGTTGAGGATCAGTAAATATTCTTTCTGCAATAGTATTCAGTATTTTGTTACAGCACAACACAGAGGCACAGCAGGTAACACTGCTGCATCACAGCTTCAGAGTCCCAGGTTCAATCCTGAGCTAGAGTGACTGTCGGTGCGGAGTTTCTGTGCACATCCCCCCCGTGTCTTTAACAGTGTTCTCTGGGTTTTCCAGTTTCCTCTCACCTACCAGTTACTGAAAGTGAGGGCGGTGGTTAACAGTAATTAAGATTTTGGACTACTGATCATAAGGTTGTGAGCTCAAATCCCTGCTGGGCCCTTGAGCAAGGCCCATAACCCTCAACTGCTCCTTTGTGTAAATGAAATAAACGTAAATGTAAGCAAGTGAGGCTCAATCTAAGCACTATGATTGAGAGATTTAAAAAATATGGGTTTATACTGACATCTTCTGGAAATGTATGGCATTGCAATGATCCAATGGTCCAAACCTGTCAAACACATGGTGGTCAAACTGGTGTCCATGAGAAAATCTGGAAGCAATGACTGATGAAAAGAGGCTTACTTTGAAACTATAAAAGAGCTTTATGGGATTCACATATCGAACTGAATCATATAAATGTGTAACATATATGGAAGTAATAATGTAATCTCCCAATATACCTTTCCATATCTTCATGTAGGCAATATCCTATTTTGTACCATGGCCAAAATATCTTCTCTCTCTCTCTCTCTCTCTCTCTCTCTTTCTCTCTAAATATTTTTTTAAATCTCCAACCATACATTTTCAATACTGTATAAGGGCCACTGTAGCCTCATATTCCTGTTTTTGGCTGACAGGCGGACAGTCTATTGTTGTAGCCCATCCACCTCAAGGCTGTGAATTCTGAGATGCTTTTCTGCTCACCACAGTTGAGTTAAAGAGTGGTTATTTGAGTTACTGTAGCCTTCCTCTCAGCTCAAACCAGTCTGGTCATTCTCCTCTGATGGTGTTCAGAACAGAACTGCCACTCACTGGACTGCTGCCACCTGACTGGCTGATTGGATAATTGAATGAAAGAGCAGGTGTACAGCTGTTCCTAATAAAGTGGCTGGTGAGTGTATGTACAGTACATATATACATATTCTTATCCATATTCTTATAGTAAGTAAAACAACAGCATAACGTTGAGTGTTTAATTTTTAAACCTGCCATAATTGTCAGTGTTTGGACAAATAAATTTGTAAAACATAGAATTAAAATGAATGTAGTGCCCTCCATTAATATTGGCACCCCTGGTAAATATGAGCAAAAAAGGCTGTGAAAAATTATCGTTATTGTTTAACCTTTTGATCTTTTGTTCAAAAAATTCACAAAAATACTCTGCTCTAAGAAAATAGCACAAGCATTGAAAATGCCCATTTCCACCATCAGGGCAATAATTAAGAAGTTCCAGTCAACTGGAAATGTTATGAATCAACCTGGAATTGGACGTGTGTCTATATTGTCTCAACGCACTGTGAAGAGGATGGTTCGAATGGCCAAAAAATCTCCAAGGATCACAGCTGGAGAATTGCAGAAGTTAGTTGTGTCTTGTGGTCAGAAAGTCTCCAAAACTACAATCCGAAGTCACCTACATCACCACAAGTGGAAGGGTTTCAAGCGACTTCAGTTTGCCAGACACTACTGGAACTTCAAATGGAATCGGGATCTATGGTCAGATGAAACCAAAATAGAGCTTTTTGGCTTTTTGGTTTTGGCGCACACAGAGAGGTAGCCATATGGAAAAGTACCTCATGCCCATGGTTAAATGTGGTGGTGCCTCTTTAATGTTTTGGGGGTGTTTTTCTGCCAGAGGACCTAGACATTTTGTTAGGATACATGGCATCATGGACTCTATCAAATATCAACAGATATTAAATGAAAACCTGATTGCCTCTGCCAGAAAGCTTAAAATGGGCCATGGTTGGATCTTCCAGCAGGACAATGATTCAAAACATACATCAAAATCAACACAAAAATGGTTTACTGACCACAAAATCAAGGTCCTGCCATGGCCATCCCAGTCCCCTGACTTGAAACCCATAGAAAACCTGTGGAGTGAACTAAAGAGGAGAGTCCACCAGCATGGACCTCAAAATTTGAAGGATCTGGAGAGATTCTGTATGGAGGAATGGTCTCAGATCCCTTGCCCCATATTCTCCAACCTCATCAGGCATTATAGGAGAAGACACAGAGCTGTTATCTTGGCAAAGGGAGGTAGCAAAAAGTATTGACTAAAAGGGTGCCAATAATTGTTGCACACCTATATTTAACAAAGTTTTTTTTTTGATAAACCTGTGTTTTGTTTGCAGTTGTTTGATATCCATGAGAGCAGAGTATTTTTGTGAATTGTTTAACAAAAGATCAAAAGGTTAAACAATAAAGACAATTTTTCACAGCATTCTTTGCTCATATTTTCCAAGGGTGTCAGTATTAGTGGAGGGCACTATATATACAGTACATATACTGTATACATCTAAAGTGAATATTATGTGAAGGCAAGCATGTGATAATTCTAGCAGTTTACATAATGTTAACAAAATAAAGCCACAAAAACACAGAGCATATCTTGACTTGGGGCCAGAAATACATCTGTCCATTTTCTGTACCACTTATCCTACACAGGGTCCCTATCCCAGGGAACTCAGGGCACAATGCGGGGGACACCCTGGACAGATGTTTTGTGCTTTTTGGTCTACTTTGTTACTGTGACCTTATCAGAAAATTACTCCAGCGTGAAACTATAAGTAGCATATTTTGATTGTCTGTCTTATAATCAGAGAATGCCTCCAGCATTAAAATATAATCAAGAAGCATTAAATTACAGGCATGCAGAAATGAAGTGTGCATGTGATAAAAACCCTGGTAGGATGACTTGATAGGTAGGACAATATTTATCAAAATACAGGGTTTATATTAATCAATTCGTTCTAATATTTCGTTCTAATTTCTATAGTGACAACTTACACAGGGACTTGTATTACAGATGCTGACCATAATCTAAGTGGGTTAAAAAGCTTTTGTTACTTAACAACAAAAAGTATATAGACGTCGCTCTGGGATTTATGGATAGAATCTCCAGTGTCAGCATTTTTTAACAGCCTGTACATGTTCCACTACAGGTAAGTCTTCAAGACTTCAGAAAGTGTTTAGGTCTTCTTGTTTTTTCTCTGACAAGGCAAGCTGAAAAAAAAAAGATAGGCTGGAGAGGGAACATCTGTTTATAGCTGTTAGAATGGAAGTGATATCGCAGGACACACTAAGGACAATTTGGAAATGACAATCAGTCTACAAACCGGAGTACCCAGAGGAAACATACAAACTCCAAGCACACAGGGCAGAAGTGGGATTCTGGAAGTGCGAGGCAAACCTGCTAACCACTAAGCCACTGTACACCCCTACTCAATATCAATTAAATGTCAAATGATTCAAAATTGTATCACCTCTCGATAATTGCATTATTTCTGAGTTGAAATGTACAGCATTTCCTCTTCTGAACAATCAAAAACAAATACTTAAGAAAGACTATATTGAAAATACAGGCCCCAAATTAGAAACTCAATTCAACAAAAGTGAATACACCGGTAATCACTGACACACAAGTTAGAAAACCTGTGATCACTGAAACAAAATTAAGTACACCTGTGATTTCCAATTAGCCTAATTGCATGAACATGGTAATAGAATGACCTGTGAACACCAGAACTTTCTCAGTTTTGGACCTATGGGCTGTGTTTATCTACATGTCAGCATCATGGCTCCACATGGAAAAGAATTGCCAGAGGAATTGAAAAGTCTGATTGTGAGACTTCACAAAGATGGAAACGGATACAGGAAGATTGGTGACCAACTAAAAATCAGTCGAAACACAGTTGCAGCAGTAATCAGGAGGTATATAACAAGCCATAGTACCACTAATCAGAGCAGCCGTTGCCATCCTCCTAAAACGACTTGCACTATTTGCGCTACTTGCACAATCTAGATCTGAAAAACAGACGGGCAAATGCTTCAGACTCAAGGCACATGGGTTATCAATGGAAATCTATGACAGCTCAGACAGTGCGAAGGACATTGCATAACGTCTATGGATGGCATCCAAGAAAAAAAAAAAACCTTGCTTGCTCTTCGACACAAAACTGCAAGATTAAACTTGGCTAAAGAACATGTAAAGAATACCAATGTAAAGATACCAAAATACTGGCTGACAACTTGTCTCCCAGTCTCCTGAAGCTTGGCAGAAGCAGAATATTCCAGCATGATAACAATCCAAAGCACACTGCCAAAATCACACAAGAGATTCTAAAGAAGAAAAAAGTGAAAACTATGACCTGGCCAGGTAGGACGCCTGACTTGAATCCAATAGAACACCTTTGGAGTGTTTTAAAGAGAAAGTTAGAGCAACACAGCTCCTTCAGCAAAGAGAAGCTGGAAAAAAAGTCTCTGAAGAACAGCAGAACATCTTTCCAGAAATATGTGCAACACTGGTATCCTGCATGCCGAGGAGGATTGAGTCTGTCATCAAAAATAAAGGTGGACATAGGAAGTATTAAAAAAAATAAAAGATTTGAATCTCAGTGAAATGAAAGGTGTACTGACTTCATTTAGTTCCTACTGTGGGGCCTGTATTTTTAATATAATAAGGTATTTGCTCTTAATTTGATATAAGAGCAAATACCCAACTTAAAAATGATGCAGTTACAATTACTGCATTTGGCAGATGCCCTTATCCAGAGCAACTTACATTTTAGTTTCATTTATACATCTGAGCAGTTGAAGGTTAAGGGCCTTGCTCAAGGGCCCAAGAATGGCAGTCTGGCAGTGCTGGGTTTTGAACTCACAACCTTTAATCAGTAGCCCAACGTCTTAACCACTGAGCTACCACTGCCCAGTTACCATAAGGTGATACAATTTTGAATCATTTGACAGTGATAAGTGATATTGCACTCTGTTGTATACTTTAACAAGGCCATCAGTAATAATCTTAAATAGAGGTTAATTTGGGATTTAGGAGGCGGAGGAGCTCAACTGCTTTCATAGGTGCCAACATTTTGGGATCAGCACCTCTTCAGTTCAAGTGGTATTATATGGAGTCCTCAGCATTCAAATAATGGAAATGTGATTGAAATCTAATTCTGATGTCTCGGGTGTTTGGTTTAAATACAGTTTTGGTTTCAAAATGATATCAAAACATCTAATTCTTTTCTGTTAAAGATGCACAATTACAGTAAACGATTTAAACTGGACTATATAATGGATACATTTTGATTTAATGAGTTATATACAGTATACACTACATGGCCAAAAGATTGTGGACACCTGACCATCACACCCATATGTGGTTCTTCCTCAAACTGTTGCCACAAAGTTGGAAGCACACAACTGTATAGGATTTCTCTGTATGCTGTAGCATTACAATTTGCCTTCACTGGAACTAACAGGCCCAAATCTGTTCCAGCATGACGATGCCCTAGAACGCTGACAGCACCCCATACCTCCTTCCCCGACATCAGTGCCAGGCCTCACTAATGCTCTTGTGGCTGAATGGGCAAATCCCCACAGCCACACTCCAAAATCTAGTGGAAAGCCTTCCCAGATGAGTGGAGGTTTTTATAACAGCAAAATGAGGAATTAATCTGGAATAGGATATTCAACAAGCACATATGGGTGTGATGGTCAGGTGTCCATGAACTTTTGGCCATATAGTGTACATACACAGTACATAGCAGTTACTTATTGACTTCATTGACTTAAAAAAAAATAATAATAATAATAATTTTTGTTTGAATTTCATTTTGAAATGAAAGCATTTCTCATATTATACCATAGTACATCATTTTCTAATCACTATTATTCCATGCTATGAATTACATTAGCTCAATCAATGTACAATACCAGAACTCAGTTCCCAGTAACTAAAGGTGGGGAGTTTGCACTCCACTGAGTTCATACTCCAATTTAAGCCCTGGGAACATCACAGTACTTTTAAATTTAATTAAAATTCTCAAAAAATGGAGCTCCTACAAGCAGTTTTTCATGATGTAACACAAAAATCGTGGTTTTATTAAGACATCAAAAGAAGAAGGGAGAAAAACATCGCTATAATCTCACCATGGTGTAATTATATGGTGACACGTGCCTCACTGTTTTAACTCAACTGCATCAAATTTTCTATAAAAGGGTTCATGTTACAGACGTGCATGTGCATGTAAATACACACATGCATGGTAAACAGGGATAATTATACGGTCTGTGGATAAGATAATAGATAAAATGACTGAGCTGTGTCTGTCACTAAATTATACAACTCCAATATGATGGTGGGGACTTTGCACTCCACTGAATTCATACTCCAGTTTAAGCCCTCATCATAAGGAAAGTACTTTTCACAGTAATTTTTAATGTAATTATAATTCTCAGGGATAAACACGTAATGAAGGCAAATATTCAGAAGCAGCTTTGACAATAGTTCCAACTGCAAGGTTAATCACAGGTTTTTGTTTGTGGAGTCATTCTAATTAATTATTTTTAAAACAATAACACACAGGTTGTATGGCAAGCACCCCACATAATTTATGGCTTTAAAAAAAATCTTATTTAACAACAAAAAATGCAGAAATGCAAATATAAATGGTTAAAACGCACTGAGCGTCATTCATCCATGCCGCTTAAGGCGGGGGACACCCTGGACAGGGTGCCACCCCATCACAGGGCACAATCGCACACACACTATGGACAATTAGCCTACAACACATGTCTTTGAACTGGGGGAGGACACTGGTGCACCCAGAGGTAACCCCCAAAGCACAGGGAGAACATGCAAGCTTGGTGCACAGAATTCGAACCCCCAACCCCAGAGGTGCAAGGCAAACATGCTAACCACTAAGCCACCGTGCCCCCTGAATGTCATTCATTAATAGATAAAAAATTTCAGCTTGGTGTACGAGGAATACAACAATTACGCACTGTTATAGGGAAATGATCATCTTCACACCACCCCATTCTGTATTATTTCCTATAGCGGTATGTTCCAGAGTGTTTTATTCCTTACATAACAGCAGTTCTGACAGTAGTGGTTAGATGTTAGTGCTAATGTTTTGATGATTCGTCCTACCGCATCACAGGTAGTGCACATTTGTAGGTCTTTATAAACCAAAGCTGCAGATGTTTTGTGCTTTTTGGTCTACTTTGTTACTGTGACCTTATCAGAAAATTACTCCAGCGTGAAACTATAAGTAGCATATTTTGATTGTCTGTCTTATAATCAGAGAATGCCTCCAGCATTAAAATATAATCAAGAAGCATTAAATTACAGGCATGCAGAAATGAAGTGTGCATGTGATAAAAACCCTGGTAGGACGACTTGATAGGTAGGACAATATTTATCAAAATACAGGGTTTATATTAATCAATTTGTTCTAATATTTTGTTCTAATTTCGATAGTGACAACTTACACAGGGACTTGTATTACAGATGCTGACCATAATCTAAGTGGATTAAAAAGCTTTTGCTACTTAACAACAAAAAGTATATAGACGTCGCTCTGGGATTTATGGATAGAATCTCCAGTGTCAGCATTTTTTAACAGCCTGTACATGTTCCACTACAGTGTCTTCAAGACTTCAGAAAGTGGCAAGCTGAACAGGCAAGCTGAAAAAAAAAAAAAAAAAAAAAAGATAGGCTGGAGAGGGAACAGCTGTTTATAGCTGTTAGAATGGAAGTGATAACAAGAACTAACTTGTCTCATGGACATTCCACAACATTAAATGTAACTATAAATGGATAAAAAGTCGTATGGCGTGTCATTCCTTAATTCATTAAAAAAAACAAAAAAAAAAACAACAACAACAAGAACATCAACAGTTGGCACACCCAATGCTGATTAGTTTCCTATAACAACCCATCCTGTTGTGATTTATCAGCCTTGTTCATTCTTATCAGTACTTTCATTAAAATGCATTATCAATACAGTCAACACAATGGTGGAGTGTGGAATGGACACACACACACACACACACACACACACACACACACACACACACACACACACACACACACACACACACACACACACACACACACACACACACACACACACACACACACACACACACACACACACACACACACACACACACACACTGGATTATTGTTGAGCGTGCGAAGAATAAAATCATATCCTCAGCACGTTTTAGTCCAGCAGGGGGCAGCCTCTATTCGCAAACGTGAGGGGGGAAAATTTTTTTTTGTTTTGTTTTTTTATTAGGCACTAACTCAGATATGTTTGGACAGAGAAGACAGTATTACAGTGACAGTTGAGTTTAATGCCATCGCCGATGAAAGGACAGCGTGTGTGTAGGAACACACTATTGAGATTCACCGACTGAAACATAATGAGCTGGAACATCAATACTGAGAGAATTCATGGGTATTGTACTTACCTGGTGTCCTTAAAAGCTCCTACAAGCAGTTTTTCATAATGTAACACATAAATCGTGGTTTTATTAAGACATCAAAAGTAGAAGGGAGAAAAACATCGCTATAATCTCACCATGGTGTAATTATATGGTGACACGTGCCTCACTGTTTTACCTCAATTGCATCAAATTGCCTATAAAAGGTTTCATGTTACAGACGTGCATGTGCATGTAAATACACACATGCATGATAAGCAGGGATAATTATGTGGTCTGTGGTGTGAAAGACTATAAAATAAGGGATAAAATGACTGAGCTGTGTCTGTCACTAAATTATACAGCTCCAATCAGATGTTATTTAGAGCTGGATAATGAGTAAGTAATCAAACTCAATCAGTCGTGCTGCCTCGAATGGCATGTTTACCCCTATTAAAGCACTGTCTTATAAAGGTAAGCAAGTGATTGAGCAATTGACTCCTGTAGAATTGATTTGCGCTGGACTTCAGAGCCTCCACTGACTGAAAGGCCGAGTAATTTCCTGAGCTCTTTAACAGTGCATTTTCCTAAACCGTACCAATAAGTGCATTTGTCTGGTTTGTGTATGCCAACACGTGAGGCTTTATGGTTTGAAGTGTGGCTGCTGGGATTTGTGTCTTGGCCATGATAGTCTCTGCGGATTAGGAGCTCTTTCCAGACGAGTGCTACATCCTGCTGCTGACGGCAGCTTTTATTTATTTATTTTTGCCAAGTCATAAAAGTGTCAGTCAGGCTACCACGGCGGGGCTTTGAAGCAGGGGGCTCATGTCATGAGATACACCAGAAAACTGCCCTAGCAGCAGGGTGTCGGGCTTCACCGACTCCCCACAAGCTCCATATCTGGACCCTGGACGCTGGATACAGACATCACGGCCAAGAGCAAGCCAGGAACGCCAAAGTAGGCCCACAGAGATGGGGGGAGAACATGCTATAAATCAGTTTTAGCAATGCCTTACTGCATGAAAGAGAGGAGGCTTGGCCCTTTCGCCCTCCACTATCTCTCACCCACAGCTCTTCGAACCCTTCACACACCCTCTGCTCTGTGTCTGACCTACAACCAAAGAGTAAAGGGACAAGGCACTGGGCTAAGGCTGAATTTAATTAGCACCTCGACCTTCCTCTCCTCCCCAGACTTGGGAGCATGAAAGGAGGCTGGCTTCAGCCCAGATGGGAAATGTTCCAATTCATCAACTTCTTCTGCTGCTGTTTCTCCAAGCAGCTGGTGAAGCTGGAACAGGATGAACTGGGATATTTCAGCGCTCCCAAGCTGACGTCCATGCTCTGCTCCCCTCCTCAACCCTTTGCTCTTCGGAACAGGGCATGATTCATGCATAATGCACATCACATGGCACCTTTAGCGCTCTCCTGCTGAACAGGCTCAGGCTATTCCTCCAGCAGGCATGGCAATGATCCTCAGACAGATCTTAAGGCTCAGAGTACATCTGCAACAGGTCTGATTTGAGGAACTAATGAGAAGCAGAAACCGCCAAGATTAAATCATGACCATCCAAACAGTGCTCATATTCCCAATTCAGAAAATGGTGCAGGTCTGCGATGAGACTACTCGGCTAAATCAAAACATGTAGTAAGTAATTCGGATTTTAAAGGGCAGGTGGCAAAAAAAAATAAATACATAAAGGCTTCCTCTGAGAGATTTTATAGAAAACTATCAGTAACACATGTCAATCATAGAGATACTGAAAGCACTTATGACATATCATAAATCTACATAAACCTTAAGGCTTATTCTAACAAGCATAAAGACTACTTTAATCAGTTTTGGTGTCAAGCAGACATAACACCTGAATCATACATAGAACACATTCATTAGCATTGCATTAACCTTTTATAAAGCAATGCTGGGAAGTGTATGTAAGGCTAATGTCAAAGCTTGTGACGTGATATCCGTGACTGGGAGCCAAGGGAGCAAAATTGGCTGTGCTCTCTTGGTGGGAAGGATCTCATACTCTCTCTCTCTCTCCTGTCAATCCCAGGTATGTATGCAGAAGACGGTGAATAGCTCTTTTCTCCGAGTGTGTTACACTGCACTGTGATGCAGCAGTGTGAAAAAATATGGCTGGTTGGCTCCATGTCTCTTGAAGGAAGCACGTGTTAGCCTTCTCCCTCCTCAATTGGTAGCTGTCGGATGTTAGAGGAGAGTTAGGTGGGAATTTTCAGGTGACCAAATTAGGTAAAAAGAAAAAATGTTTCTTGTATCTTTATGTGATTTTTGTATTTTCATGCTGTTGTCTTTGGATGTTGTTTACTGCACTGATTAGCTAAGACAGAAGATTAATAAGAAACTGGCTAATATAAATCAGTCTTCTGTATATTCTGTTTGTATGTTTTTTCCACCCTGTATTAGTAGTTGATAGAAAAATCTCTTTCCTTTTTTTTTATTTTGAAAAGCTTATATTACTCCTATAAAGCCAGCCACATAAAAATAATTCCAAGAATAAACACATAATTTGCAAACTTTATAATTTTGCTATATCTTATTTGATACATAAAGCTTTCAGGTTTGTTATTTTGCCCCATTTCTAATTTTCCCAAGGAGCCATTTTTAACTATTCTTATTTTTCACCCACAGCATTTGAACTATTTTCTTTCTCCCACATCATTTTGTCCATTTAATGCTCGTTCACAACATTAATTATTTGACACAGACTATTATTATTACTATAGCAAGTGGTTTTATTTTTCAGTACATCTACATAGTTTATATCAGCTCCATATCAGCTTGAGCACATAAATAAAAATAAAACATTTTATACAATTTTTAAAATCTAAGATCTGAGTCAACAGGTCCAGGATTTATAGAGTTAAATTGATGAAGCAAAGCTTTGTTGTTATTATTTAAAGCATTATCATATAAAGTCATTTTAATACAAAAATGCTGCCAGCAGCAAAATTCATAATCAATGTTTTAACACTTCCATTTTATCACTTGCAATACTCTCAAGTTGACAGAAACTTAGCTAAGGTTGCACTCCAATTACAAACCCAATATCCTGTTGGATTTTGTATTCATGACCTAAAAGCTTAGGGGCAAAGTCTGCACAAAAAAAAAAATGTACCTCATCATTCTACTGCCAAGAATACAGAAAAGAAAAGAAAAGAAAATAAGAGTGGATGCTGGCCTGCATGTGAGTGGTACTTCACTGAATTGTCTGCAGCACTTCAGAGTTTGTACCTGTTGGCCTCTCATCCTTCCAAATAGAAGGGTTGTCAGAGAGCAGAATTTAGAGTTCCAGGTTTCTTTTCATGCCTTCATCAATTCTGAATACTTTGGGAGGGAAGCTGATTTTAGTGGTAGTGGTGGCAGTTGGTGGGTGACAAGTCTTTCTATTTATCTGTATTTAGCTTGGTCAGTTTATATTGGAGCTGGTGTGTACTATGGTTTCTCACTCAAAATGTTATCAAAGCAATGATGCTCAAATGGAGGTAGGAAGTGGCAAATACAGGGTGCCCAAAGTAGGTAGGAAGTGGCAAATACCCTTGCCATGTATTCTCCAACCTCATCAGGCATTATAGGAGAAGACTCAGAGCTGTTATCTTGGCAAAGGGAGGTAGCACAAAATATTGACTAAAACGGTGCCAATAATTGTTGCACACCTATATTTAACAAATATATATTTTTTGGATAAACCTGTGTTTTGTTTGCAATTGTTTGATATCCATGAGAGATATCCAAAAGATCAAAAGGTTAAAACAATAAGAACAATTTTTCACAGCCTTCGTTGCTCATATTTTCCAAGGGTGCCAATATTAGTGGAGGGCACTGTATATATACACAGTATATATACAGTACTGTGCAAAAGTTTTAGGCACATGCAAAGAAATGCTACAGAGAAAAGATGCCTTCAAAATAATATTATAACATAATAATATTTGTAATAATAAAAATTGTAGGCTCTGGTACAATTTGTGCAGTTTTATAAGGTAATGAGCTGGTAAGTTTTATTGAGCATCTTGCAGAACCAGCCACAGTTCTTCTGGATACTTTGACTTTCACACTTGCTTCTTATTTTTAAAGCAAAACCCAGCAGCCTTCATTGTGTTTTTTATCTGAAAAGTGTCTCTTACCTAATATGCTGCTTTCTTTAATGACATACAAACATTTTTCTGTAACATTTAATTTTGTGCTAGAAAACTAATGTCTAGGAATCTAAAATGTTTTTTTGTACTGACTCGATAATGTAGAGGTCATAAAATAAAAAAATCTATAACAAAGCTTAACGAAAATGTAGGGTGCCTAATATATATTTATTTATTTATTCAGATAGCCTTTAAGAATCCCATTGACAAAAGAAGAACATATTGAAATCATTCTCATGGCTGGATCCGGAAGCTGTCACAAGGTTGCAAAGGACTTTAACAAGACATCAACACACAACACTGTTGCCAAACTTATTAAGAAATTCAGAAAGACTGATTGCGGACAGTGTGAGAAGTGGACGTCCACGAACATCCACTGATGAAGGCACAACTGACATGGTGCTGGCATACATAGTCCTCTATGTATGGAGACTTTTGGGACACCCTGTACATGTCTTTAGTAATTTCACTTTTCCCTGGTTAGGGTTGGAGCCTAGCCCAGTAATACTGAGCATGAGGTGGGAATACGCCATGGACCAGATGGCAGTCCATCACAGACCACCAGATGCACACAAATATTCCATTCATGGTGCATTTTTGTGTAGCCAAATCCACCAACTGCCATGTTTTTGGAAGGTGGTAGGAAACTGGAGAACCCAGAAGCAACCCACAGAAAAGACCCAAGATCACCCTGGATCTATGAAGCATCAATGCTTCCCCACTGCACCACCATGCTGCCTTTTAATTAGAAAAAAAGTCTGAGATTGAAATCAGAACAAATGATGAAAAATCATTCCAGTGATTTTAGATGACAGTATAATATATTATATATTAATGAGGGTTTGTCCAGCTAATAACTGGAGGTCCATAATGATAATGACTATCATTTTAGCAAATCACTGAAATTGCATTTAAGCATGATCAGCACTAACTTCAATTAGCACCAGGGGTCATTTATTCCATTTACTGGGATGAAGTTTTATGTACATCATCACCACCTGCGAATGGCAATGTTAAAGTTGAGCTTGGAGATTATCCAAAGTTACAGAATCTCCTTGAGGTATGCCTCACCTTTCGTGAAGTCGTGAAAGACTATGGTGATTGTGCCCTGAAGTGATTAGATGTCGGTCTTGTAGTTAGCCGCTCTGAAAGGTCGAACCTGTCATTAGGCAGGTCCAGGAGTCGACAGGCGTGCAATGAGCTATTGATTTTGCTGAAATCCTCAGTTGGAGGTTTAAATCTAATGCATGATGAAGAATGTCAAAATGCTGATCAGATCAGATCAGATCACAGACTGAGCTGCTTTAGCAGTTGGTGTGTGAATCAAAAACAGCAGGAATGAAGATTTTAGGATTTCCAAAGATAGACTGTGTGATGTACATAGATTTAGCTGCTGAAGTGGAGAATGTGGTTAGCGTTATATCCAACATTTGAGGACAGCCGAGACTGCTTCTATTTTGCATTATTTTCTAATTTAATATATATTTTTTCATTATAATTACATTATCAGCATATTATCAACAACATGAGTGAAAAGTAGAATCTTAACAAAACTTCAGAATTTTACAGTATCTGGTAACTTTTGCTTTAATAACAGTGTGCACTCGAGCTAGCATGGATCCATGATAGATCAAATTCATTGGAGTGTCGTCTGAAATTTGATCTTTTGCACAAAGGAGTAAACATGTCAATATGTCAATAATCACACAGCGTAGAATATTGCATTTTTTGGGGAGCTACAGTTCATTGAGGGAACCATGAATGCCAACATGTACTGTGACATACTGAAGCAGTTCCCTTCGGAAACTGGGCCGCAGGGCAGTATTCCAACATGATAACGACCCCAAACACACCTCCAAGACGACCACTGCCTTGCTAAAGAAGCTGAGGGCAAAGGTGATGGACTGGCCAAGCATGTCTCCAGACCTAAACCCTATTGAGCATCTGTGGGGGAGCGCAAGGTTTGTAACATCCACCAGCTCTGTGATGTCGTCATGGAGGAGTGGAAGAGGACTCCAATGGCAACCTGTGAAGCTCTGGTGAACTCCATGCCCAACAGGGTTAAGGCAGTGCTGGAAAACAATGGTGGCCACACAAAATATTGACACTGTGGGCCCAATTTGGGTGTACTCACTTTTGTTGCCAGCGGTTTAGACATTAATGGCTGTGTGTTGAGTTATTTTGAGGGGACAGCAAATTTACACTGTTATACAAGCTGTACACTCACTACTTTACATTGTAGCAAAGTGTTATTTTTTCAGTGTTGTGCCATGAAAAGATATAATAAAATATTTACAAAAATTTGAGGGGTGTACTCTTGTACTTTTGTGAGATACTGTATACACACACACACACACACACACACACATATATATATATATATATATATATATATATATATATATATATATATATATATATATATATATATATATATATACACACACACACACACACACACACACACACACACACACACACACACACACACACACACATATATATATATATACATACACATGTATATATATATACATACACACATATATATACATTATTTATATATACATACACACATTATTAAATGGTTCTTTTCTTTTTTCGTTTCAAAATTCTGAAATATTTTGTTTATTTCCATGGTTTTAAATGAAAAAATTCCCAAAATTTTGACCTCGCTGTATGTTACAACCTACAAATCAGCAATATGTGCTCATGTATGTGTGAGTGTCTGGGGGGACACTTTACCTGAACCTTGCATCATAAAACCAATATTATAATGTCATAAACATCTCATGGATGCAGTGATCTAGTGATATAAGAGTGTCAGTGTACTTGAACACTGTCATAAGTCATTGACATTTTGCGGTCATAATGCTTATTTCAGGCATTATTATAACAATACCTGTCATAACATCTATCGTAAAATGTGGAATAAAATGTAAGATAGATGTAATGTATACAGTCATGCTATTATACATTATAATGGTATCATGACACTCCTATACAGTTGTATGTTTATGGTATGGTTATGCCAGTCTTGATGCAAGGCTGAAAAAGACATTTGAATATACTATTAAATAGAGGTTTGGACACCAATATACAGGATATTTCTCTTGACATTTTGATAAAGACTTATTGTTGAAATTTGACTGTAAAATATAATGTAAATGTAAACAGTGACATTCATGCACATGGATATATTTACATCTGAATCAAAATATACACAACACTGGCCACTTTAATGGGAACACCAGTAACTCTGCTCATTCATGCAATTATCTAATCAGCTATTCTTCTCTGTGTTTCGTCTGCAGAACTGCTGCTCACTGGATGTTTTATTTTATTTTATTATTATTATTATTATTATTATTATTATTATTATTATTATTATTATTATTATTATTATTTTTGCACCATTCTGTGTAAAATCTAGAGACTGTTGTGTGTAAAAATCCGCAGTTTCTGAAATAGTCTGGCACCAACAACCATCACTGAGATCCCCATTCTAGTGTTTAATGTGAACCTTAACTGATGCTCTTGACCTGCATGATTTTATTATGCCTTGTGCTGCTGCCACATGATTGGCTGATTGGATAATTGCCTAAATTAGCAGAGGTACATGTATTAAAGTGGCCAGGGCATGTATTTTAATAAGTATGTTTTTTCCCTTAAAACAAGTGCTTTTTACTTCAAATTTAATTGTTTCCCCAAAACAAGTAGCTTTCAGTAGCACTTAGGAGAAGCAATGAGAAAGAAGCTCAACCTATTTGGAAACGTTAAGAAAGCTTCCTCTTGAGCAAACACTTTACCTTGGTCTGGGTCTTAATTACTTAATTAATCCATGTTCATTGAACAGAATGAAAAACCAAAACATTCTGAATTCAGATATTTTTTATGGCTACAAGATGTCTATGTTGATCTTAAGGTATTGCCTGAAAGGCAACTCCATATGCTGTAAAGCCAGTGAAGTGCTGAGTAATGTTGACTTATGCTTTGCAATTTTTTGGGGGGAAGTGAAAAGCTGAATTAAAAAAAAAAAAAAACCTCAAGGTGCAAAATGGGAGCTCATAAAATGCTGTCATTTCTATTATACGCCCAAGTAATTCGTTTCATCTCTCCTTCCTCAAATCTCTGCTATTTCCTCTGCCAGAGCTGGTGCCAGGAGTATGTGTTAGAGCCCCATCAGTATTGAGCATTTTCAAAAGCAGAACTCCTGAGCAAATGTGCTGACACGTTTTAAAAGCTCGCCTAAATCACAGTCCATAGGCAATCCATCACAAACCTCAACCCTCGATCCACGGAACTAACAAAGCCTCCTGTGCTTTTCGGCTAGACCAAATCTGTCATCTTAATGCCTGAGCAGAGCCCACAGGCCTCCAGCTGAACGTTATGGGCCATTGATTTTCCAGCAAGATTTTCCTCTCCTCCTCTGCCAGCTAATAAGCACTCATGTCTTTTGGTTTAGAAGCCTGAAAAGTGAAGGCTGAATCAACAGAGTGCTGGTGGATAGAAAGGGAAAATGATGCTTAGACAATGTACACATTTCTCCTAGAGCTCTCCAGTAACACATGGAGACAGGATGCCATTTCTTACCATGCAAAGGAACTCTATCAAGGGAAAAAATTGCATTCATGAAATACACTGCTGTATAACCTGTAGTTTTTTTTTTTTTTTTGTATGGATTTGCTTTTTCATGTCACAAGTATGAGACCCAGGACAGCTTAATTAAATGTTACGCCAGTCATCTGTTGCCAGGCGCAACTCCTATTCGAGAACATTTACACAGTTTTGCAAGGAACAAAAGCATCTTTCAAAAATCTCTTCCATCCTTAACAACAATCCAAGACAAAAATTCTCTGTAACATTTCAGGATGGGGGGGATTCAGATATTTGACATTACCATAGCGACATTGAATTCTTGAATCCGATTGGCCACAAACAGTTGATTGGTTTTCTATAACAAGGCAAGGCACATCACAGGTTTAGGTTAATTCTTAATTAATTAACTTATTCTTATTAAGTTGTTTCTGTAGTAACAACTTACCTTGGGACTTGTAAAAACATGTAATTGTTGTCAATTTTCCTATAAGAAATCCTTTACTTAGCATTTATAGAAGGAAGGAGTCATCAATGTCAGCACTTTGAAAAAGTCAGAGGTAAAGCTAGAACTACATTTTCAGGAAATTCTTCAGGACAGAGGACTTTCTTGTTATTCCACAACATTAATGTTATAACTAATGTTGTACTCTAAATGTATAAAAAGTATATGTCATTCGATTAAAAAAAAATGTTATGGTTGGCAAATTTCTATGGTATATTTCAGATAGATGCTCAGATAAATAAAAATTTCTCCAATTATAAAAAATTTAACATTTTACTTTAAGGGTTAATTCAATTTTCAGAAGCATTTACAAAAGTTAACACTTTTGTAACACACCAAAGTTATTTTTTCCCAATAACAGCACATCCCAAAGTGTTTTATTTCTCTTATACCACAGTGATTTGCCAACATGTACATGTATGTATATAGAAATTTATTAATGAATGACACGTTATACTTTTTAACCATTTATGCATAAATTTTATGAAATGTCTGTGAGGCAAGTTAGTAATTCAGTTTCTGATATTAATTGTGTCATGTTTCCAAGAAACTGGAAAGTGAAAAGTCTGCTGACCCTAACCCTAAAGACTGTCCTATGGCAGAAAACGTACTGACTGTTACAAAACGCTGACACTTGAGACTCTGTCCATAAATGTTAAATAAACTCCTTCCAGAAAGCTTCCCCGATTAATGATTATACAATTATATATTTACGATTATAGGTTTTCTTTATTATTAGTTATTATTAGTTATATTATTGTGGATGTCCACCATATAAGTCATTGTGAATTAGCTATTACTACTAATTAATACAAAACCTGTGATTTACCTCACAGCTGGAACTAATGTCAGAGCTGCTGTTATAGAAAACAAATCCACATCTTCAAACCAATAAGAATTGAGCATTCAATAGTGCTGTAGTACAGTTGAGGTTGTAAGTTTACATACGAGGGATCATAAAAATTGCATTTTGTTTTTTTATTGCTGTCCTGAATAAGCTATTTCACATAACAGATGTTTACATACAGTCCACATGACACAATAATAACTGAATTTATACAAATGAACCAGTTCAAAAGTTTACGTACGCTTGATTCTTAATACTGTGTGTTGTTACCTGGATGATCAACGATGGTTTACACCGATCATCCTGTTCAAAATTTACACCCCCTGTAACCCCCCCCCCCCCCCCCCCAATGTATCGTGTTGCTTTCTTGAGCATCAGTGAATGTTTGCAACTTTTATAATAGTTGTGTTTGAGTCCCTCAATTTTCCCCAGTATGAAAAGATGGATTTCAACATCATATGTTGGAAAGGGGTCAAATATACAGAAGATGATGGAAAAACAGAGAATGTGCAGGACCTGGAGGATTTTTCTGAAAAACAGTGGGCAGTTTAACTCATCAGGACACAAAACTGAATCATGAATAACTATCACAAAACATAAAAACAGCTGTTGATCATCCAGGTAACAACACACGGTATTAAGAATCAAGCAAATGTAAACTTTTGAACTGCTTCATTTGTGTAAATTCAGTTATTATTGTGTCTTGTGGACTGTATGTAAACATCTGTTATGTGAAATAGCTTATTCAGGGCAGCACTAAATAAAAACAAAATGCAATTTTTATGATCCCTCTTATTTTTTATTATTTTTTAAAAATTATTAACATTGCAGATTCTGCAAGGCGTATATAAACTTATGACCTCAACTGTATATAATTCCATTTAAATGACAGCTTTTGAATTGTAAGTGTTTCATACAAAACTCTGTTTTACAGTGCAAACTCCAAAGTACCTTGGAGTTACTGTATGTGACTGTAGAAAGGAAATAATAATAAATGCCTGACAGGCTTTGGGCATTGAAGGAAATGTGTAAACAAAAATTTGTAAACAGGATATTCAGATGGTTTTCAATTACACAAGTGTCTCTCAAAATCAACTTTAAATGAACTTTCATAAACATTAGGAGTAACAGCTAACACTTACAATATAAGGTAATAATATGGATATATTAATAAACTTTTAGTATTGCCAGATAAATGCTGCATTCAGCTATGAATTAATATCTGCTAATGAAATGGCACATACTCAACAAATGATTGATTGGTCCAACTCATTGTGAAATGGTCACATTTAATGAACAACCTCTTGTTTTATATACATCTATAAAAAGAACCCAGATACAGGTTACAAGAATCTAAGGCTAATACATACATTATTAAATAATAAAGTATTTTTTCCATGTTAAAGATACATATCATAGTTTACAAAATATGATCGTTGAGAATTAAGCAGTTGTCATTGAGAAAAATAAACTAAGATGCTATATGTATGTTGCTTAATAAACAAACAAAAAAACAAAATCACAACAATATTCATTGGATAAAGCAATGGAAAATTTGGACATTGGCTATTAAAGTCTGATAAAAAAGGCATATGGACTTGAGCGATAAAAGTGGTTCTACATAGAACTAATAAACTGATTAGTCAGATACAATTCATATTTATTCCATTTAAAAATTTCAGTCCAGTACACCACCATGGAGTAAGACACTGTTTTTTTTTTTCATGTGTGTGTGCGTAAGCGTCCGTCTTTCAGGCTCTCATTATCAAGGGCCAAATACCAATAAAGAGAAATAAAAAAAGAAAGAAAGAAAGCTAAATGCTGTAAAGAGAAAATAATCAAAATGATGACCTTCATTCTAAGTTTGTTAGTCCTCAGTCTATGAAGCTCCAGTTTGCTGGATGGAGATTTTGCGCTGCAGCTTCCAGTCCCTCGCACAGACACAGGCTTGGGGAAGCTAAGGATCGTGGGAAAGAGAAATCTCCACGTCTTTGGCATGACCAGTTAGCTGTATGCTGCTGAATTTCATGACACACAAAGATTGAGCTCGTACCACCGTCTCCAGTGTGTGCAAAACATCAAAAAAGGCTCTGATTTGTTGAAAAAAAAAAAGTCAAAGGGGAAAGAAGGACGGATGCTTTGCTTGTTTGTTTTTTCGTTGTTGTGCTGCTGTGAGACAGAAGCCTGTTGACTCAGGTGTCCCCATATGTTTAGCCTCCCTGGAGTTCAGCGTCCCGTGCCTGCGCTCACTCCACCTTCAGCCACGCTGTCCGTGATGCATTTCAGTTCTTTTTTCCCCCCTTCCGTTCTTAATGTCATCAGTTATTAATCTTACTATTTTTTTTTCTTTTTGTGAGAGAAAAAAAACTTTAATTAAATTATCAATGCACGATATCCATTTAGATGTGCAAAATAGAACTAGAAGACTTTCCACAGGAATGAATTATAAACATCTGCAGAGAGAGAGAGAGAGAGAGAGAGAGAGAGAGAGAGAGAGAGAGAGAGAGAGAGAGAGAGAGAGAGAGAGAGAGAGAGCGTGTCAGGTTAAAATCAACAACAAGCTTGTATAAATGAGTTAGCAAGCTAAGGCATTCGCTTTCAAGAAAAAAATACAGAAGAATTAAAGCAACATTTCTGTCATCCACATCATTGATTACTGAAGTAGTATTTATCCATCCATCCATTTTCCATACCGCTTATCCTAAACAGGGTTGCTGGGGAGCCTGGAGCCTATCTCAAGGAACTTGGTATTGCCATAGCGTAGCTATTTTAAATCAAGAGTAGCTGGTAGATTGAGTTACAATTGTACAGTAGCTTCTCCAACACTTGTTGTGACTATACTTTTCACAGTTCACAGTTTGGTTGTGCATGTGACACTAGTCACTCTTTAACTGCACACATTTGTCAGACCTTGTGTATCTATCATATCTCATATCAGAATCTGAGCTTCCCTGACTCAAACATTTCATCTGAGGTGTTTGTGCAAGCTGATCAGTTCCTCTGTATGCAGCAGGAAACATGACACTTAACATAATTGCAGCCGTTTTTAAGCATTTCATTTATGATTCAGTGAATAATTTAACATGCGATAATATAATCTATTCAGAAAAAAAAAAAAAAAAAAAAAACCTCCTGGAACATGTTTAATTTAAAAGCAAGACTGAAAAGTCTGCCTCGATTACAGGTTGCAATATTGCTGAAGGAAAGTATTGCTGAAGGAGCTTCTACAACACTATACAGCTATGCCTGGTTTTAATTATGTATGGAGCAAAGGATAGACATCACATTTTTTTGTTTGGAATAGGGTGTGTAGGTTGGAATCTTTTTTAATAATGCTTTTTTAAGATAGTTTAGTTTATTTTGTATTATTTCATTTAGCCACTGATATAAAAAAGGATAAAGGCTTTAGAAAGAGTACTTGTAAATTCAGTTTTACAGATCTACAGATATAGATTTAGATTTATCCATAATGAGCAAGCCAGAGCTGATTCTAGCATTCCATCCATCCATCCATCCATCCATCCATCTTCTGTACCACTTATCCTACACAGGGTCGAGGGGGAGCATAGAGCCTATCATCCAAGGTGGGGGACACCCTGGACGGGGTGCCGACTCATCACAGGCCACAATCACACACATTCACACACTATGGACAATTTGGAAATGCCAATCAGCCTACAACACATGTTTCTGGACGGGGGAGGAAACTGGAGTACCCAGAGGAAACCCCTGAATCAAGGGGAGAACATGCAAGCTCCACACACACAGGACGGAGGTGGGATTTGAATCCCCAACCCCGGAGGGGCGAGGCAAACGTGCTAACCACCAACCTTGATTCTAGCATTCCATAAGAGTGAATTAAAATATGTGAAATTCATGCATTTTAGTTTTGGAAACTTACTCCACTACATGTTACTCCACACAAACTCCATTTTATAGAATCCTTAGCTAAACACCTAATTCCAAACTCACCTTATTACAGTTCCCCAGACTTCTAATCACAACCACATAAATAATCCAGACTTTCATTGAATCTTAGCAAAGTGTCTCTGCTAGCATTTCACTTGTGATTTTATTGAGCCTTTTGTTTGTGTACACACTTTCCCAGTATTGACCTTGTCTGTTTTGTTTATTGAGTTCTGCCTATCCTAGCCTAGCCTAGTTAAATCTGTCTGCAAGTCACTTGATACTTTGCCTGTCTGTTGACTTTGATTTTGGTTTGGCCTTTTCATTCAATAAAGCACTAAAAACTGTTTGGTTTTAGCTGACTAAACGTTTGGTTTTAGCTGACTAAAATTGCTACTGTCTAGACTAATTCTATCAGTAACCAAACGACTAAAATTGAACTAAAACTATTGTGTTTAGTTCAAGAGGGCATGACACAATCCATAGTTTTTGGTTGTTTCGTTATTGTTTTTTTTTAATTTTATTTTATTATTATTTTTTTATAAATCTACACTAGCCATTTTACTCAACTAAAACCAAACAGTTTTAGTCAATAAATACATATACAGGCAGGCAACACAAAACAAGGGTAATACATAGTTATAAACTGAAGAACAAGTGAGAATATAAACAGGGAAACCAGAATACAGAAACAAGGCTCAGATTAAAACACAAAAGCCTGATAGGATTTTGCAACAAACACAACAGAGTATTAAAGGGCAAGGAAATCAAGAGAGAGAGAAAAAAAAAAACAATATCTGCACACAATTAAGTAATATGCCAATGACAAGACGGGGCGGAGACAGGACCAAAACAGAAACATGAACACATGGCAGTTGTTGCCATGGTAACTACAACACAAAGAGAGAAACAGTGACAGCAAAGCATAAACCTGCCCAAAATTTTGGTCAAATTGACTGTAAGACACTTGGAGAGAACTTGGGCAAATGCTACATTAACTTGGTAGAATTCTAAAAAAAACAAACAAAAAAAACAAAAAAAATGCTCACCTTCAGGCTGGCCTATGGCAAGGATCAGGAGCCCTGTCGTCTAACAGCAGGAGAACCTCAAAGCTTAGACAAAGCTGGGATTTATACTAGACTTAATGATCAGTCTTTTTACAAGACTTAATGATCCAAACACTAACCCTGCTTTCACATCCCAACACTTCCACAAAGACAATTGTGCAGTGGCCTCAGCAGTGTCTTACCATAGCCTGATGTGAGAGGGGGAAAAAATAGATCCACATCCAAATTCTCTCTGTCTGAATCTTGCTTTGGTAGACAGACACCTGTGATGCTGGTTCCATGCCTTTCTCAGACCTTTAATGACTGACCAATTAAATCTCCTTATTGCAGACTAAGCTAGCCATGGACTCCCTGACATTATATGGGGTAAAGATTCTCCTATAAGACTCCCAGCCACCTTGAAGCAGCTCCAAGTCAATCAAGCTAGAAGGTGACATAGCTTCATGCCTCAGTCTTTCTGCAGAGCCACAGGCTCCTGATCCTATGCATGAGAGGGCTTTAATTAGAGCAGTTTTCATTATGCCATTATACTGAGTTCTGGGTGAATAAGCACACTGTAAACATGTGTACTGTATGCCTACATAATGAATCTTCTGCTTGCTACTTGGCTGGCCTGTCAACTAATGGCTATTGAGGATCGATCACATTTACTGATCTTGGGTCTGTGGATTAGGTTGCCCTCTGTGAGGGACCGGATGACTTATACACATCCTCACAAGGACTTGTGGGAATCTCTATGGACAGCAGTAGCTGGAATTTCAATATAATGCCTTCGTCGACTTGTCATCACAGCTCTAAAGTGTGTTTCTTCTACATGACATGAGTGAGCACTTGCAGCAGGAACAATGCAGCAGGAACACCCTGTAGGCTATCTTGAGGGTCCTGGTAGAGAATAAACCCTGGAGTCTATCTCCCTAACACTAGGTGGGAATACACCCTGGGGTCTTTCCCATCAAATACAGGATGGGAATATGCCTTGGATTCTATCCCACTAACACTGGGTGGAAATACACCATAGAGTCTATTCCATCAAATATAGGATGGGAATACGCCCTGGAGTCTATCTCACTAACACTGAGTGGGAATACACCCTGTACAATTATTTGATTAATAAAAATATAATTGTTGGCAAATTGCTGTAGTATAAGGGGAATAAAACACTGCATGGCCACCAGTCCATTGCAGGACAGCATGCGCATGCACACTCACACCTAGGGGTGTAGCCAATCCAGCCACCAGCATGTTTGGGAGGCAGGAAGAAACTAGAGAACCTTGAGGAAAGCCATGTGGACTTGGAGAGAATATGTAAAACTCACAGACAGCAACCTGAGGTCAGCATCAAAGTGGGGACCCTGAAGCCGGGAGCCATTAATGGTACCTGCTCCCTACTACTGTGCCACCCCACATCAAGAACTTTCAGCAAAAGAACACATACACTAGATTTTAAACATGACAGCACTAAGAACAAGTTGACAGTCTATGGATTATGTATTAAAAATCATTAAGTGTTGACATGTGACACGAAAAATGACTTGACAGGCTGAATCATGGTCACCTGACCTATTGTTGTGTTTATATTGGGCTATTCAAATAAAGTGTTATTGTACATTCCATGTGAGTAATACAGGATACCACTAGGATTTGGGATAAGGTAGATCTGACAGAAGACTCTGTACGTACCACATCATGGACAGCAGGACACACGCCAGGAGGATATGGGATGAGCAGAGGAGGGCACTGCATCCTCCTGTAGCGCCACCCACTCTGGGCCTAGGTGAGGGCGGGGCAGCAGATGGAGTGGTCTCTGCAGACAGATCACAATTCCATAATTTTTTATTACTAGAACAATTACAAGCAGCCTTTGGGGCAGTTTGTGCAATTAGTGTCAACTCTACTGCAATTAATGTTTCTGGATGAACATGATTACAGAAGGTGAAAAATAACCTGACCACACAGAGATAGTTTAACTCAAATAAACAGCTTTTCTAGCTGTGAGTTAATGCATTTGCATTGTAAGAGAATAACAATAAAAATGACAGTAATAATAGAGGTTATTTCAATAGACTGCTCCTCTATGTGACAGAATTTACTATACATGGCCTTGCATGACTGCTGTGATCATCCTAGAATGTAACCAGTTATAAGGAAGCAGAATATCTTTTTTTTTAAATTATAGTTTGAAGCAAGGTCTTAATGAAAAAAACAAAACAACAACAACAACAAAAAAACAATAAACAGCATTCATTATGAAGACACAACATACCTATATATACGAAAAAAAAAGACAACAGTGAAATTATACTTCTCTACTCATATAGTGCTTTGCATACCATGTTACATGGTTGTAAAACTGATTTATTTTATATGCAAGCACAGCACTCTTGAATACTCGATTTTGATTGGTCAGAAGGTGTTTTTTATTTTATTTTATCATTTTATAACAGCAGCTCTGACAATAGCTCCAGCTATCAGGTTTATAGTAATGTGCACTTTTAAAACATTATCGTTTCCATAGTAACAACTCACACAGGGAATTGTATGAACAACACTCCACTTTAACCTTTTTAATTGTAATTGTTGATATAGTAAAGTTTTCTGTAAGGAGATTTTGATTTAACATTTATGGAAGGAGTCTCCATTGTCAGTGCTTTGTAACAGTTTTAGGTAAGGCTGTAGCAATAAATTTTAGGGAAAGCTTTGCTGCTTCTTAGTAACATAACCATGACATGTTGAATTGTTTTTCTCTTATTAGCTTTATTAAAGAGAAAAATGACAGACAGGAACTAAGACAAGTGATAACAGGAACTAACTTGTTTCGTGGATGTTCCACACCTTTAAACATAACTATAAAAATATAAAAATGTACAATTATTTGATTAATAAAAATATAATTGTTGGCAAATTGCTGTAGTATAAGGGGAATAAAACACTTCAGGATCTGCTATTATCGGAAAATAACTAACTTTGCTGTGGTAACAGTAACAGTTTGATTCCTTACTTAATATTGTTTATTGTTGTGTTATTTTCATGGTGTACATGAACAACATAACACTTCCTCATGATCAAATACAAATCCCTCGTAGCAACAAAGTCACTATATAACCAAATGAATCAGTGCAATCAATAGCATTATACTGCATAAAGCAAATGCAAACTGGGATATAGAGAAACCTGGAAAAAAACCCAAAACAAAACAATGGCACTTTGAGAGGATAGCCTCTGACAGTGATTTGGCAGCAATAGAAAACTGACAGTTGTGCACACTTTCTAAGTGTCTCCCACTTCTCAACTATAGCTTGAATGAAATACTCTGCCTTTCCAAAGTGGGAGAAATTCAATACTGTCTGCTGGATCAAAACGAGCAGAGCAGTACCCACATATTACCACTAATAACAGAGTTCGAGTTGTCAGTGCTATTTTTTTAGTCGCAGTGTTTGTTGTGTCTTATATACTGTATATAAGTCTCTTATCTGCTAGATGAAACTGAGACCATTAACATTACAATGAAAGACCAGCATTACTTTTATCACTGCATCAGTTGTATGATGTGCAGAAACATCATCTCTCTGTAGTTATGAAGATGCATTTGTATGGACTTTATAGTTTTGACAGACATGCTGGTAGGTCGCCTCTGTCACACACAGACATATCCAGTTAAAACCAGTCCATGGGTCAGACTACAAAATTGAGACACTACATACAGAATACTAGACGCTTTTAGCATGCGAGTGTCAATTCCACACCTTCCACAGTGAGACATACTATAAAAATAGCACGAATGGCATTTCTCTGTGAGTTATGAGTTTGACACTGTCAGACTAGAACATAGGGTAACACTTTATAATAACAGTGCATGAATAATCATGCATTAATACTTGAATTAATACTTACTTAAATATGAACTAACGATGAGTTAAGGCATGTACTAATCACGAACTAATGAAGAATAGTTTGTGCGTCTTTCTACGTTCGATAAGGAGGATCAGTGTAAATTATGAAAGTAATCCAGTGCCATCCAATGATGTTTGTGTACACAGCTGCATATGGCAAATTGTATAAACAATTTGAAATTATGCATGCTTAATTCATATTCTTTCTTATAGAGCATGTTTGATTTAGTTTATCCCTACATTAATTGAATTAATACATTAACTAACAAACGTGTACTAACGTACTTAAGGTAGAGTTATTCGCGCATGAATTCATAAGACTCTTCATTAGTTTGTGATTAGTGCATGCCTTAACTTATCATTTGTTTATATTTAAGTAAGTATTAATTTAGGTATTAGTGCATTCTTGTAAAGTGTTACAATTAATATCTCTTACATCTTTCATCTTCTTCTGCTCTACCAGAAACACATTTTTATGACATCTCATTATGAAAATGCTACAAGAACTACAAAGGTACTATGTTAAAGCTTCAGATACACCTAGTTAATTCTCCAGTACAACCCTTAACGAGAATACGTTTGCCACTCTTAGCCATGTGAACATATTTTTGATGTGTACCGACCCTGTGTTCCAGCAGGAGGCAGTCTGACGTTGCAGTGCTGTGTCGATTATAAAAGGTCGGATGGCACAGCATGGTCTCATGATAGGAGCAATTTGAATTTGTAACAATTTCCACAAATCTAATTTAGCGGCTAAGGTTTGTTGCTACTTTTCTTCAGATCATTCCTGCAACTTTGATGAGAATATGGCCAAGTGGTAAAATGTGAAGGAAATCATACACTGCACAGGAGAAACACTGATGAGGCTCACCTATGGGCAAGTCTGCCTCTGTGGTGGAGGTGATGGGTTTGGGTTCCTCTGTCCAGGGCGTTGCGTGCACAGCCACGCTCCAGTCGCTCCAAGTGCCTATCTCCATGTCCTTAGCAGCCAGCTGGATGATGTACTCCTTCCCAACGTAAGCGTCTGTGATGGTGTGGGAGGTGCTATCTGAGAGCTCCACCTGTTAAATCAAGAGCAAAGAGTCACACAGTCAGAAATCTCGCCAATAATTAACACAATTTGGAGATTAAATCATCGGTGTATGAAATCATCTACTGCGATGATTTGACTTGCCATATTTCAACATGGCTGACAAATTCAATGGGGCATGTTCTATTTTTTACAAATTGTATCTCAAATCGTGTACCATACACTGTATACTACCAGAAGCTCTTGAAGTGGGCTCTGTGAAGCATAGCCAGGGGGTCTGTGATATCTTTATATCATTACAGCAACAGAAATCTTAACTCAAATCTATTTTAATTTATTATTATGCTATAGTTATTAGCCTGTTTGACTGGTCAATTGAAATGAATGGGTTTAATCCAAACATCATTAAAAATAATGTCAACTTAGACGTAAAGTCTGCTATCAATGGAAAGTTCAGGATTAAACAAAGCTCTAGGGCACCAATAAAAAAGCCATGTACAGGTTTCATTTAAAATAATGAGCCTAATATTTGAATAGTTAGGGGGCTTGTGAAATATTTTTTCACAGTTAAAGGGGGTCTGGTTGCAAAATATTTGAGATCCTCTGCTCTAAACTAATCTAGATTATGTACTTGAGTATGTAGCACCTGATTTTTGAGAAACTGTAATAGGACAAATCAGAAATTACCAATATGACAAGTCACTGTGCGGTACCTTATGTCATCGAACCATTCGGAATGGAGCCATTTTAAAACCCAAATGTTCTTTGCTCCTCATTTGCATAAAAAAATGTTCTCACTCTGTGCAAATTTTTTTTTTGTGTGTGTGAAATATAACCACACCACTGTCAGGAAGATCTACCTCTTCCGCTATTTACAGCAGGCAGTGACTGTTGATTTGTCTGCTTTTTGGTTTTAGTACATCGTCCAGGTATTATTAGTGCACTTGGTGAGTTTCCCAGTTTGAACACAATGCTCAAACTAAAAGTGCACAGGTGCAGAGATACAGGTACAGGTTTTCAAGACTGGAGTTCAATACTGTTTAACCCTTTCTCGGCAGTACACTGGCATTCTATTCTGAAATCGACTTATCTGACATTTTCAATCACTATAAATAAATGAGTTACTTTATCGCCGCAATTCTGTTATAAGATTAGTCAGGACACTGTTGGGTTTCTGTATGTCGAGTATTGTGACTGTGTTTGCCTGCAGGTGAGCAGGGTGATGGGAAAGGGGAGGGGTGTGAGCCCTGTGCTGGGCAAACAACTCACACCTCTCCACAATAACATTGGAACAGAGATAAAACAGACAGCACTACTAAAGCTTTTTTTGATAGTAAAACACTGTACACAACTGTCACAATAAAAATATTTACTTATTATAACATATAAACCTAGTAGGCTAGGTAAAGACGACTGCAAATTCTTAAAGCCGTGAGTGTCTACTTTCATATGAGCCATTAACCACTACTGTGGAGCGTGACATAACAAATAAATTCAATGCTGAACAGGGGCACCCCAAAACAGGCGGAAATTTATTATTTTTTTTGGCGTCTGGTAAAAAGAGTTAAGATTTGCTGAAAAGCTTGAAAAGGAAGAAATAGTATCGATGGTCGAAAGTTTTTATTGTAAGAAAGAATGGATTGTCAGATATCTGTCACATCCCAGTCCATCCTCACTGATCTGTTAATCCACCAGTTCCACCTCATCAGCTAATAAATTGTGCACTGTATATTTACTATTCTGTGCTTGCTAGCTTTCGCATAAAGCTTTCGTCTGGCCAGTGTTACTCTGAGCATGATCGAGCCTTCTCACTGTTTGTGTGTCTCAGTATATGACCTTTTCTTTTTTCTTTTTTAGTTTGCTCTTGCCTTACCTATAATAGTCTGTTTGCCGAGAGTGACCTTTTGCCTGTTTTGTGGATTATAATTTAAAATTTTGAACTGTTTGTTGTAAAGCCTTGTGCTGCTAACATGCAATCCTGAATCTAAGCAAAAGACCAAGCATAGTTTATATGCATTTATATAGAAAGTGCTTTGGTGTGTGATAAAGATATCCTGGTCATTATAACATGGATGACTAAGCATCTGTTTAGGAAATATGAATACGTGAATGCATAAATGACACCTTATCAAGCTGGCAGATAAGATTATTAGAGGCTCATTAAAAATTCAACAGGTTTTCAACAGGTTAGGCGATAATATTCTGAGAAAAATGTTCTTGCAACATGTGCGGCGGTAGTAATGGTTTGCTTTAAAATATTATTAGAATGTTTCTCTAGAAAAAAAGAAAAATTATAAAATTACCGGTAATTTGCAAACCTAAACTCATTCCTAGATGCAGTTCAACGAAAACAAGGGTTTTGTTACAATATATCTGATTTTCTCCCACTACTTGTACACTGTCTGTACTAATCTGTCTGTACTGCGTGTGTGACTTTAAGGTTTCGCTGACCCCTCACACCTGAAGACCATATGTACAGTATATGAGCTCCGTGATGTAGCCAGAGATTCACCAGCAAAAGCAGAGCACAGTGTTTTCCACCAAGAAGAAGGAAATTTGCCTAATGCACTACAGCTGAGGCCTGGACAAAGCGTGTTGGAGAAGATCAACCAAAGCCCATGAGTCATCTGGGCATCCTTCACCCATCTTTCCCACACAGCACCCCATCTCTGTCCCCTGTTCCCTCTTTTCTTATTTTCTTCCCTCTCTCACGCAAACACAACACAGCTGAAACAAACAGTGCCACCCCAGTTAAGCAATCAGCAGTAATACTCAGTGCCACAATACCAGATGCTGGCGTAGCTTCCAAATAGCACGACACAATGAAAACCATTCCACCCACTTCTCCATCAGAGATTCATACGCCAGCATCAGAGTGCAATGTGGGTGTGGATTCATTTTAATTTGAATTTGAAAGAATACACCTCTGTGTGGCACCTAAATACCTTACTGTGAAAAACCAAAGTGCAAAACCAGCCTTTTTTTTTTTTCTTCTGATGGGAATTTCTGATACGATTGTCTGGCCAGCTTTCCATCATGGACATGCAGGAAAACAGCCACAAACCCTGGACTGATATCATTTAGTCTTCACATTTACATTTTAATTGAACATTTTCTTTCATAATTGGAAGAGAGTGTTGCTCATTTCCCCAGTGCTTCCTCAAAACCCACCGAACAATGGCCAAATCCCTTTCATTTAGATTATGGCATGTTCTCTACTCACTCTACCCCCTCCCCCCACCACCTCCAAAAGTGTGAGAACTCTTTAAGCACATGGGTTAGCAAGAGCCGTTCAATTGTCATTTCAACGGAGGTCTTAGCCTGCCTGTAATGACATTTCACAGCTAGACACTGAAGCAGTAAGGATATCAAACTCGTATGCTTTTGTCACCCCTTTAATTTAACCCCTTTTATTAGAAAGATGAGAACGCAGTGAACTTTACCAGCTGGAAAGCTTGGCACTCGGTGTAGGATGCAGTCGACTGGCGCAAGGCTGATTTCGCCCCTGAGTGAAGTTTCTCTCCCGGATACAGAGCTGAAGCGGATGTTTCTCTTCTATGCTCTGTTTCCCTGTCTTAGCCACAAACCATCTCCCAATTACCGGGCACTTATGATGAGCTTTAGAGCCAAGAATGCAAATAGGAGTTTAGGCAGAATTTAACCTGAACCATGGTAACACCCCCCATGTCACCCCCCCCCCCCCAACCCCAAACACAATCCCCCACCACAGTCTGTACCCCATAATCATGCCAGAGCTACTGAGGTCAGCGCACAAAACCTCAGCACAAGGTCAGATCTGTAAATCTACAGGATGGCGTGTGGTCAGTCTATGAGGACATGGACATAGCAGTGAGACTGCTGAGTACATAAACAGGAAGGAACAGGATATTTCTTCGGTCTAACGTCTCTGCCACAGTCTTATTCAATAACACAGATACTGTGTTCATTGGGTATGAGTCATTTATGTATGCATTCAGATTCTGTAAACTGGATGACTCCTGAACTGGGTCACAACACTGAATGTATACAGAATAAGATCTTGAGATCTAAATAAACATAAACAGGCAGAGAGACAGATAGAAAGAAAGAGTGCATCAGTGAGTATATATTACTGAGTGGGTGAACCTCACTTAAAATAAAAACTGTTACTACAGGTAAAAGTTGAAGTGTCTTTCAAATAAGTACTTGAGTAACACTAATGCGCACTAAATACTAAAATATTTAATTTTATTTATTTATTATGTTGTGTAAATGTTTTTGTGAAATAATTATAAGAATTTGAATTGATACTTTTTTCAATTATTAAAGATTCTGATTTTAAAGGATCCCGATTTTATTTTAGAACTGTTCAGTAATTTCATATAAGTATCAAGCAGAACAGATGTTTCTTGTAGACCTGTAGACTTGTAGACTTTTTAAATGGTACAAACGGTTATCTGATTAATTCTACATTAAATTCCACAATGTGACTATTTAATGAACACTTTAATTCTAATATGTACTTCTGTAAACAAAAGTGGCACTCACTCTCCATGTGATTATTAGCCTAAATCACAGGTTCTCTATCCTGGTCCTGGAGTACCCCCCTATCCTGCACATTTTAGTGTTTTGTCTGCTCGAGCACACCTACTTCAACTCAGGAAGGGTTTTTAATTAGCTGATTAGTTGAATCAGATGTGTTGGGAGCAGGGAAACTCTAGAATGTGAAGAATAGAGGGTACTCCAGGTAGTCTAGGAGCAGGGTTGGGAACCTGTAGCCTAAATGATGGGCTCAGGGTTAAGTCTGGGTTCTGTTATAGGCATGTAGTTGTAGAATGGTGTAAGTGCATGCTACAGTAGTATTGGAATAAACGTATCCAAATTTCTGTCTTTTCAGTAAATCGAGTCATTTGTTCACTTCAACATTCACTGGGTAGACAACAAACAGCTTAAGCAATTTAAAGGAATAATATATATATATATATATATATATATATATATATATATATATATATATATATATATATATATATATATATATATATATATATATATATATATATATATTTGTTGAAATATAAGTTGAAGTGAACAAATGACTCAATTTACTGAAAAGACAGAATATATGTTTTTTTTTTTTTTTTTTTGCAGACTTTGGCCAACACAGACTACTATTGCATACACCAAAACTCTGAAAATCTCCAACTCAGACCAAATGAGCTCCACTGACTCAATGAATCTGCTGAATGAGAGAGGAAGGAATCTCAGTCATGAGATCCACTGGCTTAAACACTGAGCCTCAGAATGACAGAGAAGTGAATTTCGGTCAAGACTGAAAGGTTCGCTGATTTAATCACTGATTTAACACTGATCTGCTGAAGGACAGATGAGTAAATCTCAGTCATGACTGAAATGAGTCACTGACCCAAGAGGAGCAAGTGCAGTTTTGGCATAGATGCAATTGCAAGAACAGCTTAGACAGTTAATGAAGATAAAAAAAAAAAAAAAAAAAAAAAAACAACACAATCACACAGATAAAACATACAACTTTAAACCTACATAAATTCTATGTTTGATAATCAGCAGCAATTGAACAAAATGAATTACTCAACAGTGACTGATACTTAGTGACTTGTTCAAAATGGCACTCATTTATGTGGGGTTTAATTGTGAAATGACAGACTCATATGCTGTAAGCTGTGATCTTACATGCTATAGCTATAGAACCAAATAAACTAATTAGCAAAGAAGAAAAATATACACATTTGCTCAAGTAGGAGTAAAAAGTATCAGCCATTAAAATTAACTCTAAAAGTGTCATTTATTCAAAATGTTACTTAAATAAACGTAATGAATCATGTCAGTCTAGAAGTGATCAGAGAAAAGGATATTTATATGGTCAGGAGGGTGATCTCTGCAGTGTTTGTCCCTCACGTCCAATGCAGCTTCTTCCATTAATTCAATTTATTTGAATGTTTATAGTGCTTTTAACAATAGACCTTGTCACAAAGCAGCTTTACAGAAATCCAGATGTAGATTTTGATCCCTAATGAACAAGCCAGAGGAGACATTGTTACGGAAAAACCTCCCTGAAACCTTGAAAGGAACCAGACTTAAAAGGGAACCCATCCTCTTCTGACTTTGGATAGTGGGATTATAAATAAGGCTAATAAGTTTATACATAATAATAATAATAATAATAATAATAATAATAATAATAATAATAATAATGAGCCCGATATCTTCAATCTTTCATGTCTACACATTATTAGGCAGCAGGTTATGGGGGGAAAAAATCCCTGTTACAAAAAATGTTAACAAGCTCGTAATATTTGTCTTATTGAACTCCTTATATTGGCTATGTATTAGATATAAACTGGTGTGATTAGGTCTGTGAGTAGTAAAACCGGGACTGAAGGGCAATGTGCACCCCTGATTGAGCTGACTTGACCTCTGTGAATTTCCCAGCCAGAAGACTTAGAGATTCATTCAGGTTCGTGATAGTCCTGTGAATAATTTATATGGCATGCTACATTAGCTGTGTGATGCTTGCCACTGCTGCTCCTATAGTATATACATTTCTTTGTAGCGATTGTTTTTGATTCAGATTTGCCTTGAGGCAGTGTACAGTCCAAAAGTCATGTCTCAAAAAGTCTGAGGCCCTGACTACTAAAAGTTTACCAAACACATGGGAAAATGATAACATGTAAAAGCTTATGTACTAACAGACTTTACAGAGGATTACGTCTTTCATATAAGCAAAAATGCAATAGGGAATATGGGGTGTTTCCGCGTAAAAGTGCAAAACACAGGGCAGTGGTGATGCAATTACATTAATCTAGCACCCGCAGCGTGATTTACTGCAGCCTGAAGTACATTCAATTACATTACATTTGCAGAAGCCTGTTTTCCACCATTTGAAGACAAATTTGAAAATGTTATTTTTTTTCATTTCTTGAAATATGTTTCACTATTTTAGAATAATGAGAAAGTTTCTCAAAATGATGACAATATTACTGCGGTAAAGTTGTTATTGAATATTTGCTGCACATTTGCATCTCTGATTCCAGCATATTCAGAGAGGGTCTCTGGAGCGGTTTTCTTTATATCTAGAAATATCATGTCTACATTATTTTATTCTGCATTTAGGTTTACTTTTTGAGGTTTCAGTTTCAGTTTTACTCTTCCGGGAGTCTCTTTAAGATCTGAAACCACGAGAACAAAAACCTCATTTAAAAATGGTTTCTTTCCCCTATTTTGCAACTGACATCATTTAACACTTATTCTTTGTAAATCACCCACAATGTGGCCAATAATGCACAAGGAATTTATTATTACACACACAAAGCTTAGTAAAACAATTTTTCATACTTAGTTTATATTATATTTGTTTTTTCAGATAGCCTTCAAGAATGCCTTCGACAAAAGAAGAACGTATTGAAATCATTCTCATGGCTGGATCAGGAAGCTGTCACAAGGTTGCGATGGACTTTAACAGGAACCAGTGCAAGCACATCATCACATACGTCACTGTTACCAAACTTATTAACAAATTCAAAAAGACTGGAAGTGCTTCGGACCAACCGAGAAGTGAACGTCCACGAACATCCAGTGACGAAGGCACGACCGACGTGGTGCTAGCAAACATAGTCCCCTGTGTATAGAAACTTCTGGGACACCCTGTACATATTTGAATGCGTTTTTTCTATTCTGATTGGTCAGAAGGTGTTGATTAATTTTCTATAACAGCAACTCAGACAGTAGTTTATGTTAATGGACTCCTTCTAATACGTTATCATTAGTAACAATTTACACATGAACTTCTATGGAGGACACTCCACACAAAATTTAAAAAATGTGTGTAATTGTTTATATTGTTTATATGGTAAAGTTTTCTGTAAGGAGATGTTTATTTACCATTTTTGGAAGGAGTCTCCAGTGTGAGCACTCTGTAATAGTAAGTTTACGATTTTAGACTTTTCAGGATTTTGTGGTTTCCTGGGAACATGACATGGTGCACATTATGACATGCGTCATATTTACTTCAATAAAGAGACAAAATGGAGCCTGATGAGGGAATGACTATAAATAGCTGCTATACTGTAAGTGATACCACAAATTACCTTGTTTCGAGGATGTTGCACTGTGTTAATACTATAAACAGATCAAACATACCACTTGTCAGTCTTTAATAAATAAAAATTGTAATCATTGGCATATTGCTATAGTATAAGACAAATAAAACACTTCACAACATGCTGTGATTGGAAAATAATTAACTTTGAGGTGGTAACGGTAACTCCTCGCCAAGTCAGGTCACGTTCCACCACCTCTTTGATTACTCTTCTATAACAGCATCGTAAAACCCCTTTATGTTTAATTCCTTACTTATCTAGTTATTATGTGAGGTGAAGTGCTAGACTTGATAACCGTACCCTCACCCTGGTCCACATCATGCCTTGAGCAAGCTCAGTGGGGACAAAAATTCTTTATGGCCTTCTCTAATTCAGCGCTTAACCTTCAAAGCAGGCTTTGAACTCAGAAAGGAAATGTGTGGCTTTATCAGGACATCCAAGCATCACATCTGTAAGGCTAATGTCATTAAAGGTACACGGTAATAACTGCTCCATTCTGACTTTCTTTGGGCAGTTGAGCTGGTTACTCTAACTGCTTATATTCATCACCACAGACCATTGACAGCTAATTTGGGTGGATTTCTAGCATTGTAAACGTCCTCATCTCCTGCTGCGGGCCTGCAAACAAACAACACGAAACCACAAAGAAACAGATTCTGCAGCTTGCCAAGTGTATGCATTAACCCGGAGTTTGCATTGAGATAAATACCTCCACTGCCAAAAAAACAACAACAAACAAACAAACAAACAAAGAAAAATGGAAGCAGGTGCATCCTACGCTTAATGAGGACAGATGGGAGAGAGATGATCCAAATAATTCACATAATACCATAAAACACCCACAAAGGCCCTTCACTCAGCGGTAAAAGTCTAGAAATGGGCTGGGAACGAATAAAAGACAAGCAAAGCAACTCCTCACTCACTTTGACCACCAACCAAATGTAAAGAACTGAACAGAGTGAAACAAAAAGGCAGCGCCACTATTAAGGCGAGTTTTACAATGGACCAGCTAATACACACAGGGATCTTAAAACCTTTTCTGTCTAATCCCTAAGCAAACACACACTCTTTTCCCGTGAAGGCTTGAGAGCGCATTGTGAATGCACTGGACTCAGATCAGAAGCTCACCGTGCCAATCTTCTTTCATTCAACTCTGCCTGAGAGTGCTTATAAAATATGCACAATATCGGAATAGTGTCTCGATAAATAAATAATTCATATTCTCTGGTGAGCAGCGAACAAGGAGACAGAGAAAGTGACCGTCTAATAATAAAGCTTGATTTCATTCAATAGCCTTGGGATAGTTTATTTGGGTTTGGGGTTGGCTTTGATGATATTTTGTGCAGTTAATATCAGTTAATGTTATTTAATTGGGATTAGCACGCAGAGTTTCATTGTTGTTTATGCAAAAAACAATTTATTACTCAGTTGATACACATTATCACTGTATCGCCAAATACATCACTCTGAGGTTGAACTGTTCATGAAATATACCATAAAAGAAATTAGCAAGTGGTGTAATACACATTCAGCACTGTGGTAAATTATAAATGAAGTAGGCCTACAATGTGGACCTCACAAAAAATTTAGATCCTAGTTATAGCCCTAGGCACAATCAAAGAGCTATTAACGCTTCTTGGTTTAATCTTTTTAATAAGAGTGCAATGAACTCTTGATAAAAAATTGGTTGTATTAATTCTGATTTCAAGAATTTTAAAAACTACACAGGAACGCCTTCCTCACCGATTCAACAGTACCAGTGGGGGTGTTTAAATTCATCCCATTTCTCAGAAGGTTCAGAGCATGCGGTGTTGCAATCGGCACCTCATTGAGTATTATCCACAGGCTCTATTTTAATCTGTATATCTGAGATGGCTGCTGAAAAAAAGGCTTAACCCATACAGTGAGGGGGAACCGGTGAGAAAAGAGAGATTTGTACATGCTTTGGAGATTACATAAGGGAAAGGCCAGTGACCCCCGTCTCCCATCCCTATCCTGTCCAATTTAACTCTACACCCTATCCTGACTTCAGGCTTTTGGTATGGAAATTGGGGCTTTGAGGGACCCGAATTCTTTTATCCAGGACTGAAATTCTTGAGCTTCTTGCGTGCTGAGTGTGTTTCCACGGCCAATTCAATATAAACCCCCAGTGTGAGCAGTTTTGGTGGAACATACTTAATTTTTTTTCATTTTCTTAAGTAAGAAAACATATTACAATTTGGATAGGCAAAAGTGAAAGCAAGAAGTTCGACAGGTTTCAGAAAACTTTCAGGGTTAACCCCCATCTGCTCCTTGTTTATTTCCTGGGAAATAGTTTTTGACAAACTGGCCATGCATGACAGTGTTTAATTGGTTCAGTTGCTTGAACATGAACCCAAGGAGGCATGAGTAAAATTTTGTCAGAGCTCGCAAAGCTCTCCATAGCGCCGCCTTGGCTTTGCGTCGTAAAATGTAAATACGATTGGCGGCCGAGCCGGGAGGATGTCTGTTGTCATGGAAATAAAAAGCAATTATGTGCCACTTCCAACATTCACATCTGACTTTCCAGTGATGGGATGAAATTGGTCAGGCGAAGCCAGGGCTGTCACTCAAGCTAATGAGAGCAATTCCCTGAGCCCCTATCCATTGGCTTACTGCAGCACGCCAACAGGTTTAATGGATAATGGTCCATCCGGCTACCATGCCTTTGATGCCAAGCTGACGAAAGCGCAATTAATATCAAAGCAAGTGGAAACACCTTACCAATTATCACAGAAAAATGACCGTGCAACTCCTGGAACTCCATTATCAAATAACAGAGTTTATTAACTATTTTCTGCTGGTTAACGGCGATGTCATGATATTCAAAGTAAGTATTTTCTCTAATTATGAATCATAACATTTTTTTTCTTGCTATTAGGCTGTGAATAAACATAGGAAGTGAGTCAGACTAGATCTCTCATGCTCACAGCACTTTCCTGCCTCACAAACACACATATTGAAGAGTCTACCTCATGATAGCTGTTCTTGCCTAAGTTTGCTGCAAGCTGCAACACAGAACAAGGCTTATGAATACACAAACCTTTTATGTTCCGACATCCCGAGGATTTCCCCAACGATATGACAGGAAGCAGTAGGATAGAACCTAAAGCCAAGGTGCATTTTCCACCAGTTATTTCAGGCCATCAGAACAATCTCACTAAGGCAAACTGAAAAATAACCCCAATGTCCCTTCAACCTGCTTTATCACATTGAAGGTTCTGGCTGTATTAAATATTAAGCATGAAATAAAAACTTTGGGCCATGTTATTACTGAAAAATAATCAATGACAGGATGGTGTGATGCTGTTAACATCCTGGTGTTGTTTATTTCCTCTTATAGTGCTTTTCCTCTTATACCAGTTTCCGTATAAATCAACACAGAACAACACAGTGTAATTTTTATTCATTTATAGTTACATTCAATGTTGTGGAACATCCGCAAAAATAAGTTAATTCCTGTTATCACATACTGTTAGTTATAGCAGCACTAAACAGTTGTTCTATCACATTCCCTTGAAGTTAAGAAGACAAAAAAACATTCAGCTTGTTACTGAGAAAACTGCTAAACTCATTGTACTCCATTTTGAAAACTGTCCTGCGGTGGAAAACGTGCATCTGGAGACTCCTTCCAAAAATGTTAAATGAACATCTTGTGACAGAATGCTTCAGCATATCAGTGTTTGAATGTTAAATAACATGTTTAATATGTATAATCGGTTTATTCTTAGACCTAGATTGCATGTAGCGTCCACCATACAAGTCCTGGCGAATTAGCCTTTACTATAGAAATGCTAACATATTGGAATGATAGTATTAATATAAACTTTGCTGCCAGAACTACTGTCAGAGCTGCTGTTGTAGAAAACTTATCAACACCTTCTGACCAATCAGATGTGAGACTTCAACACCAAGGTGACACAGCTGTGCTATTTCCTTTGGGTGCTTGTGTTACCTTGATTAATTTAATATGATTAATAGTTTGACAGGTTGAATTTACAGCACGGATGCAAAGTTTGAACCATTTCCTTCACTTTCTGAAGGATTTTTGCTGAACAAACAGCCTCTCTCATAACAAAACACTTCATACAAGCGAATTTGCCAACTGTCAAGTCACTGATGTAAATTTGAAAAAATAAAAATATTGTGATCTTCAGGTCTTAACCAAAAGGGTAATAGATTATGAAGTGCTTTGAATCCCAGTGGAGTCTACTGTATGTGGTGGAACTATAGCTTATCGACGGGCGGCCGTTTTCATTGAAAGGCCTTGAGCTCAGATGCTTCTTTTCTTATTGATTTAAATATGAATGACAACAAACCTGCCCTGGCCTTCCCACAACTGTCTGCATCACACTTTACTTGAAATAAAGTCAATACATCAATGGTTAAGCCTTCTATAGGCATATACAACTGAACACAAAAGAAAATATTTAAATGTACCACTATTTTATTGTATATTTAATTTATAAAACAAATTGTATTTCCATGCTAAATAATGGCATTTTCAAGTATTACAGTCTAAGTGAACTGTTATATTAATTAGCATACTCAGATGTTGGCATCCCTGTGTAGTTAATTTATTTGAATGTGTCTCATTAACATGTCTAATGACCTAAAGCAGTCAACGCTTTTACTTTATTAAGTCTTCGTTAAGGTAAGCGGGCTCAAATTCCCAAGCAGTTTGCAGTGAGTAGTCAAGTTAAGAGCCAGTGGGAAAATGTCTCGAGAAGGATATAAAAGATGGACAAAATATAGACACAGATATAACCGAAAAGTAGAAAAAAAGGCGTAGCAAAGCTTAGCAAAAATCCAAAACAACAGTAAAAAAAAGTCACATTTATATCACATTCAGAAATATATTTTTTAATGTTTTACATCCTTTTTTTAATCAAAGTAACGTGATGAGGAGATTTTTCATTCTTCAGCAGTTCATTCTGATTTTGTTTAATACATTACAATACACTTTTGACCATTTTTGTTACATGTAATAATGAAGGAACATTTGTTAAACTAATCCCATTTTAAATGTTTCGGTTTCATCATTTCAAAGTAAACTTTTGCACTCAACTGTGTGTGCAGTCAATAATTAACCTACAATTTGAAACAATATTATTAAACCCACACTAGATGTTTGATTAAATCATTTAAAACTTGATGTAGCTTGTCTCCAGCAGTGGCTGATGGCCATAGATTTTGGTGGGGGGACAACATGAATAATGACATAGCCTCAAACAAAATTTGGCTGAGAGGCTATCACACACTTGACTAGAGTAACCATGTAATAGTTGCAAGTTGACAAAATACAGTCATCTAGTGTACAGTGTAGCAGCTCATTTTGAGCAGTGTTAGTCGGCCCTTAGTTCAACTCTGTTCCATACAGCAGGTGGGTTTTCCCATTGCCATTGTGGATCTAATATCATTATCCAGAGTTGCCAGGTTTCAGCAAAATTTCCAGCCCAAGTACATCTCAAAAGTCACATAAAAGACCTGAATCTAGCCCTGAAAAGTTGGGCATTGGAAAAGGGAGACATTTCTCCTCTTTTTCTTAGCCTCTGCTTGGGAAATAGGTAACTGTGGTGCCTTTCTGATGTACAGACATTGTTTGCTCCATAAACCCTATTTCCCTCTTCCAATCTTTGCAATATAAATCTTACAGTGGAAATGGTCCAGTGTATCATAGACACACTGTCTGCTCTTACACTGTACTTTGCCTTTGTTTGTGGAAATTTCTTTTGCACTTATTTGCTATATAATAAGATGTTGGCGACTGCAGAGTATTTTGAAACAAGCCCAATTTGGCATAAAAACCAAGACTCATTCATTGTCATTGTCTGCTGCTGCTGCTCCACTGAAAATGTTCATAGAGCGAGCATGGGGCAGCATGATTCCATCCCCATTGTGCCTCTATTAGAGCATGCTGCAGTTCTCATTTTTGATCACTAGGTGCAGTAATAACTAAATGGATCTAAAACTGGGCAGTGAGCACGACTGCGCAAAATCTAGAAAGGAGAGCAAATCGGCTTATATCTGTCAAATAGCAACACTTTTTAAATTGTTGGCCACTTAAAAGAGGTAAATAGTATTTCACGGACTTTAAAACATATAGAGCTGTGAATGAGGGCTTTACGAAGATTAACATTTGTTAAATGGATGCCACTGCAAATGTCTTACGGTTGTTACTAAAAACAAACTATATGTCTAATCTAATATTACCACTACATTCCCTTAAAAAATCACATCACCCAAGGTCCTCTCAATTGTGTTATTTATGCCCCACCCTTGTCAATGAAATAGGATAAAAATCCTGATACTTTACAAGGGAGAAAGCAAAGCTATGCTCTTTATTCAGTATATTGGAATTCATCGGGATGGTGGGAAGAGTGCACTGATGAAGAAGTGAGAGGAAGACAGAAAGAGACAGCGAGGAATTGCCTGCATTTTTACAGCGCGAGCCGCAAATAGAGGTTTGTTTACAGCAGAATAAAGGCTTTTCTGCTAAATCGACTACATAACAAGATGGTAAAAAGGTTTGAGTGTCAGCATACGAATGAAACAGAAGGACTGATCAGTGTGATGATGGATAATGACGAATAATAACCACTTGCCACTGCCAGTGTTAAAAAGCGACTATTGTTGATTACAGCCATGATAGAATTATGTGTTAGGCTGAGAAATTGTTTGACAAAGTGTGTGTTGTCGACAGAAAATTGTTTCTGGACACCAAAATGAAAAAAAAAAAGATAAATACACTAGAGTTTTTGTCCATGTAATAAAGAAAGGTGGGGGGTAGGGCACGGTGAAGGAGTCGGCTTTCATGAGCTTGATGTCAGAGCAGACTGGCCCCTTTTTTGCCTCTAATATCCTTTGCCATGCTAATGGTACTGCAATGCTGGGGACTATTGATTAATCTAAGTGCCGGCTGGAGGAGGAGAGTGACTTTTGGCAGAAGCACAAAAGCCCATTAAAACCAGGGCAGCGGAGACAGAGGAGGAGATGGGCCATGCAGCACGACTGGGGAGAAGAGAACAGAACAACAACAGAGAAAAAGCTCAGGAACAAAATTGAAATGCAAGAAAAGGCCACACAGATGAAAGCGACTCCCAATGACCTTTGATTTCTTTCATGATGTGAAGGCGTGCAGAAATGATGACTCGAGTGTGGGAGAAAAACGGTGACTAGAGGAGCGCTTTTGATGCGGTCCCCATTAAGGATGAGCCGCTGCTTCGGAGCAGGTCTCCGCAACGAACAAATTAGTCCCCAAAAAAGTGTCTCTGCATATGCAAGTCTTATGAAAGTGTGTGTGTCAGAATAGAAGGGCAAAGGGAACACACCCTGGAGCCACAGGCTTCGCATTCTGATGAGATCGATAAATGAGGTGGGGAATACTACCTACCATAAGGGACTGATATGGAAGAGAACTAGCTTTAGCGATAGCATTCCCATCCACCATTCATTGCTCTGCATGAATAAAATAGCAGACTTTTAGACTGAGCCACTGAGTAACGCTAGATAGGAGTTATTATATGTGCACATCTCACTCATCCATATTTACAAGTACACATGGCTACAGCTGATAATTTATGCGCTGAATACACAAATGCATATACATACAAGCCTCTCTCTCACACACACACACACACACACACACACACACACACACACACACACACACACACACACACACACACACACACAAGGAACAACAGCCCAATTCCCAGTGCCCACTGCATTATGACTCACTGCCATCAGTGCCAAAATGGATGGGGACTGAAAAGTGATATCATGGCTGTGAGCTGTCTAATGGCTAATGCTAACTATGAAACATGGTCAGATAGTCAATATATTTTTGTGAGTGTATTGATATCTGAGCCTCTGCGAGTACATACTCTCTAGGTGCAAAAAAAGCAACATAAATATAACAGTATTGAACATTTTACGTGTTATTTGAACAAATATAGCTACAACTCATTATTTGTGAGTGCATTATGCCTGGGCCATTATGCCAAGTGATGTTGAAAACATTAGAGACCCCAGATATAGTGATAAATTTTGGTTCCCCCCCCCCACACACACACACACAAAATAAAACCCAGATCTTGCAGGATTTCATGTCAACAAACATGACTTATCAGCTGAGAATTGGTTGTTTACTGTCATTGGTTATTAGTCATTCATGCATAACATCAATATTGCCTTCTGCCCCTGAGACAGTCCACTTTCCACTAACACTACTGGATGTTGAGTCATAAATACTGAACATCCATCCATCCATCCATCCATCCATCCATCCATCCATCCATCCATCCATTTTCTATACCGTTTATCCTACACAGGGTCATGGGGAGCCTGGAGCCTATCCCAGTGGACACATGGCACAAGGCAGGGCACACCTTGGATGGGGTGCCAACCCATCGCAGGGCATAAATACTGAACGTGTTTAACATTTTAAATCAGGGCAACCAATGACAGGATGATGAGTAAACCAGAGGGGTTAACACTGGATTTAGATACACACATCCCGCCACAGAATAATCTACAAGGCTAATCATTTAAGACAAGCCTATAACCAGGACACCTGAGGGAAACAGCCTCAACATTAGCCTGATTATCTAACAGCAGGGGTATTCAATTATAATTCCTTTCTTATAAATGTCTGGATAAGCAACTAATCACTTAACCATTAGTATTTCATGGATATAAATAAGTCAAATTCAGTCAATTTGAAGTGGTTATGTTTCGTTTCACACTGGCTTCATCTTACCACTTTTGACTACAGCATGTGCATTTGACATTTGACCTCAACCATCTAGTCGTCTTTAATCATTAACTTTTCATTGATGATTTTTTTTTTTTTTTTTTGGACAAGCCATGTTGTCACTTCACTAATCAGACCAGATGTGAAAATTCTCCGTTTCTCGATGAGCTGCTTTGAGCTAAACAATTTACATATAGTAAATACATGTGAGTTAGCATTTTGGCACTTCTGGTTCCATCATCCTGAAGTCAATGGGTTTTTTGAATGGGCTTTTGGTTAAATGCCTGAAATAAGATCTGTGGTTAACACAAACGCAAGATATTTTTACATTTTATTCTACAACATAAAATACATCAGTAACCCCTCTCGTGATTTTTTAAGCTTTTATGTGTCTTGAAAAAGATGGTAAATGGGACTACATAGGTTGTCAAGGACATTCGTCATCACGCCAAACAGGGAAACTCATCTACTACAGCCTCATTGTGTTTATACTTGTGCTCTTGCAAACTATTCCAGCTCAAACTTTCCAACTTGTAGATTTATCAATTTGTAGTATTTTCCAATTGTAGTGTTTTTAAAATAAAGATTGAAAGCGTTGTTGAAAGTTTAGTGGTGGTGACGTCATGAAGTCATGCGACTGTGGTGTAGTTCATTTATAGCCTAACTTTAGCTTTTTACTTCTGGAGATTGTATTTAGGATTCAAAATTCATAAAAGTTGTGTTCATTGGGAAGATTATCTTGATGAACAAAATGTGTCAGGATCATAATCTTTTGTTGGACACAAAGCTTATTTTCTGCAATAATCCAAAAGCCAATGGAAAATTTGTCAAGGGAACCAGGGTGATGCTTACAGGTTGGCCTACAAAAATACGTCATCCCTGTAGCACTCTATTGGAGTCGCTACTACAGCCATTTTGTTTTCACTGATACTTCTACTACAGTATTTTTCAAGTGCAAAGTATTTCAATCCACTGAAATACTTTGCTGGAGTCACCAGTTGACAACCTCTATAGTGTGGCAAAAGTTTTTTGTTTGGGGTATACAAATGATAAACAACAAAAGAAACGGCCATTGTAAAAATTAAAAAAAAAAAAAAAAAACAAAGAAAGAAAAAGGAAAAAAACGTATATCTAATATACTCTTAAACCAGTGGAGGACTTGCGATGATTATTATGGACATCCATAAATTATACAAAATCCACATGCTTTCTACAACTCTCCTAGTTCCATATCTGGCTACATTCTGGCTTCAGATACAGTCTTTAAAAACCTCAACCATCAGTGTGATTTGTTACAAAAAACAGCAGACTTAAACACTGATCAGTCACGCATCCATGATCACCTGTAATGGGATACACCTTTGGGAGCTGAACTAAGAAGCCTAGTGCCCTTTAAGGCAAAATTTGCTTTGCTACGCCTTCAATCCCCAGAATCCTCCATCGGCTAGGTCATTTCTCATTTAGACGAGTGGCAGTGCCGCTGCTCGTTAAGAGCCGACTTTAAAGGCATCATTTCTGGAAATGAAAAGAAGGCGAAAGAAAAATGGCCTGCTATGTTCGTTTTCGCGCCCTCCTCCCGTCTCCTCTCACCGTCTGTCCTCTGGCCCGCTGCTTTTATTGGACAAAAAAGCAAAGCCTGAAACACATGCGGCCATTTCACAGCCATCTCAGGCCTTTTCCCTCTCTCAGCACTCTCAATCTATCACTTGCTTCTCCTTTTCTCTTGAGAAGAAAAGGTAACGCTTAGCATGCTTTTCAGCAAAATAATTCAAATAGTGCAAACAGCCCTTGCTGTTTAATTTTTTTTCACTTAGACATTAATAGAAGGGCAATCCAAAAAGCAACTATTCCACCATCTAAGCTGTCAATATGGAAATAAGTCTTACAATGTATTTTCATTGAAGCACAAAGCTCAAGTAGCGGTCAGCCAATGGACTTTCTGAGATGCCGTGGTTATCTTTAAAGCCCCGTGCGACATGTTGGAGCATGTCAAGGCTCTCTGGCAGAGGATTTCTCCTCATTCCTGTCTCCAGACAATCAATGGCAATTGAGCCTGAACAGGGATCTATTGAATTTCCCACTGCAGCCATTCTTCTCAACAATACAGCAAAAATCACACTTCTACTCAACCATTATATAAATGCCAATGCGGAGAATGCATGAGGTAGTTCCACTGTACTCTGTTACATCTGATGATGGTTTGAGTACTACAGTGGGGACAAAGAAATCAGCTCATTGAAAAATCACAGAACACATTCCTACTAGATGTAGTCAGTACAGTGGTTGACATTTTCTATTTATAATTTAAATTTGCAAGATACAGTGTTTTATCCACTTTACAGTCTTTCAGTGATTGTCTTTCAATCTTCTGGGAGCCTGAAACACCTCAAACTCGCAGATTTACATTTATCGCTGTTGTACCCACACACGTTTCCAATTAATTTAACTGCATCTGCTGAATAATTCACAGCGTGCACTGAATAATATTGAATAACTAAATAAGTTGAATGAGGGTCAAGGCTTGCTCATATCATACATTACCAGTAATTTATTGACCCTGAGCAGAGTTTTTGGCCTTATATACTTATAAACTCAAATTTTATTACTGTCTTTTGAGTTACTAAGAGCAGTGGAATTATATGAAACCACAAACTTGCATTGTTCCTTCCCGCTACATCTCAATGAAACATAAATAACTTCCTTCGGGTTTATGTTTTTGTAGCTGTTATATTGCGAATCATACACAGCTTTTTGTCCTCTCTGCTGCTGCACTGCCAAGTTGACTTCACATGAGTTTTCTTAATGCAAATATAAGTCAATATCTTACGGGAAATCATGACAGCATTAAAAAAATTCAATCGAAATGCATGTCTCTCACACATTTTTACCAAAAAATAAAAATAAAAATAGGCTTCACTATTCTATAACTTCTAATGATATTTAAATACATGCATACCTACAGTGCTGTGAAAAAAGTATTTGATTTCTTCTGTTTTTGTGTGTATCTCATACTAAAAAGTTTTAGATCTTCAAACGAAATACAACATAAAACAAAGGCAACCTGAGTAAACACACATACAGTTTTTATTTATTTATTCATTTTTTTATTGAAGCAAAAAAAGTTATCCAGCACCAATCACCCATGTACAAAACTAACTGTCCCCTTGAACTTAAAATCTGGTTGTGCCACCTTTAGCAGCAATAACTGCAACAAAACACTTCCAATAACTGGAGATCAGTCTTTCACTTACTTCTGGGGCTAGTATTTACTCCTATGCTTTGGATCATTGTCTCCCTGCAGTTGAGCTTGATTTTCAACTTATGAACTGAAGACCGGACAATGTCCTTTAGGATTTTCAGGTAGAGAGCAGAATTCATGTTTCCCTCAATTACTGCAAGTTGCCCAGGCCCTGAAGCAGCAAAGCATCCCCACACCATCACACTCCCACCACCATGCTTGACCGTAGGTATGGTGTTCCTTTTGTGGAATTCTGTGTTTGGTTTAAAGCAGTTGTAACGGGACCCCTGTCATCCAAACAGTTCCACTTTCGACTTCCAAAAGGTTTGAGGATCATCAAGGTGTGTTTTGGCAAATTCAGACGAGTCTTAATGTTCTTCTGGGTTAGCAATGGTTTTCACCCCACCAGTCTTCCATGGATGCCATTTTTGCCCAGTGTCTTTCTGATTTCTGATATAAATATATACATACATTTGTTTGTTTTAGTTTATATATATATATATATATATATATATATATATATATATATATATATATATATATATATATATATATATATATATATATATAAATATAAACAAACAAATGAACAACAACAACAACAACAAACAGCTTAAACCAAATGATAATATTGGGACTGATCAAATGTTTCATTACTGTCCAAAAACATAATGGCTATTTCATCAGGTCTAGAAAATGATCCCAGGATTTCCATGACTATTGGCTCTCTGGTGTGTTCATTTTAAACTCTCACCAAGTGTAAAAAAAAATCACTTTCAGTGTAAATAAGCCGTAGTCTTGGCTTGAATATAAAACTACATTAAGTCAAGTTTCCAGCATGTGCTTCAATCCTCATATTCCAGTCCAATTAAATAACACTGCATCCACAAAAGAGGACATGGCAGCGCACACTAGCACGTGTTAACCACACGCGATCAACCAGTCAAGTCCACTGAACTGCTCTCGGTCACATATTTTCACCTTCTAACATGTACATGAAAACGAGGACCTCTGCGAGCCCCGGCCGTCCATCAGTCAGCGACGTCTGACTCAGAGAAATGGATGGCTTCCTATACTCTGCCCTGCTTCTTTCATCTCTCCAAAGCACTCTTACAATGATACAGTGAGTGTTATCATATGTGAGACGTGGGCCCCTACAAAACAGACGAGGCGTCCAGCGTAAAGTGAAGGAAAAGACTATTAGCTTTCTTTCAGCTGATAAACTGTCCTCGTTTGACTCAGACTTGCAAAGGTCAATACTTAAACAGGTCTCTGTATGAATCCTGGGAAGCTTTAAGAATAAATTTGAAGTAATCATGTGCAGTTTAATTGATACAAAAAAAAAAAAAAAAACCCTTCTGTATAGGACTTTATAGACTGCAGTTGACTGGTGTGTGATCGAGTGGTTGGAGGCTTACAAAGTCAGATATAGTGTGGCTAATTTTATTTTATTTTTTTAAAAGGGGGTACTTGTTAGAAAAGATTTAAGGTGGAGGGAGAAAACAGAAAATACTTTAGAAACGTCAAGGAAAATAGCAATAATGACCAGCAATACATTTACAACCATTGGCCATCTGCTTTTTTTTTTAATAGATCTTTTTAATACACACAGACAGTAATTGCATTATGACTTGTTTATGCTCTGGCCCCACCTACACACCACTATCGGGAAAAATGTACATGTAGTAAAAGTTCAGTGTAATCCACGAAGTTTCTACAGAAACAAGATGTTTTGATGTTCTGATCCTCTAGAAACATTTTTTACTACAGTGTAATTTTACTACAACTATTAGCCTACAGGTATGGCATAGATTAACCAAATATTAGCAGAGTTGTCGAGTGTATGAACCCGCTTTATCCCTTGCTTCACCCCAAAACACTCTTTTCCTCAAATACACTACCAGTCCAAAGTTTATACCCACTTTCACTGTCTTAAATACATTCTGATAAAGGCTTGTGATCGAAACAAATGTAAATAGTGAAGTTACTGTTTGGACCCACTAAATTGAATAAGTATTTTTTATTGTCTTAAAGATTTTTTCCTAGAGGCTTACGCTGAAATTTGCTTCTTAAATGAAATGTAAATGTAAATGTTATGTTATGGACATTTTGTGTAAATTTTCATGTATAATTTTATTTCTAATTCAGAATATATTGTTAATAAGTAGTTTTTCCTTAAAAGAAGAAAAACATCTACTTAAAATTGGATTGCTTACCCTAACAAATAGCTCTTAATATAGAAGCTATGAAGAGCTTGGCCTATTTAGAAAATTTAACAAAAGCCTCCTAGCTGAAGTTCGTCACTGGGCTGGTTGAGAATTTGTAGTGTTAATATCTTCATTATTATTCTAAATGAGTAGAAAATAGTGTAAAAAAAAAAAGGGTGTCCAAACAGGTGACTAATAATGTGCATAAAATCACTGTTTCCAGCACAAACTCAGCAATAAATCTGAGTAACATGTTTTTCCTCAAATATTTGAACTGAGCATCAAATAATTTAAGGTGTTATGGAGCAATTATATTATGAAGCAATTATCAATTATAGAACTGAAGTATTATGAAGATATAAGATATTTCTTAGTTTGTGTCAATATTCCCTGGAGCTGATCACACATTTTAAGTTCTCATTTTTCCAAAACTGATTAAAAAAAATCCTAGCACTTGCTGTGTGTAGTTTGTGTCCCAAACCACATACATATAAATAGTATGGTGGGATACTGTGCTGCCTAGTGATCTAACATGTACCAGTATCAGTGCACACTATTTAGTATGGTACTATGTAGTTTAGGACACTAGATTTGATGTACATATATAGCCAAATGTTTGTGGACACCTGACCATCATACCCATATCCCCACAAAGTTGGAAGCACACAATTGTATAGAATGTCTTTGTATGCTATAGCATTGCAATTTCCCTTCACTGGAACTAAGAGGCCCAAACATGTTCCAGCATGACTATGCCCCTTTGCACAAAGCAAGCTCCATGAAGACATGGTTTGCCAAGGCTGGAGTGCCCTGACCTCAACCTCACTGAACACCTGTCTGATGAATTGAAACACCAACTTCACAACAGACCTTCTTGTTGGACATCAGTGCTCATGCTCTTGTACTCTTGTGGTTGAATTGCACAAATCCCCACAGCCACGGTCCAAAATCTACCCCGAAGATTGTAGGCTGTAGATTGTAGCAACTAAATATTTATGCCCATTGGGTCAGAATGGGATGTTCAATACTCAGGTGTCCACATACCTTTGGCCATATAGTGTATCAAACAGAGCAATAAAAATGTAAAGGGATGTTTTTTTTTTATTTATTTTTTTAAATGCACCAATATGTTATCACAATATTCAAACTGTAGTAAGATATCTCCTTGTCTCTTAGAAATGCAATTGTGGTATCGATTGAATGCTTTTCTACACTTTTGATAGAGCTACAAGTGGGAATTAGCTTGAATAACAGATAAATGATGTAGCATGAATGACTGACATGCTAACATGAAGAAATCCATGATGGTTGGAAAATCACTGTATAGGATGCTTTCAGCCTCAAAGAAATATGTATGTCACAGTCAAGCTGTATTTCACTTTTAAAATCATCAGCAGTTATGCAGAAAGCATTCATCAGTGGAAAGCCTGAGAGATTATCAACAGTGCAGGTGCAAGATCCAGATTTGATAATGCTTCATCCTCTACTGTAATCCTACCAATTCCAGTCTTGTTTACTCTCAATTCCTAAATGCCACCTGTGTGATCCACTGAGTGAAATGTGGAATATGTGCACACCTGCTATCTAACTAATGTTCCTAGTGTTAAATCCCAATAATCCCAGTGAGCATGCTAAAGTCTGTACTGTAAGGCCGACAGGCTCTGATTGTTCTGCTACCTTTGACTAAAGTTTGAATGGGCCAGTAAGTTCTTACAAACTTTTGAGGTTGGGATTACAGACTCTAGGAGTTTGGTCAAACCATCTGGTGCAATGCGTCTCATGCTGTGAATGGGAAATATGACCATGTGAGCAATCCATTGTACTTTACCAGTCAGTGAACTCTCAGAATCAAGCCAAAATTAAAAATGGTGACGTGAATTAGGAAGATGCTTCAAATCCAACCTGAATGAATCAGTTAACAAATGGTAAAGCTAAGTGTAAATAGAGAAAATCACATTCAATTTCATTTGAATTCCCCTGAAAGATGCCCTGCCTACTTAAGAAGAAGAAGCCTTTATTTGTCACATATACATTACAGCACAATGAAATTCTTTCTTTTTTTGTTGCATATCCCAGCTTGTTAGGAAGCTGGGGTCAGCCATGATACAGCACCCCTGGAGCAAAGAGGATTAAGGGCCTTGCTCAAGGGCCCAACAGTGGCAGCTTGGTGCTGGGGCTTGAACCACCAACCTTCTAACCAGTACCCCAGAGCTTTAATCACTGAGTCACCACTGCCAAAGGTACTGTGAAACAAGTCAGACAGGGGGCACCCAGATATGAACCAGGGACCTCTTGAGCTGCAGTCAAATGCTCTACCAATGAGCTATACCCCTTCTACATTTATAACCTAATCTAATTACAAGATGACAACATATAACAAATTGTAAAGAATTCTAAGTAGGAAATGAGTTCTCACTTTGATTATCAGCATCATCCACATCATTCTCCGTCTCTTAAAACCTTAAGCTCTGTCATCTGTACAGAGTGTGTATATGCTCTTCTCTGTTTTGATGATGACATGAAGGTGCACCATCACAAATTGATCAAATTGTGACATTCATTGTGTGAGGAACTTACACACCTAGCTAGCAAAGTTTTAGGCATCTTTAGGCAGACTGACTGCATTTACCTCTGTATGTGTTAAACTGATCCCTTATCCAACCAAATATTTTGGATTTTGCAGAATGCCTAGACAAGATTAAAAAGCACATAAATCATTCACATGGTGTTTCAGTGACCACCTTGCAAATCAGAAGAAAATTGCTCTTACATGCTGCCACTGGTCTCTGATCAGTGGACGGTAGCGCAGGAAGTACTTCAGAGGGAAGGACTCAATGTCCGGCCATGTGGATGGGCTGTTCCAGGTCACCTCAAGCCTGCGTGCGTTGTTGGGAATGGGTCTGGCCACCACCTTCTCTGGAGGATCTGGTTTCACTGTGGATCAACAAGGACATTATCAGAGCTTGTGTCTACACTGCAACCTGATTGTAGCACTGGGGACAGCATCGCTTTGAATGGAGCTACCACTGGGGATTAGTGCAAACAAACAGCATCAAAAAAGCACTCTATTATAAAAAGGGGAAATATGCACAAGACAATGGCGTCTAAGTGTCCCTCTTCCTGCTGAGCGGAAAATCTGTTTGACATAATACACACATCTTCGAGGGCATCCGCATTGCAACACGTCTCGAGAAAGTCTTTAGGCCAAAAACATCTCTGAATGCATGCAGTTCTTTCTGGGTCGCCCCATTGAGCTGAGGTTTATGAGAAATGGGCAGAGCACAACAGCGTGGTCATTCTCTTCCTCCCTCCCCATGGTGGCTGAGGTTCACAGTGTTTGCTCTGCGGTTTAGCTTCACACACACAGACACACACGAGGACAAAGAGATGCCCTGAACCATGGGGGTAAGCTCCGTCCAAACCTCCTCCCTCTCCTGTGTCTTAACTATTCATGGTACACACAGTTGGCTTAGATTTATATGCAGAGTCCTGACCTGGCATGGCTGAAGCACTCTTTTACAACTCAGAAACACTGTGTGGATATTGTTTAAACTGATTCTGGGACAAACACACGACTAGCCTTCTTTCAGCCTCTCTCAGGCTTTTATGGACGGAGGGCAGGCGCCACTGCCCTGTATACAAAAACCGAACAAATGCATGAGTGACCTAACAGGACGAACATGAAGCAGCATGACTGTGTAATGGAACATAAAGGCAACAAATCAAAGTGCTCTTTCTTTCTCTCTTTCATTGATAAGGATGTAAATGTTTTGCTCTTTTTTTCAGGGCCATCATGGAACATTTTATTTAGCTCAGTTTATGTCGGTTGCTGCTGTGTCCTGCTAGCAATGAACTCCTCATGCTGTATTTCATATTTAATAACATTATACCATTTAAACAGTATGAAGAGTGTCTGGATGGCCAACTTGAGTGCGCAGAGCAGTATTAGTGAGTGTGGTTGATAAAAATGAGCTGTAAGTTGTACCTTGACTCATGAGAAAACTGTAGACCCTGTTGATCACGTGTGTCTCAGTGCTCAGTGCTCGCTGAAATGAAGTGCTCTACCTCATGTGTAATTGTTTCTCTGTACACCTTTGTGTGTGACACAATTCACGGCACGTTGTACTCATTTTTAATGACTACACTCTGATTTTGCTGTGCACACTCAAGTCAGCCACCCTCACACTCTCCATGGGAAAAAAAAGATTATCAGGTTACTTATATTGTCTAAAGATGCTGTAGTAGCTCCTCCTGATATTTTAGAATAGCACAGTTTGCTTTGATTTGTGTAATTAATCATGAAATACGTCCAGATCGTTGTCATTTTGTGTCGTGTGGTCATTAGCATGACAACGTACACTAGGCGTACATCACATAGTGTCACGTGATATTGGTTTCATGTGAGTAAATGAGCATGGTATCAGACCTGACACCAGCATTGGCATTAATGCATCCCTAATGTAAACAGCGTAGCAGAGTGACATACTTTTATTTGACAAAGCCATTATACTTACATTTAAACCTACTGCAATTTGTTTCTCGCATTCACAGACCATCCTATTACACTAAAACCATGTGCAGGTTCATGAATGCGTTACCTAACTGTTCCCGAAACGTACGCTAATCATAATAAAGTTTTTTTGAATCAAATCAAATTTGCTGTGGCCGGTTTAAAATGGAGGCCTTTCTTGCCCAATAAATCATCGCTATCACTAGGAGGCAAATATTTCTGCAGTTAATCCAGTAATCCAGATGGCATTAGCATTTTTATTACTATCAAGTATGCATGCAGCCATGCATGTAAACACTTCATTTAGTTCCTGGGAGCCTATGCTATTTTTTCCCCCATCCTTATTGGATTTTACCCCCCTCCTCTCAGAGACCAGCTATTCCCTTCATTCCCAGCGCAGAGTCACTGCATGGCGTTTCCCAGCTCGATGAGGAGAACATTTCGGCGGTCCCAAGATATCTCTGTGTCTGACAATATGAGCCAGATGTTTTGGACACTTCCATTCTTTTGCCCCCGCTAAATGATTACAGCGCTATTCTCAGTCCGAGCATGAAACACAGGCTGAGATGCCAAACATGATTTGGGTAATTGACATGAATGGCTGTAGACAGCAACGGTCTTCCACCAGCTGCCTGGCAAAGGGAGGGTTATGTTTAAACGTGTAGAGTTTATGTCGATGTTTATAGGCTAAGTGTATTCATTTGGTCAAACCCACACAGCACTTTGTCCATCAAAACACTTTTACTGTATGGTCCATAAAATGTTTATTTTTAGGTATTTAGTACTTCATAAATCCCTTGCAGCTACTTTCTTTGTGTCCTATTTTGAATGTGCGTAATGTGAAGGCAGGCTTAAGAGCTGTCTGTAGAGCAGGAGCACTACAGGGAGCTCAAAAACAGTGGAAGAGCACAATTGAAATTAAGTGAAAGCCAAATACACACTGCATGTGAAAAATTAACAGTTAAAAACAAATGATTCATGTGAAAAAAATCACATGTAAATCATGATTATTCACATGTGAAGTACTGTATGTGTGAGAAAGAATAAAGACAGCACCCATGTTTGACTCCTCGAAGCTGATAGCTGTGGATGCTCTCCCGAGCTCGTTGATCGCTGTGACGTTGACTCGGTAAGGAAAACTAGAGAAGAGCTCAGGAAACTTCACATGGCATCTGTTCTTATGGACATCGTCCCTCTTCACTTCTAGAGACTTCTGGTTGTGTCTGGGTAGAAAATGGATTTTACAAATAACAAACAAACAAACAGAAAACATTTGGTTAATGATTTTGGTCATTTCATGATTTATTAAAAGTAAAGTAAAGGGAAAAAAAAATAGTTACAACTAAGCATGCAATTTCAAATGAGCATTTTCATGTTCGATGCATGTGAATCAAAGAGGGCTTTTTCTGAATGTGTGCTGTGATGATGTCATATGACATGTCTTGGTCCAAATCTGTGGCAAACCTGCGGTAATGTTGAAAAATTGCAAGCTCCTCTGAAAATTTTGCTCTGGATTTTGCGTTAATTTCTACAATCGCAAAATCGCGAAATCCTAGAGGGACTGTGCTGTATGAAACTACCATCAACGTTTCAAATGTACATTTGTGAACCTCAGAGCCAATGCTGCAGTCATCATAATGTTTATTAGTCACTTTCTTGTCAGGGTTTTATATCAATGATTGTGCCACATTACTGTTAAATGCTCGATTTTCACTGTTCAAAAGGTTTTGAGTAATCTTCTAAAACAGCTGTAGTGATGCTGGATGCCAGGTTCATATTAATGCACTTGTTCTAATAAGTCATCATTTCTACCATTTCTATACAATGTACACAGAGACTTGTATGGCTCATAAACTGATAAAAAAAACAGTGCTTAATTGTTGAAATTTTCTGTAAGGAGATCTTTATTTAGCATTTTTGGAAGGAGTTTCCAGTGTCAGTGCTCCAGATTCTATGAAGTACCCTTCTTTCATTAATAAAAGTGTAACAGTTGGTGAATTGCTTTGGTTTAAGAGGAATAAAACACATCAGAGCATGCTTTTATAGGAAAATAATCAACTTTGGAATGGTAATGGTTGTCCATTTTGCAACACACCACTCTGTGTTGATTAATTTCCTATAACTGCATGCACCGTCATGTTTTATTCCTTATTATCAGATTCCTTATTATCAGATCACCCTAAGTGTTTTTTTTTCCCTCACTAGGGTACAACATTATATTTAAGCTCATTTTTTACCAATGGGATATTTTGCCACAAAGCACAAGACAAGAATAGATTTGCTGAGTGGGAGACTGCCAGGAGTCTGCCCAAGGGTGCCATCTGCCAGAAAGCCTGGGTGCTGTTACAGTATCATTACTGTTCTTCTGATATCACTTCCTTTCCCTAGAGAAAAGGGACTGGCAAAAAAGCTCAATCCCCAAAAGTGAATACTATCTGGCCTTCATATTGTTATTTCAGAAGTTATTGCATCAGTTGCTAGATTTTGCACATTAAAAAAAAACAAAAAAACAACAACTGGACACCATACCATTGTAATGTTATTAATTATTTTCTTATTTGTTAATTGGATAGGTTAATAAAGGACATTGTTCCCTAATTAAGGACCATTTTTAATCAATGAGTTTAAAGTCACACTAGCAAGTTTAGAAGCACAGAAACGATTATTCAAATGTGACATATTGGCTGTAGAAAATTAATGAGGAGCCGCCTGCTGTGAAATTGCCTAGTGACATTTGTGGTCAGTACAAAACGATCCGGGAAAGGCAGCTCTTTGGCATGACGCGAGGCCGTGACATGTAGCCTACCTCTGTAGAGGCCTCTCTAGGGCTTACACTGAATCACGTAGATTTCAGTAATTAAGGACAAGTTACTTTCCTTTTTCTAACACTTTTTTTCAAACTACTTAGAGATAAAAACTAAGGTAGAAACAGAGAGAAAACGAGAAAGTAAGAAAGAGAGAGAGAGACAGCAGGGAAAGAAAGAAATGATGTAGAAAGTAAGAAAGACAGTAGTGGCTTAGGGGTTAAGGCTTTGGGCTGCTCATCAGAAGGATGTGAGATCCAATCCCAGCACCACCAAGCTGTCACTGTTGAACCCTTGAGCATGGCCCTTAACCCTGAACTGTTCATCTGTATCGTGTCTCAAGAGTAAGTTGTGTCAGCCAAATGAATAAATGTAAATGAATGTCATATAGTGAAAAGAGGGAAGTGACAGAATGAGACAGAGAGAAAGAGAGCTCTAGTCCATGTCTGGTAGAGTCCCACAAGGGCTATGGGCTGAGAATCTGAGTTCTGTCTCTCCTAGTCAGACAGGCCTAATCAGCTCTCACCAGGGAGAAGCTGACTGCATAGATCACTGATTCAGGCAGGCCGCTTTCTTACACGAGGCCAGACACCACATGACAGAGAGAGAAAGAGACAGGAAGACAGCAAGATAGGGAATGGAAAAAGGGAGGGTTGGGTGACAGATGAAGATTGAGACAGTAAGCAGAAATAGAAACAGATATCAGCAAGGGGGCAGGATGTATAGAAAAAAAAGTGACAAAATATCTTACTGGACGTCGACTTCAAATTCCGTAGGGATGTATGTGGGATGCAAGAGGTGCCAACTGCAGTAGAAGCCCTTGGGGTACGTGTTTGATCGGCACGTCACCTGCGGTTCCCTCGGAGGAACTATTGAGAGAGAGAGAGAGAGAGCGAGAGAGAGGAAGAAGGAGAGGAGTCAAGAGAAAGAGAGAGAGGAAAATAAGCACTTTGTCAAGCCTACTGCAACTCCTCAGATAACCATCACTCTTCCAAAACATCAGTCCCAGAGGTCTTTTAGCCTGCAGTAACTGCTTGCATGTAAACCTATTTGTCTTTTCTTTGGAGAAGGATAAAAAAGGAGAGAGGAGAAACAGGATAAGAGAGGAGGAGTGGAGGGTGGGTGTGAAAGGGGGAATGCAATAACCACCCCAGCCCTCCTTCCAGATTAGGGCCCTTTCTTGCACCACCACTGGACCGTGCCCTTCACCACCGAAATTGAAACGGATGACTCGGACAAGTTGCCTGGGTGATGCATAATGTTAGCCACCTCTTCCTTTCCGCCCCAGACATGGGCTTAAGCCACGATTCCACGATGCCATACGCTTTTCCATAAGAAACAAAGTCGCTTTTAGGGCTCAGTTCTTTTTGGCTCTGATTACACTAACCACTATCCCGATAACACAAAGGGCAGGAAATTAAGTTCTGACTGTGCAGCATGTCAAAAGACGTTATCGTATTTTGATAATCATGTAGTACTTTGTGTTAGTAAGATGCATGTACGAGTATTATTTATGACCCTTTAGCACTTAGAGCACATTATTTGGTGTCATTTGTCAATGTCAGATAAGTCATTAACAATGATGATGACTTGTAATGATGAGAGCTCTGTGTCCATTATACAAAAGACCTTCAACTGAAGTGTTACTTGTGTTTATAGTGTAATGTTACAAAGCCCATTTTGATCCTGACTAATACACTAAGTGTGCTTTAACACCTAGTAGTCTGTTTGCGGAATCAGTGCACAATGTATTTTTTTTCTTGCTAATTGGTTTGGTTTGGTTTCACATATATAAATATACATGCATGGCAAAAACATACTTGAAAAACCGTCAGAATTACGGCGACGGAAAAACGTACAAAAGAGCAAAACAACCCAAACATTTGACAAGCGTACTCATGTCGTAAAAATCACCTGAGCACTCAGAGCCGGTGCAAAATAAATGATTAGACAATTAAATAAACAACTAGTTTAAAATATTTTGTACATCTTTCTTTTGTTGTCCAAATATCTAGAAGACACCACAATTCTGCACTACAGGTCGTTTGGTTCAGTTTAGCAGCTTGTATATACAAAAAAAAAATGTTTCCTGTAACCCAAAATATACAACTTGTTTAGTTCACTTCCTGCAGTTGGGTCATTTCAGGGATAATTCACTTTCGCAATTCAGTTGAACTGTGTTAGAGAAGCAGAACCGGACCGATATCACCTCATTCAGATGGTGCTTTGGTGTGATATCTGTGTTCTCACCTGCCTAACATACTAATAAATCCATCCATTTTCTGTACCGCTTATCCTACACAGGGTCACGAGGAACCTGGAGCCTATCCCAGGGGACTCTGGGAACGAGGTGGGGGACCCCCTGAATGTGGTGCTAACCCATCGTGGTTGATTTAACATATTCCATCTCAAATGTTTCAAAAATTAAGCTATCCAGTTTTTTCTTAAGAAACCAATTCTGTTTAATTCTGTACTTTGCTTTTGACTTTCAAGTGACCCTGACACTCAATTCATTTGTCCCACTGGAGGATCGATCACCAAATGGTCTATAGGCTTTTGATGAGCAAAGCAAAGCAAGATGTACAGGATGACATCAGCCCAGTTTAGACAACATGTGATTTGCAAAAGGGGTTGCAATATATTCTGCTGTCACGTGAGAATAATAGTCAGCCTGGTGTCACAGTATGAGTCTCTCAAGGTCTGAACATCAGACTCCTCCACTGGGTTTGAGATGTAAAAGAAACTGTAGAAGAGAGAGCCGATAGTGTATAAGGTAGCAGAATGAGTCTAGGAAGAAAGGGGTGGATGTTAGAGATTACGATGAGCCTGACCCCTACATTCCTGCTGTGAGCTTGTCACTCTGTGGCTTTGGAGGCTCTCCTCAGGAGACGCATTCCGCTCCAGCCTCCATGCCACAGGGGGCCTTTCCTCAACCCAGGGCCAAACAGGCACTCTGACAGCTCACACACACCGGAACCCCACCAACACACACACACTTCACCTCAAATGAAAGCAGACGGACATCTACACAGAGAAGCATCTCAAAGACGCATTCTGCAAAGAGGCGAAAGCCGCAAAACAAAACAAGATTGCTTTTTCAGGAGCGTTTGCAGCCTAGCAACACTTCTATTGTTCCCTTTATGTTTTGTCCCCCACTGCCCCCCCCACTCCCACCCCCACCCGCCTTTTTTTTTGGATGGCACAGTGTTTTTGAAGTGGCAACAAAGAAATACATCTGCATTTTTCCCTTTTGGGTTTTGTCATGATTTCATCTAAGGTTCTTTTGCCACAGCAACAGCTTTAGCCTGATTAACAAAATAATCGCTTAAGCCCACAAACTTAAAAAAGAGAAAACCTTAATTGCAAATAATGCACACATAAATTTAATCTTATTTGCTTTAAAAGTAAGACAATTGCAGCTCACTGACATGTCTTAATCAACCCCTGATTACACCACCAAAGGCGTGAGGTGTTCTAATGCTAAATGACTTGAGGAACTTGAAAAGGAACATTCCGTAGTCACCATAGTGGAATACAATTTAAAAAAAAAAAAAAAATCACTCTGCCGCTATTGTTAAGAAGTGAATGTGGATGGATTGGTGGATTTGAATGAGAAGGTTAACTGTGTGTGTCTACGTGGACTTTTGTCCAGCATTTCTCAGGCCTCTCCTTTGTACTCTTTTCAATGCAGGAATGTGCATGAAGAAAGCAGGGTAGGGCTTCTCGAGAGCTTTCCCATCCCTAGTGACCATACGAAAACCAAAGAAGCTCGAGCATATGCTTTTATAAGTCTTCAAAATGGTGTCACGTCTTATGTAGGGGAGTTAAATGATACACTTGGAAACATGTCAGTGGTTGGAATCCTTAAGGGAAGGTACACAAGGAGTTAAGTACTATTTGTAATAAAAGCTGATAATTGCACAAGTCAACAGAGTGCGCCGATTTAGCTGTCAGAAATAGTAATCACGCTGACAAGAAAGTTCTGTTCAGCGTCCAGAGCCTTTGGTGACTGTTGACTCAATTTACTTGTAACATATGAAACCATTTGTCTTTGGCCTTGGCTGGATACTCCATAACCCCACTTTACCTTCAAACATTAAACTCTCATTAGAGTCACAAAGTGCTGACAGCATAATTTGAGATTTATCCCTAGTCTGAGCCCTCTGGAACATCAGGTAAACTCCTCTACACATTATTTCATCTAGATTCATCTAGATTCATCAAATTCATCTGACAAAACTTCCTCACCCAGCTTTAAGTGCATGGCCCCCTGCTCTTCGCTTCCCTAATCTGAAGTTGTTAAAGAGTCAGCACAATGAAAGACACAGTCGCAGGGGTCAGCTGACAAATGTCAAGCAGACGGGCCACATAAAAGGCATGTGAGTGGATCCAAGGCAACTCCCCCTATCATTTCCAAGTACCGACTCCCCTCCCAACCGCTTCCTTTTAACAGGTATGGAATGCCAGCTATGTATCCAGCAATTGGAAGCAGACATAATTGGAGGGCTGGATAGTGGTAGAGGGAAAATGAGACTAAGATAGGGAGGTGGAGGAGCATTAAAACCCACCTGACTGAACAGCAAGCCCCCCTTGCTAATTTAGACACTTAACAGGCATTTAACTGACATATTGATATGGCATTTTTGGCCCTATTTAAACCTTGCATTATATACGCTTTTGGTATTCCGATCGCGATTGGACAGTATTTGTCAGGTGTAAAAGCACATGGCACTCACTGTAATCCAAATGTGATCAGATTTGTCAGAAAACCTCTCATCACCTCTCAGGCAGGTGTAGACTCAGTTAGCAGTGTGTCTTCATCAGGCTAGCATTAGGACTATGGTACCTGTCATGACATTATTCCAAAAAAACAGAGCATCACATCAATGTCATCACATTAGTCCAAAAACCATGAAACACAAAAATGGATCATTTGTTATGGCTTTGATTTATTTTGGGTGGAAATCCTGATCATCCATCATCTATAGTGAGTAATTCACTGTAGCAGCTCTAACAGTTCCTGACAATACTGTTGAAAAACAACTCTTTGTTTGGGTTCTGAAGAGATGCCTTTCCCTGGCATAGAAAAGGTATATTTCATACAACTCAACAATCGACAACAACCCCACTGCTATGTTACCAGCTGTCTGAGGCCACACCTAATGTAGCTATCTTATTTGCATTTTGGTTGGGAGAAATTATATGCAATCGCAAAGTATACAGAATGCAGACAATCAGAAAACACATAAATACCAGATGTGAATGTCAAGGCATGATCAGCATGTTCATCAGTCTAATGATATTCAAATATCAAGCACATATTACGGTAATGTAAGGTATTCCTGCCTAACGCTGAGTGTTCCCATAAGCTCTGGATTCATTGCAACCATGACCAAATATAGTTTGCTTGTTTAAATGGTTACATGTCTTACCTGCCCAAATTGTTGAATGGACCAACTTAAGATCTTATAAAATGCATTATGAACAATTATCACTTCAGTAAATTATACATAAAGTATACATAATTTACTCACATCTCTTGATTTTCTTCAAAATTTACTCCAACACTGTCTGTAGTCAATGTCATTAAACCTAAATGGCTCCCTATTGGGCATCTCTATGTAAAGATTCACAACAAGCAAAGAGGAGTCAGGAATTCAAATGGGAAAAACCATCATCATAAATTACCGAGGTGTACATGGTGAAAGTGCCTGACTGGCATCTCTTCAGGGAACGACTCAGCTGCTTCGAAGCATGCATGTGAATTCATCTCATGTCTTGGATTCTAATCGAAAGTCCAATATAACGAAAGCCCTGTAAATCTACGTTGAGTGTGCCTTGCATATAGGAGACCACAGCTTACACACTTGGCTAAATGAAATGTGCCAATAAATCATCAATCTCCATTGAGTATGCAGTGAAAAAGAGGACCAGTGGTCTCTGATTATCCAGCCACAAAGCCCTCTACGCTCCTGCTTACTCTCATATAAACAGAGCAGGGTGTTGTTACGCTAGCTGCATTTTGCTGCCGAAACATTTCTACATCTCTGCTATTTGTCTTCACAAACAGGACAAGCAGAGTGAAAAAGACAAAAGGGAGAAGAAAGAAAGGAGTCAGCAGCCTTGCTGGAAATGATGCTAGAATGTCTTAGAGGCTAAATCCACTGCCCTTTAGATGCAGTAAATCACAAGATAATATTCTGTGTAGCGTTAACAATCCATTTTACACGAAATGCTCAGGAAAACCACTGAATATGCACTTCTCTCACTAAAATGGATCAGTGTGGTATAAAAAGCTTTGACATAGTATGCATTGTAATTGCATTTCCCTCAGTTTGCCTTTAGATGGGATGGCATGGTTATACAGTACAAATAAAAATTTAACAAATTCTTCTACAAATCATTATATGGTTGAAGCCTTATATCAATGCCTCTTTTCTAATAACAGAAATCCCACTCTTTAATTACAGGTAATGAGACAAAAGCTAAAGCATGACAACCTTGCTTGTAAATGCAGATATATCCATTAAACCCTCTTGTTAAAAGGTCAGTGCTTGGGGTTGTGTCAGCATTGTTGTCAGGGCAGGTTGTAATCTATTTTGAAGGCCTTAGATTTAGAAGGAAGAATTTTAAAAGGAAATTAAATGAAAGGAGTTGATCATATAACACTTGTCAGTCATGCATTTCTGAAGCAGTGGATTTTTTTTTTTTACTTGACTGCAGCATTACTCACGTAAAGACCACAGAGAACTGCCCCATCAACTTAACGCTAAGGCTGTTTAATATGTTTTATTGTTTAAGTGTTGATGTTCTGTTATACATTTGAAGGAACAAGAAAATCAAATACAAAGAATATGACTTTCAAAGACTCAATCTGACGAAAATGGCAGAAGAACCTCAGGAGGACTCCTGAGTGATGCAAAAGAAAATTACATCCATTACTCTCTCCCCTGTCGACCAGAGTGACACTTGACAATCATGGGCATCTGTAAGTTTATGTATATGGCAGGGGGCAGTTAAGTTCCCTGTGATGTAGCATGAGCAGCAGCAATTGGAATAGCTACAATGGCAGGCTTCACATTTCCTTGAGGAAGCATGTACAGTACTTTCCTTCACCCTCCCTGGTTGGTAGTTGTTGTGTGATAACGGATAGCTGGCTAGTGTCTGGGAATTGGCAAATGGCCAAATTAGGAGCAATGGGGTTTAAAAAAAGAACCTCAGGAGTGGAAATTTCTTCCTCCCTTTCCTGTAGAAGTTTGAAGAGTTTGGAGGGAGTGAAGAAAAGAGCTGCTGTAGGCAAATATACAAGATGCATTGAAATTTCACATTTCTACCATAAACCATGACATAGAGAACTGTGGAAAAACTTACATTGCAGGGTTCATAGGATCACCCAGAACTACCAAGGCAGATAAGCAGTCTGGTGGACAAAGCTGATACCCAAACTGTAGCTTGTTACCCAGCAGTATACACAACTTAACTGGAGCACACCTGCACCTTCATCCATCATACTACCATTACAGAGGAACCGACCATGAGACAGCACCCTTACAAATTTTTAATTGAAGAGCAATAAACCATCAAGAAGAAAATTGATACCATGCTTGAAAGGACATAACCAGGCCTTCAACATCTTCTTGGCCATGGAGGTAGTACAAGATTCTGTGTAGACGTTTGTAAATTGAATTTCAAGGCCTATCTTGAAGGTCAACCAATTTCGACTCATAGCATGGAACTACCATATTCAGGAGATCTCAAAGTGGGTATTGCTTATTAAAATGGAGAGCATCCAAAAACTGCTTTACTTGCTGTGAAGTGGTTGAACATATAGTCCAAGAGGTATAAATTATAAAATGCTGCTGTTCCAAAGTCTTATGGAAACAGTCAGGGCAAAACTAAGAGGCAAATGTTGTTTCCATTACATTGATGAAAGGTGCATAATCCAAGTCCATAGCACAACACCAACTGTTTTCAGGAATGGTAGGAAAACAACATTAAATGCAGCAGTGTAATGACACATTCAAGGTCATTACATGACTCATTTACATTTACTCAATTGGCTGACTTATAATTAATACTGAGCAGGTGAGGGTTAATGGTCTTGCTCAACGACCCAACTGGGGCAGCTTGGCGGTGCTAGGATTTGAACTTAATCTCCCTATCGGTAACCCAAAGCATTGATCACTAAGACACAACTTTCATTAAGCAAGCTTCCGTGACACCAACAGTCCTTAGAACTTCTGATTTCATGAAACGTTTTCACAAGCATATTGCTGCGAGAGATCTGTACTTTTGCCTTTGCTGGGGGCAGCATATTTGCAATAGGTGGACTGAGTAGAGTGCATAGTCACCTATGATTTCAGACTCTTACAGGATCATGAATAAAATTATTTCACTTCTGAGAAAGAATGAGTGGCAAAATTGGAATTCATATTTGGTAGAGTGGAACTTGAAGATATTTAAAGACCCCTTGTGCACTCTATGGGTATGTAGTCAGCCCTCAAGAGGGTCTATATGATTGCAGGGATTTGACTTCATGGTCTGGTCCCAAAAGGTAAATTGTAATGTAGTGCCTGATACTTTCTCATGCATTCCAGATGGCAAATATTTGTCTGTAGACACTCCTTATTTCAAACTACACACACTGATTGTTCTGACATCACTAAAGAACAAGAGGTTGTCACACATTAGGCCACTCATCAGCTGAAAATACCCACTGAATGGTCAGACATCACTAAATATCATGATGCAGGCTAAAGCTTCCTTGAGAGTGAGGCCAGAGTGGAAACCAGCACCCAGACAGAATTGGATTTGTGTATAAACATCTGTTCTCTGGTGCCTAACAAGCATCAAGCACAGACAAACCTCATTTGTTGAAATTATCTGCCCTAATGCAATCCACACCAGAATTTGAAACAGGGTACATGTATGGGAAAGATATTATGGGTCCTCTACCTAATCAAAGATAATTACAGTAAATAGGTTGAGCAGTTACAAATTCAGACTGCATTAAATAGCCTGCACCCTCACTAGAGAAATGTTCACATATTTACGTATTCCTAGGTATTTGGCCTCTGACTGAGGGTTCAGTTTGGTCTGCCAGATCGACAACAGTCTATCATTCCCAAATCAATCTCAATTAAGAACATCCATCGCCCATGGGTTCTATGGTTACGTGAAGTTCATTTTTCCCAAAAATCTGCCTGCCAAGATATTTCCAGCCGAGATAGTACTGAGAAGATAACTAAAGGCTCCATCTTCAAACTGTGGCACTTATAAGATGGTATAAAGGCAACTTCACCTTCAGGTTTGGGCAAATGTCATGAAGGTGCAGATTAAACTAGCCAATCACAAAAGGTCATCACAACCCATAAGGACTCATAGTTTAGGTAAGGACTTGTCTCATGTCTTATCTCATGCAAGTGTGAATTGTATTGCAAACATGCCAAAAAGCAGAAGGGTTTAGAGCAAAATATCAAACCACTGAATTTCATTATTTTGCCATAATTTGAAAAGGAGCATATTTGTAACCTGCATGGTCACAGTAGATGTTTCAAAGTATGCCCATGGGTTATGCAATGTTTTGTTTTTTGCCACTATGAAGTGATAACCTATTTATATGGATCAAGTCTAGCTGGTAGAAGGAAGAACTTTGTTGATCAACTGCTTGTTTTAATAGGCAACTGTCTAAATGTGTCAATATTGTAATGGATAAGGAGAAATACTGCATTTGTCTGACTTGTGTATAAAACACATATCTATCTTGTTTAGATATGTGTCTGCAAAGATTTTTGTACTAGCTCAAATACCTGCCTGTAAAAGCATGTAAAGCACAGAAGGATTTTAGTGAACTTTGAAGAAATGATATTTGGGACAAGGTACATGTTTTGTGCTTTAAAGCCAGTAGATTAATGCAGCATTAGTCTACTTGAGTAAGAATAAATACCACTAAGGACTACTCCACTGAAAGGACAATGGAGAGAATTTCTCAAATAGATTTTCAAAGAATCCTTTCATTTTCACTGCATTTTATGTTATGTTTTGGAATGTTGTGTTGTATGGTAAGATAAAAAAGGGAAATAATGAGTCACAGATTTCTGAATACTAGCTATTTAACATTAGTTGCCATGAAACACTATGATATTATCGCTATCCCCATGGTTTTACAAGTCTGAGGGAGCTGTAAAGGCACCTAGAGCAAGGTGTACTTGCAAAGTGCTAGCCTACGTGAATAAAACACAGATACAGTTAGCCTTCTGTTCCAAGTGCATTAGGAATCAATGGAGCAAAACAGTTCTTTTGCTTCCACTAACCAACTGTTTACAATCCACTTACTGTATTGAGATAAATAGATATTTGGGGAAGTTTAAGGATGTGAAGAGTTCCTGCAAATCCTGGATATAAAGAGTTGCTGGGGGAATTCCTGTGCAGGTTCTGCTACTGTGACCAAGCTTTGGGGTCAAACAGACTATTACAGAAGAAACAGACTATTACATAATTAAAATTACATATATTACATAAAAACATGTAAAAGTAAAAACTGTACAGTTCATTAGAGTGCAGTTCATAAAACCAGTACCAGTCTTCATTCAACAGATGGACAGTCATCTGGTGACTTCCTGAAATTGAGCTCTTATATCAGTGGAACATCATCACTAATAAGCCTATTAAGATTGAATGAACAGAAGGCACATGACTAAGCCGGTAATCTTGTGCACGCCGCTTGATCCTTCAGGCATTCTCAGTTAATTAGTTGGAAATAGAGGGCCAGGATAATATTTATTTCAAAAATTTTATAGAATAAACAAGTCTAAATGGACTTTTGGAGGCAAAATGAAACCTTAATTTGCAATGTAAAAGCTTGTGACAAGAATTAACTCAACAACCTCTCTTTCATTCTTTCATTGTGCACATTTCATCCTGATTAAGGACCAACCATCAGCTATGAAATATCCAGAGTGGAGGAGATATGCCATTGGGGGAAGAATCTAAGTATATATATACACAATCAAACAGAGATTGTAGTATTTGTGATGAAATGAAAGAGTTAGCAGAAACTATGAATAATTTAAACATATTTTTTGGACTGAGTTGGGGAAGAGTGTTCATACAAAAAACTGTGTGATTGTATTACACAGTTATCATACCATGAATTTTTCATATCATCCCAGCCATAATTCAATGATCCAGTAACATGCACGCTTTAGTCAGAAAACAAAGGTGTCTTTGTGTAAAGTGCATCTGAACCGAGGTGTCATTAATCAAGAACACCAGGACAAGTGTCAGTAGTTTCAAACAGCTTTAGTAGAGAGTCAAATGGCACACTTTGATCACTGAGTGTCAGCAAACAGTATATCTTCCCATTTCCCAGAAATAATTCCAAGATTAGGAGGTATGACAAAGAAATCTGGCGTCAATTGAATCCTTAATATTTTCCACTAGTGGAATTTTAGGCTTTCTTCAAAGGAAGGGCAGCAACAAAATATCCCAAGCATCAAGTTGCAGCTCTTAGATCTTACCAGTTCTGACATCTCACAGATTTCACTTAATATAGGATTACTTAGTTGTGAGTTAGAAAAACATTAAAGAAACCCAAAATAGGTTTAGTGATTTTCTGCCCTTCGAAATAAAATCCTGTATTGGTGGCTCACACACTAAATGTGAATGCATGCTTGAGTGTAGCTCTGGGAGGTTTCTTGCCCAGTCTCGAGTGCTGCGGCTCTAATATTACACAGAGTGGCAGGGGATAAATGAAGGCCATTGTGTTGGCGGAGCTCCCTGTCATTCCACAGTCATGCTAATGGCTCTAATCTGACAGTGGACTCCGTCTCCCAGCATCCCCCTCCTCCCCACCTCTGCATTCCTGTCCTCCGTGTCATTCGCAAGGAACGGCAGCATTACATGCCTGTTTGTTCTCTTTGTCGCACAGCCTTCCCAGCTATTAGGGCTCAGAGGAAGGAGGAGGGCAACAGCCCAAGCAGGGCATAGATTTGTGGGGGTTTTCTCTCCTTGTTGACCGCATTGGTTCTCCTGCTGCAGACCAGTCCCATTGTTTCCAATCAGCCAAGAATTTGCTCTTGTAAAGTCATAGCCACTTACAAAATGTGAAATGCTACTATAATCTGGTGACTGACTGTGGAAGGCAGTCCTGAAGTTAAATCGGTTTTGTGCATCTTGTGCATGAGTCCTGACTGCAGGTACAGGGCTCACAAGCTTGGCTGCAGGGAACCAAATGTTGTGTACACTGGCATTGCTGCACCCTTATTATCCTAGCAGCAGGAGTAATTGAGCTGAAAATCAAAAGGCCATTGCAATCCCAAGACATGACATAAAATGCCAAGGTAATCTGGTGTGGCAGGCCCAAATGCATTTGCAGTTTAATGCCACATGCATGCTTTCAAGAGGCAGTGAACAAGGGCCTGTTTTCATCCTGACACATACCAGTGGATATATTAGAGGAGGTTAAGAGTGGTTAAGAATGTGTCATCTCCTGGGTAAACATGCTATAATGTCCTCTAATACATGCATTCAATAATTGTAAAGTCATCTGGAGTGCAACTTCAAAGACAATTCAGTATTTGCTACTAATTCAGTGGCTGTCTGCCAAATGCAGCTGATACTTAAAATGTTTAAGGTTTAAACTGAGGATTAGAAGTCCCATCAAGAGGATTAGTCTAAAATATGTCTGGATTTTGGCACTCAAGCTGAAAGCATAGTGAAATTCCTGAGGTAGAAAAGGTGATGCAGGAACATAACGTTTCAGTGAATTGGCTATGGTTGGTCAGCTCATACACACTGCAGTGTGAACAGGGTGCAAGGCAAGCTGATTTCTGGCATATAATGTGTCACAGTTTCATTTATCATGCAGACTGATGGACGTTTCTCCTTTGAGATGGAATGCTTCAATTTCAACCAGAATTCCAATTCGTCCAAGTGCATTAGGTCATCTGACCTGTGGGACTGAGCTTCTATTACTTCAGCAGGTTCCTACAGTCGGCTTCAAATCTGAGGGCTGTCCAAAATGTCAGTCTGCTCCTCCATCTCAAATGCAGTTACCAGATGAAAACCAATACAAGAGCAACTGAAATGAGCGAATGGCAAATCATACTACATGTGAAGCAAATGCAGTGGAAATAGTTTTATCATGGATGAAATGTGGACAAAGTGTTCTCTAATTTCAGCCGAATTTTCTCTGAGAGAAAAGACAGGTCAAGCTGAGTGGTTCCTCCATAGCATGTGCCATTTCACTGACAGTGTTCCCATGGAAATATGAGGCAACTTAATATTTCTGATTGGTAAGCCAAGAATCCCTGAAGGAGATGCATGGAGGCTTGATTTCTGCTCTACAGTGACGGCATAAATGATCTCTCTGTACCCAAGTGGAGATCAGTGCTTTGCTGTAAAATTGGAACCAATTTGGGCCAACTTAGGAAGTAGTTATATTTTATTAAAAAAAAAACCTCACTAATATTGCTCATACTCAACCAGAATTGTGTTTTATTTTGAGTTTACTTCATGTATGGTTTAAGGCACTGGTTCCTAAACCTGGTGTTGGATTATCCCTTGTCCTACCCATTTTAGTATTTTCCTGTTTGGTTCAAGAAGGGCTGTTAGTTAACTGATTAGCTTAGGAAAGACACTAAAATGGGAAGGACAGAGGGTATTCCATGACCAGATTTAGGAACCTGTGAGTTAAGGTGCTGTGTTCTGTTTAGACCGACCTTGGTAATAATGCATAACTGTTTTATGCTATACTTATAGCTCTCAATAGTCCTTACTGAGTGTTAGTGTAGCTCTAAAAGCTATAAAGATAATCTTCACCACTTCTTCTTCATGGTCCTTTCTCATTCCATGACCTAAGAACAACTTTTCCACAAACAACTAGAGACTGTTGGAAGCAATCATATAAAAAAAGTGAGTCCTAAAGGGGCAGAATAACAGTCAGCTGGAATGCTAGGCGAGGGTAAAATGAGACAGATTGCCTCCAGCACTATGACATCCAGCAGCTGTAACTGAATATTGAATTTAGGAAGCAGGGTAAGGAGGGGAGTGAGGAATTGATTATGGCACTTTGCAGCTGCGTTTAGGGCCATGTTCTCTCCACAAAAGCACCAGTTACACAAGGATGAAATCAATGGCGGGGTCATGTCCAGCGCAGGAAGGTATGATTGCCCAAAGTATTATCATGTTTACCTCTGTCTCCCAGGACCACAGTGTGGAAAGTGGACGTTCTTCATACTCCTTCAAATTGATGCAGTGTGGTGGAGGCAAACAGAGAAACATACCCTTTGTGGCTAGAGAAGGCACTGACATTGGGTTCTCAGTCATGCTTGGTGTAGACTATCAAAGTCTGAACCACCATGATATTCCACAGCAAACCACAGAATCAATCAAGAACCATAATGATTACACCATAAGTATATGCAATAAATTATAATTCATCTAAAAGCTATAAAGAGGTGTATTGCATAAGATTTACAACACAAAATGTGTCTTTTTTGTTTTGAACAAGTTATAGAAAAGTTCGTATTTCAAGGACTAACCATACCAAGCCAAGGCAACAGATATAAACAAACAGAAAAAACACTGACCTCAGTGAACGTCTCAACCAAAGCTGTCATTATCCTACACTCTGAGCCATTCACCACCATACAAACTGCACCCTTGCACTGCACTCAGTGGTGACCACGGATTACAGCATGAACAGCGATTTGGGGAAAATATGCAATTCCGCATTAGGCTTTTAGGACTTATGGGCTAGACACACAACCCTCTGTCTCTACTAATGCCAGTGACGTCTGCAATGAGGACAAATCACCAGGCTTTAGCAGACAGTGTGCTTCCATCTCCAGAGAATCGGACAGATTCACTCCCAGACATCTGGTCCATTTACAAATTGGAAAACACAATTTAAAACAAAAAAAGAGAGAGAGAGAAAAAAAAGGGCGCACAGAAGCAAGTTTCTTCAATAACAAAACCAGATTCCCTTTGCTGACTCTAATTAATATTGTTTACTAGCAGCAAAAGAGCATTAAGATTGTCATTTTAATAGTAAGCTAGCTTAATTTTCTTTCTCCTGCGTACATTTGTTTTTTGCTCAATGTTATATTATTTAATATACTTATATTTAATACTTGCTTTTCATGTGCAGCTACTAAATAATGTAACACCATTTCAAGAATATTTGAAAAATGTTCTACATGGTACAGGCTGTTCTAGTGTCTGATACAGATTTCTTTCTTTCCTTTTTTTTTTTTTTTTTTTTTTAAAGAAGCTTATATGGGTAAATAAATAAAAAACCAAATAAAATAAAGTGAAAGCATTAGTTTGTTCACTGTACTCTCCATATCTCCCCTCTGGTCATCTTCCTAAAAGGATTGAGTCTCTAAGGAGGATTATGTCTCTCTCCATAATGACTGTATGTAATAATTAATGGGATTAGGAGATTACACAGTAGCTGGTCCAATCTATGCCCAAGGCCAGACTGCCCAGCGCCTTCTTCACACTTATCTGATGGCATGAGCTTGTCTCCAAATGCTGCCATTAGCAGGGCCTTATGGAAAGCAGCCCAGAACAAACTGTCACTTTGGTCTGAGGATCTTTAACCTGTCGACACCAACTAAGGCATTCATGAGCAGCAGCAGCTTTCTAAACATCTGCGTTGATTGTGCCAAAACTAATGCTGTCATATAACATGGAAATAAAAGATTATGGATATACAGATCATTCTGTTTCACAAAAGATTCTTCAGCATAATCATTAATTGGTGAGTAGACTGAACTTAGCCTTTGCTGTTAGCCTTAAGCTAGTAGAATATATCAGATCAATACGTACACACACGGATAATTTAATAAAAGATGCCCTGGTTTCCCCTATGTACTTTATGTTGCATTCAGGAACAGATCAGGTCAGGGCCAGAATTTTCATTCGAGCTCATTCAATTTCTAAACAGCATCTTGAATATTCAAGTTCACCCACCCATACATGTAAAATGATCGCTGTAATACTAAAAAGACACCAATGGACTGCTTAGTTCTATTCATTCCTTTATTCATTCATTCGTTCATTCATTCATTCATTCATGGTCAGTATCCGCTTTATCTTGATCATGGTCACGGTGGATCCAGACCCTACAGGACAAGGCCACTGAGCATAACACAAGAACACATACCAGTCCATCGCAAGGCACCATGCACACACATTCACATCTAGGGACAATTTATAATAGCCAATCCACCCAATCCTAAAAAAAAAAAAAAAAAAAAGAAATCAAGCCACGAAGGTGCTATTAAATCATCTCAAGGCCTACAGACAACAAAATATTTTTTATACAAATGACAGCTTACACTATTTTTTTTAAAACATTCACCCAGCTTGACACTCTGTGTTGTCACCTCTCTCTTTAAATAAATTTTCAGAATCCCCACAACCTTGACCAAAGACGTAAAAAATAAAAATTAAGCATCATTTTTGAAGCTAGCAGTGCCACTCTGTGCTAACCTGCTAATGGGAAAACAACACATAGCTGGACATCTCTTAAATGACTGAGCCACAAATAGGATTAACTTACAATAAATACATTACTTCTGTTTCTTTTCAGCATATACTGTAGCTCACTCCTTGGTGAATATAACTAGGCTATTCTAATTTGGGAGAAGTGTGTCAGGGAGGCATATCAAAGAAAGCTATTATTAATTTAAAATAATAATAATAAAAAAACTCCCATGTTTCTTTAACAGATTAATGATATTGGCATTTTTTAAGAAAATGTCCTTGGACATGGAAGATCAAGTAGTGGGATTAAAACAATATAAAATACAATATGAAAATGTCTGATTACTATTGATGCAAGGATTGTCTTCTTTAGTTTATTTACTGAGTAGGGTGTGTGCACAATTGTAGTGTGAATGTTGCATTGTGTGTAATGTCTTAGCCTAGCCTATCTTAGTCTGTCAGCCTAGCTTAGATCTAGCTAAAGGGCAATTTCTTGGAAAGCATTGCCATGAAGAATATTTTATTGATCCACTGAGATGTTTAAAGTATCAGCACAATGAACAAGAAAGCAATAAGTCTTTCCAGCACTCAGATATCACTGAGTAGTAAGTGAAGAAAGGATAACTACAGCATTTTGGAGCCTGTTTAGAATTTCAGAGACATTGCAAAAGAAAATAAGACCCAGGGACACTATTGGAAACCCTGAGAGTCAGTAGAATAAGTGTATACTCTGTATATGTTTGGCGTGAACAAATCTCAGTCTAGATTCCTAAACCTTGGCACTGGGTTAGGACTGGATGCCTTTCAGTCAGCAATGGCATGCATTTTTTGGGGTAAAGAAATAGAGGATGTGCATCTTTTTTGTGGGATCATAATGTAAAAGACAGCAGATCTCACCTAGGGCCAGGTGATATCTAAAATAAGTATCATAATATAGCTGCATGTGGAAATCTGAGAGGTCCAAGCACCCTATGCAATTAGTACCCCCAATGGCCAGTTGTTGCCAAGTTGCATATAACACAAAAAAGACCATAGATAAAGAAAATTTTCAGGTTTTGCTGATTGGAAGATGGTGGCCATTTTGTTTGAGTAATCATTTCCTCATTAGAAAATTATCGAAAGATTAGTACAAAGATGCAGTACACCAAATTTCAGCTCAACCAGATTTACTGTTCCTGAGAAATAATTATTTTATTTAAATTTAGCTTGCCCTCACCTCATCATTGGCAAACCTTTTTTGAATCTTGTCAGAATCTTGTTGTTCAAATTTTGTGTGAATCCATGCAACCCATTCTGAGTTACAGCTGTTTCAGTAAAGTAAACTCTGCCCTACTGTTCCAAAATGTAAACATGTTTTCTATAATTATGGACTTACAGACTTTCAGACTGAGTAATTTGACACCAACTTTGAGAAGATTTGCCAAAAGGACTAGTTTTCAAAATTAGGTTTTGAATTGGCATGTTATGCGAATTAGCTCAAGCTAGCAGTAGGTAGAGTTAAATGCTCCAAATTGTAAATGTCACACTAAACCAAGAAATCAGGGGAATTTTGTCTCTATGACTCACAGTTATGGTCCAAGACGTAAAATGTCACTATGTCAATGTGGTTCACCTTACTTTGTTGAGGATCTGCAAGGATTCTGCACTATCCTGCCAAATGTAGAGTTTCTAAGACTTACTGTCTTTTCTCCCGGTCACATTTTAGTGTGGAATCATGTAGAATAATAAGAATAAAGAATATAAATCTTAACAAATCCAATAACGCTTCCTAACATTTAGTGCTTGGACCAAAATATCCTTTTGTAAAAACTTTTGTGGTAACCAATAACCACCACAACCACTGTGCATAGCTGCCTGCTGTCACTGCTAATTTATTTGCATTTTATCACTATATTCAAAGTATTTATGCTAAGCTGCTGTCACTTTTCTTATTTGTAAGTAAGTACGTAAATGTAAGTAAAATGTAAATATTATTTTGGCTGTTATGAGTAATATATAATATGACACCTCACTAGTTTTCTATCTAGTTTTCTCCATCATCTGTAAAGGATTAGCACAAATTGTGATAGGATTGCTGATATCCAATCACATTGTCCAATTGCTCAGCCAGAGTTTCACCTGAACCGTGACTCGTTATCTACTAAAGACCCATGAAGTGTGTCCCTATGCCGACTTTTACAATAATATAAATCCTATATTAACTACAGCGAACCAGATCAACTTCTCAAGGGATCATCATCTCGGTCAAGACAGAACAAACAAACCAGTCTTCCATAATTCATAGGGATGATGTCCTCAAATGACTAGTCTCAAATTCAAGAGACAAGCTCTCAGCACAAAACCATCAGCTAAACCTTGCATATGTTAAGTAAACACAAGTCCCACTGCATGGCACTTATTATTCTTTTCTAGTTTCAAAGGCTCGGTTTAATCTCCAGTAAAATGCAGTATAAGCCTTAAGGGTGGGAAATAAAGCCTTTTGATTCATGCTTTTTCATATTCCTTGTTGTGGTCATTCATTCTTTATGAACGACAAGATCGCCATTCAAAACAGGCATCTGCGGCCTTTCTGAGCTATTACTGTCAGTGTGAGTGTGTAAAGAGATAAAAATACATACAGCAGGCTTCCTTTTTCATGAAATATGCATGACTCTCCTATTCCGGCTCAATTTTTCATTCACAGTACACTGTCCACAGATGTCTTTAAAAATGATCTTCTACAATATGTGTATATCACTTGGTGTGGCACACTGACTCCTGGATCAGAATAGGCTAGTGTACATGCACGATGAGTAATGAATGGGATTAAATTATCCATGGCCACATCTGGGTAAGTGACTATCATACAGGTATGGAGTTTATGTGCAGAAGAGCATGGTTTAACATCTGGTGGTGCGCTGTAGTCATGACCAATATGAGTATCAATATGTTCAAACCTTTGAGGAAAAGTAGTTAAGGGCTCTAAGCTTCCTAAATGGGTTCTACATAAACCTTTTTCCGATAGGGAAGCACTCTGTTATAGGGGTCCTTTAAGGGGCTTTCCCAGAAAGAAAAGCCAAAGAAGAATTTAGGGTTGTATATTTAATCTTTTTTTCTCCAAAGTATAGAACAAACTGTACAAAGTTTCTAATATAGTTAAAGTCAAACTGAACTCTTGGCAACCTCAGCAGTGTGCAGGCCACTTTAACATCTATTAGTCCATGTGCAGAGTCCATCTCTGAGTTTCTTAGGTTTCACACTGCACATAATTAAACAAACTAAAAAGGAAAAGAAAAATGGCTGCGGGGTGTGTAGGGTACTAAATGTGCATGTAAAACATAGACAGTGTGTGTACAAATTACAAAAATTTAAAAAGCATGGAGAATATAGAGTATAGACACTAAACAAATGATTGGATAATTAAACAAATAAGTAGAACATTTGGTGTATCTCACCCAGTTTTTATCTGACAAAAAAAAAGTTGTTCATTGGTCCGAACTCTAGCACAGTTAGAGTTGTGTCCTTTGGCTCAGTTTGCATCTTGAGGCTCAGTTTAGCAGTTTGCATCTCTGAATAATGCTGCAGGCAACCTAAAATACATGGCATGTTTGGTTCACTTCCAGCATCTGGGTCAATTCAGGGTCGAATTGTTTTCTCACTACAATCGAACCACATTAGACCGGTTCTTTTGTTCCACACCCCAAGTACGATTGCTGTGTTTTCACCTGCATAAATGAACCACGTCAAGGGAGATAACACACCAGAGTTCGATGCAAACAGACTAAATAGAGTAAATATGTGTAAGCACTCTTAGGTTGGCAGAACCAGAGAGAAAGTGGGTTTACACTCCAGACAGCTTGCTTTCTGCGTACATTTTAATCAAACTTCAGGAACAACTGCCGGACGAGTTGCGTGTTCAAATGGAAAACAGTCTTCTTGTTTTGTGCATTTACTATTTGTATGCTCTACACACCACTTAATGTCAATATTTGACAACATTTAATCTATTCGTCTTGTGTAGGGCATTTAATCCATTTCAGAAGTATTCTACAGACCGCTCATCCTCCTGCACTCCAGCGAGAGCCGAATTGTCATTGTCCTAATTGTTGGCAGCATCAGCTTCTGACCACAAGATTCATCTCTAAAAGCACATCCCTGTCAAAAAACCTAACAGGAACTACATAATATAGAATGGGTTTGGATAAACAAATTGGATAATTAGGTTAGAAACGAGAGATGGGTGTCCATTTTTCGTGTGTAGAATAAACAAATAATGCTGTTATCAGGGCTCTACCATCACAGAACACATTGAGTGCATTAAATATGTATAAAGAATGCAAACTAATCTTGAGTAGACCCCACTAAGACCCCTGGTTTACTGTACTCTTAAGCCTGGGAAAGTCCAAAAGTTTATCCGCATTCACATAAACTGGATGGGAATTCTTAATGCTGTATCCACTAAAGCCCCTTTAAAACAAAAAAACATATGACTCATTCTCTGCAGAGGAATCATTTCTCCAATTAACACTCTACATCTTTATCATTTTCTGTTGTTATAATGTCACATCACCAGTTAGCGTGATAGCCTAATTCAGTGGCGATTAAATTCTTTCACAAGTAAAACCTTTATAATTCTGAACAAATAATGCACTGCTATTTCAAAACTTCTCAATTACTGTTAAAATACCTCTATTTAGACTTCTACATTTGAACTTGTAAAGTAAGGCAATGATTTAATGCAAGACGTCCGAAGCTTTGGTTCCAATGGACCAACTCTAACAAATCATGAGGGAGCTTATCAACGTTGTTTGGAAATAAAAGGTCAGGGCTGAGTTTCCGAGAAGCATTGCAGTATGCATATTTATTATGCAACAAATAACAATAAATAGCTGGGTTACGCTTGCCAGAACAACATGTAAAAGCAGACATGGAAGCTCGTGCCAGAGCTCGCATCTGTCTGATTTACATGCAGAAAAAAAAATAATAATAAAAAATTCAACAGCAGAGAGAATCATTCATTCATTTAATCATGTATTCATCTTCAGTAACAGCTTTGTCCTAGTCAGATTTGCATGGATCCGGAGTCTATCATTAGGTTCGAACACTAGGTGTGAAACAGGAATACATTCTGAATGGGATGCTGGTCCATCACAAGGCCACTGAATATCAAATGAATCAACAACCAGATTTCTAAATTTAAACCTTAATCATTAGTATTAAACTCTAAGGGTTCTTTGTATGGTTCTATATGGTTCTGTATGGTCCATAAAGTGTTTGTTAGAGGGATTTCATACTAGAACTATTTTTTGATTCACTAAAGAACCATTATAGGTTCTCTAAAGAACTTCTTTTCACATAATGTTACCATTGAAAAAATTGTAGTTCCCTGTTATGGGTTATAAGCTTTCTTAAAAGGGGTTATACTTGGAAAATACTTGTGGTTATATGGTTATACTTCCTGAAGGGTTATGGATCTACAGAGAACATTTGAAGGATTCTCCAAAGATCCCTTTAGCCATTTTTCCTAAAGTGTAGAACAAACTGTATAAAGTTTCCAGCATAAACTCAAAATGAACTCTTAGTAAACTCAGCAGTGCCTTAGGGATGTTAAAGACCCATAATAAATAATGAAAAGTGTTGCAGTTTTAGAAGAAATACATCATTACATAAAAAACCCCCAAAACATTCAATCTATAGGAGTCTTTTCCTTGGAGTCTCTTTAGGGAAATCCTTACAGATGCTATGTATAACCCAACAACATGGTATTAGTAGGGAATGAACCCTAGAGGAACCCTCCCTAAATGTCCCACTCCCTAAATGGGTCTATTGTTTGATCATTGGTGATAAACCTTAAAGGTGCTAAGTAGAAATGGTTTCCTAGGGGTTAGAACCCTTAACTACCTAAAGCACTTTTGAGGAACCTTAAGAGCCACAACCTAAAGAGTTCTCCTGTTTGCTCATCTGTGATAAACCTTACAGGTTTAATGTAGAACCATGAAACAGAGGGTTCCATAACAAAGAGGGGTCTAAGTAAGTGTCATATGAACCTTTAAAAATCTAAAGAACCCTAGAGGAACCCTTTCCCCCCCTAAAAGTGCTGAATCGTAAATCTAAAAGATTCTATATAGAACATTTTATTAGGTGTTAGAACCCTTAACTATCAAAGAACATTTGTGAAACCAATCCTCCCCCGCCCTCCCCCGTAAAATATGCTGCAACAGAAGATTTCCCTACCATTTTATGGGTAAGGTAAGAACCCTTAAGAATATTTTAAAGCCTTCTTTTTTAGAGTGTATCCCAAATAACTGTACAGAAAAGCAGAGAACGAAAGGAACTTCCACTCTAAAGGGTCCAGGTTTAAGGTCTACCATAGATCACAATATAAAATGTCCCAACAGACCTGATGCACTGCCGTGCCATTAAAAGATTCTGTACATTTTCAGAATATACACGCTGATGAACATCGGCCATGTTTCTCCCGTTCTCCACCCATTATTTTCAGTCTCTGGTTGATTAATGGCAGCAGTCATCATTTGCTGACTGTCAAACTAATAAATGACATCCATTTACTAGGGAAGCATTTTTCACTACTGGAGGCCTAATCTAATAACCAAGGGAAAAAAAAAAAGTTTGGATGGAAGATCAAGTTTGGATTTTAGCACTCTGCAGTGATAACCCCATTTTTAAATGTGAACTTAGACTAACAAGCTGCTTCCAAAAAGGACAATAATTAATGGCAGAAGTAAACACAAACTCTATTTCAGGGTCCCTGCTCTCTAATTATATTCATAATTAACAATCCCAGCATGAATATTCATTAAGTGTGGTGATATAGAGAGCGTCACATCGCTCTCGGGTCACTAATTAAGTTGCTCAAGTGCAATAGCTGCAGTTCACAGGAGTCAGTACACAATATCACGAACGTGTACACAGAGAAAAATACACACACACACACACACACACACACAATCATTCTAATTAGGTGAACTTTTACACTCCTGCACATATTGATGACCTTAATGATACTCATTCATAAGAATTACATTGCGCTGAACATTAAGAAAAGAGGAGGGCAATCGATAAAGGCATCATAGTGATCAAATGCCAAAGAGAACACGAGATGGCTGCTCAGTCCCTCAAAGTGCTTGCTGAAAAATGTGAGATGCTACAAGCAGAGATGGCCGAAGTACTGTCTGAGATCCACCAGCAGAGTTTGGTCCAAATTGGAAATGGTCGATCGATAGGCCATGACTTCTGTCCGAATAGTGTTAATTAAAAAAAAAAAAAAAAAAAAATTGTATTTAGCTTTGTCATGTAAAACATTTTTTACTTCTAAGATCACAAAGAATCCTTATGAAACATAATGTAACGTAACATAATGCAAGGTAACACAGTGTAACATAACATAACAATGTAACATAACATAACGTAAGTAAGGAATAAAACACTAGGCATTGTGCTATTAAATGCTATTAAAAATAATCAACGATGGCATGGTGTGATGTGGCCCAACAGGAATAGGAGTTACTGAATCAGTTACACTTTGGCTTTTACCATGCACACCACTGCATTTATCATCTTTCATGCAGCATTCACTTCCATGCTACTTATAAGTTTGGATCATAAGCGTGTACATAAATTGTGTGTACATTTCACTTAGTTTCCGCTTGTTTCAAAAGATTTCTATGAGGGTTGAGAAAGAAAAGGGATGTTTTCCTTGATTTTCTTTGTTGTCCTTATTTATTTGATTATGTTAATTTTACTTTTACCCAAATCAACTTGATCATGATGATCACATCATATCATGCATATTATAACTCTGTGACACGTAAACAGGTTAATCTGAGAATATGAATTATGACCTTGTTGTGTGAAGAAGTGCTAAGAAGGTGCTCTCCTATTTTGTTTAGTCTATCTTTTTGTCCTTCAAGCTTTCCTCCTATGCTTAGGAAATGATTTTCCTGACATGAGGGACTGATAACATGTGGCCTTGTACCCAGTGAGTTTTGTATTTAAGCTGTGTGCTCTTAGAGACAAGTCAGATCAGACCTGACCAGACCAGACCAGATACCAAACATACTCCAGAGACATGGAGACCATCCATGGTCAGACTGTTATTACATATCACTTCCTATTGTTTATTTCACTTTTTTATGCACACTTAATAAATTTCCTATACTTCTGCAAGCTGGCTCTTGGCTGGTCACCTGGTTCCTCATTCTGACTTCTGAAAAATTGACAACCTTTGTTTTGAAATCAACCCATTACTAATTGCTTCTTTTTGTATCACAACACAAAGTCAAGATATCCAATATTCATGAATTCAAATATGTAAAAAAAAGGACATTCAGTGTGAACAGGGTTCACTTAGCTATTTAGATAACGTTAATGACCCAGGGAGTCACCAACCCATCTAATGCCAGCTCACATCACAAGGAATTCAAACTGCTCTCAAGAAATTATGGGTGAATAAAGATTCCTAAATTGCAATACCTGAAAATGTTTTCAGCTGCCATGTTTTCCTCCTTTACAATCGCCATCTTGCTATTTTTAAAAAGTACGCAGTGATCCATCTTAGCAGTACATCAAGCACTAACAGCGAACTTTAATCTATTCTCTTCTTGCTACTAGCTGTGCAATAATCACTGATCATAATTTATAATTCTCTGAAGGAGAAATACAAAGCATATATATACAGCCGTGGCCAAAAGTTTTGAGAATGACACAAATATTAATTTTTACAAAGTCTGCTGCCTCAGTTTTTATGATGGCAATTTGCATATACTCCAGAATGTTATGAAGAGTGATCAGATGAATTGCAATTAATTTCAAAGTCCCTCTTTGCCATGAAAATGAACTTAATCCCAAAAAAACATGTCCACTGCATTTCAGCCCTTCCACAAAAGGACCAGCTGACATCATGTCAGTGATTCTCTCGTTAGCACAGGTGAGAGTATTAACGAGGACAAGGCTGGAGATCACTCTGTCATGCTGATTGAGTTAGAATAACAGACTGGAAGCTTTAAAAGGAGGGTGGTGCTTGAAATTATTGTTCTTCCTCTGTTAACTATCGTTACCTGCAAGGAAACATGTGCAGCCATCATTGCTTTGCACAAAAAGGGATTCACAGGCAAGGATATTGCTGCTAGTAAGATTGCACCTAAATCAACCATTTATCGGATCATCAAGACCTTCAAGGAGAGAGGTTCAACTGTTTTGAAGAAGGCTTCAGGGAGCCCAAGAAAGTCCAGCAAGTGCCAGGACCGTCTCCTAAAGTTGATTCAGCTGCGGGATCGGGGCACCACCAGTGCAGAGCTTGCTCAGGAATGGCAGCAGGCAGGTGTGAGTGCGTCTGCATGCACAGTAAGGCAAAGACTTTTAGAGGATGGCCTGGTGTCAAGAAGGGCAGCAAAGAAGCCACTTCTCTCCAGGAAAAACATCAGGGACAGACTGCTATTCTGCAAAAAGTACAGGGATTGGACTGCTGAGGACTGGGGTAATGTCATTTTCTCTGATGAATCCCCTTTCCGATTGTTTGGGGCATCTGGAAAAAAGCTTGTCCGGAGAAGAAAAGGTGAGCGCTACCATCAGTCCTTTGTCATGCCAACAGTAAAGCATCCTGAGACCACTCATGTGTGGGGTTGCTTCTCAGCCAAGGGAGTGGGCTCACTCACAATTTTGCCTAAGAACACAGCCATGAATAAAGAATGGTACAAAAACATCCTCAGAGAGCAACTTCTCCCAACCATCCAAGAACAGTTTGGTGACGAACAATGCCTTTTCCAGCATGATGGGACACCTTGCTACAAGGCAAAAGTGATAACGAAGTGGCTCGGGGAACAAAACATCGACATTTTGGGTCCATGGCCAGGAAACTCCCCAGACCTTAATCCCATTGAGAATTTGTGGTCAATCCTCAAGAGGCGGGTGGACAAACAAAAACCCACAAACTCTGACAAACTCCAAGCATTGATTATGCAAGAATGGGCTGCCATCAGTCAGGATGTGGCCCAGAAGTTGATTGACAGCATGCCAGGGCGAATTGCAGAGGTCTTGAAAAAGAAGGGTCAACACTGCAAATACTGACTCTTTGCATAAACTTCATGTAATTGTCAATAAAAGCCATTGACACTTATGAAATGCATGTGATTATACTTCAGTAACAGTTAGTAACATCTGACAAAAAGATCTAAAAACATTGAAGCAGTAGACTTTGTGAAAATTAATATTTGTGCCATTCTCAAAACTTTTGCCCACGGCTGTGTGTGTGTGTGTGTGTGTGTGTGTGTGTGTGTGTGTGTGTGTGTGTGTGTGTGTGTGTGTGTGTATATATATATATATATATATATATATATATATATATATATATATATATATATATATATATATATATACACACACACATAGTTTTAAATAAAATCTGGCCATTTGGGGACATATTATTACCTTGCCATTATAGTCGTGCAGCTTGTTATGTGAGGTATTAAATTAAACACAGTAGGGCATGCTGTTATAGGAAAATAATCAATGACAGGGCAGTGTGGTACCGGTATTACCCTGAAGTTGGGCTGTATTGTTATTGGAAAATAATCAAAGTGTTCCAGTCCAGTCCAAATCTGCCAGTGATGACATTTTTTTTTTACCTAGTAATAAAGGACAAAGTATACTTTTAATCTTTTTATAGTTACGATTAATGTTGGGAGACAAGTTAGTTCCTCACCAACCTCTCTTTTTTCTTCTCTCTTGAAGTGAAAAAAAAAAAAAAAAAACTTTGTAAAACCTCTTGCTATTTTTAAAAAGCGTGTACTGATCCATATTAGCAGTAGTATCAGAAATCTTTAATCTATTCTCTTCCTCCTATAAGGTGTGCAGTATAAGCATCTGGGTCAGTAAAGATCGTTCACTCCAGAATTAATCTGAAATAATGAAAAACAAGCAAAGGAGAAATACAACAGATACAATTGTTTTTTTGTAGTGCTTATTATTCTAAACCCAAAAACGTCTTTGAACATCACTTTTCATATAATTTCAAAACAAAAACAATGAATGGACTCGACATGCACTGACCAGAGAGAAGCCTGTGGATTTTTATTTTTTGCATTTATAATTCTTAATAGTAAGCAAAGGTGGCTGTACTTAATGTGCTATGAAGGGTCGTTTTGACTTCTATGACTAATCCCGATGTACTCCCTATAGGAAATCAATACTGTCCTGTTAAAGTAATAGCATCATGCAGGTCATAAAACAACAGGATTGAAGCCATTTATAATGCCAGGCTGTGTCAGAGGATGTGCGAGTGTGTGTGTGAGGGAGAGGGAGAGGGAGAGTTAATCTGCCTGCATGCATAAAGCAAACATCGCTAAAGCAAACATCATTTCCTTTGGTACTTCTGTGTTATAGTGTAATAAAAGTCTCAAGACATTTTAGTCTCTTATAATGTAATGGAGTCTCCTGAGGCTCCTCTGTGTTCAGCTCCTGAGTCCTGAATCTCTAATTGGTTTCTCACACCTTAGCAGGAAATGATTAAGCTGAGAAAAAAAAAAGGAAGTCAGGTGGCACCTGAGCTGCTTCTCAGAGAGCGGTGGAACAGAAAAGTCTTTCAGCATGGAGCTTCCTTTAGCAGAGAACGGGTCTACATTACACATTTGGAGCTCCATCAGCGAAGGCTCGTGCTAATGCAATCTGTGTTAATAGCCTTTCCGTTGCATGTAGTGTAATTTTTGTAATTGCACTGCTTTTTAATAATTCACAGCGTAGACCCAACTTTGCCCTCCTTACAGCTGAGGAGACACGCTCCTCAAACATTAATTCTACATTATTTATATACTTGGCTGAGATCCTGATCGTAATGAACATCGTTTATTTTTCATCACACTCCAAAGGCTGTTCTATTCCGCGGAAAATAGTGTCTGATAACCTGCTTGTCACCTTCACTCAATGGCAAATGTTTGTGTTTTTAATACCGCTATAAAGCTTACACATGCGAAACTGATATTTACTCATTTTCCTTCAAGGCTGTTTTTTAATTTTTGGTTTGTGTACCTGAGGCACTGAATGAAAAGTCAGTGAAACGCAGAGCTGGCTCTGTTATTTTAGCTAAGCCTTTCACCTATTATTTTCTTATTATTATCTGTGATGAGCCAACGACCCGAGACGCAGGAGATTGCGGAGGAGTGGGAATGTATTCCTCCATTTGAAAAAGGTGATAAAACTAATCTGAACTCGGCCGTACCTGCTGGTACCGTTTTGGAAAGTGTCATTGCTGGTAATTGAATTATTTATCATTTAATCCAGCTGTTCTGTGCGTTCAGTGGCAGGGGAAAAAAATATTTCAGCACTTTTGTAGCAAACAGGGAGCCCATGGCAGGAACGTAGAAGATTCCTGAAAAGGTGGTGAGGCTTTTTATATAAGGAATAAAACAAGGTAGGGTGTGCTGTTATAGTAAAATAATCAACTCAGGGGTGGTGTGATGGTGTTAAATTGATTATTTTCCAATTATAGCACATCCCAATGTGTTTATACTTCTTATACAACGGCAATTTGCCAATGAATGCACTGAACGTGTCATACATTTTATCGATTTATAGTTGCATCTAATGTTGTGGAACATCTGTAAAACAAGTTAGTTCCAGGTATCACTTGTTAAGTTCTACATATACATGCAATACATTCAGTTTAACATGCTATAGCAGCTATAAACAGCCGTTCCTTCACCAGATTCTTTTTTTCTCTCTCTTCTTACTGAGAAACCGCAAAGCCCTCCATCCTCAAGTCCTTCTTATGTCAGAAGATTTAAAGTTACAGCTCTTTGCTCTGACTGTTAGAAAGCATTGACACTGGAGACTCCTTCCAAAAATGTTAAATAGACATCTCCTCATAGAAAACTTATATCACCATATCAGTGACTACACTTTATTTTTAATCTGTTCTTATGGAGTATCCACTGTGTAAGTTGTTACTGACAAAGCTTCTGTTATAGAAATTTAAATCAACACCTTGTGACCAGTCAGATTTGAGAATTCAACAGCACTGTATTTCACTGTACTGGATTTGAACACTTGATAAAATGATAACAAATGCACATGGTCATTTTGCCTGACATACAATGAACAGCAGGCACGCTAATCCTTTTCCATCTGTTTCCTATTCCTACCTCGGGATGGGCATCAGTGAACATGCTAGCTCCAGTTCAGAACCAGCCTCTAAGAAGATTCCAGATGATGCCAACACCTGCGAACATTTTGGACTATACCAACATCAAATCATCACATCACAAGTTCTACGCATGTTGCTCCTGGGGTGGCAATGGACCCGACCCGTTCTGCTCTCTGAGACGACCTGGCCCATCCTGGTGCCCTGCTTCTGAGGTTCTCATCACTGGGGGTCGCTTGCTGTTGCTGAGGATGGGCCCATATGGACAGCCTCCACAAACAATTCACAAACAGACTTTGCGCTCGGGTCTCCATCGGTGGACAGTTCATGATTTCAGCAAAATAGACTTCATGTTGAGACTGTGTCGAGTCTCCTGACTACACAGCTGCACTTTATATCATGTATCATACAGTTATAGAAGGGATTTACTTCTAATTACACTATCCGGTGTCACCCAGATGAGGATGGGTTCCCTTTTGAGTCTGGTTCCTCTCAAGGTTTCTTCCTCATGTCGTCTCAGGGAGTTTTTCCTTGCCACCGTCGCCATTGGTTTGCTCATTGAGGATAAATTTATCTATTTAAAATTTAGATCCAAAATTTATGTCTCTCTTTAAAGCTGCTTTGTGATGATATCTATTGTTAAAAGCGCTATACAAATAAAACTGAATTGAATTGAATTGAATTTGAATTCAAAAGACAAAAAGTGAAGTATTTTAGAAAGCGGGACCTGCATGCTGCCGTTCGTGATGTTTCCAGTGAGGTGGATTTTTTTTATTTCAAAGACCTGACTCTGCTGTCAGTCCACAGAGATTTACACAGAAGTGCTTCAGCGCTTTGGTAGGATTAATTAAAAAGACAAGCAATGGCAGTAAGCCACAGTCTTAAACAGAACATCAGTAGTGCAGTGGTAGATGAAAAAAATCAGCACTTCAGATGCAGTGCTGAACTTGTAAGGACAGAAATGAGGAAGGAAATGAGACCCTGTTCAGAGATGGAATTAACATCCGTCTAGGGTGATCCCATCACAAGTGGACAGCATTAAGTACAGCTGTGAACACCATGTGCATATATGGTCAGCGGTGCTTATGGTCACATGTCTTGTTTGAACGGCAATGTGTTACGTTATTTAATCAATTACTTAAAAAAAAAAAAAAAAAAAAATTAATCAACATTACAAGCTGCCATTAGGTACAGTATATAAATAGCAATTTGTGTAGGAATTATTCCAAAGAAAAACATATTTTACGTAAAGAAAAGTTTACTTAAAAAGTTTAGTATTTGAATTAATTAATGTTAATTATTTTATTTTTTTTTAATTAATTCTGTTCGGGAAGAGAAAACTTTAGCATTAGCATTTGCAGAAAAAAAACGAAGGAAATAACAAGGAGGCAACATCTTTATTATAATAAACTGTTTTATTTTTACTTTTTTTATTTACCTACAGTAGTCCTCACATACCTTTTAGTTTTTTTCCCCCCTATTTTATTTTAAGCTCCTCAAACACACAGTTAATCCAAATCAATCTACGCCACTAGTCTCTATGTCTACATAGAGTATAATATGGTAGTGTCCTGTGAAATGCACAGTATATCCAACTTTATTTTGGGAATTAGCCACAGGCAAAATGGATCCTATCAGGAAGGAAACAGATGAAAATAGCCTACAAAAATAGTGCATTACTACCTGCCTCGGCTGAGAAGACTGAGGAACTGCCAAGTCAACGTTATTCTGTCAGCGTGATCACACCGCAAGTGATCACTGAAAATGGCAGGTGAATAGGTCTTAACCTTGTACAGGGCCTAAAACATGATCAGATTCAGTTCAGATGCAGTTATATCCTTTTGTGACTCAGACAGAGAACTTGCTTAACATCTTTACATCTTTCTCCAGGCACCTTTGGAAGGTAACAGTCACCAAAAACTGTTAAGACACATTTAAACCAGCCTCAGCTTGTGATGTTTATCCTAACAAGACTTAGAGTAGCAACATCATCAAAATCCCTGACGTTCACTTCCTGATACTGTTGATGCTGTAAAGCATTAGACAGCTTCATGTTCAGCTAAGAAACTAGCAACAAACTTGGCTCCTTCCCTAAGGCCAGTGATGAATGTATGCGTGTGTGTAAGTGTGTCTGTGTGGGCTGCACATCTTTTGAAGTGAAACCTCCCCAGATCAACAGGCTGTCTTCACGCTTTCATCAAGCCGAGCGTCTGAACTCTTGCATCTACCAGGCACATGCTGGAGTGTGTTGGGGGGTGGGGGTGCCCACCACTCAGACTTCCAATCAAGCCAAGACCAATAGGCGCGTGTTATTCTGTACTAAACCCGGCTCATCCCGGAGAACTTGCTATTGTATTTTGTTCTGCTTTGCTTCTTTTCATCTACCCAAAGTACTTACATGTGGGATCTACAAAAGCCAGGATTCAACATTTTATGCTTCATTCCTCCTATATTGGGATTACAACTTGTTGGATTCTTCTGAATCTTTTGTGCTTAATATTTTACACAAGATTAAGCAGCCAATCAGAACCCAGCTGTTAATCTGGTGTGGCTCAATTCCATGGCGCCTGACGAGCAAGTTACATAAATGTGTAAAGTTGAGCTACTGTTTCTCAGTCAACTTCTACTGCTAAAACTTTCAGATGGTCTGAATTAATGCACATGTTCTAAATTTTTTTAGGACAGGAGCTGGTTGCCGATTTGTTTTTTCCTTCGTTAAGTGTGACTGAGTCGAGTTAGCATTTTCCCATTACTCCCTGCAGCACTGCCAGGATGGTATAGAGCAGGAATTGTCCAAAATAGACTGAACCAAGTACTTGCAAAAATACTGTACAAGAACAAATCAATGCAAAGTATGAGAAAAAAACGTCTGTATTTCAGCAACTGTAGTTTTCTATACATGAACCAGCTCTGATCCTCTGTCATGGACAATCACGTGTATTTAAGTACATTATTTAGCTGGTAGCTCACTGGACCAGAGACTAGCTACGGGGTAAGAAACATTACGTCAGGAAAGGAGAGCTTTTCTCAAATGTTCTCAGATTTATCATCGTTATTTAATCTCTGTGGTCTGATTAGCCAACTGATGACATGGCTTGTTTAAAACAAAAATAAAAGCTGATGACAAAAACACAGCATTTCAAAATGAATAGATGTTTAGAGTCCATGAAAAATAGATGTTTAGAGTCCATGACCTTAGTGAATTGAAATGCCACTATGAAACAAAACATAACCACTTCAAACTATCTTATTTATGGCCATAAACTAATCATTAATAGTTATAGTAACAGCATTAAAAGGTAAAAGTTGTCACCATTCAGTCATGTTAGTCGCTTATCCTGACCTTTGTAAGCAAGGACGTTTTTGTAACTGCATTTTAACAAATTTTAGTTGAATATTCCTGATGCAGTATTTGCTAAAATGTCATTTCTAATCTAAATTAACTGCTATAGCACATTTCCATCCATTTACAATGATCAAAACTCTAATATTACATTGTGACAGAGATGCTGTGTCAGTTGTATATGGTGTGTCATTGGATTCCTGCCATCTTCACCATCATCATCATCATCATCATATATTCAACAATAACAATACTATTATGCCACTGTGTAAAAAGGTTATTCCCAGAGAAATGAACCACAAAAATGTAAATTACTTATTGATCTCTTGCTCTTTCAGTCTGACATCTATCTTAAAAATGGGGGACGAGTTTGACAATAACAATATTCATTTTGATTAGGACATTAACAGTTCATTTGAATTTACAGATGCACCGCCTGGCTGCTTTTACAGAAATAAGGCTCCCCCTCTTCCCCTCTGTTTCACCCCTTTCTCTCTGTCTCTCGCTCTTCATGAGAACTATTGCACAGGACAGATGGGACAGGGAAAATGCTAGATTAGAGAGGAAATCCTGGAGGAACTGGCTTGTAAATTAAAGCCAAAGATCAGCATCTCCTTTTTCCTAAGGATTAGACAAAGCAGCAGAACCCCATAAATGTGCAGCTGAAAAAATGGCACCAAATGTCATATCTCTATATTTCTCTTCCTCTTCCTATGTTTCCTCAATCCCAGTAAGTGAAAAACTCCAGAAATATGACCAGCAGAGAGAAATTTCACATTCAGGGTGAAATTTACAGCCTTCATTGGAAAGGTTGCCAATTCCATCAAACACACTACATTTTATTCGCCTACACTGAGCGATTTAATCATCTGTCCGCTGACACAGCACTGCATATGATTTTTATGCCATCATAATAAAAAGTTTTTTGCAAGAAACAGGCAAGATATGAGAGCTGTATGCTATTTTGTCTTTACAGATACACCGACTTAAGTACTAGAGGCACCATTTCATTTGGCTGTCTTAAATAATTATCCAGTGCCCGAGGGCAAAGCAAACACTCGCAGTGAAAGCCATAAAAACAAACTAGAGAAGGACTAATAAGAACAAAATCTGGCCCCGTCTCACAGGATGACTCGTTTGCTTTTATCTTTTCCTAGTGTATTTTTTCCATCCAGAAATGATATAATTAGTGTCTGCTACATTGGCTGACCCATTCTCCAGAATCCCAGTGGATCTGAACAGTAAACAAAATATCAATCATGTTCAACAAAGCTGTCCGTGTGGCGAGCCTGGCCTTAATTAAATACACACAAGAACGTATCTCTTTAAGAAATACTACACAAACCATATCTGGTATAAAAAAAACCGGTCCATTATGGTTTAAAAAAAAAACTCACCCACAGGGCAATTTGTACATATATTTGTTGTTTTGTGTGTATTTTAGAGATTAGGATAAAGGAACACTACTTTTGGTTTTGCTGTCATAGCCAGTAAGTTGGAGAGTCAGTCAAAGGATCGTTCATACTCTTTGGGATGAACCTTTGGTGTATGCATGAAAGTGGAAAAACATGCAGTTTTGCTTAGAAGTAGAAAGAAATGGTTTCCAAAAATATTAGGCTGAAGAGATCTCTAAATTTTACAGTGGTGTCTCATTAGTGGAGTGATTACAGAAGACATCTGGCTCATAAGTGCAGACCACAGATGGATCACAATAATTATAAAGGTTAATTATATCATTGCATCATTTTTATATTTGGTCTTTGAGAAGAAACAACCTAGTTAAAAAGTACTCTACATTATTATTTTTCCTCATAAAGCAGCAACAGTAATAACATTTTCATTGTTTGCGACATTTACAAGCAAAGCACTGGTGACCTCAGCGTGTATCCCTTCTTGACAAACTCTGCGGAGGAACCAAACACCAACAAGCATTGTCACTGACAACAACATAAGCAGCTTCCTCAGGCCCTAACCACAGCGCCGAGTCACACCAGCTACCTCATCAGGGTGGATAACAGCTTTTTTTCTCCAGGGTACATGTCTTCTTAATGGCTTTTTCTTTCCTCATGGCACAGTGAAGATGAGCCCGAGATGCAAAAGCAAACAGGAAGCTGTTTGTCTTTGCATCTCTAGACGGGAATTTTGCAACAGTAAACTTGCATGTTTTTCCCTTTTTATGGTCTTTCTGGAATGGTTTTCCCCAAAGTCCAGGCCACTGTGGTTGGTTCCACCCTAAGGTTGGTTCAACAGCACAGCTTAGAGACTAAATGGCAATTCAGCCTGGAAATCTGATTTCTCTTTCAATCAGTGCTTTAAAGCTAAGCTGAATGGTAGAATTAGAGAATAACTAGATGCTCAATTGCAGCAGGCTGCGCATTGTGGTTTGAAAAATATTTGTGCTGTGTAAATTGCAGGAATGGTTGTCACTGAATGTTTGACTACTGAATAGCAAAGGGTTCTAAAAGAACTGTCGCTGGCTCAAAAAAGCAAATAAATCAAAAGAAAGGAGGAAAATACTATATACACAGTGCAAGACACCACAGTAACAATTATATACCTTGGGGTCATCAATTGGAGGTCTAGACATTTCTTTTCCGCTTCTAGTTCATAAAACTCATCTATCAAAAGTAGCACTAGGCAAAAGTGATAACATGATGTGCCAGTCCAAAACAAAAAAATTAACACTTTAAATTAATGAGCCTTATTTATAGCCATGAACTAATCACTAAAGGTTAAGCTTTAAAAAGTAACTGTTGTCACTATTAAGTCATGTTATTTGTTTATCTGGCCATTTGTACACAGGGAGATTTTATGTAGATGGACCTTTTTGTTGAATACCCCAGTTCTAGAGCTTTCTCTCAATGTCCAATGCACTAAAACCAAACATGCCATAGTCTCTAAAAAGTCTCTAAAAACATCAGCAATAATGAAAACCATCACTGTCCATGATTGATTTAATCTTGGATGGTAATTACAGAAGCAAAAAATCTGGGTTATGTATTTCAAGCCTCTAAAGTGGAGCATGAGTTGAAGAGATGGAATGGAAAACTTGGGAAACATGGGAATTCTGCAGGCCAGATCAAGCTTGTTTGTTCCCTCCACTCCCTGGGATGATTTTCAGTGACAGGCCTAGTATTTAACACACATACAGAGGAGCCTATCCCTCTTTATATGAATTATACCAAGGCAATTGTATTTAATGATTTTACCTCTAGCACTCTAGTATGTATAGCTCTACCAGACCCAGACCTTCATAAAAGCACAAAACATTAAAAAAGTGGTTGTCTTTTGTTGAGATTTGACAGTGATTGTAAAATGGGGAAGCCAAAGCTGTGAAGTCAACTAGCAAGAGAGATTAGTTAAACATGTTTGGTGCATGAATCTGAGCTTGTATGTACCAATAATAATAGATAAAGAGAAAGAAAGTGATTATTTTATATGTCATGGCCAATGTTGAGACTATTAATCTCATGTTTTCAGTGATATTACATTCTGGCATTTTCAAAGGCCTGTGAAGACACACACAGCTGAAAAAGCATATTCCTGCCTGCACAATCATAAGCAGGCTTGTCTCATTTTGGTTTTCCAATTTCTTTAATTTAATTAGTAAATTTAATTGCTGTCAGAGAGCATTATGGGTAGCATCTAGTCACCATTATTGATTAAAGTGCTTTGCACCATGTGGCCATCCATATTAATTTGCTCTCAGTTGTTCATGAACGAAAAAAAAAAAAATCCCTTGAAGAAAACTCCCCGAACCACCTGTGTTCATGATGTTCGCAAGTCTCAAGGCTTAACTGACCTGGGGTTACATGGTCTTTTAGGCCAAACGAGATAGCATTCCATTAGACTGTGTACACATTCCGAGAATGATCACTTATGTGTTTGCAGTTTGGGATGGAGATGGCTGTTGCTTGTCTTTCAGGGTGGGTGAAAAGGGCTGCAGGAACCTCCTGCCTGATCCAATGGCCTGCCAATGACCCCATTCAGCACAGCAGCATTTTTTACAGCAACATCTGGACTGGGCTTAATGTCCAAGATGACACCACACCCCATAACCACTTAGAGAAGACCCAAACACAACCCATGGATCAAGTAGGGAAGGCTGGGAGGGGGGACAAAGGACAGAGGAAGGGATGATGATGTTTATAATTATTAATACAAGACTTTTCTTAAGTGATGGGGTTTTAAACAAATCATATCTTTGACAACACAAGCTGGTAGACGCCTTAAGCAACAAAAGGCTTGTTTAGGTGATAAAGAGTTTCAGTAAACAGTGCATGGGGTCAAACTATCAGGAAGGAGTGGGGGAAAGAGACAGATTGAACAATGAGAGAAGGACCAGGAAGTGCAGAGTAAATTATAAATGAAAAAGTACTCTGAGAGATATGAGAAAGTAAAGGATGGAAAGAGAATTGAAGAAGAACGATTAAACTCACGTCCGATGCGAAATGTAATCTGGTCACGGCGTTGGCCGTCAGGATTCTGGAAACAGCTGTATAGGCCATTGCTACTCATGTCCACCTCCATGAGGATAAGCCGTGGCCCTTCCTCCCTCCGCTTGGCCTTAACATCTGTCCCATTCACCTTCCACGTGACTGAGGCATCATTGTCCAGAGACCCACACTGCATTGTCACATTGCTGCCAATCCTCGCATACTGGATCCTGCCTCCTGGGTGAGAGAGCAGAACATAATTAGTAATATGTCATGCATCTATCAAATGTCAACAGGTCAAATATATCATCAAGTCAGACAAAACACCTGACCATTTGCAGCTTTAGTATTCTGCGTTAGGCTGTATGAGGGGAAAAATACACTATTCCCTTGTGTGACAACTGTGAAAACTGAATAAAAGTTCTCATATTTCTCAATATCTCATAATCCATTTGAATACCGCATTTGTTTCAGAGTAAAGAACTCAATAGAATATTCATTACTGCACTCTGTTTACCTCCAAATAAGAAGCCAAAATCCCTAAAGCCAAATCCCTAAAGTGTAAGAATGACATTTCCCCCTCAGCTTCGAGAAGAAATCTTGAACAACATAAGCGCTGGACATTTGTCCATGTCACAAAAAAAGTCATATGCACTTTGAGAATAATTCTACATTTACATTCTGCATTTAAAATAAATCATACACAGCATCGTAGATAAAAAAAAAAAAAAGACAGTAGCTAGATGAAAAATAAATAAATAAAGTGGACAGGCAAGAGCTCATAATTTCTGGCTTGACCCCACAAGTTAGACCCTGTAGCATAGTCAGTGTAATCTTATCCTCTGGACAATCTGCAGTTATGAATTTTACACACATTGTGATGACTTATGGGCTTAAAAATGAACAGGATGAAAAGTTAAACTGATGCTTTAAACCCAGCACTCAGTCAACTCCAGAATTATTGGTACCCTTTAAAATTATCGTCAAAAATCTGGTAATATAAAATAAACTATACATAAAAGTTCAACCTTTCCACTTTCCACAAAATACTGTACTTATATTCCATCTAAATGAACAGCTTCATAAGAACTTCATAATATTGATAATAAAATATTGTTGACAAACTTAAATAATTGTGGTCCATAAAAAGATTGATAGCATCATGAATTTGAGCTCAATACTTGGCTGCTTCAGTCAGAAGGTTAAGACCTGCCCATAGATAGATCTTTCAGCTGAGATAATAATCGTAAACATCCACTCATGCAAAAACATAAAAAAAATGTGAAATGTTATGCAGGGAGGAGTAGATCAAAATCCTTCTGCAAGTGTTTCCAACTTTGTTAGACAAAAAACTCAGTGCTGTTATTATCTCTAGGGGAAGCTCTAGGAAATATGAAATTGTGGGGGTGACGATAATTTTGAAACCAGTGTTTTGCAGAAAAAAATGGTTTTGGTTTTGGTTTATGTTTTGGTCCTGTCTCTGCCTGGAACTTGTGACTGATTCATTTTTTCCTGATTGTGTGCACCTGTTCCTTGTTTCCCCTTAATCAGTTTGTGTATTTTTACCCTGTGCATTTCCCTGTTTGTTTGCAACATCTTATCATGCATTCATCCCTTTAACTGTGGCACGTTTTCTCTTGTTACTAGTTTTATTTTCTGTAGTTCTTCCTGTTATTGACTCTGGTCTGTCCTTTTTGTTTTTGATCATTAATAACACCATTTTAACCCTTTATGCCTGCCCGTGCTTTGATTGCTATTGCTATTGTAAATTTTAGGATTCCCCTTAATAAACTAAGCAAATACTTGCATCCTGTTTCAGCTATCATACAATATTAAAAAAAATTAAATCATTTTACGTTTTTATGTTTATTATGTTGAAACAAAACTTTACAGTGTGCCCATATGAAGTTATCTGTTGTCATGTTTGCACTGAATGGCACAGAATTACACTCCCCATCAGCCCAAGCACATCACATGACCAAGCTATATGCCTCACTAATCACTCTCACCTGTGTTTTGTTATGCCTTGTTAGCACCACTATTTAAGTTCCAGTTTTTCAGCATTGCATTGTCAAGCTTTTGTTGCTGTTGTCGTGTCTGCCTTGTTAACGCTTATAGTCTGTATAGTTCTTGCCTCATATCCATAGTTCATGTTGATGGTTCTTGTGTTCACCCTTTTGTTTGTTTTGTTTGTGCTTTCCACAATAAATTGCCTGCATTTGCATCCGCCTCCACCCACGACCCCTGACAATTGTACAGCATATCAATATATTGACTGTGGAACTATGCTAATTATGAGACTTTATCTCACTGCACTTTTGTATATTGAAAGTGCAACTGAATGTTTGAAGAAAACTTTTAAGGACAGTATCCCTAATGAAACTACCAAGATTGTTTAGAGGTTTTTCCTTTTTTCTTTTTTTTAAACACTCTTGTTGTGTTGGGGTGTGTTGTGTTCACAGTGACTGCATCGAGCTGGTTCTACAGTGTTTGGGGAATAAAAAGCAACCATTATTCTCCCCAAAGTTTAAATTACAGCTCAAAACTTTATTATGTGTAAATAATGTCAGGGATGTTTTATTCTTTAAAAAAAAAAGGCACAGCCTCAATAGTTGAGACTGAACACTTTATAAAGTCTACAGCTGAATCTTCACCACCGAACACACTTCATGTGTTTCATCTATTGAAAAAAATCCACTTATATGCAACAGAAGCTCTAATCTAACACATGACTGAATTGCTCTATATTACACATATAACATTTCAGATATGCAACACAGATGAGGATTCTCATACAAAATCACCCAGTGGATAAAAGATGCTCTCTGAAGCCCATTTAAAGGTGTTGATTGATTAGGTATGCCCTCAAATCTGAGCTCTCAAAGAAGATAGCTGAGTAAAACAAACTAGTGAATAGCTTCTCTCCCAAACACGCTCAGCACTGGAGTCATTGCTTTGCCCTCTGGCCTGTTCTCTTTGAGGGTTCTCATTAAGAGATAGTCTCTCATTTCTCTTGTTTGCCAGGCTGCTTTTGGCAGCCGGCATGTTTGAAAGTGCAAATAAATGCATTTTTTTTTCCTACTCTGCTTATCTTATCCTGAACAGGCAGTAATAGGGCACTTAATCGCTTGGCCCTCAGTATGATAAAACAAAGCCTGGATGCATTAAATAATATCTGCTGCTATTTGATGGCCTGGAATGCTTAATCCACATTATGCAGTTTAAAATGGTGCATGTGTCACAGGATTATCTGATGCCATTTTTTTTTTTTTTTTTTTTTTTTTTTTTTTTTTTTTTTTTTTTTTTGCACATATCATCACTCTGGCCATTTCCAACCTGCTGCCAAACCACATCATGTGTTTGTCACTTTAATAATGTATATTGTCTTGAAACACTCTTATACAAGCCACACATCCACCATAGACATCCTCTGAGATCAGCCAGTCCACACTAATGTGCTGTGAGTCCAGCACATAGCTTCAAGGACAATCACTGAGTGCCTTTTCAATAAAGAAAGAAAAACAAAACAGAATTGAGATGCAAAGCAGCGGCAAAATTGACACTTCACATCGCAGACATAAACTGGCAATGGAGCTTAGTAGAGGCTCAGGGGAGAAATGAGATAGAGGCCGCTCCACACCCACATGGAGGATCTCTGACTTTTTTACGAGGCAGATATGTGCAGGCCGGGCTGGGAAGCTGTGCAGGGGATTTGCTCCACAGCTGGAACTCCTGTCTAGATGAGAAACAGCTGTGTCTGTGTTCGTGAAACATGCAGCCAAAAAACAAAACAGCTAAGTGGCCATACAAATGGGGCACTGCTAGCCAGGAGCTGCCTCTATAAATGAAAACCTGGTTGATCAGGTTAATCATTGCTGATGAGTTTTCATTTCCTCAAATGAAAACTCAGCACCTGTAGAGGGTGGGAACTAGTTATATTTAACATCAGGGGGACGCTTTGGGGTGGATTTTAAACAATAAATAACTATAAAATAAATAGATGCTTAATTATTCATCTTTAGTAAGCGTTCTATCCTGGCCACAGTCATGGTCAATCAGGAGCCTATCCTGAGTGCAAGGTGGGACTACATCCTGAATGGGACACTAGTCAATAACAGTAAATAATGCAAAATAAACAGATATGCTTGGATCACAATCAGGCTAGGAAACCATTTTGCAAATTTGCACCATTTGTAGTTCTGTGATGACGCTACACACAACAATGGTGACCACCGGCTTATAGGCTTAAGGAACCTTGTCCATGCGCTACCATGCTGTATTGTAATGAGGTGGGATTTTCTGACAAATAAAGGGCCCACAAAGCTACAAGCTGAGGAACGTCAACAGGATTAGAAAGAATTAGAACAATACAGCACAAACCAGAAGTTTCTGTCCTACCCCTGTAGCTCTGGTGGCTTAACTGCTATAGCTGGGGAATGTGGGCTTGGCCACACTGACCATTTATTTTCTTGCTCTAGCTTGTACGGGGGGAGCCCTTGCTAACTCCTATCCCCTGGTGCTGTTCTAAACTCTTTCTCATTCCTCACAGACCTCCCATGATGCACCACATGGATCTCAGGGATGGGATAGTTGGGATTTTGCTCTTGGACTTCTTGTTCCACTCTGTTTGAATTAGCAAAACATCCAAAAGAGAGTGTACTAAGCAGATAGTACATACTACTTAGGCTGGATATACCTCATTCAAGCTCCCTGGGGTATCAAACAAATATTAGAGAGACATGTGACTCAGTTATGCTTTATGCTTTACCTAAACTGTTTAACCGGAACAGGTACAATGTTGTGACATCCAGTTGCTGCAGGCATAGAGCACAGAAAAATGTCAATGTTATTCAGGCAATTTATTTCACACATTTGCCCAAAGCAAGGAACACAGGCCTGTAGAGATCTGTAGGGATGACATCTATCTGCAGTCTGGTGTCAAGTCCTTGCTCAAAGCTACAATTGTGGCAGCATGGTTTTATCAGTTAGGATTACACCCTGACCTTTTAAGTCACAGATCATAACCCAGGTTTTTCATTTTACTGCTTATGTTATTCCACAGTGATTTAAAATAATAAATCTTCATTTCCTTTGCGCTGATTTTTGATAATCCTCAGTCACTCAATATTTCAACGGAAACTTGATTGCCATGGCAGAGGATATGAAATGGGCTGCATGCAAATTCAGCCATGTCTGCTAATGAAAGGAAGCGTGAGGCCACACACCAAGGCTAATCGGATATGCTGTAGATTAAAGCACCTCGTAACACTCACAGCAAATTCTCTAATATGCAGAGACAGCTATCACTTGAAATGAATCCCAGTTCTAGAAATGGGTGACACAGCAACAGCTCAAACCCCTGAATTAATTAAGCACCCTTCTCTACCTTTGATAATGTAGTGCATTAGTTCTAAGATGCAGAAATGCTGCAGAAATGGGGGCTACTCAACTGTAACCCAGTGCCCAGAAGTTGGACTTTTAGGGGCTTGGGTTGGTAATTAAATATACCAATTATTAGGGATGTAACCATGCCACTACCTGTATCTGTATATGTTTAGTGCTCCAAATATCCACATCTGTATATGTTTTTGGATTTAAAATTGAAGTGGGCATGGCCTGAACTGAAGTTTTTTTTTTTTTTTTTTTTTTTTTTAATTAAAAAAAAAAAACAATAATAATGAACCTACTGTATTCCCCTGGAAATACTGGAAACCACAGGGAGAAAACAGGCATTGCCATGCCAACACTGTCAGCATGATGTGTGAATTCTAGCTCTGACAGTTCCTCAACCTCAGCTACATCACTCAAGTTCATAATTGTTGTCAACTAGACATGTGTGTGGGACTCTTTTTAATGCCATTCATGGAGTTACTATTTTTGCTTGTACCTGCCCACAATATTTTCGAAATAATTTTGGTTGGTCCTGTTCTGGTTATATCCCAAAATATAAACAAACTAACAGCCAACTTTAAACCACTACGTCCCTGAAGTCCCTTGGACTTCTTGTTCCACCCTGTTTGAGTTAGCAAAACATTCAAAAGAGAGTGTGCTAAGCAGATAGTACATGCTACCTAAGCTATATAAGGATATACCACATTAGAGCTCCCTGGGGTATCAAACAAATATAAGTTACACTTTATGCTTTACCTGACCAAGCAGTTACTAAAGATGCTGTAAATGCATCGTGCACTGCTGCATGTTTAGGTTAATAAATGTGGTCTTTTATTGTCCCATAAAATACAGTATATATTTGACAGCTCACTTATGCCCGCATGAAAGAAAAAAAAAAGGAAACACTTGCATGACTTTTTGTTACATCCCACAGGATGTCATGATGCACACTCCTAGTGTCAACAAGATACCCTGTGAAAACTTTCTGGCAAGCTTTATTTAAAAGAAAAAAAAGAAAGAAAGAAATAGTGCAATTCCTATTCATTTCTGGATTTATATCTATTTAGGACATAATATCTGTTCAACCTGAATTATGTATTTACATTCAGTTACCACATCTCTACCACATGTATACTCCAAAAAGACAGAACTGCTGTATGAATTCTGACTGATCAAATTGATGCTGGTGTTAAAGTATCGGTTTTGTCAATGGTACATGTCAAACTGGCAGCAGTAATGCTATGTTATGAAGTTGTGGTGATTGTGAGATATTTGGGCTGCTGGCCCAGTCTCATCTGCCTCATTCTTTTTTTCCTGTCTTAAACAAGAGGCGTGTAAGAAAGAGCACAAACCACTCCATTGCCGACTTGTTGAACTATACACAATGCTCACTTGTTTTTCAAAGCTGTGGAGGAGTTTTCATTAAAACCCCAAATAAACATGGGGTCAAAACTCAATGCACTTCACCTCAGTTTCAGTTTTTAACCAGATTCCTCATTCATATTTGAAAAGATTCCTTAAGACAAAAAAAACTCCAACCAAAGTGCGTTTACAGTCCATGAGTAAGATTCAGGCCTCTGCAAAGGTCAGGACAGGATTCACAGATAACCAGCAAGCACTGTGGCCTCTATAGGCATTGAACGTGAACTGAATAAAAGAGCTGGCATTAGCTGTTGAGAGTCACTGGGTCTACAAGCTATTAGAAACCAATACCAAAGCTTTTTTTTCCAGAAACTTCTGAAATTATTTACATAGAATCTGGAAGAATTCTGGTAACGCTGTCTACGAAGCCCATATTCATAAATCATAAACTGTGCTTATAATTGTTTGTAAACTGCTAATAATTCTTTGAAGGCATTTTTTTATAAACTCTAACAATAACTCAAAGCTTTAATGATCTGTTATAAATAATTCCTCTATAATTATAATCTTAAGTTATAACTATTCATGATAATGTCACGTGATGTTGTGCACAACCTTTATAATTAATAATGATCTGTGAATAATAATAAATTAACTGCGATATTTACTAACAATTATAAAAACATTATAAACATTTAAAATGTCATCACTGAATGCTTCTAAAAATGGCAATGACACACATACATTATGTATCACCAAGCTTCCTCTGTCCAAGGTTATGTAGGCGCTACAAAAATGTATATCTTTTCCCCAACCTTTAATAATATGTCTGTATTTTTGGAATTAATATGCAGCTGAGTGTTTCTAAATTACATTTTAAAAACAAAGTGACTGCATTTTAAATATTTATATATATTTTTTTATAGTTGCCAATGAATTTTACACAGTTTATAATTGTTTATAAATGATAAATTTACACCACATGACATTATAGCAAATAGACATATGACATGTTGCAACATGATTGTATCCATTATTACTGTTTACGAAAATGGTGACAAGGAATCATAACAAACTTACTAAGGCTTATAAATATAATGAATACAGGCTTCATAGAAGTTTTTTTTCTGGAATTCTGGAAGAAATTCCTAATGGAATTCAAACTCAGATTCCTAGTGTATGAATTCTGACGGCTCTACTTAATACTTAGTGTAAGCAGTATTAGTTTTGTCAGTGAAACGTGAAATTGGCAGAAGTAATGTTCAGTTATGAAATTGTGGTGATTGTAAGATATTTGGGCTGCTGGCCCAGTCTCATCTGTCTTGTTTTTTTTTTTTTTTTTGGCTAAAACAAGAAGCATGTGAGGAATCGCACAATAATAAATTATTCAGGAAGAAATTCTTAATAGAACTACACTGCAGGCCATGCAGAGGTCATTGTATTCATCTCAAATTCAGGTGTACCTGTTCCATCACACACAGGACTGCAGAGAGACACGCTGCTCTGTCTTTTGATCACTTGCACGTTCATCCTTCGCTAAACCTTGTCTTGGTTATAAATGCACAATATGCGTTGCCTGCCAGTGGAATGTAAATATCCCCTGGCTGTTGTGATCTCTTCATCTGGGGAAAGAACTTGCCTGGTGTCCATCTCCAGTTTTTAAGGCACACGCTCACACACGCGTCCACCAAGGCTGAGCGCCCATCAGCCAAACATACATGGTTGTCATTATAAAGCACTCCCACAGTTTACGTCAAGTTCAGCGATGCCTAAAACTGCCACGCCACTCTCCTCACCCAAGGTCCAAGAGACAATCCCAGCTCTCATTTTTTACTCCTATTTTGACAGCCACATCAACAGCCTGCACCATAATTTGTCTCCATTTGCTCAGCCACTGTTATTCTTTCCACATATCAATCCCAATGCAAAAAGAAGGGCACGCTTTGGACCTTTGTGAAGTTTGCAACAGAGGGGAAAGTTGTGTGTGTGTGGAATTTTATGACTCAGTGCGATGTACGCTTGCAGTCACATATCTCCAATTTAGATACTCGAGTGACTTGAGAAGGGTTTAGTGTGCCAAAGTCTGTAAATTTCCTACTGTTCACAGATCATTTATCATGTCAGGTCTAGGCACATCTTAAAAATAAAGAATTAAAGATATTGTTATTATAAAGTTCAGGAACGGACAATTCCTGGTCATTTTGACTTTGTCTACAATGAAAATTGCTCCCATAAATCCTTGTCACAAATGGATTCTGAATTGCAACAGGGAAGTATAAATGCTTCCCTTGGTCTCAGTAACTAAAAACAATGTAAACAACCACTTAACCTTGAAAACACTGCACACAGAATTACCCAGACCTGGCAATTCATAAGGTGAATAAACTCTTGAATCAAGCCACAGGCTACTGTTGACCACTTGAAAGTCTAGCCCAGATCACCATTCTCACTAAGCTAAACATTTTTTTTCAAACATTTTTACCATGCTATATGAGATCTAATTGAGGACTAAGAGGATGTTCTCAGTCATGCACTTATAATGCAAAGCCATTAGAAGTATTGATCGTCAATGCTCCTCTGGCCTTTATCAACACTTTACCTTGGGCCTGCTGTACCACCTCTATGAATAACCTAGCACAGGGTGGCTAATAGACTTACAGTGAGGCATTGAAACATTAGACAGGAAAGACGAGAGGATGCTTCTGAATTTTGTTCCACTGGCCATAACCCTATCCAGAATTCTGCTATGCTTCTCTGTTATCTCATATTCCTTGCTATCTTTCTCCCCTGTCATCCCTTTCACTTAAACTCTCTTCTAATCAAGTTGTCTCCATTTTTCATGTACTCTTCTTTTTTTCCCCCAGCAATTCTTCCTATCCCATGGTTGATGCCCAAAATTGCAAGACAGCCAAAATCTCTTGCAACTTCAGCTAAATTCTCCCATTACCTCTGGGTAATCCCAGTGTGATTGCCCTGCTTAGGACCCAATTCTCTAGTCTCATGGGTGGCATGCTACTCACGGGGTCTGTCACATTCCACCCAGAATAGCGTGCAGGCCTTGTTTGCCTTGCACTCAATGCTAATCTAACTCCAGTCAGGAAATGGGCGGACTGCATTGTGTGTGTCGTTGCAATAATGGATCCCTGGGAGAAAACAATCGGGGAGGTGGGGGGTTGCATCTCTGTGGGCAGAGGTTTCCACTGATGGAGGTTCTGACAATACATGAAGACAGAGGTTGATTGTGCAGAGCTGCTGTTTTTCTAATGGATGTTACCTTACAGAAGCCTACTGACATAGATGCATCTGAGCCCATCTGCATTCACGGAATCATGTTATTTCTATGGCTACTGGATGGGCATGTGGTTGTATGCTGGTTTCAAGTGAGGAATCTTCCCCAATGGCTGAATGCACCGCTGAATGCACCACAGAGCTACATCCAAAGTGCCTTTTTGCTCAAGGAAAACAATGATACCATTACATACCATACGGGCAAGTGGTAGTTCAGTGATTAAGACGTTGGACTTCTAATTGGAAGGTCATGAGTTCAAATCCCAGGACTGCCACGCTGCCACTGAGCAAGGCCCTTAACCATGCTCAGTTGTATAAATGAGATAAATGTAAGTCGCTCTGGATAAGGGCATCTGCCAAATTCCGTAAATGTACCATATAATAGATTGGTAATGAATGTGGTATTGGCCTGTGGTCATGTTAGCCATGGTAACTTTTACCAGAGCAGGAGAAAGAGCAAGTTTACAAACTTAAACCATCTTTGAACTTATCTCAACAACAAGCTCAATAGAAATGCAAACCTCTGTTTTTGGAGGCCATGACTCAAGAACTAGTCTGTGCAGGAAATGAAAACTTATTGCAGACATTAGTTGTTAGAGTCAAGTGTTCCATTCATTATTTGCTCCTTCTTGCATAGCCTAAACACACACATCATCCCCTTCGGTAGATTTATTGGCCTTGCCAGACATACAAAAAAAGGTGTTAGATCACGTACAGTAATTGTGCTGATATTATGACTCAATATATATCTCTGGCATTTATGGTGGTATTAAAGCATAATTAACTTTGCTTAATGTATCTTGAGATATGCTTTATTTCTATAGTAAATTAAATTTCAAACGCCACCGCACTATACAGGAATAGAGTTAAACAAGGTCATTGTTTATGCAGCTATGAAAAGCTCATCTTGCGATGGTACGACTTAAGCCACTTTCGGGAAGTGTGATAATCAAATACACCTTAAATGCTATGCATAATCTCTTGACATGAAATGTGACCTTCAGAGCTCATTTCATGGCTGCTAATTGTGTGTGTACTGATTTCCCATCCGGCATTCGCTTTTCTATCAGCCTGCAAAATAGCGAGTGACCTTAGAAGCAAGGCCACATGCCTCCAGTCAGAGGCGAAACTGTAAATGAGAGGTAACGGGATCATAATAGCTTCGCTGCAGCTCCCGGTGCTGTATAGCTCGGTTTTTGTCGCCTTTCAGAGGCGAAGGTTAGTGAAGGTTTATGTAGAAGGTTAATGCTAACAACTGTGGATTTCCTGACCTGTATTCTCCCTCTCTTTCAGACACACACACACACACACACACACACACCTCTCAGTGTGTACGTGCTTCTATACAAAGGTGTGAAGATGAATGGGCTATGCTTGCTGTCTGACTGCTGTGGGTTCTCTGTTCTTTTGTAAGCGCACACACACGTCAGGCTAAGCCTTGCGTATACACACAATGCTAGCATCATGGTGATAAATTAGCATGACAGAGTAAGGAATGAAAAACACGGTATTCATCACGTTGAGGTAAAAGATTGCTCTTTAGGTTGTCCACAGCTGCTGGAGCCTGGGAATGTGTGAGGGTGCACTATGTAACTATCAACACAGACTTTACAGAGTTACTCAGCACTGTTCTATGCTTGAGGCCATAAGACACGGCGCGTGATACATCAAAAGGGGTTTGGGACAGACCGGGGACTATGTACTGAGAGCTGGGGTCAGCTGGTTCACCCGTACCGTGTGTGGTTTTTTTGTCACGATGAACAAGCAGCTATACAGACGTGGATGGCAGGGGAATGTTTTTGCTGTATAAATAGGCTCTGACCTCTCACAGCATGAGCACAGATTTCAGCACACCCCCTACTTCGCGAAGACTAATTAGAAACACCCAGACCCGTCTACACACCATTTTTTCACACCATTTTTCAGTGGCCATTGCATTGCATTATAAATGAAATCTATTGCCAACGTCTTCCACTCCCAGTGAACCTCAAGTGGCATTTTCCCTTCATAATCCATCAGAAGAGACATTGTAGTTGAACACTTTCATCAGCCTCGCATTCGGGTTAGGTCTGTCGTGCATAAGTAATTCTGTGAGGTGCTCGGGGACCAAGGTGCAATGCTTGATGCCTTTGATGGAGCTTTTTTTTTTTTTTTTTTTTTTTTTCAAATTTCCATCCTTCCCTAGATTAATGAAGCTCTGAAATAGAAAGTGTTCCTTGCGAAATCGCAACCTGCTTGGCTTAATTTGTTTAGCTTGATGAGCTTGGAGAGAGACAACAACGGTGGACGAGCACAAGAGAGGCAATGAGAGAGAAACAAAGCAGACATGTTGATTTTTTAATGACTGATGATAATCGTGCAAATTTCAGTTGAGGTGGTTGTCGGTGAAGCAGAACTGCTTTGTATTGTTTTAAAGGAGTACTGAATGTAGGGAAAATGTAATAAGTAAGACACAAAACATAACAGCACAGGCTGTAATAGGAAAATAATCCGCAATGGATTGAGGTGATGCAGTCTGACAAAAAACAAAGCAGAGTTACTTTTACGACCCCAAAGTGGATTACTTTCCACCAATATCAGCATGCCCTGGAGTGTTTTATTCCTCTTATACCTCAGTAATCTGCCAATAATTACAGTGTTTAATTTATTAAGTAATGGCACGTCATGCTTTTAAGCATTTACACTGAAGGTTATGCAAAAGCCACAAAATGAGTTAGTTACTGTTATCAATTAAATTATAGCAGCTATAAATAGTTCTCCAACCTCTCTTTTTTCTCTCTTGAAATTAATGACAAAAAAAAGTAGCTTGTCATGTTACAGAGAAATCAAAAACCGCAAAGTCATCTGTCCTGAAGACCTTTTCCATAGCGGAAATTACACTCACAGTTACAAAGCACTGACACTAGAGACTCCTTCCAGAAATAAATTTCAGAGCTGTCAGAACTGCTGTTAAAGAAAATTAATTAACACCCTCTGACCAATCAAGATTTGAGAATTCAACAATGCTCTAGACTAAAGTCTGCAACTTGATAGCTTAAACCATACACATGTCAACATTTTAACCAGATTGTTTTTATTGTGATTCACTGTCTGAGCAGTATCTCTGTATCTATGAGGCAACACAGTGAAGTCTCATCACATATTCTGTATATTTCACAAGGGGCTACTATCCTAAGATAGTAGCTGAAGAAATAACCAATATAAGATAGAGAAGACACAGAAGATAAAAGAGAGAAAGACAGGGAGAGGCAGAAATAGAGAGAGGGAGGGATAAATGCATCAGTAAGTCTAGAATGTTCCAGGCCTTCGGCATCCCTCTCTCGCTCTCTCTCTCTCTCTCTCTCTCTCTCTCTCTCAAAGATCTGAGCGGATCGATACTCTTCAGAAGATAAACAGCAGCCTTGCCTGCGCTGTTTCAGATAAGTTCCTATCACCTGCAATCAAACCCTGAAGTGAAGCACACCCAGCCAGCCAGGCCTTTTCACGAGACAGTACAGAGCTCACAATTACTCCTGGTTCCGGCCGTCGTCCAGTGATGGGGCTTATCAGTCTGTTACTGGATTTTAGTGTGGATGCATGTGCATAAGGACTCAGATAGGCTAGTTAAACGTAAAAGCATGGGTAGTACTGGTTGCCATCAGACAAAATATTAAGCAACATGACTTTATAGTGATAATGATATAGTGTCATAAATTGCTATAATGAAATCTGCTGTTCTTTTTTTTTATTGGCTCCAATCTTTAGTTTTGATTTTCATCCAGTTCCTCTTGCACATCAACATACAATGTAAAAGCATTTTTGCTGTCACCACAACGCAATCACTAAAATACAGCACAGTGTGACAGAAATATTATTAGTATATTTGTGACCATTGGCGCAGGTGGTAAATTGACAAAGAGTGCTGGGATTGTAATAAGATGTGGGGTTGTAATTAATATATCAGCAAATGATACAGTACTGTGATATCCAAACAATCTTTGCACTCAAGTCTCAATCAGTGAACAGTGGATAAGTTCAACAAAACAGACCTCATGTAAAAACAGTAATGAAATTTCCTGGTTACACAACTGCACTATTTGACAATGTAGTATTAGCACATTTATAGAAGGGATTTATTTATTGTACTATCCGATGACACCCAGATGAGGATGGGTTCCCTTTTGAGTCTGGTTCCTCTCAAGGTTTCTTCCTCATATCATCTCAAGGAGGGTTTCATTTGCCACTGTTGCCTCTGGCTTGCTCATTAGGGATAAATTCATATTTAAAATCTATATCCTGAATTTATATATTTCTGTAAAGCTGCTTTGGGACAATGACCATTGTTAGAAGCGCTGTACAAATAAAACTGAATTGAATTGAACTGAATCAGCTCCTGTCCTTCCCTTTGAAATGTGTTCCAGTGGCTCATCCCATTGTCAGTTTTACAATAATAATAATATATTGTATGATAAAATTTGACTTATAGATTTTACATTGATATTTCAGTCCTAGAATTAAATAAAACATGACAAGGCATGATGTTATACAAACTAATCAACAACGCTGTGGTGTAATAAAGGCCACCACAAAGTTCAGTATTTTAAAGTTTAAGCATTTTATTCCTCTGGGAGCCAAAGTTGGGTGAGACGATTCCGCATGTGTTTACAAAGAAATGACAATCGTGTATAGGATGTTTCATAAATAAAGTTACATTTTGGTAAACAAAAAAAGTGTTAATTCCCCCCTATGTATGGAGACTTTTGGGACAATGTTTTACAATTGTAATTATAAAACTGTATTACACTGTTTAATTTAATAATAATGTTGTGAAAACTCCATAATACAAGTTAGTTCTTTATATCACTTATGTTATACACTGGGGGAAAAAGTATTTGATCCCCTGCTGATTTTGTACGTTTGCCCACTGACAAAGAAATGATCAGTCTATAATTTTAATGGTAGGTGTATTTTAACATTGAGAGACAGAATAACAACAAAAAATCCAGAAAAACGCATTTCATAAATTGATTTGCATTTTAATGAGGGAAATAAGTATTTGATCCCCTATCAATCAGCAAGATTTCTGGCTCCCATGTGTCTTTTACACAGGTAACGAGCTGAGATTAGGAGCAGTCTCTTAAAGGGAGTGCTCCTAATCTCAGCTTGTTACCTGTATAAAAGACACCTGTCCACAGAAGCAATCAATCAATCAGATTCCAAACTCTCCACCATGGCCAAGACCAAAGAGCTGTCCAAGGATGTCAGGGACAAGATTGTAGACCTACACAAGGATGGAATGGGCTACAAGACCATCGCCAAGCAGCTTGGTGAGAAGGTGACAACAGTTGGTGCGATTATTCGCAAATGGAAGAAACTGTCAGTCTCCCTCGGTCTGGGGCTCCATGCAAGATCTCACCTCTTGGAGTTTCAATGATCATGAGAACTGTGAGGAATCAGTCGAGAACTACACAGGAGGATCTTGTTAATGATCTCAAGGCAGCTGGGACCATAGTCACCAAGAAAACAATTGGTAACACACTACGCTGTTAAGGACTGAAATCCTGCAGCGCCCGCAAGGTCCCCCTGCTCAAGAAAGCACATGTACAGGCCCGTCTGAAGTTTGCCTGAATGATTCAGAGGAGAACTGGGTGAAAGTGTTGTGGTCAGGTGTGGTCAGATCTCTTTGGCATCAACTCAACTCGCCGTGTTTGGAGGAGGAGGAATGCTGCCTATGACCCCAAGTCATAACACCATCCCCACCGTCAAACATGGAGGTGGGAACATTATGCTTTGGGGGTGTTTTTCTGCTAAGGGGTCAGGACAACTGCACCGCATCAAAGGGACGATGGATGGGGCCATGTACCGTCAAATCTTGGGTGAGAACCTCCTTCCCTCAGCCAGGGCATTGAAAATGACCTTAATGACTTGGAGAGGATCTGCAAAGAGGAGTGGGACAAAATCCCTCCTGAGATGTGTGCAAACCTGGTGGCCAACTAAAAGAAACGTCTGACTTCTGTGATTGTCAACAAGGGTTTTGCCACCAAGTACTAAGTCGAAGGGGTCAAATACTTATGTCCCTCATTAAAATGCAAATCAATTTATAACTTTTTTGAAATGCGTTTTTCTGGATTTTTTTGTTGTTATTCTGTCTCTCACTGTTAAAATACACCTACCATTAAAATTATAGACTGATCATTTCTTTGTCAGTGGGCAAACGTACAAAATCAGCAGGGGATCAAATACTTTTTCCCCCAATGTATCAGCTGTTTTTTTTTTTCTCTCTTGAAGGTAATAGGGCAGAAATATGCATCTTGTCATGTTACAGAGAAAATGCAAAGTCCTTTGTCCTAACTGTTACAAAGCACTGACGCTGGAGACTACTTCCATAAATTATATATAAGCATCTCCTTAAAGAAAACTTTGACATATTAACGATTAGTTGGTGTTTTTTTTTTTCCTTTTAAAATAATCTGATTTTTATATGCTTATAATATTAGTTTAATATTTGTTTATTATTAGCCCTAGATTATGTGGAGCATCCACATAATGTACAACTACCTATGAATGAGTTGTTACTATAGAAATGATAATGTATTAGAACAAGTACACTAATATAAACTTGCAACTTCAATTATAATTGGCACTACTTTCAGAGCTGCCATTATAGAAAATTAATCAACAACTCCTGACCAATCATATTGGAGAAATCAGCAGTATACATTATGCTAAATTACAGTTATTCTTCTGTTTGCATAAAAATGACCCCTCAGAATTTGTGCTAGGCAAAATATATCCTGATTTTTCATCGACTGCTCTCTACTCATAAACAAAACATGTCCAATGAACTCATAAATGAACTGGTCATCAGAATGGCAAGCATGATGCTTGGTTTTTCTAGTTCAGCATCACGATTGTAACAAGCTAAACCAGCATCAGGCCAACCAGGATGAAGTGATGAATTGAACTGCACTGAGTTCATGCTGGCATGTGCTGTTTTTTTTTTTTTTTTTTTTCCATCAGTTTTGTCTGTTTGAGATTCTCTTAGGCAAAATGCATCTACTCCATTGTGCTTAGGCAATCCAATTCAGCCGCAATTTAAACCAATTTCCAACCTGGAATCGCTTATGTTGCTTTGGCTGAAAAGGTCACGGGCAAAACAACGCTGTTGTGTAATTCTCTTTTGTGCGCTAGCTAGTGCACAGAGAAAGCACAATAGCACAGAAAATCAGATATCATTCTCAGAAATCATCAGTACACAGTATAGGACAATTATAAAGAATGTTTGTATGTGCGTGACTGTGTGCCTCCCAAATTCTAGATGAGGACCTTAAACATTTCAGACACCATTGTTGATTATACAATTTACAGCCTGGATGAGTTACAGTTTATTTATTGCTGTGACTGGTGGCTATTTTTGGAAGTACTATAAAACATTTACAGTGGCTCTAATGCCTTTTGACATTTGGCAGCCAGTTAATCAAGCTGAAAGTGTGAAGGCTCAACTTAGCTGGAACACCCTCTCATTAGATACACAGCAGGGCAGTGGAACATTAACCCTATACTGCACATATTATGATGCTCTCGTGGGGGGAAAGTTTAAATGGTTTAAAAATAACATTTTACATTTTAAGTTTTATTTTAATATATGGCAACACTGTACACCAATATAAAAAGGCCTAACGAACATTTAAAAATGTAATTTGAAAAAAAGCAGACAGCACAAGAGGGTGAAAACTACATGAACAATTGTGTTTGAAAATAAATCCCTTTTAAACTGCACAAAGAGGCATCTTGGCTTTCCCTAACTTGCCATAACTTCATTAGGATATATATATATATATATATATATATATATATATATATATATATATATATATATATATATATATATATATATATATACACACAGTACTGTGCAAAAGTTTAGAGCAAAGATGCCTTCAAAATAATGAAATTAAGTAAAGAGCAATAAACAGGCAAGTCAATATTTGGTGTGACAAAAAAATGAAAATGAAAATTAAAATAGTAGTCTCCGGTACAATTTGTGCAGTTTTATAAGGAAATGAGCTGGTAAGTTTTATTGAGCATCTTGCAGAACCAGACACAGTTCTTCTGGAGACTTTGACTTTCACACTCGCTTCTTATTTCTGCAGCAAAACCCAGCAGCCTTCATTGTGTTTTTGTCTGAAAAGTGTCTCTTACGTAATATGCTGCTTTCTTTAATGACATACAAACATTTTTCTGTAACATTTAATTTTGTGCTAGAAAACTAATGTTTGGGAATCTAAAATGTTTTTTGTACTGACTTGATAATGTAGAGGTCATAAAATAAAAAATCTATAACAAAGTTTGTATTAAAAAAAAAAAAATAGGGTGCCTAAAACTTTTGCACAGTACTGTATATATTCAGTATTTCAATCTTAACATATCTTCAGGCTAAACATGAACCGCTGTATACCGTATATATTATATACATGACATTTACAGTTTAATAGAAGATGTTAGAAGACATACACACACACACACACACACACACACACACACACACACACACACACACACACACACACACACACCTGTGCTGAACCATTTCTTCTACACACAGGCATCCAATTTCTAGGAGCGCCTTTACACGAAATGGTCCAGAGAAAAAGAGAAACTATTTCCTTAACCTTCCAGCACATCTGGTTGGCCATCCACACACATCCACACGCACACAACACAATGTGAGAACGATAAACACCAGCCGCCCCTCTGTCCCACAAACACTTAGGCCAAGGCCACATTCAACGTCTATTTACAAAGCAGTGTCAGCCTGAGACAAAGATGAGGAGGTACAGTGTGTGTGTGTGTGTGTGTGTGTGTGTGTGTGTGTGTGTGTGTGTGTGTGTGTGTCTGTTTAGCCTTTTGCGAGGACCAAAAAGGACTAAATGTCCTCATAATGTAATATCATATTCATAAAATAGGATAGTGTGATAATATCCTCACAGCACCTGGTCCTCACTAAAAAAAAACAACATGCTGTTATTATCAAACATGCAGCTTTTGTTTTTTACATTGATGCCTAAAAATTTTCCTTTTGCTTATGGAGGTTAAGGTTGTGTTTAGATTTATGTTAAGGCATAGTGTGAACTAGTTACAATAATCCTTTGTATGTCAATGCATGGTCTTCACAAAAACAGTAAATCAACTTTCGTGTGTATTTGTGTGTCTGTAGATACAAGATTTTATGTCTTGCTGAAGAGCAAATGTCCCCACAAGGATAGGAATATCTGACCATTTTAACCACGTGGAGACATTTGGCAGCATTTTATATTAATTTAAAAAATAAAAATAAAAAATAAAAGAACCCCAAGGTTATTGAGCTTAGGTTTTGGCTTAGGAGTAACCTTAAGTAGCTCCGTTAGCAATTGTCAATTGAAGGTCCTCACAATGATAGTAAGACAGTTGTGTGTGTGTGTGTGTGTGTGTGTGTGTGTGTGTGTGTGTGTGTGTGTGTGTGGGTGTGAGATCAAACAGATGTCTGAAGATGGCTGGATGGTGTGAAGTTGCCTAGGGCTATACAGTGATATGATGATAGAAAGTTTGGTTAAGGTTAGTCAAAGAAAGAAGAACATTCGATTGGTTTAAAGTGTGATATTGAAACAGCTTCAGGCTTAATGCTGCCTATGACCAACAGTCGCACAGACTCGTGTCCAATCTATCAATACATTTAAATAAGTTAATTCATAGTCTAGATTACTCAGAGCGGCTCAATTTAAATACGCTCACAATAAACGAAAATGCTGGATTTAAATGAGGTCATGTTCACTGTGTATTCCAGAAGAGTTTATATTAATATAGCATTAACAGAGGCACCAACATTGCTAACAATAAAATACTAGCTGGCAGAGAGAAAAAAACAGCATTTCACAAAAAACAACAACAAAAAAAAACTTAGCCTGCGTTGGTACATGAGACTTTTTTGAGAGTTTTCAGGTTTCTCACATGTCGCAAAACTCAAGTCAAAACTCGTAAATGATGATGTTTGTACCTCAGTGTTCACTACTTTAGAAGTTTCTGATAGCTCTAAGTTTACGAGTTGTGAGGCAATGTTTATGCTTTGTGACGGCAAATCATGTAACCCTACTGAAAAAAACCAAAAAACAATAGAAATGGTTTCCTCTACAAATACCAGTACAAACTATTAGCTAACCATTAAAACCATTACCATTGCCATTATTTGTCCTTAATGGTATCCACTAGACATAACAGGCCACCAACAGAAGGCAACAAATTACCAGTAGAGACCAACTGGGACCATTACAGTTTCCATTAAAACCAATACAATTCCCATTATAACCATTAAAACCATTACAAATACTATGAGAGAAGTTTGATTGGAGGTCAATGCAAAATATAATCACAGGGTCATTTTTAGTTACATGGAATCTTTTCTCAATAATCTACCAACACATCTGAGGGAAATGTTGATATTCCTAGCATTTATCTCCTGTTATCACTGTGTTTTTTACTATCCATATAAAAGACCTAACCAACAGCTTCTAATAACTAGTTAAATTGATAGCCTCAATCATAAGCTTATCTATATTCAGCATTATTATTTCCCAGGTGCTAGGCAGTAGTGTTCTCATGACTTTAACCACTTGAACTACGGATGTATCGGCAATTCAACTTCTCAATGGCTAAAGCACAAAATTCATTCACCAAATGCATTTCCAGGTTGCTATAGCAACATCCTGACATGACACCATGTGATAAATTGTATGATAGATTTCAGTGTCTGGTTGTTTGTTTACTCATGTATCCCATGCCAGAAGGAAACCTCTCTCAAACCAGCTTTCTATATGTGTTGCATATACGTTTTAAAACAATTTTGGGGTCGTTTCTTACTTTTTTTTTCCTCAGCAGATCATGTTTTTAAATTCAGCTATAAACATTACCTTACAGGATATTGAATTAGACAATATTATTGCCTCTAGGAGCTCTATTACAGCAGTTATGCAGTGATGCAACATCCAGCTGGTTTGCTATTGTTTCCAGATTATGTTAAACCCATAATCTGATGAAGGAAAGAATGCATACAGTTTTATAACTCACCTGAGACTTTCACTGCGCTGCACTTGTTTCATTGCTGCCATGAAACTTGTTGATCTTTAAATTATTATTTTCCACAAGACCATCACAAATGGTATCCGGTTACGATTTTTGTAAACAAGGTCTACATCATATCTCAGGTACCTGAGGTTAGTATGGGCTTAATTTTATGCTAATTGGCAATTAATATTTCTGTGTTAAACTTTTTAGCAACTAGTCTCTTTAATAATTTACTCACGAACCAGAGGATGCAGTCTCATTGAACCTAAAAAAACTGTGAAATATTGCTGGCTATTGGAGGTCATTTTAGCTCTGTATTATTTTTAGTTTGGATATGATTTAGTATTCTACTCGGTGCACATCATTAAAGGCTACGTAAAGCACATCAAACATGACTGGTGTCAGTAGTGCATATATCATACTTGAAAAGTTTCATGAAACATTCAGTGTTTTATTTAACATTTATCTTTGATCTTTTGGTCAGTCTCTTGGCTTGATTCTTCACAGTGGTCCAGTAGAGAACTGGTCGGGAATGACACAGGGAATTTGAAATGTTATCCACAGGCTCAAAAAGTTTCACCTGAACAATTTTTATGTCTGCAGCATGAAAAATACAGAAGCATACAATACACCGGGGGTCCTGGAGGCTCCGGGTCCAACATAGTTCAGCGAGTTTCCCGTTCAAAGACATGGACTCAAAGACACACCCTTCAAACTTTTCTGAGTAGGCATATTTTTATAAAGGCTTTCAAGTTGTAGTGTTAGCCATCTAGCTAGCTTTAGTGGTGAAAGTTGTATAAAATGAGATGAATGTAAGTTGCTCTTGATATGGGTGTCTGCCATAAATGTAAATGAAAGATAGAAGTAGCCCTGTTCAAATTGGACTAGTTTTACATGAGGAGGTGGGTAATGTAATCATTTCTCTGAGTATCTCTGGGATTTTAGTCCCATCCGAATCTATGTTGTCAGTAATAGGGACTTTAAGCAATGGCGGCTGGAGGGACGGCTATGTCAACCAGGAACTAAATCTGTGTTCATGCTGTAGCCATGGAAACCAAAGTCACACAGTATCAACTCTAATGCCAGGGTGGAACAGAGTGTTTGATTGTCTTTGGTGGCTAAGAAAATGTCATTTACAAAAGCAAGAGAGCTCCCAGGTGGTGCAACCATATGGCAAATGCTTTTTTGCTGATGGATGGCTGTGGCATTGCTGGGATTCGAACTCGCAATCCCCCTACAATGCCACAGCCACCCATGGTCAGGAGCCAAATTCCCCAACCTGACCCAACCCAAACCAAACCAAACCAACCCAACCACCCACCCCCCCCCTCCAAAAAAGAGATTTTTTAAAATATATTTTAAAGATAAGTTAATCACAGTGGAAGAGTTTGTACCATTTTACTATTCTAAGTGAAATGTGTTAACTTAGATTTACTTGAAAAATGTACCAAATTATATGTATCTTTGACCAAATTGCTGTGAATTCATGGAAGGAACAGTGTTGTTATGTAGTGTAAATATAATTCTAATTCAACACACTTAAAACAAATGTGAAATTAACTTAACTAAACCTCATGTTTTTGTCGAGTATGTCAAAAACCTGTGTTTTTGCTTTGGTAGAACCATGGGGTACAGCGGCAGGGAGCAGTCAGTCTAATTTGCTCATGTACAGTACACCCCATTTTTTTCCTGGCACTGTAGCCATTTCTGCCACTGTGTTTGCTTAAAAAGTTTAACAACTGAATGTGCACGTGTCTGGAAAAATTCCATATTCCCACTTGTGGAAATAAAAGTTCATTATTTGAGAACAAACTCTGCTGGACTTTAGGACTGGATTTGGGGAAGTCTGCCCTATTCCCAAAATATTTCATGAACTATGGCATACAATGACTAAAAAAAAACCTTCAATCCTCACACTGACACACTTTATTCCTATAAAACGCTCATTTGTTTTACATTTGGCCCTTCACATTCTTGTACCATCTCAAGATGTTGCTACTCTTTGAACCCTCCACCCACGGCAGCGTATAAGACTAGCGCATATGAGCAAAAACACATACTCGTCCAACAGAGTGCAGCCGAGTTCAGAGCTGCCACGCTAGTTAGATGAATTAGCGGACATGGAAGCATAATTTAACTGTGCTTCATTGCGTAACGTCTTTAAGAAGATCTTAGAGTACACACAAGCTGACAACATTTGCTGTGCTGACCTCTACGAGTAAACATTCTCATGTCTGTTTGAGACTCACTTGGCCATGTTGTTTGGCCCATCGGCAGGAAAGAAACAGATCTATTTCACAGAAGAGCTTGTGTGAAGGACTCCATCTTGTTGCCAAATTTATTAGACGTCTTACAGGCTCGGGGGAAGATTCAGAGCAGGCGGGTGCATTGAAGGAACAACACCACAACAGAATCTATCAATACAGCCCACCCGACTATCGTGTTCCTGCTTTCGAAAGATGCCGAGATCGGAATTGTAGTGGTAGAGCATCTGGGATTTGTAAACGAGACTCCGGAGGTCCATTTATGGAGCGATGCTATCAGAACGACACAGGAAGCAGAATCCACATTTCCAATTATGAAACAATTACATTTTGCACAGTAAATAGATTTGGGCCATATTTCTCCATTGTGGCCCCCACAAACCCCCTTTTTCATTCTCCACGTCTTAGTCACCGTCAGACAGAGACATCTGACACTAACTAGTTCCTCAGATCGGTACAGTGCAGAAAAAGCAGAGACTATGTGCATGTAGGACGCTGAGTCAATAAACACGGTTGGAATAAATGAAGAAAAGATGTGTTTAATGGTGAACAAGGGAGATGTGTTTGTTTGGGATACTGAGCTGTTGGTGAAGACTGCATCTATGATGTTGATTCATCGCATGGAAAAGGAAATCTATCGACAGACGTGCATTTGAATGATTCATACGCTGTTTATTTTCCGACATCTAAAGTGGTAAACAGCCATTCAGAGGCTTGCGGGGATGAGGCACGTCCTTTTGGCTTTTGTAGTTTGACACGAGATATAATAAGCGGTATGAGAGTGTCTCAAAGAGGGAGTGAAAATGAGCTCTCTGCATAGCATTATCATTTCATGCACCTGACACTTTTTTCCCCGTGCTTTTTCTTGAAGGAAACCCAGGTTGCGAACTTGCCATTGCACTCACTTTTATTTTCTCATCTTCTCTCTTTCTGTTTCTTCCTCTTACCTGATAATGAGACCTTTATCTGTACACGTCGGGTCACACCTGTTTTCTTTCCCTTCACCGCCAGGCAGAATGCGGCATGCTCCAGCTGTTGATAACATCTGTACTCGGGACTAAGTGTTAGCAAACTCTCACACACCTCGCAGCATGCTGTGGTGGCAGGATTCACACCTGATCCTCTTTAGGAAAGATTTTGCAAAAGTTTTTCATTTAAAACACCATAGAAGAGAGAACCGGGATTAACATCCAAGCTGACATTTTCCTCTAATCCTAACCGCACCTTTGGATAAGCTAAACCTAATATTCTGATAGCCATACATTAGCACCTGTAATCCAACGTGGCCTCACAAGGACTCATTTCACATTGCAATTAACTCAGCCTCAAACAGGACTCAACAACAAGGTTCTGGAATACCGAGGACTCTATAGGAACCGCATGTTAAAATAAACCGTAGATTAAAGGCAACAGCAGTGCCGCGCTCAGCAGAATGGGAAGTGGACGGGACAGTGGGTTGCACAGATAGATTGTGTCTCATTTGCACTTAGGAGCTCATGAATAATTAAAATGCCAGTGATGGGCTTGTCTGGACTCCTGGCGCAATGATTGATGGAATGAAAAGAGGCTTTGTCTGCTTGCTCCTGATGGAGAGAGTGAGCGAGCGAGTGAGAGATCAAGAAAGAGAGGGGAGAGTCTTGAAGAAAAATCGACTGAATTAGCACTATACAGCCCTCCATCGCTTAATGAAGGCTAAAGCACAGGCTCTTAAAATGGCATTCATTTACAGTTCTAGGCTGTGAAAACTCAAATTGTGTGTTTAATTAAAAGAAGTAGATCTTTTTTTATGTAATGCGAGCATAGCTATGAGGAATATATGGATACCTTCCTATCAAACTAGCTGAAAAAAGTAAAGCACTTTAATATACTTTAATACATATCAGAGATGGTATAACCCAAGTGAGCTAAATTACGCTTTCAAATGTAGGCTGTAAAATGTAGTTCCCCATGAAGGGACATAAACTGTACATCTAATTCATTTCTTTAACCTGTTATTGAAATGACATCAATTGCCTTGCCTCATGAAGTAGACCAGAATAGACCATGAGCCAGTTGCACCAGCTGATAGTAAGTTCAGTTGAAGGTCAGGGTATAAAGACCTCGGGTACTTAGTTTTAATCTAGCATGGTGTAGAATTTCTTTTACTAACCTTAAGGTGCCTTGTAACCTAGTCGTATAAAGTAAAGTGATCGCAGATGCACCTTTTCCTCTGCACACAATAGACTTGGGCACTTTTAACAGAATTACCAAACAGTTTGGTTTATGACAAGATGTTGCACCTACGCATGGTACTGCAGTTTTTGATTTTTTCTTGGTTGACAGAAATGCAGTATTTTGAGTTATCACCAAAATGGCATATTGTACAGTAGGGTTCAAAATACCGCCGATGTCGGTGTAATTTTTAAACAGTAGTATTGTCAATACGGGAGTACCGTAAGTAATGCTGTATGTGTGGCAGTTAATACTATTTTTGCTAAAATGACACATCTCACTGCTTTTGCAGAATACACAAAGGTAGTGAGTTAACGTTACGCTAACTGCTGTGTGTAAATACTAAAATTAGCCAAAGCAAGCTAACGTTATGCTAGCCGCTATGTGTGCATACTAAAATCAGCCATGTTTGCTAGTAAGCAATTTTATGATTTTTATTTTGGAATTTTCCAAATTCAATTATTTTTTCCTAATAATGTGTCCATTCTTAGTACTCTGAGGACAATTTCCATTTGCATATAGTCTACAGGCCTTTCAAAGTTTTACGTCAGTCAGTTTTAAGTTTTAAATCAGGTCATAGGATTATTAATAACTCTCTTGTGAAATGAGTTAGTTTTACTGATGACTGTCATCCTGAGAGCAGAGGCACAACTAAAAAACAAATGTCTTGCTTCAAGTATAACTGAGCTCCCAGCCATTTCACATCAACACAAATCTAATTGTGAACGCGCACACACACACACACACACACACACACACACACACACAAACACACAAGAGCGAATCAATCATCCCATACACTCAGAACGGAGCGATGGCTGTTTTGATGATTTGTCATTAGAAGAATGAAAGCAGACAGCAGCTGTAAGCATTCATTTTATAAATGAACAAACTCTGACTGTCAATTGTGTCTATAAGGTCTACATCTTTAGGTTATCCGTTCTGAGAAAATAGCATCGAGATCGAAATGTGTGCGAGGATGGTATTTGGTTTATTTACCTTTGCAGGAGATTGATGAGCCGTGCTGAAGGTTTAATGATGTTGGCCTGTGCCATCAGGTCATTCATATAATTAGTCAAGTGGACGACATTTTCATTAATATACGTCATTGTTTGCGCTCATGTTACCTCCTTGTGGATTGTGTTTGACATTAATTAGAACTATCACATCACACCTTCATCACATGCACAAACACTCCTGAGTGGATTGTCAGCACTTGCTGTGTGTATGTGTGTGTTTGGTTTTGTGAATTTTCCCGTCTCACACCTGGCATCAACATGCGTCTTGGGTGATCGGATCACAAGTGGACACCTGAGACGCGTAGACATTCACACCTGGCTTTAAACATAAAGGCATCTCCAGTGATCGGATTTCATACATCGTTTGCACTGGAGAAAGGCTGTCACGCACATGTATTATGTCATTCTTCCACTGCAGAGGCAGAAATCCACCCATCCCTCCATTTATTTTCTGTATCGCTTATCCTACACAGGGTCATGGGGAGCCTGGAGCCTATCCCAGGGGACTCAGGGCACAAGGCAGAGGACACCCCGGACAGGGTGCCAACCCATTCACCCATTCACACAATATGGACAATTTGGAAAGGCCAATCGGCCTACAGCGCATGTCTTTGGACTGGGGGAGGAGACTGAGGTACCCGGAGGAAACCCCTGAAGCACGGGGAGAACATGCAAACTCCACGCACACAAGGTGGAGGCAGGATTTTAACCCCCAACCCTGGAGGTGCGAGACAAACGTGAAAACCACTAAGCCACCATGCCCCCCCACAGTGGCAGAACTGTCCCGCGAATCATATCTCACCTACCTGTATGGACTGTTTCAAATGTTTTTAATCATGTGGTCTGCTAACAAAACTTATAAAAGAATGAGAGATGAGATGACGAATGAAGAATTGAAGGCATCTTTGCTGTTATAGCATCATTTTTCCCTGTTAGTCTACCATTCAGTGCGATTTCCCAACAGTCTCACAATGATTACATATTCTCCAGCTAAGGCAATGACGGAGTTGATCACGTGCTCCTTCGTTGCTGTCTGGGGCGCATCGAGGCGTGGGTCACACTAAAAATGTGATGTGGCCATACGCATCACAAATTTGGTTTGAGTGCGTTTTTGAGACGCATTTGACCCCGTTCACAACTGTACCTAGTGCTATCCACTTATGAGCCGATCACCCAGGATGCATGTTAATGCCAGGTGTGAACAGAGCCTATGTGACTACGCCTTGTCAAGATCAGCAAGATAAAGTAAAGACAACTTTACAATGTAAAGTGTTTGTTTTTTTTTTTTTAATAAATGTTTTTTTCCCCCACAAAACTAAAACTGTAAAAAAAAAAAAATAAATAAAATAAATAAATTGTGGTTATTGAGATTAAGGTTAAGGTTAGATTTAGGATTAGGTGTCGAAAATCCTTACTATATATTGTTAGTTACATACATACAATTGATATATTACATATGTATAATTCTACATTCTTGTCACACAAACAAACGTGTCCTTATCTGAAGTAAAGGGTTACAATTTGTAACTGTACGTGAAGTTTTCAGGCCTGCTCTCGTACAAATTTGAATGAACAACAGCAACATGGATGGATTTAGATTTTTTCATGCAAATGAAAAAGGTTTGAATGCTAACCCCATCCCTAACCCTAACCTTAACAGCTGTAGCTTTTAATACAAAATGAATCATTACAAATTTGCAAGCCTGAGACTACACTCTTAGAAAAAAAGAGTTTGTTTAGATAGTTCAATGCTTTCAAAAAGATTGTATTCCTGATAAAAATAGAAATCATCAGTGAAAGCTTGTCATGATATTGAATGGGTCAGCTAAAAAACCTGTGTACTACCTGTAAGTGACTCAAAGATATTATTATGAAACCATTATGCTAGAGCCTAACATGTGGTCTCTTCACAGACACAAAACTATTATATATACACATAGGACATACTCACTGAAAGACAGCTAGGCAACACCATTTATGATTGGTGTGTCTCTTCAAATGAGTAAGCATGGAAAACAAGAAAAATTGCTCTTGCATTTAACCAGCTTTTTCATTCAAGCTACACAAAACAAGAAAGTAATTCAAACGTTTCATGTTTATTACATTGTATTTCATGTATTTCTCAGTCTGTGCTGAGGTATCGTTATGGATGTACCAGCAAAGCCGGATTAAATAAATTATCCCCACGGGGGCACAAGAAATGCAAGGGAAGTGTAATCACTTGACTTGACAGTTAATGATAGTCTGCGTGAATCTACGGTCTGGACTAGAAAGAAATCAGCCCCAGCCTCATTTCTTCATCATGTGCATCAGTGACTATGTTTACATGCACATCAAATTCCGTTTAAGGTCTGTATTCGGGTTATAGCCATATTACGAATACTATTCCTGCATACATGGTTGTTGTACTGTAAGTATGCCTGAGTTGCCATTCCTAAATACCTAGCCTACTGCTGAGCATCTGTTAGCACCCACAATTCCTTATGGACTGAGCATGTGCATATATCTCTTTCAGTGTTTTTTTCTAAATAAGGTGTTTACATGCAACAAATTCCAGAATAAAACAGGCATTTTCCAGGGGGGAATCAGAATTTGGGGAACCTGAATATTGTCTTAATTTGAATCGGGAACTCAGATTGTGGTGATGTCATTACATGTGGTAGTGGTAGCTCAGTGGTTAAGCTGTTGGCCTACTGATCAGAAGGTTGTGAGTTCAAATCCCAGCACTGCCAAGCTGCCACTGTGGGCCCTTGAGCAAGACCCTCAACTGCTTAGATGTATCAATGACATAAATGTAGGTTGCTCATGGATAAGGGTGTCTGCCAAATGCCATGAATGTATGTAAATGAGTCAATACTAATTAGAATATTGCCAAATTCTGATTAATATCAGAATATTTATGTGCATGTAAACACAGTCATTGATGTTGTTTTCTTGGTTCTGCAAAAGTAAAAGTAATCATTTGTTCACAGAAAATAAGATGATATGGATGCCAAATTTTTAAACTTATTTTTAAGTATTTTTCCTTAAAAGAGTGGGAAGGCTTAGCCTTGCTGATCATTTATATCAAATAATTATTCTGCACTACACCATAAGAAAAAAAAAAGAGAATAGCTTGTCTCACTCCTGAAACCTTAAGGATTCTTGAGTTAACGTTTTTTCTAAGAGTTTTATGTGTCAATGGGGAGCATGATTTTTGGCTTCCTCATTTTGACTTTATAATATTAAACTAAAATTAATTTGTTTTGTTTTGTTTTACCCCAGACTGTTCAGTGTACACTAACACTATTCAGTCCATTCAAGTCAAGTCATGTGGCTTTATTGTCATTTCAACCATGTACAGCTGGGACAGTACACAGTGAAATGAAACAACATTCCTCCAAGACCATGGTGTCACATAAAACAACACACTAACTACATGAGACAACACAGAAATAAATAAGTCCTACACAGTCCTACATAAAGTGCATGTGAAAATCTGTGCAAACAACACAAGACAGTACAATACAGTAACTACTGAAACCAGTCCAATTCTTGGATTGGATTCAATACACAGGGGGGAAAAAAGTTTCAGTGGTTCAGTAAATATGACAAAAACAAATCTGTGATTTTTAGACAAAAAAGTAAATTATTAGAATGACTTAAATGCTTCAAGTTCTGTACTATATAGTTCTGTAAATGTATAACTAAACTAAGTGTATATTTTACTTACTTTACTGGGTTAAATTTACTATTATTTTTCAAATGCTCACAAAACTAGTACAAAGAAGTAATGTTTACTTGAACCGATTGCATACTAATGTAGGGGAATGGTTTTTGAACTCGATTTGCTTATGCATTTGTGGAACTTTAAACTGATTTCAATTTGAGTGTTATGGGTGGATCCTTTCGAATAACTCTTGTTTTGTGTCAGCTTTAAGGCCTAAGGCTATTGTATTATTAAATGTTTTGAAAGATCCAGGGTTTTGGTAAAGTTTTCTTGGGTTACCCTCTGTGTTTCTCAGTCAGGTGTATAGTTTGTGTGTGTGCCTGAGCAAGTTAAGTAGTCATGTTTGGTTCTGCCAATTTAGTCCTTATGAAGGCTGATGTCAGTGCAGGTACCAATTGAAGTTTTACTTCTGATTGGAACCATTAAGAAACAATGGTGATAAATGATTTGTGAATAACATATAACATTTAGATGATGTGTACTTTTTTTTTTCTTTTTTTTTTTTTAAAGTGCTCTAATTTACATAACTCATTTAAGGTTTCTTGCATTAAATGAATGAGTAAAACTTGTGTTATTTGGGCAATAGTTAAGCATTTAACTCAATTTAACTGCTAGTTAAACTTACTTACATTTTTTATTAGAATAATTCTTGGTGCTATGTAAACCTCACTTAAAATATGCTTAGTGAAAATGAATAAGACTTTATGTGTGGTTGGTGGTTAAGTTGCTACCACACTTTTCTGGAGTAAATCTCACTCCAATATTTTTTATTTTTTCAGTGTGACACCGATATTTTTTTTTCATGGCAGCAGCCCTATGTGAGACCTTGTTAAGTCCGAACATGCTCAGCTGGAAGGCCTTGTACCGCAGCCGAACAGTGCTGACGACAGCGTGACAAAGTGAAAGTGTCCTCTGACAGTGACATCATCACACCAGTCATGCCATGGTGAAGCACAGCGGTGATGTAAGCAGCGCCGAAGGGAGTGATGACCATCGTGGTAATTTGGAAGATGATGACAGAATGAGAGCACTGGATAAAGCCAGTGCAGTGAGAGCTCTATGACAGTCTGAGTTCAGCCAGTTTTAAAGAAACTGATTAGTCTGGAACGATTAGGTTGCGCAAATTGATTTATTTGTGTATCTAGAACTAATTAGCCTGAGACACTCAAATAAAGTAAGATAGGGCCAGCAGCAATTGATCGTCTTAATGCTGGTATAAGTCTCTCTAATTCAGTTAGGAAGAAATAACTAGATACGTTTTATCTATGGGGTGCATTTTTGCAGAGCCATACATGCATTTACAGGCTTTTTTTAAAAAAAAATTGTCTTTGATTAATAATCACGGTGCTGTACCTATCATAATACCAAATGTGTGTACTACATGTGTAGATGCCTAAAAATAACATTTGTATGTCTGTAATGTGTGATGTTTGATATATATCAATTGTTATATAAAAAAAATATATATATATATATATATATATATATATATATATATATATATATATATATATATATATATATATATATATATATATAAACTTTCAAGTGTTTCTTAAGAAGGAATGTAGTTATGGTTACTGAAGGGCCATTCTTAATACACACACATGCACATGTACACACACACACTACCATGCAGTCAGGTGATGCCAATCAAGCCCTTAGCTCACTCTTGTTGCAACCAGAAAGGAGATAATGTGGAAATATGAAAAAAAAAAAAAAAAATTAACATTTAAAGGAATTCTCAATCATTTTCTCACTCTAATCTTTATCTATTACATCTACTGCATATATGTGACAAGAATTTCGGCACATTTCTGTGTACTGAGTAAAGAAACAGACAGAAAACCTGCTTACTCACTTAGAATGGAAGTTGACAAATTTGTCAGTGAATTAAATTCTATGGGATGTATTCAGAGTTGAGTTAAGCATACATAGTGTACACATCATTATTCAGATCTCAGACATAACTACAGTCTCATGTGCTACTTGTGACAGTTGCACAGCAATTATGTACACAGGGTTGGTTATGTCATGGTTATGAGAGATTCTGGCCTTGAACTGAAGTTGTTTCTTTTTGTTTCTCACAATATTAACTCACGCATGGCCAGCTTGACCATTAAACCGTGGCGTTTTTTTTTTTTTTTTTTTAATATTCCAAGCATGCATGACCTCAAATTTGTATCTTTAATGTGTGTCGGGTTTACCATGTAAGCACATAAAGTAAAAAAAAATAAAATTATTCACAACAGCAGATGCAGTGCTTTTCACACCTCCCTGAGATTCACACTTGCAAAATATTCCTATTTCACCATGAAGAAAATAGGATACGCTGTATCAAATGCTGTTTTATAGACTTATATACAGCAAATGTGGATGAAACCATTGTGTGATTAATGGCTGTTCATAACAGCCAGCTTTAATGTGTTCACATAATATTACACTACTATTGATGATACTATACTGTGGATGAATGAATAGATACTGTAGATAGATAGATAGATAGATAGATAGATAAAAGGCCAAAAGAGAGGCCAAAAAATGGCATTTCCACCTTTTTTGGGGTGTCCATGTTCAGCACTGAATTTACAGTAGTGGTTAATGGCTCATATGAAAGTAGACACTCAGGGTTTTAAGAATTTGCAGTTTTTCCTAAGTATTCCTTTCCTTTTTTTTTTTTTTAAACATTTTTTTAGCCTAATTGGTTTAAATATTATAATTGTATTATGGCAGTTTTATACAGTGTTTTACTATCAAAAAACCTTTAGTTGTAATGAACATTTTATCTCTGTACCAATGTTGTTGTGGAGAGGTGTGAAAGGTTTGCACCACCCTGCTCACCAGCAGCTAAAAACAGTGTCACGATACTCCACACACATAAACCCAACAGTGTCCTGACTAAAGGTATAACAGACTTGTAGTGATAAACTAATTAATTTGTTTATACTGATTGAAAATGTCCGATAAGTCAATTTCCATCCCTCTGGCTGCTAAAAAGGGAAAACTGTTTATATTTAAATACAGCGATCCAGACACATTCAAAAAAACTCCCATCCCAATCCCAAAAAAAATATCTACTCATGAAAAAGCTGGCAACCTCAGAGGTGTTAGGTACCTGCATAGCACGACTCTGAATACTGAGAACTTTCCCTGTGTAAATATCGCCATAACATTTGAACTTAAGTCGCTGACTCAGCCCTAAATCTCTATAATTCATCCTTTCAGAGATGCCTGTTCAAAAGGAAGAATTTGTGATTAGGTTATCACACTTTTAAGGAAGTGTAAGTAACCAGAATGACTTCTTTACTGTATTGCTAAGAAGACCTTTAACATTTCTCTCATCTTAAAATTTTTGATTGTTAGAGTGACTCAGTTGCAATTTTGAATTAAGTTTATATTGTCTGTGCTCAGACATATATTTGTAAGTGAGTTTCAGGTTTTCTGTTTCCTGTCCATGATAATTTGCACATGCAAAGTGATTGATAGAGACTAGGTTGAAGAAGCGCTGAAGTTGCCCTCTAATGTGAAGAGAAAGAGATCAGAGCAAAAACAAGCACCGTGTTAAATCTTGAGTGATCTAAAAGATGTAAAAGTCCAGACCCACCCACATGGCACGAAAGGAAATGTGAGGAGATAGAGAGGAGAGGATGGTTGAGGAAATTGAGGGAATGAGATGATGCCTTACCTAGCTGGCTGCGTCGCTGGGCATACACCACCACCACAGCTGCGAGCACCACGTAGCACACCGACGTCACAATGTTGGCCATCTGCAGATACACACACACAAGGGGGCAACGGTAAACTTCCTGCCAGCCTGGAATAAAACCCAGCACCACTGATGCTGAGTCAACATGAGGAGCTTCCTCGTTCTCTCTCCGTCCCTTTCGGTCTCCTCTCTGACTGCCTCCTCATCCTCTGCCGTTACTCTGCTCTCCCTCCCTCCCTCCCTCCCTCCCTCTCGCACTTCATCACTCACCCTCCCTCCCGTTTTACAGATCCTGCTCAGAAGAATCGGCGTCTGCAGGGAGCGCTCACTCCACTCACTCCACACACACACACGTGCCTTTAAAGGGCCGACGGAAGCCGAAAGAAGTCTGACCTCAACCTCGGACCTCTCTGGCCTCAGGCTACAGAGAGAGAGCGGAAAAATGAAAGAAAGAGGAAGCACAATGCCAGGCTCTGTCATTTTTTATGGCCTTTAAGGAAGTACAGTACTACATGCAAAATTCTCGCTCCTCCTCAGACTACTTCAATCCCATCCTTTCAGTCACATTCTCTGCCTCTTCCTCTCTCTAGCTCCTTTTGTTTCCCTTCTCGCTCCCCAAATGGAGCATTAAAACCCAGACCAAGAACAACACCTCCCAGGGTCTGGGTATCAATCTATCTCTCTAAGCATGTCCCACATTTCAAACATTAAAAAGACCCTACAGTTAAAATAACTCAAGGAGTTTTTTTTTCCAGAAGCAGATGTGCAATAGTTCAATATTTGAGGCATGAAAAAAAAAAAAAAAAAAAATCCCCCCAGTTAGCCATGGGAGGCAATGCAAGCAGAAGACGAACAGTTTTGTTTGCACTTGTTTCAATTCTCTGCCCTAATCCCATCAAGCAGTCATTCATTAAAACAGGAAATTGTGACACCTAACATGCTAATGGTATTTGCGTAGCCTAGCCCCAGCTCATGAGGGCTTTTTCACCAGCAAAAGAACAACCTCTCCTTAGGCTCTGATGTCGAACAGATAAGTGAGCGGGGTGCAGAGATAATATTTGTGTGGTACTTTTATCTGTCCACACAGTGAATATGGAGAATGTTTAGCTTTTGGTCTGCTACTTATTATAGCTTAATTTATGTGTCTGCCTGCTAAGCTAGCCTTTTATCATCAGACTGGATTCACTCAGGATTCATCGCACGGAAATTTGCAGCAGATTAGAAACAGACATCGAGTACTCTCATCGAGTACATATGAAATGAATCAACACATTTTTTGGGTGTACTTAGCTTACACAAGAGTGGGAATGATAATGTGTAAATTAGCATAGTGTTTATTGGCATTATTTATGGAATTAGTTGACAGTAACAAACCATGATGTTTTTAACGAGATGTGACATTATTAATTATTCAGGCTTTCATTGTCAAAAATATTATGTAGTAACTTTTATGAATTATTCAGAAACTACAGTGAAGCAAGGGTAAAAACGATTAAGTACAGGTTCTATGTATGGTAGAACCCTACAACAAAGTTCTTGGAGCTTTAATTCAAGCAGTGAAGGTTTCCAGAAGCAACTATTTTAACACGTGACATTAACTGAGTTATAAATCTAGCCACAGGAGGTCACAAGCCAGTGTACTTTTTGTGCCGGTCCCAAGCCCCGATAAATAGAGAGGGTTGTGTCAGGAAGGGCATCCGACGTAAAACTTTTGCCAAATTCAATATGCGAATTACGAACATGACTTCCATACCGGATCGGTCGGGGCCCGGGGTAACAACGACCACCATTGGTGCCGTTGACCTACAGGGCACTGGTGGAAATTGGGCGACTGTTGGTTGAAGAAGGAGAGGAGGAAGGTGTGTTAGAGGAGGAAGGCGTGTCCGTAGGCAGAGAGAGAAGAAGAAAGGCAGGAGTTTAGGACTGAAAGTAGGGACTTTGAATGTTGGTACGATGACAGGTAAAGGCAGAGAGCTGGTAGATATGATGCAGAGGAGGAAAGTCGACATTCTGTGTGTCCAGGAGACCAGGTGGAAAGGGAGCAAGGCTAGAAGCATTGGAGCAGGGTTTAAACTATTTTATCATGGGGTGGACAGGAAGAGAAATGGAGTAGGAGTGATCCTGAAGGAGGAGTTTGTGAAGAATGTTCTGGAGGTAAAGAGAGTGTCAGATAGGTTGATGAGTCTGAAGCTGGAAATTGAAGGTGTGATATTGAATGTTGTTAGTGCTTACGCTCCACAAGTAGGTTGTGAGCAAGAGGAGAAAGACAGATTCTGGAGCGAGCTTGAGGAAGTGATGCAGAGTGTTCCCAGATGTGAGAGAGTGGTGATAGGGGCAGACTTTAATGGACATGTTGGTGAAGGGAATAGTGGGGATGAGGAAGTGATGGGCAGGTTTGGTCTTCAGGTAAGGAACCCAGAAGGACAGAGGTTGGTAGACTTTGCTAAAAGTATGGAGATGGCTGTGGTGAACACGTACTTTCAGAAGAGGCAGGAACACAGGGTGACATATAAGAGTGGTGGCAGGAGCACACAGGTGGACTATATCTTATGTAGACACTGTAATCTGATGGAGATTAGCGATTGCAAAGTAGTGGTAGGAGAGAGTGTAGCTAGACAGCATAGGATGGTGGTGTGTAAGATGACTCTGGTGGTGAGGAAGATGAAGAGAGCAAAGGCAGAGCAGAAGACAAAGTGGTGGAAGTTGGAAAAGGAAGAGTGCTGTGCGGTTTTCAGGGAGGAGTTGAGACAGGCTTTAGGTGGTCAGGAGGTGCTTCCAGATGACTGGACTACTACAGCCAAAGTGATCAGGGAGACAGGTAGGAAGGTGCTAGGTGTGTCATCTGGAAGGAGGAAAGAAGACAAGGAGACTTGGTGGTGGAATGAGGAAGTTCAGGAGAGTATCCAGAAGAAGAGGTTAGCTAGGAAGAAGTGGGACAGTGAGAGGATGGAGGAAAGTAGACAGGAATATAGGGAGATGCAGCGTGAGGTTAAGACAGAGATGGCAAAGGCCAAACAGAAAGCTTATGAGGACATGTATGCAAGGTTAGATAGTAAGGAAGGTGAGAGGGATTTGTATCGGTTGGCGAGGCAGAGGGATAGAGATGGTAAGGATGTGCAGCAGGTTAGAGCGATTAAAGATAGAGATGGAAATGTGTTGACAGGTGACAGGAGGGTGAGGGAAATATGGAAGGAGTACTTTGAGGAACTGATGAATGAGGAAAATGACAGAGAGAGAAGGGTAGTAGAGGCAAATATTGTTGAGCAGGAAGTAGAAAGGATTAGCAAGGGTGAAGTTAGGAGAGCTTTGAAGAGGATGCAGAGAGGAAAGGCGGTTGGTCCTGATGACATACCAGTGGAGGTATGGAAGTGTCTAGGAGAGATGGCAGTAGAGTTTTTAACTAGGTTGTTCAACGAGGTCTTAGAGAGTGAGAGGATGCCTAAGGAATGGAGGAGAAGTGTTTTGGTGCCGATTTTTAAGAACAAGGGAGATGTGCAGAGTTGTGGAAACTACAGAGGTATTAAGCTGATGAGCCATACAATGAAGTTGTGGGAAAGAGTAGTGGAAGCAAGGCTAAGGGGAGAAGTGAGCATTTGTGAGCAGCAGTATGGTTTCATGCCAAGAAAGAGCACTACAGATGCAATATTTGCTTTGAGAATGTTGATGGAGAAGTACAGAGAGGGTCAGAAAGAGCTGCATTGTGTCTTTGTAGATTTAGAGAAAGCGTATGACAGGGTGCCAAGAGAGGAGCTGTGGTATTGTATGAGGAGGTCTGGAGTAGCTGAGAAGTATGTTAGAGTGGTGCAGGATATGTATGAGAGCAGTAGGACAATGGTAAGGTGTGCGGTAGGTGTGACAGAGGAGTTCACGGTGAAGGAGGGACTGCATCAAGGATTGGCTCTGAGCCTCTTCTTGTTTGCGGTGGTGATGGACAGGCTGACAGATGAGGTCAGACAGGAATCTCCATGGACTATGATGTTTGCGGATGACATTGTGATCTGTAGTGAGAGCAGGGAGCAGGTGGAGGAAACTCTAGAGAGGTGGAGGTTTGCTCTGGAGAGAAGAGGAATGAAGGTTAGTCGCAGCAAGACAGAATACATGTGTGTGAATGAGAGGGATTCAAGTGGAACAGTGAGGTTACAGGGAGAAGAGATAAAGAAGGTGCAGGATTTTAAGTACTTAGGGTCAACAGTCCAGAGCAACGGGGAGTGTGGAAAAGAGGTGAAGAAGCGTGTGCAGGCAGGTTGGAATGGGTGGAGAAAAGTGTCAGGTCTGTTGTGTGATAAAAGAGTACCAGCAAGAATGAAAGGAAAGGTGTACAGGACAGTAGTGAGACCAGCGATGTTGTATGGTTTGGAGACAGTTGCACTGAGGAAAAGACAGGAGGAAGAGTTAGAGGTAGCAGAGCTGAAGATGTTGAGGTTCTCTTTGGGAGTGACGAGGATGGATAGGATCAGGAATGAGTACATCAGAGGGACAGCACATGTGAGATGTTTTGGAGACAAAGTTACAGAGGCCAGGTTGAGATGGTTTAGACATGTTCAGAGGAGGGAGAGTGAATATATCGGTAAAAGGATGCTGAGGTTAGAGCTGCCAGGCAGGAGGCCGAGAAGAAGACCAAAGAGGAGGTTTACGGATGTAGTGAAGGAGGACATGAAGGTAGTCGGTCTGAGAGAAGAGGATGCAGGGGATAAGGCTAGATGGAGGCAGATGATTCGCTGTGGCGACCCCTGAAGGGAACAGCCGAAAGGAAAAGAAGACATTAACTGAGTTATAAATATCTGCATTAACCAATTTTTATTGCATCAATGACTAATTTTCTATTCCACCAATGACTAATTTGGTGGTCATTATTAATACAGGTGTTAATGATATATTATACCATTGCATTTTATTAATGAATATAAGGAATAAAACACATTTAGGTTAATGCTGTTATTGGAAAATAATCAATAGCCATGTTTCCATCCAAGTACAAATACAAATGGAAGTTGTTGCAACCAGGGAAGCCACTGTGGCTCTTTTTCCAATATAATAAATGACTTCAGATTGCGCAGATGAAACGCTGTCACAAACCTAATGTTATCTTGCGATTGGAGGTGGATGCCTGATATTTGGGAATGGAATCACGTGAGACAGTTCTAGGAGGTGATTATACCAAATCATTTCAATGACAGAATTCGGCTCAGGCATTTCAGAATGACAAAAGCAACATTTGAGATGCTGTGCAACGAGATTGGTCCGCTGGTTAGTCTGGTTATGCCGACACACTGCACTCCAGTTCCCACAGAAAAACACATTGCCATTACGCTGTGTAAGTTGGCAACATGCTCTGAATATCCAATCACATCAGCCAGTTATCCAATCACATTATTTGTTGAGGCAAAGTCACAACTTTTTTTGATGCACATTTAGGAATTTATTCAGTAAATGTGTTTCCATCGTCTCTCATACGCATGTTTTCTTATTGAATAAAAAATATATCTGCCTCAATCGAGTGCATACATTTTTATGCCCATTTTGGAGATTTTATTCACATCTGGTGTTTCCATTCATTGTTTTTTTATTCAATATCCCAGAATTCACATAAAATACAGGTATGTGGATGGAAACATAGCTAAGGATGGGGTGTTGAGCTGTGAAGTGGAGTTACAGGTACCACCCTGAAGTTGATTATTTTCTTATAACCACACATTCTGAAGTGTTTTATTCCTTTTAAGCCACAGCGATTTGCCAATGACTACAATTTTCTATTGGTATACTTTATATCCATTTATAGTTACATTTTATGTTATGTGTCATGTTGATGCCAGAATCAGTGTCTAACTACACATCCCAGAATTCAGCACGGCCTACAAACATGGCTTCTGAAGACTACAATACCCAGACCTTCTCACGTTCAAACTCTCCTGATTACTGATTATACACACACCTGAATTCAATCACCTGCACTGCCACACTCACACTATATAAGGGGTGCTTCTCATTTCTTATTTGTGCATCCTCGTTTCCTTTCCTCACTTCCTTTCCCTACACCTTAGCTCCACCCTCTTAGGATGCGAGGGAAGGATGCAAGGATGAGATGCGAGGAGAGATGAAGTCGAATGGAATATCCTCGCTCTCTCAAGCGTCACTTCAAAGTGACGTCAATTAATGATGACTGTGCTCAGCTGGATGACCTCACTGCGCTTCAGGGATCTGCCGTTATGTTGTTGGAGTTTGGTTAATAACAACATTCTTAATAAAGCAAAATGCACTGATAGTATGTGAAATGTCTGGGTTATTCAATAAAGAATTAATGAACAATACATAATGTATCACATCTTTTTTGCAGCAATACTCACTGTAAGCATATTATTATTTGATTATATTTCGCACAAAATTTCATCACATCATCAAGGGATTTTTGTTTGAGTTAGTGGCAGATGTAAAGGAGGAAGGGAATTTATACGTGCGTCAGGTTTTTCGACAAGAAACGCTTCCACATAGGATACACCTTTGTATCCTCGCTCCTACCTCCTCTGGAGGCTTCCTCACTCCTCGTTCCTCGACTCCTCATGGTGCAATTAGAGAATTGATATGTCCTTCAAGATGGCTGACTTCGATCGATTTCCGGGTCACGGGCTGGAGGACGGAGGAGCGAGGAAATGAGGAAGCATCAATTTAAGCATTGAGAAGCACCCAAGGACTCTCAGTATTCACATTCATTGCGAAGTATACGCTCTGTGTCTCATGTACCAGTCTATACCAAACCGTTTGATCCATTGTTTGTTTCTCTGGTTTTGACCTTGTTTTGTTGTTTACGTTTTTGACCTTGCCTACCTTGTTCATGCTGTTTTTACATCGATCGAGCCCCGCCTGTTTACTGACCACGTTTTTGGATTACGTCTTTGTACTGTTTGCCAAGTTATTAAAAACCATCGGGTACCTGCACTTGTGTCCGCAACTGCTTCGTGACATTATGGAACATTCATGAAATATTTGTTCATCAACAGTTCCTTCCTCACCAGCCTTTCTTTTTCTCTCTCTTGAAGTTAATAAGACGAATATTTATTATTATAAGATGTTATAAATGTTAACATACTGTATTAAAACAAGTGCAGCTGGAACTACTGTCTGAGCTGCTGTTTATCAGCACCTAAAATAATCAACACCTTCTGGCCAATCAGAATCAAGCATTCAACATCTTAAATAATGCTCGTTAAGGAGCCCGGGTTTGAATTATAGGATAACGACGTGCCATCAGTGGGTAAGCATGTTGCAGTATTTTTCAACTGTCCTCTAAAATAAACAGCTAAATGCTAAAAGACTCTCACTACTGCTTGCTATTCATGCTCTACTCAGCTGTCATTTCTTATCCTGTCCATTCTCTGATACTTCTAATTAATAACATTTATAACAAAACTGTATTTGAATAACATAACTGGGCTTCTTGAATAATTTCAGTTACAAGCACAGCTCAAACACAGAGCTTCTCTGGAAAGCTTTAAGGCAACCATCAGGCAAAGCACATGACTGACACTCCATATTTCTCCCAGCATTACAGAAATAAAATGCACTGACAGCGGTGAAATTAAAATTGCATCTCCCTGTCGCTGCTCTTGAATTCTGCTCCTTCACTCTTCATGTAAGTAACATTTAGCCTGTTAAACGCTGGGAAAATAAGTTTGATAACTGGCAGCTCGGAATGTTTTCTTTTCTTAAAGTCATGCTGTGGCACTGAAGATATTATAAAAACCCCTGCGTATTGAGTGCCGTTTCAATTTTCCTTCATCTTCTTCCATTTTTATTTATTCATTCTTTATTTACGGCCTTGGTGCTGAATAGACGTTTCACCTCGCCACTTAATTAAAATATATAATTCATTATGGCCGCCAAATGATTTTCTCTCTCTCTCCCTCTCTTCCCAGGTTCTTTGTGATGTCCTGTACCATTTGCATTTAAATTGGAAATTCCAGGCTGACGAGAGATGGGACGAAGTATCACACACACAAAAAAAAATGAATCCCATCGCAGCAAGAGTCCAGAGTCCCATCATGCTGATGACTGACACACCAAGAGGAATCATAAAAGCTCCTTTTAGTGTTTTATTTCGCGGCTTGGGAAAAGCTCGGAATATGTGAACACATACTCCATTATGAATCTATCTGCTTTGTTTTAATGTAAATAGATGTGAGAGATTTAGGTGGACGTCTAGTGTTAGTTGTAGAGCAAAAAATGGAGGGGTGTGGACTCCCAGGAGTGAAGTTATTATTATTTTTTTTTATTGTACGTTTGTATTTTTTATTGCATTGTAAAACATCATGAATAACTTAAAAATAAAAATAAAGTTTTATATGTCGTATAAATTTGTTAGCTTAATCACATGCATTTCTGTCATAATATGTCAAGCAGGATCGTAGGCAAGCTAGTGGATTTTTTTTTTTTTTTAATCATTAAACACTTAAAAGTCATTAGACTCAAACAAACCATATACAGAATGTCAAATGAAGTTAAAATAGCTAACATAAGTAATCATTTGAGAGCTACAACAACAATAAAAAGCTACTTACATTTGTAGCCGGAAGTTGGCTGAGAGTTGGTCCACCATTTTTTTTTCGAGTTGAGAGGCTTCAGAAAATATGACATCGTTTCCAGTAAGGGAACATAGTGAGCATCGATGTGCCCTGGTTTTTGTGGTGCATTATGGGATTTTTAGGGAGCGAATGTTCCAGTGCACTGGAAGGATTTCGCAATTGAGACAGCCTTTAAAATGGCCGACTCCCTGATCAGTGCCTTGATTACTGAACTAGGCAGCTGGTTGATACCTACCCTATATTTATTAGAGATGCTGGCAAAATTTCGGCCATTGAAGGTTTTCGACAGAAAATAGTCACAAATAAAAAAAAAGAATCAGTTTTTGGCAAAAGGAGAGAGAAAAAAAGAGAAAAAAAACCCAAAGACTGAAGAGGCCTACAATGAAATTTAACACTTGACAAATAATTTCATTGCTAATGATAGTTAGAAAGTGATTCAAATTTCTAAAAAGCATGTTCAAACAGTTTGAGCAGCAGTGGAAAGGTTTCACGGTTACCAGTAGCTACATTCGAAAAGTGATTTTTAAAAAGGATTATATTGAAAAAAATTACTATTATATTTATATAACATTTTTTAACTGTCTACAGTGTTCTTACTCTTACACCCCCCTCCTGCTGCAGGACTACGCATTATTCCTCTTCGAGTTGGGCATTAATATTTACATTGAGGAATAAGGGAAGTATCCTGTATTTTTGGGTATCCTCCAATGGCTTAAATATACTAATTTTTAATTAGTGAGGCTGTGTGTACTGAAAACAGAACTCCATAACTACAATCTCACAATCTCAGAAAGCATCCTGAGCCATCCCTCCATACACACACACACACACACACACACACTTAGAGAGAGAGAAGCCATCTCCTGTAATTAAAGCCTGTAATTATTAATTCTCCCCTGCAGTCACCTATTATCAGAAATCTCTCAGATTAGCCGTCATGCTACACAGGCTCATGGCCCTACTCGCATACATTCAACAAACCTGACCTCTCTGCTTTGTGTCTAATTGTATGCGAAAGATACCATCAATCCTGTCAAGGCCTGCCTAACGAGTGGACTTTGAGCTGCGAGCTGTAGCTCTGGTGTTTGTGTATGAATAAAGAGCTGCAATCAATAGGCCGTCAGCCCGGGCGTCTCTTTTAGCACCTGTCAACTCTGAGTGTTTGGGTAAATGTGTGTTTAGGTGCGAGTGTGGGCTAGCGTGCGTGAGCATGCATGCATGCATGCGTAGCGGTGTTTGGTTAGCAAGAAACAAGGGGTTCAGCCATCTGGATTCCGTACACAAGCCCGGACCTGCTCCACACCCTAACCAAATACAGGTCACGTCCCTGGGGCTGACCTCTCGACCCTGCTGAGTGTATCAAACCAAAGCAAACAAAGCGGGACGGTGGGTGGCAGAAGCCAGGTTACTCCAGATAGCCTGCGTTCTGCTAGTGCATGCTGGGAACAGATCGCTCTGGTTTAAGTCATCGCTGTCAATGCAAAGAGATATACAAGGTTTATGAGCTGTCGCTTTGCACTAGCTGTGTTATTTATGTGCTCTGCTCAATCGATACGCACTGCATTTAAACTCTGAACAATATGAGTTCCTTATGATAAATTCATAAAACAATGTGTGGCTGAGACAGTAATATCCATAAATGCCTAAGACAGAGTGTTAAATATTTCTGCAGCAATAATGAATGATGAATAATAAATGCTTCATGATTATTTTAAGACAAAATCCTGACTTTTTGGCTGACCATCTTCTAACTCATATACAATTGATTCATTCACTAATGATGCTGTGTTGCCTTTTACCTCAGTGAGTGCCTCAGAGAACCCCAATATTCTCGCGTATTTACCCTGGCTCACCCTGCATGTGTCTGCTCTAAATTAGTTATTGATGTGAAAGCGCATATGGCCATGAACTCTGTATGGGAGCTCAGAAATACTCTTATTTACTTGGCTTCTCCAAGCCCTCAAAATACAGCCTCCATGAATGGGGCTTTTCCTGGTCGGGGTTTCAGGCTCAACCCTGACCACCCGGTGCGTTAACCACACCACGCAGCCCATCCCATTACCGAGAGGCTAAATAAGCAAGCGTCCCACCAGCATGATGCACACAAGATGCCTTTTTTTCCCACTATAAGGAAGCTTGTGTGGACGTGGTCATGTATAATCATAGTGTTGTTTAGTGCAAGTGTATAATAAAATGAATGCGAAGCTGTGAATAGCAGCTTGAAATGTATGAATCTTTGATGGTCAGATTTGGGTGGGGGTGGGAGGGGGGGAGGGGTGTTGGAAAAGCTGCGTGTTGGTAAACAGAATGCAGATTGGACAGCTTGTGCGTTCTTCTGGAGGCAGGCCCAGATTTCTTCTTCCACAGCGAGTCGGGGGAAAATATGTCCAAACGACACCAATACGCCAGCGTTTTCTAATGTTTATGAATCCTGCCCTTCTGCTGAAAAGCTATTACCATGTACCAAGAGGCAATAATGGAGCCAGAGCCAATTCGAGTGTTCGAACAGGTTGCCAGATGAATGGATATGATCAGTGATGATGATCATCACAATCAGACTGTTGCAGTTTCTCATTTTGGGGTTGTCTTTTCTGAACAGAAGCATACAGGAGCTATTTGACACTGACTTGGTGATCTATGGGTTGCGATATAATGATCAGTTTTCTAGCCCGAGGTGAACATCTGTTACAGAATGATGGGTGTATGAAAATTTCTCTATATTTCTATTTCTGTCTTCATTCAAATAAGGTGACAACAGTATGTTAATATCAGATGCTTTGCCAGAGGAGTTATGCCTCAAAGATTTGTCATTAGCAAGAGGGCTAAACTAGTCCCATTTCCATCACTAACATTCTAGCTAACTAATAGTCTGGGTAGCTAGTCTAGCTATTTTTGTTATTAAATGTGGCCAGGAACAACATTCTTTCAGGACGACAATATTATTCCCAAATATGCGAGTACATTTTGTTTCACACTAATTGTTGTACAAAACTCAAAACTCCGGAATAACTTTTAAAGGTGCAAAGTTTTTTCATTCCAGGTGCTATCTATTTATAGTTCAAAGTCTATTTATACTACACCTAGATGTTCAATTTAAAACAATTACAAATAGTCTCTATAGAATAGGCTAATACATTGTTCAATGCATTTTAACAGCCAAGAAACTACTAAAATGGACATTTACCCTCATTAAAAATGCCAGGCTCTATGAGTAGGCATGAATATACAGTCCAAAAAAAGTCAATTATCACATGTTTATCACAGAAAAACACGAGTAAAACTTTAGTGTAACTCTTTCTATAAAGCCAATATTCATAAATCATTATAACCATGCTTAAAACTGTGCTTTTTGAGTTGATAATGATTCCTAGTCATTTTTATAAACCCTAATAATGCTTCATAAGGGCTAACAATGTGCTATACATAATTCCTTGATAACTGATAATCATGTTGTTACAAAGATTTTGCTATTCATTACAATGCCATGTGGTTAGAAGGTAAGATATTATTATTATTATTATAATTGATAATTGGCCTGAGAATAATTAGAATGCAACTATATAAATCCATTAAATTATTATAGAAAAAAAAACACATTATAAATACTACATTACAAGCACGTAATTGCAAAATCAATCAATCAATCAAAAATACAGGCACATCAAAGTGGTTGCCAAAATTTAAATATAGATAGATAGATAGATAGGTAGATAGATAGACAGACAGACAGATAGATGAAGTACATGGGTGTTTTGTTCTAAAACTCCTTTTTTTTTGCTGTTGTTCTAAAAATATGGGGTTTTTGCTCTAAGTCAGTGCTACATACTGTATGTGTATCGTTGTAATTTTTGTAATTAATCCGCAATTATGATAACATTTTATTCATTTTATTGATCCTAAGGGGAAATTACAGTGTTTCAGCAGCACATAAAAGACAAGGCACAAAATAGACATAAGAAATAAAGCAAAAATAAAGATAAAGATAAGTACTATAAATACTGAAAATATAGAAAAGTAAAACATAATTTAAACATTAAAAAATTAAGCGTTTCCATACTACATTACTAGATAACTTAAAAAAAAAAAAAAAAATTTAAAACTAAAGCTATTGTATTACAAATGACTGAGGGATAATATAACACATTCAATTAACCCAATTATGCAATTTTACAAAGAATTCTAAGCACAATTATAACAGTTTATGAATATGGGCTTCATATAAAGTGTTTCCCCACTTATATCTGACAGAATATATGACAATGATAATAATTTTCACAATCATATACGTATATATTTGCTAGAAAACAAATGTCTAGCTATCAGTACAGAGTCTGAAGTACTTTTGGCCATTAGAAGTATCTACTTTCATAAGAAGAAATGATTTGATTGGCATTTCAAACCACCAAACAGAGACTGTTCCCATAGTTTCTCTGTAAATATGCAGAATATGTTTTAACTCTAATATATGGAATAATTTTAAAAGGCACATTGTGAGCTTTTTTCAATCCAGTCACTATATCCTTTATTGCTCTGACTGGATGGTGTCTAATAAACTTCAAAAAAACATGTTAACCAAAAAAAGTATTAGTCTTGCATTCCTGTTGATATATTTGTAGAATATAGCCTATAAATAAAGCTGAAAATGAAACCCGTGCTAACAGCTGGGTGGCAGTGCTAGGCATCAGTCTCGGATGAGCTCCAGCTTCGTGGCTGGCGCAGGGGCAGGCTCCATGCCCTGCGGCACGCACGCTAAATGTGCCCGTGCCTGCCACCTCCGCGGGACGACAACATCTGTTCTTCTGACAAACCAGAGAGCAGGAGCCAATAAATTACTGCACCGTATGGAAGAGGCACTACACTAACATAATTCAAAATAACAAAAAAAAAAAAAAAAAAAAAAGCAACAACCTGACAGAAATATGAAAATATGAGGAAGATGAGACGAATTGAGAGACAGAGAGAGTGTGTGTGTACTCAAGCCTTGAACAACCAAACATGATTTTGAGTTTTAACATGCAGAGAAACCTTTTCACCTCAGCGCACTCCCTGAAGCAAGCCAACGCCGCCACTTTGTCACTCACAGAGCGCTTTCTGTGAGTCACTGAGTGCAGGTGTCAACAACACAGCCTGTGTGTGTGTGTGCTCTCTACTTCCCTCCTCTTATTCTCACAGCACTGATGCCTCAGAGAACCCTGACACATGGAGGATAACTCGGTATGCATTCTTCTTGTGCATAGCTAGCACTGTATATGAGTAGTGTATGTGTGTTTTGTATACAGTACTGTGCAAAAGTTTTAGGCACCTTATTTTTTTACTACAAACTTTTTTTTTTTAATTTTATGACTTCTACATTATCAAGTCAGTACAAAAAACATTTTAGATTCCCAAATATTAGTTTTCTAGCACAAACTTAAATGTTACAGGAAAAATGTTTTCAGACAAAAAACACAGTGAAGGCTGCTGGGTTTTGCTGCAAAAATAAGAAACAAGTGTGAAAGTCAAAGTCTCCAGAAGAACTGTGGCTGGTTCTGCAAGATGCTCAATAAAACTTACCAGCTCATTTCCTTATAAAACTGCACAAACTGTACCGGAGTCTACTATTTTTCTTTTTTTTGTCACATCAAATATTGCCTTTGTTTCATTTACTACTGTTTGCTGCTCTTTACAGTATTTTTTTAAAATGTAAAAACATTTAATTTCATTATTTTGAAGGCATCTTTGCTCTACAGCATTTCTTCGCATGTGCCTAAAACTTTTGCACAGTACTGTATATCGGACTAAGCATGTATGTATAGAGCTTACGTGTGTGTACACAGCTCTGTCAAGGCTCAGTTTGCATAGCAAGCTTTCCAGGTTGCTTCTAGCTGCAGGGTGGATAAGTGTGGATAAACTGTTCCAAGCCCAATATATGGTGAGGCCGAAGTGCAGCGTCAGAACTGCTAACAGTAGTGTACAGGCTGCAGAATTATAAAGAAACCCAGGGGGCGTCCGAGGCCGTGATTCCAGGTTTTGGCAAGCATCGGTCCTCGTCACGGCCCTGACAGAGTCATTAGGATTTTATTCCCAGTTCCCAGCTCCTTTCATTGCCTATTAGGCATACAATCCATTACAGGATGGCCACACCATATCCCCAAATTACACGCTGGGGAAATATTCCATCAGCATGGCCACTTGCACTCTCTGGCACTGACATGAGGTGGAGAGAAGGAATGTCAAGAAAAAAAGCAACAGGAAGATAATGAGGCTAATGTAGTGACAGTAGAAAGTAGAAAGCAGCCTTTAGATCATATACTGCGCTTTGGTATGGAGATATATGTGTAATTGCTGCATATAATATCCAAGGACATGTCATTGGAAATCATTAAAAATGGTCTTTGTAGAATAATACATTCGGTATTTTTGCAAAAGCATTCATTTAGTGCTTTAACCTGGTCAGGATTTTGGGCGATTCGGAGCTTGTCCCAGGAACACTGGACGTGAAGCGGGAATACAACCTGACACAAGACACCATTTAAAATGATCTATGTAATGTCCTTCTGCCAAGAAGTAGCACAGAGAATGTCAGTTAGACAACAAACAAACAAACAAACAAAGTTCCTACAACTAATAATGTTCAGTAATGTGATAAACGTTATGTAACAACATTCCCAGAAAATGGGATTATTGAAACATTCTCACCACTGGCTCTCATTAGATATTGAGATTTCAGTGTCTACAGATTGGCTTGATTTGCATCATCATATTCTCACTAACGTTAACAAATGTTAATTACCTAGCTAGCAGTCTCGCAAGTCAGGTGTCTAGTATACGTATGACTAGAGAGTCGGGTAATTTTCATCACTAAACCAAGACCCAAGAACTTCCTATTTTAACAGCAAGAAGCCAGACATTGAAAATGACCAACCGCAGACATTCAACAGTCTCTCAGCAAATATACACGTTTATCTTGTTTACTCACCACTAACAACAAATAAAACTTTTTTAAAGATGCCAGGATGTTGTAAACTTTCTTCAATCTCATGCTCTGAAAAAACTCAAGTTATCAGATGTTCCCTAAGAAAAGCATGTGAGGCTGAGACTACCTAGCTACTAGCATGCAGGTTCTTTGACTAAAAGTTGTCATGTACTATCCTCGAAAAATTGGCATAGAGGACATCCAGCCTTGAACATGGACCCTATTTGCTCATACTGTATATTGAATCATGAATCAGGCTATTTTGAAAGTACTCAAAAATAACAGGAAATCTAGTGCTATGCTAACAAATTTTAATCTAGCAATTTCATAACTTTTTTGATAATCATCTTTATGAGTATAGGAACAATTGAACCCACAGATCCAACAGCATCGAATAAAGTAGTATATTTATGCTTGTAATTTTCCTGTATATCACTTTCAGTGAATTGGACTATTAAACAAATCATTATGTGTAAGCTTTATGAACACAAGCCAGCAGGCATGAAGCAAATGAAGCGACTCATGTGCATTCTCTGCTTTTTTTTGACTGTTGCCAACTGGGATTGTTCCTGCTACACAAACCATGTTGCTTCTTTTCCATAGCACCCATTCTGAGTTTAATTTCAGATTTCATTTTGCAGAACTGCAGGATAAGCATCGGCGTCCCACGCCCAGCAAGTCGGCATGATTACAAAAGCAAGCCTGGAAATTGTCACGTCTGCACCCTTCTCCCTGACAGAGTCCATTGATTTTACACTGACTCGCACAGAAGAGTCGGACCTCAGCACGACCCACCTGACCAAGTAACTATGAGATTATCAGTAGCCAGAATCCACCTCTCTCTGCTCTGGTGGGTTGCCATCTCAAGTGAAGCAGGGAGTGTGGATGCAATATGCTGGAGAGAGTGAAACTTAGTTTGATAAGGGAAAAAAAGATGAAGAAACAGATAAAAGCTTCACAATGAGAAAGACAAGATCCATCAGCGCTGAAGGAGTGTGACTTTGCCGAAACCTGAAGCAAGCCTGACCAAAGCTTCAAAGAGAATTCAAGCGAAGCTCTAACAAAGTCGATTCTTTTATTTTTATAAAACTGAAACTTGCCTGCTTGTCCGCTGATCCTCAATCCTCAATTACGAGTGCATAAACAGTCTGAATGACCTCTGTCTACTGACCTGAAAGTCTTCTAGGAGTGGGAGGCGCATGAGTATGAGAATGCTCATGGCAGCAAAAACACCTCGACGCATTAGAGTGCAACTGATAGTGGAGAATGCCCATCTCAAGAACGTCTGTCTTGGAATTAGATTATTGATTTGGTTCTGCCTCTCCATCATTGCCCTCAAAGTCAAGACGATGGCAGCTCTTTCCCATCTTATCTTACAGCGTCCATTCCACAGAGTGGAAACTCTGATCGGCTGCCGCTTGCAAAAAGCATGTGATATAGTATATCTGTAATGAGTGCAAAAGCAATTAGAAGCGTGCCAGCAGCGTTGCCGACTCTTTTCAGTGGAAAGTAGCTAATGCATGCTCAAAGAGTCACTAGAAGTCGGCAGATGATGTCACAGACTGATTTGCATATAGTTGGAGCGTCATAATCATTTGCATATCAAAACACGTTACATGAAGATGGAAGGTTTTCAGAAGATGAATAGAATAGAATAGAATATGCAAAAAATTTGATCAGAATATGAAAAAATTGTGATCAGTTATTGGTTGTTCTGAACAATTGTGATCAATAATTGGTAACTGGGAACAGTGGTGATCAGTAATTGGTCACTGGGAACAGTGGTGATCAGTAATTGGTCACTGGGTACAGTGGTGATCAGTGATTGGTCTTTGGGAAGACTGCCAGTCAGTTATTGGTTGTTGGTAACAGTGGTGATCAGTAATTGGTCATTGAGAACAGAGGAGATCAGTGATTTGTGGTTGGTAACGGTGGTTATCAGTGATTGGTCATTGGAAACAGTGGAGATCGGTGATTGGTGGTTGGTAACAGTGTTGATCAGTGATTGGTTGTTGATCAGCTTTTGGGAAACAATTGTGAACAGTTATTATTTTTTTGGAACATCAGTGATCCATTATTGGCCATGGGGTACAATGGTGATCAGTTATTGGTTACTGGCAACAATGGTGATCAGTAATTGATTGTTGGGAAAGATGGTGAGCTGTTATTGATTGTTCAGAACAATGGTGATCAGTTATTGGTTTTTGGGAAACAATTGTAATCAGTTATTGGTTATTTGGAACATTAGTGATTCCTTATCGGTCATTAGGTGCAATGATTATCAGTTATTGGTTGTTGGGAACAGTGGTGAACAGTGATTAGACTTTGCATACTGAACCTGCTCTCTCACCTCACATAAACAGCAGCTCTGATGTGAGTTGGAGAGCTAAATCCAGTGCAAACAGTTGCTAATGTCAGCTCAAAATGTGATAGATTTGTCTCTAGGAAATCTAGTGACAAAGTCATTTAGTTGGCAACCTTACATGCTATTGATAAACAAATGACTAAATTGAGCAAATTTAGAGGTGGTTTTTAATACCAATTCACTGCATGCAATTTGATTGCTCTGAAATTCGACAGTGCATCTTGCATGTTTGCTCATCCTCTCATGAATGCAACTCAGCAAAAAAAAATAAGTGCTAATGGCATGCTAATAGGGATGGCTAATGGAGTTGGCTCTCTTTTCTGTGCACCTATTGACTAGGATCTAGCAAGGATATGAGGCCATACTATACTTTACACCTTCTCATCTATGTCATCTTCAGCTTGTAAGCTAATATATTTCAAGCTTCACTGATCTATTGATCCCAACTGCAACTCAAAAAGTGCTTTTTTATCACAGGAAAATTAGCTGGGGGGAAAAAAATGACTACCTTTCAAGCAGAGAAGATATTAGCATTTTGATAGTCTGAGGAGGGGATAAAGCTGTGTTTAAGGGGGGAAACATGCCAATATGATGATTCCTTTTATAATGATTTGCTGTTCAATCAAGGATGAGGCATGGATGTGTAACTGGAAAAAAAAAAAACTGGCACCTGAATTTACCTCAAGCGTATTAACCAGGATAGCTTTATTTATCTCTATATATCTGTACTGTATGTCTATATTCAAGGTTGAAGTTGCTGACACTTAACTGGTTCTGTCATGTGCTGGTGCACAATTGACTGGCTCTCCTTCCCAATCCTCTCATTTCGGACAGTCTGTAATAAACACTCCATGCAGGCTTGTCTGCTGCTGTCACGCTGAGCAGAATCAGCGGCAAGTGCATTAGCTGCTCTACCGGAGAGCATATTGATCGCCTCTGAACATGGTTTACAGCTACAGAAAAAAAATAGCCAGGGAGAGCCTGGATACAGGATGGGAGCGTGCATTTTATTCCATGGCCTGGATCTCGGCCAAAGCTTCACTGCTACATTACATAATTACAAACAGTTCTTAGTGGGTGTCCAGACTAGGAAACTCATAGATATGAGTATATTAGAAGTATAAAGACATTAGTGTGAGAGAAGACTGGGAGCCATATTGAGCTGTCTTTTCTTTCATCATATGATGCTTCACATTACAGGTGAATTTTGGCACTCAGCATGTGCACTTTAAATAGGAAATCTTGCTACAATGCTGTTTTGTGCTAAATTGTCAGCATGCATTTCTATCTCAGTTACTTGTGTCATCCAGCATAAGGCAAAATTACATGTAACAGGCTTTCCTTCATATTACAGTCTAACAACCACCACCACCAACAACAACAGCAGCAACACAACAGCAGTAATTACCTTTCGATTCAGATAATGGTCAATCTGTGATAATTATATTATAATACTGGTGCTTTTAAGGCTTAAGGTTAATATTACTGGATCCACAACAAAACCCTGTCCAGGATAAAGAAGTCTATGTATTGCGATCTTTACTGTCAGCAGTGTTACTTTTGGTGTAACTGGGAAGGCTGTGTAAGTAATGTTCTAATAGCATAGAGAAGCAAGCCATTATTTATAGCAGATATTTTTTAGAGCGTTGCAGGAAAAATATTTTTGGACAGTTACAAAGACAAACTGTTCTGTTTTGATTTTAATAAAACTAGTACTTTCTACTATTAGTACTACCACTACTACTACTACTACTAATGATAATAATACTTTTATTATTATTATTGTTATTATTATTATTATTATTATTATTATTATTATTATTATTATTGCCAAAATAAATACATTATTTTATATCATAATAAGTCATTTATATTATACAAGTTTACTACTACTACTACTACTACTACTACTACTACTACTACTAATAATAATAATAATAATAATAATAATAAGTATTATTATTATTATTATTATTATTATTATTCGTAGTAGCAGTAGTACTATTAAATAATATTATTAGTAGTATTATTATTAAAATGGTATACAATATTTATTATAATATAAAATACTGCATTTAATTTGGTGCCATTAAGGCTTGTTAATATTACTGGATCTACCACAGGACTCTGACCAGGATAAAAATAAATAAATAAATAAATATATATATATATATATATATATATATATATATATATATATATATATATATATATATATATATATATATATATATATATATATATATATATATATATAAATAAAGAACCATGCTTTTTTAAGCTTTTACACATGTTAAATCGTATTAACACCCTACTGAGGCTCCAGCAAGACAGTGATATATGAGGGGAAATAAAACATTACACCTTAGCTGAAATCACTCTCCTGAGTTTCGATAGTACTTACACCCTTGGCTTTCTTTATTTAAGCTATCAAGCTGATCGATAACAGAGTAATTGTAATTGTCAGGCTCCACTTTCTCATCAAAGAGCAGAGTTTTATATGAGGAACGTAGATGAGGTTTGCTTCCTAAGCTCCAGCCAGCTGAAGCCAGTGCTGCTGGAGAGGCATGCTGCCAGGGACACACTCTGCCCATCATGCCCTTCAAGCTCTCTCAGCCACTGGAAAGCTTGTGTAACATCAGCATATTGAGTTCAGCCACGGAGACGGAGTGCAGGCATTTCCTGTCTTCTGCTGCGGCTTTTGATCGATGGTGAAATGGAGGGAAAATTATCAGGCATGAATTGAACAAAGCAAATATGATTAGATTTTATTCTCATTGCTGCCTCGTGAGGATGTTGCACAAATGAGTCATTGGACTGTTTCTTGATGAATACAGTGTTTCGCAGGTCAGGTGATGTGAAGAAGTGCTTCAGTGTCTGATGAGTCTGATTTGATGAAGTTGAGAAGTGAAGTGGCAACACCGACATTCTGTGACCGCTGCTATTTATATAATTAGCTTCGATGCATCGAGCCACGGTCACCTCTCCACTCAGTGAGGTCAAGTGACTCCTGGATTGCCTCTTTCTCAAAGACTGTTGTGGGAGGCGCAGGGGCATCACTAAGAATTAAAACTGAAGCATCAGCAATGAAATGTTAATTACAAAATGTACCTGTTCTTGCTAAAAGAGTAAAGTGATAAATTAAAAACAAACAAACAAACAAACAAAATCTAATGAATAGGGAACATCAAGAGCTCAGCCACTTAATGTATTCATCTAAATCAAATCAAATTAAAGAAAAAAAAATTAAAAAGATGCCACTGATTGTCCGACCAAATGAGTTATGATGCCAAATAAATGTACAAAATATACTGGCCTAATAGATTCCATTTACCCATCAGTATCTAATGATTTTTGTGGTTAATGGAAACCATCAACTCAATTCCCATTAGGAAATTTATTTTTCATGTATATTTTTTTACAGGGTTACTGTTGATAACAGATAGCACAGTGCCAGAGAAATTCTCCACCATGCAAGACCCCAATCAAAAGGCCCTGTAATGTATAAAAGAACACTCCGCAGTGTCATAGTAAAATGCATTTGTGTGTGAAATTGAAGCTGTATTTCTGTTTACAGCTTGGTTATCTATCTCTATATGTGGGAGCACTATGCTTCTGTTATTAAAGTTACTGCTACCAAACAAGTACAGGCAATATTCAACACAAGACTCTCATTGCCATTAACATGTTATTCTGATATCGGACACATTTTGGTGGACTAGAGCAACAATGAAAAGTGACTTGGGGTGTGAAGTATAGTCTATACCACGGGTATTCAGATAGAATTTGTAATGCTCCACTTACATAATATTTCTTGCTTACAAAGGCTTGCTTACAAATCTTTTAATGCTTAATCATTAGTTCCGAGCTATAAATATGTCGGTTTGAAGAGGTTGTGTAGTGTTTCACTTTTGATAAGCATCACAAACACTGAACAGATGAGGACCCCTATTTTAACATTGAAGAAAAGAAAAGAAAATTATCCGTCTTGTCATTTTTAAACATTCTGTTTTCATCATTGACTTGAGAGTATAAATGAAATAGACAAGTTGTGCCAATGGTCAATGTGGTCAAGTCTAGTTCTTCTTGTTATTAATTTGTATGCCTCAAATAACCTTAAAATATACTTCAAACAGGAAGGGGATAAAATGATTGAGGATAAAATATTTTGTACATTTGACCTTGCTGTGTCCTTGACCTTTTTTGGATCAATTCCAAAATGTAATCAGTTCATCTGCAGGTTACAGTACTCCATCCACCCATCCATCCGTCCATTCATCCGTTTTCCCTATCGCTTATCCCACACAGGGTCATGGGGGAACCTGGAGCCTATCCCAGGGAACATGGGGCACAAGGAGGGGGAAACCCTGGATGGGGTGCCAACCCATCGCAGGGCACAATCGTACACACACTCACACACTACAGACAATTCGGAAATGCCAATCAGCCTACAATGCATGTCTTTGAACTGGGGGAGGAAACCAGAGTACCCGGAGGGAACCCCGAAGCACGGGGAGAACATGCAAACTCCGCACACAAAGGGCAGAGGCAGGATTCTTGAGATATTGCGCTAATGAGAATCTCAGATGGACAGATGGACGGACAGATGGAACTTAAAAACATAATAAAATTTTAAGAAAGTCTGAAAAAAACTTTCCTTTCTCAAGTAAATGCGTGTGATTAGCCACAACAGACAATCTGTTACAGGAGCCATGAAGATTCATTGAACTCACTGAACTGCGACCTCACATGGTGATCAGTTCTGCTACAATATTTTTCAAGTGCTTGGCTCAATCCACTGAAATACTTTGCTGGGTGCCTTTATTTAATTTTCAGTTGTTTTTGTTTTTTCATGTTAAAATAGGCACAGCACTAGCTATTAAATTGTATGTTAATGTTAAAGAAATGGCTCTGTTTTTTAGCAGTACGAACAAATCCAGCCCCTCAGCTCAGTGCCGTCTCCAAAACCATGATCCCAAAAAAACATGTCTAGGCAAGAAGGCCTAACGATTTATAATTACATATCCCTTTTTATTCTGATTGGTTGGATGTTGCTGCATAGTGCTTAGTTGATTATCAGGTGAAAATAATTTCATACGTGTGATCAAATGCATTTTGTAAATGTCCGTTAAAGATTTCACCAAAGCCAACATCATGCACTTACCACAATACATACTGAGTTTTATTTTTTTTCCCTTCCTCAAACAATTCTGTCACAAAACCAATGCCGGTTAATTTGTGATGAGGTTTATTATTATTTCACATGTTTTCTTTTGTATTTTGTGTTTTACAGCGTCTGGCTGGAGTTGTTTTATTTATTTTTTCTCTGCGCAGATATTTTATTGACAGCTCCAAAAAATGTGAGAAGAACCTCACCAAAAAGTGTTCTGACTTAAAAAAAAAATGTTGACCCTAGTTTTAATGAGTTTTAATAGTTTAGATTACAAATGGTGAAGGATTTAACAACCGAGTGAATAGACAATGATTTCATGTTGTAAGATTTTACCTTGTTATTTTAAAGTCACTGAAAATTGCTGTCATTTATTACGATATTCCAAGAACTATGATTATTCCAAGTGCTAGGGATTCAGTTTTGGCATTCAGCCCAAAGTTTTGGCTTTGGCCTCTGCTATGAATTTTCATTTCCACACCTCACTACAAATGATAAAAGCTTTCTCTTACCTGTGTGAAATAGAAAGCAGAAAGTGGCGCTTTGTCTTTTCTATCATGCCTTTCAGAATAATGCTCGTTTTAATTAGGACTGTGCTGTATGCTAATAGTTAGGAGCCCTTTGTTGTATTGATACACATGACCATAAGGACATTATAATACATGTAGGAATAACTCACGAGGTAATCGCACATCAGACGTAGTGTTGGTTAAATCAATTTGGATCAAGGCAATGAGATGCTGCCTTATAAATAATTTAAATCAGACTTTAATCAACAGAAGACTAATCTTCTCTCGTCCAATTTGCCGATTGAAATTCTAAAAGTAATTAACATTCAGGCAAACAAGTTTTTATTAAACAGTGGTTTGCCTATAAAAGCATCGCTCTCTCATGAACTTTTTATGCCTTCTGTTGTATCTGTGTCTTTGGTTGTTTTTACTTGAATGTAACTTGATGAAGGACAGGGTTAGGTGAGAAAAACATGCTCGTGGGATCAAAAGATGAGTCCATGCAGAAGATTTCATGGCAGCTTTTAAAGGATTATGAAGCAACACTCTGCCTTTTTTGCACCTCCTCCCTTCCCCCCTGCCTCTGACATCTACCCCTTGTCTTTCTGAGATCATCAGCCAAAGCATTTCTCATTGTGAATAGTTTGGAAGAGAAGTCACAAGCTTACTTTTTAAGAGCTGAGGAAAATAATAAGAGGAGAAATGTAGATGATGTTGAAATATTTGTGATGTGCTTAGCGATTTTGGTGCTAAATATATCTTCATTATTCCTTATTCCTGTGAGAAGTTAGCAGTTGTGCGCTACACTGATGTCACAGGAGGACATTGCTACCGCAGATACAATGGCACTGAATAGAAGAAAATATGTCAAAAATCTCAAAAATAAAAGTGATAACAGTGTGATTTTCAAACTCATCATTTTCATATTAATGAAATTCGGAGACATCGAATTTTGAACTCCAATACAGCGCAAATAGGCTTTGCTTGGCTAGATAGCTATGTATGAGATGACAAGCACAATGGCGTTGATTGTGGTATTAGTATAAAAATTGAAGCTTTGGAAGCCGATCTGTTTGAGTAGAGTGTACAGATGAGGAAGTGAGAGAACTGAACGGACTAACGGACTAAAGCGCTGCTGCATCGCTTTCCTTAGGTCGAAATGAAACAAGGGCAAATTCCAGGAAAATGGTGATGTGGGTAATGTAGGAAGCTGTTAACCAAAGTGAAAAGAGACAACATGCTATTGAAAGAAATTAAAACAAAAAAAATCTTTGATCACATGTTAATTAAGAAAGCATTTCTTTTGACAGGATATTTGATTAGCCATTTACATCTGGGTGTATCTGAATCTGGTTTGTTTCAGACATCGTTTTGTTTACTTATGTTAGAGTTATGGACAAGCCCTTTGACCATTTCGTGATGATAAAATATTACAAACATGGCTCCAATATTGCACGTGCACACACAGATCCACACAAATGATTTATCTGGCTGAATATGACTAGCAGCTACTCTTTTGTAAAACAAATAATAATAAAAAAATAAAAAAAATCGTCATATTGCTGCATTATTAAAGTGTTCTTTGAACAATGACCTTTAGCGGATGGTGGGGTTTGGTTTACATGCGATCGCATCACTAGGCCGGCCACAGCCGCGGGCCATACAAAGCCAGTGAGCTCGTCCAGTCCAGTCCAGTGCTGTCGATTTAAAAAAAAACGCTGAGAGAGGCTGCCAGCGCTGCACTCAGCGCGTCCTTGCTTGAATCCGGTTTCATATTATCATGGATGAAAGGGAAACCTCCTTAAATGGGAGTGAGATGGATCCTCAGGCTCAGAGAACCACTAGGGACCAGAGACAAGAAAGTGATTCCAGGTTCACAGCACTGATGTTTTGCAAGTCATCCCAGGCCGGGGTGGAGAAGAGGCGAGGTTTGAGTGAACTTCAGGGCAGAGCAAGAGAATACGAAGACCACAAACAGCCCACAAGCAGCTGCATCAGTGGCACTGGATCAAACGTAAGGGCTACGGCATCCGAGGCTCTAGGTTTACAACCCACGCCTGACGAGGTGTTGTGGAAGAAGCCACATTAAATAGATTTACACAGGAACGCAGCACGACACACAGTGGATTAAGCAGATGGAGGGGGTGGGGGGTGTTTCATTAATTTAAAAAGTAAGCAGCTTGCAAATCTGACTCAGGTTCACTGGTCTTGAAGAATAGCAGTGCAGGATTAGTGGGGGGAGAAACCTGGAAAGGGAAGCTGCTTGACCAAACTAATTAGTCGGACTGTGAAAAAATGGGCTACGCCTCATACACAATCCGGTGGGGGGGGGGGGGTATAACATGGATGTAAAGTGATGCAGGAGGGCAAACAGAACACAAGTAGAAGCGATAAATCAGAGACTTGAACATGACAATGAGAGGGGAGCGGCACGGCAGCGATGGTGGAAGCAGAGGTTGACTTTCTTTGTTAATGCCAGGGCAGCAAATCCCTTAGAGACAGATCCTATTGCCAAAGAAATTTAGAGGTAAGCAGGAGAAAAATGAAAGGTTTTTTACCCTACCGGAGATGAGAAAGATTATCCATGATGCCACACCTGCACCTGAACAATATTCTGTATATGAATAGACAAGTACCAAGTTTTTTTTTTTTTATGCGGCTATATACAGTAACCATGTAATGGAGGTATCAAAGGCCTTCAGAGGCTACTATTGTAATGGATAAGTCAAGGTAAATTTCGTTAATCAGAGGGATTAGTGGGATCAGTGGGATCTTACTCTGTGAGAGCACCGAAAGATGACTCGCTTTGGGCGATTTTCGAAACACTCCCAATCCCAACCTGCCAATTTTCAGACACTTAAACAAATACAACACAAAAAGGCAACTGAAAGAAAAAATGGTATACTTCGCAGACAGCCTTTCATTAACACTACTTATACATTTACCCGTAGGTATTTTTATACTAATTACATGGAATCGTATATCAGTCATATACGTCACTTGGTTCTCAAAGTGAGATTCGTGAAACATAGCCAGAGGGTCCATGATATTTAATTTAGTGAAAGTGCCGGAAATCACAACCTCTTATCATAGTCAGTATATGTATTATTGTTTTCTTATAGTTAGAATATTTGACTGATCCCTTGAATTGAATGGGTTCAATGCAAACCATAATAACTTAAAAAACATGTTAACTTGGACCTAATCTAGTGAGTTGTAAGTTGTGTCCACTGTGAGGAAATTCGTCACCTGACATTTCACTCTCATTCAATTTCCAATGAGGAGTAGCGAAAAAAAAATGTGCAGGAAAAAAAGTGAGAGGCAAAAAAAAAAAAAGGTTCAGTCGCATAGCTGTGACCAATCGGACAAAAGATTTTATTGTCTGCACTCCATTGTGTCCATTTGCATTGTACTGCTTACATATGCAGCAGTTCTGTCTGCTTTCTTTCACCAATACATGTCTTTTCATCTCTGTATTCATTGTTTTTTTTATTATAAATAGCACATTTAAGTTGTCATTGCATGTCTTTGTAAATAGACAAAACATAAATAAAGAATAGTTGTTTTGCCATCTATAATACTTCAGAAAAATATTTCACGCCAAACACCTTTTTAGAAAGTTTTTTTTAAGTTTATCTGAGTAGCCTAGTTGAATACAAAGATCATTTATTTGAAGTCCATGAAGACTGGAGATATTCATGCAGCATGTACTATACACATACCCTAATAAATTGACAAATTATTATTGTATGCATTTAAATGACGTTCAAATTTAAAGGGTCCGTGGAAGTTAAAGGAGTCTCTGGCTACAAAAAGCTTAAGAACCCTTCATAGAGATGACTCTTACACTGTAGTAGTAAGCTCTATTAGTGCTTAGGTTTTCACTCGAGTGGATTCTTTCTCCATTATGCATCACTTTCTACAGGGGATTATAGTGTGAGTCACGTTAGTTCAAACACTACAAACACAATCGATGCTAAGACAACATTACACGAAGTCACGTACTATATTTAGATCCCTTCTCCAAAAAAGTTCAGTAAGGAAAAGGTACTGTATGGGTTTGTGTTACATTCCATTACTGTATTTGCCTTTTTTTGTAGTTCCTTTGTTTATTAAACACCTTCAGAATAATATTGTAGTGTATCCCAATCCCAGATGTTTTCTTCTGGAGAAAAAAACAAAAAAAAAAACAAAACATGCGCTGCCTTTTCAGTGGAAGTCATTTGAGAAATCATTGCAGAAGAAGAGGAATTAAACGCTCTCATCTTTGTCAAATTAGAGCGAGCAGTCGGCGGTATAAATTACTTTTCCTAGAGCGGTATCATTACTTTCAAAGCTGATGGCTGGTTGGGAAGAGGGTGGCAAAGCAAGCCAAAGCTGTGATGATACTCACTCAAGCATGCTTACTGATGGCTATTTGAGTCGTAGTTAGATAATTACTTGAGCTTCTACAGATGTAAAATTGCACTGGGAATAGAGCAAGCAAAGTAGAGTACCCATGTTGTCTCAGCTGCTTTTCTACTGAATGCTTCCTTCATTAGCGTTAAACAATGTAAATTTACCTCTGAGGCTGCTACCACTGAGGAAGGATTTCATTTGCATTGTATTTATATGTTCCTTTTTTTTTTCTTTTTTTCTTTTGTAAGGCATGCTAATAACTTTGCATTATATTCGCTCCCATTTCCCATTTACATTCATTATCTGTAAAAACACATTGATTAAAATTAAACTGATGAATTTATCAGCAGTGACATTACAGATTAGGCTTGTCTCACATCCGATCCATACTACTATGTGCTCATGCATCTGGCTTGGCCAGTGTATCAATTGGCAGACTCATCCTCGCCGTACAGCTGCCATCTGGTGTGCCCGGCTGATTTAAACTGACATACACATTAGGCAATAATGTCACAGAGGAGGCTCTGGAAGGGCCGGCCATGGAACCGATGGCGCATTTGGCAGGAAGTAGCAAGAAGAACCGATAAACTGCCCATCTGGACCCACATATCTTCGTTAGCAGTGATCAATCCTCCACAAACACACGCATGTCAGGACGCGCCACATGCAGACCTGTAGTTAATCCATCGTTTATGGATCAAGTTGATGGCATTAAAACTGCAGCATGGTGATTATTCTGCAAATGCTGGAGATGAATTGCAAATTTGGCAGCCTTTCATACCATGTGCCGCACTATCATCTGCATATTAGCTGAGAATTCGCCATTAGGATGCAACAGACTGGACCAAAAGACTTCCCAAGGCAAGTGGATTATATTATTGAAAAATTGGAAAACACAATGTTCTGCACTTAAGGGTGTAATACAACTCTGTGAAGCGCTTTTTTTTTTTTTTTTTGGGTTCTTTTTTTCTTCTTCTTTTTCAAAGCAATGTCATCAACCTACACTACTTATGTTCAAAACAGCCTTAAACACCCACTTACACGTCTGCCTTGTCTCAGGGCACCTTTGAAGACAGAATTATAGAGATGTATTCAAAACACACACACACACACACACACACACACACACACACACACACACACACACACACACACACACACTGATAGGCAACAAGCTAATCTTTGACTTTGAAATAATTCTGACTGCCATAGTTAAACTGAGCGAGAGACTGCCAGCGTTGGTTGGCAGTTACATTCCAGATGTTTTGTTTGTGATAATGTGATTTTAATTACCGTCCCTGAAGTGCGATGGCTTGAACCGAGAGTTAAGCTTTCCCTCTTTTTTTTTAATTTTACAGCTGAGCAGGCAAATTGTAAATCTCAGCCTAAGGAGCCTGTCACATAGTAAGCTCATCAAGAATGCAAAAAAAATTATATTTTTTCCCACCGAAACTTGCCAATCCAATATAGCAATAGGGAACATTTTATATATATATATATATATATATATATATATATATATATATATATATATATATATATATATATATATATATATATATATATATATATATATACAGTATATGTGTGTATATGTATGTTTGTATGGAGGAATGGTCTCAGATCCCTTACCATGTATTCTCCAAACTCATCAGCCATTATCTTGGCAAATGGAGGTAGAACAAAGTATTGACTAAAAGGGTGCCAATAATTGTTGCACACCTGTATTTAACAAATATATATATCTTTGGATAAACCTGTATTGTGTTTGCAGTTGTTTGATATCCATGAGAACAGAGTATTTTTGTGATTTTTTTTTTTTTTTTTTAAAGAAGATGAAAAGGTTAAACAATAAAGTTTAACCTAATTTGTGATAGTTGTTCATGAGTCCCTTGTGTGTCCTGAGCAGTTAAACTGACCACTCTTCTTAAGAAAATTCCTCCAGGTCCTGCCACATTCTTTGCTTTTCCAGCATCTTCTGCATATTTGACACCTTTCCAACCTTTCCAGTGGGTATATGATTTCGAGATCCATCTATCTTTTAGTGCTAGAACCTTTATTTAACACTAGGTTTTGTTAAAATAGTGCATGCTTCATTATTCAAGACATGAAAGTTTTATCATTCCTTCTGCATTTAATACAAAGGATGCCTCAAATAGATAGAAGGCACAAAGGGAACCGTTGATCTTACCCTCTAACAACCTGAAACTGAAAGAAGTCTGCAGTCTTGAAATCCAATCTTGAAATAATGATCATAATGTAATTTATAAATGCCTAATCATATAATAAGTTCATAGCATATAATATATAATGTGTGGTTTGTTATTTTCTGCTTGAATATTGGTTCTATAGTTCCACAGATTATGCAGTAGTTATTCTGTGGTGTTTTAAGATCTTGATCCATCTGCCCCTTTTTAAGGTTGAGCATCTCCCTCTGTATCGGTCCCTGTACAGACCCTTGTGCTTTGAGGGTTGAAGCTCGCAGTAGATAACCTAAAAGATTTTGTGCAAGTCAAGCAATAATAATAGTTATGAATATATGAAGGTAAGGCAAATGTCAGGGTTAGGGCTTAGAGTTAGGGTTAGGGTAACTATTAAAGGTTCTAAATTCAAGAAGGAAAAAATACTCCCAGTACTAAACCTGACTCTTGCTATGTTATGAACTATTCATAACTATCAATATTTACTGACTTTTGTCATTTTTACACCTTTTTAGTCAGGAGACCATATTGCCTAATCAGTCACCAAAAAGGAAGGCTCACTCTTCACTCTAAAGGTCATTTGGTTTGTGCCCCTGGAGGAATCCCTTTTTTTTTTATGTAGGATCAATGTACAACTCTACAACACAAGTTTTCCCATTCACTAAAGCTTCCAAACAAACCCATTTTAGAGACCAAGGACCATAATCATCCAAAGACCCCTTACGAAAGCCAGTTTTAAGTGTGGAATGTCTATACATGTACAGATCCTGGAGTTGTCTCCATGCGACTTCATACTAAATGCCTGAATTGGTGCTCTTATGAAAGAAATCCGTTCATATTTCTGATCTCGACCTATTCTGAGCTTCTTCCCTCATAAACAACACTCCACAGTGCTTCACAGTGCTGCTGTAATTGAGGAAAAGGTTGAGGACATGTCACTCTGCCTTTGGCTGGCCTTATGGGGCTTTGGACTCTTGCCCAAGACCTTTTGCATAAATGTGTTCAGCTGAAGGAAATGATGACCTTTCACACTGGAATGAGCTGCGAGACATTCAACCAGGCATTTGCCGCAAAGGGTACAGCAATACTCGCCAAAAGGGTACTCGCCAATGCTGAGTGAGTGTAATTACACAGATACATGCTGCATTATGATGACTCTATGGGCTGACATTTCATAGATGAAATGGGTGCAAAGTTGCCAGGAGGTAAAATAAAAGCATATCAAGAAACCACCATCAAAAGCCTTTGCATTTTTGGTAGAATTATGAGGCTTCTGGAGACACAGAGAGAGAGAGAGAGAGAGAGAAGAATTCCTGTGCATTTTTCCAGTGGATTAAGGCTTTAAAATTAGTATGAGCAAGCACTCAAGGACAATTTGCATGGTACAGATGCCAAAAACTGGTCTAAATTGTGAAAGGTAGAATTAATCCAAAACAGGTGTTGCTAAATTCAATCCTGCAGACCCCTTGAGCTGTGTCCAGTTCCTGTTTCCAACTCATGCATTATCAAGATCTGGATCAGGTGTGTTTGAGTTAAGAAAAGTTAAAACTGTGCAGAGCAGTGAGTCTCCAGGAACTGAATATAAACCAAAAATCATGACCTCTGGCAGGGTCACTAGCCCAACTGCTGGAGATCTGCAATTCTTCTGAAATAAATGTCTACCACAGTCAACACAGCTGAGGCAGTGAATCAAGAATACTCATGATCTGGATCAGATGTGTTGGGTAAACTCAAAACTGGACAACAGGTCTAGTTGGTTAATTTCACGTTACTTGTATTCGGGTGGTACGTTGGCACATGTGGTTAGTTTTGACACATCATGGTTCCTGGTTTGATCCTTAGTTTGGGTTACTATCTGTGTGGAGATGTCTGCACCTTTGGGCTCTCCAGTTTCCTCTCATCTCCCAAAAACATTCCAGTTGGTGGACTGGCTACAATAAATTGTCAATTGGTGTGAATTAGAATGTTCTTCGTGCCCTGCCATGAACTAGTGTCTCATTCAAGGTGTATTCCTGCTTAGGCTCCAGATCCATCTTAACACCAACCAGGATAAAACAGTTGCTGTATGACTTGAATGCAAATGGGATTGATACTAATTTACTAGCATTAGAACAAAGTTAATTTAAGTGGGTGGACAGATTAAGCATAGTGATTATCACACATTTAAACCACCAGAGGCACATCTTTTCTCTTGGTCATGTCCACAGTTTTCACCTTAACACAGCCACTGCAATAAATCCCATTATGATGACTAACTCGCAGCTAATAATCAATACTAATCTACATAAAAATCCATTAAACAAGACAACAAGAGCCTCTGGAACAGATAGCAAGTAGTTATAAGCATTTCCCAGAGCTACCTCAGGTTGTTGTCCTGCGTTAGTTTGATGGACATGTGTGGCAGACTTGTCGGCCTCAGAGCTGAGCTGTCCTTACTGCAAATAGTGGTGCACTGAGACAGGCGGCTGGTGTCTGCTGTCCACAGTGGGAGAGACAGCTTAATCGAGCAGACATGGCCAGCACAGGGGAAAATTAAAGAGTCATCTACATTCAGAGTGCTAGACCATGCCTTTTTCTGCTATGGACTAAAGCACTCTTGTTTGGAGCCCAGAAACATAGGTCAATAGAGTGCTTATTGAAGAAAGTATTTGCCAATTAATGTTTTTTTTTTTTTTATTCCCATGAGTGAAACTCTGCAAGCTAGGGATCCACTATTTAAATTAGCAAGCACTGTTGCAGTCACAAGTTACATTCACAAACAGTTAAAGGAAACCATATCTCATGAAAAATAATATCCAAATCAAACAAACAAGAGCAAGAGCATGTTCGATTTAAAAATGTGAGAACAAGGAGGAGATAAGGAAGCCCTAACCCTCTGATTAAAGCCATTAATTGGTATCAGATCAGTGCCTCTATTTCTATAGGCAGTAAAAGTATCCTGATTGCAAATTAAGTAATGGCATTCAGGAGTCAATTTGCAAAATATAATGCAGTAATAGACATAAGAAAATAAATGGTACAAAATGCTCCAAACTAGCCACAAATAAGAGGGGGATTGACCATAGAGGTAGTTGGCTAACCTTGTGTGTAGATGCAGTGGTGCTTGAAGGTTTGCGAACCCTTTAGAGTTTTCTATATTTCTGCATAAATATGACCTAAAACATCATCAGATTTTCACACAAGTCCTAAAAGGAGACAAAGAGAACCCAGTTAAACAAATGAGACAAAAAAATATTTGGTCCTTTATTTACTGAGGAAAATGGTCCAATATTACATATCTGTGAGTGGCAAAAGTATGTGAACCTCTAGGATTAGCAGTTAATTTGAAGGTGAATTTAAAGTCAGATGTTTTCAATCAATGGGATGACAGTCAGGTGTAAGGTTCTATTTAAAGAACAGAGATGTATCAAAGTCTGATGTTTACAACACGTTTGTGGAAGTGTATCATGGCGTGAACAGATGAGATTTCTGAGGACATCAGAAAAAGAGTTGATGCTCGTCAGGCCAGAAAGGGTTACAAAACCATCTATAAAGAGTGTGGACTCCACAGTCAGACAGATTGTGTACAAATGGAAGAAATTCAAGACCACTGTTATCCTCCCCAGAAGTGGTTGACCAACAAAGATCACTCCAAGGGTAGGATGTATAATAGTAAGCAAAGTCACAAAGGAACCCAGGGTAACTTCTAAGCAACTAAAGGCCTCTTTCACATTGGCTAATGTTAATGTTCAAGAGTCCACCATCAGGAGAACACTGAACAACAATGGTGTGCATGGCAGGGTTGCAAGGAGAAAGCCACTGCTCTCCAAAAAGAACATTGCTGCCTGTCTGCAGTTTGCTAAAGATCATGTGGACAAGCCAGAAGGGTTTTGGAAAAAATGTTTTGTGGAAGGTTGAGACCAAAATAGAACTTTTTAGTTTAAATAAGAAGCACTGGTACTGCTGATTTATCTCTAAATCAATAGTTAACACCAACAAATGATTTATACACCATAAGTAGCATTAACAAAGTAACTAACAATTGTATTAAATAATGATTTTTTTTTAAATGATAAACCAAAGGAGCAAAATCAAGGCCACAATGGCCAACATGTTAATGAAAGTTTTATCATTATTAACTAGCAAAATTCAGTTCCAATATTTACACTTGCAGACCGGAATTAAGTTAGCAACGTTTCAGAACATGCTGTGATGTGCTTGGTCTTGGATTGAATAAACAGCCGATTCCAGTGTATTTCATCGACATTTAAACAAAAATCACTTAATACATGGGCTAATTTGTTATATTGTTAATAATACTTACTGTCTAATGCTGTAGTTTGTTTATTTTCATAAGGATAAATAGTGCAGTAAATAATGTTAGTTAATGGAAACACACATTGGTACTAGGCTATCATGTTTAGAAGCCTTTTTCAAAGCATCACTTGACAAACAAGAGGAGTATTTAGACATGGTTTGGATACAGGGACCAGACATTGATTTTTCCTTCCTTTCAAACAAATTTGAGACATCCCTTTATCCAATCTCTTAGAAGTGAAAGGACTGTGCATGAAATCAAACCCCAACATCTCACTCCATACTCAGAGATAGTGGTCATAAAAGCTTGTTTAACTGTCAGGCTCTCAAATTTTTGGAATCAGAAGAAAGTGAGAAAGCACAGAGATGGAGAAAGACTGAGAGAGAGAGAGAGAGAGAGAGAGAGAGAGAGAGAAGGATGGCCAGGGAGAGGGTGAGAGCCAGATAGACTTGGCCCTCTGGTGTTGCTGTAGCGCAGAGGCAGATGGAGAAGCAGGCAGAGGGAGCTGTGTGCAGAAGGAGCTCTCCAGCATTGCTTGGATTACAGCTCGGAGGTATGTGCGGTGGAGTGCGTGACGAGCCAAGTTTGGAACAAACACAGGTGGAGGAGTGTGTGGATGGGGGGATGTGTTGAGGGCCATGGGGATGGAGGAGCATAATAAAACTGGCAAAGTGGTGAGAGTAGAGCCTGGCATGCTGCTCGTGTTGCTATAGTAGACAATACAGAGGATTAGAGAGGAAGGGCATGGAGAACGATGTCTGGTGCATGAGAAGGTCACTAATGCGCTCGGAGACATCCGAATGTAAGTATTAGTGTGAAGCAAACACAGAGACGTGATTAAAAGCACAGTACCCACAGATTTATCAAAGCTAAAGGTACCCATGTTTACAACCACCAAACGTACTCATGTGTGTCATTCTACTGTAGGAAAAACAGAACTGATGGATGAACGCTGAGCAGAGCGCCTTATGGCAAAATCCCTAATGGATGGAATTAAATCCAGGCTGCTGTTAGAACAGTCTATACATGCTTAACCACAAAGCTTCTCTCCCTCCCTCTCTCTTTCTCTCTCTCTCTCTCTCTCTCTCTCTTCCTCTGTCTGATTCTGTCTTGTATTTATCTCTCATGCATGCACACTGGCCTAATGACCATACATGACCACGGCCCTGTCGTTTAATGGTGCGTACTGAACATGCACCATCCCAAGCATGAAGCGTGCAGCAGCCTTCTGTTGGAGTATCAGAAAAGCTACAAGAAAATGGGACAATTTCAAACACCCCGTCTTTCAGCTAGACTGTGGCACTGCATAACGACAATGTAGGTCATAAAAGCTGCTTCATCCAGAAGATAAAGCAGTATGAATAGCGTTAAAGATGGATTTAACCACAATATGGCACAGTGAAATTTATCTTTTGGGCTGTAAAGACACTCAGAGAAACTATGGAATGCTATTTGAGCCCAATATCAAATACATAAACTGACATTATTAATTAGTTAATAGTGTCGTCCCTTTATTCCATAAAAAGCTTTGTTTTTTTTCACACAGAGGACAGCAGAGGAGACAGTGTCTTAATCAGAGACACAGCTCACCTCAAGGACAAAATGTTTTTTATGGATAAACACTTAAATTCAGCCGTAAGTGTAGCAGACGAGTGCTTGGTCAGCTTATCCTTCAAACCACCAGCATGTTTTCTTTATAGGAGAGCACATAGAATTCACCAAGACACTGACATTATATTATACATTTGACAATTGACACATGATCTAAAAAATGCAATGTAAAATAATACAACGCACTTGATCAAGTGCTATTTTATCAGCCGTCAAATATTCTTAAAGTAAGCCAATTTTGCAGTGATTAATGTGATGATTACATCTAGGACTATAGTAGACTCATGTAATACTGTATGCTTTTTTTTTTCAATGCTTGGCATCTTCTCATTCATATACTGTATCATCATATTAGTCTTTGTTTTAAATTCTCCTGGGTTCATGTTACATCATATTACATTTTGCAACAAAGGGAAAAGTGCTATTTACTTCTCCAGTCAGCATTTTCTATCCCTGATTTTTTGGGGTCCTATTCTTAAAGGTAAGTGCTTGTTTTTAAGTGGTCTAGACACTACTGAAAAACACAGCCTCAGATGCCTCTACTCTGGTGATCTCATGCAGGTAATTTGCATAATCTGAATGTGGAGCCCGGAAAATCAACTTAAGCATGTGCAGAAGCCAAACTTTCCCCATGTAAATATTGATGCAACTTTTAGACTTAAGTCACCAACTCCGAATACTGCCCACACTGAACAATTAATGATTTGGGAAAAAAAATCACTTTCAGTACAGACTGTATTTATGCATAAGTGTACATGTATGTTCATTAATACATGTATGTATATACACAATTGAGAACCATAACCTTGTTCGCTTATCAAGACGCACCTTGTTCACTAATCAATGGCCACCCATTCATTTGCCTAACAAGGTCTTTGATTCATTAATGTGACACAAAGTGCATGATGATTTCCCGGTATCATCTCCCTGTGCTCACCCAGAGGAAACAGCAGCTTAATATGCCGTTCATTAAGCTCCTTTCATCACGGCGGCATTAAGGAGGTCCTTAACAGTGCTCCTTTAATTCTGCTCGCTTCAGCATGATCATGGCTTCATGAGTGGAATAGCTAAAACTGAGTGATGAGTGATGGCCACAGATTCACAGCTTTGTAATCCGAATGGCCCCTCTGGCGTGATAGCATGACAGCTAAAAGCTAGATATGTTTTAACACGAGTTATGCAAGCCTACATGAATCAGAGATCAAAGGATGAAGAATGAAAATGAATAAATCAAATAAATATGAAATAAAATTAAAATAGAAGGAAGAACAAATAGAGTCTACAGAGAAACAGCAAGGCATAATAGTGCAACAAAGTATACCAAACTTCAGGATTATAATAAACATAAAGCAAAGTATAAATGAAAAACAGAAGCTCAGAAATCAGCTGAATTATCTGATCAGGCAATTTGATAACTGTTATAATATTAAGTGTGGCCTAATATTCTAATGCGTACTTTATTGACATCCATCTGTCCCAGACTCTCACCTGGCAAGGACACTCAAGCGCAATTAAACACAATGACACAAGCAGAGTCGGCATTGTTCAAACCTACCCGATTATACAGGGTGTCCCAAAGGTCTCCATACATATGGGAAATTAACACTTTTTAGAAAAATGTCTTCCAAAATTTTTCATACTTAGTTTATATTATATTAATTCTTTTTCAGCCTTTAAGTATGCCTTTGATGAAAGAAAAACGCATTGAAATCATTCTCATGGATGGATGGGGAAGCTGTCACAAGGTTGCGATGGACTTTAACAGGAAACATGGCAAGCACATCACACACAACACTGTTGCTAAAATTATTAACAAATTTAAAAAAGACTGGAAATGTTGCAGACCAACTGAGAAGTGGACGTCCACGAACATCCAATGATGAAGGACAACCAACGTGGTGCTGGCAAACATAGTCCCCTACGTATTGAACCTTTTGGGACACCCTGTATAATTATCACAGTAAACTACAGTCACTAGGTTACTCAAAATCACACATAGTTTTGAGCTATGTAGCTATGTACGTGGGACAAGAGACATCAACCTTGCCATTTAAATCAGGCAGACATGCCAAAATTTATGGTTTAGCCATAACATTTACAATGTTTGGAGACACCAAAAGGAGACACATGAAAACTACAATTTACTGCTTTTTTCAGCTAGAACAACGACCAGTTCAAGCATGATTAAAACCCAATTCACTGAATGGGAAAGGACACATTTGCATCAGATAGTGGTTGCTTTCTCTTTTATGTGAACTTTGACCTTAAACTCATGAGCTTCTGCCTTGTGAGCAAATAGAAAATAAAAATGCAGAACTGCACTTTCTTTGGCTGGTAAACAAAATGGCAGAGCTGTTTATTATTAAGTAGCATCAAACCAGACTTTTGCCTCAAGGATTTCTTATTGTTGCTTGCAGCACATGTTCTCATGCCTGCTAGAATTTTCTGGTTAGCAATGTTGGGGGAAAGTTTTACTCAAAGTAGCCTTGCCTACATTACAATAAAAGATGAGAAATTCTGATAAAATACATGACGATATTAGAAAGTCAGCCATCTTTCATATTTTGATACAATGCATTATGGCTACGTGACCATCATTAACAAAATAAGGAAGCAAGCTTCCCAGGGACTTCTGATTGTTTTTTTCTTCTTAAAAGTGCTAGTCTTTATCTCTCTCACTTTGTCTGTCTTAAAAATACATACACACAACATAATATGAGAGTAACTACTGTGGGACCAAACACCTTGCCGAACATCAATCATAATACAGAAGAAGGGTAATTATAGATATGATATAGAAAATCTAATCAAATAAAGCAGAAATCTTTGCAATGACTAGATACAGTGAAAAAAAAAATCTATTCTTTCCCAAAAGCATCACAACAGCACAAAAATGGTAGCTCAAACAGAACACTCTCTCTAGCATTCTTACAGGAAACTGAGCCTCAGTCTGTGTGTAATATAAAGGGAACTGGAGCAAATGTGCAGATACTGATTTCTCTTCCGTCCATCTTTTTTAATCTCTCTGTGCCAGCTCCTGTTGGGTATGAATGTTCTGCTTCACACATTTCGTTGACCTCATGTCAACCTTGGCTACTTGTTTAAAGAGGCACTGAGGAGGCACTTCAAACTGTCATCCATAAAAGCCCGGGCTCCTGGATCTCTGCGTTACTTAACTTCACCTAATAGATCACTTTCACTTCTTTGGCTTAAGCACTTCACACTCAGGCTGAGGATATACACAGCCGAGCGGTTTTGCTTTAAAGATCTGAAAGCCGATCTGACCGGCACGCCCTCCTGTTAATACACCCACCGAGGAGGAGTGGCCAACATTACAGGATCACACTTCTGTTTGTCGGCCAATCAGAAAGCAAAGATTAGTAGGCTGACATTCTGCTGATACACATCTCCATTTATGAATATGCAGGAACCAAAGGAAAAAGAGAGAGAACCTATAATATCAAAGTACACATTCTAAGAATAGTCTATAGTCTGTAGTTGAGGATATGTATGAATCATTATTTATCAAGTACTTGTCACCATTATTCAGCCAACCGAAGAACAAAATGGTTTTAATGCACTTTATCTTTCACAATTATAACTAAATACTGCCATTTTCTTTCATGATAAAACTTACAAGCCTCTCTTAAAGTGTAAAAAAAAAAAAAAATTAGGCCTCAGTAATGTAGTGTGCTGGTTAAATGCCATCAATGCAATTAGACTGAAAATAAATAAATACACGGTGAAATAAAATTTCAGAAATAAATAAACAAACAAATAAATAAAAAAATCAATGTCAATAGAATTAGACTGGAAATAAATAAATAAATAAATGTCAACATGAAATTACTGAAACAAATAAACAAACAAATAAATAAATGCCAAGATGAAATTATAGAAATAAATAAACAAACTAATAAAAAATAAATCAGGTAGATTGAAAATAAAAATAAATAAATAAATACTATTTGACAAACAAACTCATTAAACTCATTATTTGAGTTAATAAAGTATACCTAATAAACCAACGTAGCTAAGCTCAACGATATAATGGTCGATTATGTTTAATTATTCAATAGGATACCAATAATCATGATCATTATTAATATGATTAACTGTGCAGTCTTTATTGCAAACCTGCTGATAACATATTGTATCCTCCATTAAATATTCGATATTTGTGTTCCATGTGCGGTAGTATCATGGCAGGTCATTTATCCGGGTTTTGTCCACAGCCAGACGCGCACTAAGCCACGGTGCTCTGGTGAGATTTCCCAGCTCTCTGCTCCCTGCTTCTTATTAAATCAAAGCAGCGGAGGTGAGCAGAGCCGGGAGTCTTTGGGTTGCTGTCTGACTGTGTAATGGATGGAAGTATCAGGAGTACGCAAAGGAGAGACAGAGAAGGAGAGAAGAAGAGTGGGAGCCGTGTGGGCGGAGGGTGAAACGTGAGGATATGCATTACTGGAGATGTCTGTCAGACACGGGAGCAGCAGAGAGGGTTGGGCTCTGACCTGCAGAGTAAATAACTTCCTTGTGCTCTGGCCTCTTTTTTAAAATATGGCTCTGCTGTATCAGCTCGAGAGGAGAGGAGAAAAGAGAAGAGGAGAGAGAAGAAGAGAGACAAGTGGAGAGGAGAGGAGATTAAAGGAGAGAAAGGAATGGACTGATGAATAGATGAGTGGAAACATACATAGAGGAGATGAAATAAAAGGAGACAGAACGAGAAGAGAGGAGTGGCGGAATAAAGAGAGGATGGAACAGGAGATCTGAGGGGATGAAATCAGAGGAAAGGAAAAGACGAGAGAGGACAGGAGAAATGTAGCGAGGACAGAAGAGGAGAGGAGAGAGGAGATGAACTGAACTGAATTAAAAGGACAGGAGAGAGGATAATAAAGACAGGTGGAGAGGAGATTAAATGAGAGAAAGGAAAGGACAAATTAATAGATGAGAGTAGACATACAGAGAGGAGATGAAATGAGAGGAGAAGAGAGGAGACAATAGGAGGTGAGATGAAATGAGACAAGATGAGACAATAAAAGAAGAGGAGGGATTAGAAATGTAGATGAATGGAGATGAGAATGAGAGGAGGAAAGGGAGGAGAAGACAGGAGAGAAGATGAAATAAGAGGAGGGGAGGCAGGGAGAGGATGAAGGAGTGAAATGAGAGGATGTCGGTGTAGGATGAGAGGACACGGGAAAAGCATGAAAGAGACAGCATAAGAGAAGAGAGGTAGATGGAGGAGAGGTGAGACCAGAGGACAATGTATAGAAGGAGAATAGCTAGAGATTGGAGATGAGAGGAGGAACAGAGACACTTTCTCCCAACCAGTAATATGAGAAAGTGAGAGAGAAAGAGAGAGAGAGAGAGAGAGAGAGAGAGAGAGAGAGAGAGAGAGAGAGAGAGATGTGGAAAATGAGGGGGTGTTTGGGTGGGGTGAAGTTTGCTTGCCTGTCTTTGTCAGAATGATTATATGATTATGCCTCTGCACATGTTGTGTTGTTATATTTTAAGCGTTCTCATAAGCCCACATTACAGTTTGACAACACAACCAGCATATGAACTCTCTGAACTTTCTTATTTCCTTCTCGCAAATTTTCCTGCTTTGATCATTAACACTTTCTGGATGTAATACTACACAGATTAGGATTTGTTAAATGTTAGGATATCTGGTGATTATAAAAAAGAAAAACAAACACAAAAGATATTTGACATGCCATCAATAGTCATAGGCGGCATATTAGACTTAATTGTCCTTATCCTTTGTGAAAGGGCACTCGGCTTGTTTTTAAGAACAATTTAATAGTCCTTATTTGAAAGCGAGACACGACAGAGTAAAAATAATATCGAAGCCGAGACAAGTCTGACGTCATTCATTTGCATGAAGAATTATATCACTAGCATGTACAGTTGAGGTTATAATTTTACATACGCCTTGCAGAATCTGCAAAATGTTAATTAAAAAAAAAAAAAAGAGGGATCATAAAAATTGCATTTTGTTTTTATTTATTTATTTAAAATGAATAAATAAATAAATAAAATTGCATTTTGTGCTTATTTATTGCCCTGAATAAGCTATTTCACATAACAGATGTTTACATACAGTATAGTCCACATGACACAATAATAACTGAATTTACACAAATGAACCAGTTCAAAAGTTTGACATACTCTTGATTCTTAATACCCTGTGTTGTTACCTGGATGATCAACGACTATTTTTATGTTTTGTGATAGTTGTTCATGAGTCCCTTGTTTGTCCTGAGCAGTTAAACTGCCCACTGTTCTTCAGAAAAATCCTCCAGGTCCTGCACATTCTTTGCTTTTCTAGCATCTTCTGCATATTTGACCCCTTTCCAACTATGTGATGTTGAGATCCATCTTTTCACACTGAGGACGACTGAGGAACTCAAACACAACTATTACAAAAGGTGCAAACATTCACTGATTCTCAAGAAGGCAACCCGATTTTTTTTTTTTAAACATTTTATTTTTTTCATTTAGTACTGCCTACATACTGCAAGGTGTATGTAAACTTATGACCTCAACTGTATACAGTACAAAGGAATTAATACATACATTGATGCAATTGATGATGTTATTATTTCTTTTCAAAATGTTCCTTTTTTTTTTTATAACAACGTTACTTTCTCTGCGTTTATCTCCTGCTCATGTGCTCACCTTTGTACAAAACAGACTTAAAAAAGATGAGACACTTGCAAATGGTTCAGTATGTTGCTGTTACACCATGAGAGTGTAAGGTAAATGGCATAACTGCAAAATTCTGAGAATTGTATAGAGATGAGGTATTTAAATGATTCACCACTCTCTATGCATGTGTGTGTGTGTGTGTGTGTGTGTGTGTGTGTGTGTGTGTGTGTGTGTGTGTGTGTGTGCGTGTGTACAAAAAAGAGGGTCTGAGAGCTGCACATCTTAGACCTCTGGACAGCACTTGAATAAAATCTGTTTGCTTGCAAAATCAAATCTCCTGGTCCTTCTGTGCCTGACTACTGACTTCCTACAGCATCAATTTTACAAATTCATATATCGATTTGTCTAAAAAGGACAAATTTTAATGCAGTCGAAATAAACTTGACATAAAAAGTACTTTCAAAAAAAGTCATTCCATATACACATTAGATGCAAAGTTAACTTGAAATGAAATACAACACATCCAATAATTGCTTAATTAAAAATAAACATATTTATCATATGCACTATGTTATGTTATCTTTTTTCATTCTTATCGTGCATGTAAGACGATGTCATTCGTTAGAAAATTAATCAAACTAAGATGTGTTCCTGCATAAACAACACCTCCAGCATTGCTTCAGAGTCACACTCTGGTGAACCTCTTGAGGTGTAAACACTGTAGGTTAATAATATATTTTTAATCATGCACATTTTGCATTTAAAGCCACCTGTCTCCTTGTTAATTACAATGGTGTGAAATGAAAAAAGAAATGCGGAAGTTTGCAGAGGGAAGCTGCTATTTTAAAATGCGTGATCAATTATTTATAAAAGCCACAACAGCAGCAACTTATCTGCATTTGAATATTTATTCAGGGGCAACAGGTGGACTTTACTGGAGAAACGTGATTACTTTATACACCTTGTATAATCTCAAAAAGGTCATTTTGTCTTCTAATGAGGTGCACACACCGAGCAATAGAGAAGAAAAACTAATTACATTGATATGCTAGAGCTAAAGTAATGGATTTACTCAAATATGCTGCATGATGCATTGGTGGATCTAAATTATATTAAAACAGAGCAAGACTCTGGAAAATTGACAGCTCTCTAATGAGTGATGAAGCCACGTTCTCCTACAGAACTACTGAACTGAAGTCCCTTAAGTCTTTTTACCAGAGGCCAAAAAAATATGGAAATTCCACCTGTTTTAGGAGGGCCTGTGTCACACTTCACGGTAGTGGTTAATGGCTCATATGAAAGTAGACACTTGGGGCTTTAAGAATGTGCAGTTTTTCATAAGTTTTTTTTTTTAATTATTTTTTACCTAGCCTACTAAGTGTAAATATTATACTTTTTTGTGGCAGTTACAATGTTTTACTATCAAAAAAAAAGCTTTGTTGTGCTGTCTGTTTTATCTCTGTACCAATGTTATTGTGGAGAGGTGTGAATTGTTTGCCCAGCAGAGGGCTCACACCCATCCCCTTTCCCGTCACCCTGCTCACCAGCAGCTAAACACAGGGTCACGATACTCTACACACAGAAACCCAACAGTGTCCTGACTAATCTTATAATAGACTTGCAGCGATAAAATTATTCATTTGTTTACACTGAATTAAGATGCCCGATAAGTCGATTTCCATTCCTCTAGCAGAATGAAATGCCAGTGTGATGCTAGAAAGGGATAAAATATAAAGCTGCTGGATGTAACAATTCATAACATGGGTTGCAATGCACCACTCAGATTAATCTTTTGTCTGAGTGTCAAGTCAAACACATTGATAAAGAATTCATCCCAAATCACACATTGCACACTAAGTTATGGTGTACTGATAAACTATTGGCTATGGTAGTATGCACTTTGGGATGCAGCCCAAACATTCACTAATCCCAGGATATAATTCTGGATATATTATATGACGATATGAGGATCTGGTTACCATTCCTTGATATTAGTAGATAGGAGTAACTTTATTTCTGTCGCAGTTGATGAGGACCAGGTCTAACAGAAAAGAGCAAAACTGACTGCTTTGTTGTTGCTGCTATTAGCTCTCATCTATCAGCATCAGAGATGGCAGAGCATATCCAAGACCAATCGACATAGCCCACGAACCCTCACTAGCTAAAATACAGTGTACTGAACACATCTGGCCACTTCCAATGTGTGTATTTTCTTCTCCAGCTTGTCAAACACATTAGTTAATAGTGTCATGCTAGCTAAAACACAGAGCAACAAATATACACACTGAGGCAAGCAGACTCTCCGGATGAGTCACTCTCGCCTGATGTAACTGAGTTTGAAAGAAAAAATACAGACAAACACACAAACACCTCTTGTTAGTCACTATCCGGCTATCATGAGTTTTCTAGCAGAAAAATAACAACCCCAAAAAAACAACTGGGTAATGATACAAACTCCACAATGATGATAAATAGGCAGGCTATCATCTTTCGCTAGCATTTTACCAAATTAGAGAACAAATAAATGCTGTGTCTGTTCAGCAAGAAAAACCCCCACCTCCACCAGAACTGAATCATTTTTCCTCTTATAGTGCCATATCAACTCTTTCATGCACTTCTGTTTGGTTTCTCTTACTCTTTGTCTCCCGGATTGTTGCCAAATCTTGCATGTCACTGTGTAGTCTGACTTCTTTCATGCCTATGTAACTTTATACCTTTAAAAATAATTAGAGGTAGATAATTGGACTTTAAGGATCCATTAAGCTTTACTCTAAAAGCTAGAAAACATACATGCTAATAGTACAAAATATGTTACCACCCCAGTGACAAGGGAATTAGAGTTTAGTACGTTTATTTCGGGTGTGTTTATTCCAGCTAGTTCAGGAGCCAAGACTAAAAAATACTATAGTCACCAGCAGCGATCTGTGGGGTCCAAGCACCCTTTACAACATCAAGTGGCCAGTTTTTACCAAGTACAACACTAAAGAGACCATAGATGTACAAAGATAGTGTTGTGATGGTAGGATGATCAGGCTCGGCTCTCTTGCCTGAGTAGGGGGAGAAAGTCCCACCTAATGATCCTAAATAACGTTCAATGTCTCTGCTACCTACAGAGTATGTATCTTTGATGGTATCACCCCAGTGACAAGGAAAAGTACAGTTTGGTTCCTTTAGCCTTTATTTCTGAGAGTGTAGGGCGACTCACAGCAGCTCAGGAACACCAGATTATATAGTATTTTGACCCTTGACTATATATATGGAGCCTATCCAAGAGGATTCGGGGCACAAGACAGGGACACCCTGGATGGGGTGCCAACCCATCGCAGGGCACAATCACACAGACATTCACACTACAGACAATTTAGAGATGCCAATCAGCCTATAACGAATGTCTTTGGACTGGGGGAGGAAACCGGAGTACCCGGAGGAAATACATTATATATATATATATATATATATATATATATATATGTATATATATATATATATATATATATATATATATATATATATAATTTTATACACTGTATATTTAATATTATGTTTATGTCTTACATTATTAAGACCCATCATTCACAGCTTTTTGTACCTCGTTTAATTTCATTTTGGATAAAATTTTTATTCCGGCACTTGCACGCTTGCATATTAATTCTGTTTCCGTTCTCCTCATTTACTGTTTTTCTTCTCTGATTCCTTCTCTGAATTGTAATTTTGAATACGGTGGCAATGCTAGTGGAGCTTCTGTAGGGCTCCTATCTGCACTAAGCCCTCTCCAGGGGACAGGAGGTGCAGTCACAGTGGGATAGACATCTGCATAACTAAGCATAGAAGCATGCAGACTGATCTAATGGAGGAGGAAGCTCATGCTCACTTCTTCATCCTCTGTCTTCCTCGGTCGTTGGTCTGTCTCCTTCTCACTTTCTCTCTCTCTCTCTTTCTTTCCATCACATACTCATCACATTCTGTCTCATTCTGTTTCTTTTAATCTCTTTCTCTGTCTTGTTCTCTGTCTCTGGTGCCTGATTCGGTTTCGCCATTGACGAGCAGACCCGTCCGTATCAACCTTATCGATCGCAGTGTGTTGGCGACAAAATAAAAGACGCTGCGGGGTGGGTTGAGGGAGGGAGACGCAGAAAAGAAGCAGTAAGCTTAAATCCAACCGCTTGCACCGTTTCTGAGAAATTGGCAAAAAACACAACACTTTCAGCCAATTTTGTTGAACCTATCGTCATTTTACCTTACTTCGCCAGAAGAACAATGTCCTGGGGCCATTTTCACACATAAAAAAAAACCTTATAGTGCAGATAAAACAAAACTCTAAAAGTGGCTACAGTACATTAGAGTTCCTTCTTATAATCTATTCACAGAATCTATTATGTTGATATGGACACTGTTTTATGAATGACAGTGACTCATAAACTAATGAGAGGATTTTATTTACACATATATTTAACTAGGGTATTGATTTACACAGCCCTCATACAGTATGTAGCAGTCTAAACTCTAAATCAACCATGGGTTTTTTTAGTTTACAGACATCTAACAGACAAACTCAGAATCTGGAGATGGTGCACTATAAGGCCAAAAGTTTGTGGACACCTGACCATCACATCATATGTGGTTCTTACCCAAACTTTTACCACAAAGTTGTAAGCACACTATTGCCTATAATGTCTTTGTATGCTATAGCAATATAATTATAACATTTGGAACTAAGAGGCCCAAACCTGTCCCTGCATGACAATGCCCCTGTGCACAAAGCGAGCTCCAGTAAGACATGGTTTGCAAATACGTGCAATGTAGTCTGTTAACAGTAAGCTTTGGTTGCTATGCAACATATTCTTTTTCTTGGTTTAAAACCTGGTGCATTGATACAGAATTCCATTACTGTAGGTATGCATATATGAAGGATTTTACAATGGCTTTGAATGCAGTTCAGCCAATTAGATTATGGAACCCATACTTTTATAAAATGTATTTTATAATGCTCATTATTTTTAAGTGTTTCAAACAAATAAACTCGATTGCACTCGAATTGCTCGCAGAAGCCATTTAGGATTGTTTTTGATTTATGTGACATGTAGGAGTCCTTTGTACTTAAATGTTTTGTTAATCACTCTTAAACCAAAGGAAAAACTAAAAACAAAAACAAGGCTTAAAATTAAAATAATTAAAATTACACCCATTTTTCTAAATCTGTCAGCTACATTTAGCCTTCCGATATCGGAGCAGCACATCCTGCTGGTTTACCTCGTTGGTCATTCTGTGCACGCTTATTTTCTGAAAGCTCGGCAATCAGAGTGTAAAAATTGGTGCCATTTTCTTTCGTCTACCCAGTGTGACTGTGGCTGGTGTAAACAAGGGTCATGGAATAATAAACACACCGTCATTTCGCATGGGCTGAGGTACTTGTTCCCTTTATCTCCTGTGGAAAAAAAGTAGACTCGATACGAAAAGCAGAAGTTCCATGTTGTATTTGAATATGTGCAGATGGCTTTGCCAGGCAGGAGTCCGGCACTATCATTTTATTTTTTTAATTGCACCAGGGCTGCACCATTATAAACTACATTTTATACTGCATTTATATTGGTATATATTGGGATTGTGATATATATTACTAATACCACAGCAATTTGTGAACAATCACTTTTTTTGTTTGTTTGTTTATTTATAGTTACATTTAATGTCGTGGAACATCATTATCATTTTGTCATCTCGAATATGTTGTTGTCACTTATGCAGCTATAAATTGTAATTCCATCACCACAAACATGTATATAAATCATTTGTGTATTAACCAAAAGTTTAGATCTTTATACAGTAAGAAAATGTCCAATCGGATGCTCGCTCTACCATTTAACAGTCATAAACGTTTTTATGTTTCTGGGAAATGAAGACCAATTCAGATCGGAATGACATTTCTGTCTTTCTGGGGTTTTTTTTCGTTTTTGGTAATAGGCTCTAAAAATCCTCTAGTCATCGTGTTTAAATCATATTTATGGTTCAGGTCGCCTTGATTATTAAATACTAAAATGATTAGTATTTAATAATCTGCACCTCCTCCACCTCCTATTTACACTCCTGCGTGCACACACACACACACACACACACACACACACACACACACACACACATGTCCACACAAGCACACACACCTATCACCAGTAGGATTTGAGCCTCTATTTCTATCAGTGTTGTTTCTTATTGATCACCTTTGGGTAGAACATAAGTTATAGCGAATAGTCAGAAAAATAAATCTTAGAAGTGTACTGCAATAAAATGTAAAGAGATGGCCTGAGGTGATACAGCAAAGCGCTACTACAAATGTGTTAAACATGACGAATACATTGTAAGGACACAAAATATTGTAGAATTTCTCATTTAATTCTACTCCACGTTACATTTCAAAGAAGTTGATTAATTTCTGAAAGGACATCATTAATTCATATTATTAAGACAACTGATGTTATGAGACATTTCATACTCATGTTTATTATCTATGTAAAGATACTCCCATTTGGAATTTATTGTGATAGCAGAGTATATCAGTGTATTATCCTGAAAGCTCAAGTCTCTAAGGCCTTGAAAACTTATAAAGTGTAACAGTTTGTAAAGTGGACTGAAAGCCAGCGCAGTTTCGGGGCTGGTCTTTTGTAAATGCAGGTTAACGACACAGGTCTCAGGGCTGGACCCGCACAAAAGAGAATCAGGCCACCACTGAGCTACTTTTGTCAGAGCTGTGAATAGGAAAAGCTCCTCCTTTCAAGCTAAAAAGATAAAGAAAAATCCATTGGGTGTTTCATTTACTGAATTTGGGCTCAGGGGGGGACTGTTTAACTTCATTAAGTTGCTCACACCTGTGTATATGATGCTGACGCCAGCTCCCAATGGACCAGCATTATACGCTCAGCTAAAAATATTGCACATCATTTGCTGTGCTGTTGCCCATGATGGCACATGGACAACGCACATACTGTATGATAGCACAAATACAACATGGACAAACACAGGGACACAAAAATGTACAGAATGTCTATATAGATGTTCTTAGAAGTAAGGCATTTGACAGAAACATTAATTAAACAGTAAGGGTCACGTTAAAATCCAGATTGATGTGGTAAATAGAACGAGGCTTTTCAGATTTCAGAGAAAATATCAAGAGAACTCATGTGTAAACAAACTAACACATTACTGAAAATATGTGATTTTAACATTCAAGCCGTAAGCCTAAAGTCAGTGAAGAAAAATAAATAACAGGCAAAATGTGGAAATCGGAGCAGTTCAGAAATGAAAGAAGGAAAAAAAAAGATGAATGGATCATTCCTGGTCTGGATGCAGTCACGATGCTGATAACATGGTATAAGTCGAGAGAGGAAACGTAATGTAACATAACATAACTTTTGAAACATAATTTCTACCCAAAAGCATTGTGTGTGGGATTTTAAAAAAATACATATATTTCAGTCTTATATGTCATAGGAAAATAATCAATCCGAGGTTGTGCAATAACAGCACATCCTGAAGTCTCATATTTCTCTTACACCACAGCAATTTGCCAACTATTACACAGTTTTTATTTATTAATGAACAACCTTTCATAATTGATGTCCATTTTTAGTTACGTTTATTGTTGTGGAACATCTGCAGAGCAAGTTAGTTCCTTTTCTCCTTTATGTTATAGAAGCTACAAACAGTTGTTCCCTCAACAGAGCTTCATCATATCAACTAGCTTTTTATTTTATTTATTATCAGCTTTGAATAATAAGCATAAAGGTGTTCATCCTAATGTCAGGAGATCATGAGTTTAAACCCTGCCATAAATAATGACATAACCGTCCATGGCTGAGATCCAAGAGAGCATAAATGGTTGTGCTGTCTGAGTGAGAGGGATGGCATGGCATACTCTCTCTGCTCTATCAATCACAGTGACACTAGCCAATCATGGGCATCTGTGAGCTCATATATATGGAAGAGGGCAGACTGTGTGGGTGGGAATGTACTTTGTACATTTGGATCCACTTCGGCAAAACCAGCTATCTGAGACAGACAATTCATGACCTTAGTATTATAAAGTTCTATTTCCCCCCATTTATTTTTTTATTTTTTAATAGAACCATATAATACTAAGGTCACAACTTATCAATGTCATGGATTTCAAGCCAGAGAGAAACTTAATCATACAGTCGTATATCCCTTCTTTGCATTATTTATGAGTAATAAACTTAATCCAGGCTCCATACACATTACAGGGCAGTTGCATCATGTCTAATGACACCTCTGTCTCTCTCTCTCACATTCCCAGTTTTTTCTGCACAGGAAAATATGCCCATAAGCATCGCTCCACAGCAGAAAATAAACCTGCCATTTCTGGACGTGAGTTTGGTGACTGGAGAAAAACAAACAAGCTTGGTTTCCCCAAAGGCTCCTGAGATGCGCATGACTCCTACTCCACCTGCTTCACATATTGACATGACATTGTGACAGCTAAAGACGACCCCTGTGCCTCCCAACACTGTTTGGGTGAATTAGTCACGCCAAAGCAGGAGAAACCCAGACTGAGCTGAACACATGTGACTAGGACAGGAACTGCAGGACGGATTAGACCATCCATCACTACTCAGGAGCCCAGCAAGCGAAAAACAAGAAAGGGATGTTAGAGATTACATGCTGTTCAATCACACGCACAAGTCCAATCTGACGCAGAAGCCTTGACGGCCAGTTTATAATCTCATAGACGTATGGAGTCAGATAAATTTTTCCTGAGCACATGGTAGTTCTAGTAAGTAAAAGAGAGCTTAGTATTTTAAGCAGGACTTCTAGCAATACTCTTAAAGATCTTTTCATTCAACGTTACTGGAATTAATATTAAAATATTTATTAACAATGCTGTATTTTATAAAATAAGTCATAATAGTATATACATATTCTGAAAAAAAAAATCACAAATGCATCCATTTTCCATAACGCTTATCCCACACAGGGTCACGGGGGAGCCTGGAGCCTATCGCAGGGAACTCGGGGCACAAGGCGGGGAACACCCTGGACGGGGTGCCAACCTATCGCATGCATATTCACACACTATGGACAATCTGGAAATGCCAATCAGCCTTCAACGCATGTCTTTGGACTGGGGGAGGAAACTGGTGTACCTGGAGGAAACCCCTGAAGCACGGGGAGAACATGCAAACTCTGTGCATACAGGGTGGAGGCGGGATTCAAAGCCCCAACCCCAGAGGTGTGAGGAAAACGTGCTAACCACTAAGCCACTGTGGCCCCCAAAATCATAAATCCCACCCCAAAAAAAGCAAATCAGTACAAAAGGATTCAAATAATTTAAACGAGTCAAATCAGATTTTGTTCATTTTCGTCAATCAGTAGGGCCAGTGACCAGAAATAAAAGTCATAATAAAGCAGCCTTTTGTAATAGATACAATATTATTTTGTTTGTATTTTAAAAATGAATCTATTCACCACCCATTCCAAAAAAAAAAAAGAAAGAACAGAAAACGTAAGTGTGAAAAGATTCGAAACAAACTATTTAGATCACTAAAAAGAATTCATTTTCTTATCAAAAACTGCGACAGATTTTGTTAATTTCTGTCACTCAGCCTGGAGCCTGGTCAGTAACTATCTACTTATACAGGAAAAGGAAATCTGACCATCACAGACAGTTTTGCATGACATGTAAAGGCAGGTGTTGGAGAAAAAAAAAAACAAGTCTAGGATATGAAGCTCAAAACCATTTTTATAAAGCCGATGAGATCAAAAAGTCTAAATTCTGTGTGCATTACATAAACTCATCTGAACTCTGTAGACATGGACTAAGAACTGTAATCATAAAGACTGTCCTGTGCTCAACCCAGGACTCTTATTCACAGCTTGCTCATACTGAACATCCTTTCAACACACTGAGAACTCTTTGACTTTAGTCTTCTACATCTGCACACTGTAATGTTCACTTTTGTGTCTGGTTTTTCTCAATGTTTCCTCCTCGTGTCATCGCAGGGAGTTTTTCCTGGCCACTGTTGCCTCTGGCTTGCACATTAGGGATCGAAATCTACCTCCAGATTTCTATAAAGCTGCTTTGTGACTATTGTTAAATGTGATGTACAAATAAAAGTTAATTGAGTACATACACATCTGTTGCTCTGTGGGCGGAGCTTCTGAGAGTGAGACTATGGAGATCTTGTATTATAACACACTTTTTTTTTTTTTTTTTAAGAATATACCCTACGATATCTAGATATCAAGAATAAAGTATGGACGAAGATGTGATCTGTAACTCTGAACCAGCATCTACTGGCCTATTCATAAAAAAACAAGTCACGAGTCTGGCTAAATGTAATCTGGTTCCAAATTTAGTGTCCTGCACTCCTCACCAGTCCCTCTTCGACTCCGTTTCTGGTCAAATGTCAGGAAACACAATCCCTGTCCTTACACACTTTCATCGCCCGCCACAGCAACAGACACTTAGCAACACGACCAAAACAACATCACATGCCACCGAGTCGCAGACAGCCATGCGTCTTCCTGTCAACACCTTCCGCAGGAGTCGCTTGGACCTCACCTTTGTCCCTCAAGAGTGTGTGCTGCTAAAAGCCTGTCCTAATCAGAGCACAGCTCACTTCCAAAAACCCATCAGAATGTTTTCTATACCGTGTTCGAGCAAGCAGGTGTCTGCCTCTCGAGCGTGTCGGCTCAAAGCGAGCCATGGAGAAAACATTTTCTTCACTTCACAGGTAGGGTGATTATATGCTTCCTGGGCCTCTTTTCCAGCTTGCAGGCATGAAACACAGATTAGCAGCATTAGAGAAGCCATATAACGCTTGTTATGCTAAGTCCTCCTGTTCAAATGAAGTGGTCTTAAGTCATCAAGGGATAAATCCTCTCTGCCAGTTCCCAATCAAACAGTCTTTAGTAAAGGGGTCATGATTACTGAAAGATTTGAATGAAGACATGATGAGGAAATATATAATAAAGCTCGTGATCTGAATTAACATTTTCTTGATTTCATGATGTGAAATCTGCTCTTCATTTCAATGCAGCAAAAACCGTCATGTTTAGCTACAACTTATTTGGGGTGACATGGCATGTGTGTGTGTGTGTGTGTGTGTGTGTGTGTGTGTCTCTGTGTGAGGCTCTGAAATGCACTGGTGTCTCTTACTAAGATGGTTAGGGTCATGGTGGATCCAGAATCTCCAGAAGACTGGAATACACCCAGTCCATCAGAGGACACCATTGCACACACACTCACATCCACACACTCATTCACACCTTGGGACAATTTAAAGTAGCCAGTTCAATTACTGACATGTATATGGGAGGTTGGCGGAAACCAGAGAACCCAGCACAGCAATGCAACCCACTGATCCTCTATGCCATCTATTTTTTCCCCATATTTTCTTCCCAACTCAGTCATGCCAATTTCCACTCACTCGGTCATGCCAATTCCCACCCACTATTATTCTTATTACATGACAGCTACCAACCGGGGAGGATAGGGCAAACACTGGCTTCTTCTGAGACATGTGAAGCCAACCTATGTGTCTTTTCAAGCTGCTGCTCATACACTCAGACGAAAGCTCTATCTGCCCTCTTCCACATACATGAGCTCACAGACACCCATGATTGGCTAGTGTTGCTTTGACTGACAGGGGAGAGAGTACACCATCCCTCCCATCCAGAGAGCACAGCCTCTTAACTCCTGGCCATGGATTGCTGTGTCATCGTCAGGATTCAAACTTGAAATCTCCAGACAATAGAGAGAACACCGTATTTTAAAATAAGATCGGGCACTTTCTGTGATCACATTGCCTTGTTCTTTGACATTGAGTCCAACTCATTTATCCAGCCTGTTCTGCTTCGATACATCACCTGGACTCGAATAACACCAGTGCAGGTGAAAAGTGCTTAGTCTAGAGAAGAGCTAGAGAATTGCTGAGACGGCCAGCTTTCGGCAACACTCAGCTCTCCCACACAGAGGCTCACCTTTCCTCGCCCGTATCAGCAGCTGCAGCCTTTTGTCTGATTGTGCTTGCTGATATTACCAATCTGTATCTTTTTTTTTTTTTTTTTTTTTTTTTTAATTTTACATGCAAGGCCACGAACGCAGAAATGAAAGCAAAGCAGACAGACGGCGCTCTCATCTGACCCGAAACAGATGGAGCGGCTGGCGAACACTTGCGACGCATATTCGCAGAGCTGTGTTAACACAAAGCACGAGCATCTTGATACATGCTAAACTGCAATATGTTCATATGTTTGGAGAGTTACAGCACTAATATACGCTTTTATTTGTCAAAGAAAAAAGATGTTGACCGTGAAAATAAACACGCAAATAAACACAGATAATCCTTTACAGACGGGCAACACGTGCGGCCAGACTATAAACGGGATGCCGAGTTGATTCATGTCCAGCGTTACTCGCATTTTCAATGTTCCAGCACAGCGGCTGCTGTCTATAGCTGCTTATGATTCCACCGAGCCCATCTATATCCCAAAGGGTCATAAAACGCTCTCGCATTTTGGGTAATGCATGCATCACCATTCTAGGCCACGGCAGCGTTAATGGGAGTTCACTGGCCTCAATTGTCTTCTCCCAGGCCTGACATATGCAAGGGTCATCTCAGCCACGTCATAAATCCTGATTTCACTTAAACAACGAGAAGGAGGCGCAGCAAGGGCAGATCTTATTAAGACTCTTGTAAGTGACCAGCTGGCTAGTAGAGTCTGTGCTACCGAGGTTAGCCGGGCTCATCTATACAACATAATTGATAGCCTGTGCTGGAATGACCAGCTCTCATTGGTGCATTTATGAGACTTCCTAAATTACCGGGGTCGTTTGTACACCGCTGCAATGTCACCCAGGTCGTGACTGCTGTGGAGAAGCAGCAGTAGAAGCAGATAAAAGCTGCACATTATTGCTGATGCCAAGTCAGTGATCCATTGACTTTTCCACAACAGCAGCAGGAAACCCAGCGTACAACATCTGTGCAATGAGAAGCTCAAGGACGGCCGACCTCTGGCATATGGGTCAATCTATTTTTCACTCAATAACACTGGAGGACCAGGCTGTAATATAAGTCCTTTTTTTTCTCGGTTAGATGATTGCTAAGAAGGATTGCTTTTGATGCCCAGAGACAGGAGCTGATTGAAGTTTATTTGATCTTGTACTGAATACAAGCCTCTGATGCACCAGACCGATGTCTCATATCAAATGATGGTTTCTCTGATAATTTCCGCAAATAACGGAAACCTTTGTGCGCGGCAATTAATTTTGACATTTCAGACAGAAGACACTGAAATTCATGTCACATGGCAGCATAAGCATTATTATAAGTGTATTCGAGCACAGTGAACACAAACAACATGTTGTTTTTTACAACATGCTTTTTTCTTCTGTCATTAATCGCAGTGAAAACAAAAATTTCAAGTGATTTGAACTTTGCTTTATGCAAAATGCCAATATTCATAACGTCTCATAGGGGAAAAAGACTTTTCATTTATCACTAAAGCCTAGTCCAAGGCCGACTGAACAATGAGGACTAGTTCAAGCTGATTTTATTTGGAAAAGACACTTTTTTATGAGTGTTATTTGAGGCAAGGACCAAATAATTACAGATTATTTCAATACAAATTATTTATGCCATTTTTGTCAGACTTTACCAGGGATTTCAAAACTTGGATGTTGCCAAGAAAGCTGTCGAGTGGACAAGCTTGCCTGTAGGAAGTTTATTTAGGCCTAGGGTTTGTTTTGTCCATGGTTTGGAAATGGTGCAGGAACTTGAAGAGGTTTAAAACCATTTCAAACTATCCAAGCTTTAACATGCATGTAGAGGAGTCAAGATGCAATGTATAAAATGTGTATGTGGTTTATTCAGGCTAATCTAACAATCGTAGTCAGAGTCTGTGTCCGGGGTCAAATCACAGGCAGACAGTATGAAGTAGACCATGAAATACGGTACTAGACTCCGAATCAGGAAAATAACGCCGAGAATTGCATGATAGAAGCGGCAAGACTTCGCAAAAAGACAAATACACAGGGGGGATAAATAGGTAAGGGATAAATAGAAAAGACAGGGTGGAGACAAGATTCAAGTCAAAACAAAGGCACATGTAAGTCACTGTAAATGAAAAAGCAAGAAACTGCTGGGAAATGTGATATGAATAGGAAGAATTCATGACACATGCTATGTGAACATAAATAGATAAGAAAAGATTATTTTTTAAAAAAATGTACATATGCTAGCTATGGATTAGGTCTGATGCTCATTAGTCACTCATATGTCTACTGATTAAAGTACCATGTCCAATAAAACCTTGCTTTAAAACTGCATAAAGTCATTTTTAGCATGAAACTATTTTGCTTTGTTTTCTCTGTTTCTCTAGGTTTCTCTTCACTTCCCTGCCCTCTTTTCTGCAAACTTAATAATCTCCTATTCTTCCTCACCTCAGTGCCTCTAGCTTAATTTGTATTTGCTTTAGGCAAAATGAGGGTACAATGTAGACTTATTTGAACAGAAAGAGTAGAAACCATCCAAACTGGCTTCAGTCAACGTGATTTCATAAAAATCTGATCAATCAAGAGTGATGTAGTTAGATTTCACTGAAATTAAATAATAAAAGACCATCAACCACAACCTTAACCCTATTCTTATTTGGATTCATCACAACTTTTCATGCAAATTGAGTCATGCAAACTGTTACAAATTTGAACGAGCATATATCTGAAAGTATTGGTTGCCTAGCCATCATGTGTCCTTAATGGGAACGAAAAAAAATGCAATGTACTGTAGGAATGAATGTTGTTTTTTTTTTTTTTTTTGCCGTCAGCACACAATTATGCCCTGATCCAGCAGAACACAGCGTTTGTCCAAGAGCATGAGCCTGCATGTGAGATTCACCTGGTGACCCTAATACCAATAATACTAATAATCTGCCATTACACTGCATTGCCCTGTACTCTACATGGTAAGAAATAGAGGGGGATAGTTGATATTTTATCATCTGAGCTGCTCTGTCAATAAAAAATAATAATAATAAATTGAAAAAAAAAAAGACTGGTGTAGATATGATAAATTGGGTAACTGGGCTGTATCTGGTATGAAACATACTGATAAAATATTAAGGTGTTAGCTGTGTTTAACAAGCAGTGACAGATGTATAGTATAAGGCATCATTTTCCTATTTTATTGCTATTTATCTAGGAGTAGACTTTTGAAATACAAGACTCTCATTTGATACATATACACAGTATACAGCATATATATATATATATATATATATATATATATATATATATATATATATATATATATATATATATATATATACAGGTGCATCTCAATAAATTAGAATGTCATGGAAAAGTTCATTTATTTCAGTAATTCAACTCAAATTGTGAAACTTGTGTATTAAATAAATTCAGTGCACACAGACTGAAGTAGTTTAAGTCTTTGGTTCTTTTAATTGTGATGATTTTGGCTCACATTTAACAAAAACCCACCAATTCACTATCTCAACAAATTAGAATATGGTGACATGCCAATCAGCTAATCAACTCAAAACACCTGCAAAGGTTTCCTGAGCCTTCAAAATGGTCTCTCAGTTTGGTTCACTAGGTAAGCCAAAAACATTCATTGCCAAAGAAGCTGGCTGTTCACAGAGTGCTGTATCCAAGCATGTTAACAGAAAGTTGAGTGGAAGGAAAAAGTGTGGAAGAAAAAGATGCACAACCAACCGAGAGAACCGCAGCCTTATGAGGATTGTCAAGCAAAATCGATTCAAGAATTTGAGTGAACTTCACTAGGAATGGACTGAGGCTGGGGTCAAGGCATCAAGAGCCAGCACACACACACGTGTAAGGGAATTTGGCTACAGTTGTCGTATTCCTCTTGTTAAGCCATTCCTGAACCACAGACAATGTCAGAGGCGTCTTACCTGGGCTAAGGAGAAGAAGAACTGGACTGTTGCCCAGTGGTCCAAAGTCCTCTTTTCAGATGAGAGCAAGTTTTGTATTTCATTTGGAAACCAAGGTCCTAGAGTCTGGAGGAAGGGTGGAGAAGCTCATAGCCCAAGTTGCTTGTAGTCCAGTGTTAAGTTTCCACAGTCTGTGATGATTTGGGGTGCAATGTCATCTGCTGGTGTTGGTCCATTGTGTTTTTTGAAAACCAAAGTCACTGTACCCGTTTACCAAGAAATTTTGGAGCACTTCATGCTTCCTTCTGCTGACCAGCTTTTTGAAGATGCTGATTTCATTTTCCAGCAGGATTTGGCACCTGCACACACTGCTAAAAGCACCAAAAGTTGGTTAAAATACCATGGTGTTGGTGTGCCTGACTGGCCAGCAAACTCACCAGAACTGAACCCCATAGAGAATCTATGGGGTATTGTCAAGAGGAAAATGAGAAACAAGACACCAAATAATGCAGATGAGCTGAAGGCCACTGTCAAAGAAACCTGGGCTTCCATACCACCTCAACAGTGCCACAAACTGATCACCTCCATGCCACGCCGAATTGAGGCAGTAATTAAAGCAAAAGGAGTCCCTACCAAGTATTGAGTACATGTACAGTAAATGAACATTCCACGACATTCTAATTTATTGAGATGCACCTGTATATATATATATATATATATATATATATATATATATATATATATATATATATATATATATATATATATATATATATAGGTCATAAGTTTACATACGCCTTGCAGAATTTGCAAAATGTTAATAATTTTCTTTTTTTTAAAAGGTGGGATTGGTGTAAATTTAGTTAAAAATTATCTTGTTTAAAGATCTTATTTTTTAATTTAGTACTGCCCTTCAGAAGCTACATAAGATATTTACATGTTTCCCAGAAGACAAAATGATAACAATTTACACCGACCATTCTGTTCAGAAGTTTACATCCCCCGATGTCTGATGCCTTCTTGAGCATCAGTGAATGTTTGCACCTTTTGTAATAGTTGTTTTTGAGTCCCTCAGTTGTCCTCAGTGTGAAAAGATGGATCTCAACATCATATAGCCACTGTTGGAAGGGGTCCAACCACAGAAGATCCACAAGCTTTTCAACGAGCATAATGTCACCAAGATGACAAAGTCCCTCAGCGATCCTCTACAAACATTATCAGTGTTCACTGTGCCCTCGAGGTGGATCACAAGCATAAATTCAGATTAACCAGCAGCACCTTCATACTTTCACCTTCATACCTTCACTCTCAATCTAGTGATTTGTACACTACACTGCAAACAATGACATCAAGTGAATATATTTCTCATTTCACATGAGATTAAGATAAACAAATATAAGATGATTACACCTATTTCTTTTTTTTTCAAGCTTTAAATCGACTAATTCAATTAACAGATAATGGCTCCTTTCTACATACTTGAAATAAGCAAAAATGATCTGCTGATGAAATAAGATAATTTCAAACTAGTAAATACCTAGAAATAGATTCAATAATCTCAACATTGGTTTTTATTTATCATGTCATAATGAGAGATATCTGAGGAATTCGTTTATTTTTAACATATAAGATATTTTCAATAAATTATGACAATATCGGACTTCAAATGCGAATAACTGTCTAGAAATTGACTTAATGACTTTATTTATTGTCTTTAACATAATCACATAATGAAAAATATCTGATAAATTCAACTAGAAATTGTCACTATTTAACATATTTTCACCTTTATTTAATATATTTCCAATAGAATGAGTACATTCAAACTTGAAATGAGAAGATATGTCTAGAAACAGGAATAATAATATTATAATCTGCTTTATCATAATCACATAATGAGATATACAGTATCAGATACATTCACCTATAATAAAGATATTTCCAATAAAATAAGACAATGGCAAACTTGAAATGGGAAGAAATGCCTAGAAACACATTTAATGATCTTTTAAATGGTTTTATCACCATCTCATAATGAGAAATGAAGGTATTTTGACCTACTATTTTCAGTGAAATAATACATTTTCATTAAAATGGCAAATATCTGCCAATAAATTAATAAAATAATATTTGAAATGAAAATAAATGTCTAAGAATTTAATCATCTAAGGTTTAATAATCTTATAACCGTTTTTTATCACTGTCTCATAATGAGAAATATCAGATACGTTCACCCATATTCAAAATATTTTCACTAGTAGTGTATTACAAGCTCATAATACTATCTATATAAAGCTTTGTCTTATATTCAGTGGTACTGTTTCTGAATTATCCACTTGAAGAGAATAGCAGAAAAAGACAGGAAGTAGTTCAATGTGCTGTATGTTTAGTTACAACTGCATACTAAGAAAAACACTCACGTCCTATAAGCAGTAAATATCCACATACAAAGCCGTTTAGGGATGTGGTTTATAGGAAATGCTGCTTGTCAGAATCTTTTAACCCGAGACTTATGTGCTTTGCGTAAATCCACCGATCAGACAGATCGTGTGAGGTTTAAATCTTCGAATCCTGCTAAGCACGGCCTGCCTTTGCCCTCTCGCAGGTAAATTATGTCACACTATATTTTCCATAGCATTGCCACTGAAACTGTCAGTGCCCTTAAATTATACACTGTCTAATGCATTCTTGTGACATAATATTTTCAGTTGGCATTAGCAAACTTGCTGCTTGCTTTCTATCCCGCTTGCTACTTTGCAAATTAATCAGAAGGTCTCTTTAGTTTAGAAGACATCAAATGAGATTAAAACAATATTTTAGAGGGGTAAGGGTTGCTATAAATTGGTTCCCATTGCAGCCCCAAGGAACATTTGTCAGAACCTTCTTATATTAGCAACAGGAAATTAGCAGGAAAAAGGTAGGGGGAAGCTATTTACAGTTTGAAAGCTAACATTTGTACAGTAATTAATGATGGCCTTATGAAAACCACTCCCCTGGGTGGAAGGTGAGGATTGATTACGCCAGGGTCTACACGAAATGGGTGGAGGACAGGCCATATATCTACATGACCAGAGGAGCAAATTTCAATCAGCCCCGTTTCATCAGGGAGAGTAAAACCAGCCGTGAATATTTCTTTCCTTGTGTAGTTGGTTATTTTCAAACGTGCACATCTTGATGAGTTTCACAATTGTGGGCTGCTGCAGTTCTGTAAAACGTCAATCTCGGTGACACGTTATAATTACAGAGCAATTGCCCTTAAAGATACATGTTACAAAAAAAAAAGATCAGTCAAATAAACACTACATTCTCCTGGAAAAAAAAAAAAAAATCCTCGCTTGGCAAGTATTTACAACACACCCAGAGATCTACAAAGTGCCTTTCAATGAGGTAAATATTTCATGAGGCCCTAAAATATGTGGCTTTTGGCTTTTCATTTGACTCTGTGTAGCTGGCTAATGTGAATTAGTTCAAGTACTGCTGAGGGACAGATCGCAGGCATCTGATCATCTGCATCCTGTCAGAAACGTTACTCAATACATGCTGGTTGAGAAAAACTGGATGCCTTTTTCCGCACGCACACACAGGACATGACCACCAACATGAATATGCACTCAGCACATGGTTTATAGTGCATTTTACCACAGCACGGCTGAATTATCAAATCTGATTGGTCGGAAAGTGTTGATTAAGTTTCTTTAACAGCAGCTTGGACAGTAGTTCCGGCTCACAGGTTTATATTAAGGTGCTCGTTCTAACATGTTAGTGTTTTTATAGTAACAACACAGGGACTTACTGTATACAGTGGACGCTTCACGTAATCTTAGGCTAATAATAAACAGATTCGTAAAAAGTGTGCTGTTGTTTAACAACGAAAAACGTAACATGAAGGTTTTTGGTTAGTCTCCAGTGACGGCACTTTGTAAAGTTTTCCATCATGGGAAAGTTTTAGGACAAAGGAGCTTTTTTTTAAAGTCTTATTGACTTCAGATAGAGAAAAAGGGCGGCTTGTGATAGAATGACTGTTTATAGCTGTTATGACATATGTAATAACAGGAACTGACTTGTCTCACAGATGTAAGTATAACTACAAATTGATTGAATAAAATAAAATAAATTGAATAAAAAATATATAAATAAAAAAAACTATATACACAGTACTGTGCAAATGTTTTAGGCACCCTATTTTCTTTAGTACAAACTTTGTTATAGATTTTTTTTATTTTATGACCTACATTATCAAGTACAAAAACATTTTACATTCCCAATTAAATGTTACAGAAAATTAAAGAAAGCAGCATATTACATAAGAGACCACTTTTCAGACAAAAAACACAATGAAGGCTGCTGGGTTTTGCTGCAGAAATAAGAAGCAAGTGCGAAAGTCAAAGTCTCCAGAAGAACCGTGTCTGGTTCTGCAAGATGCTCAATAAAACTTACCAGCTCATTTCCTAATAAACCTGCACAAATTGTACCGGAGACTACTATTTTTATTTTTATTTCTATTTTTTTTGTCACACCAAATATTGACTTTGTTTAGTTTACTACTGTTTAATGCTCTTTATGGGTTTTTTTTGTTTTTTTTTGTAGAAACATTTAATTTCATTATTTTGAAGGCATCTTTGCTCTACAGCATTTCTTTTCATTTGCCAAAAACTTTTGCATAGTACTGTATATATATATATATATATATATATATATATATATATATATATATATATATATATATATATATATATATATATATATATATATATATATATATATATATGCCATAATTTAATCAATAAAAAACTGTGATCAAAGAGAAAAAATAAAAACATTTTGGAATGTGCTGTTAATGGAAAATAATCAGCTTTATGGTGACAGCTGTAACACGTATGGAATTAAATTCGTGCCAAAAGTATTGAAAGTAACTTTTCAAGAAAGTATTTTTACTTTTCAAGTACAAAATATACAATGAAAAAGAAGAAAAACACTCTGAGACTGAAAAATCAACTCAGGTCTTCAAATAAACTGCATTCTCTGTTAACAGTTTTCTAAGCTTTCGCAAGTTTATGGCACAAACCTCACCTTACGTGTGGGCAGGGCTTAACAGCGATTTACTCTCATTGGTTAGTGAGATTTGGATTGATAGCTCACTGACCAGGAAGTACAGACTTCAGTGGTGTGAATTTTGAAGAGTGTTCTGGATGCAGTTATCTGTAGAGTTATAGTGTTTGTACTTTGTAGTGGAAATTACTTACTTACATAGTCAGTATATTAGTTTGTAATTAATATTTGAGCTTTGGGTAGTCTCATACGACTATTTTTTTTCGAGATGAGCTCTCAGGAGCGGCACGGAGTGGCATCGTTGTCATCATCATCCTCCTCCTTCTCAGCTGGATACTCGAGCTGTCGATCCAAATCTCATTAGCCAATGAGAGTAAATCGCTGTTAAGCCCTGCCCGTGCATCAGGTTTGTGCCAGAATGGCAAACGCAAACTTGTGGAGTGTAAACCAAAACTTTGAAAGCGTAAATGAAAGCTCTGGCAGCGCATTCACAATGATTACCGAAAAGGAAGCTTAGAAAACTGTTAACAATGAATGCTGTTTATTTGAAGACCAAGTTACATTTTTTTCCACTTTTTTCAGTTCACTGTTTTCATTTACAGAGGGTTTTTCTTCTTTCTCATTGCATATTTTTGTTCGTTTCTTGAAAAGTTATGTTCAATACTTTTGACACAAATTTATTTCCGTATTTCACATCACACCTCACCACTGCACCATTGTTGATTATTTTCCTCTAAGAGCACTCATCTGTCGTGTTTTATTCTGTACCTAACGTCAAAATGTCAAGCTTTCAAACTTTAACACATGAAATTACAAGCTTAACGGAGTCACTTTCCGACTACAACGAGGAAACTCTCTTCCCGCCACTTTAAAGCAGAAGAGAAGGGGTGTACGACTGTGCAAGTCAAGGCGAGAACACAGCTTAAGTGCTGTTCCATGTCAGACAAGCTTTTGATGTGTTCATTGAAGCTTAATCTGTAGTGTCGTTTTATGAGCGTACAGAGAGCGCTTAATCCTCCAACTAGCACATGTGCACACTATTCGCTGTCTCTGATGTGTTATTACAGTTTATGACACAACTGTGAAAATCTGTACAAGGGCTTCATCCATCTGATACAAATCATCCGTTAATTATCAAACCATGACCTCTGTGTGGTGTTATATGGCTAGTCCATGAAGCAAGCAAGAGAATTAGAAACTACTGGGAATCCATTGTTGCTGCTGAAGTGCTTTTTTTTTTTGCGCCCTAACAGGCGTTTCATCCTTTTATAGCACAGCGTGTCTTCTTGAATTGAAAACACGATACTTGAGGGCATATCTGACCTAGCAGCTCATTTAAGATTGATCTTAGACACTGAATCCTTGCGCTTTTCCCTCAGTGGGTATGAAATACACCTTAAGGAAGACATATACCTGTAGGGCCAAATTAAAACAAATAAATAAATAAAGACATCTCTGTGTCTGAACAGTCTGAAAATAAGCTTCGGTCTCAGCAGGACATTTCAATGCAATCACAGTCCAATTATTATTGAAACCTGCTGAGCTCAAACACAGCATTAATAAATTGGTAATGGAGCTCAACATTTCTTATTTCTCACTCAGCCTCTTCATTATTTAACGAATTATATTTAATTTGCATCTTATTATATTAAGGAGCCGATCTGGCCTCCATGCTGGTGTACACCTGACCTTGTTAACTTCCATACTTTTGTCGTTGCATCTCAACCTATAGTACTGAGCGGTTTAATGAAGTAATAAAATTGACTTCAGAGAAGTTGTTTCATTAACTTGCACTACTCAATTAAACAGAAAATAAATCTCTCCAAATGAGAAGGCTGCTTAAAATGGCCTCCGTGTAAATCGAAACACATGCAGGTATTATGAAAACCTGCTTTGAGGAAAGCGTTCTCGACGCAACGTTGGATGAAATTACATGGTAATTCCGTCAGGGTAATTCTCCATCCTGAACATCATACCGAGCTCATGACTAGAGTCGATTAGTGTCCAGAAACCTCCCTGTGAATTTGCTACATTTAAAGCTTTCCATGCCTTTAGCATCCCAAAGGGATTTTTTTTTTCTTAATCGGGCCATTGATGGAATCCATGCAAATGGATAAAGTATGCACAACTATTAAGCCGTGTTAATGAGCTAAGGGTGTCTCGCTTAAAGGATTCTACTGGCAGTATTTTTTGAGACAAAAGCATCAGTAAGCTGTGGAGAATGAGGCTTATGCAACATGCTTAGAGGAGACAATCTTATCACGCTGCCGCTGTCAGGATTACGGGACAGATTGAGCCCACCTCGAGAGCTGTTAATAAAGCCAGACTCTCTCAATTAGGATCCGTTTTTAAACAGGCAGGTGTGGGAAGTAGCGGCAGGTCAACACGGAGGAAGGAGCTCAGCTTTTGTTTTGTTTTTTTGAAACATCTAATAACCCTTGACAGAACAGAAGCAATGAAGAGAGAATGTGCTGTCATGCAAGCAAACAGAAATGAACGCGCTCAAATGACGTAAACGCCATCTGTGGTTTTTCCTTTTGTGCCGGAGAAATGTTTTAACAGCGTTGTTCACTGCAGAGATACATCGCTTTCTTTGCGCTTCATTTAAATCTAATGTATGTTAGGCTGCCACTTTCCTTTCTCTTTCCCTCAGGCAACAAAAGTCATTAAATCAAAAACCCTATTACAAACGTACGCAGTGTTTGTGTTGCTCGTCAACAATACAATGTTATTTAGGCTGTAGGGAGGGGAATGTCTGTAGAGGCAGAATCGATTAAAAGACACGTGGATGAGGCTGGATGGATCTCTAAACTTCACTCGCGCACTGAAATGAACTCGTGTGCATTCACTCCGGCGTTTTCCGGTGCCAAGCGGAAAATGCAAATGCAATTAAGAGAGCTGTTGCTTTCCATCCGGTACTTAACATCGTCTCCCCTCTCGAAAACCTCCACGTCCTTTCACTAATAATCGAGCGTGCTTGCTAGCAAATGTGGAATCACGAATGCTGTGGCCCCTCTATCAGAGAGAGAGAGGGAAAAAAAAATCGGGCAAATAAGGGGCATCTTATGGCGCTAAAGTGATTTGAGCTAACGTACATGCTACGGAGCAAGGAACTGTACTAAAGAGGCTTTCAGTGCTGAACAGGCCATCCACTGTGACTACACACTTTATTTATTCACTTACCTCACTGGTTTAATGGAAATATAAAAGGCCACATTGATTAGTGTTTTAAGATTCAGCAGTTAATAGATTAAAAGCCCATGCGAGAGTCACAGAGTAGATTCGCTATTTTCTGGGGCTGGGACCATTTCGCTTCTTTTTTGTGCTCTAACTATTTTGGCGCACTCGGAGCAATGAGTATCACATCCTCAAGCATTCGATTCTGAAATGAGGAAAGTCCTAGAAATGCTGGAAGAAGTTGTAATTAAAGGAATGTAAATATACAAAAGTAAAAGGTGGTGATTCCTACCAAGAGCCTGTTGCACATGTTTTTTTTTTTTGTTTTTTTTTGTTTTTTGCAAAGCAATCGCAGCTCGAGTGTGACTGCTAGCTGACTTTTCAAAGATGTTCATCTGAACACACTTACAAGCATGCACAGCTCTCGCTGCACACACACTTTGTGCCTGCCAGACACGGCTCCCCTGGACCAGTCAGTCACTTTAAAGAGGAGCACAAAGTAGTCGTTCTCATTTAGAGTGACTGCAGGAGAAGAGGGATGGATGTCATGATGTAGCGGCAGAATCCCTTCACTGTCAAGAGGTATGGAAATACGCCGCTGACGTGCATGCTCAGGTTTAGTCGGATACTCGGGCTAAACGGGTTCATTGTAATGCAGGCCGTGGAGTGATGTGACTGGGCTAACAGACAGGGCTTTGTGGAGGCGTTTAAAGGGGCAGAATAATAGATTTCATGCAGCTCCGGGATTAATTAGCTTGGAGGGGGAGGCAAATCTGATCCCCTTCAGGAGTTGAGTTAAGGGTTTGCATATTCATACCAGCTTTGATCACTTGGTGGGTGACTGGTAGCTGCTATCGAAGGTGGAGTTGTACAAGCATGTAGACAGATGCATTGTTGTGCTCAAACAGAATGATTATAAACTCATAATCAGAATATATAAGGTAAAATGTGAAATGAAGAGATGGAGAGGTGAGAAGTGGTGGATTCCTCCAGCACCGGCTTCTAATTTGTAGAATTTGTGTACGTTAGAAAGGGGGAGCATCTGTACCCTCCCACCGCCTGTGATTGCCCTCCGATCTGACATCTGTTTAAGGATGTTTATCCTAGGGGTAAGTATGTTAAAGGAAATATTATGCTAGTGTTATTTTACTTTTCTTCTGTTTAAACCATAAACACTGGTGGGACGGTGAGATTACAGAAGAGAGGCTACGGCTGTGAGGCATGGGGCCTGTGCTTGGACCCTGTGAGAGCAAACCGGTCACAACAATACTGTTCTAGCCTACAGCATGACTCTGATTCTTCTGAACATGCAATACTAAGCGTGGTCAGCTCCTCACAACATTCAAGTCTTTAATCCTAATTAAAGAAGGTGTCCTCCATCCTGGCACTGAAACTCTCGCTGTTTACTTAGTCGAAGCAGAAGCACGTGGTAAGACTATGCTGCCCAAATGACACAAGAGACCTGGAGACTAAGCATCAGCTCTGTTAAAGACTTAGAGAGAGGGATTTACGAATAGAAAGGTTGCTCTGGGAAGTAGAAGAGCCTCGTAGGTGTCCTGTGCCCTTTCAGACATTCCTCTCATTCCCCTCAACAAGGCATGAAACAGGGAGTCGTTAAAGCACTGTCAACTTAGTCGGGTTAATGCCCCTACTCCCCACAGAGGCTTATGCAGGGAGGGCAGTGTATTTAAAACCTGAAAGAAAGGGGAAGAAAGAGAGGAGGTGTATATAAGCAGAACATCACATTCAATGTTGTCCCCTGCTTTTACAGCAAGACTTGAGACTACTCAGGGAACAGCGGCAAGATGGAGATGGACAGACAGATTAGAAAGACAGATTAAAGACCAAGGGTGAGGAAAAAAGAGACACATAGGTAGTAGAAACATCAGAATCAACTTGGTCTATCCAAAAATGAAGGGACAGCATGGTCGAGCAGCTAAAGAACAGAGCCAGCAGCAGAAGGCGGACGAGGTGCCTCAAAGAAGGGATTTCCGCTAAAACTAATCAATCAGGACTTGATAATAGCTCCCATGCAGGAGTGTTGACACCGGGTCAGCTCTTCCCCTGACCTGTGCCTTCAGGGCAGCGGCAACAGAAAAGCCACAGATAACAGAATCCATGGCTAATTGTCTGCCCAGTGTGAGAGCTTTTCAATGCCCCTGCCACTTTCACTCTAATTCCCCTTCTTTCTATTCATTCATTCATTTTTTCCCCCGCTCGGACGCTCCCTTCTTAGTCCTCCACTTTTGTTAGCGCTCCCTCTTCAGAAAAGGCATGTATCGCGTTTCTTAGTTGGCATCCCTTCATATCGCTTCCTCACGTGCTTTGCCATTACAGGCAGTCAGGACCGCTGACAGGCTGCTAGAAACCATCCATCGGCGGAGCTTTTGAAAATCTTGACAAGTGCGCACTGCCTGTACCGTCCTTCCTGTCCAAAATCACCAACCACCTAGATCTCCGCATGCACATTTCTTCTCAGACACCCCAAGAATGAAAGACAAGAGGAAAAAAAAAAGTGCAAAGCAAGGTACTCACTTAGATGCTATCTCCGGCTCCTCTCTGTCCCTCACTTCCACACTGTCTCCTGTCCTCTTGAAACACTAGATACGTATCTGTATACGCGGACCAGTTTGTGTCTCTGTGAAGCTCCAGCGCAAAGTTGCTTTGCTGTAGGCACGGCGTGTGCTGCACGCGTCTTCCTGTAGCTGTGTATGTATATGTGTGTGTGTCTTAACTGGCGGCTCACACTGCTCTGTCTGAAGGGGAGCTAAAGCACTTTTAAACTCGCTCAGCCTCCCCATGTGACCAGCTCCCAGCAGCCAGGCACGAATACATTAATGCTCCTTCCTCCAGCCACAGTGCACCCCCTAGCCACTGTTTCAGGAAGTGTATGCTGCGTGAAAACCACACACACACACACACACACACACATACACACACACACACACACACACACACACACATGCATACATTCCCACACATGCTGAAAGCACAGTGTTTGGATTGTGCTTAAGTACCCTGGGAAGTGCTCCATCATCTGCTTTTAAACAGGTGGCTATCTATACTTTATCACTGCCTATATATTCCTCATAAATAAAAAAATAATAATAATAAATCACATGATTTGTAAACAACCAATAAAAAAATTACAAGGTAATTTTCCTTGAATAAAGAGAATGAAGATGGTTTCCGTGTGGCCTAAATCCCCAGAACGACTAACACTCTCATTCAAATCCTTCCCTCTTTTCCGTCCATCAAAACTGCGCTCATTTCGTTCCTCTCTCTGTTACCCTTTCCACTCTCTGTGTTTCTCTCCTTTTCTTCAGCCATGTCTTTCAGCAGAGGAAGAGGCTAAGCCGCATCTATGAGATGTTCTGACTCCTGACTCGGACCCCCCAGCCTGCTTCCTCTCATTCTATGCAAATGGAGGGGTTGAAACAAGGCAGAGCATCTAGTCCAGATCAACACACACGGTGTGCATTTACAAATCAATACACTGAGCTCAGCAGGGCTGCGAATTAAAGATTGGCAACTCAGTAGCCAGTCAGAGACAAGGCATGTGCTGGTCTTCTGTTGACTAAGACTGAGCACATTTCTACATATACTAACATATAATAATTTTGTTTTTAATTAAACGTTTAAAGGAGCTTTTTGTCATTTTTAGAGCCCTCTGCTGTCTGCAAGGCAAATTGCAATTGCAATAAACACACTAATAAGCTTTACCCCCAACTGACCCCAACTCCTCTATTAACCTTACAGTTGAGGTCATACGCCTTGCAGAATCCGCAAAATGTTAATCATTAAAAAAAAATAAGACAGATTATAAAAATGGCATTTTGTTTTTTATTTAATACTGTCCTGAATAAGCAATTTCACATAACCGATGTTTACATATATTCCACAAGACACAATAATAACTGAATTTACACAAATGAACCAGTTCAAAAGTTTACATACGCTTGATTCTTAATACTGTGTGTTGTTACCTGGATGATCAGTGGCTCTGTTTATGTTTTGTGATAGTTGTTCATGAGGCCCTTGTTTGTCCTGAGCAGTTAAACTGCCCACTGTTCTTCAGAAAATGTCCTCCAGGTCCTGCACATTCTTTGCTTTTCCAGAATCTTCTGCATATTTGACCCCTTTCCAACAGAGGCTTTATGATGTTGAGATCCATCTTTTCACACTGAAGACGACTGAGGGACTATTACAAAAGGTGCAAACATTCACTGATGCTCAGGAAGGCAACACACTACATTAAGGGATGTAAAATTTAGAACAGGATGGGCAGTGTAAATTGTTATTACTTTGCTTAAAGATTTTTTTTTTTCATTTAGTACTGCCCTTCAGAAGCTACATAAGATATTTACATGTTTCCCAGAAGACAAAAGAATAACAATTACACCGACCATCCTGTTCAAAAGTTTACATAAATACTATATATATATATATATATATATATATATATATATATATATATATATATATATATATATATATATATATATATATATATATATATATATATATATATATATTAACATTTTGTAGATTCTGCAGGGTGTATGGAAACTTAATAATAAAACTGTATGTCTCTTGAGTCAGCTTTCATCCAAGAGAGACAGGAATCTCTCTTCACCTTGGGGTGGAACTAGGTTCCAGGTTGAAAACATTGAGAACAGAAGCCTTATATGAAGAAGCTAGCAAGATCCAATACAAAGCAATGTTGCATTATGGTATATTTTAAATTGTATGATCTGTATGGTAAAGAGATACATTCATACATTATAAACTGCATCTTTAAATATTTGTTTATGTACATATTATCAAGCAATACTTTCACAGTAAGATGGCTATGTACTATTTACTGTGGGAAATTAGAGTAATTATATAGTAAGAATATAGTAACTAATATTTGGAACAACCCTGGCATAGCTTACAAGTTGGAAATGGCAGTATATGGCATGTAATGTGAAAAAAATAACATATACAGCATTACTTGAGGGTAAGATCCATATTTGGACATTTCTAATAACCAGTAATAAATAATTATATAATGATAAAACCATAACAGTGCATTTGTTACCTGTATTTACTTGCTTTCTCACACATGTATTTACAGAATTACTGAAACATTGTGGTCTAATTTGCAACTAGTATATTCTTCTTAATATTCTGTGCTGAAAGATGAAATATCAGTTCCTATGTACTTACATATTCAAATTGCAACAAAGCCACTAAGGATTACTTGTAAATACTGCATTATAATCTATTACACGTTAGATGTTTCACATCTGATTGCTAAGAAAGTGATTTATTTTCTAGATCAGCAGCTCTGACAGTAGTACCAGCTGTAATTCAATTCAAATCACAGGTTTATATTAATGCACTTTTTCTAATACATTATAGTTTCTATAGTAACAACTCATTCACAGGCAGGCAATCTACATAATCCAAGTCTGTTAGGAATGGATTATATTTTTATTTTTATTTTTTAAATTATGTAATATAGAAAAATGTCTAATTGTTAAAGCTTTCTGTGAAGAGATGTTTATTTAACAGTTATGGAAGGAGTCTCTTCCATAACTGTGCTTTGTAACAGCAGTATGTGAAAGGATTCTTTTTGTTTGTTTGTTTGTTTGTTTTATGGTTTCTCTGTAACATGAAAAGTGGTGTCTTGGGGTTTTTTGTTTTTTTTTTGTCTTATTAATTTCCAAAAAAAGAAAAATAGAGAGGCTGGAGGCTGAATGCATGACTAACCCTAACCCTAACCCTAGCTAATATACCACAAGCGATAACAGGAACTAACTTGTGTTGTGGACATTCCACAACATTAATTGTAGCTATAAATGGTTCTGGTTTATGGTTAAGCATAAAGTGTCATTCAATCCCAAAATTAAATTTTAACCTTTGGCAAACTGTAGCATAAGAGAAACAAAAGACTTCAGGAAGTGCTGTTATATGAAAATAACAAGTGTAAAATAATATCACATTTTGGCTGAATCCATCCATCCATCCATTTTTTGTACTGCATATCCTACAAAGGGTCATGGGGGAGCCTTGAGCTTATCCCAGGGAACTCTGGGCACACGGTGGGGGACACCCTGGACAGGGTGCCAACGCATAGCAGGGAACAATCGCACACACATTCACACACTATGGACAATTTGGAAATGCCAATCAGCCTACAATGCAAGTCTTTGGACTGGGGGAGGAAACCCACAAAGCACAGGGAGAACATGCAAACTCCGCACACACAGGGCGGAGGAGGGATTCGAACCCCCAACTGTGGAGGTGCGACTGAATGTGAATATCTTTGTTAATAAATATTTTGTAAGCATCTCAAGAGCAAGAGGTTGGCTTTCTACTTCACTCAATACCAACGCATCCAGCATGTTGTGTACACATGAAAACTCTTGGTGTGGAAAATTCCTAACTGATAATTGTTAGAGAAAAAAAAAATACAGTGGACAGAGTTTGAATTGAATTCAAGATTTTAGCAAAGGATCCACATTAACTCAGCCTGCTGGCAAAACCAATGCCCTAATCCATAAGCACAAAGGAATTATCATTAGTTTCGAATGTGCACAGATTCAGGTTGTAAATCTGTCTTCAAGACCTGATGTAGTTGTAATTTAACAGTGTGTTTCTTGTTTGCGGGCTTTCTATAATCCGTCTTTTTAGTCTAAATCCATCTTTTATTAGTGTTCCCAAACTGCTGACTAAACTCAGAAAACTGACTGTATTTCTCTCAATAATGGGAATATATTATTAAATTCCCCTAGTTTATGTAGTCACTAATCACCACCACATATACATCTACAGAACCAGCCATAACACAGCATTTAAACAAAATTCCTTCCATTTGCAACATCATAAGAATTCATACATTCAAGTCATAACAAATTATATGCAATTTGATGTTAGATATGGAGTTAGAACAATGGTTGTGTTTGTACCTTCGCTTATGATTTCATGACTTTGCATGAAAACGTCATCTTTGTTCAAAGTTGACCAACCTTCTAACAAGATCACATTGTTTAGTACCACTTAATGTGTTTTTGTTTTGTTAACTATCTCTCCTTATCTGTCTTTCTGTCACTTAAGAAGTGTGGACTCCCTCTATAAGCAGTACTGCAAGCCCTTCAGTGTATTGAGACTGAAAGCAACAAGCCAAAGTACACGATGAAACTGTCATCCTGACAAAAGTGCAATAATGTCTGTCAGACTTTGGGTCCTGGCCATGATGAATGCTTTGAACTTTTCTCCTTCAAGGGCCGTGTAATCGCAGCAGCAGTGCCGGAAGTTTGTCTTGTTATGCCTGGGTGGAAGCGTTACATCTGAGCCCCACTCTGCCTTTCCATCTCAAATGCGTTTTCATGCACAGACTCACACGCCGTCACATTTCAGAAGCATTTAGTCAATAAACAGTCATGAGTTCGTGACATACAGTATGTACATAAGCATACTATATGCACATTATGTACATCAGACGAGCAGATTGTCAGATGCCCTGTAGATAAATAGGTTCAACAACCTAAGTAAAAACCTAAAGAAAAAAATCTACGGCTCATTGAATTGCAAACCATATTTTCATTTGTTATGTGTGATTAAACGTAATGCACTTCACAGCTGTGTGGCACATCTCGCTGCTCTAACTATACAGGGTGTCCCAAAAGTCTCCATACATAGGGAAAATAAACACTTTGTAGCAAAATGTCTTCCAAAATGTTTAATACTTAGTTTATACAATATATATATTTTTTTCAGATAGACTTTAAAGAATGCCTTTGACCAAAGAAGAACGTATTGAAATAATTCTCATGGCTGGTTCTGGAAGCTATCACAAGGTTGCTATGGACACAACATTGTTGGCAAATTATTAACAAATTCAAAAAGACTGGAAGTGTTGTGGACCAACCGAGGAGTGGACGTCCACGAACATCTACTGACGAAGGCACAACCAACGTGGTGCTGGGAAACATAGTCCCTTATGTATGGAGACTTTTGAGACTGTAGTATAGAATCCCATGAACGATCAGGCTGACAGTAGAATGGTTTTTATTAAGTGGATTTAGCACCTCATATGCATATGGATGATAGGCGAACTTTTCAGAATAAGTAACACAGGTATGCAGAAGCACCAACAAAAAAAAAAATTAAAAAATAGTCCAGCAGAAACCCTCTGCTATAAATAACATTGACCCAGTGACTAAACATATCAAGAGAAAACAAATGCTGTGTCTCAATTTGTCTACGTATACTATGCGCTAAAAGTATGTAGTCTTTTTGTGAAGAAAAAATACATACTTTTGATTTTGTAGCAAAAGAGTATGCAAGTACTGGGACATACTAACACGTCATGTACCGGAAGAGAACGTTGTTGCCTTTACGCATACTTTCACCATAAACAGACTCCTTGTTGCATTTCAGCTTTTTGCGGATTTTGCGGAGTTTTTTGTGATTGTTGCATCCAAAAATTGCAATTGCACAAAATTGTTTTGCATGGTCTTTCGAAGTGATGTCTGTTGGTAAATGAGACCTTTTAGCTGTACTCATGTTCAACACACATAAATCGAAGAGGGCTTTAGCTGAATGCACATTGTGATGATGTCACATGGCACGTTGTGATGACGTCACATGATGCGTCTTGGCCGAAATATGTGGTAATTTCGAGAAATTGCAAGCTCCTCAGAATAATGTGGAATTTCCTTGATTTTGTGTTAATTTCCAAGATCGCAAAATTCTGGAGGGACTGACTGTATAATTTAATTGATCATGCCTTTGATTTATTTTTACACATTTCACACCTCTCGAAAATGCGTCCATGAATTCAGCGAAGCGAACAGTCACAAAACTCCTCCCTCGCGCATGGAGTTGTGGGCAATATTAGCTGAAAAAGTGTCCACGGATCCACACTTTGAAAATCTGCCAGAAATAGTAGACCATCCAGGTACCTTTGGGATACTCATTTCAACATACTACGATTTAGGACACACTAATTCTAATCTCAGATACTATTTAGGACTGATAGTAGGCAAATTGAGATGCAGCAAAAGACTTGATTGATAGCTTTTATGTGCAACATGAGGACTTTTTGATGAGTGAGCAATCATGCTGTGAAAAAAGGTTAATGAACATATACTGGTTTGCTTACCTTACCTTGTTTTAATGCACTTAAGTAGCTACCTAGGTTTCCAGGCAACTAAAACATGGGACTGTGCAGCACGCTGAAGCTTTGAGTTGTCTGTTGGGGTAGCTAATATATGTATTTGTTCAGTCTTTTCACAAACACACTGAACAGACAGTAGTAATAACCTAGAAAATAAACAGGCACAGCTGGATATGCTGCTAACAAATCAGGAGAAATTAAATTTCTCAAGCAAAATTTGAAGGCTATTGTGATATTTTCACTAATGGACACATAGTGGGAGGGGATATGAATGTTTTGCTAATAGCCCATGGCAATGACAATACTGTAGCTGCATTTAAAATAAAGGTCAGACAACAATTCACTAAATCATTCACTAATTATAGAGTAGTCAATTTTCATAATACATCAGTCTTTGTTCTACTCAAACCCAATATCAATAAAAGCATTAAAAGCTGTAATGACAAAGAACAATGAGCAGCAAAGCTATACAAAGACTGGGATGTATTATATGCTATTATGGCTACAAAGCAGGTTTCAAAAGCACAGTGGCATGGCAGCCATGCCTAAATAATGAGAAAGTCATTGTTATCCTCCAAATGCTGATTAGTTTACTTTGTGCCAAGCAAAATCACAGATAAATAAATAAATAAAAAGCTAATATGTGCTTAAAATAAGCATTTTTAAAAAGCCTTGTAAACTGTAGCTATGATTGCTAACTAGCAGGTGCCTTAATAGCTAACTATTACTAATTCTGAGGTAGATGGTAATGGTGTACCATACTACAAAGAGTACACGGTTGCCAAATATACAAATTCTCCTTTGCAGAAATCACTACAAAGAACACAGTATATCAGGCAAGTCATTCTCAGAGCATAATGGTACTGTTGCTTGTAGCGCTGTAAATAAAATAACAGTGTTGAGTGATGCCAGATGGCTTTCTGAGTTGTGGTTCTGAGACACACTATGATAGTTTTGCCAGAGTGAGTATAGATTTGTAAAATAAGATAATATTAATTATGAAGCAGTTCCGTCCTTCAGGTAACATTGTAACCAAACAGAAAGCTTAGCAGGCAGGTGTAACAGCTAGCTGGTATACTAAAGCTAATTGTCATTTAGTCTATGGCACAGTGGGTAGTGTTCAGTGTTACTGTAATTAAATGACTTTTTCCCTGAAAAAAAGTAAAGTAAGGGATTACGCTTCATTTTTAAGTAATTTAATTATTAATTACTTAATAATAATTAATTATTTAATTACATTAATTACTTATGATGTACTTGCATGACATACTGTACAGACTTAAGAGATTTAAAATCTAAATTTAGCATCTGAAGATAAAATTTGTCTTCTAATTTAACTCGGCCACTTAGAGTTCACACCGGGTGGCTGTAAAGTCGCTCAAGTTCAAAGACGTCACCAGAAATGAGTGGCTGTTTTGTTAAATGGAAATATTCCCATGACTTCATTTGTCTGACACACGTACACAAGAACATCACGGTAAAATGTAAGTTATGTCCTGGGGCAAAAACACAATCTGCCTCTCTCTGAAGTAGTAGCTCTTATTATTAAGCCAGTTTATATAATTTGATTACATTTTTGTATTAAAAATGGCTTAATAAAGCTATCCTTAATAGGCTAACCTATTCCATTGTTGACTCAAATTTAAAGAATTGAAAGAAGAGTTTCATTTCTATTATCCATGTGGTCAAGGTTGATACGAATTTTAAGAATATTAAAGAATAAGTAATTAGTAACGAGTAATACAATTACTTTTCAGACAGAGTAATTAGTCGGTAATTTAAATACAATGGTGACGATATAATTAGTAATTAGTAATTAATTACTTTTTTGAAGTAACTTACCCAACACTGGTAGTGTTGCTGCCTCACAGCTCTAGGGTTCGAACCTGAGCTCATGTGGCGTTTCTCATGTCCTCCCTGTGTCTGGGTGGGTTTCCTCCAGGTTTCTCAATTTCCTCCCACTTCCCAGAATCTTGTCAGGTGGATTAGTAACTCTAAATTGTGCCTAGATGTGAATGAGTGTGGATTGTATATGGTGCACTGTGAAGGATTGGCATCCCATCCCGGGTGTGTCCCCACATCGTGTCCGGTGTTCTTGGGTCCATGATTAATGAATGAATGAATGAAACTACTGCTGTGTCTAAGACGCTATCTAGCCACCACTAAAGGGGGCGTACCACTGATCCTATACAGGGTCGCGGGGGGCCAGGAGCCTATCCCAGGGGACTCGGGGCACAAGGTGGGGGACACTGTGGACAGGGTGCCAACGCATCACAGGGCACAATTGCACACACACTCCGGACAATTTTGAGATGCCAATCAGCTCACAATGCATGTCTTTGGACTGGGGAGACGAAACTAGAGTACCCGGAGGAAACCCCCAAAGCACGGGGAGAACATGCAAAGTCCATGCACACGGGGCAGAGGCTGGAATCAAACCCCCAACCCTGGAGGTGGGAGTCAAAGGTGCCAAACTCTAAGCCACTGTGCCCCCCAGTAGAAACATGAAAATTATATATCAAAACACTTATTTGTTACAATTAATTTTCAATGTCCCATTGAAACAAATACTTTTCATCACTTCACTTTAAACAACAGAAATGGCTGCCATGGACGTGTCTTGCATAGGGTTCAGAAAGGACCACAGTGACCATAAATGTTAGCTAATCTACAAAACAAGCAATTCACTAACATCGTTAATGTGACATTACTCCTACATCAGAGCGACAGTTTGCTCTAATATATAATATATATGCTGAAACTTTCATCAAACATGAAACTTTCATCAAACATGAAACTTGTGGTCATTAAACCGGTTTGTCAGTATTGGGAGCACTTTCAATTTGCATATCCATAGCATCGGGATTTGTTGATGGGGGGAAAAAGTGTTGGCATTTTTCTGTGTTTCTGCACCTTTGTTGTTGTCTAATGACATTTTATTTTCCCTTTAAATGCCACATCGAGCAATTTATTCCTCAATATAGAAATAAAAAGCTCTTCAAAACAGGTTTTGGGTGACTTGCACATTGCATTGCAGGCACATTACATCATTATAAAGTTTCACCACAAAACTGCGTGTCGAGAGATTTAATTTCTTTATTGTCTGGCCTGGTTCATTAAAACTGCTAGAGACAGTCTTAATAACAGCCCAATCTGCAATCTAGTGTCAAATATTGCAGAAGGAATTATATTGGGAACAGTTGTGACCTGGACAATAGACAACAAAATGCTACGGGTCTAACGATACAATACAGAGGTGTCTTGATATGATATATTTTTCAGTACAGCAAAAAATAATTAACGCTACGTTTACACATACAGTGATTTTATCACTGCAAGTCACCAGTCACTGTACTATGAAGTCGACAGTAGGCGTTCCTACTACTGGTTGCCATAGTAACATGGGTGCCTCAACTAGCATTACACTTTTGACAACAAATCAGTTTTCTTGAAGCTAAAATGAAACATTCTGGAGGGAGAGCGTTTGTAAATAAAATTCACCAGTGTATATATGCATCATATCCTACGAGATGAAGGAGAAGCAGTGTGGGCTCTTTGCCACTGCGGCCATCTATCTGCGGCAAAAGGGCAAGCGCCAATTAGCCCAGCTTTGCTTAGCTTATAGCCTCCTCGGCCACAGCCTCCATGTTCCCTGGGTGAAGTGTCCGGCTTGGCACCGCTCGTTTCCAGGCACCAGAGATGCTCGCGTCACCCCCAGATCCTCGCTCCTTCTGCTAGCAAGCACGGGAGACTACGGATCAAGTATGCTCTACTGTCATTGGTAGTTGCTGCACCAAGTTGCTCCACTTTTGCATAAAGTTAAACTTTTCTCAACTTTGTCGCATCGCTGGACACGCCCACATCTAGTCGCCAACGGTCGCTGTCGCTCATGTCACCAAAAGTCGCCAGCTCTCATTGAAAATGAATGGTCTACGGTTGCTTTGAATGTACCTTAACCCCATGTGCCTTAGCCCTGTTTGACTCTGAGCAGCATATAATAAAAGCTGTGCATTAGAATGTAATAAAGTTAAACACCGCTAATTCAACAATAGCTTTCTGGCTAAGCTTTCACTGGTGTGACACTTTGAAGTATGGGGCTTTGTATTTCATATTCTGCTGTAAGCTAGTTATGCTAAGTCAAGTAGGTCTCTGTAGCCCTAGATGCATTTTTGAATCCTGTGTTCTCTGCTACAAAGTAGAGTCTCATATACTGTAGGCAGATATGGACCTCTAAACTTTGCAGCGATTTCTTTTGATTGAATCAGTAAGAAGGATATATTTGTTTTATTAGCGTTAGTGTATGGTATTCTTATTAGATGGATTCGTAACTTACCAGGAAGCCAAATCGCTGCTATTCACCAAAGCTTAAGCATTTGGAGGAATCTTCCACTTTCTGTTTGTTGCTCACCATTGCAGTTTTTATGACCTAATATGCTAGTATGCTAACCACTAACCTAACAGCATGCTTGTGAAAATGTCTGCAAAAATTTTTGTTTGAACCCCTGTAGCCTATCCTAATTCCAGACAAATAGGAAGCTACTTTTTCAGAAGAGTGCATAGATGTTTATTATGCTTCAGTAATATGAGTAGTCTTTTATGATGAATAGCCTACTTTATTAAGTGGTCTTCTGAATGTATGTGCCGATATTTATTATTGCGTTTAATGATCTTATTCTATTGTTGGAATTGAACTGTGCTCTACTCATTACTGGGGAAGGTGATATCTGTTTTAAATGTTTTAACCACAGTATGACTCTTAATTATTAATTATACACTTCCTACAAGCAACAGTGTTTGTTAAATTAATCATTTGGCATGAAAGACAGTACACGATCTAAGGGAACGTGGGACTTGGACTCACTGGAATCATACAACCGCAAACGTTGCAACGTTAGCCGTACTCTCAAAGCTGTATAAAAGGCGCTTGAGAGTTTTTAGTCATGCTGAAATGTTACATGTTTGACATTGCTCTTGTTAATTCCAAGGAGAGACCAGAAATAATGCTGTGAATAAAATTAGCAGGGGGGAAAAAATCTCAGACAAACAATAATGATCCACCTTTTGTAAATCACTTGACAGGATGTTTGAATGTTTCATCCATAGGTAATGAGAGTGAGAGACTAATTACGGGAAAGTCTCCAACAACTCCATCGACTTGTTTACTGCGACATATTAGTGTTTATCTGATGACACTTTGGCGTTGATCAGTCTGTGACCTTTGCATTTGGATAAGCAGAGTTGATGGAAATGGAAGAGGAAGAAAATGACAAGGTCAGTGCTGAGTAATTATTGCGGCACTAGCATCGAGTTGTGCAATGAATGAATGGAGAGACAGTTCTCTAAACAAGATGTGATGCTCCTCACTGCAATATTATCCTTCACAGGTTTGATTGAAGTGCTTCACACATACACTCATCTGTACTATCTCTGTATTGACACTGGTTTGGAAGGTCTGTTCTGTTCCTTTTTTCAGTGCACAGATTCATGTGAGTAATTTATTGGTGCTGGCAAAAAGAGCAAGCCATGAGCATTATTCAAAAGCAAGGCCATTATCTAGGAGCTAGTGCATGTTTCATCTTCTGTCCTCCTAACATAGACGCTTTGAAGTCTATTTCCAAATTTCTTTGAAAGCCCACTTAGATGCAATAACAAAAAGCTTGGACCAATACATAATGAAGGAGTTGTGTGTATTGCGCATGTTGCACATCGCCTCTGCAATAATCTACACTTCATTCGCATGCAGACCAAGCCTCAGTCTGAAAGATGACGGGAGGTAGAAAGGTTTTAAAAGGCTTAGAGGTGGGCTGGAAGGTTTGATATCTGTGTATAGATGAAATTCCTAAGAGGTTTTAATGGTTGACCACCATTCCCTTGACAAATGATAATGTCCAACTGGAATAAATCAAATGTCAGGCCACGTGTAACATGCGCTGAGTAGGGAGAGAACGCAAGTGCATAAACTCGGTATGTCCTTTATTTTGGCAAATCTATCCATCCATTTTCCATATCACTTACACAGGGTCTACACAGGGGAACCTGGAGCCTATCCCAGGGAACTTGGGGCACAAGCCAGGAGACACCCTGGACAGGGTGCCAGGGCACAAATGTACACCCATTCACACAGTACGGACAATTTGGAAATGCCAATCAGCCTACAACACAGGCTGTCTTTAGAATAGGGGAGGAAACTGGAGTTCCCAGAGGAAACCCTCAAAGAACGGGAAGAACATGCAAGTTCCGTGCACACATGGCGGAGGCACCATTCAAATACCCAAACCCTGGAGTTGCGAGGCAAATGTGCTAACCACTAAGCCACCGTGCCCCCCTTGGACAAATCCAAAAAACATAATCAGAGTACATAACAGGGGTCAAAGCACAGGCAGGCGAAAGCCAGTTTTAGACCAGTGCAATTCCAGCAGTTTTTTAAAATCATTACTTGTCAAAATGTATGAGATTTGAAAGAAAATTTTAACTGAACTGCATAACGAACTCTGTGATAACATGCTGTTGTCATTTTATATGTGGTAGCTCAGTGGTTAGGACATTGGACTTCTGATCTCAAGGTCGTGAGTTCGAATCCCAGCACCGCCAAGCTGCCACTGCTGGGCCCTTGAGCAAGGCCCTTAACCCTCAATTGCTCTGTTGTATAAAAAAATGAGATAATTCTAAGTCGCTCTGGATAAGGGCATCTGCCAAATGCCGTAAATGTTATATGATGAAGATCCTCTTACTATAGACCGGCAAATAAAGAAAATTACTACTGATAATTAATTACTTATACTAAACTCAACTGTCTGTTTTGTATTGTGTCATCCTATGATGTCCTCTTATTGGTGGTTTTTAGATGCAAGTCATCGCAGCGCTCACACTCTGAGATTTTAATCAGAATTTGACACATGACACATCCTGAATATTGTAGTCGGCTGACTTTTTCAGATTCAGATTTTAAAATTCATGTGTTAAAATAAAATCAAGAAGCTACTGTATTTTTTTTTCAATGTTCAGAAATTCAGATTCAACAATTCAGATTTGTCAGATATCCATCCAGTCAAATTCACATTGGAAATACAAACACATAAGTTAATGAGTTAAAAAGTTAAAGCTAATAGGTTAAGCATCTGAACTACCCAGGGACAGCCAAAGCCAAACAAGCCTGGAATTCAAAGAACTGATATCTAGTCAATCAGCACACATTCTTTAAATCTTCATCTCTCTTTTTTACATCCATAGAAAACCAGAAGGAATGGGGAAACAAGAAAACAAAGCTTGGGAAACAATGCAGAAATGCATGGTAAGAAACTCTGCGACAATACCATGACAAAACAGGGTACAAATAGACAAAATAATAATAAGTAAACACCGAAAAGGTGAACACAGTCAGGCAACAAACCCATGACAGGACAGTGGCAGAGACAGGACTAGTACAGGAACTAAAACAAACGTGGTGCTCATTGCCATGGGAACCACAATGTGAAAGTGGAAAACATGACACCAGTGTTTTCTAAGAAGAACCCTTCTTTTACAACCTGCCAAAGATGAGCCTGATCTAATAAGCAATTCCTATGAATTCAAGGCTTTGTTTCATACAAATTAAGTCATGAGAAAAAGTCACCACTCTGAAGATTAATCTTGTTATCCAACTTGCTTCCTGTAAATTGCTACAACTTTGCAATTATAAGATCATGTTGTTTTTAACAGCTGAATATGTTTAAGTCATTTTAGGGAATTATACTTATAACACATTCAGCTGCTTCCATATCATTGTGCAATTAATTGGTCTTTACATATAATGCTGTGAATTAACCAATCCCAATTAGAAGGCATAGAAAATAACAAGCCACATATGCTGACATTTACAGCCACACAGGGTCAAAATTTGGCAGTTTGGAAGAAAAGCAGGGCTCGGGATTTGTCCTAGATTGAGATGACGTCTTCTTAAAGCAGGCTGGAAGAAATTTGCTGAAAATGCCATGAAACAGGAATTACATGAGATACACCACCGGTTTTGAATAATCCAATGTGAAACATGCAGCTCTCTTGTGGGAGGACAGGAATGTTTGGTTTTCAGTAATATCTCGCCTCAAACCTTCTCCCGTAATGCCACAATGTTTTGCACATGTCCTTTAAAATGAATTCGGCCCGAGCTCAGAGTCAATGTTGCCTTTTGCAAAGTTGAGTGCAACCTCTTTTCAGCTAATATTGACATACTGCATTTTTCTGTAATTATTATTTTTTTCAACACCAGAAGCTTGTAAAGGTGAAATGTAATTACAGGTTACATTGAAACTGTAATTTTGGCACCGTGGTTGGAGAAATATCACTCAGGACAACACACACACACACACACACACACACACACACACACACACACACACACACACACACACACACACACATCTCAACTTCTCTTTTCCTAATATTTATCTCTTCAATAGTTCACAAGGTCACCGTGTCCTTGACAGCATTTCGAATCATGCCCTATGTGTTTTAAGTGTCTCCTTCTATTTAGTAAAGTGTAACAAAGAAAAAAGTCACTATCTACTTCCTGATGATCATGCTGATAACAGTGTGTGGCTTTACACTGTCTGAACTGTGTCTGGATTAGTCTTTTGTATGAGACGATACAGGGGATGCAGATGATTCATCCAGATGAGCCACATTAAAGACCACAAACAACATCAAATGTGGACAAGGGTAGAAGACATGTAGTGTTGAAGACAGGGGTGTGTTTGTGTGTGTGTGTGTGTGTGTGTGTGTGTGTGTGTGTGTGTGTGTGTGTGTGTGTGTGTGTGTGTGTGTGTGTGCGTGTGTGTGTAGGGGCCTAACCGCAACTTCTGAGCTTCACACATTCCGTGGCAAAGTCCCACCGTGAGAGAGGGGGTTGGGGTTAAAAAAGAGAGACGTCTGAAAATATTTAAAACTTGGTCACAGATAAAACACAGACCCAACCCCACCAGAGAGAGAGTGAGAGACAGACAGAGAGAGAGAGAGAGAGAGAGGCAGACAGAGACAGAGAGAGACATAGAGAGAAACAGAAAAAGACACACAGACAAAGCCAGAGAAAGACATAGAGAGAAAGAGAGAGAAACTGACAGAGAGAGCAATACAGATAGAAAGACCATAAGACAGAGAGAGAGTGAGAGAGACACAGAAAGAAAGGCCCACAGAGAGAGAGAGGGGGAATGAGGCAGAAAGCAAGAGACAGAGAGGGAGAGACAGGACAGACAGAGAGGGGGGGAACTGAGAGACAGATGGGCAGATAGAGAGAGAGACAGACAGAATGAGAGATGAAACAAAATACAGACAGAGACAGAGAGAAAGACAGATAGAAACACATCGAGAAAAATAGTGAGAGACAGAAAGAGAATTGAAACAGAATGAGAGAGACAGACAGAGAGACAAAAGAGAGAGAGGGACAGAGACAGACCGAAGGAGAGAAAAAAGAGATAGAGGGAAAAAGAGAGACAGACAGAGAGACAGAAAGAGAAAGAGAGTGAGAAACAGACACAGAGAGAGAGTGTAGAAGTTGCAGTACAGGCTACATTTCATTAGCAGATTGCGTTTCCACCCTGCGGCTCGCACACCATATGAACTCAATCTCGGTTTTCTCTGACATGCATTTAGTGAGCATCAATATTTGGGCTGCTTTAATTCCCCTGGATGAAGGTTTTTTTTTTCCTTTCAGTGTTACTAGTTTTCAATGTGAATCTTAAAGACCAAAAGGGAGTTAATTTCATTGAGGGAAGGGAATTAGTCAGCGGAGAAAAGGGTGGATGTCTCAGTGCCCCAAACACACATTTTCAAACACCCCAGCAAACCCCCAATAAGGATCTGATTTATGTGCAATCCAGCACTAAACATGTTTTACGACCTCAGCAGCATGTGTTTAGCAGTGGCCGTAAAAGGTGACTCATTTCAAGAACGCACTGGAACATAATTTTAATGCGTTGGAATAATGCGACCGCTCTTTAATTCTCCAATTTAGGAAAGTTTAAGGTTAGAGGTTGGACGACTGATGGGAAAAGTAAGTGGCGGTTCCTGCTCGGGTGTGCTGCGGTCACTGCTGCGGCAAGTCATCTGGTTTTAATTGAAGCCGAGCAGCGGAGAGTTTTAGCACTTAAAAAAAAATAAAAAATGCTGCGGTCGACTTCTGAAATGAAGTCCATCTTCACATATATTTTTTCACACCAAGTCATTTGAATACCAGATTTGTGTTCCCCATTTCTGAAGATAACACAGAGCTGCTTTCTCAGGCCTGGAGAAAATGCTCTTCAATAAAAAAGCACAACAAAAGGTTGGGATTCAAAATTAGCCACGGTGCAAAGAAAGACTTCTGTGTGTCTTTATCAGAGTGCGAGTTATTTAGAAAAGTAATTATACTAAAAGTATAAAGTGGAGTTCAAATTAAATTTCTAATACGATGTGGCATGTGTTTAAATTCAATTCGGTGACCTAGAAAAAAAAAAAAAAAACACTAAGAACTTTAAGTCAGGCCTGGAAGTGAAGAAATGCATAATGCCACTGTGATGTGTTTACTGCTAAATATGGAGTGCATTAATTTAGATTTAACAAACAGCACAATGGTACACATCTGTTAGAGTTAATGAAACATTTTACAAAGAACACAACACTTTGTTCTATAATAAATGATTTAAAAAACTCATTGACGTTATGTAAGGAATAAAATAGGGCAGAACATGCCGTTAGAGTAACATATTTAAGAATGGTGTGGTGTGATGACGGCAAACGCAAAGCAGGTAAATGTTATCACCTAGAAGTTGATTATTTTCCAGTCACAGCACATCATGAAGGGTTTTATCCTTCTTATACTATAGTGATTTACCAACAATTAAAATTGGTCATTTATTTATTGTTGCCAGTGTTTTATACTCGAGTCACATGACTTGGACTCGAGTCACAAATTTGCTGACTTTCAACTCGACTTCATATAAAAAAGACTTGCGACTCGACTTTGAATTTTGACATTAATGACTTGTGACTCCACTTGGAAACCAGAGTACCTGGGGGAAACCTGCGAAGCACAGGGAGAACATGCAAGCTACCCGTACACAGGGCGGAGGCAGGATTTGAACTCCCAACACCGGAGGTGCGAGGTAAATATTGCGTTTGAAGTTGAGAGTGTCTCTATGACCTGTCAAGGTCATAGAGACACATTAGTATCAGGGAATTGTAAGAACAGACTTGAAAGCATTCAGCAATCTCTACACCTTGTGCACATGTTATTACAGTTAAATACCCTTCATTGAGCACTTTAGGGGGATTGTGTAGATGTTAGATTTGTGTTCTTCTTATTTTTTACTACAAAACACCCTTTCACCCACTTTTGCACATTTTGTAATGTTGCAATCTAAACTGAACTGGACTTAATTGGAATGTGTCATAAATCTACAAAAAAAAAAAATGCAACAATATGTAAGTGGTTGGGATCAATATATTTAAAAAAAAATATATATATATATATATATACACATATATTGATAAAGTTCTGGTGCGGGCAGTTGCCATCAGAAGAATTGCCATCTGAAGTGTTACATGATCTAAATATATGTTAGAGGTGTAACGGTACATCATGACACGATGCACTGCAATGCAAAAATGTGATTTTGTGCATCATAAGAAATGTGTGATTCACATTGTGAAAATCAGCATTCTATTAATGATGCACGTAATGCAGTTGCACTGTTTTAACACCAGAGGTACGGTTTTAATAGTTTTTGTTTTTTTAACATCTGTTAGACAGTATTATCTGAAACATCCACATGTAGTTAGCTATTATTAAATAATGTTAGCTAACATGCTAGTGGTCAGGTAGCTAGTGGTAAACACCAGGTGAAAGTGATTGGGAAAATTCTGTTTCATAAGATGTGTACAATTGCATACATCTGCAGTAGCTACATCATAGCTGCATGTATAGTTTTTTTGAGAATATAAAGAGATACAATATAAAGAAAACATTTTTCTTCTGAGCAGACGACCCTGACTGAGGTCAGATCAGGCTTTGCCAAGTAATTTTTCCCTGACCATTAAAGTTCAACACAAAGAGCTTCCTAGATCTCAGCAGTCCATTCTTCCTCTCCGTGACCCAGACATGCATTCCTGCTGCGAGCCAGCACTAAAACGTGAGATGTCTCGCCGAGCAGAGGCTGGCTTTCTGAAAAGAAGAGTGTTCCAGAGACAAAGCGAGTGCATGTCTGAGAGAGTTAGTGCTGATGCTATCTCAGCTAAAAGTATACTGGGACAACGAAAAAGGTAGAGGCAGTGCATTTCTTTTGATGGATGAGGGGAGCATACTGGCCTTGGCCTTAGTGTTCCACCGGAGATCATGTCTTCCCAGCAGGAATGGCTGACAAAATGAAGGCTTTGGACTTTTAGCTTTGATTTTTGACTAGCTTTACCAATATTTTGTGAAAAAATAACTCATAATACCTTGTTTTTTGTTTATTATTTATATATTTATTTATTTATTTATTATTTATTTTTATTTTTTTTTAGTGAGGATGTGTACCCAGTAGAAAGTTACCATGTCCCTGCAAATACGGTCAGGTCAAGTATTTGGACAGTGACACAATTTTCATAATTTTGCCTCTGTACACCACAACAATGGATTTGAAATGAAGCAATCAAGATGTAATTGAAGTGCAGACTTTCAGCTTTAATTAAAGGGGTTTAACAAAAATATTACATTAACCGTTTAGGAATTACAGCCATGTTTTACAGGGTCCCTCCATTTTCACAGGCTCAAAAGTAATTGGACAAACTAACAATCATAAATATTAGGATTATTTTTAATACTTGGATGCAAATCCTTTGCAGTCAATGACTGCCTAAAGTCTGGAACCCATGGACATCACCAAAAGCTGATTTCATCCCTTGAGATGCTTTGCCAGGCCTTTAGTGCAGCCACCTTCAGTTGCTGCTTGTTTGTGGATCTTTCTGCCTTCATTTTGTCTTCAGTAAGTGAAGAGCATGCTCAGTTGAGTTGAGGTCACCTGACATTTAAGAACATTTAATTTCTTTGCCTTAAGGACCTCTTGGCTTGGAATCAACTCCAGACCTTTTATCTCCTTAATTTGTCATGAAATAATGAGGAAACAGAAAAACCTGGCCATGAAACTGCTTATCAGTCAATTGTCCAATTACTTTTACATTTACATTTATTCATTTAGCAGACGCTCTTATCCAAAGTTACTTTTGGGCCTGTGAAAATTGAGGGACTCCATTTTTTTTTAAATGGTTGTAATTCCTAAACATTTCATGCAATATTTTTTTGAATTAAAGCTGAAACTCTACATTTCAAACACAACTTGATTGCCTCATTTCAAATCCATTGTGGTGGTGTACAGAGGCAAAATTATGAAAATTGTGTCACTATCCAAATACTTATTGACCTGACTGTATAATGGCTGCATAAGCGATTAGCAGCTATACTCATATCTTGACCCAGTGTGTGCCAAGAAAACATTCCCCTCACCATCACACCACCACCAGCAGCAGCCTGAACTGTTGAGGCACATTTGGTCCATGGATTCATGTTGGTGACACCAAATTCTGACCCTACCATCTGCGTGTTGCAGTAGAAAATGAGATTCATCAGACCAGACGCCATTTTTTTCCAATCTTCAACTGTCCAATTGTATGAATAAGTATGTGTACTGTAGATGTTTTACTGTATATATAATGATTATGTGATTTGCTGAAGACAACCCATCCGTCATACTGGGATGTAAATTGCATTTCTGAAAAGTGAACTATGTTCCATGTCCCTGTGTAGTCTGGCCTTAATGGAAAATACATTTTAGCTCCTCTTGCATAGGTTTCAAATGTAAGTTTGTTTTTAACGAAAGCACAATAGTCTAGTGTCCTTTCATAAGTGCACTGAGTCTCAAGGAGAAGCCTTTAGTCCAAATTACTCAGTAATATAATTCTCCTCGGTAGACATAAACCAGTTTTTAAAAAAAAGATTGTGGTATAGTAGTTATGTCAGAAAGTGATATAGGAAATATTACACTGTAATATGCAGTTACTCATTCATATCCCTTATACTTTCTTTAGTGCAAGTTTTTAAAATGAGCTTCGAGAGAGTCAAGTACTAGAAATGATGAAACAGCTATTTAAGTTTATTCTAAATCCATTTTTATATATAGAGGCCAATGTAATAATACATCTCCATTCAAAATTACTGTGTGTGGAATAAAACTGAAACCTGCCACAATTCTTCATTTGAGTGTATCATTACATTTAATGAAAGCACGGTTTTTGTGAGTCTGACGGGGATTAAGGAGTTGGTATAGTGCTGCATTTCTGAGGAGCCAAATGAAAACGCTGGTTTCCGTTGGCCTTTGAAAAACAGCCCTCTGTGTTTAAGATGCCGTTTTTAACTTTTAATATTTAGCTTGTTCCAAAGGGAGGGCTGACCATGAAGGAAAAAAAAATCTAATTATGATGCAGATTTCTCTCTGATTGAATCTAAAACAAGATTATTCTTGATCTAAGTCTATAATCCTCCTCAGACATGATCATTTATCTGTGCCGTGGTTCTAGTGAACATGATAGCCTCGGTCTTGTATAGAGCTTTGTTATGAAAACTGATTAACATAATTCCTCTAGGCATTTTCTAGTTAGAATTATATACAGCATTAACATGCTAGTGCAAACGTTTGTACACCTCCATGGTTTCTTGATGAGAGAAATAGAAATGGACTTCTAATTTAAAATGTATCTTCACCTCTGAAATAAAATGAAATATTCCATAGATTACAATATGAAAGGTTGCCATACGCTGATAAAAACAAATGATAAATGTAGTACAGCTGCCTGGGGCTTAGTCTTGTCAGTCATTCAATTAATTAAAGTTTGGGCTTTCGATGTACAGTGATCTAGAAGTCTAGTGTGTTTTCTTCTGGGTTATGTGGGTTCTAGTTGTGCAAAGAATTAATATAAACCCAAAGGAATCTCAAATAAGTTTCAAGAAGTTAAAAATGAAATGCGTAAGCCTCCTGCAATAAAACAAACCAAACATACTGCAGTAAATAGTTTGAAAAGAACCAAAAGCAAGAAGTCAGATTCCTGCCATGATCATTTCATCACCAACAGACCTAATCTGAAGAATTATCACAAGTATGATATTATACAAGATTGTGAAGCAACCTGGAGCTTAAACCAAATGTCAGAAAGAAGGTGTAGGAGGGTAAATATTACAGCTGAGGGGATACAAAAGCTTCTCAGAGATATTAAAAAGATTGGAGGCAGGTATAAAGTGTTATTAGATAATATCATCACATTCAGGCTAGGGTGTACAGACTTTTGAATTGATGTCCTTCCAGCCAACCCATCGAAAGGCACAATTGCACACACATTCACACATTCATTCACACATTACAGACAATTTGTAATGCCAATCAGCCTACAACACGTCTTTTGGCTGGGGGAGGAAACCAGAGTACCTGGAGGAACCCCCGAAGCACATGGAGAACGTGCAAATTCCAAACACACAGGGCAGTGAATTGATGTAATTTTATTTATTTTCCACTATTACTTGTGATTGTTACTTGTGTTAATGAGGGTACCATGTGTCTTGTTGCTAAACATTAACTTTTTGTCTTCATTTATTGCTAAGGGTGTGCAAAGTTTTGCATTTAGCTGTAAGTCTATGGCACACGGTGTGTGGCATTGGCGCCGTCACAGACTCTCAACCCCAATCCGGGCATCGTTCACCAGGGAGGCATCTACACTATGTAATCAGCCCATGCCATGCATAGCACGTTTCGCACTTCTGGTAAACCACGGCATTCAAACAGATGGCACAAATAAGCTTCTGTTTGTTTGTTTGTTTTCTACCGTAAAAGGTCAGGTTTTGGGGTAATCTAAGGTCCAACGATTAGCATTCCACAAGTGTGGACGGCCATGCAACCTGCTCTCAAAGATTTGTTGTTTTTGCTTAAACACGAGTGCCAGTTTTAGTCCACCTTGAGGACATGGTAAGCCTGCAGTTTTACAAAAGTAGCTGAGCATAACTGCAATTTAGCCAATAATAATGCTGCTACCATATATTTGAAGAAACCAATGGTGTTTTTCTGCAAATAACATATCTGATATCTCTAATGAAGAAAGTTTTGGTACACCAATGTGTGTACCCCTGAGCCCCCATGGTTGCTATTTTGTTTAGTGTCTGTTTTGTTACATTAATTATTATTGTTTAATGTCAGCATATAATTTTGTTATGTTGTTTTGTCTCTGCCAGTGTGTTTTGTGTTTGGTGGGTTTTGTTCCCCGCTGGTCTCCATGGGCTAGTTAAGTTCTGCGGAGAACCACAGAGACTAATGTTTGTGACTTGTGTGTGTTTGCCAATAAAAGAGCAAGTGCAGTGTTTACAATGTTTTATGATGCTTCCTGGTCAAGCTTCTCCATCACTGATGCAACTATATTTTACAAAACACCATGGTAATGTTTTTATTTAGACTACTTCCTAACCTTGCTTTGGTGTCTGCCTGCATAGGTCATGTTGGTTAAGGAGGCAGTTCAACAAACAGCAGTAAAAACAGTCAGTGTACTTAAAGTTGTCTAAAACCTTGCTAGCTAAGTGTGACTACTTCAAGATTAGGGGTGTGTCTCAGTCAGTTCCCTAGTTCAGTAGTCAGGGCACTGACCAGGGAGTCTGACATTTTAAGGGCTGTCTCAATCGCAAAATCATTCCAGTGCACTGGAACGTTCGCTCCCTAAAAAAATCCCACAATGCAGCACAAAACCAGGGAGCATTGATGCTCACTATGTTCCTTTACTGGAAATGACACACTATTTTTTGAAGCCTCTCAGCTCGACAAAAAGGCCGGACAAACTCTCAGCCAACTTCATCTACAAATGTGAGTAGCTTGTTATCGTTGTTGTAGCTCTCAAATGATTTTTCACTTTATTTGACATACGGTTTGTTTGAGTCTAACGACTTTTAAGTGTTAAATGATTTTTTAAAAATACACTAGCTAGCCTACAATCCTGCTTGAAGTACCATGACAGAAATGCATGTGATTAAGCTAACAAAATTGACCTACAGTACTGTGCAAAAGTTTTAGGCGCCCTATTTTTTTAATACAAACTTTGTTATAGATTTTTTATGACTTCTACATTATCAAGTCAATACAAAAAACATTTTAGATTCCCAACATTTGTTTTCTAGCACAAAATTAAATGTTACAGAAAAATGTTTGTATGTCATTAAAGAAAGCAGCATGTTACGTAAGAGACCACTTTTCAGACAAAAAAACACAATGAAGGCTGCTGGGTTTTGCTGCAAAAATAAGAAGCAAGTTCAAAAGTCAAAGTCTCCAGAAGAACTGTGGCTGGTTCTGCAAGATGCTCAATAAAACTTACCAGCTCATTTCCTTATAAAACTGCACAAATTGTACCGGAGACTACTATTTTTATTTGAATTTTTTTGTCACACCAAATATTGAGTTTGTTTCATTTACTACTGTTTACTGCTCTTTATAGTATTTTTTTAAAGGTAGAAACATTTAATTTCATTATTTTGAAGACATCTTTACTCTATAGCATTTCTTTGCATGTGCCTAAAACTTTTGCACAGTACTATATAATGTCAGAAAGATATCGGTCTTGCATGTTGTTGATAAATGCCAGAGGTGACATTTTACAATGCGAGTATGTAGTCATGTCACTGGGAATTGAGTCATCAGTGTCCCACTATGTAGTGAGCCAGGATCCTTACCAACCAGTGCCCCACCTCGTGTACATGATATACTGATTCACGACCCAGGGAGCTAAGGAGGTGAGTGAGATGCACCCATGTCAAGTTTTTGGAGATTTATGTGTGAAATGGACATGAGCAGAAAATCAGATATCGGCTGTCAAAATGTTGATAATTCTGCAGCAATCTTACATCATCAAAACAAAGAAGAGCACTTACTCACTTACACAGATGACAGCAGTAAAAAACAAAAACAAAACAACTAATAACAAGATATTTAGCCAACAGAACTGAACTGAGTGAATTAGTCAGCAATTATCTCCTCACTGATGTTGAACAGAGATCATTCGAGTGAAGAGACGACGATGAAGCTTGTGTTTAAAAGCCGTAAGTAACTTTTACCTCAGGTAAGGAGACTGATGTGGGTGATGCTGATAATCGATGTGAAAACTCATTTCCTATTGTAAACTTATAATTCTTTCCAACTTGTCAGTAATGACAAGATTTTTTTAGATTAGTTATAAAAGTAGAAGCAAGCAGGGCGTCTTTCAATGGAACTGGAATTAATTCTTTAAATTAAATTTTCTTTGTTTTCATTTTTGGGGGTAAACAGACTTTACAATGCTAGAACATTACTTCTGATTGAGAAACATGCAAAACAGGAACATATTTCAGTTCAGGAAAGCCTGTAGTAGTAAAACATGCCACAACTGTTTCATCTGCCAAATTTTATATATATATATATATATATATATATATATATATATATATATATATATATATATATATATATATATATATATATATATACAGTATCTCACAAAAGTGAGTACACCCCTCACATTTTTGTAAATATTTTATTATATCTTTTCATGGGACAACCCTGAAGAAATGATGCTTGCTACAATGTAAAGTAGTGAGTGTACAGCTTGTATAACAGTGTACATTTGCTGTCCCCTCAAAATAACTCAACACACAGCCATTAATGTCTAAACGGCTGGCAACAAAAGTGAGTACACCCCTAAGTGAAAATGTCCAAATTGGGCCCAATTAGCCATTTTCCCTCCCCGGTGTCATGTCAACACTCGTTAGTGTTACAAGGTCTCAGGTGTGAATGGGGAGCAGGTGTGTTAAGTTTGGTGTTATCACTCTCACACTCTCTCATACTGGTCACTGGAAGTTCAACATGAAACCTCATGGCAAAGAACTCTCTGAGGATCTGAAAAAAATATTTGTTGCTCTACATAAAGATCGCCTAGGCTATAAGAAGATTGCCAACACCCTGAAAGTGAGCTGCAGCATGGTGGCCAAGACCATACAGCGATATAACACTCAGAACAGGCCTCGCCATGGTCGACCAAAAAAGTTGAGGGCACGTGCTCAGAATCATATCCAGAGGTTGGCTTTGCAGAATAGACATATGAGTGCTACCAGAATTGCTGCAGAGGTTGAAGGGGTGGGGGGTCAGCCTGTCAGTTCTCAGACCATACGCCGTACTGCATCAAATTGGTCTGTATGGCTGTCGTCCCTGAAGGAAGCCTCTTCTAAAGATGATGCACAAGAAAGCCTGCAAACAGTTTGCTGAAGACAAGCAGACTAAGGACATAGATTACTGGAACCATGTCCTGTGGTCTGATGAGACCAAGATAAACTTATTTGGTTCAGATGGTGTCAAGCATGTGTGGCGGCAACCAGGTGAGGAGTACAAAGACACATGTGTCTTGCCTACAGTCAAGCATGGTGGTGGAGGTGTCATGGTCTGGGGCTGCATGAGTGCTGCCGGCACTGGGGAGCTACAGTTCATTGAGGGAACCATGAATGCAAACATGTACTGTGACATACTGATGCAGTTTCCTTCGGAAACTGGGCCGCAGGGCAGTATTCCAACATGATAACGACCCCAAACACACCTCCAAGACGACCACTGCCTTGCTAAAGAAGCTGAGGGTAAAGGTGATGGACTGGCCAAGCATTCCTCCAGACCTAAACCCTATTGAGCATCTGTGGGGCATCCTCAAACGGAAGCGCAAGGTCTCTAACATCTACCAGCTCTGTGATGTCATCATGGAGGAGTAGAAGAGGACTCCAGTGGCAACCTGTGAAGGTCTGGTGAACTCCATGCCCAACAGGATTAAGGCAGTGCCGGAATATAATGGTGGCCACACAAAATATTGACACTTTGGGCCCAATTTGGACATTTTCACTTAGGGGTGTACTCAATTTTGTTGCCAGCAGTTTAGACATTAATGGCTGTGTGTTGAGTTATTTTGAGGGGACAGCAAATTTACACTGTTATACAAGCTGTACACTCACTACTTTACATTGTAGCAAAGTGTCATTTCTTCAGTGTTGTCCCATGAAAAGATATAATAAAATATTTACAAAAATGTGAGGGGTGTACTCACTTTTGTGAGATACTGTATACATATATATATATATATATATATATATATATATATATATATATATATATATATATATATATATATATATATATATATATATATATATATATATATATATATATATATATATAAAATTTGGCAGATGAAACAGTTGTGGCATGTTTTACTACTACAGGCTTTATATATATATATATATATATATATATATATATATATATATATATATATATATATATATATATATATATATATTTTTTTTTTTTTTTTTTTTTTTTTCCCTGCTAGGATGTCAGTCTGGATTGAAGTCATCATCATAAAGTGTGGCAGTGTTTAGCTGTTAAAATTTAAAATATGGCTAAGCTTTTTCATCTAATGCATGAAAAATACAAACCTTTCCCATCTATGACAACAGCAATATCAGTCTGTGCTGTTTCTCCCTCACAAAGATGGCATGAAAGATATTGGCCATATTCACCATGCTGCCATGCAATTTTCATCTTCACAGATCCCTGTTTATAAAGCAGAGAATGACACAGTCTATGTTTGTAGCTTATCAGTCTGCCTCTGCCTGAACTGCCGCTTTCTCCATTGCTTTAGAGGAAAAACTCTGAGACCCCAATATTCTGTTCACTGAAGTATAACTTTCAGATTCATTGATATATTCTTATTGACATATTTTTGCTCCTTATCTTTAAACAAAATCCAAAACACATTGAAATAGCAAAAAGAAAAAAAGAAATTTTGGAATTTTATGCAAGACTGAGTGAATATGCAACTGTCTAGGATAGGTAAGTTGCAGTAATGTTACTAATAAATAAATCTGCATTAAAACAAGTTGCAGACTAAATATCCACTAATTAGGCATCTTCATTACCAATCAGTAAAACATACTAATGATAATGATGATGATGATGATGATGATAGTAATGAGGAGCACTGTTTTTTACTAAATATTAATTTCCAAAGAATGCCTTAAGTACACTGCAAGAAAGGCTAATAGAAAACAAAATGGCCATCATGGCTTAGTGGTTAACTCTCCGGGGTTGGTGGTTTGAATCCCGCCTCTACCCTGTGTGCATGTGTTCTCCCTGTGCTTTGGTGGTTTCCTCCGGGGACTCTGGTTTCCTACCCAGTCCAAAGACATGCAATGTAGGCTGATGGGCATTTCCAAATTGTCCGTGTGTAATTGTGCCCTGCAATGGTCTGGCCCCTGTTCAGGGTGTCCCCCTTATCATACCCCTAGTTCCCGGGGATAGGCTCCAGGTTCCCCTGTGACGCTGTGTAGGATATGGATGGATGGATGGTTTGATGTTGAGATCAATCACATGGAAAATCCATTTTTTCCCTCTTCCATTCTCTTCCAATTTTGTCATTGCCTAATCCCAGCTAGCTAGTTCAGATGATCCATATTGGCTAGTTTTGCTCTGATTGACAGCAGGAAGAGAAATGCTATCCCTCCCACCCAGAAATAAGGATCAATAGACCCTTTTCACAAAAACCCCGAAGTACATAGACACAGGGTGAAATGATTCCTGTCAGCCTTACAGCTGATTATTTACTACATTATTATCACCTTAGTTGCCGAGACTAAACTTCGAAGAAGTTAGTAAAACTTAAAGTAAATTAAAGCTTACTTTTGCTCATGTTAGTAAGCTGTATTATCAGTCAATATTATTTAGAGCTAAGTTAACATTTGTAGTGAGAATCATGAGTGTTTTTTTTGTTCAGTGTTAAATGTAGATACTGAGGCTATAGTCAGAGCTAGATCCTAGCAAAAACTCTGCTGCCTGTCTTGAGAGACAGATTAGCTTTGTTCAGATAGCGAACATTTCTACTCACTGCTGTAGCAGTTTGTTTGCCTCCTAAATTCTACTTGTGAACACTACATGCAGAAGCAAAAATCAAGAAGTATGAAAAGGTCTCACTATGGCTATAAAATCACTCAGAGCAAACTCACAACTGAATGAATTAATTCAGTAATATTCATGATTGAGTGAATCTTGCTCATCCTGGTTTGTGGGGTAAGTATGACTGCAGTCTGTCTAAAGTGTATCAGATTTTTATGTCCAGAACCGACAGTAATCCACTTTAACAACCTGTCTACTGTATGTTCCATCTTTCTTACAAAGAAAGTGACTTATCTTTTGCTAAACTGTTTGAAAGATTTATAAAAAACAAACCTACAGATAGATAGATAGATAGATAGATAGATAGATAGATAGATAGATAGATAGATAGATAGATAGATAGATAGATTAAACATTAAACACTCCTGCAGATTTCCGCAGATATACATATATACAGGGCCACTGCTGTGTACTTCTGGAGGCTAAATGAATTTGTCAAACACAGGTTTAATTTCATTGCTCCAATGCACTGCGAGACCTTTTCCATTTTAATCTAGGTAAAGTCACAAAAGTCGTGCAAATACACCATCAGATTCACTTCTGTGATTAGATTTTTAATTAATATTGCTTACTTAGACGTGTAATTTAAACATGTGAGGCTTTTACTGTGAGATTCATTCATTTAATTAATGTGAGAAGTAAAATATAGCATGTTTATCCTTGTGATAATTTAATGCTACTAGACACCCAAACCACTGCAGAACAAGACTAAACAAGAAAAATCTGTACGGAGAAGGTCGAGGGAACCAAAACATGTAAAAAAAATATTTTATATATATATATATATATATATATATATATATATATATATATATATATATATATATATATATATATATATACATATATAAAATCTGTTAATCTACTAGGATCCATCTGGTAAATAATTTAACATTTTATATGCCCAGGATCTATTTTTAAAAATAATTTAACCCCTTCAACTCAACACTTTAACCACCAAACCTTCCAGGATCTCTCTCTCTTTTTTTTCCTTTCCATAATTTTAACCCATAAAAAATGCATAGGATGTATTTTTAAATTATTTTAACCCCTTAAACTATAGTTTAGTTTTTTATTATTTAGGTTTTTTTTTATCACTTAAACACCCAGATTGATGATGATGATGGTTTGCGTCTTCTACTATATGAAGCGATGCCTCTTTTTATTTTTTATACAGTGCAGTCTTTACGTAATTGGACAGTCGCTTTGAGCTTATATATGGGATGAAATATAACCACAGGCTTCTTTTTATTAACAGTCCTATTTCATGGGCACATTTAGTAATTGGGAAAAGGAATATAATATTTATTGCTTGGTTTAATTAGTTGCTAGTTGCTGACTGTCGGAAGTCTGCAAACCATAATAATCACCAGATGCTGGGTGTCTTCCATGGAGATGTTCTGCGAGGTTGTGTGCAATGCTGCCTTTTTTTAGTTCTGCCTTAAGCCTTGTCTGGAGTAAGTGTAATGAAGCCTGGTGGAAATTTAAACAGTCAAGATCCACTTTTTGGGGTTCTGAATTACTTGTTAATGGTTCCACAACAGGTTCCTGAGACTTTAAGGGGTTAACATGCTTCTATCCACTTCACATATCCGGCTGTTTCTGCTTGCAGTCACAGCATCTGACAAGACTGACAGCCATCCATGCCCATGACAGTGCGTTTTACAGATGGGGTGTGAAGTTCTTTTTTTCCCCCACACATTCTTCTTTCCATCACTTGGATACAAGTTCAGCTTTGTCACATCTGCGCATAAGTCCCAGCGCTCAACCAACTTTTTTTCATCCTACTTTCATCAAACTGTAACCTGGCTTTTATGTTCCTGAGGCTTAACTGGACTTTATATCTCAATACAACCCCTCTGAGGCAATGTAACTGTATTCCTTTCTGTATTGTACTCTTTGACACATCTGGGACTGTATCTGGGGTCATGTTTTTAATCTGTTCAACAGTTACTCCTATATAATCCACTACTGTGGTCTTCTCTCATTCAAAAGGTTTTTTTTTTTTTTTATAATTCACCAATCAATTCTTTCTTCTTATCAGCATACTAACAGTTTGTGAGACATGTGAGGTTTTAACTGTGTCTGATTTTCAGCCTTATGATAACCGACACTTCCGCAGTCTTCATGTTGAGAGGCTCCAGTGGCAAATGTTACATCTAGAATCATCTTGGGATGTTTTGCTCTTTTGCTCATTATGTAATGATAACTCAGTGGTTAGGGTTATGAACTTCTGACAGTGAGTTCTGAAGGTTTTGAGTTAAAATCCTGGTACCACCAAGCAGCCACCTGTTGAATCCATGAGCAAGACCCTTAACTTTTATCTGCTCAGCTCAATTGTAAGAATGTAAATATAATGCAGAGACACACAGCTAGCCAAGAAACAGCTCAGCAGCTAATTATCCAACTGGATATTGGTCTATCCAATGTGTTAGAATATGTCAATATAATAACATACTTTTTTTGATTAATAAAGCTGCATTAACATTAGCGAGCGACAAAGCAACAGGCAACCATTCAATTTGAATGCAAATTACATATGATACAGTAGACCAACAAATCCAAATGACCGACTTAAATGATTCCTTGGATCAATTGTCTGGTGCATGTGGTACAACATTTACCGCCATAACTTTAGTTCCTATTTTCAGTTAGTTAATATGTATTGCTTGACTAAAAAAAATGGAAGTAAAAAATTTATAACTGTGTTTTTATCTTATCCTGTCATATACAACCTCTCATTAAATTGTACAGAGACAATATGAAGAAAAATAAAGCTTGCGATGGAATGAAGGACACAACCTCCAATAACACACAGATTGTACTGTATTTACACCTACTAATATACACTGCTATCTGCATAGAAAATAATAACTAGCAAAAACTTGTCAATCACTTACATGTTTTTCCTGTTAATAATATTAATTCTTTAGGTTTTTAATACTATACTTTTTGCTATCTTGATGGGGACCAAATGTTGCCAAAAAGAATGGAATATCTGACAGTTTTGACCTTGTGAGGACATATGGCTGGCCCCCATGAGGAAAACTGCTTTTCTGCCTAAAAAAACTAAAAGATCCAAAAGGTTTCCTTGTAGTTACTGAGGTTAAGGACCCTAGGTGATTGCATAAATTTAGGTTTAGGCATAGCATTAATTAGCTGAATTAATAATTATGTCAATGAAAGGTCTTCACAAGGATAGTAAGATTAACGTACATGTCTGGGTGTGAGACTATGAAAGCCTAACTGTTATTCAGTTCATTTCACAGTTACATTGTTGTATATATAAGCTACTGCATAGTATATATAAGCTATTTAACCCCCCTTATCAGAGTACAGTAGCTGTTTCATACAAAAATCACAATACATTGTAAATATAATAAAGTATAAATAAAAAATATCCAAGTGTCTTTATATGTAAACACATCCAGTTCCACAAATAAATTTCTTCCAGTTACTTTGCCATTCATTACAGGATGTGATATGTTTTCTCTGATATGTGATCCACCATTTTCTGCTGATATCGGGCCAATATCAATACTGGGTATCGGATTGGTGGCATATTTACTTAAAAGTATAAAAATTATTACTCTGCTTTAACCTAATTGTTACAGTCCCCTCTGAAATTATTGGAATGGCAGGGCCAATTCTTTTGTTTTTGCTTTACACTGAATACATTTGGATTTTCTTCATAGTTCTCACGACAGTTGTCATCAACTGCTACTGTTTTCCTTATTGTTTTCCTTAATACACCAGTGGTTTCTTTCTTTTTCAGGACATTCCAAATTGTTTCACTACACCCAATACTTGTGCAATGGCTCTGATAGATTTTCCCTATTTTCTCAGCTTCAAAATGGCTTGCTTTTCTCCCATAGACAGCTCACTGGTCTTCATGTTGTTTTATAATTTTTAACAACAAATGCAGTCTGTTAGGTCGCGCAAAAAGCGCGACTTCAATTACCAGAACTCTCATCCACACACTCCACACTACACTTCCCAGCAAGCTCGGCGGCCTACAAACATGGCCGCCAGGGACTACAACACCCACACACTACCTCGGTCACAATCACCCTCTTTCTAATCCCGCGCACCTGTCTTCTATTCCACTAGCACTCTATTTAAGGACTTTTGTGTTACAGGTTGGACGCGAAGTATTGTTTGTTTTTTCCCAAATCTTACCTTACTGAGCTACTGTATTCTGGACTGATTCTCACGGCATTTGACATTAAGCTAAGTACCTTGGATTCCGACTTCCTCTCAAGCCCTCCTTCTATTTTACACTTCTCGGTGATAAGTTTACTTGCACATGTGTCTGATTTTCTGTTAGCGCTAATAGTTAGCACACTTTATGTAGTTACCACTATTTTGTTGAAGGGGTTCATTTCTGGATGCTGTTGTTCCGTTTTTTCTTTCTGTAGTTTAGTGTGTGTTTTTTCTTACTGCTAGCGCTAATACTTTTGAGAGAGTGTATAAACTTTACCACGATATCCTGCGAAGACTCGAAGCCTTCTAAAAGCCTGTTGTTTACCCTGTGTCCTTTCCACATGTGTGCTGAATAAAGTGACGAAGTTTTTGACCGCAACTGTGTCCAGCCTACTTCTGGTGTCGTAACACAGTCTTCATAGGGCTCAAACCAAGAGTAGACATTCAGCACTATTAACTCGTTAAACAATCAATTTAACAGGGCAGCAAGAAACACTTATCAGTCACATCATGTTATTGATCACCTGGAAAAAATGGGTGAGTTCAAACAAAAGGTGCCATGTTCTAAGTTCTTTAACACATCTAGATGTAAACATGAGGAAATGAAAGCTGAAATTGTGCTCTATTGTCTCATTTTCATCTTCTGATCTCAAACTCAAATGAATTCAATGTATAGCAAAAACAATAGAATTGGCCTTGTTGTTCCAATACTTTTGGAGGGGAGTGTGTGTATATATAATCTTATCATTTCAAGGTTATGACATGTCATCACTGACCTCAAAGAAAGCAACAATGCAAAAGGAGCACACACAGATACACAGGTCCAGACTGAAAAAGTCTGTGTTTCCTAAAAGTGGAACGTTCCAGCCTGGCCAAGTCAGTCACCCAACATCAACCCCACTGAGCAAACTGAAAACAAAATGGAAGGCAAAATAGCTTCTGAAACATTCAGAATTGAAAAAATAAATAAATAAAATGATAGCATTACAAATCTGGAAGACATCCAGTGTAGGATAGTGATTCTGTGTAACAGACTTCCAACAATCATCGCCTGGCATGGATCTGCAATCAACTGATCAACTGCTGTGTTAAAACCAAGTAATAAAGATTATGTTCCATTTTCTGATTATTAAATGTCTGCTGAAATGAGAGGACTGTGATTATATTTTATCCAACACAGATTGAAATAGTAATCTATATTGGATAATAATAGTAGAGCAATATGGAGTGTGTAACTCAGAGGAACACGAAAGATCAATCATGTCCAAAGTTAGCAGCATGGCCAGAAGAAGAGAAGAGCTGAGTTTCCAGCTGTTTCTTTATACAGCGAGTTATGACGGAAGCTACTGTATAGTGCAAATTCATTCCACTGTTCAGCAACCACAATTCAAATTACATTTTGCTTCACCTGGTCTTGTTTTTCCGATGCTACACTGCTTAATATTAACAACAGCTACTGTGTATCTGTCCTGAGAGAGTCTTTGAGAGTTTCCACACTACTATGGGCCCCAGAGCTGTAAAGTAAAACACAACCGTCCATGGACGCAGCACGATGTCACACCCCAACCTGTATAAACATTCTTTGACATGTAAATTTCAGGTCCCACGTCGGCAGATCAGCCCTGCTGTGTGAAACGCATGAAAACAGCTTTCTGAATTATGCATCACATTTCTTCTACCCTAATTGTGAAAAGTACCACGTGTGTACTCTGGAGCAAAATTGATTGATTTGTTGTTTTTTTTTCTTCTTTAGCCTCATTAGAATATGGCATAGTTCCAAGCTCAGTACATTTTACGGTTGAATAATAATGTAGGAGTTAGTACGTTACATGAGTTAGTAAAGTTGCAGAATGAATGAATTATGTCACTAATGCAACAGGGGAACGTTTTTAGTGCAGTTATATTCAGAACGACAGATGCTTAACCCCTGCCTGACTCCCACAACACAAACACACAGAAACACAGCACTATTAAAATGGCATACAAAAAAAGGAGAACTATATTGCTACCAAAATAAATATAGAACCATTCAAGTAACTAAGACATAAACCTAAATATAAACACAATAACAATTCAAAATGACTGCAATTCACAAGCATGATGTTTCCATAAATGTAACAACCTCCAGTTTGATATCTGTCAGTTATTATTATAATAAAGTGTAATTCCATTGGCTTACTGAGTGTAATGGATAAATATAGCTGCAAGCTCTAGACAAAAAGCTTCAAGATTCAGTATCTCATTATTAAGTGAGGAATAAAACACTTGGGGATGTGCTGTTATAGGAAAATAATCAATGTTATGTGGCCTAATGTGAGGCAGACTAAGGCTGTGTCCAAATATCCCTACTACCCTCCTATACAGTAGGTGAAAAGCAGTACGCCAAAGCAGTAGTATGTCTGAATTCTCAGTATTAAGAAAACAGCATGCGAGAAATACACGGGTGACCTATTGCTTCCACCGAGATTCTGCAGTATGGAGCCAGTGGACACTGTTCTATCACATAAGGCAATGGGACTGGCACGAAGAGCTGTCAGAATAAAAAAAAATGGTGGAAGGCAGCACGTCAGCTCTTTTGAAGTTGTAGATCACATGACAAGGCCCAAACGGCAGATGTAGGAATTGAACTCCCAACCGAGGTGCGAGGCAAATGTGCTAACCACTAAGCCACCATCAAAACAAGATATCTGGTTTGTAAATAATGTAGGTATACATTTAGATTTAATACACTGTGATTTGCCTGGCTTGTGAAAAATTATCATTCCAAAAATACAAACATAGAGTTAGACCCACATGATGATAGCTGGGGGTGGAGCCAATGGGGAAGTGAAATATGTCACAATCTTATTGGTTAATTATTAGTATCTATTTCATCCATGTGTCGATGTTACGATGTAGTCAAAAAATCAGAAGACATTTAGGGACAAGAAAACATCCTCACTTTTTGGTGGATAATTATGGAAAAACTTAGAATTTTGTCTTTTATGTCATAGATACTGAATAATTGTACACAGAGTTTTTTATTTTTTATTTTGATAACATATTTTTTAAAATATTATACTTCCAAACTTGCCATTTCTATATATTGAGCTGCACAAAAGAAATAACACACAACACACATTTACATTAACACCACCCATATGTGTACTGCTGAGCAACAGATGCCCCTGAGGTAAATGATAGACAACAGTGAATTTTCACTCACACTCGCTTTCACTCAAACAGTACAGTTTATTACAAGGGGAAAAAATAGCTCTAGTGTATGTGTTATGGCCTGGAAAACCCTTCATATTGTGAAATTTTGACTTTTTCTACTGTATACTGTATAATTCTTTCTCTTTTGCATGTAACTCAGCCATATTGTACCACTGGCTACCCCTAAAAGTAGAAAAAGGAGAAAACTTTATTACAATTTTTCATTACGAGTATCACAGACATTTTGACAGCCGGTATCTGATTGCAAGCTAAACTATTTAGGTTTATGTCAGTTCCGCTATGTTACACAACAGCTTAGTCAAAGTGTGACATTTACTGTGTGAGGAAATCACCCTTGGCTAGCAAGGCTTTAAACTTTTTCAAACAGTGTGAGTGTTTTTACCACTGTGTTAAACTGGCTCGGTATGTAACGTGATCTTTACAGGAAGATAGCCTAGCCAAGGTTAAAAAAATAAACAAAAACATTTTGGTGAAATATATGGTTTCTTAAATTGGGGTATCAAAGTATGATGTAGGCAGAAAATCTTTAAAATGTTATTTTGGCGCAAAACCCAGTCTTTGGCTGTTGGCCAGAATTCAGCCATAGTGATATTTGATGGTTTTTCCTAGACCAAGGGCCTCAGTCCTGGAGGTGATTTTCTCTGTACTAACACGCACACAATTAAACCTGTTAAGAGTTGAATCAGGTGTCTTAAAGCTACAAACTCACCAAACTGTGCTGGACTGTGCTGGCCCTCCAGGACTGAAACTATGCACTCCTAATGTAGCATTACTTCTCTTGGAGCTGTAAAAATGTACATACTATTCATACTCTACTCATCAAAGTGCCTTTGTTTCATAGTGCAGAAAGCTCTGTGTTTTTCCTTGCAGTGGATTCAGCTCTTGTGATTTATGACATTCCTGACATATAGTATATTACCTTGGAAAATCTGACATTTATTTTTTGCAGGAAAACTCTTGAAATAGTAGATTTATTGAGGTCTTTCTATGTTTAGCACACACTCAATGCACTAAACCTTTGTTACTGAGACCTTTTTTGTTTTTTGTTTGGTCAGAGACTCTGACATTTACGTTTATTCATTTGGCAGATCGTTTTATCAAAAGCGACACATTTGAGAGAATGCAGCCAAAGCAACGGGCTGTGAAAAGAGCTGCCAGTGAGCAGAGATGAATCCAAACCAGTTGTAGAAAGATCATAGAGAGACAACTAGCCATGAGGGTTGGAAGAATTTCAGGGACAGCCATAGGGAATGCACTATAGCATCATTTTCATTGATGCATCATCTGTATGGCATCTGGATGCCAGTCCACCACAAGGCATAATGCATACACACATTTACACGACATTTCAGAGTAGCAAATTCACCTGCTGGCATGTTTTTGATAGGTCAGGGGAAAGCAGAGAACTTGATGGACACCTACATGGACACAGGGAGAAGAAGAACAAATACGAGCTGCAGATGAAACTGGGGACTCTGGAAATGTGAGGTTTTACTTTAAATTGTTCTGAAAGCATAATGCTCTGTTCAACAATTTTCTTGGAGCCTTTTTTTTGCCATAAATTTTGTTTTTCTGTATTAAACCACCTAACAATGTTTTTAATGCAAGTGTTTTATATAATTTTTTTTTTCAGCATGCCTTCAGCTTTAAGAATATTTTAGTATTTTTTATATATAAGATACTGTATTGATGTAAGTGCTTCCACAACCCACAAATAAGAAAAAAAAATGCCTATAACACATACGGTTACCCCTAAAGGTATGCACCAAAGAATCCTTAAGGGATCTACTATAAATTTAACCATTCTTTCTGCAGTAATGAAATATCTTTTCATGTTAGATTACTGTACAGCTGTGGCCAAAAGTTTTGAGAACGACACAAATTTTAATTTTTACAAAGTCTGCTGCCTCAGTTTTTATGATGGCAATTTGCATATACTCCAGAATGTTATGAAGAGTGATCAGATGAATTGCAACTAATTTCAAAGTCCCTCTTTGCCATGAAAATGAATTTAATCCCAAAAAAACATGTCCACTGCATTTCAGCCCTTCCACAAAAGGACCAGCTGACATCATGTCAGTGATTCTCTCATTAACACAGGTGAGAGTGTTAACGAGGACAAGGCTGGAGATCACTCTGTCATGCTGATTGAGTTAGAATAACAGACTGGAAGCTTTAAAAGGAGGGTGGTGCTTGAAATTATTGTTCTTCCTCTGTTAACTATGGTTACCTGCAAGGAAACACATGCAGCCATCATTGCTTTGCACAAAAAGGGATTCACAGGCAAGGATATTGCTGCTAGTAAGACTGCACCTAAATCAACCATTTATCGGATCATCAAGACCTTCAAGGAGAGAGGTTCAACTGTTGTGAAGAAGGCTTCAGGGCGCCCAAGAAAGTCCAGCAAGCGCCAGGACCGTCTCCTAAAGTTGATTCAGCTGTGGAATCGGGGCACCACCAGTGCAGAGCTTGCTCAGGAATGGCAGCAGGCAGGTGTGAGTGCGTCTGCATGCACAGTAAGGCGAAGACTTTTGGAGGATGGCCTGGTGTCAAGAAGGGCAGCAAAGAAGTCACTTCTCTCCAGGAAAAACATCAGAGACAGACTGCTATTCTGCAAAAAGTACAGGGATTGGACTGCTGAGGACTGGGGTAATGTCATTTTATCTGATGAATCCCCTTTCCGATTGTTTGGGGCATCTGTAAAAAAGCTTGTCCAGAGAAGAAAAGGTGAGCGCTACCATCAGTCCTGTGTCATGCCAACAGTAAAGCATCCTGAGACCAATCATTTGTGGGGTTGCTTCTCAGCCAAGGGAGTGGGCTCACTCACACTTTTGCCTAAGAACACAGCCATGAATAAAGAATGGTACAAAAACATCCTCAGAGAGCAACTTCTCCCAACCATCCAAGAACAGTTTGATGACGAACAATGCCTTTTCCAGCATGATGGGGCACCTTGCCACAAGGCAAAAGTGATAACAAAGTGGCTCGGGGAACAAAATATCGACATTTTGGGTTCATGGCCAGGAAACTCCCCAGACCTTAATCCCATTGAGAATTTGTGGTCAATCCTCAAGAGGCGAGTGGACAAACAAAAACCCACAAACTCTGACAAACTCCAAGCATTGATTATGCAAGAATGGGCTGCCATCAGTCAGGATGTGGCCCAGAAGTTGATTGACAGCATGCCAGGGCGAATTGCAGAGGTCTTGAAAAAGAAGGGTCAACACTGCAAATATTGACTCTTTGCATAAACTTCATGTAATTGTCAATAAAAGCCATTGACACTTATGAAATGCTTGTGATTATACTTCAGTAACAGTTAGTAACATCTGACAAAAAGATCTAAAAACACTGAAGCAGTAGACTTTCTGAAAATTAATATTTGTGTCATTCTCAAAAATTTTGGCCACGGCTGTATACTCTAAAAAGGGTTTTTTCTTTACTTGCTGAGTGGGTTCTACTTAGAACCCTCTTTAAAACCCCATTACTGCCTAAGTGGACCAAAAAAGGATCTGAGTCCTCTTTCAGGGACAGGGACAGTGTGACTGTAAAGAGAACTGGGTCCTTTTTTCACTTGGTTCACCTCTTGGTCAGCTTCAAAGTGTCTGAGTTTGGCTCTTTTAAAGAGGACTCAAGTGTGAAAACACCGTAAAAGGTTGAAATGAACCTTTTTATAGTAACAAACCAATGACCCCTTGAAGACCAGATCCTTTACCATTCTTTCTGCAGTTTGTAACAGCATACTTTTCCTATTAGACCACTGAGATCACTCTTATACTAAAAAGGGGGATTTTTCAACGATTCTTGATTTCTTGATAAAGGGGTTCTATTTGGAACTCTTTTAAATAGGGAAACATTCTGTTGTGTGGTTCTGTATAGACATATACAAATATATAAATACATTATGTAAATAAATACATATGTATAAATACTTATGCTCTTAAAACAAAAGTTTTTTTTAATGGTTCTTTGGATGGTTCTAGCTAAGAGCTTGCACTTTTTTTTCTAAGAGTGTATGCTTTAAGATGAGTCACTGAATAATAAACCAAGGTTTAAGACATCATCTGCACCTTTAATCATGTCTCTGTATTATTTTACTATACTGTATACTGTATAGTATCATGAATAAGAAAGTACCTCACCAATATGAGACATGCAAATAAATTTTCACACACATGAGATGCATTTCTGCTCACCACATTTGTTGCTCACCACAAAGACTGGTTACCATATATTTCCTGTCAATTCGAACTAATCTGGCTATTCTCTTCTGCCGTCTCTTATCAACTAGGTGTTCTGCCCACAGAAATGCTGGTCTTTGGATTTTTATTTTTTTATAACTCTAGAAACTGTTGTGCATGAAAATCACAGATCAGCAGTTTCTGAGGTGTTACTAATAAAGTGGACGGTGAGTGTATATGATCTGCATATTTACTATGAAAAGTGTAGATAATGGTGAGACATATCTCAGGTGGGAGATTCAGTGTCAGTTTTGATAAGTGCCCACTTAAGTGGTACAATGATGTTCTACCCGATATTCAAATTCAACTTGAAGCTCTCGTCAGTCACTGTACACGACACACTTCATGCTGTCACATAATAAACTGTGATGGATGCACTACTATCAAAGTCCATTACTCCATTCAGCCATGCACTGCTATAATGGAAATGGCTACATTCCCAGTAACACAGGACTATTCCACCCTAGAAGCCTGAGTGTCTGTTTGTTTCTAAATAATGTAGGAAAGGTCACCCTGACTATAAATACTGACTGTAAAGCACTCAGATGTCCTGCATTCTGCCTGGTTTATTCATTTGCATATTAATTCAGTTTGAGTTTAAAAAAAAATGGGACCTGGGGAAAAGCTTATTATCTGGAGCAAAGTCTACACTAGGCGTGATGATAGATTGCGAAATATGGGCTATTAAACCGATAACAGTTTTACTTTATTTGTTCAGCATTGACATTTGCTTGAGAATTAACACAAATGTGGGTTCCTGATTGTATACATTTCATGGATCACTACCTACCAAATGCCTGAACACACACAGCACGATTATAACCCCCACACCCAAATTAATCATTTCTACCATTTCCTGTGAGTTCAGCTTAAAGTTTCATCTACTGAAATTTAAAGTCAGTAGACCTGAAAAATGCAAAAATTTGCACACACTTAGGATAAAATGAAGACGACAAAGGCATATAATTAATCACAGCAAAAGATTAAATGTGTTTGGTTTCACAGATCTCCCTTTACAAAAAATGGTCACATGGTGTATGGTAAGATATTATTAATAGGTTAAAAATATTGTTTTGTATCAAAAGGTCTTTGATATTATAGCATTACCAATATCCCATAGACTACCTTCTTCTAATCTTGTCTTTAGACCAACAGGATCATGAAGAAAACATCTTCTTTTTTTTATCTTTCTTTTGATTTTGCATTATGTTTTGGATGCAGGATTTCATTTACATTTTGGTATTCTATTCCTTTTAGATAACATTTTCTAAAAAGGGTACATGTTATTTTTTTATATTGTATGTTATTGTTGTGCATTATACAAGTAATTAATTATAATAATCCAAAGTTTTTAAAGTTACACAATGTACAATAAGCAGGCTATTAATTGATATAATCGCATGTGCTGTCCATGGTCCTGAAATAAAGAACTTAACTGTAGTTTCCTCCATTCACAAATCATTGCACCATATCTCACACTCTTAACTAACAGTTGGAGAAGGAAGTGCTATACGGCCAAATGCCAGATTCTCACCAATCATACTGCCACCTGAAATAATCATTACTAGTCTCACACCTCCCTGATCCTGTTTTTTTTTTTTTTTTTTTTTTTTTTCATTTCATCTTGTAGTTCTTTTCAGACAGATTTTAACAGTCAGCCTGCCCCTTTCAAAAAAAAAAATGAAAAAGTGGTAAACTGTATTTTTTTTTCTTGGATTTTCTTGGATCCCATCCAATAGTTTATTATCTCCCACATGGCAGCTACCAACCAGGGGAAATGGTGTCTAACACATGCTTACTCAAAGACACTTAAAGCCACCGCATCTTTTCAAGCTGCTCTTTAGGCAGTGTCCTCTACCTCAACAGTGATCCTGGAGTACTCCCTTAGTGTTTTCCTTACTCTAATACACTCATTTCACCAAAGGAAGGGCTGTTAATTAGCTGATTGTCAAATCAGGTATGTTGGCAGCATACTAAAATGTAGAGGACAGGGGGTAGTCCAGGACCAGGATATGGAACCTGTGTTCTATTACATACATTGCTGAGAGCTAGTATCATTTCGATTAACAATTGAAAGAGAGAACTGCCTTTTTTACATGAGAATTATGCTCTTTTAATCTCCCAGCCATGGACAGCTATGGCATAACTGGGACTCAAACTTGAAATCTCCCAAAGATACGGTCAACATTTCACCCTTGTGCCACTTGGGAGTACCTTTAGTCACATAATACTTGGAAGGCCATTGTCGTACCTTTGAGATGACATATACGTTGTGTGTACCTTTACAGTATTTTCCTCACAGTTCCACAGTAAATAGTGTAGTGGGTAGTATTGCCACCTCACAGCTCCAGCATCCCCAGTTTGTGCCATGTCCACATGGGTTTCCTCTGGGTTCACCAGTTTCCTCCCATCTCCCAAATGGTGAATTGACTGCACTAAACTGTGAATGTACAGTATGTGGTGCCCTGCAATGAATTAGTGTCCAATCCAGGGTGTATTCCCACCTCGGATAGGCTCTGGATCCATTGAGACCATGGCCAGGATAAAGTCGTTACTGATTGTAGCACTAAACATAATACTCTACCACCAATTAGGCACTGGAATCAAAGCATACATGTATAAATACTACCAATCTATGACAGTATAGCACTTTGCAATCCATACTCAAGACATTATTTAACATTTAAACTTTAATTAAATATCAGACAGTACTGACGGTAATAGGTGTGTTACGAAACACAGACGTGTTTGACGGAAGAGGGAGTCAGGATGCATGCGCTGGGGAGACGTCAGTGAATATAGAAAAGTTTATTATAAACAAAAGAATCCATACTATGAGCAAAACAAACTGTAATCCAGGCTGTAGTAAACAAGATTAGTTATCTGGGAAACATCGGAACAAAGTGCACAGTTAAACACATCTAAATCCTAACAAACTGAACTATGAATAACAATACTATGAAAAACCAAGACTATAATTAACTATGACAAACTTATACTAATACTAACTAACTAAATACTCCGCCTTGAAGCGGACAAAAACAGGGGTTTTTAAACACACACCAAATAATACCCACAATCAAAGACACCTGGACATGATAATCACATTAGACAGAGAACCAATGAGGAAACGGGGCAGAGACATGACGCAATACAATAACAAACACACACGGGGAAACACAGGAGGCGGAGACATGACGTGAACGAAAACAAAATGCACATGGCATAGGTAAACAACACGAGAGTCTTTATGAATGGAATGTCTATCGGAGAGTTTTTGAATAGCGCTGGAAAGCGCGCAGTGGAATGCGGAAGTGTTCGAGTCCACCGCTCGAGCGACTCGCAGAACGAGGGGAAACTTCTAACAATCATCCATTTTATCTTAATCAACGCAAGAGGGCCTACAGTTGCCTTTGAAAGGCACCACAGGAGCCATAATCCACTAGGAGGCAATTAACTATTGCATTAAATTCCTGCCTTTGGTAACGCATGCCATTTACATTAGCAAACTTCCTGCTCACCAGGCTTGTTTAGCGGGTCAGCTAAGCAGTTAATGACTTGCAAACATGGAAATAAAGGCCTTGTTGTGTCTTTGTGTCAAGTCAAAGTGGAATGACCTGAATATGGCCTATTTCATCATAAGAGGATTTGATAAACAAGTCATGTTTCAAAGCAAATGTGAAATTAGATGGGAGGAAAGTCAAAATGGCCCTGATGGGTTTTACACAAAAAGCATGCCTGATTTAAAACATTCAGTATTTGTGAACCAAATTAACTTTCAGTGCATTTGCAGCTGTTGTTTGGGTTTGAAAATAATTTCAAAGGATCGGTCTGAAGAGAAATGCTTACCAGATGAAAAAAAAAGAGCTTTCTATAGCAAACTATAGAAAAAAACAGTTGGTAATATGCAGACAACCTTTCAATTTATCTAATCACACATAAGTCTCAATTTTTTGGTTTTCCCAGCAAATAATATTACAAATGACACAAATATAACTAATTTCCCCCAATGATCTCCCAACAAATAATATTACAGAAAACACAAATATTGTATGTCTCTAATTTCCTCCAAGTGTTTCCGAATGTAAGCTAACAAATAGTACAAATACCTCTCTAAATATCCTCAGAAATCTGCCAACAAATGTCTCTAAATCTTTTTACATATAAACTTGTAAAAGTTCTGGAAAGTAACACAAAATGTCCCCCCAACAGTCTCTAAATAACATGAATCAATCTCTAAATCTAACTCCATATAAATGCATATAATAACCACATTTCAGAATAATTCATAAGCTAAATCAAGTCTCATATGTTATTTGGGTCTAGTTAAACAACAGTAATAACAGAATTTAACACTAGACTGGCTGTATGGCTGTTCTGAAATTGAACTAAACTGCTGTATCAGAAGACATTAAGTGAATATGATGTTACTTGCAGTTGGTTCAGATAATTCCCTACCACAGTGTACTTATTACTTTCAGCGTGTTAACCCCCAATACATGTAAGTGCTATGAATAAAAATAAATTATATCTTCCTGCTCCTCAGAGACACATAGCTGTAAATTAGTATTCATGATTTTTTGTGAATAACAGGTAGGCTTATAGAGGTAGTTTTTACCATGACTGCTACATCAGACTTAATAAGCTTTTAACAAAACCTGTGCTTTTATTTCAAGAGAGGTGCCTGTAGATTTGAATTTCACTTCAAATGCTTTAGCTCTTACTACCACATGGAATGTTATAAAGAAATCAGTCTGAAATTCAACCTAGACCACCTTTCTAGCCTCGTGTATTTTTCCTGTAGCTCATAATTCGTGGTTCCCAGACCACCTCCTAGCCTCGCGTGTTTTTCCCTGTGTTTTCTGGATTAACTACCTTTTGTGGATTACTGTGTTTTTTTTGGATTACTGCCTCTTCGGCTAAGTAAAATATCATTTTGGATTACTGTTACCTTTTTGTTCATGGATTTATGTTTGATGGTGTTTTTTGTGTTCCTTTATTTTTTGAACTTCCTATACCTAATAAACTGACCACTTTCCCCTGCGAGTGCATCCTGCTTCTCTCCCACACCACGTGTCGTAACAACAAGGAACTACTTTTCTCACCAACAGGTGCATAACTGCTCTTTAGTGTAGAATTTTCCACAACACTTTACTTGCAATCAACAAATTATCTACAGGCTGTCAACATCAGGAGCTCAATACGTTGTACTGCTTAATTTAAAAAAAAAATTACAGGTTAATTTCTTGGACTAGATCAGTTTAAATTTAAAACTGGTACTCCTCTCGGTTCTGATCACTACTTAGCAATAGACATACAGTACATAGGGCTGTAGGACTTGAGTCTTCGAGTCTGGTCTTGAGAAGTTTTCTGTATTTACTTGGACTTGTCTCTGAAATATTGCCATTAGTACTTGGACTTGTGGGGGGCATGGTGGCTTAGTGGTTAGCATGTTTGCCTCGCACCTCCAGGGTTGGGGGTTCAAATCGTGTCTCCACCCTGTGTGTGCAGAGCTTGCGGGGTTTCCCAGGGATTTGAGGATTTCCTCCAGGTACTACGGTTTCCTCCCCCAGTCCAAAGACATGCATTGTAGGCTGATTGGTATTTCTAAATTGTATGTAGAGTGTGAATGTGTGTGCAACTGTGACCTGTGATTGGTTGGCACCCCATCCATGGTGTCCCCTGCTTTGAGATAGGCTGCAGGATCCCCTGTGACTCTGTGTGGGATAAGTGGTATGGAAAATGGATAGATAAACATGGACTTGTCTCAGTCTTGAGCCTTGGTCTCCACTAATAATAATGTTTGTGTTGTCTATTCTATTTGATAAGAAGTATTTGTAGAAAACATAGCCTAATCATTGGAGCAATGCAACTAGATGACGAAAGGCTAGCCTCTTGACTTAGTCTCACTTTCATTAGGACTCGGTCTTGACTTGGCTACAACCCTTTTAATACTTGGTCTTGACTTGATCTTGACTAGTCCTAGTCTTGGACTAATCTTGAACTAGGGCATTGTTCTGGAAAAATGGTCTTGGTTTTGATGGAGAGTTTGTAAAAAGAATGTTCTTGTCTTTTTATTTTGCATGCACAAAATTTGACAATAAGTAATTCCTTTATCTAGAAAACAGCCTAATCATTGGTGCAATACATGAATGAAGCAAGCTAGTTGAAGTAAAAGTTTCACCTCAAAAAGGAATTGATGGTTGTTGGCCTCAATCTTGACTCAGCCTCACTTTCATTTGGACTGGGTCTTGACATGGGTTGTTTCTCAATATGTGTTCTTATGCGATCTTGCGTCTTTGTGAAATCGTTCTACGTCATCAACCACTGCTGAAGTTCAATTCCAATACTCAAGAACACAAGTACCGAGGACGCATGAAATTACCTGGATGTGTTCTTGATATCGAGGATGCATCAGATGCAGACCTGAATGCACTGAACCCAGACAGTCCATTGCGCAACAGGAAGCTCACACCACATCTCAATTCTCGCAAAGATGCGTTATATGTCCTCCTGTCCTTCCGAGTTTGTTCTTTGGTCTTCACAAGAACGCAAGTTTGAGAAACAGCCATGGTCTCAACCCTCAATCTCAGCTAGTCCTGGACTTGGACTTGACAGTGGCAGTGTTGATACGGTAAAGTATACAAGTATAAAGTACTGTGCAAAAGTTTTTATTTTTTTTAGTACAACCTTTGTTATAGATTTTTTTATTTTATGACTTCTACATTATCAAGTCAGTACAAAAAAACATTTTAGATTCCCAAACATTAGTTTCCTAGCACAAAAGTTTACATGAAATTGTTAAAAAAATGTAACAAAATGTTACAGAAAAATGTTGTATGTCATTAAAGAAAGCAGAATATTACGTAAGAGACACTTTTCAGACAAAAACACAATGAAGGCTGCTGGGTTTTGCTGCAAAAATAAGAAGCAAGTGTGAAAGTCAAAGTCTCCAGAAGAACTGTGGCTGGTTCTGCAAGATGCTCAATAAAACTTACCAGCTAATTTCCTTATAAAACTGCACAAATTGTACCGGAGACTACTATTTTATTTTACTTTTTTTTTCTTGTGTCACACCAAATATTAACTTTGTTTCATTTACTACTGTTTACTGCTCTTTACTGTATTTTTTTTAAATGTAGAAACAGTTAATTTTATTATTTTGAAGGCATCTTTGCTCTACAGCATTTATTTCCATGTGCCTAAAACCTTTGCACAGTACTATACATTTAAATTAACCACTTTATTTTGGCCCTTAAGGTGGCCAAGAAAATGTGAGAATCCCTGAGTTAGTGTAACACACTCAAAATCAGAGCTCAGTTACATTTCTTATTGCTTATTCCAGTTTGGAAAGGCAGTTGAAAAGAAATTATGTTTTACCAACAATACTTATGTTATTGTGTGTGAAAGCTGAATGTAACTGTTAAAACTGATCAACTGAGGGGTGACTTTTATATAATATTTGGAGCAAAGAGAAGAGTTACAGCAGCATAATATTCATTAGAGAGACAGGATGTTATTCAACATTCTCTTTATTTTGGTAACTCCAAGGATCATAGTCAGTGTCTGTAGCATGGGTGAAAACACAAGTAAGAAACATACAAGATAATCCATCCTGACAACGCCACAGCTATCTGTGGCCAGGATCCATAGGAGACAAATTGGCAATGCTCTCTGGCTGGGAGGGACAACATACTCTCACCCTTGTCAGTTACAAAGACACCAGCCAGTCACAGGAGTCTGTGAACTCATGTACAGGTGCATCTCAATAAATTAGAATGTTGTGGAAAAGTTCATTTATTTCAGTAATTCAACTCAAATTGTGAAACTCGTGTATTAAATAAATTCGATGCACACAGACTGAAGTAGTTTAAGTCTTTGGTTCTTTTAATTGTAATGATTTTGGCTCACATTTAACAAAAACCCACCAATTCACTATCTCAACAAATTAGAATACTTCATAAGACCAATTAAAAAAACATTTTTAGTGAATTGTTGGCCTTCTGGAAAGTATGTTCACTTACTGTACATGTACTCAATACTTGGTAGGGGCTCCTTTTGCTTTAATTACTGCCTCAATTCGGCGTGGCATGGAGGTGATCAGTTTGTGGCACTGCTGAGGTGGTTTGGAAGCCCAGGTTTCTTTGACAGTGGCCTTCAGCTCATCTGCATTTTTTTTGGTCTCTTGTTTCTCATTTTCTTCTTGACAATACCCCATAGATTCTCTATGGGGTTCAGGTCTGGTGAGTTTGCTGGCCAGTCAAGCACACCAACACCATGGTCATTTAACCAACTTTTGGTGCTTTTGGCAGTGTGGGCAGGTGCCAAATCCTGCTGGAAAATGAAATCAGCATCTTCAAAAAGTTGGTCAGCAGAAGGAAGCATGAAGTGCTCCAAAATTTCTTGGTAAACGGGTGCAGTGACTTTGGTTTTCAAAAAACACAATGGACCAACACCAGCAGATGATATTGCACCCCAAATCATCACAGACTGTGGAAACTTAACACTGGACTTCAAGCAACTTGGGCTATGAGCTTCTCCACCCTTCCTCCAGACTCTAGGACCTTGGTTTCCAAATGAAATATAAAACTTGCTCTCATCTGAAAAGAGGACTTTGGACCACTGGTCAACAGTCCAGTTCTTCTTCTCCTTAGCCCAGGTAAGATGCCTCTGACGTTGTCTGTGGTTCAGGAGTGGCTTAACAAGAGGAATACGACAACTGTAGCCAAATTCCTTGACACGTCTGTGTGTGGTGGCTCCTGATGCCTTGACCCCAGCCTCAGTCCATTCCTTGTGAAGTTCACTCAAATTCTTGAATCGATTTTGCTTGACAATCCTCATAAGGCTGTGGTTCCCTCGGTTGGTTGTGCATCTTTTTCTTCCACACTTTTTCCTTCCACTCAACTTTCTGTTAACATGCTTGGATACAGCACTCTGTGAACAGCCAGCTTCTTTGGCAATGAATGTTTGTGGCTTACCTAGTGAACCAAACTGAGAGACCATTTTGAAGGCTCAGGAAACCTTTGCAGGTGTTTTGAGTTGATTAGCTGATTGGCATGTCACCATATTCTAATTTGTTGAGATATTGAATTGGTGGGTTTTTGTTAAATGTGAGCCAAAATCATCACAATTAAAAGAACCAAAGACTTAAACTACTTCAGTCTGTGTGCATTGAACTTATTTAATGCACGAATTTCACAATTTGAGTTGAATTACTGAAATAAATGAACTTTTCCACGACATTCTAATTTATTGAGATGCACCTGTATGTGGAAGAGGGCAGATAGCACTTTTCCTCAGAGTGTGTTACACTGCCCTGTGACGTAGCATGAGTAGCAGTTCGAAAAGATGGGCTTGGCTCACTTCACATCTCAAAGGAAGCATGTCTTAACCTTGACCCTCCCTGGTTGGTAAATATTGTGTGATTCCTTTTTTTCTCACCCAAGGATATGAACGATTGTACTCATTTGTGTTGAATGCAACCATTTGTGTTGTTTAATCAGTATTACTGTATAAGGAAATATTTCAAGCAATCAACAAGAAAATATGCTAAGAAAATACCTGTGCCTAATCAAATACTTATTCAAAGAAAACAGGTGATCTGGGTCCAGTGCATGTGAGAGTTCAAGCACGTCCTATTAATCATGTTCCTAATATATATGTATATATATATATATATATATATTAATGTGTTAATTTATTCTGCCATCATCTCAATCCCACTTGAGGAGCATGCTGGTGGAGAGAGCCAATTCAAAAATCTTACGTAAGGCCCTCAAAAGGCTAGAGCATATCTCTAAACCTATATCAAGTGTATCAAATGCTTACTTTGAAGCATTTGAGCCAAGATCATTTGTAATTTTGCCACTTGAAGCCATGCAAGGTTACAATTTCCAGACTGAGCAGTAGGTAAAATAAAGTTAACTTATACTCAAGTTCTACAACATTTTCCAGTTCTACCTCCAAGGGCACAAATGAGGTCTATTTAGAAGTAGAGATATTAATTAGAATATTAACAGCACGAGACCACTGCAATTTGTCGGCATTGTTTGTGGTTTCTCAGCATGCAAATTCAATCAACATTCCCCCATCTGCTTGTTTGTTGTATTGCAATCGCTTTCATGCATATACATCTCTCTCTCTCTCTCTCTCTCTCTCTCTCTCTCTCTCTCTCTCTCTCTCTCTCTCTCTCTCATACACAAATACACACACACACACACACACACACACACACACACACACACACACACACACACACACACACACAGACACACAGAGATGCTTTCAAATGAATGCTGCATAAGCACTAAATGTGCCTCGCCCCATGCTGAGTCTGTGGACAAACAAACAGCTCACTGTAGACTAAAGCAGAATGGAACTGACTAATTGCTGTTGTGGATGGTCTCACATGGATACCCTAAAGAGTTACACTTCCCAAACACAGTTCATGTCCAAGAATCACTTTTGCTTCAGTAGATAATCTCACATGGATACTGTACACTTGTACCTAAGTACTGCTGCCGTAATCATAAAACCTAAACCTAAACATAAAATCCCAGGACTCTTAGTCCCAGTATACTCAAACTGAACATCCTTTCAACACACAACACACAACACACTCAGTATTGTTTGTCTTTACTCTTCAACACCCGAATACCATCTCAGGAAGTTTGTCCTCACCTCTGTCCCCTCTGGGTTGTTCATTAGGGATATAAATTTACATCTGAATTTCTGTACAGCTTCTTTGTTACAATATTTACTGTTAAAAGTGGTATACAAATAAAATTGAATTGAAATGAATTCTGTAGTTGTTCAATTCAATAATATAATAGCCATTAATTTGACAATGCTAGATTTAAAAAAAAGAAGCAAGAAAAAAAAAAAAAGCCCAGGGCCATGGTAAATGTTTCTTACCTTAGCTATCTCAGATCTAATATGTAAAAAGCAATATTCATTCAGGTTTCAGAGAACACTCCAGGTTTCCATTTCTCTTTAGAGAACCAGGTTATTTTTTAAAATGGGGTTACAGCGTCATGGAGGATAAGCATAATGCTATTATGGCTAATGCTTCACTTTCAATATGGATGCTTTTAGTAAATACATTTAGAGTGTATGCGCATGCCACACATACACACACACACGCACACACACACACACACGCGCACACACACACACACACACACACCAACATCATCCCTTCAAGTCAACAAATCACTCCAAACCCAAAATGTGGCCTAAAACCCAAAGGCATTTTAAAGATATCGCAGAGCACAAAGGTCGTTTGTGGTGGAGTTTGTTTATGCCAAAGCGCTGCCACAGTGACTTTCAGTCTGTGTGTGTTTGTAAATAAGTCACCTCTTTCCCATAGTTTTTCCATTTCTATCCATGCTGCATGCGTAAGGGTGCCTGCATGTAAAGGGTGAATACTTTCTGGATGATCTGAACACCACAAACATACACACAGCACACATACATACAAACAAATTAATCTAATGAGAAGAAATGCTTTTGCACTGAAAACCCTAACAAGTTGAATGTTCTCAATTGATTGAGTAAACTCGTTTCCTCAGTTTTATTGAGTAATGGGTCTCCCCCTTGCATATTTAAAAACTTGCATATTTAAGTTCACTTAACTTGGTGCTCATGTAGACTGTACTTAAATTGTTACGTTCACTTAATTTGATGTTCATATAGTGTGCTTTATAGTTCACTAAACAGGAATCAAACTCAGGTCGCAGTAGTGAGAGTGCTGCATGTTAGCCACTAGTCCACCTGTGTGCTTTAATAATTAAGTCCACTTAACTTGGTGTTCATTTCAAGGGTACTTAAATACAGGATGTCCCAAAAGTCTCTGTACATAGGGGAAATTACCACTTTTTAGCAAAAAGTAACTTTATTTATGAAACATCCTCTACATGATTGCCATTTCTTTGTAAACACACACAGAGTCACCATTATATGGTGAAGTTTTCTGTAAGCATTTTTGGAAGGAGTCTCCAGTGTCAGTGCTTAAGGTTTACATTTTCCCCCTCGGGAAAGTCGTCAGGACTGACAGGATTGTGCTTTATAGTTTCTATGTCACATGATTTTCTCTTACACATTTCAAGAAAGAGGGGGAAAAAATGGAGGCTGGTGAGGGATCGACTGTTTATAGCTGCAATAACATAAGTGATAACACAAGTTACCTTGTTTTGTGGGTATTCCACAACATTAAATGCAACTATAAATGAATAAAAAGTATATGTTGCTCATTAGTAAATTAAAAATTGCAATCCTTGGCAAATTGCTGTGATATATAGAGGAGTAAACCACTTGTTATGTGCTATTATAGGAAAACAATCAACTTTAGGTTAGTAACAGGTATAGCCACTTCACACCACAGTGTCTTGGATTATTATTTTCCTTTTTTCTTACATAACACATCACTTCAAATTATAAATGCTGAAAATTCTCATCATCAGCAATTACTGTTCTTACTTAAAAGGTAAAAGGACTAAAGTGCCACTGTATCACTCTCTTAAGTCATAGATGAAGCAAGGACTAAATCCCACTGCTGCCACTATTACACAAGTAGTCAAACAGCATTGTGGGGAATGTAAGAAACTGTTAATTAAAGTCAAAATAGTCCGACACGTTCATTAAAGAATTTCAAATGAAAAAAGTCAACTCAGAATAAAAGTCAAGTCATTCAGGGTACTGTATATGTTTTGCTTTAATGATACAAATCCTGTATGTCTCCCTCTGAAAGAGAAGGTTGAGACACTGCTCTCTTTACGCTAATGTACTCTGTAATATCACTTGACACCATGCAGTGATGAATAAGTAATTCTGTCACGTAAGAAGCCTCAGCCAACCTATTTGCAAATGCTAGAATTATAAATCAGTACTGTGTGACGTGAGAAAATTAAAATCAAAGGCAAGGACAAGTTTTGCTTACTGAGGCAGCAGCAGCAGCAGCAGGTCTGCCTGACAAAGCAAAGAGGAAAGGATAAACGCTGTGCTGTGTCAATTAGCCTCCATGCCTCGACCAGACGTGCTTTCACAATTATTACGCCCCATGGCCTTAATAGCTGAAGGGTGGGAAATTGCTTAAACCAACTGCCATCAATTCCACAGCTATGTAAATGCATAGCATCTTATTAATCGTGACTGTCCTGGTGGCATCAGACCTGGTGGTGGTCTCCTTATACTCAATAAACAATCTTTAACCTGATCAGCATAACAGCATGGGAAAATCATGGCTGTTTAATTACTGTGCATGCTGCAGACTACATTCTGTCTCACATACAAGTTGTGCAGGTTAAAAAAAAACACATCTCTTGTACTAAAATTCAATTTTGTGTATTCAACCAAAAATAATGCCTGTGCAATTTGTTGCCATTTACACCATCTGTTTGAAATGAAAACATCCAGATTGGAGCAGGAAGTGGAAGAGAAAAGACACTCAGGGTCACTGAATCTTGCTATATATTTCAAACAGGTTATATAACAAGCCTAGGGATAAAATAAGAAAAGGAAGTCAGAGAGTGAAGGCAGTGTGCATGCTGCATGTCTGAACTTGTCTCCTGGAATGAAATGTATTCAAAATCAGATATTCTTCACCTTATCTGAGTTATAAAATACATGACTCACATGCATGTTTTATGTGAAGAAAACTGATTTAAAGGATATATACTGTGCATTAATAGCAATATCATAAGCATTGCATAAAGCAATACTGGATTTATAAATGGTTCATTACAGGTTTTATGTGCTATAAAAAAGAGGGAAAAAAGTGAATTATCATAATTTCACTTGTTAGAGTTTGTTTTATATTTTATTTATTTATAACTTGCAAGTTATTAGTTTGCTTGAGACATCTTCTACATAATATTCTTCTATGAAATGTTTATACATTGTGCTTCATAAGAGTGTTAATGTAAGGAAAAATACGGGACATGCTGTTATAGGAAAATAATCAATGACTGAATCGAGCAAATGTGGCCTGATGTTAGGCAGAGTTACTTTTACCACCATGAAGTTAATTATTTTCCTTTAACCCTTTACTGCATGCTGTTGCCATATGGCAACAATTAATGTATCTCCATTTTTTTGATAGGCAATAATGCAAAACTACTATTTTCCTATTTAACTGGAAAAAGGGGGCTTTAAATTTGACATAACAAAAATAAAATCCATTTCACATGAACAGGAATCATGTGAACTTTTCTGCAATCACATGGCATGGTGAAGGTCATCATCAGAGGGCTCTCAAAAATTGATTAATTATTCAAAATTGCATAAATGAAAAAATATAAACACTAACTGAGATACTTTTTTTGTCATTTGAACGAGTTTATATATTTTGAGTATTCTGTTAAATTGTAAAATGAAATTGTTGGCATATGGCTACAACCTGCAATAATGGAACTGTGGTATGTGCGTTCATGAATTGAAACAGGCTATACGTAACATAGCCTACATAAAAATAAAAATAAAAAACACTAGGCTTCTCTAATAGTATATTTTTTGACAGTCAAAGTAAGAGAAACTGTTGTAATTCCAGACATTTTGCACCTTCTCTTGAAACATAAACTTTTAAAATTTAACTTTTTAAAATTTTTATCAAGGGTGCCAATATTAGTGGAGGGCACTGTATAGTGGGACATGTTTTATATTATATATGAGTTATCTATCTATCCACCTATCGATCCCTTCCAAAATACATATGACTGAGCATGGCTATAGAGGAAATTGGTAAGAAGCTCATATGTCAGACTAATGAATGATTTTCAGGTTCTTAAACTTAAGTGGTAATTTAATTCAGAATTTATAAACACTATGTATACCATGTACAACTTTTATTTAAGAAACCCATATGTGAACTAGGGTAGCACTGTGGTGCAGCTCCAGAGTTCTCCCAATGTCCATGTGGGTTCTCTGGTTTCCTCCTACCTCCAAATAGCTGGAATTAGGTGAATTGACTAGACTCGATTGCCTCTAGGTGTGAATGAGTGTGTGAATGTGTGTATGGTGCGCTGTGATTAACTGGCATCCCATCCAGGGTGTATTCCCGCCTCACGCTCAGCATTGTTGGGATAGGCTCTGCATTCACCAGAGTACACGACTGAAATGAATAAGAACTTATTCTTTTAGTTCTTTATCTAAGCTGTGCATAAAAAATAGCTGCATTCACATTTGATTAATGGTGAGAGTCCTTGATATTTTTAAAGAGCCAAGACAAAAGTACTTCAGCAAGATTCCTCTAATACAGAAATAATGTGCATGAAGTACACAAACCCCTCGAGTGAGTGCACACACACACACACACACACACACACACACACACAAACTCCTCAGTTCTCTATTCTACATTACCTTATCCAGTGTAATTGATTAGACAAGCAGAATGTTTAAAATGGTAATGACCTTTAGCTTGAGGAGCAACACTTCAAAACTCAAAACTGAGAGCAGAGAACTAAAAAAACCTTGTTTGGGAGCTAAAAAGCCATATTATTGAGGCAGAAAGTTCTTGGTAGAAGCTAAAAGACCATGTCCATGGTTAAATGACAACGGTCGACATGAAAATATGCAAAAATAAATTAAAACAGGTCCAAGATCGATATATACGAGATTGATTTAATAGCTTATCAATCTCATAATGTTTATCTTCACAATAATGTAACCTCCTCCACTGTCACCATATTCATTGTTGATATGCAAAATTATAAGAAATAGTCAAGAATGATATCCCAGTGTTGGCCAGGGATGTTCGGTCCTAATCTGCCCCCTTTTTTAAACTAAAGCACATAATTTCATTATTTAAAATAAATCTTTTCACAAGTGAAGATCGCATATTAATTAATAAATGTTGACATGCAAGTCATTCAGGTTGGACTTTCCTTTAAGCTGATAAACGTGAAGGTGAAACAATTGTTTTTTCTTTCTCTAGTTCTTACTGTCTCCCACACTCTTAATATCAGACTGAAAAGAAGCTTCAGCTCCAGTGCATCAATTTTAAAGAGTTAATGCTATTGTCCTAGTTTCAGCCACATTCGCTCGCTCTAAAGGGAGTCCAATTAGGGCCGAAAGAGCATTAGAGGCTGTTTAATCATGTTGCTTTTTTCTAGCAGCAGTTCCAGCATGGCAGCATGTGGCCTGCTGGCACACAGGCACATCAATTGTGCAGGCTCTCAGCGCATTGACCAGTGTTAGCCAGGCCCCATTACACTCATTCGGATCAGCACACTCTCTTCTGCCTGATGCCTGATGAGCAGACAGCAGTACTGTAAGCTTAAAAGCTTCGCCGCCCATCACAGATTGGAGCAGGGCAGTGTCACGAATGTTCTGCCTGCCAGCTATTTCCTCAGGCCTAAAATAGACAAGCAGCAAACCAGCCAATCTATTTGGAAAAGCTCAATTAATTAGGCAGAGGGAAATATGTAGAAATGTCACAATATGCATATTAGAAGGATTAGATTTATTCATGCTGTTGGTTACATTAGGGATAGACTTTTTCTCCTGCAGGAAGGGTGTTTTGTAAGATGTGTTGTGTCTTTTCTGTCTTTTCAAGGAGAATGAACAATCCACCGGCAGATATCAGCAAAAAGAAATACACACAGATATGCCATTGTGCTCGGGAAGTGCTATCCTCCCCATTACCCCTACAGCAAATTGGATTCTTTATAGCCTCAGCCATACCGGCTCAGAGAGCCGGATCAGCTTCATAATACAGTTTCCAATTCATTTTCATTTCTTCGTAGCCTGGCTCAGTGTGCATGTGTGCGTGTGTGTGTCTGAGGATGTAGTGGTGAGCTATGACAGATGAGAGCAAATGGTTGCCGCTGCATGTAAAATTAATTCCCCAGACACCCCGGCCAGGAATTTCTGTGGATTGTATTGCCAATAACAATTCGCCTCTGTAATTTGGGCATAAAAATAAAAGCATAATTGTAAACCCGTGGTAAGGGAATGATAGTACAGACATCAGGTCATTTTCTTTTTATATATACACAGCCACATTAATAATTAACTGCCAAAAGATTTGTTGGAATAAAAATCTATGAAGCGCATGCACATTATTCTGCACATGATAAATTGGCCAACCATACTCTAATGCTGAGGTCTGAATTAATATAATGTTAAGAAGAAGAAGAAGAAGAAGAAGAAGAAGAAGAAGAAGAAGAAACAGGAAGAAAATACATTTCGTACCCAAAACAGATGTTTGGTAAGTGGGAGTACAACAACATAATTCTTTCCTCTCTTTCTCTGTGTTAACCTGTGTTTCAATGCTGACACTTGCTTTCTCTGGTTGAGACAAGTAGCGTTCAACAAGGGACTAGGAACACAACAAAAAGTTACATATGATGAATATGAAGAAATGAAGAAAGCCCACATTCATTAACATGAACATGAATCACTGTGCAATGCATTTCCAAGGTTTATTCAGGGTCAGGGTCACGGTGGTTTAAAATAGGCAACTAGTTTATTTATGAAACAGGTAGGTAGTGTCATGGCTTGGGCTTGCATGGCTTCTTCTTGGAAGAGGCTCACTAATCTTTATTCTTGATGTAACTCATGATGGTAGCAGCAGAATGAATTCAGAAGTTTACAGGAACATTCTGTCTGCCAATTTACAGAGAAATGCATCCAAATTAATTGGTAGGAACTTTATCGTGCAGCAAGACAATGACCCAAAACACACTGCCAACTCAACAAAGGACTTTATCCAGGGGGGAAAAGTGGAAGGTTTTAGACAGGCCAAGTCAATAAACAGACATTAACACAATTATGTAACATTTCACCTCCTGAAGAGGAGACTGAAGGGAGAAAGGCCCCCAAAACAAACAACAACTGAAATAAGCAGTGGTAAAAGCCAGGAAAAGCATCACAAAAGAAGAAAACAACAATGTCATTGCAAGCAAGGGATATGCAACCAAACATTAAGTGTTATTTATATTAATTTACTTCAAGACTTATTTGTTCCTATACTTTTGCTCACCTAAAAATTGCGTGGTCTGATACAAAAGGTTCTATGTTTTATGTTGTTTAACACATCCAGATGTAAATACCAGGAAATAAAAGCTGAAATCCTAAACTCTCATCTCTCCATCTTTTGATCTCAAACCCAAATGTCTTTGGGGTATAGCATAAACAAATGAAAAAATTTGCCCTTGCTGTTCCATTAGTTTCACAGGGGACTGTATGACACACAATGTGGGCCACACCCACTTAATCTAAATACAGACACAGATGAATATTAGGAGCTCTAAACAGATATGTGCCAAACAGGAAATATAGAATTAACATTGATATACTGTGTTGTATACTGTATCCAATCAGCCAATCATGTAGCAGCAGCACAATACAAAAAACTCATACAGATACAGGTCAAGAGCTTCAGTTAATGTTCACATCATAACGGGGAAAATGTGATCTCTGTGACTTTGACCTTGGTATTGTTGTTGGTGTCAGATGAGCTGGTTTAAGTATTTCAGAAGGGGCTGATCTCTTGGGATTTTCATGCACAATAGTCTGTAGTGTTTTCATAGAATGGTGCAAAAAACAAAAAACATCCAATGAGTGTCAGTTCTGTGGGCAGAATCATCTTGGGCCAGATTGGTTCAAGCGGACAGGAATATTACAGTAACTCAGGTAACCACTCTTTACAATCGTGCTGAGCAGAAAAGCATCTCAGAAGGCACAAGTCGAACCTTGACATGAATGTGTGTGTGTGTGTGTGTGTGTGTGTGTGTGTGTGTGTGTGTGTGTGTGTGTGTGTGTGTGTGTGTGTGTGTGTGTTCCTGTGTCAGATGGAGCTATAAAAATAAAACTCTATAATCCATATAATCCACTGTGTAATCACTTTGTGGGTAAATTCCCTTTCAAGGAGACAGTTCTTCATTATGGATGGGGTCTAATTAAGAAATAAAGTATTCAAAGTATACACAACATAGACAAAGCTGTAGGGGGGATATTACAAACATTCATTAGATTAAATTCTGAATGCTAATAAGGACTGTTTATAGACAGTGTTTGACTGAAGCTGTTTAGAAATCATACTGCTGTGAAAAATATTTCAATTTAATTTAAATTTAATCAGTACACTGTATGAAAGAATGCCTACAGTCAATCACTGAGGTGTATTAGATGCACATAAGTATACATTTAAACTTTCATTTTAGTAGCACTAGTCATACAGTACATTTGCACAGTATATACACACACACACAGACACACACACACACACACACACACACACACACACACAAATGTATTTATTTGCACATTTAGTTACTTAGCCAATGTTAACTCTCCAGCAGTAACATTTTGATTTTAGCAGCTAACTCTGTTCTGTAACTAGCTAGTGATGCGCTACATATCATAAAACCAGGCATTACACAGCTGGTTAAACATAGTTGTAATAACTATTATATTGTGTAATTCAAAGTACACTATAAGATAGCTAACATTATGGTAACATTTATATAATTAAAACAATTATCCAAGTATGTTAATGTTAGGCTAATTATTATGTACTTGTAACTATTAGCCAACAAGGCAAATTAGCTATAACTATTACCTAACAAGGTAGCTAACAACAAGCTATTATATTGTTTTAATCAGTAGCCAAGGTCACTATAAAGCTAGCAAACTAAAAGATAGGTAACTTTTATTTAATGAAAACCATTATCCACCTATGCTAGAAGCTAGCTAACATTAGGTTATAAGGTTATTAACTATTATGTAAGTATTAGCCAGGTTCACTAGCAGGGTAGCTAACATTAGGCTTTTATATTGTATTTTATATTGTGCATTGAAGTCCCCCTGGGAAGTTTGTATTTACGAGTTGCGAAGTTGTAATTATGATGTCAAGTGTGTTCAAGTCACTTTGGTTGGAGCGAGATGGCAGTGTACCTTCACTTAATTAACTACAAAAAAATACAGCAAGGTTTTTTAGCTCTACTTCTAGAAAACAAAGAACAAAGAAAGTGCATCAAGTGTGTTTTGCTTTTTTATATTTTTTTAATCAATTTATGAAGCCACTGTAAACTTCATTGGTACATATTATATCGTAATTGTACAGTGCTATCATATTTTGTTCAGGCAATTAGCTTGTTTTGTTGTAAATAGAAAAAGCAAACACATAATAACTGAAATCAGCTTCTTAGATGAGTAAACATTCACTTTCAATAAATTTGCCATCAACTACAAACGTTGCATCCACTGATTCCACTACGTTTTCTTACTGACACGCTCAGAAACTCAGAGCTCAAAGAAAATCCTGAGTTTCCCACTCGTAAGTACAACTTTGTGGTGGCATTCATGTGCGTTTAACTCGTAAATACCATCTTTCTGACATGACTTGAAAGAAAGGTTAACTAGAAGTGTTAGTGTTCAGATTGGTGGTAGATCAAGCTAAAGTGTGGGAACTGGTAAAGACTATGTCTGTTTCATCCAGCTGAGAATACATATCTGCCCATTAAATGTAAAAATGAAATTCCAAAACACTTCAAAGCAATAATAAGTTCTTTCCTAATCCAAAATGCTTATGAACATTTCTGCCCACTGGCATGAATGCAGTCTCATGGGAGCTTTGCTGTTTTACTGTTTCCAGTGCTTAACTTCTGGAAAATGTTCCCTTCCATCATAAAGCTTCCATAATTTGTCCATCTGAAATTTATAGATTTGAGCCACAGAAACAGTTTCCCTCTTTTAAAACATCTATTAAAGGAAGCAAGCTGCTTTTATGACAGTCTGTTTCCTGGTGCATATGTGTTCAGCATGAAGCACATGCCACTTGAGTTCTGAATAAGATAAACTCAGCCAAGCCCAACACGCAAATCTGCCTGTAATATGAAACAGGTCTCGAAGTGAAAACATTTTGGTGTTGCCTTACTTTAGATACAGTGATGAATGATAAGCAGTCCAATTATTAAGTTTAAGTGTAAGTGTTTTTCCTCAAATATATTCAATAAAATCATGTCCCTAAGAAAAGTTGCGTGGAGAAACCCTTCACACTGTCAAATGTTCACATTTTCCTGAATAAAATAGCTATAAAAATAATAAATAAGATATTGATTATAAATATCATCCACATCAGTCAGTCACGGTATTTGACAAGCTAGATGCTTTTGACTCGACTGATCAATGTTCGGTTTTACTTCAATGCTGAAATAATCTCGATTAAATAAGTAAGATTTGCTCTGTTGGCAAAATTTCCCTTTTTTTGATTAGCATTCTTTATAATCAATGGCACAAACAGTTTAAGCAACTGTGTGTGTGTGTGTGTGTGTGTGTGTGTGTGTGTGTGTGTGTGTGTGTGTGTGTGTGTGTGTGTGATAATTTGACAACTGATATTTACAGAATAATCTGAATCTATTACTTATTACAAATTCCGAATACCTGCTCAAAGCCTGACATTCACTGCATTAGAAAAACATTTAAGTAACAAGCTAGCAATTAAAACATCATCTTTAGGCAGACTGACAAGTTTTTACAGATGCATTTGTTAAACTGGCTACTTATTTACATAACATAACATATCTTAGCAGGTAGAAAGTGTTTCTATATTGTTATGGTGAAATGTCCATTGCACTACGACACATAGTAGCTATGAGTAAATCGCAAGGTTTTAGGTATCTTTAGACAGAGTAAACTTTTTTAGAGATATGTTCATTAAATTGGCTCCAACATGATCTTTTCAGGCAGATACCAAGGCAAGGTTAGAAAGTAGCCTAAAGAAGATCATTTGCACATCATTTTCATAATATATAATTTGGTCAGGGGGGCATGGTGGCTTAGTGGTTAGCACTTTTGCCTCGCACCTTCGGGGTTGGGGGGTTTGAATACTGCCTCCATCCTGCATGTGTGGAGTTGCATGCTCTCCCTGTGCTTCAGGGGTTTCCTTCGGGTACTCCGGTTTCCTCCCCAGACCAAAAGACATACATTGTAGGCTGATTGGCATTTCCAACTTGTCTGTAGTGTGTGAATGTGTGTGTGGTTGTGCCCTGTGATGGGTTGGCACGCCCTCCAAGATTTCCCTCACCTAGTGCCCTGAGTCCCCTGGTATAGGCTACAGGCTCCCTTGTGACCCTGTTTAAGATAAGTGGTATGGAAAATGGATGGAAGGATAATTTGGTCAAAAAACTTTTATCATTTTGTTGTTTTGTTGCCACAGCAACATCCGTTGTTGTTGTTTTTCCCAGTCCACCTCATATATATCCAATGTCCAGAATGTTCATATCGAGAATGTTCCTATAGTAAGTGCTATTCAAATGTCAGTCCCTCCAGGATTTTGCAATCGCAGAAATGAACACAAAATCATACCAACTCCACAATATTCAGAGGAGCTTGCAATTTTTCCAAATTACTGCAGATTTTATGCAGATTTGGGCCAAGACATATCATGTGACGTCATCACAACGTGCCTTCAGCCAATGCCCTTTTCAATTCATGTGTGTCGAACATGAGTACAGCGAAAAGGTCTCATTTACCAACAAACATCACTGTGAAAGACCATGCAAAACAATTTCGTGCAATTGCAATTTCAACAATTCAAGTCGTTTTCCGCAAAAAAGCACAAAAAACACCAAGCTGCATCACAAATTTTGAAACAAGCCACAGCAAAATCAAGCATTTTTGGCCACAACAATCACAAAAAAAACCTCCACAAAATCCTGTACGGACTGAAATGCTACCTAATCTAATAAAATGTAGTCTTGGTTATTTATAATATAAATTATAAATGTGTTGTGAAGTGTTGGGTTTAATAATCTGACGCCTTACTATATAAATGCAGACTTGCAGTATACAGACTTGTAGACTTGTTGAATTAATACTCAAGTAATACCTCAAGGCAACAACTGGCACCTATTATTTTACAAATGGTGTTGAAACACTGCTACTTCTTACTTACAATGTTGTAAAATCATCTACTGTGTTTTAACTTAACCATATTTATTAATGTCACAACATCTATACTTGCACTTCTATAATTATATTTATTATCCATTAAATTTACTTCCACTGACAACTGGATGAAGGTCCAGTTTTGTTGCCTACATCACTGAACAAAGTTAGTATGTCTGACTGTAATGCAAAGTTCCTGACCTTGGTATTTCCAAAACAAACTCAATGATTCCTTTGGCTCTCAAAGGCACTAAAGCAAAAGACTTCAAAAGCTCTTCTGTTTTTTTGTTTTTTTTCAGCCACGCACATATATCAGACTTCAAAGATCCTGATACCTAAAGCACCGACTCGTACCCTGAACTTTAAACCAAAGCTCATCATCTGCATAGCTGCTTGTCGACATCTCGAGAATGTGTACCAGCATGAAAATCTATTACAAAACAACATAAAGAGAGCTTGTTGTTAGATTGGCATCTCTGAAGGAAAATTAACACTTCTGATGAATTGCAATTAGCATGTGAGCATGTGTTTCCCTGTCCTTCTGCATAAAAGCTCGTGTTAGTTCTACACTGTATTTCTGTTTTTGATATGATGCCGATATCAGAGCACTGAGTATCAGCTACTGGCTTCTTTATTTTATCATGCAGCACATCGGCCAAAACTTGTTGTCTTTGAAATATATAAAGTAGAGGTGTAACACAATGGCAATTATCTGTATCTGTATCAGTTTAGTGCTCCAATTTTTCATATCTGTATCTGTATTCAGACTTAAACCCAAAATGGGTGTGGCCTAAACAAGACATTTTTGTTGTTGTTTTTTTGTTTCTTTAAAAATGAACCCTGTGCCTCTGCAAAACACTGGAAAACACTGGGGGAGGGGGGAACAGACGTAGAAATGCCAGCACTGTCAGCATGGTCTGTGAATTCTGGTTCTGACTCTTCCTCAGCATCATTATTCAGTTCATAATTGGTCTCAGTAGTGTGTGCAGGACTTTTTTTTCCCTCGCTCACAGGGTTTATTTAATTTGTACCTGCCTGCAATATTTTCTAATGAATTTAGCTGGTTCTATTTTCCGTAATATAAACAAATTAGTAGCCTAATAGTAGCTTAATGACTCTGACTAGGCAGTTACTAAGGACCACCATTAACATGACTGTGGTCTTAATTTAAGCTTCATATCTGACAGCTCGCTCACACATCACAGTTGTAATCTCCCGCTTTTTGTTTGTTGTTCTCTGCAGGATCCGAGTCCCGATGCACAGCAATGCCCTGTGATTCTTTCTGGCCAGCTTTCTATAATAAAATATATAGTACATCTCCTATTCACTTAACCCTTTCTTATAGTACACTGGCATTCCATTCCTCTGGACTTCTCTGACATTTTTAATCAGTATAAGCAAATGAATTACTTTATCGCCACAAGTCTGTTATAAGATTAATCAAGGCATTGTTGGGTTTCTGTGTGTAGAGTATTGTGACTTTGTGTTTAGCTGCTGGGGAACAGGGCGATGAGAAACAATTCACACCTCTCCACAATAACATTGGTACAGAGATAAAATAGACAGCACAACTAAAGCTTTTTTTGATAGTAAAACACTGTATACAACTGCCACAATAAAATTATAAAATTTAAAACTAGTAGGCTAGGTAAAAAAAAAAAAAAAAGAAATACTTATGAAAAACTCCAAATTCTTAAATCACTGAGTGTCTACTTTTATATAAGCCATTAACCACTACTGTGCAGTGTGACATCACAAATTAATTCAATGATGAATACCGGCACCCCCAAAACAGGCAGAAATTCCATTTTGCCCACTGGTACAAACAGTTAAATCACATTATCAGTCTGAATAATGCATTTGTATTCGGTTGCATCTTGTGAAAGTGAACTGGAGTGCCCTTCACTTCTTACAATTTGTGTGAGATGTCCACAGGATTATGAAGAAATGGTGAAGACATTGCACTAAATTGAATTAGTTGCGTCACTTATATGTCACTTTGCTCATGGCTGATTGGTCCAAGTTGGGATTGAATTCTCTTAACCAGAACATAAACTGCCCCGGAGCAGGTTAGCCGTGGAGCATAAGTTACTATGGCGATGAACACCGGTAAAAGCCAAGCCACTTTCATTGTACCTAAAACTCAGGGTTGGCACAAACTAAACTGAAACTTACCTGGCTATCCACCTAAACTGGCCTCATGGTACAGGCTCATAGTGTGATGTGAGGTCATGTTAACTAGCTAGCTAGCTAGTTTTTGTTTGTTTGTTTGTTTGTTTGTTGGTTGGTTGGTTTTGTGAACGTGAGCAATATGCAAGATTTAAAAAAAAAATGACAGGACAATAGGCTGATGTGAGTGCTTGTTAATTAGCAGTTCCTCCCCTTTTGCTTTATATCAAACTTAATAGCTTCACAAATTCATGAGCTTAAAGTTCACATCAATGAACTCAGCTAAATGAACTGCTATTAGAACTGAATTCCATTTTCTTTCAGTGAATTGGCTTTTCTAGACAGGTTAATATTATCCATGTGTAAGCATTTTGCTCTCTGTTCTAATTAAAGTATAAAATAAAGTAACAACTACATTCTAAAAAAATTAATAAATAAGTCATAGCATATGCTACGCCAATCTAGTTTTACACAGGAGCAAACTTAGCAGGCATTTTATTTTGCTATGGTATAACTTTCATGGGGTTTTTTTTGTTTTGTTTTTTTTGTCCTGACAGCTAGCACCATGTGTTTCGACCATCAATCAAATGTGGAATGATGCCATATTAACATCATTTTCTATGGAATGAGTGTTAAATGATGCTTATCATACCAAATGCATCAAATTCTTATTTTTGCTGACAAGCTTTTAGACACAGGATATTAATCAAGTTACTTTTGCAGGTCATTTTTGCACAATGAGATAATTTTAAGAGAATGCAAATGAGTAAGTATGCAGTTTTGAGGGGAAAATTATGAATATTAATCATGTAATCCTGTCTGTTTGACCTGGTTTGTCATGTTCTGAAAGCTGGCTATTAGACAATAATGGGTATCGTTAATTTAGCACTGTGATCTTGTACTTAGCATTACTGTCTAAAATGCTGACTTTTCACAGTCAAGTGAATTGACTTTTTTGACAGGCGAATTTTATTTACGCTGGGACTGATTACTCCTTTAGGCTTTCTTTCCTTGTTCATATGGTTTCACAAACAAACGTACCTCCAGCATGTTCTATCTCTTTGGCCTTAGTGGTACAACCTTTTCAAGTACCCACAATCCCAGAAGCCCAGGCACCTGCAGTGTGGTGTGATAGGGCAGGCAGAATTTTTCTCCAAGGCCACTGAGGTGTTTGACAATGTTGCATGGTTGGGAGGTAGAAAAGGTGCTGCATCAGGCTTTTTACACATTGGAAGGAGGTACAGCTGAGCCTTCACACTTACAGATTGATGGCCGTGGGTTGATAGTGAAGATTCTAACTATAGTGCACAAAAAAAAAAAAAAAACTATACAGCTGTAGCGGGAAAAAACAAGGAAGAATTCAGGCCAAAAAATAAAATTGGAGAAAGGTTTTCTTAGAGTTTCAGCAATTCTGCAGATGCACCACTATACGAGTGGTTCTCAAGTTAAAAAATTTTGCTTTGGTGGTGAAAATCATAATCCATCATTATCAAAGTTAAAATATGCACTTATTATTTGATTTCTTGTACTTATTAACTTATTTGACTGGTCACTTGAATTCAATGGCTTTAATTTGAATGTCATTAACTCATTAACTAACATGTTAGTTACACATGTAACTAACATGTTAGAGTATAAATAATATCAATGTAGAGCAAATAACTCAAGTTCAAGTTCAAAAAAAAAAAAAAGGTCTAGGGCTCTAATAATAGCCAGAATGTGACTGTACACATTTAAATAATGAGTTAGATTATGTTCATTAAATAAATCTCTACTGAAGATGTCCAATTTATCTTCCAGTTAATGGGGACATGATTTTGAAACCCGTGATCTATACAGTTTACTTCCAAATACTGTGCTATCCAAAAGCCTTAGACCCCAGAGATTTTTATACACATATTGCAATTTTGCAGGTTTTCATTTCACATCTTCTGCATTACTGTTGGTGGAAAATTATTTTCCCAACTATGATTAACTACCTTAAGCAAAAAGAAAAATTTGCATTTTACTGAGTGAAATAAGTATTTGACCCCTTCGACTTAGTACTTGGTGGCAAAACCCTTGTTGGCAATCACAGAGGTCAGACGTTTCTTGTAGTTGGCCACCAGGTTTGCACACATCTCAGGAGGGATTTTGTCCCACTCCTCTTTGCAGATCCTCTCCAAGTCATTAAGGTCATTTTCAATGCCCTGGCTGAGGGAAGGAGGTTCTCACAAAAGATTTGACAGTACATAGCCCCGTCCATCGTCCCTTTGATGCGGTGCAGTTGTCCTGTCCCCTTAGCAGAAAAACACCCCCAAAGCATAATGTTCCCACCTCCATGTTTGACAGTGGGGATGGTGTTATGACTTGGGGTCATAGGAAGCATTCCTCCTGCTCCAAACACGGCGAGTTGAGTTGATGCCAAAGAGATCTGACCACACCTGACCACAACACGTTCACTCAGTTCTCCTCTGAATCATTCAGGCAAACTTCAGACGGGCCTGTACATGTGCTTTCTTGAGCAGGGGGACCTTGCGGGCGCTGCAGGATTTCAGTCCTTCACGACGTAGTGTGTTACCAATTGTTTTCTTGGTGACTATGGGCCCAGCCGTCTTGAGATCATTAACAAGATCTTCCCGTGTAGTTCTGGGCTGATTCCTCACTGTTCTCATGATCACTGAAACTCCACGAGGTGAGACCTTGCATGGAGCCCCAGACCGAGGGAGACTGACAGTTTCTTCCACTTACGAATAATCGCACCAACTGTTGTCACCTTCTCACCAAGCTGCTTGGTGATGGTCTTATAGCCCTTTCCAGCCTTGTGTAGGTCTACAATCTTGTCCCTGACATCCTTGGACAACTCTTTGGTCTTGGCCATGGTGGAGAGTTTGGAATCTGATTGATTGATTGCTTCTGTGGACAGGTGTCTTTTTACAGGTAACAAACTGAGATTAGGAGCATATATATATATATATATATATATATATATATATATATATATATATATATATATATATATATATATATATATACAGTACTGTACAGTGCAAAAGTTTTAGGCACATGCAAAGACAAAAAGTAAAGATAAAATAGTAGTCTCTGGTACAATTAGTGCAGTTTTATAAGGAAATGAGCTGGTAAGTTTTATTGAGCATCTTGCAGAACCAGCCACTGTTCTTCTGGAGACTTTGACTTTCACACTTGCTTCTTATTTTTACAGCAAAACCCAGCAGCCTTCATTGTGTTTTTTTGTCTGAAAAGTGTCTCTTACGTAATATGCTGCTTTCTTTAATGACATACAAACATTTTTCTGTAACATTTAATTTTGTGCTAGAAAACTAATGTTTGGGAATCTAAAATTATTTTTGCACTGACTTGATAATGTATAAGTCATAAATTTAAAAAAAATCTATAACAAAGTCTGTACCAAAAAAATGGTGCATAAAACATTTGCACAGTACTGTGTTTATACACAGTATATACAACATATATATCAAAATATTCTATTCAGAATAATTAAACAGACTGCACTTGTCTATTAATTCCTTCAGAAAAATCACTGGCCCCTGAGCTCATTTAAAATATAAATGGTAATGTATTATAATGTTACTGTACAGAATGTTCAGCTATATTCTATTACATACTGTATGTTATAATCATCATATCTTAGCTTTCAAACCTAATGTCCCTCTGATATGTGAGCAGTTGACATTTACAGGATTTAAAACTGTACTGTAATACTTCACTTAACTACATGGTGTTGGTAGATGTTTATCTATTTAACCCATCCTTAAAGCTCACCCAATCCCTCAGACTAAACCCAAAACTGTGCAGCAGGTTTCATTTTTCCATTGATTTAAACAAACATTGTCTGTGACATTTGTGAATTTCAGGATTAGCTGAAAGAGAAGAATGTAAAAGCTAGGCAGCTGCTACCGAATTATATCAGCTGACCTTTTTCACCTGGAGGGAAATGAAAGAAAGGCAAAGGGGACCTTTACAAAGTGAACGTGAATTATGCTTCATGTAGGTCAAGGTAATTATGGGATATTACCATTTAATATTAGCTTAAAGCTGCATAAATCAAAGAAAGAGAAGGGCACTTCGTCCTTGTACAACCTAGCCTGTTATTTCCACACCACACTGTTAAGCTTGGACCTTTTGTACCCTTTAAAGATGAACAGAACTCATGAATTGTCATTCATGCATTGCATTATTTTTTCTTTCTTTTTTTACACTCATTGACCCTTTTATAAGTACCTACCATCACTTTATCAGTAAAAATGACTGACATCTGTTACTTTGTGCAATTTGTCAGTTTCTCTCTACCCTGTTCATCTAAAGAAAGGTTTATAGGACCACTGCTGACCAGTTATCATTTGTGTGATGGACCTTTCTCAGCACAGCAGTCACACTGACTTGGTAGTATGTGGTTCTGGTTTAAATGTATCAAGCACAGCAGCTGGGATTTCTAAAAATAAATAAATAAATAAATAAATAAACCTCAGTGTGACTGCTGGGTTGAATAACCTTCCACCAAGTAGAAAATATACAACCAGCAGCAGAGCCATGGTTAAAAGTGACAGTGTTTGAAGGGTAGAGCACATAGCTTTAGTGTCTAACTGTCACTTACAAACGGCTGTGTTGAGAATTTTCCACCACCCAAATAATATCTGGTCAGTAGTGGTCCTATGGTGGTTTATTTCCATTGATGGATGTGGTAGAGAGAGGGACTGACAGATTGTACCTAGCAAAAGATGGGTTACTGTCAGAAAGTATACCACCAGGGAAAGTCAAAGGTGGACAAGCCAGTAGTTGAAATATTAGTATTTTTTAGCGTATTAGGGGTAATAGTTTTTGACTTGTAGCTGCCCGGCAGACAAATATGTTCAACAACCAGAAAGAAAAAAAAAACACTTCTTATTATTGACTTTCAAAAAAGTATTTATTTGTTTTTGTTTTTACTTCAAAATGAGTGATGCACCTCAAAATAGTGTGTTCTTCCAAATCCAACCACCTGCTGCACTACACACATTGGCTGAGTTGTGCTCTGGCTGCATGAATGACATATGATCATTCCAGACTCTGGAAGACACATATATTTGAAAACACCAACAACACCGAGCAAAATAAATTTTGCGTAAAGCTGTCATACAACTCGCTTGCACAGCATGCAATCACTTTGCAGTTAAACATACTGACAGAAAATAAATACGCTACAAGATATAAGATATCCAACAATATCTTTTACATGTGAAGTGAGGACAGAGCACCATCTGTATCCAAAATGTTAGCCAATGACTTGTTGACATTTTGTCAAGTGTGCAAACATTGATTTCACAGGTAGATGTTGACCTGCTATGGCATGTCACACCTCCTCCGGTGCCCATAGGAATACCGCTCTTCTTTCAGCCTTACCACCACGCTTAATGCAACCAAACCCATACAGGCCTCCTCAGTGACTAAGGCTATTGTATGCTTACTATACTTGCTGTATTGCAAGCCCCATTGGCACCGTTAATGAATGGTAAGTGCCACTGTTTCTATATGGTATAGGTCAGCTGCAGGGTTGTCAGCCAGGTACCACTGCTCAACAATGTTTTGCTCCTTTAACCTGGAACGTCTCCTGGTGGTGGAGCAGTGGCAGGGACGTCTCCCTGCCACCCCTTGCAACTAGACCTTGGGTTAGATGTTACTACCCCAACACTTCTCCTTTCTCCTCACCCAGAGCCAAAAGCTACTTCTCTCGGACTCTTCAGCCAGGTCTTTCAGGGCCTTCTGCTGGTTTGCTCCAGTTACTCCCATGTCCCTCAGGAGGCAATTGTTGATGTTCCAAACAAGATATGGCATCCTACTTCTCCCGGGTAGATGATGGTTCTCTAGCCAGCCTCCTTACACTCAGCGATAAGATCTGAGTAATTCAGCCTCTTCCTCTCAAAGGCAGCTTCTATTCTTCCTCCCATGGGACAGTTAGCTCGATGAGGAGCATGGTCTTGGCACCACTGGACCACATCACTATATCAGGGTGGAGACTTGTGTTTGTGATCTCATTAGGGAACTAGTGGGAACTCCTGCCAAGATCGACTCTCACTCTCCAGTCCTGGGTGAAAAGAACTATCCTTGATGGAACTATTGGCATGGAACTTGTGTTGCCCCCAACTTCTCTGACAAATCTGATGTGCTGACACACTGCTGGAGGATGGCTTCTGCTTATGACCTGTCTACGCTCCTCCAGCACCTCGGCCAAATTGTTCAAGGCTTGATCGTGTCACCACCTGTAGCACCCTTGGGAGAGCGCAATCTTGCAGCCTGATAAGATGTGCTGGAGACTTGCATTTGGACTCTCACAGAGTTACGTGTGCAAACAAGATGTACTACATTAGAAACTTAGAAGAGGATAATAGTCATATCGAGTCATATAGCTTACTTGTTTGATTACCTTCATTTTTATTAATGCATTTAACTATCTAAACTAACGCACCATATCATATTGTGTTATCTTAGCTACCACTTTTTTACCACCAGGCAACTAAAACACAGGACTGGGAAGTACACCAGAGCTCAGAGCTTTTAGTAGCCCAATGGTATAGCTAATAATTAACACTGAATAGGTGCTGAAACCATTACTCCAATTTTTAGATCCAATTCTCCAATACTCCACTCTCAGTGTAGCATAGTAGGATTTAGAATTTCAATCAAGGTCAGCTGGGACAAGCTCCTGACAAGGCCTGAAGAGTGCTTAGATGGAAATTACAACTCCTTTTCTATTGACAAATCCAGCTCTACTCTATCGAGACTCAAAATCAAATGTCCCTTCACCAAGAAAAAACTCTCTTCCTGCATCACGACAATGACTTAACTGATCAATATCACTCTTTTCTGCTTTTGTGATTAATCAAATCTCGCTGACCTCAATGCAACACTGTTCCAGACGAGTTCAAACCATGATTTTTCAAGTGACTCACTGATATAAGCATGCAATTACTGAGGTATTTCTATATGCCAAAAAAATAGACACGTAGATTCATAACATATAATCCAGTCCATTTTAGTTCCAAGTTCTAACATGACAATATGTGGACCAGTTAAAGAGGTGTGAATATTTATGCAAGCCAATGTACAGTAGTAAATTTTCAACTTTCACCATTTGAAGGATTCCCAGGCCACTAAACATATGTACTGTTCCTCCAGGATTTCACAACTTTGTGATTGCATGAATTAACACAAAATCAAGCAAAATCTGAAATATTCCAAATGGGCCAGGATGCATCATGTTATGTCATCACAACGCGCATTCAGCCACCTCTTTAATTCATGTGTGTCAAACATGAGTACAGCTAAAAGGTCTCATTTACCACCAAACATCACTGCGAAAGATTGTGCAAAACAATTTCGTGCAATTTGTAATTTCGCCAATTCAAGTAGTTTTCCACAAAAAAAAAAAAAAAAAACCACAAAAAAACTCTGCAAGTTGCATCAAATTTTGAAAAAAGCCGTCGCAAAATCAAGCCTAACATTGTTAGGTATGGATGTGTGCTTGCCTTTGCAATGCTGGACATTATATCTATCAAAGTGGTGCCAAATGTGGGGGTTGTTTTCAATAACTTTGTCATTAATGTCACTTCACTAATACCAAAGAAAGACTATATGTGGAAATTATTGAGGCGCTGTTATTAGATAAAGCGAAGAACTCATCGAGACTAGAACAGTGTGTGCTCTGCAAATGAACACCCATGATTATGGCTTGGCAAGTGGGAGCATTTGAAAGGCACTTGAAGGCTGAGTCAGTGTGTTGCACTCAGAAACAGGCTCAGTTAAAATCTGCTGTATGTGGATACTTTTCCGAGTTTGAACTGCATAAAATTGAAACGAGATAGATAACTTGTGATTAGTTTAAGCCGAAAGCAAGGCCTGTGCAGCATTTTCCGTCTGTTAAGATTTACCTTATTCTCAGCAGGATCGTGTTGTCATTTTTATTCTTCTTAATAGTCTCTTTGAGTGTGCTGTCGGGAGCCACAAAACCCATATCAGTGGAAAACACAAACAGGAAAATTTCTGCTTTGTTGCTGATGGCCTTCAGCGCCTCTAAAGAAAGCATTCATATGCAAATTTAATAAATAATTAAAACACCCAAAATGACCTTAATGGTCTTATCTCAGTAAAACTCAACTGTGTATGAAACCCAGACAGAGTTCATAGCCTAGTGTCCTACTGTTATGCCCTTACAACACAGTACACACACTCTCATACACACTCATACACACTTGCACACATTTGTATTATGTAAATGTGCCACATGCTACATTAAACCCCGTTGCTCAAACACCAGGTTGCGAGTCTTGTGCAGAGATACAGTACGTTGTACGAATGGCTGCAGAGTCTGGCTGATGATATAAAAAAAATCTCATTATGTATATGTCTTTAAAATACAATACCTGAAGAATAAAATCACTAGTGTTAAATGAAATCCAGCACAAAGTCCTATTAAAGTAACTCGCAGTGTGAACAGATCTTCGCTGCATGATATAATATAATACACAACATTAAGACTGTAAATTAGTGAAGCAAATTCTGTTGTGTTGCATCAAAACAATATTTTATTCATAAGACTAGCCTGCCTTCCAATGCTGTTACAAAGTCATCAGTGGTATTTTTTGTCGGTAGTAGAAATGCTACTATAAAAACTAAGTACACTAAAATATGGCCAAATGTATGTGGACATCTGACCATCATACCCATATGTGCTTGCTGAATATCCCATTCCAAAGTCGGTCCGCCTTTGCTGCTATAACAGCCTCCATTCTTTTTGAAGGCTTTCCACTAGATTTTGGAGGGTGTTTGTGGGAATTTGTGCCCATTCAGCCACAAGAGCATTAGTGAGGTCAGGCACTGATGTTGGGCGAGAGCACTTTTTGCACAGTGAGCATTCCAGTTCATCCCAAAGGTGTTCAGTGGGGTTGAGGTCAGGGCTCTGTGCAGTATACTTGAGTTCTTCCACTCCATCCTTCTTCATCCTTTGTCTTCATGGAGCTCGCTTTGTGCACAGGGGCATTGTCATGCAGGAACAAGTTTGGGCCTCTTAGTTCCAGTGAAATCTTAAAGCTACAGAATACAAAGACATTCTAGACAATTGTATGCCTTCAGCTTTGGAGAAGACCCACATATGGGTGTATTGTTCAGGTGTCCACATACTTTTGGCCATTTAGGGTATGTAATAATGACAGAGGATTAGTGCATATTTGTATCACATTCCTAAGGGAACTGATAACATTTAGACTTATTTATTAATTAATATCCTAACATGGGGTGGGTAGCATTGCTGCCTCATAGTTCCAAGGTCCCCAGTTTCATCCTGACTTCAGATTTCTGCCTGTGTGAGTTTTGCATGTTCTCCCTGGGTCCATGGGCATTTCCTCTCGGCTCTTTGGTTTGCTCCCACCTTCCAAAAACATGCAGGCTATGCTAAATTGCCCGTACGTGTGAATGAGTGTTTGAAAATGTATGTGCATGGTGCCCTGTGATGGACTGATGTCCCATTCAGTGTGTATTCCCACCTCATGCCCAGTATTCCCAGGATAGGTTCTGAATCCACCATGGCCTTGACCAGGATAAGGCATTTACTCATAGTAAATGAATTAATACCAGAAAAAAGAATAATTTATTATTTTGTGTTACTTGTGATATGTAAAGAAATATTTTTGAAATGTTACGAACATCTTCACAAAATATCTTTCTGTTGTTTTCATTATGCACAGTAATTATTTCATCATTGTTTCCTTATACATGGTGAGCATGAATCTGGAAATTCTTTAATACAGTTATGCAGACAGAGTAATAAAGATATGTCCTGTCTTACCCAGACATATCTGATCTTTGTGATTGTGCGATTAACTAAACTGTTCGACTGGAAGCTCACACTTATCGGACTATTGACCTGTGTTTGTCTAACACTGTCTACTTCAATATAATGAGTAAATCTCTCCAAAGACTTCATTTCTCCCTGTCAGTGTCTGACTGTTCAGATGTCTACCTTAAATGCACACTGGAGGGAACATGTGACATCTAAAATGTTGAGAGAGAGAGAGAGAGAGAGAGAGAGAAAGAGTGTTACGGCGGACATAGGGGAGCTGGATGCATGCGCTGGGGAAACGTCAGTTTATTAAGAAGTAACCAAAAATATAAGGACGGGGAAAACTCAAAGAACCATAAGTATTTGGACAGGGGAAAAAGGAACACAAAAGGCAGGTTCAAAACAAATAATAATCCACAAGATAATAAATCCACATGGTAGTTAATCCACAGAAGAACGAAACATAAATCCAAAAAGGCAGGGCATTAATCCATACAGATATCGAGGTAAGGGTCCATGGTCCAGGAAACACAAGCAGAGTGCAAATGCAAAGAACCGACATGCACAACATATGTCTATCTAAGTCTAATACTCCGCATCTAAGCGGACAAAAGAAAAGGTTTAAATGCATAAACGAAAACAAGCTGTAACTAAAAACACCTGAAACTAATAACGAAACAATAAACGGTAAACCAATGAACAAACAGGGGCAGAGACATGACATGAACCAAAAACAAAGAACCAATCAACATACAGAGGCAGAGACGTAATAACGTACGTTTACGTACATGTCGTAAACCAAAACAAAGGAGCACATGGTGACATAAACAAAACCAGAGTCTGTGAATGGAATGCGGGGAATGTGGAAGTATGCTACTCGCTAGCTTTCGCGAGTAGCGCCAAGTGAGAGGAGGACTCTAACAGAGCGCCCCAACCCCCCCCCCAAGGCGCTTCTCCCAAACAAATATCTGCCCTCTAGGACCCGAGGCTGGCAATGTCTAGTGTTCCGAGGCCAGAGCGGGGCATGTCTGGCCGTCCCATCGGCCACAGATGAGATCTTGGACGAGAACTTGGACGAGAACTTGGACTGGAAACCGGCTTGGTGCTTGGCTTGGTGCTTGGCTTGGTGCTTGGCTTGGTGTTGGAGCGGCACTTGACCTGGTGCTTGGCTTGGTGCTTGGCTTGGTGCTTGACCTGGTGCTTGGCTTGGTGCTTGGCTTGGTGCTTGACCTGGCGCTTGGCTTGGTGCTTGGTTTGGTGCTTGACCTGGCACTTGGCTTAGTGCTTGGCTTGGTGCTTGGCCTGGCATTTGGCCTGGAACCTGGACTGGAACCTGGCTTGGCACCTGGACCAGAAACAGGACCAGAAACAGGACTGGAAACAGAACTGGAACTCAACTTGGCATTTGGACTGGAAACTGACTTGGCACCTGGACTGGGAACAGACTTGGCACGTGGACTGGAGGCAGGACTGGAAACAGGACTGAAACCCGACTTGGCACCTGGACTGGAAACAGACTTGGCACCTGGACTGGAAACAGGACTGAAACCCGATTTGACACCTGGACTGGAAACGGGACTGGAAACTAAACTGGAAACTGGACAGGGAACTAAACTAGGAACTGGACTGGAAATTAAACTAAAAGCTGAACTGGAAACTGGACTGGAAACTGAACTAGAAACAGGACTGGATTCTGGACTGGGAACAGGACTGGAAACTGGATTGGGACCTAAGCAGGAACCTGGACAGGAACCTGGACTGGGAACAAGACTGGGAACAGACTCTGGATGTGAATTTGGGCCTGAACTGAGGCATGGGCTAAAGCATGGGTTGGAACATGACTCTGGGCATAAACTGAGGCATGGGCTGAGGCATGGGCTGGAACATGACTCTAGATTTGGACATGGACCTGGACTGGGACATGGACTTGGATTAGAACATGGAAAGGGACTAGGGTATGAACCTGGACATGGACTTGGACTAGGACATAGATTTGGACTTGGACATAGACTAGGACTAAGGCAAGAATCTGCACATGGACTTGGACATGGACATGGACTTGGACTAGGACATGGAAAGGAGGTCATCCCGTGGACCTCCGGCAGGAACTTGGCTTGGGCGGAGGTCATCCCGTGGACCTCCGGCGGGAATGTGGCTTGGGTGGAGGTCATCCAGTGGACCTCCGGTGGGAACGTGGCTTGGGCGGAGGTCCCCTCGTGGACCTCCGGCGGGAAAAGGACAGGAGCAGAGGTCCACTCGTGGACCTCCAGCAGGAGCAGGACAAGAGCGGAGGTCCCCTGGTGGACCCCCGGCAGGAGCAGGACAGGAGCGGAGGTCTCCTCGTGGACCCCCAACAGGAACAGGGCTGGAGAGGAGGTCTCCTCGTCAACCCCTGACAGGAACAGGGCTGGAGCAGAGGTCTCCTCATGGACCCCCGGTCTGAGCTCTGCTGCAGAGACCTCCTGCTGGGTCTCTGGCTGGAGCTCGGGGCTGGAGGTTGCCACGTTAACCTCCAGAGGGAGCTCCGCTGAGGAGACCTCCTGCTGGGTCTCCGGCTGGAGCTCGGGGCTGGAGGTTGCCACGTTAACCTCCAGAGGGAGCTCCACTGAGGAGACCTCCTGCTGGACCTCTGGCTGGAGCTCGGGGCTGGAGCTTGCCATGTTAACCTCCAGAGGGAGCTCCGCTGAGGAGACCTCCTGCTGGGTCTCTGGCTGGAGCAAAGTGGCCTGCCCAATGCAGCCCCTGGTCATGCCCTCCTGGGTTCAGGGCTGAGAGGTGCCGGCCGCCACGTTGGCCCGCTCCCTCCCATAGTGCTCCAGGAAAGACTGGCCAGGCAGGTGAACGTTGTTTAACAGGGTGTTTAGGTCCGGCTCCAATTCCTGGCTTCCATACTCCTGGATCAGGAGATCCACGAAACCCGAAACAGTGCTCAGTTCTATGTACCCACTATCGAGGTGGACCTCTGCCCACCAGCGAGCCAAGCCGACCAAACGGGATTGGCGGAACCTCACCCATTATTCCTCGGTGGGTTTGGGGTCCTCCAAACTGAGGAAATAACCCTGGGCCTGTAAAAGAAAATATTGGGGATACCAGGAAAAACCACTGTACGTGGCAGGAGGAGGAATTCAGGCCCGAAAAGAAACTGTGTCCAGTGAGGGAACAAAAAGTTTGGCGCGGCTTGCCAATAATTTCCCCACTGCATCCATGTTTAGGCGGAGTATTCTGTTACGGCAGACACAGGGGAGCTGGATGCATGTGCTGGGGAAATGTCAGTTTATTAAGAAGTAACCAAAAATATAAGGACAGGGGAAAACGCAAAGAACCATAAGTATTTGGACAAGGGAAAAAGGAACACAAATAATAATCCACAAGGTAATAAATCCACATGGTAGTTAATCCACAGAAGAATGAAACATAAATCCAAAAAGGCAGGGCAATAATCCATACAGATATCGAGGTAAGGGTCCATGGTCCAGGAAACACGAGCAGAGTGCAAATGCAAAGAACCAACATGCACAACATATGTCTATCTAAGTCTAATACTCCGGGTCTAAGCAGACAAAAGAAAAGGTTTAAATACATAAACGAAAACAAACTGTAACTAAAAACACCTGAAACTAATAACGAAACAATAAACAGTAAACCAATGAACAAACAGGGGCGGACACATGACATGAACCAAAAGCAAAGAACCAATCAACATACAGAGGTGGAGACATGACGTAAACCAAAACAAAGGAGCACATGGTACCATAAACAAAACCAGAGTCTGTGAATGGAATGCGGGGAATGCGGAAGTATGCTACTCGCTAGCTTTTGTGAGTAGCACCGAGTGAGAGGAGGACTCTAACAGAGAGAGAGAGAGAGAGAGAGAGAGAGTGAGAGAGAGGCTTGCCTGTTACTTACCTGATACTTTGATACTTACTTGTTTATTATTCTTTTTTGTTGGTTTGTTTGTTTGATATATATATATATATATATATATATACTGAGAGAGAAAGACAGAAGGGAGAGAACAAGGGAGAGGGAGAAAGATCAACAGAGAAAGAGACAAGGGGAGTGAGAAAAATAGAGACAGAGAAAGAGAGATTAACAGTTGTTAATCACAATTCATGACAATAAAGTTATTTCCATTTGAATCTGCGAGAGAGAGTGAGGCAGACCGACAGACAGAGGGGGAGACAGAGAAAACATGAGAGAAATTGAGACAGAAAGAGATTAAGACACACACACACGGGGGGGGCATTGAGACAGATTGAGAGAGAAGACAGATGTAGAGAGACTGTTTTCCTGTCAGACCTCTGTTTTTGGTGAAGTGATGTGGAGATGGAAATATGGTTCTTTGATTTCCTCTCATGTTCACATTTTAAAAGAGACATGTCCAGACCTGAGGTGAGAGACTCAATTCACAGCATGAGTGTAGACAGGGGAGGCATGAAGACAGGAGAAGTAGATAGAACAGATATATGCTCCACTGGGTTTTTATCACCACACACATTCTTTTAATCATCTGAATGTTAAAGATTACAACCAAACACAAAATAGTACATGTTTGTGTAATTATCCCGATTAGCTAAAAACTAAATATGAGTTAATGAGGTGTTTTGTTGTAAAACTAGATTTTAATATCTTCAATATCACCATCTCTCTCGCCATCGTACTGTCTTGAGAAAAGTCATAATTTTGTATTTTTGTCATGTTTATGCCATTAGACAAATATGCCATACAGTCATTGGGGAGCTTTCTCTACTGTTAATCTCTGGTTTATTTGCATTAGCTGAAGATGCCAATAGCATACAAAATTCAGAGTGCAAATATCCACCCTCACATATAGTGTAGTCTTTTAAAATATACTCCCACCTCCAAGATGTGACATCATGAGATGATTTTGCAGGGATTTAAACCAGACTAATGAATCATTACTGACATAGGTCAGTAGTCATGTTTATATGATATAGCAATGTTTTATTATTATTATTTTGGCTAGAACTTTTTGGCTAGTTAAATGCAACAATATAATCTAAGACTTTTGACCACCTCATGTCTTATATACAGCTATAGTCCCCCTAGTTATCAGCCAGTCTAGATTAGGAAATATTTGATACTTTCAGAAAGTCACATCTATCAATTTTAAGAGAACATTAATTTTGATGCATTCAAGAGTTTCCATATCCATATTTATATGTATATGCTGAGTTACTGTTACCACCCTAAAGTTGATTATTTTCCAACAGCATGCCCTAAGGGGTTTTATTCCTTTTATACCACAAAATCTGGCAACTCTAACAATATTTTATGAAAGAACAAAACAATTAATCAAATTATAGTTAGATTTAATGTTGCAAAACATCAGCAAAACAACTGAATTCATGTTGTAACTTAAATTGTAACAACTACAAACAATCATTAACTCACCAGCCCCTCTTCTGTCTCTCGCTTTAAGTTAGTAGGACAAAAAAAGCATCTTGTTTTGCTATCTGTCCCCAAAGGCTTTCAGAAAACATCATTTCCTCTGACTGCTATAAAGCACTGATACTGGAGAAATAAACATCTGCTCACAGAAACCTTGACTATATCAACAGGTACATATTTTTTATGTTTATGTTGAGCATGTGCCATACAATCCCTGTATAAGTTGTTACTATAGAAATAAGAGCATTAATATAAACCTTGCAGCTGGAACTACTGTCCAATCTGCCATCAGAGAAAATGAATCAACATCCTTCTGACCAATCAGGATTGAGCATTCAACAATGCTGCTGTATAACATGAAATTAGCTTACTGTAATTCTCTAGTTACTGTAACATGTTGGAAACAGTTTTATTGCAATGAGAACATAATGACAACATTCTCACTCACTTTCAATAAGCACTTTATCCTTATCAAGGTCAAGGTGGATCTCGGGAACACTGGGCGTGAGGCGGGAATACTCCCTACATGGGATGCCAGTCCATCACAGGGCAGAATGCACACACACATTCACACCTAGAGGCAATTTATCTTAGCCGATCCACCTACTGGAATGTTTTTAGGGAACAGGAAGAAACCTGAGAACCTGGAGGAAACCCACACAGACATGGAGAGAACATGCACAGAAACTCCAGACACAGACAGTAATCCAAGCTCAGGATCAAACCGGGGAGCCTGGAGCTGTACCAGCAGCACCACTGTGCCACCTCATAACGACTACACCATATGTCATTATATAATGAAAAGTCTAACAGTGTGTACTGTTTAATGATCTTTTCAGTTTAGTCTAATTTAAAGGAGCATTGCTTAGTCAAATTCTTTGTAAAAGAAATCTTACTTCAGCTATATGTGAGACTTATACAGTGACAGTATATAAGCACTACTTATGTAATCATTCTTGTATTTATACGCAACAATGATGGCTTTAATGTGACACTTAAGTATGTTTGGACTGTTTTTATAACCCTGCAGGCTACATTTTGTCCCTCAGAGTCTGAGTCTGTGTCCATTCAGAACAGCTGGTGCATAACGATGTGCTCTGATCTCAATTCTGAACCCTGCTATAAGAATTAATAAGTATCACAGGCAGCCGTATGAAGCGAACGAGGGCCATAATACTATCTTCTCATTTTATAAAGAGCTCCCTATGTTCAAAACAGAATCACAGCAAAACGATATTTGCTTTCTTTATGGTACTCAGGAGAACTCAGCGTATTTGCGGCAGCGTATGCGATGATTGCTGCCAAAATGAATGAATAAATATATAAAACTTGATGATGTAGCATAGAAATGTCCATTTTGAGGACATAATTTCAGTATGCACACACACCATAATGGTGTGCTATGTCCTGTTTATGTGATTTGGCATGTCCATAAACAGTAGCAACAACAGCTACACTATACAGAAACATATTGAGACACATGGGATTGGCCAAAATTCTGTAGGAGCAATAATAAAAAATATGAATCAGGTAATACCACTGAGACTACAGCCTATGACATTGTTTGATAAGATGAAAGATATTATGTCTCGGTCTGTTTCAGTCATGTTTATACATACACCTACACAGACAAAACAAGCTTTTGAAAGCTCAAAATAAAACAACGACAGCAGGAGCACAGCAACTATACACAGTTACACAACGATGTAGTTGTGTGGTTCTCTAATTACAACAGATGGGACACTCCACAAAAGCCATGTTTTGACCAGAAGAAGGCTTTGGGCTGAGCCGTGAGGGAGGGGGGAACGAGGGAATGAAGAAGCCTGGCTTTAGACAGATCCGTTCATATACTTAAATCTGCTGAAATATAAACCAACCCCAAACTCTTTTTTCCCCCCGATATTACTTTATGATGAAATATTTCATGGTCACCACCAAATAAATCAATCCGAGTGGCTCCGTTATGGAAAGTGTATGTGCAACAATCTGCAATCACAAAAGCTATAAATATACCCAAAAGAAAATGCATGCTCCGCTGGCCAGAATTGATCTTTATTTGAGCTGCACACTGAAAATACATTCACATACTTCTTTTTTTTTTTTTTTCTTCCCGCAGAGGAAAAGAGATGAGACGTCCATGGAATAAATGATGAACAGGTCCTTGAAAGACATCCTCAAACTAGAGTTTTTATTTTTTTTCCCAAATTATCGCAGGGTTTTCTAAATAAGCACGGTAGCATGAACACGATCCAACTCCAAAAACATAGCATGTATTATTAATGTTCAGCACATCAATAAGATCATTAACGTGACATGAAGAGGCTCTGGATGTAAAAATGTTGCTCGGGGGAAGATGCTGTTTAACCTTGCGTACTCTTTTCATCAGTTTGTCAGCTCACGTCTACTCCCTCCATCAATGGAAAGGGACCATCATAAGACCAGCACTGACCAAATATTATTTGTGTGATGGATTATTCTCAGCACAGCAGTGACACTGACATGGTAATGGCATGTTAGTGTGTGTGGCACTGATACAAGTGTTTCAGGTACAGTGGTGTTGTAGACCAGTCCCTACAGGATTTTGGAGAGGTTTTTTTTTGTGTGTGTTTGTTGCAGCCAAACTGCAAAAAGGAAGTTTGGATTTTTTCAAATTTTGCGATCAAAGTTTTTTGTGGGTTTTTTTTGCGGAAAACTACTTGAATTGGCGAAATTATAATTATTATTCTAATATATAATCATTACTAACAATAACAACTTTCAAAGCCACTGGTATAACACTTGCTCCACATAAACTGATTGAAAAAGTATTGTTTTGTATAGTAAATGTATAATTGTTAATATGGTGAAGTTTTCTGTGAGGAAATGTTCATTTAACATTTTTGGAAAGAGTCTCCAGTGTCAGCAGACAGTTAGCTGCTTTCTGTCTTATTATTTGTTTGTCTTATTGTCTTAATTACAGTTTCTGACAACACAACTGCTTAATGACATGTATAACCCATACTCTCTCAAACTGACCTTTTTGACTAAGACAAACTACAAAAAAACTTTCCACAAACATTCTGCACAAGTGATAAAACTGTTCTTTTTTGTTGTTGTTTTGCTTTTTTATTATGTTTTTTTATGTTATTTCTCTCATAAGCTTCTGCTCACTTGCACACCTTGCTGCAGCTGTTACAGTGAGATATGACTTCTCAGTGCAACTGCAGGACTACTACTACAGACAACCAACACACTGTCACTGATGTAGAGCAAAATACTTTGGAAAAGTAAATAATATGCAAGTAACCTTCACTCCACCATATTACTTCAAGATGCTATTTTGGTCTTTAGCTATTTTGCTGAGCGCTGGCACTACTCTGAGATACATGATTACTAATTACTGGTAATATTTTTTCATATTAGTAAGACTGTCATAACTGAAAACCTTAAGCCTGGTGAGTATTGTGACTACTACAGCTAGCAAGCTTAATCACAAAATAAAATAACAACAACCAAACAATACCAAAAAAGCAACTATAGAAAGCAATCTCAATAGCAAACATAATAGCAGCTACAATAAAATAATAATAATAATAATAATAATAATAATATAATAATAATAATAATAATAATAATAATAATAATAATAATAATAATAATAATAATAATAACAGAGATTCAAACTAAATGAAATTACTACTGCAGTCTAATTTAATAAGCTGTAACATGTAGGTCCTTTTGTCCTCTTTCTCCTTCTGATTATTTTGTCTCATCTGTCTCTTATTGTGTCTGTGTCCCACCCTGTCTATAGATACCTTTCGCTTATATGAATAGTGATTCTAAATTGTTGTTCTTGTCATCATTAGTATTTTTGATGGGTTCCAGTTTTGCCTGTCTGTTGTGTGTGACTGTTGTGAGCTGAACTTTCTATGGACTGCTGAAAAGCTTTTGAATATAGAAACATTGTGGTCCTGATTAAAGAGAATATTAAAGTGTATGCATGGTGGCTTGGGAAAACCCTTCATTTAGTGATTTCATTTTGGCTCCACTGAAAGACACCAATGCATTGCAAATGCTATTTATTGATTTAATTTGCATTTAATTTAATAAACTAACTATTAAACTAACAAATATGACCATCAGAACAATGTCTTTCTTTATAGCCACCTATATTTCTAGCTTATAGCTGTTTTTACAGCTACGTTTTTTAAACTGATTCCTTATCTACCTAATGCAGTGGTTCCCAAACTAGGGGTTCCAACCCCACGTTGGGTTTCTAGGTTTACGATTCATAAGGGTCATGAGAGCAACTCACAATCTCTTCTATGTTTCATTCATTTATTTTACTAATTAATTTTAGAAATATCGAAGACGGATTTTGTGTACTACCATTATAAAATGTTACTGGGAGTCACATTCAGACTAGCCACGTTTAACTTAATAGGGTGCATGATGTTTTAGTCTTTTTCACTATTCTGACACACTGCATTAGCGTAGTTCAACAATAAAATCGACAAATATTCTCTGTCCATCTACCTCCACTAAACAAACTAGCGCTGGGTCTCAAATCGCATACTTGTACTGTACTATTCCAGACCATTATTGAGTACTAATACTAACCTGTTTCTTATTACAGTTAGTGTTTGAATTTTAAAAACCTCTCATGTTACCTTCAAACCTACCACAAGGTCTGTTTTGTGTACCAGTCTTCTTCTAGATTAGTAAATACTTTTGAATGTAAGGTCTGAGTTTTAGATTTAAGACGCATCTTTAAACAGAAGGCTTATGAGAAACAGAGCTCAGTGTCAGTGTGTTTAACGTCGCTGTGCATAAATTCACTAAACATTTTATTCACTGACATGCCATCTAATGAATGTTGCTTTTAAATCTTTTGGATGAACATAAGATACACAGCGAGCGTGTGAACAACGCGTGTGAACGTGTGCTGCTCGTGTTGCTGCTGCTTCTGCTGCACGTCATGCATCAGGTATAAATCAGACTCCTCTGCTTGGTGTCAGGGTATTTAACACCACCCCAGCATGGATTTATAACAGCACAACACTGCCTACTCGACTGATCCTACTCGACTGATATTATAAATCTGGAATTGTAGGGTGGCCACGGCTTGGGGTCACATTTGGACAAAAAGTTTGTGAACCCCTGACCTACCGTGATTTTTGTAGACAGCCTAGCATTAAAATATTGCACATCATTTTTGGTACTTTGTTTGGGAATTTTTATATTCTTATATTTTTATATAATCCGATTTTTCATAATTCTTTGGTGTTTTTGGCCAGAATTCAGCCATAGCGACATCCAACAAATTTTCCATTTTCCATTCCAATCATTACTGATTAGAGAAGTGTTGAGACTCATACATGCAAATGGTGGTTTTGGGGGGGACTTCAGTATTTAAAGGTATTTAAACTCATCTGTGTATTTTTTTTGTTTTTGTTTGTTTTTTTGTTTGTTTGTTTTTTACTTACACCTGTTCACTATATAGACGGCTACATTCTGGGTAACTAATACTGTCCAAGATATCAATTATATATCCTGCTACCTCTATTTATTGTTTGTAATTCCAACCTGCATTCAGATTATTTATTTTTGACCTTTATTTTAACTTCCTTTCTTTATTGGCTTTTCAATACATCACCCTTTACATTAGAAAATATAGAGCAAATCTATAATGAAGTCTGCTATTGGTTGTCTTGATATATAAGCAACTATAAAATCAACATTCCCATTTGAGGAGAAAATTATGTCCAGTTCAAATATGGACAAGTTATTTTCAAATTAAAGTAATATCATGCATGATGGTTTGAAGGTGTAATTACACTTTGACACTTTACACTTTAAAACATCAAATTGTCACATTATCACCAGCTGAAATCAGAGCAGCCATGTGGCCATGTGCTTCAAATCTAAACTCCAAAATAACTCCTTGAGCTTTTTCATAAAGGTGTAACCCAGATAAATTTCGGGGGTTAAATGTTTCCTTGGGTAAGATTAAAGAGTTCCTGTTGGCTTCTGGTTAGCCTGTAAATGCCTTGGCCATCTCCTCAACATATGTTCTTACTTCCCAGGCACTCTAGTAAACAACATCAGCTGCATGTATGACACATGGAAGGAAGCATGGCCCTTTCATAAACATGGCTTGAGAGCGAGAAAAGCTCAAAGTGGTTCTAATGAGCAAATATTTACTCTGAAATTAACTAATTCTGAAACTCCGGGGCAAGCAGACTGCCAGCTTAACTGGTCACACATAGCAAGAGATCTGGCAGTCATCAGTTTCCATGTGAAGTGTGGCCTTGAGTTGATTGATAGTGTTTGATAATCATCTGCAATGCCAGCGATGCTCATGCTTTAATGTTTCAGAAGACACAGCTGTGAATGAAAATGCAGGATATTTGACATAAACAAGACACGAAACATAGTGAATTTGGCCAGATTAGAACTAATTTCGACACCACAAGCATTGGGGGGTCCTGTCTGCTCTGGCTGACCATTCTGCACTATACAAGTCATCTTTCATGCTGCACAGAGAACTGATCGACTGACATGTGGTACATAGTTACTCTTTAGCTGAGCACAGCAGGAATGATGGAACCTGTGGATCCTGTGCCATCCTGAGGTCTTGTCATGAACTGCTGACGATTACCAACCTGTCTTCTTGACCAATGTATACTGATTACAGATATAAATTACATTCCATATCTATTTTCTAGGCTATTTAATTAAAAAATAAAACTTGGAGGTATGCTTTTATGTGTTTTTATAGGTAAACTAAATTTTAGTGATGCATTACAATGCCAATAACAGCATGTCCTGAAATCTGCCAGTGGTTACAATTTTTAATTAATTAATGAGTAACATGCTTTTTATCCATTAATAGATACATTTATTGTTGTAACACCTCTAAGAGGTAAGTTAGTTTCTGTTACTACTTATGTTATACCAGTTATAAACACTCATTCCCTCACCAGCCTCCATTTTATCTGTCTCTTAAAGTTGATAAGGCAAAAAAGTACCTCCTGAAGAGTCTACCATATTGGAAAAACTCATGACAAACACATGCATTGACACCAAGTGATATTATACATTTAGTAAACTAAGGACTCTATGTAAAACCTCCTCCTTTTATCTGTAGAGCTTGAATGTAGCCTGCAATTTATCATATAATTAACATCATTTTGTGTATGATACACCTTCACAAAAAGAAAATAATACAAAATACAATTAGACAACCATCAACCATCTAATTACAAAGATCTGGAAAAAGATCTTCCTTTTTCATTTTGCAACTGTCCCCAGATTTTTCTCAGTGATGTCTGTATATACAGTATATACACTATATTTTTATGTCAAGCTCTTAGAACTATAGATTTCAGTTCATTCATATTTTACATTTGCATATATCAGACCTGGTTATATTAGATGTAATGAAATCCCTGCACAAATTACTGACCTTGCCAAATTGGCTTAATTTGTTCTTTCTGACAAATACCACTCACGAATCCATTCCAGTTTAACAACATATTAAGGACGAAAATTAATTAATCATTGATCTTACTGATTAATTATCTCTATATACTACAAATCCTCTCTGTTGAATGATTAGAGGATTCTCTTGCCTGAGCCACTCTCAGCAATACCACAAGTCCTCACACATTTATGGTGTCATTATGGCCTGGAGCAGATGTTTGTACCAAAATGGGCCTGACCGGGGCCCCCCATAACAGCCTCCAGAACACACAGCACATGGACAGTAAATGAAAGGAAATGGCTTTAGAGACTCAAGCAGAGGACTGAAACTTTTCCTGGAAAAGGTGGTGTCTGGCCTGATCCATCATGAAATGTAAAGTTTCTGGCAATTTCAGTTTGAGGAGCTGCCATTAGCCTGGTTAGTAGGGACAGTTTATCTGCATTACCTACAGAAATCAGAAATGAGTTAAGATCTTAAATGCTATTGTGCTTGTTAGCTATTGCAGCAAAAAATATACAGTACATGCTGAATTTTATTTCTCAGCATGGAGTGCAGGAATCATATACTGTGTGGTAGCACTTAAGAATTTTTTGTCTATACATGGAATAAAAAAAGATAACACATCAGAGCTGAGTGCATGTTCTACTCATATTACTGAAGACTAGAGTCGAGTGCAAGTGCAAGTTTGTATACCCTTAGGACAAAACCAAAGACAACATTTAATTTATAGGAACAAGGTGTTAGGATATTAATAGTGGATACATTTAAATGATATTCAAACGTGGCATTTGCCTTCAACATTTGCCTTTCTAATAACTTGCTATGTCCAGCTTTTAGCCTTATAACTTCTCCTCCTCCAACCTCTTTAATATCCTCTGAACAGCTTTTAGATCCTCTCACTGTTGTAAAACAACACACTCCTTATTTTTTCCTGGTATTTCTATTCTAACACTTTGTCCACTCCACTTCTTGACATATCGGTTATAACTCTATGAGATATCATGCACTACGTTCTTCAGAGCAGGTTTAGAAACTTAGAAAGTCAGGGCTTCAACTATTTTCCTATTGATTTTTACTTGTTTAGGCTTGTTGTTTTGTTGCAGGTTACAGGCACATTTCATTTTTAACATCTTGGAGTTCTATTTTGTTGTGGATCAATTAAAAATGTAGACATGGATTTTCCATTTTTTTCCATTCAAAAACTATGATGCGTGCAAACTTTTGCTCTCAAATCTTCCTAACGTTCAGACATTCACATAGTGTTATCAGAATATGCTGTTCTCAAACATTATTTTGCTGAATTTATAAATCTTAGACAAAATTAGTCTACACTTTCATCACTTCTTGATTGCTCCATTTCTAATCCGTTGTGGTGGTGTACAGAGGCAAAATAACCAAAATTGTGTCACTATTCAAATACTTATGGAACCGATCTGATTGGTCCATTCTTGCTTCTGCTCCACCCAAGCACCATCTGCTCATTATCACCTGCACCTGCATCTTGTTAACCTTGTAATCCTGGCATGTATATATGCTCCCAGTTTTCCTTCATGTCTTTGTGAAGCTCTGATTGTGTATGTAGCGTTTCTGAGCCTCATTTCCTGTTCCTGTGTTTACCCAAAATTCCTGTGTTACCATATCTTTGACCTTATCTGCCTGTTTCCAGTGTCTACAATTATGAATTTGTCTATGTTTCACCTGTTCTGTGGGCTGGTGTTTGGAATTTTGACATAAGATGATTATGTGTTATGCAGACGCAGAAATAAACATATTGAGCACATACTGCCTCTGGCCTTGCCTATGCTGCATCAATGGATATGGATCAGCTAATTCTAAACCCCCTCTGCAAACTGCACCACACAAATATAATTTTTTCCCCATTCCTTCTTATTTATCCACCACCACACACATACAGTATATACTGTATGAAAGTAGAAGTCCTCTGGGATAACCTCAAGACTAAATCACTATCGGTCTTGATGCTGATTCTGCCTTTGCTGCTCATCTGCTGGTTAGTCAGGGTCTTTTCTGAAGGACAGCTTTATCCCTGGGGATGAGCATTGCTTCTCTGGTTCTCTAGTTCTCTCCCATCGCATGGGGAACTAAACACAGACTTCTACTCCCATGCCTATCCATACAAAACTGAATCAAAAAATATATAAAATATACAATATAAAAAAGTTTTCCTGACTCTGTTCTCATGGGTGCATCTTATTGACATACTAAAAAAAAAAAAGAAAGAAAGAAGAGATCAGGGATATGATCTCTCATACCAACACACCAGTAGAATGTAATGAGCTGATGAAATCAGAGTCGGCCCAGCTGATGCTCTTGCACCTGTTTACGTTTAAATGCCACGATATCATCTAAAGACTGTTTTCTTCAGCTGGTTTCACTACAGTCATTCTTTGGAAAAACATGAGGAAATACTCTGACCCAAAGGACGCCTGGGAGCAGAGAAACAATCCACAGAGATTATGGAACAGGATAGCACCTTGTTTAAAATTACGCATCCAAGCCTCGGGAATGTCTCTCTGAGACACCACCTCCTGCTGTGGTCACCTCAGCTTGTATCTCCAAAGACTGACTGATCTGAGGTTTTCTTCTTATGATGTTATGAAAGTGATAGTGTGTGTGAGTGCCTTGGGGTGCAAATCTTTGTTTAGTTTGTGGGGAAGAAGAGGGAGGACTGAGGGGGTTTCTGTAGCACTCGGGATGATGTATTTGGATAAGAGATACTCCTTTTAGTGGACACCTACTTTGACAAATGTAATACAGATCATGAAATGGACAAGATGGGAAATATAAATAAACAAGAAGTGGAAATGTGTGAGGATTTTAGAATACAAAAAACACTGTTGAGCACATACACACACATCTGAGACAGCCAGCTGCGATCAATTTTGACTGTGCATGGAAAACAGAACATGCCTATGAGTAACTGTCATAAAAATAAAATTAAAAAAACACTGTATACAATGTGCACTGAAAATAAAACAGCCAGGCTAGTGTTTACAGTACATAATCCTACAAGCGAATAATGCACTCATTACTAACAAATTGGAAGCACTCAGTAATAAAAGAGAGGGTGTGTGAATTCAGTAGGACTAAATATTTTGGCATAGATTTTAAAGGAATAAAAAGTCCAATAAACAAATGATATTGGACTCAGTTATACTGATATGATTATCATTCGTGAATGCAGTTTTCCTTTAGAACATTCAAAGAGACACTATTGTGTCTTCATTGGTGAGAATCCCACCAACAAACCAAGACGGCATGCTGTTATGGAAAATTTATCAACGATGGTGTTGTGTGATACAGCCAGATGCAAAGGAAAGCTGAGTTAATTGATTATTCTCCAATAACAGCACATCCCAATGTGTTTTATTCCTCTTACACTACAGCAATTTTGTCAATGATTACAATTTATAATTCATTAAAGAATGACACATCATACTTTTAACCATGTATATGTTGTGGAATATCCATGGGACAAGTTCTTGTTATCACTTATGTTATAAACAGTAGTTCCCTCACCAGGCTCTCTTTTTTTTTCTTGTTCTTCCAGTTAATAAGACAAAACAAAATGCAGCGTATCATGTTACCGAGAAACCACAAAGTTCAACTTCATGAAGACTTTCCCATGGTGGAAAACTTACTGACAGTTACAAAGTGCTGACACTGAAGACTCCTTCCAGAAATGTTAAATAAACATCTCCTTTCAGAAAACTTAACCATATCAATAATCGCATGTTTTTCTTTTTGTTAAATGGCACATTCGCTGTACAAGACCCTATTATCTATTACTATAAATATGATAACGTATTAGGTTAGAATGAGCGGAACAGGCACACCTGTGCAAAAAATAACCCAACCTTTTTTATGTTAATTCTTACAAATTGGAATACATTCAACAGAATTTCACTGATTTTTTTTTTTTTTATTTGCCCATTAGATTATGAGTTATGGACATCTACCAGCTGGTTGGGTTGCCTGTTTAAGGTAACAGTAGAAGTGCCTATTGACCACAATGGTTTTACTTTTACAACTACAAATTTAGAGACTTCTGATTGTAAACATTTCTAAGTGCTTAGATTTGAAATTACTATAAGACTGCAATCTCCTTTATGACTATCACTTTCTATAAAAATGTTTAAATATGATAAATAAATCATGAGCACTGTGGTTTCACTATTATTGATATATTTTTGATGTATCATCTTTTTGATAATCACTGTAAAGCAACATTTATTATTTATCAAGACAAAAACATTATGTATATGAAATTGCTGTTAAATCTAGCTCACAGCCAATTGACAGCAGGCAGTGAACTAAGTCACTTCAGTTTAGTGACTAAGCAACCATATGGTAACACATGTTTAACACAACTCATACATAATTACAGGGGCATGTACTACTGTCTTTGCCTGTTGTCTCACACCAGAGAAGTAGCCTGATAGTATTTTGTTATACTGTACAACCTGGGTATTGGTATGATGACAGTAAATTTGAGTTGAATTGAATTGAATTTAACTGAATTGAAATTAATTTCTACCTTCATGATGTCAATAGGAGAAAGCCAAGAACAATGTATGTGTTATCTACCCTCAAGATAAAGGGAAAAGTTGGAGACATATTTATGAAAACTATATATTGGGATTACAATGATAAATGTGTGTAACCACCTGCTAAAGGATTTATAAACCTGTGATTTGCCTTGCAGCCAGAACTAGTGTCATAGCTGCTGGTATAGAAAATTAATCACTACCTTCTGACTAATCAGATATGAGAAGTCAACAAGACTGTGGTATGAGCCTATTTTATTAGCCAACCAATATACAGGTAGGGCCCTACACTATTACGGAAAAGGTTAGATTTAGCATCCTATAGTGTGTTTGTATCTTTGGGGGAACTCTTAATAGTCCGATGTAGAAGCACACAACAGAGTATTTCCAGTTCACAAAACATTCTAAGAAGGACACCTTTAGGACGCTAAGAACCCCTAATCATAAAAACCCACTCCAGAAACCAATGAAAGCAAGTGTATATTCTTAAAATCAGAAACAGATGTTCCAGAAAATGTGACTGAAAGTGATGCCATAGAACCTTTGGGTGTGCATTATTTTTCTAATAATTCAACGGCCCGTCAATTATTCCTTACATAGAATGTTCTTTATGGTAAGAAATGGTTAAATACCCATGCAGTAATAAGTTCTTTTGTGAACATTAAAATGGTTCTTGATCCATGGGATCACTCTTTATTTTTAGGAATTAATCTCATAAAACTTTGTTGTGTATTATGTGGTCACAAAATGGTCATATTTCTGTTCATACACTCAGTTTAAGGTTATAGTTCAGGGTGGGGGGTGTTTAAGAAGTGTTTAAGGGGCCGTTTATGTGACAACGTTTTCAACTAAAAACAGAAAACTTTTTAATCGTTTTGGCTGTTCGTTTACATGACAACGGCGTTTTGGCACCTGAAAACACAAACTTTTGAAAACGGGTTTCAAAGTGGAAGTTTTTGAAAACGATACCGTTATCATTTTCGTGTAAACATACAAAAACGTGAATTTCTGAAAACGATGATGTCATGCATATTACGCATTCAGTCTGTAGCAGGGGTCGGGAACCTTTTTTCCATTTGTAGTTAATGCATTTGTTTCGAAAGAGCCATTGCAAAAACCTCTTCTCTCTCTCTCTCTCTCTCTCTCTCTCTCTCTCTCTCTCTCTCTCTGTGTGTGTGTGTGTGTGTGTGTAGACTCATCCAGCGCAAGAGAAAAAAAATCTGCCGAAGTTATATCCATGCCCTTTTCCCTCTCTATGTCACGTGGCATCATGACAGCGCGGCCATGCACTGTTTGGGCTTCCTTCTTTTTTTAAATGAGGCAATAGGTTCTGCGGATCTGCGGATCCATGTGAACGGGAATCGTTTTGACAACGTTATCGTCTGTATGCGAAACTTTTCAAAAACGCTTTTAGTACATCGTTTTTAGTACATCGTTTTTAGTACATCGTTGTCATGTAAACGTACCCTAAGAAGGCAACATCAGGGCACATATAAAGGGCAGCCACAGCAGAACACACATTTCCATTTTACAGCACAAGGCACTATTTCTAAAATATCTTTTAGATATTTTATGCTTAACTTTGCTTCACTACACACCACATTCAATTATTTTGATTAAAATAAAAGGTCACCAGTGTCCTGTCTCTGACCTAGTCAGAGGCTAAAGTTCACATGTTTCCCACCAGTGTATGGATTGGTTGATTTTTACTAGAAGTTGCTTGGCTAAGACAAGGCCAAGGGCCAAAGTGGAAGAAGGGTTTTATGGGCAATGTGTTGCTGGTTACTCTTTAAAAAAAAAGAGCACATAAAAACGGTAATGCTAGAAGTTATGGAGTAAAACCATTTGCCTTGTCATGCCATATAATGTCCCATCACAACTTTAGCAAAGTAGACCTCTTTTTTGGCGAGCAATTTATCATAGTTATATTTAAATTTAACCATACCTGCTAGTGCTAGCAGTTAACTCAACAGATGATATATTGCGCCGTAATTCACACGAACTCCCTTTTTGAGTGATTGCACCCTGATTGTCTCTGATTACCTTTGTATTAAGACTTGAATCGTCTCAGTTTAGAAGGCCATTCATGGCTCGGAGTGACAGGCTGTATATATTCATGCTGCTGATTAGGTATCGGCGCTAGCTCCCACATTAGCGGTGGCAGGCTTGGCGGGCTAGCACTACAGGAGCTGCCAGACACGTTACTCAGGACATCTGCAGGAGCTTTTTGGGAGCCTTAAATCAAGGCAGTTGGTTACCAGCTGTGCTGCTCTAGCAATCTCCCTGCTGAGTAGTTAGCCAGTCTGTCAGACTGAGATGAAGAGAAAGCAATGGAAAGAAAGAGAGAGAAGGGGGAAGTGAGAGAGAGAGAGAGAGAGAGAGAAAGAGAAAATTGCAACCTGTAACAACACAAAACGGGAAAGGACAATGACATATCAGGCAATGACAACCCACTGAACACTGCTAGTACATTAGCCCCGGCCATGCTTTTGGCAGGTGGTATAATGCCAATCCTGTCAGTGCCAATAGCATCGGCTTCTTACCTAGTAGGTTTCCTTCAGCACCTCTGAGCACCAGCTTTGAAAATCTAACGAGGCGATTGTGTCATGAAACGCTCCAAAGACTAAGTGCATTGCTGGCATAATAAACAATTCATTTACATATATAAGATTTTGAGCCAAAATACTTATTTATGTTAGTCTGGCAAGTCAAAAGGTTTTTTTTCTTCTTCTGCTTGACTTAATAAAAACGGCAGATGTTTTGCTTATCAACATGGCATTCTGCAACACTTGCTAAATTCTTTCATCTGACAAAGCAATGAAGTTTCAAAACAGTGGTGAATAGTCAATGCAGCGCACAGTGTTTCAGATTTCATCAATTTAAACGCTGTTGTATCTAAAACCACTTCAATCACCACACTAATGCAGACACTCTTCTGAAGAAAAGGGAACAGCTTGTTACAGTTGATTTCTCACTCTCATGTTGACACCACAGGGACAGCTAAAGAAACAATGTATTGCATATCCAGCAGTGTTTTTAGCTCCGATTTTCATCAGCCAGTAATCAGCGTGGAACTGAGAAGTGTGATTTTACACACTTACCAGCACTTGTGAGTGCTGGTAAGAGTGAGCCACTTACAGCACCAGCGAATGGATATATGGTCAGCATTCAGGAGTATGAATTTGCACCTGTGGACATTCCATTCTGTGATATTCATTATTCACACTTCAAATCTCAAAGTATAGGCCTAATAATGCTTGTCTATTATAAGCACTTAATAGTTAGGCTGACATAAACCCACATAAACCGTTTAAGTGCTCATAGAGTTACATGATACCTACATATGTCCTTCATGACAACTGACATAAACCTACATAAACTGTTTAATTGTACATGAAGTTACATTACACCTACATAAGTCCTTCATGACAACTGACATAAACCTACATAAACTGTGTCATGCTTATAGTAACGTGACACCCACATAAGTCTTTCATGACAACTGACATTAACTTATATACAGTTGCAATCAAAATTATTCAACCCCCATTGCAAATCAGGTTTATTGTCAAAATTTACAGACTTTCAGCTGTTTGCAATGAACAAATCAAACAAAAGCAATTGAAATAGCTCAACACAACGGATGCTGCATTTTCAGCTGAATTTAGGGAAACCGCTTGAAGAATCGTTGTGCTGAGCTATTTCAATTACTTTTGTTTGATTTGTTCATTGCAAACAGCTGAAAGTCTGTAAATTTTGACAATAAACCTAACTTGCAATGGGGGTTGAACAACGTTGATTGAAACTATATATATATATATATATATATATATATATATATATATATATATATATATATATATATATATATATATATATACACACACATATATGCACTATATGGCCAAAAGTTTGTGGAAACCTGACCATCACAACAGTATGTGTTTTTTGAACATCCCTCTCCTTTGCCCTTTGCTGTTATAATAACCTCCACTCTTCTGGGAAGGCTTTCCACTAGATTTTGGAGCATGGCTGTGGGAATTTGCCCATTCAGCCACAAAAGCATTAGTGAATTCAGGCACTCATATCGGGCGTGCAGTCCTGGCGCACAGTTGGCATTGCAGTTTATCCAAAACAAAGGTGTTCAGTGGGGTTGAGGTCAAGGCTCTGTGCAGGCCACTCGAGTTATTTTACACCAACCTCAGCAAACCATGTCTTCATGGAGCTCGCTTTGTGCACAGGGGCATTGTCATGATGGAACAGGATTAGGCCTGTGAAGGGAAACTGTAATGCTACAGCATACAAAAACATTCTATACATTTGTGTTCTTCCAACTTTGTGGCTTTTAGGGAAGACCCACCTATTGGTGTGAATGTCAGGTGACCACAAACTTTTGACCATGTAGTCTATTTAGTAGTATATTGTAATCCCTCTACGTGGCCTGTGCAGCAGGTGCTTTTATCCGTACTCCATTTAGCTCCTTTTTCTTTGCTCTTTATCTAAAGTTGCTATAATCTCTCAAGGATGTCCTGTTGAGTGCCTGTAATCTCCAGCCTTTTCAGCAGCAGGGAACATGAGTGATGACAGAAGTAGCAGAGCCACCATGTAAGCAGCCATCTTACATTTCCCTCAACAGTGTATTTGGAGACCCTGGTCAGGTTTTATAAGTATTGACTTCTGACCTCATTAACAAGGGAGAGCTGGCCTTTGGCCATTTGGATGACCATAGCACATGCTGCCACATGGCTGCCTGGAGGCATGCTGTCATTACCTCTGCTTCCTGGCACTCCACAGCCATCAAGGGAACAGTAAAAGTGGGAAAGAAGTTTTTCTGCATCTGCGTACACAGTTTAGCCATTCTGTAGAACAGTTAAGGCTCCATGTTTGAGCACTGGGATTCGTAGTATAGATTGCAATGAGACATCTCATTGATGAAAGCTACTGGGGTATTGCATGCTGTTGTCAGCAAGACAAAATAACATTATGTCCAGAATATTATTATTTTTTGATGAACATTGTAAACATGCTACGGAAGCTTCAGTAAATATTTATGTTCCGAAAAAGTAAAGTCCCTTTACTGCATGGTGTTGCCATATGGCAAAAAATTCATTTTCTCCAGTTTTTGATAGGCAATAATACAAAACTAATATTTTACTATGTAACTGGAAAATAGGTCTTTTACCATTGGCATAACAAAAAATGTCATGTCACGTCAATACAGCATGCTGTTGGCATTTCCTTTTCTACAGTCACATGGCATGATGTTCATCATCAGAGGGCTCTCAAAATTGGATTAATTTTTCAATATTTAGACAAAATTAAAGGAAAATATTGAAACAGTAAGTTAACAGTTTTTTTTGTCATTTAAAAAGTTTATATATTTTGAGTATTCTGTTAAATGGTAAAATGTAATTGTTGCCATATGGCAACAACATGCAATAATGGAACTGTGTTATGTGCATTCAAGAATTGAAACAGGCCTACATAGCAAAAAAGACACAAGGCTTCTCTAATAGTATATTTACATTGTTTTCACATTCAAAGTAAGAACAATTGTTGTAATTTCAGACATTTTGTAATTGCACATTATTTTCTCAATGTTATTTTTCAAGAGAAAGAATTAAGAATTCAAGAGAACGAATTAAAAAGATACTTCACCCAAAACATATCTGGATGTAATTTTTGTATGTATTTTGAGTGAGTAAATCCATCCACATACTTTTTACAACTGTAATTCCTTTCTAGAAGATATACCTTTTACAAGCTTACAACATGGCCACAAAAAAAAAATAATAATCTCTGCAGCTTATAGTTGCAGAACTATAAGAACTAGTTCAAGTAATAAAAATTCATAAAACATTTTTTGACATTCATGCAGTAGAGGGTTAAATGTATTAAATTTGCCTACATTCTCACAAAAAAAATTATGTTGCAGAGTTGTGAATTATTAGTATTGTAGCACTTTGCACTGGCATCTTCCCAGAGCATTACTTTCAGATAATTTATGTTCATGTATATTGCTGCCATTACTGCTAACAGAGGGGGGAAACGCTTATTTTGTTTCTGCATACTTTGTGCACTTATCTCCATGTTTAAATAGCGTATGCTTTGAGTCTCTTAAAAATGCAGAGGTTATAGGTCACATCACTCCAATACTGTCTTCACTGTGAGTGAAGAACTGATAAAGCGCATTATTCTCCAGACTGATTAAACTGACTATTGCAGCCAAGGTCATCTGTAAATTTGCATAAACCAACACTGTGATGTTTGATGGAAAATATCCAGATGAAAGCTGGTAAAAAAAAAAGGAAAAAGAAAAAAAAAGAAAGAAAACGTCGTGTTCCTTTACTGTCAGAACATTTTATCACAAAGTAGACGTGCAAATATGTTATTAGGTGCCTTTAGAATAACAGCTAACTCAACCATAAAAACCTCACAAGCGTTCAAATCTCAAAAAAAAAACAATAATAATAATAGTTTGCCAATGGTTAAAATAAAAAATTTTAAAAATCTGAATCTCAAAAAAAAAAAAAAAAAAATTAATGCAATGCTGTACTGTATGTCTCTTGTTCTGTATGAAAAAGCATTAATGTGAGTCACACACCATGCTCAGGTATGATATACAGTACCATATATTATATTGGAACCATCAGTTATGGGTTTGTTAAATTTATGTTAAACTTTAATGTTTAAAATTGAAAGCAGTATTTAAGCACGCTTGGTTTTGAAAAGCACAACAGAATGCAATTTTTATTTCTAATTTAGTCTTTTTCAGATGTTGTATGTCCAACTCTTGTTCATTGAGTAATATTTCATTAACAGTTTGTAAACATTTGCTAAATATGGTCAAATCAAAACCCCAACTACCCCCAACCCATCCCTTCCTCATGGCTTGCCTACTCTTGTTGTTTTGTCTCCAACATTGGTGTTATTTGTTTCCAATGACACCAATGACACCAGAAAATTTTCACCAGGAACTTTGATCACACAGCATCTTTGTACACTGATAAAGTGGCTTCTGATTCATATTCTTCTGATATTATGTCACACAGACCAGGTGATTCTGTTTGAAATACTCGAATTATAGTGTTAAGTTGTTTTGAATTAACTAATAAATCCTTAAAATGTGATACAATATTTCAGTCTGGTCAGTTTCTAGTAGAAACTTACCTTTTTATCCTCATCATTATACTGGCTTCACTTTGAAACAAAGCAACACAAAAAAAAAAAAAAAAAAAAAAAAAAACTGCTTTGAAAATGCATCCCTTTTTCTTGACAGCATATCTCTATTTTATTTTTATTCTTTATAGAAAGAAAACAGTTTCTCACTTTTCACTGCAATGATCCTGACCAACCTTTTTTATGCCCCTATATAAGTGCAACACATAGAGCATGAAATAATTTCCTCTACACAAAATGTAGTCCAGCAGTTCAACATCTGCTACACAGCTCCCTAATAACTCTATGGATGCACTACATAAGATATGGAATAATGGCTTACATCAAGTGCTCTAAAATGTATGGTCAACCGGAAGCCACTACAGTTTCACTTCAAAGCTCAAAGTTTAGTAATTATTGAATTTTCACTGTGGCAAATTCAACTAAACCCATCATATTAACTAGCTAAATAATATACAATTTTGTTTATTCTTCATGTTCAATGCATTTCAATTATCACAAAGAGTTCACAGTAAATCAGTGTGTCCTTTTGATTAAAAAAAATAATAATAATAATTGTTTTTTGTATTTTAAAGGTCATATTTGCCCAGAGCAAAAAATATAATAAAAAAATAAGACAAGGCAGACTCGGTCATTAAATAACTTCTGCAATAAGCGGTAAATGAAGCCATCAAAATTAATGAAACATTTTATGATTTTACGCGTCTCATACAGAAACTTCTCATACTACAGAAACTGCGAACACACAACCTTTTTCATATAAGCCAAAAAAAGAAAGAAAAAACGTTTCAGAAGATGCAAAATAAACTCAGTAGAAACAAACTTTCTATAATGACCTATGAATAGATTCATAACATGTTATAATATATCAATATGTCATTTTACACATTGTTATAATAACTTTTGAATTATACTTAGTGTTCATGGTGTTCATAACATTATATCAACGGTACCAGAGAAACCAGAGAAATAAGTTGGCTAAGGGCATTATGTTATAGACCCAGTGAGACCGGCCCTGATTTTTGAATTGACTGCATGTACTTTTTTTCATGAGGGTAAATTATTGACTAACATATGATATTATAATAAAGTTATATTTGCAGGCTGTAAGTAAAGTGAGCTATTAGGAACAAAACAAGCAAACAAACAAAAAAACAAAAAAACAAAGACATTTCTGTTTTATTTTCAGATGTTTTATCCTGATTATATAACCTTTAAAGGTTCCCCAAAGGGACAAAACTAAGAGCACTAGTTTCAACGGTTTCAAAAGCTTTCTTGTTTTTATAAACCTGTTGATGTTAAAATTCTCCCAATATTCCATATTTTCTCACTGAGTGAATTGAAAAAGAAAATGTAACATGTGAGACTGTGTCTGGTGATATACAAGATTTAAAAAAAAAAAAAAAAAAAGGCACAAATAAGAGGTTTTAAAGGTCTAGTCAGAAAATGATGTTGGTATGGTATTTAGTTTGAAGAAGAGAAGTTACAGGAAGGCTATGGAACAGGAAGGCTATAGTACCTCAAATAACCACTATTTACAATTGTGGTGAGCAGAAAAACATCTCAGAATGCACAACACATTAAACCTTGAGGTAGATGAGCTACAACAACACAAGACCTGTGAGCCAAGAACAGGAATCTAAGGCTACAGGCTCACCGAAACTGGCAGCTAAAGATTAGAGAAACATTGCCTGATCTTTAACCAATATTGAATTGCCTGCTCCTATTAAAGTGGCCAGTGAGTGTATCAGAATCAGAATCATTTGATTTGCAATACATTTACACATATTAGGAATTTTTCTTGGTGTTTGGTCACAACACGATACTTCCAATACACACATCTCCGATAACACAACACGTAATGCATAATGCTTCTGTATGAACTTTTCGATTGAGCTTGAACCCTGGGTTTTAGTTGGGCCTCCATGTATAACCAGACAGCAAATGAATGCATGAAATAATCAAGTGATCACATCATCCCCATCAAGGATTCTATACACAATACATTTTGGTAGTCATGAAGGAAATGAGGCTGACTCATGCATTACCTAAGAGTTTTCATCTCATACTCCATATTCTCTGTGGAAAATATTCATATGAGTTTCATCTCCCAGAACAATAGTTCTGACCAAAACAAATAACACATGTGATCTTAACATGATCTGCAATCTCTGTGCTTGTTCCACACTAGCCTCACATTATTAGTAGTATATATTTGAAACCAGTAATGCAAATGGTATGGGTGACACTGACCAACTGTTTTTGTTGTTGTTGTTGTTGTTGTTGTTTTTTAACTATTGCCATATCCAAATTACTAAACCCCTGGAGTTCATTTCAGCCTTCAAGCTACTGATTACAAATGCTAACTATCAAAGTCAATTTGTATTCAGACCACTGAATAACAAAAGGGAGCACATTGTATAAAAATGATCATGTACAATGAGATTAGAAGTCTGATTAACAAAAACAACTGGCCCGAAACACCAGCTGCCGCAAGTGATAATGAGAGCATAAGAGTGGCTCAGGTACAACAATGAATAGGAGAGTTTTCGATCCAAATCTCATTTATGCTGCTTTATTTGATAATTAACTGACATTATCATTAGGTGAAATTGTTTTTTTAATACTCTGTGATTCAGAAAACCTCATCTGCAACACATCTTCTCTGAATGCACCTTCGGAGCAGCTCTGTAACGCATCCCCAGCTAATAAATATGAAATTGAGCCGGTAGGTATTCAAGAGGTCTTTCATAATTAAATGTAGAACCTAGTTGTGGGCAGCCGGGAAGTACAGAGCTGAACAATACCAGAAAACTCAAAATTCTCAATTTTGAAGTGGGTCCCTGCAGTAGCCCTATTCATAGTTGTACATGGGGGCGTTGGCTCATCACTTTAGCTTCAAGAGTCAGCCTGTAAACAACCACTTCTTACCCGTGAAAGTCGAGCAGACTTATCAATTTCATGGCAGGGAGTTTTTTTCAAGGGAGCATTAGCGTATAAAACAGTGCTGAGAGAAAGAACAAGTCATGACATGACTCTTGAGCCATGTGTTTCAGATTGTTTTTACAGATTTCATAAAAGTCTGTGGTTTTATTTTCAGTGAATTCAGTGACTAGAGGTTTTGTGGCCAGAAGGTCGAGGAGCCATAAGTCAAGAGCAAAAATGCACTGCATTCAAGTTTAACTCACCTTGATTGTGCAGTGGATTGGGACCCAGTGTGGTTGAGTGCCATCTCCCAAGTCAATTTCATGACTCACTGACCCTCCCCTCATCCATATATAGAGTGGTCCATGAGAACACAACACACTCCCTCTCACGTGGCACCACTCTTGCTTCCAATTACTTCCTTACTGGGATAGCAGCATTTCTACAATATGTAATTGGGAGCTTAAATTGGTGGCCATGCAGGAGAGACGAGGGCACATGGGGATTTCCTAAACGAGGACCTACCGGTTTAAATGCGTGTCTGACTTGCATGTCTGACTTGCATGTCAGACCACAGTCGGCTCATCCCTGGGGTTATGTATAATTAGCTTGGTAGAAAAAAGCTTTGGGACTGAGACACTATTGGACGACCCAGATGTGCCACTGTCACTTGGAGTTCGGTTGCGGAATCGGTCCCACGTTGCCTACAGGCAAAGAAGCTTTAAACAGAATATCTGAGCAGAGCTACGGGAGTTTAGACTGGCAATTGAGCTGCAAATCTGTGTTTTCTCTGTGAAAGGAGAGAAAACAGCTAAGGGAACTGTTCAGGTCTTCAGAGAATGGATTCCAACAAGAACTGACGTAGGGAATTATGGTAGAAGCAGTATAGTGATGCGCAGGGCAGAGATAAATCAACCCAACCTGTTATGTAACTGAGATGTCACAGAAGCCCTTTTTCGTTCAAGCACATCTTGAAAATAACATCAAGCCTCCCTAAAGCTCCAAAGCAAGACTTTTGGGGGGGATAAAATCATGACGACAGTGATATATGGCTCCACAGTAATGCTTCTATTTAGCAATTAAATCTTGAATGTGCTTTTCAAAGATCGCAAAAGCACTCTCCATGGGGACAGATATCTCTCTGTCACATGTGGTACATGCTTAAACACAGTACACTTCATATATAATTTAACTGATAAAACTAAGTGTAAAATCAATTGTTGAGTGATGTGAAAGCAGCAGTTGGGGTGAAAGAACATAATTAGACATTATTTCTGCCAAAATAACTCCTTATGTACAGCTCACTTTAATTATTTCACATTAGTGTGCTTTTCCCATTATAGGTGTGTATTATACAATATTACACAGTGTTTCAGTCAATGATGTTAAACTCTACAATCCTCAGGACCTTACCACTTCTTGTCATTTCCAGAGAAATGCCCTGATTAGTGTGGCTACTTAAAGCAGAAAAAGGTTCTATGACTTGAACCCAGGTGTGCATCAGAAGTGCTTTCTCAAAATGCTAAACTGTCACATAACCCATCTATTTTTTCACTCTTATTCACTACTCCCTTGCTAGTGTTATTTTATGAGCTGGTTCCTAGTTCTATACCCAGTGGCACACTTGTGGTCCCAGTTTGGTACATGGTATACCATTTCATATTATGTGATCCAAATGGTACACTGTGAGCCCTTAATGAAGAACATATTGATGCAGACTCAATTGTGATTTCTTTCTTTGCAATATCAGATAGTTACTCAGCAGGGGTTTGTTGAGACCAGCATGTAAAAACATTCATAAATATAAAGATATTCAAATATATCATAATGTGTCTTTCATTCATTCATCTTCAGTAAGCACATTATCAAAGAGCTCTGGAACCTATCCTGGGAACACTGGGCATGAGGCAAGTTACACATGAGTTACACTTATTTATGGCATTTGGCAGATTCATTCATTCACACCTAGAGTAATTTAGTGTAGCCAATCCACCGACTGGCAATTTTTTTGTGAGGTGGGAGGAAATCATAGAACTGGGAGGAAGCCACTGGGTCATGGTGGATCTGGAATCTATCCCAGGAACACTAGGTTCAAAATGAGAAAACACGCTTGATGGTACACCAGTCCATCACACGGCATGGCATACTTATACACATTTAGTGTAGCTAATCCACTTACCAGGTGGAAGTCCAGTCTCAAGAAGGACTTGACTTGGACTTGTCTCTGACTTGCCATTTGTACTTGGATTTGTAAATAAAGAAACTCTGAATCTACACCCAAACTCGTACAGATTACTATTGTTATATAAACAATGAACTAAGCATTAAGCTTCCTGAGCAGTGAGATTTAAGTGTGCACTATTCAACAGTAAACATAGTTCAACTATACTCTCAAACAAGGAATTCTTCATTTAAACACTTTTTTTTTTCAATTAACGCTTTTGACTTAATCTTGCTGCATTTTTTAAAAAATCTCTTCTTTCTACACATTTCAAAGCACGCTATCAACAGAACTGACATATTGGATGTCACAAGGCTACTGTTTGATTATTTATTTATTTATTTATTTATTTTGCTTCATTTGAATTCAAATTCCTTAAAAGGTTAAAAACCAGTTGATGTGACAACAAGGACAGAGGGTGAATAATCTCTTTCATTTCTGTATCACGTTTCTATTCATTCATGTATTTCATTTCTGCATTTCATGTGAGATTGGCTGTGGATGTTCATGCAAGTACAGTATTTTTTTATAAAAAGTAATGGAAAAACCACTAACAAAAACCTAAAATAAAAAAAAGGGATTTGAATGCTCACCCACATGCTTGGCAGTTAGGCATTGGGGATGGTTTTGGTGATGTTTTGATCCATACTGTACTGTTTTTAGTTACTTTGTATAAGCAGATCATTATCACATTAGCTAACATATGAGAGATTAGGTTCATAGCTGATTAGATAGCTTTTATTTAATGTTTCCTGAAAAGCCGTGCAAATACTTTCAGTAACTACAGTACAATTAATGTATGATTTAAGGTGAAGATGCAGCATACCATGTTCACATCAATACTTAACTGCCTAAGGTCGCACAATACCTCATGTAAATATGACTTTTAACTTCACATTGAGTACCTTTACTGTATTTTTTTCACCACTGTTAGTTATGTTGAATAGTTTTTATATTTTCTATTTTTCTGCCATATTGCTTTTGCAATCTTGTTCCCAGCTGCACTACATCTGGCACATTTTTTAAACATTACTTTGAGAATGTACTAAATAAAATATTGTACAAGGCAGGTTGTGCGTATGACTATAAAAGTTCTGGGATCCTGAATTTGCCCATATCAACTGAAATAAATTGTTCTGACATTATGTGAAATATGTGCGATCACATCTGAAAAATAAAACCAAATGCACTTATAATAAAATCACACTGCCATATATGTGACAAATTTAAAAAAAATCATGTGAAACTTCTAAAATAACACTATTAGTAATTTAAAAATAATAAGAAGAATAACGTGTCATACATGTGTAAAATTTGTGTAACTTTTATGTAAGGGGGTTGTACTTTTGTATTTTACTATTTCAACGATTATAACAATAGGTTTTCAATGAATGTTTGTGATTTACTTCAGGAAAGAATTTGTTTACTTTTACTATTTCCATATTATTACCATATGATTTCCAAATCAAGGACTTCAGCGGTGTTGACGTTCAGTAGGAGAGAGATATAATCGTTTAAGTTTTGGATAAAAAAAAACTACTTTTCTGACTGGACAGGAGAATGGTAAATAAATCATAGAAAAGTCATTATACATCATTATAACTGCTATAGGTGTACTTATTTATTTAAGTATCTATCTATCTATCTATCTATCTATCTATCTATCTATCTATCTATCTATCTATCTATCTATCTATCTATTTGAAAAGAGAATCAATAATAACTGAGCTCTTTTTTTTTTTTTTAGGTGTGATGATAACTGATCTATCTTTACGTGAGCAAGCCCTTTTGGGTTTGAGCTGTAGAGCTGCAATGAAGGTAAAGTTTATCACACATCTGGACTTTAAGAGGAGCAGACGGCTAATCTCCCATATCTCTCCTCCTCTCTCTCAGATACTGCAGTGTCCTGCTGTATTCTTATGATTAATGGTGCTCTGGAGGAGTGAGACAGCTTCCTTTTACTCTGACCGCTGTGTGCATGCCATAAGAGTCACCACAGTAAAACATATCCTGACAGATTCGAGTGCGCAGAGTAAGCTGTCTCCCATCTTATTTGTGATGTAGATGTCTTTTCTAAGTAAGGGCTAGTAGCGGGGCTTAAAAGCATCACCACATTTCTCACTGTGTGTGTGTGTGTGTGTGTGTGTGTGTGTGTGTGTGTGTGTGTGTGTGTGTGTGTGTGTGTGTGTGTGTGTGTGTGTGTGTGTGTGTGTGTGTGTGTGCATGCACGCATGTGTTTCCCATACTCCTTCTCAAATGCAAATTTTTCCTCTGTTGCAATAGTCAGCTTAAAGTCAACAAACTTCAGTGAGAAAACAACACGAGCTCTGTAGCTATGGGCCAATGCCATGCATGTGAACCATTTTAACTTAATTATACTTCTTGGAAGTTACAAGAAAGAAAGCAATTACATTCGGATTGCTTTGCGAGCTCTTGTGAAAAAGGAGGTGGAAGATGATCTGAAACAGAAATAGTACGGGAATCATAAGTGAATAAACACAGCAATATTGGATTCTGAGCTGCTGATTAATTTTCTAGAAAAGCAGTTTTGGCAATAGTGCCAGCTGCAAGAGTTACATTAATGCACTCCTTCTAACATGCTATCGTTTCTATAGTAACAACTTACATAGGGGAAGAGTCTCCAGTGTCAGCGCTTCGTAACAGGAAACAGAACAGAGAACTTTCCGGTTTCTCGGTAACCAGCTGTGTTTTCATATTAACTTCAAGACAGGCTGGTGAGGGAACAATCATTTATAGCTACTACAATGAAAGTGATAATAGGAACTAACTTGTCTTGTGGTTGTTCCATAACATGAAAGGTAACTATAAGCTGATCAAAAGTATGATATGTCTATCTTTAATTAATTAAAAATGATTGGCAAATTGCTATGGTATGAGATGCTGTTAACAGTAACTCCACTCCACGTCCTTACACCACCCCATCTGTTAATTATTTTCCTATAACAGCACAGCCCATTTTGTTTTATTTCGTACTGTACTTAGGAAAATTACAACACGATTTAACACCCACACTGAGCAGCTCACTTTAACCTGTTAACAAATGCTTCCAACAGAGCAATGAGCACAAAGCAAACAGTCCCCATGTATAACTCATTTCACGAAATGAATTAATGAATGGGATCAAATGTTCCAGATTGAACCTTTCTGCTTTAAAAAGCATGACTGTAATATATGCAGGCATGAAAAAAGAGAGCTCTGATAAAATTGAAGTCTTAATATATGACTTTGAAACTCTGAACATTATGTAATGAATGTTCGGTAATGAGTTGTCTTAAGATTAATAATGAAGGTTTTATAAAGCAATTAAGCTCAAACATGAATACAAAACCCCTGATTTCTCATGTGTGCATTTGGATGAATCCTAATATTTGATTAAGCCTCGTCATAATCTACTTTAGCTAAAGTGCTCTCTATTAGCCTTGGAGTGTAAGGAAAAGTTCTGACATCAGCAATCTCCCCTGCAATATGCTGCTTTCACTAAGCCCCCACTGATTTCCACTTGAATATGGCAACACGATGCTCTGGGCAGTTTCAAGTAACATGTTTCAGAAAGCCATTGCATTCATATTGCTCTGCAAAGGATGTGCAATTTCTTCTGAGACTGGTGTGTGGGGGAGACAGCTGAGTGGATAAACAAGGTGTTTTTTGCAAATGGGTGGCAATCATGCACACAGAAAACACAAAATACATTCTCTTGCACTGAGAGATAGAAAGCTTGAAGGAAGTTAATGGATTATTGCTAATTACCAACCAAGATAATGGGTTGTGTGTGTAGTTGTCAGGTGCTACAGGTTACAAACAGTTACAGGAAAGTAACTGGTGAATATTGATTTTTAAGTTTCCCAAAATAGAGGCCCTGAAATACTGAAGTGTGTGCAGCTAGTAGGCATTTTCATGACAGATGGGGTCATAAGTTTTCATACCTTGCAGAATCTGCAAAATGTTAAAAATGTAAATAAATAAACAAACAAACAAATAAATAAATAATTAAGAAGAATCATAAAAATTGCATTTTGTTTTTTATTTATTACTACCCTGAATATATATATATATATATATATATATATATATATATATATATATATATATATATATATATATATATATATATATATATTTGGATAAACCTGTGTTGTGTTTGCAATTGTTTGATATCCATGAGAGCAGAGTATTTTTGTGAATTTTTTTAAACAAAAGATCAAAAGGTTAAACAAAAAAGACAATTTTTCACAACGTTCTTTGTTCATATTTACCAATGGTGCCAATATTAGTGGAGGGCACTGTACATATAGTCCACAAGACACAATAATAACACAAATGATTTTACACAAATGAACCAGTTCAAAAGTTTACATACACTTGATTCTTAATACTGTGTGTTGTTATCTGGAAGATCAACAGCTGTTTTTATGTTTTGTGATAGTTGTAAATGAGTCCCTTGTTTATCATGAGCGGTTAAACTGCCCGCTGTTCTTCAGACAAATCCTCCATGCACACATTCTTTGGTTTTCCAGGATCTTCTGCATATTTCACCCCTTTCCAGCAGTGGCTAAATTATATGATGTTCAGATCCATCTTTTCACACTGAGGACAACTGAGGGACTGGTACACAGCTATTACAAAAGGTGCAAACATTCACCGATGCTCAAGAAGGCAACACATTACATTAAGAGCCAGGGGGATGTAAAATTTCTTAGTTTTTTTCATTTAGTACTGCCCTTCAGAAGCTACATAAGATATTTACATGTTTCCCGGAAAACAATTTACACCAATCATCCTTTTCAGAATTTACACTGCTTGAGAGTTGGAATCAAATCATAAAAACAGCGATGAACATAATGTGTGCACAAAAGTGGCATATTGAATAGCACAATCGATCAACGGTGCAGAAGGAATTCTTCGGTGTGAGTGCAAACCTGCAATTATGAGCCCCGTCCAAAAACAAACCCAGATTCGGTCTTGAGTGTGGACCTGAGTGTGAAAATGTATTTACACTCCTGTATAATAGTGATTAAAGACACTGTGAAATGTTGAAAATCTGCTCAAAATATCATATGAATGCGAAATGAAACAGTGTCTAGATCAGGAGTGTCAAACTTAAATTCTGTCCAGGCCACATTAGCACCTTTGTGAGTCTTTGAAGAGTCATAAATTGAGGCTATTAATTTTTAACATATAATTATCTATTCCATTAACACCAATAACCTAGTCCCTGAAAGCAGAATAGGATGATTCTACAAAAAAGAAGGGTGAACAGAAACTATTCATGCTGTATTATTATCATTTATTATACTGATTAATTTTTTTTTTTTTTTTTTTTTTTTTTTTTTTTTAAGTTTGTTAGGGGTTGGATAGAATACATGCTTAGACTAAAACATTCACTAGTCGCTGTGATGGGGATGTCGACTAGTCAAGCGGAAAATAACGGAGTAAGGAAATGTAGGCAGATGGTTATTGTAATATTTCAGACTAGATGGTGTAAAATCTACAATGACCTAAGAATTTTTTTACAGTAAATAACTAATACATTTTTACAGATAATGGCTGTTATTTTTTACAGTATATTACTATATGATTCCAGTAATATTCTTTGAATTTTGCAAATAAAATACTTGCAAAATTCACAGCATAAAATGTTTTATTTTATCCTGTATCCAGTACATTTGGCTAATGAAGGTTAAGGGTCTTGCTCAAGGACCCAAAGATGGCTGTGGCAGTGGTAGCTCAGTGGTTAAGCTGTTGGACTACTGCTTAGAAGGTTGTGAGTTCAAACCCCAGCTCTGCCAAGCTGCCACTGTGGGCCCTTAACCCTCAACTGCTCAGTTACAGAGTCATTTAAATGACATAAATGTAAGTCACACTGGATAAGGACATCTGCCAAATGCTATACAGGTGCATCTCAATAAATTAGAATGTCGTGGAAAAGTTCATTTATTTCAGTAATTCAACTCAAACTGTGAAACTCGTGTATTAAATAAATTCAATGCACACAGACTGAAGTAGTTTAAGTCTTTGGTTCTTTTAATTGTGATGATTTTGGCTCACATTTAACAAAAACCCACCAATTCACGATCTCAACAAATTAGAATACTTCATAAGACCAATAAAAAAAAAAAACATTTTTAGTGAATTGTCGGCCTTCTGGAAAGTATGTTCATTTACTGTACATGTATTCAATACTTGATAGGGGCTCATTTTGCTTTAATTACTGCCTCAATTCGGCGTGGTATGGAGGTGATCAGTTTGTGGCACTGCTGAGGTGGTATGGAAGCCCAGGTTTCTTTGACAGTGGCCTTCAGCTCATCTGCATTTTTTGGTCTCTTGTTTCTCATTTTCCTCTTGACAATACCCCATAGATTCTCTATGGGGTTCAGGTCTGGTGAGTTTGCTGGCCAGTCAAGCACACCAACACCATGGTCATTTAACCAACTTTTGGTGCTTTTGGCAGTGTGTTCAGGTGCCAAATCCTGCTGGAAAATGAAATCAGCATCTTCAAAAAGCTGGTCAGCAGAAGGAAGCATGAAGTGCTCCAAAATTTCTTGGTAAATGGATGCAGTGACTTTGGTTTTCAAAAAACACAATGGACCAACACCAGCAGATGACATTGCACCCCAAATCATCACAGACTGTGGAAACTTAACACTGGACTTCAAGCAACTTGGGCTATGAGCTTCTCTACCCTTCCTCCAGACTCTAGGACCTTGGTTTCCAAATGAAATACAAAACTTGCTCTCATCTGAAAAAAGGACTTTGGACCACTGGGCAACAGTCCAGTTCTTCTTCTCCTTAGCCCGGTAAGATGCCTCTGACGTTGTCTGTGGTTCAGGAGTGGCTTAACAAGAGGAATACGACAACTGTAGCCAAATTCCTTGGCACGTCTGTTTGTGGTGGCTCTTGATGCCTTGACCCCAGCCTCAGTCCATTCCTTGTGAAGTTTACTCAAATTCTTGAATCGATTTTGCTTGACAATCCTCATAAGGCTGCGGTTCTCTCGGTTGGTTGTGCATCTTTTTCTTCCACACTTTTTCCTTCCACCCAACTTTCTGTTAACATGCTTGGATACAGCACTCTGTGAACAGCCAGCTTCTTTGGCAATGAATGTTTGTGGCTTACCTAGTGAACCAAACTGAGAGACCATTTTGAAGGCTCAGGAAACCTTTGCAGGTGTTTTGAGTTGATTAGCTGATTGGCATGTCACCATATTCTAATTTGTTGAGATAGTGAATTGGTGGGTTTTTGTTAAATGTAAACCAAAATCATCACAATTAAAAGAACCAAAGACTTAAACTACTTCAGTCTGTGGCATTGAATTTATTTAATACACGAGTTTCACAGTTTGAGTTGAATTACTGAAATAAACGAACTTTTCCACGACATTCTAATTTATTGAGATGCACCTGTAAATATAAATGCTTGGCAGGGCCAGGATTTGAACACACAATCATCTGATCTGTAATTCAAAGCCTTAACCACTGAGCCACCACAACTAACTTATACTACTTCAACTACCATAGGCTGAGGCATACTTTAGATACATACCCTCATTATTCAGACTAAGTATCATGTAATGATCTCATTTTAGCTTCAACTGACAGAAACAAGATTTCACAAATGTAGCAATGTGTGCGCACAGACTCTGTTCCTAAAGTGACTTTAAGGCTGAAAAATTGTATTGCAGGTTGCACCTTAAGGTAGAAATGCAAGTTGAGGTAAAGTAAACACACCAAACAAATACATGATTTTTTGCTCATGAAAGATGCAATCCTCCACAGGCCCTGTTAGTAAATCAGCTTGCACCTTTTTTTGCAGATGTTATCAAATTTGCATGTTTTTCTATGTGAAATCAAGCCCTCAGTGTATTAGAATTACTGTAAATATGAGTGATTTGGGAACTTACTAGGCACACTCTACTTTATACATACATTTATTGGCTGTGTTATTGCTCTGAACAATTTGCCAGCCCATCCACTACCCTGTCCATCAACAAAATCAATGCTGTATTACATGCAATTCAAGAAACTTTATCATACACTCCCCTCTCTTTCCTGTTCCTATTCTCCCTCAGTCTCCATTTCATTTGAACCATAATTCATTCTTATGGCCTGGAATGAAAATCACAGGCGTTTGCATAAAACCACTTTACGGACAGTAAGCATATTAAAGATTAAAACCTCATTCACAATGCAACTCAAACTGGGATCAGGTGGGTCATATGGAAATGATATGACAGCCCAGAGTGAAATATATATTATTCCAAGTGTATTAAACACAAATTGGCCACTGGGGTTCCACAGAGCTGATTGGGTTCCATCGCTCCCAATATTGGGCTCAACGATTAGAAATGGGGACATTTTATGATATTCATATTGAGAGAGAGAAAAATGGTGAACCGATGGTATTATAAATACATGGGAATGACAGCCAGTATTGCCAATTTCTGAGTGTCTGAGGACGTAATCATTAAGCCTAATGTTTAGCAATGGATTTTCCTTTTTGAAAAATGGAGAGATGGTGTTCTTCAGAGAATTCTAATAATGCGCCAGCTGACATTAAATGGAAGCAGTTCCTCATTACTGTGTGCCACAGACTTTAATACGTTGCCCATAAAAAAGGTACATCAAAACCTGGGTAAATTAGCCATAGGAGAGAAATTAAGGGTAATTTGTTGAGCGTGAAGGGAACGGCGCTGTCTCTACTGTGGCCGTCGCTGACTTCTAATGGCCCCCAAGGAGGAGAAAACTAAGCTGTTTTAAGCAATTTGCTTAGGGAATCTGTGATTTGTTTGAAGTACTGTTTCTTGGCCTGTTAATTGCAGGGAGTATAACAGTATAATTGTAATAAAATATGAAATAATGCTGTAAGATAATGTTTAAAATGAAGCAGTCAAGGTGAAAGTTCTTTATTTTAAAAAAGGGGGGGGGGGGGGTTGAGACAGAAAGACATAAAAAAAACAAAGACACAGAAATTTAGAAATTTAAATTTTACAATTTACCCTGATACAAAGTATTTCCTGTTCTAAGCTAGATTTATTTCATCATTATCACGTGGACCAAGTTCAGTATGTCCGAATAAACTAAAAGAGGGTATGTATATAGAAATATTTACTAAGTGAGAAATAAACTATGATAATGCATGTTGTTATTGGAAAATAATCAAAGATGGCAGTGTGAACCATAAGCACCATGAACTTTATTATTTTTCATATAACAGCATGTCCCGAAGTGTATTAGTCCTCTTATAACTTAGCAAGTACAATTATTTGCTAAATACAGTTATTTTCTGTTGTCACTCATATTATAACAGCTAAAAACAGCCTCTTCTTTCTTCTCTCTTCAAGTTAATAAGACAAAAAAAAATTGCAGATTTTCCCATGGCAGAAATCCTTTACCATATCAACAATTATACACAAACTTAAATCTTTTTTTTTTTTTAATTCACCATACAGGATGTGTAAGTTCTTAGAAATGATATTGCATTAGAACAAGCACATTACTATAAACCTGCCACAACTGCTGCTGTTATAGAAAACAGCAATGTGATATGACACTTTATTAATGAACCTGCTTTCATATGAACAAGCAAGTGCGATGTGGTTACATTTTGTACTATTTTCTCCAAATAAGAAATGTAAGTTAAAACATATGTACTTGTTCAGCGATCACCAGTCATGATAAAACTCCTCATTATAGACAGCATAGCTTGGTATAATTTTTTTAAAGCTATAAATTCCTGCTCCTTATACACTTTAACTCCCATATTATTATCCTTTGTGTTAAGCCTGAGTATGAACAGCTGTGTAGCAAGAGACTGTTGCAGTGAGTGTGTGTGTGAGTGTGTGTGTGTGGCACTTAACCAAAGTTAACCACAGTAACCCTGATTAGCCTCCCCTGACAGAAACGGCCACCCTGGAATCTTCACAGAAACCTCATAGTGGTTTTCGAACCTCTCGGTAGAAGGACCCCAGAATGCTCAGGCTAATTGCTCCAAAGGAGGCGACGCATGTTGTAGAGTTAGAAAGACTTCCTAACCTTCCAACAGAGACACTGCTTTTAATTAGGCTCTACACCAGAACTCAGAACTCACTTTTTTTTTTTTCTTTTAAATTAAAAACCAACACTTGAAAAAGTTGTATTATTTCTGCGATTTTGAAAAATCAAAAAAAAAAAAAAAGAAAAATCAAAGCAAACCATTTAACCATAAAGAACCTCTGAGCACAACATGATGAGTGATTTTCATTGTGTGTGCACCATTGGTGCATACTCTTTTATCCATTTAAATAAATGGAAGAAAGGAATTTCTGCATTTCATAAAGTTTGGCTACATAAAAATACTTACAACCCCAATTCCAAAAAAGTTGGGACGCTATGTAAAATGTAAATAAAAACAGAATGCGATGATTTGCAAAATTCACAAACCCATATGTTATTCAAAATATAACATAGAAAGCATATCAAATGTTTAAACTGAGGAAATGTAGCATTTTAAGGTAATTTTTAATTTGTTGCCCCGTCCCAACTTTTTTGAGACGGGTTGCGGCCATCAAATTCAAAATTACCTGATTTTTTCCTTAAAAAGGGACAGTTCCTCAGTTTTCAATAACATATGGGTTTATGAGATTTGCAAATCATTGCATTCTGTTTTTATTTACATTTTACACAGCGTCCAAACATTTTTGGAATTGGGGTTGTAATACCACAGCACTGTTGACTGTGTTTGATTAATTTCCTGTTCTAATAAGGTTCTAATACATTATCTCTGATATCATTTACATGGTGAAACTTTCTGTAAGGGGAAGTTTATTTAACATTTCTGAAAAACAGTCAGTAAGTTTTCTGCCACAGGAAAGTCTTCAAGTCTTCTTTGTGTCACAATAACTAGAGGTGAAATTGATGCAAATTCAGTAGAGCATTTATGTATTGAAACAGGCAGGCAGAAAAATCCAAATCCAAAGGCAATATAAAGGTCAATAAACAGGCGTGGGTCATGCGAGGCATAAACAGGGTAAAGACAAAACTTGAAGAACCAAGAACCTAGCAAAGTCAAAACCAGGATAACAAACACCGAACACCAAGGATTGGTAAATGTCAGAGACGCGGTGTATTCTGGGGAACTGAGTTCACAGACAGAGTTCAGCTGACACTTTGCACTTTCTGGGTTTCTCTTTAACACAACAATCTGAATTTTTCATCTTATTAACTTCAAGAGAGTTGAAGGACCAACTTTTTATAGCTCCTATAACATAAGTAAAACAGCATTAACTGCAATTGTGAATGTAAATGCAATTTTCCTGCAATGTCCCGTCCCCCATCTTTTATTCCTTACTAATACCACAGCGTTGTTGAATTCCTGATTCTGACTGATCAGAAGGTGTTGATTAATTTTCCATAAGCATCTTGGACAGTAATATTGGCTGTAAAAATAGTAGCAACTCATTCACAGGAACTTGAATGGAGTCTGATGAGTCTCCAGCGTCAAAGGTGAAGCTCTAACTTAGTTTTACAACACGGGAACTGCTTTAGGATGGAGAGCTTTGTGCTTTCTCAGTAACAGGTTGCATTTGTTTCTGAAAAAAAAAAAAAATGCTGTTATAAGTTGAATAAAATGAACTTCAGGATAGTAACAGTAACTCCACTTCATATCAGGCTGCAAACCCCCATAATATCACTGATTATTTTCTTATAACAGCATCGGTCTTCCTCATCAGTGTGTTGATGACACAGCAGACGTACACATCTTTAACCACCAGTCAAAGCATCAGAGCTGCAGTGTCAACATTGCTGTTCATATTTCAACACCAGTATGCTTTTCTAAAGGAAAGCAAAAAAAAAAAAAAAAAAAAAAAAAAACCCAGTGCTTTGGTTTTCATTTCAGCATGTCAATGTTGCCTTTTCACTGTCTCTTTTTCCTCTCTTTGAAGTCCAATGTGTTTATTTGGACGCTTTGAAAGCAATGGACAGCCATGACTTTCATTTCTGCAACAAAAAGTTATTTCACCCTTTCTTAATGTCACATACTTGGTGTCATACATAAAAAGAATGCAGCAGAAAGGTAGCACTTTTCTTGAGCTCTGTGTGTGTGTGTGTGTGTGTGTGTGTGTGTGTGTGTGTGTGTGTGCGTGCGTGCGTGCGTGCGTGCGTGCGTGCGTGCGTGCGTGCGGGCGGGTGGGTGTTTTCATACATAAAAAGGAAATTTCTATCTAGAATAGCAATAAAACTGTGCTGATTAGTAAGTAAAATCATTTAGAACATTTTTCTGTCTCTTGGATCCTTTCTTTTTTATTCTAAATTCAAGTCAATACTTGATGAAAGCTCATTTATTAAGAAAAGTGAAGCTGCTATGATATGATTATATGATTATGCACTGTTCCTGTTCACAACTTCACACATTTAAAATGGACTACATTAAAAGACAATTAAAACATCTATGACAGGATTGGATTATCGGGAAAATTATATAAAATATAATGCTCATAGCCATAGTTTGTTTTTTTTTTGTTTTGTTTTGTTTTTAACTAACTTGATGAAAAATGTGCATGATTTTGAACATGTGATTGTGTGTGATTGAATTCATATAAATTTGGTCAGGACATGGATGCTAATTCCATCTCTAAACCTTAATTTTAATTGGATTGTGCGAAAAAATGACATACAACCATGGTAACTTATATTAGCTCTGCAAGATGTAGGCTAGGCTTTTTTTGTTGTAGGTATTCAGTTTCTCCATTTAAGATCAGCAGTGCTTTGACAGAGTTTAGAGAGGCATTCATAAGACCTACTTTCAGAAGCCTCATCACCATATTTAGTCACCATAAACATCCATCCATCAAACCAAACCATGCAGGGCACAATCACAATTTGGAAATCAGCCTACAATGCATATACCCAGAGAAATTCCCTGAAGCACAGGGAGAACATGCAAACTCCCCACACACAGGGCAGAGGCAGGAATTGAACCCCCAACTCTGGAGGTGTGAGGTAAATTTTCTAACCACTAAGCCACCATGCCATCTTTCTCTTGGAAAAATATTTATCTGAAACATGTGATATTTATCTGTTACCTGCAAATGAATGTAGAGTATAATATAATAACATTATTAGTATGTGGAGAATTTCACCCCTAATTTTTTTTGTTGTTGTTGCTGGCCATGATATGGACATCACATATTGGATGAGTGGACAGCTATGAAGTTATTATTTTTTCTTGATGCAACAGTGAGCATCAAGCAACATTACACAAATAAATTGGAAATAACAAGGAAGTCCTGTGTGAGGGCTACTTGCTGTTTTGCTCAGTTTAATTCAGTTCAATTCATTTGTAGAGTACTTTTAACAAGAGACATAGTCACAAAGCAGTTTTACAGAAATCCAGAGGCAACAGTGGCAAGAAAAAACTTTATGAAAAAAACCTTGAGAGGAACCAGACAAAAAGGGAACCCATTCTCTTCAGGGTACACTATATTCAGTATGAATAGGAGTACTGGGATGAGCACAGGACAGCCTTCATGACACATTAACCATTATATCCTGGTCAGGTTAGTGGTAGTCGAAGGGGTCAAATACTTATTTCACTCATTAAAATGAGAATCAATTTATAACTTTTTTGAAATGCGTTTTTCTGGATTTTTTTGGTGATATTCTGTCTCTCACTGTTAAAATACACCTACCATTAAAATTATAGACTGATCATTTCTTTGTCAGCGGACAAAAGTACAAAATCAACAGGGGATCAAATAATTTTTTCTCTCACTGTATATATACCAGGGTTGATGCAGGATCACAATATGGATGGGACACCATGCACACACACATCGTCAGAGTCGGAGGAATCCAGAGAACCCAGAAGAGACCTACACATACATGGGAAGAACATATGAAACTGTACATATGAGACAGTATCCCAAGCTCAGGATCAAATCAGGGATCCTGGAGCTGTGAGGTGTCAATGCTACCCACTGCACCACTGTGACGCCCAACAGTTATACAGTCAGTTGTCATACTAACACCTTTGCTATAGTTGTCAAAACTTAACATGATTATTTGAAGGTTTTAATATAAATACAAATAGTGTATAAATGCCTTTTTTTTGCACAACAAACAAAACAGTATAAAGAAAACTGTCATTTTAGCTTGGATTTTTAAACCACAAGTACAGTTTGCTATATTAGGATGCTGTGAAGCCTGAACAAACCACGTCTAGAGAAAGAGTGATGAGGAATAAAGTTGTAAGAATAAGAGGTGGTAGATTCATTAAGATGACAACAGAGAGGAAGGAGACAAGGAAGATGAGAGTTGAAAGGAAGGGATGAGAGCCACTCTGGTAAGGAAAGTTAGACAGGTCATTGGGATCAATCTGGATTCCATGGAATCAGTTTTGAAGGACAGAATGCTGACTAAAGTGCTGCTCATACTGAACAATGACTCTCACCCCTCCATGAAGACTTAATCAAACAGCAGAGCACTTTCAGCTCCAGACTGGCCCAGCCAAGGTGCAGCAAAAAGCGGTACAGGAGGTTCTTCCTACCCATAACTATCAGACTATACATCTCATCCAGCTGTGCAGTAACATCTAACCCCATCCCCAACAAATATTCAACATGCATTTACTCTTATTAATTTTTTTTTCACATGGAAACATTCTAATGACAGTCACCTTATCATATATACACCTGCACTACAACCACTTTACTTACTTTTGCACTACTTAGCATCTTATTTTATTCTTATTTAATTAGTTTACTAAGTATGGGTACTGTAATTTGTGTTCTTTGTGCATAGGCTGTGTCCTTGTAACTTCTGTTGTTTTATTGTACTGCTGCAACAAACAATTTTCCTTCGGGATCAATAAAGTACTCAATCAATCACTTAATCAATCAATCAATCAATCTGTCTGTCTCTCTGTCAAAGAGAAACATTTAATTTCATTATTTTGAAGGCATCTTTGTTCTACAGCATTTATCTGCATGTGCACAGTACTGTATATATATATATATATATATATATATATATATATATATATATATATATATATATATATATATATATATATATATATATATATAGATAGATAGATAGATATACACATACATACAATTGTCCTGTCATATTTTGAATATAAAATAATGCACTCACTAAGGATAAATCATATTTATCAGACATTTTTCACCTGTAAATATGGTTTACTTCACCATATTTAAAATGGGGGTTTGCGAATATTTAACAGTTCCTTTGCTTTGTTTACTATACAATGTGATTTCAAATGCATAAAAATTCTCAAACATTTAATGAACTATAATCATTTACCATCTTCCAAAAAAGTATTACACACACTATGCAAGGGAATTTTCATATAATAGGGCTGTGGAGCTTGATGTATTTTATCTTTAGTATACCTGTGTGAATTTAGCTGAACCCATTATTTTCACCGAAGATGACAGGCCAGTAATTTTGTTTTGTGTTATTTTATGTAAATGGTATATGAGAAGAAAGTGCTGTTTCATTTTGCAGTGAAATTGCACAATTAAGAGTTCTGATGGTTTTGTTAACTGCTTTGAAAGGACTGACTTTAGTTTGGAGAAATGTGTCATCGAATTTGAAAAGCTGTAACAATTAGTAGTTCTTCCATTTTGTTTCTGAGGAAGAAGAGACCACAGCTAGCAAGGTTTATGTAGTGAAAGGAATACCTTTTTTCTGCACGTTTTAGTTTTTTTTGCCTGGCAAGTTTTCTTCTGGTCTGATATAACAACTCTAAGCCTGAGAGAGCTGTCATTTTGATTAGTCTTATATTTCAGGAGGGCTTGTGGGAAATTGCATAGAGAGTAATTTCCTCATGATGCAATGCATTTTCCATATGATTGTTTGTTTCTCACACACACACACACACACACACACACCATGGCTTCATGTTCATCCATGACATACAGATGTCTTTATGAGGTCTTGTTATTGCAAGTAAACCCTATACTCTTCTGTAATGGAGCCACATAATGCTTTACTCTCCCAGCCTCACACACTGGACAATAAAGGCCTCTTAGAGTTCGAGAGCACAACGAGACCGAGAGCATCCTTAAACCAGATATTTCACACAGGAATTGGTGCTTTCTTCTTCTTTTCTCCCATAAACCCAGCGAATTCAGTGTCCCTGAAGAACAAGACCGGGGAAGAGGAACAGCACGGCATCAGCCGAGGGGATGACACACTTTGATCTGAGCCAAACATGACAAGGTGGAGGGAATGTTGATGAGTTCAGAGGAAATCCCGATGCTGCTTGAGAGTAATATACCTCTTAAACTGCTGGCAGGTGGTGACATCGCATCTATCATGACCTCCAAGTCTATGGAGGAGCAAGAAGTGTAGAGGAAGTAGCTCAGGGAGGGGAGGATGTCTGTGTCCACGGGGGGCCATCACAAGGCCAGATCAGGCCCTTTTCTAGAAAAAAGAAAGCCCATTCCCATAATTTAGAAGTGACACTCTCATCCCACTCCTGCCAGTTTTTCCACTCTGCAAAAATATGCGTGCATACACCGCATTGGATTTCACGTCAATGGCATGCTAAACTGTTTGGACAAGGTGAACGCATTAGCCAAGGGGGAAGCTGTGGGGATAAGAGACGTCCGCTTACAAAGAAGATGCTGCCTTATGGCTTTACCATTTCAACAAATGTAAAACACTGGGCCATTTGCCCTAAAATATAGATTTTTTTTTTTTTCATTAATTTATTTTTCACATTTGTAGTTCCTTCATAAGTAAACCTCATTCATTCTTCGTTGCAGTTTCCTCCCCTGAACACTTGTCTCTCTGATGAATGGCACCTTTCAAATGCATAATTCTCCATAAAGATGACAGGGGGAATAAAAACCAGGAAAACACTCCTCATTTACAAATATCTGAGCTCAGAAGCAGCAGAGCTAGCACATTCAGTTAGTAGAATGCAATAAATTTTGCCTAGTGAAATTTGTCCATCTGTATGCAACAATTCCCCTTGTCAGAATTCTCGATTCCAATTGATCAGAAAGTGTTAATTAATTTTCTATAACAGCTGCTCTGACATTAGTTCCAGCTGCAAGGCAAATCATAGGTGTTATTACTATATTAATCTATAGTAACAACTCACTCAGGGACTTGTATGGCAGATGCTCCACATAAATGGATTTAAAATGTGTGTAATCGTCGATATGGTGATGTTTTCTGTGAGGAGGTGTTTATTTTAGCATTTTGGAAGGAGTCTCCAGTTTCAGTTTTTTGTAACAGTCAGAAGGTAAAGCTGTAATTTAGGTTTTCTGCCATGGAAAAATCATTAGAATGGAAGGCTTTGTGGTTTCTTGTTAACCTGAGAAGCTGTGTTAAGAGAGAGGGGAAAAAAACAGGGTGTTGAGGGACATTCCACAGCATTAACTATAAATGGATAAAAATTATGTGTTATTCTTTAATAAATAAAATTGTTAACCTTGCTGTGGTACAGGAGGAATAAAACACTTTGGGATCAGCTGTTATTGGAAAATAATCACCTCCAGGATTGATCTCACCTGTCACTGACTAGTTTACTAGAAGATCACTCCCTGTCATGTTTTTTTTTTTTTTTTTACTTCCTATAGCACTTCATATAGCTATGCCCATTTACTGTCATGTTTTGTAACTGGTTCCAATAAACGGCTGAACACAATATTAATGCGTTGCATTAAAAAAGCACTGCAATAAGCTTTGTGGCTCTAATTTAGAACCACTCATGTTGTTAATTAGTCAGACAAGTCAGTCAACATAAGAGCCTATGTGATGCTCCAAACAAAGTAAATGTAACAATGAATTTTAGATTTCACAGCTTCACTACAGCCTCAGTGTTCTTTAACTAAAGGTATACAAGACAAAATTGAGGGTAGCCTTAGTGGTATATTTAATATGTTCCTCAGAGCGATGGATGAGAAAGGAAGAGCTGGGGAAACAATACTAACTAAGGCGTCACCAGACCTCAAACATGAAACATGTTACTCTATCAGGATCTAAAACTGGATTATACCTGCTGTTACCAGTTTAAGCCCCCAACCTTCTTACTGAACCCTTAAAATAAAGTACATAAGTATGGTACACACCTTTATGGGCACAAGAACTATTTACACCAAGAAAGCTCCATCTGGGGAGGCCATGATTGCATTTTCAATGATCCCAGGGAGGATTTCATCACCTTGTGTACCACCAGGTTTGCTAAGAAAAAAAGACAACAACAAAGTCTACAGATTCACTACACTAACCTTTAGAATGAGGGTCCTGAAATTGGTATGTAACTGCCTCTTTAGCAAACAGAGTGAGTCTAGACTCACTTTCCCCAAATTGCTTTGGCTTATATCACAATGCCATTTAGATCAATGTCTCTTACAAGTGGCTTACGATGTTCTTTGGGCAATCTTTTGAAAATGATCAGATTCAGTGGCTCATCCATAGGGGCAGGTGGGGTAAAGCCCACCATATATATCAGCCATTCATCAAATGTTAATCTTCATAAAGTCCTGATTGGCATTCCATTGAAATACAAATTGAGTATGCAGCGATTTTGTTTTTATTTGACAGATATTAGCCAGCATTTCATTAATTTTCTCACCTTTCTAAATGTGTGCAAAACCATAGGGCAGAGTGCTCACTGCCCCATTTAACTCCATAGAGTTATTTATTTGGGAACTGCAACAAGCGCTAATAGATTGACTGATAGTTAGAGAACTAATTAAATATAAAATATTAATATATTTGTACAAATATTAACATATACTTACACACAGATATATCATGAAGCATTAACTGATGGCAATGTTCATAATATAAATTTAATGGTCACTTATTTGTGATCAAATGGAAAAAAAAGGGTGTACAGGAACAATGCAAATATCTTCCTTTACGCTAGATAATGTCTAGCTACTACAGTGATGCCATTCAAAATAAAGTAGTGTTTATTTATTTATTTTCCCCATTTTCTCTCTAAATTAGTCTTGACCAATTCCCACCCACCAGTCAGCTCTTCCCTGTCATACAACAGCTACCAGTTGGGGAGGATGAAGGCTAATGTGGTTTCCTCCGAAACATTTGAAGTCAGTCTAGCACATCTTTTCGAACTGCTGCTCATGCTGTGTCATAGGGCAGCATAATGCATCCTGTTCCACATGCATGAGCTCACACTTGGCTAGTGTCGACGGGGGAAGAGAGTATGCCATCCCTCCCACCCAGAGAGAATGGCCAACTTTCCAGGTCGCAGATGGTTGTGGCATTGTCGGGATTCAAACTTGTGATCTCTGGAAGATAGGGAGAACGCTGTTCGGTTGAACTAAGTAGTATTTATTTATTTACACATTTATATCTTTATGTATTTATATAGTTATATACAGTTGCAATCAAAATGATTCAACCCCCATTGCAAATCAGGTCTATTATCAAAATTTATAGACTTTTTTTGTTTGATTTGTTTGCAATGAACAAACCAAACAAAAGCAACTGAAATAACTCAACACAACGAATGCTTCAAGTGGTTTCCCCAAATTCAACTGAAAATGCAACTTATAATGACTTCTCCAGTTTCAAAATTATTCAACCCCTTCATGGCAAGCATATTTTTGTACTTAGTAGAGCACCCTTTTGCTGTTATGACCTGCTGCAAAGGAGATGCATAGCCAGACACCAGCTTCTGGCAGAGTTCCTGAGGAATCTTATCCCATTCCTCATGAGCACTGGCCTCCAGTTCAGTAATATTCTTGGGTTTGCATGCTGCAACTGCCTTCTTCAAATTCCTCCAGAGATTTTCTATGGGGTTCAAGTCAGGTGACTGTGATGGCCCTGTAGAATCTTCCAGGACTTCTTCTGCAACCAAGTCTTGGTGGAATTTGAGGTATGCTTGGGATCATTGTCCTGTTGGAAGGTCCAATGACGCCCAAGCTTCAGCTTCCTCACAGACGGCATGACATTTTCTATTAGGATTTCCTGACACTTCAATGAATCCATCTTGCCTTCCACACTCTGCAGTTTTCCAGTGCCAGAGGATGCAAAGCAGTCCCAGAGCATCACCGAGCCACCACCATGCTTGACTGTGGGCAGAGTGTTCTTTCTTCATTCTTCTTTCTCCAGACATACCGCTGATCCATCTTGCCAAAATGTTCCAGTTTTGTTTTATCGCTCCACAGAACAGAATCCCAAAACTTCTGTGGCTTATTTATATGAGTTTGACTTTACTTGTGCTTTTGGGTCAGTAGTGGAGTACGTCATGGAGTTCTGGCATGGAAACCTTCTGTGTTTAGTACGCACCATACTGTGGTCACTGAAACCTCAGTGCCTGTTGCCACAAGTCTTGCTGCGGGTCTTTTGCAGTCACTCGAAGGATTTTCACAACCTGCCTTCTCAGAAATCTGGTTGTTGCCGTTGATAGCTTCCTTTTTCTACCCCGTCCAGGTATTTCATGTATTTTCTGCCCCTAGCCAGTTCAGGTATTTCATGTGTTCCAGCTCAAGCACACCTGGTGCAACTAATGAAGTCCTTGATTAGTTGCATCAAGTGTGTTTGAGACAACTCCTGTTTTGCATATTTGTGCTATTGTGAGAGATTCTATTCAGGGGTTGAATAATTTTGAGACTGGAGAAGTCATTATAAGTTGCATTTTGAGTTGCATTTCAGTTGAATTTGGGGAAACCACTTGAAGCATTCATTGTGTTGAACTATTTCAATTGCTTTTGTTTGATTTGTTCATTGCAAACAGCTGAAAGTCTGTAAATTTTGACAATAAACATGATTTGCAATGGGGTTTGAATAATTTTGATTGCAACTGTAGTTATAACAGTAACTAACTATTAAGCCAGCTAGCTTTTTATGCTTAGCTACCCCAATAACATCCCTTCCTTATAAATTTAATATGTTTGCTATATTAATACATTATTTTATAGACTTATTAGCTTTTTGTTTGGCTTATCTTGCAAGCTATGCAAGCTCGCTACAAGGACAAGTTCCTTGTTTTTAACATACGTAACCGTTATGTAACTACTGTAAGAAACCATGTGGATGAATTCAGCCAGTCAATATCAGTCAATATCAGTCTATGACATCATCTTACCCTGCAGAGAGCTGAACCATTTTTCCCACATTGTATATCCACACAACTACTTTATCAAATACATGTTTATAGCAGGAGTCACAATATTTGTAGAAATTAATTGCTATTGTTGTTGGATTGCTGTTTCTGAGGGAAGGATTATTGGATAATTTGTTAATGGTCTGCAAATTATTACATTTCTGTGGGCTGAGACATAAAAGTTATGCGGTTCAAGGCAAAAAGGGCATATGCTTTCACTTAAATTCCTCCTACTGTCTCTTATTATTTGTTCTGATGTAATACAGACTTCGCCAGAGCTCATTAATAATTATCTGAATCTTTTTCCCCTTTTCTTTTCCTCTCATTCTTCTATTCTTCTCTTTATCTTTCTCTCTACCTCAAATCTTTGCTCCGATTTAAAGTAAAGTTCATGGCTCATGAATTGGAATTTTATATATATATATATATATATATATATATATATATATATATATATATATATATATATATATATATATATATATAAAGACAGACATATTCATTTTGTGTGCCTAGTGACAAATTGGAGCCAATTACGAGATTGCACAGCAGCAATAATTGCACCTCCAATCTGGTTCAATTTCTTTTCCTCTTTTTTTACTGTCTGTGACTTACTGCCTCAGGAGGTAATGATACATTTTATTGTGGATGAAAAGTCCAACTTCTGTGATTTCTCGCTTATGGACAGTTAAAGTAAGGTGTCGGAGGGAAGACAAAGGCAGGGGTTAATTGAGTGTGAAGCAGAGAAGTGTAACTCAGGAATGAAGCCCTTTTGACTGGGAGATGAGTCTGAGGTCTAATGAATCTTTTAGGATGTTCACCTTCACATAGAAAGACCCTTGATGGACAGTGTCATTCTTTGAGTGTAACACTGTTGGAAAATTGGAATATATGAATGATTATGAGATGCTCTTAGATTTTACGCTGTTAGATGAGATCTGATCACCATTATAGAGTTAAAAAATAATAATAATGATGATGATGATGATGCATTTAACAAGTTAAAAGATGTGCAGTATGTGCAAAATTTCAAGTAAATAAATGTAAAGACCCAATCAAAAGAAAGCAGCTTCCTGCCAAAACTCTGCACATCAGGTGCAGCAGCAATGTCTGAGACAGTGGAGAAAAATGAGCATTCCTACCACAATTCATCAGGTATCTTCAGTTTAGAAGGAAACAGCTGGATAATGATCTGCAAATTCTGAGAGCCAAAACCAGAGTAGATATCAGCATTTCACAGCTCAACATCCAACCTGCGGAAACATGTACAGGTAAACCATTAGCTAGCTGAGTGAGCAAGACTAGCTAGCTAGCTACAGTCACAGTACTTTTAGTCATCAGTCTGTTTTGTACTCTTTACACCACTGCATATATAGAAATTGGATAAATAATCTAATGATGCTGTTTAGTTAAAAAAAAAAGAAAGAAAGAAAGAAAAACTTAGCAAAGAACAGTCACTGATTTATATAATACATAATAACTGGTTTACATTTTCCATCTAAGATCCATGATGCATGGATTTCACACTGCATGCAAAAGCACAATTTTTTGCAGAATGCTTCACTTTTCAGCAAAGTAGGCAGGTCACGTCTCAGTGAAGGTGAGCTATTTCCTACTAACAAATCATATAGCAGTCCAAGCATGACTCAAAATACATGGGGCACACGCTGATATATAACACTGTCAGACAGGCCTTATCCCAATCTTGTCAGACTGAGGAATCAGGGCTTCTTTTTTTTTCTCGTGCTCAATCAGATCCCACTCCGTTCCTTTTCACTGTGGAATTTCGCAGGATCCCGGTTTCACTGCTGAACATGATGGCTGGATTTGATGTCTGATGGTATTTTAATTCAAACTGTCACTGAATGCACTAAGGGGAAACTGTCAGCAAACTGGCAGTTCAAAGTGTTCTGTTCCATCTGAATAAATATGTGTGACAGTCTGGGAAACCAGTCGGATGTCACTGTGGTCAGTAGAATTTCTGACAAAAAAGAACATGCTCTATGCCATACATACTTTTGACACCTCAGCTTTGAGAAACAATACATATATTTCACCAAAATGCTTGTATTTACTTTCTAATCTTGACTAGGCTATCTTTGTGCAAGGACCTTGTTGGGAGTCAGTTTAGCAAATGCAGTGGTAAAAACAAAAACAAGCAGTCTGCCTAAACATGTCTGAAATCTTGCTAGCCAAGTGTGAATTTCAGGCTTTGACAAAGTTGCTGGATAGCTTTGGGCAGTAGCAAAATGCACATAAGTCTAAAAAAAAAATCATTTTGGATACCAGCCATCAGAATGTCCATGATTCTCCTGTTTTGCAATCTCATTTTTTAATTCTGATGGTAACCAGACTTTAAAATGCTCCTGGAAATTTACTTTGAGACACATTTAAAAGAGAAATATATTTCACTTCAGGAAAGTGTATAGATTTCAGAACTGTATATAGTAGAGTATATGAAGTAAGAAATCCACCATGTGAACATCCCATTCCAGATTTAGTCCCCCATTGCTGTTATAATAACCTCCACTCTTCTGCAGCCTCTCTTTATTTTCTTTCTTTTAAAATTAATGAGACAAAAACACAGCTTGTCATGTGACAATGTCCTGAAGACTCTCCCATTTCAGGAAACTTACTGACAGTGCTGACACTGGAGACTCCTTCCATAAATGCTATATAAACATCTCCTAATAATAATCTTCACCACATCAATGATTATATGTGTTTCTTTGTTAAATAACATGTTAAGTAGCACAATTTATTATCATTTATTGTAGATTACAGTGGGTATAGAAAAGAATCACCCCCCTTTAAAATAATCACATTTTGTTGCTTTTCAGCCAGAAATGAAGACGGACACAGTTTTTGTTTTATCCAGCTGTATTTACTCAGTGCAACTTATAACATCCAAGTGAAAGATATAACACCAACATGTCAGAAAAAAAATTACAAATTAAAAAACAGAATCACTGAGTTGGAAAAAGGATCACCCCCTTGCTTTAATTTGCCTTATTTTTTTAATTACAGCCTTTAGTCAGTTGGGATATGTCTCTACTAACTTTGCAAATCCAGACTTTGCGATATTTGCCCACTGTTCTTTGCAGAACTGCTCAAGTTCAGTTCAATTTGATGGTGACTGTTTGTGGACTGCAGTCTTCAAGTCATTCCACAGATTTTCAATGGGGTTTAAGTCTGGGCTCTGACTTGGTCATGCAAGGACATTCATCTTTTTCTCCTTCAACCACTGTGTGGTCAGTTTTGGTGTGTGCTTTGGGTCATTGTCATGTTGGAAGGTAAACCTTCTTCCCATTGACAACTTTCTGGCAGAGGGCAGCAGATTTTCCTCAAGAATTTGACAGTATTTTGCCCCATCCATTTCCCTTCTATCCTGACAAGTGCTCCACTCCCTGCTGCAGAGAAACACCCCCATAACAGGATATTACCACATCCATGCTTTACTATAGGAATGGTATGAGTTGTATTGGATTTCCACCAGACATATCGTTTGGTGTTGAGGCCAAATAATTCAGTTATAGTCTCATCTGACCATAACACCTTTTTCCATGTGGCCTCAGAATCTTCAAGGTGCATTTTGGCAAAGCTCAGTCATGGGTGGCTTTTTTCTTGCAACCCTCCCATACAAGCCACATTTGTGGAGAATTTGTGATATTGTTGTCACATGCACATAATGACCACTCTTTGTTATAAATTCCTGGAACTGCTTCAGAGTTGCTGTAGGCCTCTCGGTAGCCTCTCTGACCAGTTTCCTCCTGGCTCTTTCATCCAATTTGGAGCGACGTCCTGATCCAGGGAGGATCTGTGTTGCACCAAATACCTTCCACTTCTTAATAATAGACTTCACTGTGCTTCTAGGCATTGATTAAGCCTTTGAAATTTTTTTGTATCCATTGCCTGACTTGTGCCTGCCCACAACTTTATCCCAGAGATCTTTTGACAGTGCCTTGCCACCCATAGTTGACTGTTTGCTTCAGTTGCACAACACAATGCTCCAGGAAAGCTCTTTTCATGCTGAGCTAATCAAAATGACCACAGCTGATCACAGTTGAAAGTCAAATGGCTTTGTGTGCCATTGACGAGGTTATTCGCTACACCTTACTGAGTTTACAAGTTATTTTTAGGAGTGGGGGGGGGGGGGGGGGTGATCCTTTTTCCAACTCAGTGGTTCTGTTTATTTATTTATTTATTTATTTCTGACATGTTGGTGTTATATCTTTCACTTGGATGTTATAAGTTGCACTGAGTAAATACAGTTGTATAAAACAAAAACTGTGTCTGTCTTCATTTCAGGCTGAAAAAGCAACAAAATGTGATTATTATAAAGGGGGGTGATTCTTTTCTATACCCACTGTATGTGGCATCCGCCAGACATGGTCCTTGTGTATGAGCTGTTACTATAGAAACGATAACATAGTAGAATGAGTGCATTAACTGGAACAATTGTCAGAGCTGCTGTTATTGAAAATTAACCATCACTTTCTGATTTGAGAATTCAACCATGCTGTGGTATGAAACCCTGTAATGAATGAATAACAAATGTGCAAAAAAAAAATTCCAAAGAATTTCCAAAGTACAGTTATATTTCCCTGAAAAAAAAAGGATTTAATGCTGCAACTTGTAAAAAGCGTGCCCACCATAGAAGAGCACCATAGAAGAACTTTCCATATAAAATAATCTCATCTGGTTCGTCTCTGGGCCCTACTGGTTGGCACACCAGTGCCTCAGATGATCATAAAAGATGATAAAATATTGTAAAATATTACATTTTGGAAATGTTGTACTTCAAGCAGTACTCCATTATAATATTACACTTCCTTTTCAAAATGCACCACCTCTTCATTGCTCCACTGAGACCAAAAGAACAATTATGTGAGAAAGCAAGTATATGGGCAGCATAATTCATACAGGCAGAAAAGCATAAATGTAGTATATGAATAGTAATGCTATTAAAAGTAACCTTTCTAAATCTATATTCGTATTAAATATGTATGAAACGTTGTCATAAATACGTCCGAAAGATAATGTGTGGCTAATGTATTCTGCTTCCATAATCAATGTTTGCACATCATTCCTATGACATTAATAATCATTTGAAAGACCTTTAAACAGTGCATTTCATTTCTGATAAACCTTTTGAAGTCAATGCAAGTGGTTCAATTCAAGCAGAACTGAAAACAGCCCACTGTTTCTACATTTCATAAACCAAGATGGCTGAGGTGTGAAATCAAATAAATGCAAATTTGCTGCTTTATTAGAAATTGCTGTTTTATGGTTCAGAATTTCTGGTTCACGCCTAGCAACATTATTAAGAGATGATTTTTTTTTTTTTTTTAAGTGTAAATAAAAGAAAAGGTAGAAATCATTTCCATTTACCTTGTATTTCAAGGGTTAAGCTGTTGCTACAGATCTCACAGGGGAGTGGAGCAGTTGCTTTATAAAATGCCACATTTACTGGGGCATAAATCTTTTTACTTCTCACCCAAAAAAATAATCGTGCTGAAATATAAGGTTCTATAAAAAAATATTTTTTTTTTTTTAAACAGAGGGAGTAATGAAATGGCATGAGTTTGCTCTCTGTGAAATTGAACATGATTCACCGCAGGTTATGTCTTTAAAAATACTACAGGGAGTAAATTAATCACTCGTGAAACTTTACTTTTCTCTTTCTGTGTCTCTGTCTGTGAGACACTGTGGCTTGAAGATGAGGACATGTTTATGGATGGCTGGTAACAAATTGAGTAAATAGGCTCCTGAGGACAGGCTGACATCACCACCAGCAAAGATTACTGTAGATTACTCTGTTCGTAGATCGTTTCCCGCTTCTTCCCAAGGATGAAACTCATCTCATAGCTTAGGGAGGAAGAGACAGCGGGTCACTGTAGTAAATTTTTCTGTGTAATAAATAGCGCTGGTGATATATGCCATAAACACTGACAGACATTTTCCAGTCGGCGCTATTGCCGCAGAGAAAAGAGACTCTTTCCACCAATAAATATCAGAAGGGAATTTGCTTCTTTCTCAGCACAGAGGAGAATCTGTTCCCCCAGGAGGTTGACAGGGAGGAAGCTTTGTTAACGCCAACCATCTGTGCAGCAACTCAGTGGACTGTCCGTGGCTGACATTGTTTCCCGTTTTGTTTCTGCGCTGGAAAAGTTCCGGGGAGCCGCACAGCTTCTAAATAAAAGCCATGCACCATGAGGGACCTGCTCTCTGAGTGCAGTTTTGTTAGACCTCTTTTAAACAACCTGAAGCTCATAAAAATAAAAAAATAAAAAAACAGATTGAACGCATGCTTGAATCTCCATAATTTCCAGGGCCCAGCTATAAATTGTGCTCCCACTGGGAATTCTCTGAATCACTGGGATGTGCCGGACACGCCGCCGCCGCCTTGCAATCACAATACCGTACTTATGAGAGGCTTGAGAAAGAGCACTGAGGAATGTTTGTCTTAAGTAATCCAAGGTATTTATGCTGTTAAATCAAGTTCTTGTCTTATTTCTGGATTTATCCTTTAGACCTTCATTTGATTAATAACATAAAAGTCATGTTAATGGGGGGAGGGGGGAATCACCTTTACTTGCATGACTTGCATATTAATCTTTATTATTAACATTTCATCTTCAGTGGTGTCCAATAATGAAATTCTGAGTTGACTTTTTCAGTTGAATTCTGAGTTGGTCTATTTTCACTTTCCTACTCTTACTTCATCAGAGAGATGCAGCGGCGCTTTAGACCTTTACTTGGCCCAGCTCTCTCAGCTCCTCATCTGTACACTCTGCTCAAATAGATCAGCTTCCAAAGCTTCAACTTGCATGCTAATACTGCCATCAGTACCATCTCGTGGCTCGCTAACTAGCCTAGACTCTGTCGTCATATACTGTAGCTGCATTACAATATGGATCTTTGAATCAAGAGTTTGCTGTTTCCACTAGTTCTACGTTGGATTTCTCAATAATATGACACTGAACATTGCTTGAAAATGGCGAATTAGAAAAAAAAACAACCTCTTTTTACGTTTGAGATTTTTCTCCATGATAAACCCCATCATAACTGTCTCCCTTGTGTCATCAGCGTGACAGACAAATGCAAACTTCATACAGGACTAACAAAAATACATCACCAACCAACAAATTAACACCAGAATCACTAAACACATCACAAACATTTCAATATTAACACATTGTGTGTTTCAGAGCTGTCTTTTGCATTAAAGTCTCAGAACTGTTTATACTGTATATCCACCAACCCCATCCACACCCCGTGAGGAGAATGAATGAAAGCAAAAAAAAAGTCACCATTTATAGAACAAGATCTGAGTAACATCATAACATACTTTGATACTGAAGCACCAAACAGATGCACAAGTTTTGTAACAGCAGGAGCTGAAGTGTCAGTGAAATGAACTGTATTATCACAACGGGAGAACAACAACCAAACCAAAGTTTTGCAAAACAGAATCCACATTTCAGTCTCATATGTTCTTATTTCAACGTTTAATCTTTGAAACTGATTCTAATAAACAGGAGCTACACCACAATGCTTAAGAGGTTGTTATTCTTTGGGTTGGCACTGATTGAAAAATAAGTGCACATAATGTATTCCAGAGAAGTTGACTTGTTTCTTGTTTTAGCGCATGATGCTACCCCCTGCTGCTAATCGTTACAGATACAGTTCTAATAATGCTCAGAGTTCCTGGAGAGAGCTACAAATAAGTACAGAATGGAAAAAGTTTTGCTGTTCCATGAATATCTATGCCTCGTGCAAGTGGTACCTCTTGAAATGCATTCGCCTCCCAACTCTTGAAATTGTAAACTTTTTAGTGTAGGGCCCTTGAGGTACCTGTGCTCCTAGGGCTTGTAGGTTCCACTGCTCCCCCCTGCTGTGACACCCCTGTCTGCTGGATTTGATTTTAGATATTTTGAGGGCTGATATATACAGTCACAAGGTATAATTACATCATTGCTATAACTAAAAGTATGATTTTTAAGTATCTGAACTTAAACGCAGATATGAAACAGTATTTTACACAAAAAGAAAACAGGAAAAAAACTCTTTTCATTCAAGAATTCTCCCTTACAATGAAAAAGACAGATAGATAGTGACATTGTGCAAAATTAACATGAATATACAGTAAATTGTCATGTAACAGTGAGACAGATACAAATGCAGTAAGTAGTTTAATGAAACAACAAACAATACAAAATACTAAACTTGGAGACACAAAGACATGAACTATGATAAAGAACATAACAAGAGCAAAGAACAGTGACAAAAAACAAAAGCTAAACAACCAGTGCTGTGCAAAACATGGCTTAAATAGTAGTGCTCGTTAACATCAACATGAATCAGGTGCAGGTGGTCATGTGACAGTGCTCTGATACCAGGCATAACCCTGACATAAATAAATAAAATAAAAAAATTTAAAAAACACAATGATAACAATTTGAATGCTAATACACTAGGATATAGCAGAAACTATAATAGGTATATAAATATAATAGCTATTGCCACAAATGAGTATCTCTCATTAACAACATATTGTATTTTTCTAGCTTATTCATTTAGTCACAGCTAGCAATTAGCATGCAATGCAGCAAGCATCATAATGATTAGCTGTTGTTAGCTGGTTTTAGTTGTTTGCTTATGTTCCTTGGTTCCTTGCCGAAGAGCAGCTACTTTACGATCAATAACCAAATCAATGTGTGACTCGAGGTACAGATATCTGCCTCATTTGTGATTCTCTCTTGTGATTTTATTCAAATACGTTAAGTAAATATGAGAGTTTGTACTGAAGATGGTACTGATCCGTATACCCAGGATACAGGAAAACAAATCCAATCCATAACAAATCTAGCCTGATATATCAGAGAGTTTCTTGTAGTGCAACAGTGTAAAACAAACAGGTTAGGTTAGGTCACGTGATAACAATAGAAGCCACGTGGCATAAACATTAACAACAACCAGTGAGCTGTGGCTATCATGTCAGCTGTGTGGAAATATCTCACAGTAAAGGACCCTTTTTTCTGAAACTGGAAATGTTAACATATACAGAGACTTGACTGTATTTTTGTTAGAACTGATTTTATTATAAAAATACTTTATACTTAGTTGTCTTTAAAGAAAAATACCAAAACAGTCCATACAGGATTGTTTTTTTTAGAGTTTTTTTTGTGATTATTGGGTCCAAAAATGCTTGATTTTACTGTGGCTTTTTTCAAAATTTTGCAATGCAACTTGCAGAGTATTTTGTCTCATTGTCCTTTTTTTTGTGGAAAACTACTTGAGTTGGTGAAATTGCAATTGCACGAAATTGTTTTGCACGGTCTTTCGCAGTGATGGTAAATGAGACCTTTTAGCTGTACTCATGTTCGACGCACGTGAATCGAAGTGGGCTTTGGCCGAATGCATGTTGTGATGACATCACAACTCGCATGATGTGTCTTGGCCCAAATCTGTGTAAAATCTGTGGTAATTTTGAAAAATTGCAAGCTCCTCTGAATATTGTGCAGTTTGCTTGATTTTGCATTCATTTCTGTGATCGCAAAATCGCAAAATCCTGGAGGAACTGCCAAATGGGTATCAGTGTAGGCTGATATTCAAGGTTTCAATATTGGTATCAGAAAAGAAAAAGTGCCACTATGCCATCTCCACCTTGTACGTATATACTTTAATTGAAACTGTTCTTTTTATAGTATGCTTTTTTACAAGCATGAACATGTCTAAACAGTTTTAGGAATAAAGATCAAGCTAAAGATATAAACACAGCAACTACAGTCGAGGTCTCCTTAAAAAAGACTACAGCTAGAAAGATCAATATGAACATATACCATAGCAGCCAAAGTCTGTTTAGAGCCCAAAGCAGAAATCAGCACACGTTTCTAGGTGAAGAGTGATAAAGTTCTTAATTTAAAAAAGGCCATCTAAAGGCCAGCTCAGTGCTGAACCCTATCAGATATGAGTTTTATGTCTAACTGTGAGGGCCTGTTCTCGCACTTTGCCCAAAAAACATCAATATCTGGCACCCACCCTGCAATATATCCTTCCCTGGCTCTGGTTTAGCCATACTTCATTAGCGCTGATCAGTATGAATGATGAACAATATCCCGATGTAATATACTGGGAGTAATATTTCAGACCAATTCTCCCGAGCTTGCGCTAAGACGGCTAGAAAAGCAAATGCGTACATTTTCCACAGCTCAAATACTGAGGCCTTGCTTCCAGGGTTGCTAATTACAGATATTAGCATCTGAGCTGCTTAGCGACTCCCAGATGCAGATGAGGAAAGATTGAGGAACCCAAGAGAGGAATACAACCTGCTTTCTCATTACGCTAACCTAAATTACATCCAGTAACCAGGTCATAACCATTGTTTCAATAAAGTAATTTCTGGAAATGTTCTTATGGTTCCCTGTTGCTTGTTATATAATATATAATCTTATGCAGGGCTCCTAAGTGTGAAGATATTCAGCACAGACGTGTGTTTGTGTTTAGGATCCTCTGTGTAAGGATGGCTTCTGATGTTCAACCTTGTTTCCATTAATCACCTGAATGTGGAATCAATTGTTCAGTTTGCTGAATCCTGGAACTTTATGCTTCATGTTACAGTAATGACAACTATTATGCGCACAAAAAACACACTAATTTTCCATTCCACCCCTTAAATACCACCGCCTGCAGATTCACTGGAAGCTATAGATCTTTAAAACCCTGGACTTCAATCACATATCTGGCAACAAACCGGGAGTTCTAGGTCTATAGAGAGAAGCAGCATTCTCCACAGTTTACTGTAAATATCATGCTCTGAAGGGATAGCAAATGCTAATTGGATACAAGTGTTCCTTCCTTGCACTGAGTCAACAAAAACACACAAGCTGTCACACACATTTTAACAGTGTCATAAAAATGCTCTCTCATCGTCACTAATTTCAGGCCAAAAGCAACCAGCATCCAGTGCGTTCTCTAAGGTCCGTCTGCCATAGCAATGACATCATTCTTTCAGAGTCGATTGCGAATGTGAGGAGAGCAGAACAGAGCTACACACCCAATAGAAAGCCAATGTTTCATGCCTGTCCTGGAACAAGCACTGTGTCCTTTTGATATACAGTCCAACATTCATTTTTCTAAATATTCATTTTCTCTCTCATTTCTTGGAAGCATCACATTTGTCCAAATGTTAGAAAGCATTAATAGGAAGGTTTTACGAAGCTCTGAAGCTCGGTGTGATTTTTCTCATCCCCAAGGTGAATCCTAATAGGCAGAAAAAACACCAAAAAAAAAAACAGAATTTTACCACAAAAACCTTGGAGTAGGGTTCTGGAGACCCCAATCTGATCCTCAGTTTAGGTTACTATGTGTAATTTCCTCCAGGTTCTCAGGTTTCCTTCTACCGCCCAAAAATTTTGGTGGGTGAAACATTAAATTGCCCCTAGGTGTGAATGTGTGTGATTGGTGTCCTAAATCTAGGGTGTATTTTCCCAGCCTAGCGCCCAATGGTCCTGAGACTCCAGATCCAGTGTGACCCTGAAGAAGAAGCCTTTATTTGTCACATATACATTACAGCACAGTTAAATTAATTTCTTCACATATTCCAGCTTGTCAGGAAGCTGGGGTCAGAGCGCAGGGTCAGCCATGATACAGCACCCCTGGAGCAGAGAGGGTTAAACCTTCTGATTAGTAACCCACTCCTACCTGACTAGGATAAAGCTGAATCAGTGGGCAAGACAGCTTTGTGCTAACAGCATAAATGATGAACAGCATATTCTACCGTGTATTTTTACTGACCAGAGACCAAAACCCCTGACCACTTGTTTTCTACTGGCTCACAAGATTGAAACTCCTGAATTCACAGATCTAGATAAAGTCAGAGCAAATTGAAAGCAACTATCACCAGAAACAAATGCATTTCTTTCACACCCCATGCCCTTTCCCCTTCAGTGAACCGGCCAAATTTTATTCGCATTTGTTCTGATGGCTGCTTTAGCTGAGAAAGCAGAAAAGCGTAGTTTTCAGGTGTCATCCGTATGTGTCATACTATGACTAAACCATAAATTTTGGCATCTTTGCTTTCCTTTTATGGCCAATGAAGCAAAGAAGAAATTTCATGCTAAAGCCTAATTGTCCAAAGCTAATTCTGAGACGTGAGTTTAGGCAGGGGAGATCAGATATGATGTGACAGGTGTGACAGGTTGTGTGTGGGTGTTTTACATCTGCAGAATAAAAATCAGGAATGAGAAATCATATGTATGAGGATATAAAATACAAGTGTTATTCTCAGACCAGTGTCACATGCTGAAAAGGCCAGTGTCAGCAGTAAAAGGTGCTAAAGTCGTCCAAAAGAGGCCTTTGAGAGTCCACACGCAACTAACAGCCCATAACGGAGATTCGTTCCGACTTAATCATCTTTTCAAAAGGAGCTAAGTTGTCACCCTTAAGCACTCCGCTTTTAAAAAATGAAATATGACATGATCTGGACATACTTTCAGTTATGTGTACAGCTGCACCCTGAAGGCGCAGAACAGCTCTGCACAGATCAGCTGCAGATGAAGTCAGGATGGAGGCATCAGTGAGGACAGAGGGGAAAATGTAGTACCTGTCAGCTGGCCTCAAATGGAAATCTGCTTTTCTGCAAACATCCATATTTTCATCACTCTAATACACAGCATGCACCATGAAACAATAAGCTGCTTAAGATACGCCAGATATCCAATAGTGTGTGAGACACCAGTTGGAAGATTTAAAGATCTTAAGTTTACTAGATACATCTGTTGTCATTCTGACAGGACATGAGTTAGGCATTTTCATTTTCTACAGGCTTTCCTTCAAGATTCCCAGCATTTTATCTGAGTCAGATTTGCTACATGCCCTAAATGCGGTAAACGTTTGAACAGAACAGTTATTATTGTAGCAGGAAAAAAAAAGTCTTCTTACTGTTACCATGACCCAGTTCCCAAAAAGGATGTAAAAATGTTCATAAAACAACCCGAGAAATGTACAGACGCTCACCTCTAAAAAATATGTCTCTGACTCTGACTATTTTTTTTTATTTCTTTTTATTAAACAGAATTTATGAAGCCTAATAAATCTCCATTGTATGCAGCTGACCCTTGACGTTTTGGAGGTTCTCTCTGGAAAAGCTGCAGTAGATTGCTTGTCCAATACTTTCCTATGATTAATGTGGCCTACCTATGAGGTCAAACCGAAGCCGTCGTGTGTGAAGAAGCATCATGTTAAGGTCATGAGGGAAAGAAATCACAGTATTAGGTAATGTGGTCAGTAACACTTAGGATATGTGCACACACACTGTTCCAAATCTGATTATACAGGGCACAATATGTTTGAGGTGGTCTCCACCAAAAGGTAGAAAATGGAAAAGCAGGACTCGTTACAGCATGACAAAAAATCTTTGGTTTATAAATAATTTACAGAGTAGGAACCTTAAGGAACTATAAGACTGATTACTACTTACAATTGTTGTAAAGGAAATTCCAGTATGAGCATAAACGCATTCATAAAAAATAGAGTTATAAGTCCAGTTCACCTTCAAATGTCATGAACATCATTCTTTCATCTTTCGTTTTTTTCATCTACAGTCAAGGCTTTATCCTGGTCATAGCAGATCTTTGGCCTATCCCAAGAATCCTGGATACGAGGTGTGAATACACTATGCATGGCAAACCATGTAGACACATTCATACCGAGTAGCAATTTAACATAACCAAGGCACCTCCGGGCATGTTTTAGGGAGGTGGGATGAAAATGGAGAACATGGAGGAAACCCACATAGACACAGGGAGAACATGAGTGTAACACACAAGAGAGGTTTGAGAATGCATGTGCTGAAGGTTTATTAAGTGACAATACAATACACAATCCAAAAGTTAAGGTTGTAAGGAGGGTAATGGTCAAAACAAAATCGAGCATGAAAAAAATGAAGAAAGGGTCAAATCACATGAAAAGCAATCACTAGATTCAACGCTCTGAATCTTTATTCATTCTTTTTTTCATTTTTAATAACTACTTTATCCTGGTCAGGGTTGCGGTGGATCTGGAGTCTATTGCAGGACATTAGGCATAAGTTAGACATTAGGCACACGCTGAACGGTACACCAGTCCATTGCAGTGCAATGTACACACAAACTCACACACTCATTCACATCTAGGAGCAATTTAGAGTAGCCAATTCACCATCATCTTGGGAAGTGGGAGGAAATCAAAGAAACCCCAAGGAAACCCATGAGGACATTGGGAAAATATGCAAAAACGCCACACTGACAGTAACCTGAGCTCAGGATTAAACCGGGGGACCCTGGAATTTGGAGCTAGCAATGTTACTTGCTGTACTGTGTCCCCCCAGTTCACTTTATATATTGCGTAAACAGGAAGTGAATTTATATTCTTTGAGATCAAACTGAAAAATTTTAATGGCATACACCATAGCTGCTAAAACTGTTTTGCTCAGTGTATTGTGCACGAATGGCGGATTTGTGAACCAGCCTACATGCACAGAAATGATCGGATGGCCTGGTTTCTTGAGTGAACCAGCATTTAGTTGTGTTGTGCAATATCTCCAAAAGTCCAATATGAATTGTGACACTATGTCCAGATAAGTTTAGGGTGAAAAAAGACAGAGGGCTTATTGTGTATATTAAATGGCCAACAATTTAATAAGCACAATATTATAAAGCTCCAATATTTGAATGAAAACAATGTTTGTTATTATTTTGAGTTTTTCTTCATTAAGGAGATTTAAAAGTCAAACGAAGGCCAGACATCAGACGCTAGGGCATGCCTATTCCAATTCACAAGAAGCCTTTTTTGGCCTCATTTTTGCTGGCATGTTCTTCTATTCAAGTCGATGAGGTCAAAAAAGTATTTTTAAAAAGCACGCAATCATCTAAGAGAAAGAACACAACATATTGTCTTTCTCTGTTTCATCTCCTGTTATGCTGCTACCCAATATGGCACCTCTGTGAAGAGTGAATGTGGCAGTATGTTTGAGTCGCAAGCCTTAGCACCATGCTGGCGAGGTGTGTACTGAGGAAACTGTTCTCTTTGATGTGCTCTCAGCACTCAATCAAGCTAGTGCTTTTCCTTTGATAAGACTGGTAAGGGAAGGACACCGGGTCAGAAAAGGTGAGTCATCTGGTGATTAAAGAAGGATGTTAACTCCTACAGAGTTCTAGCCACACCTCAGGCTGCATTTTAGGCCGAAGGTCTAAAAAGCACTCAGGATGGCTCAACCTGCTTCCCACTAAATGAGCCGAGACGGACGCTGGTGAAGGAATGCCACTCCTGTGCCCTTGTGCTAGTGTTTGTTACTTTTAGTTCTTGAGTCGCAGAGAGGACAAGTATATAACAGGTTTCAGACTGGCGAATGTTTCACAGCGAGGTCCCTCACGGATCTGGTCCAAATCACAGGAAAATCGCTTAAATGTTTATAGGTCCTGACCACATGCCAGAGATCAGGGGAGACTACTTTCCCATGCGACGGGTTGAATTGATATATACACACGAGGCTTGTATGGTGATATTGGCAGTGGAATTGGCTTTGCTACATTACACCACTTTAAACGGTTTAATCAACCATCGTGGAACTCTCTTGGCCTAATTAGGTGGTGCTAAATACAGAACGAGACAGTCATGAAACTCTTTTGGTGAGTCAATTTAACATAATTTATGAAGACCGGACTCATTTTCATGTCTGGTTTCAATTAGCGTGACCTTGGAATTCTGACTACCAAACTCTCCGAAAAGTAGCATGTTACACAGCAGTGAAACTTTAGCCGACTGATTGAAATGAAAGCAAAGTGCAGCATGAGACCGGGAACCGAGCTCCAGCAAAGCTATGAACTTGTTTTTCTGTGTGTTCTTTCGTCTTGGTTGAGTTATACTTGAGCGCACAGGTGGCTTTTCGGAGAATAAACAATGCGACATGCCAATAAAGAGGAACACGAGGAAACTTTGCATCAATGCGCAGAGCCCTGCTTCTAAAGTTCACTAATTTCTTAGGAGAATAGAGCTTGAGCAGTGGATTTGCTTAACCTAAATGAGGTTCATTCATCCATTTAATAACTTGCAAAATAACCCTTCCAAACCCTAGGGCTGAGTGAGAGGAAAAGCTGTTCCTCTGAAGTTGCGAAGTGCCTGAGGGGGAAGGTATTGAGTTGTGTTACGTTAATAGCATCTTCCCACACTCTCATTTGGAACAAAGAAAGAACCTTAAAGGGTTTTTTAGCATGATGACAGATGAAACACACTAAGCTGAATGCACTAGGATATCATTACAGTTCCTGTGCGTTCACACCTTATACAAAGTGGTGACTTTGCAACCTGGCAAAATGTCAGGCTGGTATTATATTTCCGAGCACGCAGTACCCGTCCCGTCCCTCTCACTACAGATCTCAGGTGGCATTCATCAAACGGTCCACCACACCACGTCCTACACTTGAGTGATTAGACGAGCTACTGCCTTCTTCTTTGCCTTTTCTCTGCCAAGTGGTGCTGGTGGGGGAAGGAAGGAGGGGTGTCTTTCTACCTGTTTTAAAATCCATTGCCAATGGAATTACAATAAAAAAAATGGATTTTGAAGCTGAAGCTGTTTGAGCCCAAAACAATTATTTTTCAGTTTGGTTACACCTCTGGAGCTAGTAATGTGGGAAAAGAGCCAAACTTGAGTGGGCTGTTTTATCATACAGCCAATCAATACCTCATTAGTAATGGGCATTTATAATTTTTCAGATTTACACATATTTATGATCGCATAATGCCAGTGTATTAAACCTGCATGACTGCTTGGTTGTTTTAAACAGACACATCTGAGTAAAGTCCTAGGGTTATGCTTATTTTTAAGTATATGTGCATATACACAAAGTGGATGCTGTGTATCCTGTGTTCACTGAGTGTGTAGATGGTGCACTTCCTACAAAAATTTAAGCATGGTGTAATGTCAATTTCTATTCCAGTGCTGTTGAACTCTCTGATCTGATTGGCTAGATGGTATTGATTCATTTTTTATAACAGCACCATTCATAGTATTTTCAACTATAATGCAAATCACAGGCTTATATGAATGTGCTCGTTCAATTAGGTTATCTTTCCAAATTCTAGCAGTAAACATATAACAGTACAGAGAAAAACATATCATTGTTGATATGGTAAAGATGTAGAGGTAAAGCTGTAGCTTTAAGTTTTCCACCACAGAAAAGTTACAAGGACAGAGTGTGTTGCATTTTTTTCCTCCGGTTTCTTGGTAACAAGCTGCATTTTTTCCTTATTAATTTCAAGAGAAAGTGAGAAATCAACGGTCTATAGCTGTTATAAAGTAAGTGATAAAAGGAAGTTGTTGCATGGATGTTTCACACCATTAAACATGACTATAAATGGATAAAAAAGTATATGTTATGTTCAATAATAAGTAAATAAAAATGTAATCATTGGCTAATTGCTATGGTATAAGAGCAATAAAACACACTTCACACCACCATGTCATTGATTATTTTCTATAGGGTGTCCCAAAAGTCTCCATACATAGGGAAAATGAACACTTTTTAGCAAAATGTCTTTCAAAATTTTTCATATATATATATTTAGAAATACAGTCCCTGTTGCTGCAGTGAGATGAGATGCAATGAGTTTAATGGTCTGATATACTACTACCACTGTTCCTCCATTCAGTTTTGTGCTTCACCTTTATGTCAGATCCTTAACCAGCCCATCTCCCACTCTAATGTATCACATCGATCATGAACCACTAAGCACTGTGAATACTGATATCCATTTAGCCATTGTAACCTTGAAATCAACCCTATCAAAAAGATCAGGTAATCTGCCTTCCCATTCCTCCTAATAAGCCTTTTATTTCCCCCTCAACAACCATGCTCTTAATCATTATCATTAAAAACTGGGGTGACATTGATTTCCAATGTAAATTTCCATTTAAGAGCTATAAAAGATGTACATCTGGACATTAACCATGCATAGCATCACATAGTGAAATTATAAAGAGTAAAATGAAATGAAAAATGAAAGAAAGAAGTAAATAAATAAAGACATTTTAATGGTTTCAGAGCCCCTGGTTTCATTGTGAGAAACAGAAAAGCACGAGGTAATCATTCTCAGCAATTCTACAAGAAGTATCGCCGTCCGCTAAAACAAATATTTCACCTCTGGACATTGCATCTCTGCCAAATAGTTTGGCATCAAAACTACTCTAAGATTCATTACATATGTGTCTAGGATTCATTCCATAGAAACGTGACACCCATGTACCATATCATCATTTCAGAACTGCTCAAAAACATAGGCAAGAAAACACCATTTTACTGTAATGAAATTGACATTGAACATACCACTGAAAATGAAAAATCCACAGCCGGCAGACTATTATCTATATTTTCATGCCCCGAGCAAAAAGTTCAGAAACAAGACTACAACATGCACAGTGTGGTAAAATGAGCCGTCATGCTTATACCCTGACAGTGTCAGTGTTTTTAATAAATATCCGAACTGGCAGAATACTAGAGCAGCCCTGAAGGAATCTCATCCAGAACTGGCCTGGTATGCTCCCCATCAGACCATTATCATATTTCACTTTCCGAACTCCATCCCATAACGCAGCACTGTTCTCAGAAAAGAAGAGGGTGAAAAAAAGACAAAAAGGACCTCAAATATTAGAATGAAAGGTGGATGGCCGGTATAATCCCCCGAAGCTGTAAGGCCTGGACTGTTTTCGACTTCAAAAGCACCATAATCAAACCTCATCAATCTTTTTTGGCGCACTAACAAACTGCAAATTCTGTTTGATCTGAGAGCGCTGTAAGTTTATGAAAGGAAAAATGATTATGTGGTGAAACGATTGAAAGTGTGTGAATAACACTAACACACTAACACAAGACAGTTTGAGCAAAGCCAAAACATGATTTCAGTTAGTTTTTGATTAGAAAAAATGAGCTCTAAACAATAACTGGGTTGAAACTACCCATTTTAATTAATCATCCATTTAGTGTTGTGGGCGGGCGAAATACAGCATAGTCCGTGAGTGTGCTAAAACACAAAATATGGATTCTTAAAATTCCAGAGACATCCATCCATCCATTTTCCATACTATTTATCCTACACAGGGTCATGGGGGAGCCAGGGAACTCGGAGCACAAGGCGAGGGACACCCTGGATGGGATGCCAACCCATCGCAGGGCACAATCGCACACCCATTCACACAGAAATATTATAACAATTCTACTATTAACATTTTTGCCGTTAACATTATAAAACTTAGACCTTCTGGATATGAATATCTGTAATACAGCAATATGTTTTGCTGAACATCTAACAAAAGATATGTGTTTGTGAGGCAAAGGGAATTTGTTGAATATTACTTCTCCCAAAATATCTTGCAATATAGCACATGGAAATATCACCCCAATTTTCACATCTTCTTCAGTAAACTCACACTGTTATCCTAGTTGTTATACTAGCAAAGATTTATTCTGTAACTGGAGGGCATGGTGTTGATAATCTAACCGTACACACACACACACACACACACACACACACACTTCCTGTGCATACCTTCTGCTCCGTTTTTAATTAGCCGAATGGGTTCGTTGACTAGCGCTGGCTCAGGATTTAGCCATCTGCAGTACGGACCAGGAGTCCAGACTAGTGAGCTTTCAATGCATTCAATCAAGCAAACACAAACTGCGTGTCAGCAGTCATGACAGCGAATGTGCTGGACTTTTGGTTCAATCTGAGTGGCAGAAAATTATCATTAAAAACCTTCATTATTAGCAGCAAATAAATAGTGTCTATTTACACTGTAAAAGTAAAAGTCCACCCTGAAACATTGAATATTTGTGGTGTGTTTAGTGATTCTGGTGCTAATTTGCTGCCGTATTTTCTTTATTCCTGTGCCAAGTTAGCAGTTGTCTGATGCTCCAGTGACATTGCTAGTGCAATGGTGTTTCATGGGAGGTCAATTTTTTTTTTTTTAAATCAGCCATGTCAAAAATAAGGGATAACTGTCAGGTTTGGTCGTGAGCTCCTAAAAACAAAAGAGCTACATTTGTTCACTGAGAAATCCAATGTACAATTAGTGAAGACAACAAACAATGGACTCAAGGTCACAGAATGCAATGCATATAGCTACAGTATTCAATACAGAGATTCAACAGAGACAGAGCATGAAAGTTGAAGCTTTGGAAGCTGATCTGTTAGATGAGGAGGTGAGAGAGTTGGACAGATTAAAGGACTAAAGCGATGCTGGACCACATTGAAGATCTACATATAAATTTTTCTTTCTTGTTTTCTCGTGATCACGACTTAATTTTCTTGTGATCTCGATATAATAAAATAGTTGTTTTTTCATTAATTTGATGCAACAAAAGTTGTTTTCTCGTTTTCTACATGTTGTTTGTATTGTTCTTGAGGCAGCAAAAGCTTAGCACAATCCGGCAGCATCATGGATGAACACACTCATTTTTACTTTGATCAGGGACTCACTCCAGCTGAAATAGCTCAATTACTGTCAGTGATTGACGACTTCCACATTAGTGTCCGACACCTGAGAAGGGGACACTCCTGTCTCTTAATGCGTCTCTCTGCATCTCTACAGCAGGCAATTATTAAATTTATAATGGTGATGGCAAAGATGCCAACGTGCATGCAACACCAGTCCCATTCACAAGGCACAAGAGTTTCTCATGATAAAATGATGTCATGAGAACCCAGCTTTTTGTTATGTCAAGATCACGAGAAAATTAAGTCGAGATCACGAGAAAATGAGAAGAAATAGGGCTCCACTTAGGGCTTCCGTAAAGATTAATGTGCAAGTCATTCAAGATGGATTTTTCTTTTAATTAAGCTGCTTATACATATGTTTTTCTTTTCTGTTACATCTTTTTGTACTTTTTACACTTCATCAGTTGATATCCTTTGCTCTCCTTAATGTGTTTGTGGCACTGTACAATTGTGAGCTTTACAAAAATCTCTCAACAAATCATCTCTCGACACATTGACCATATATTGTGAGGATTAAGCCACGAAATATAATAATAAAACTGTTTATATATAATAGAACTATATAATAAAATATATTTTCTTATATATACAAAGTTATGAATAACGCACTCTTGTTTCTGACTTTGCTTAAGGTGACTTTTTAAGCTTTGTCTAACAAATCAGACACCAGCCATCAGTTCTCATTCCACATATATATACCTGCCTAACATCAAATCGTTTAAATTGACTTTAAACTCCATTTCCAACCCACGGTGAAATGACATTTAAGTCTCAATTTATTACAATAAAAAATGTCAGTGCTTTTTCATTTCTTTGTTCCAACTATACAGTAAGTCAATAGACATTTGACTACAATTAACATATGGCAACATTTTGCCACGAAGAAATTCCCCCAACACATGCTCCTATGGTGTGTGTGGCCAGCGGTGCGACAACATTAACGCTGCCACATTAAACATAGACCACCGGGCTTCCTCTCACTGTGGAAGCCATCAGAGCTGCTGTGGCTACACACTGATCACACCGATCCACACTCATCATGGCCCCCCACCCAGATCAACCAGAGCAGGACACACACACACTCACACACACACACAAACACACACAGCCATCCGCCAGGTTTCTGTCAAAGCTTCATCTTCCAGACAGACATCGATTTTAACATGGCTTTAGCTGACAGACATCCTCCCTCCTTTTAATTAGTAGCTCTACTTCACCTCATGATTGCACCCCGGGTATGAGTGGCATTACGGCCAGATCCACATGCAAGTGGCTGAGTTTAATCCTCTTTCCCCTGGGAAAATGCTTGTCCACGGTCGCATATGTTTCACAGGGGTTAGCAACAGGTTCTCACACATAAGTAAACAAGCTCCTAAGCTGCAGATTTAGGAGCAGTGTGTGTAAGCCTGTGAGTGTATGCATTAGTGTAATTCAAAACATAAATGTGAATGGAAAAGTACACATTTAAAGGATATTGGTAGATTAACGGTGTGCTAGTGCCCAGCACTCTGGAGAATCAGAATTCTTTTCACTTGTAAGTCACTTCAGAAATTCAAGTCAGATGAATAAGCTAGCAAAGTATATATATATATATATATATATATATATATACACACACACACACACACACACACACATACTGTAGTAGTACTATTAATAATTAGTACTAGTAGTTATAAAGAGCAATAAAGAGCAATAATAGTAGTAGTGGTGGTATGAATATTAGTCAGAGCAGTAATAACTGTGATAATATACGTATAATAATAAACGTAGTACCATGCAACTAATACTGCAAAGCACAATGAAGAACATCAGCTCATCACACACTCAGGACATGAGTATGGGTTTATGACTTTATTAAAAACACAAGTTTGAATATATTCTAGCTACAGTACTTGCTCCCTCTGACAGGACTCACCAGCTTCTCCTTATTATAGTAACATTGACAGTAATCATCACATCCGTATATGATTGGTTCAGATTACATGTAACATGCATGTAAGAAGAGATCTTTTAACAGTGTGCAAGTTTATGGTATATATAAACAGTTCATTGAAGAACTGCGATTAAAATTAAATTCTTTCAGATTGATGCAAAAATCTCTAAATGTAAACAGACAATTCCAAGCATGTTTCTAACACGAGTCTTTCAGTGCTCACGTAAACACCCACTTCCTCTGAATCCAGTAAGGATAACATGTGTAATGTTACTGAAAACATGCACCATACTTCACTCATCATCCTGAAAGCTAATATTGTAGTTCATTCAGGTATAAACAGGTCCATGTGCAACAGAACGCAAAAGAATACTCAGAAGAGCAGATGGATCTCTGTGCAAGCAGAATGCTAATAGTGAACAGAATAAGATGATGAGGGTGAGGATGAAGGTGAGGATTAATGCTAATCATGGTGCACTACCTTCTCGTAGGCCTCCCTAGAGTTCTGCATAACACAGGCATTGCAACTCGACAGACAAAAAAAGCCACGTTTAATTACTCTGGAGGCAAATACGGTAATGATCAGAGTAAAAGTGCAGCCATCTGCAATAATCCAAACCTTTATGTTAAGAATTTATTTAATGAAGGACACAGCTTTGTTGCTTAGTCAGTGTATATTAAAAAGACAGAAACTTCGTCCATATCAAATCAAGGTTGTGGCCTCTGGCATATAGAGCTAATCTACTGACCACATGAGAAAAGAGAAATGGCTTGCTTTCAGCTAAACGTTGCTTTTTCAGGTCAGCCTGCTGTTCTTCTGTTTATGACATCTCTAGGAGTTAAATCTTGTCAAGTAATGACAGATAGAACGTCAGCTCGCAGAAAGATAAGCTGGGGTCGAGGATAGTTGAGGCAGAACCTCTGGCCCGATTCGCCCTCAGATAGACTAAATTAATGATGGCTGTCTGCTGCTTGAAGCCTCTCAGCTTGTAAAAGCACAAGCCAGTAAAGCAGCGTGCAGGCTTGTGTGACAGTCGGGTTGCGCTTTCTCTAAACAAACAGCTGCAACGAGAGGCAAAGAACAGCCGACAGATGGAGAAATTGGCTTCGGATGACACTATAAAAAGAGCCTCTCAATATGTGGAGCATTGATCCAGTGCAACGTCTCAGCATTAATCAAAGCATCATGTGCTCTCACGATATGGTTGAGGTTTAGCGAGAGACATAGCATTCGACTTAGCAGGTGTCTAATCAGCTAATCAGGGTTGCTTTAGAAACAGGTGAATCCTCAATTGGACTTGTTTGTTGTTTCTCCTGATTTACTCTTTAGAGTGTAGAGTGTTAAATTTCACAATTTGACCACCATGGCTTGCAATCTTGAAGGATTTTTAGGACCCTGTTTGTTTTTGTTTATGTACAGATGGATTGATACTCATACTGCTATCAGGTATCGGTCTGATACCATATTCATTTAATTGTACTCATGCTCGTAAAAAACAAAACAAAACAAAAACAAACCCTCTGATATCATAATCCGATACCTTTCCACCCAGCTGGCAATTTTTGACGTATTTTTGAATGTAGTGTACATTGCTGCATTAATAAGCAGACGATACATAATGACAGCGATCTGGACGCATTTCACAATGAACAATGTCAATCAAAACAAAGCAGACTACAACCTGCTCTGTCAAGAGGAGAAACTACAGCATCTTTCTTCAAGAAATACAATAAAACATCTTAAACATACAACTCAGCACAAGGAGTTTAGTGCTAGCAGCACACAGCGGCAAGCAATGCTGTAGCAAACACTAAGCAAAAAAAAAAGTCTACAGACAACACTAGGCGAGTGAAAATAACAGCACTTACCTAGTATGTTTTCTCGATGATCAGTAATTCTTGGTCTTGGACAATGACGAATTCTGACGCAATAAAGACAATGAAACTTACAGCTGTACAGTTGCACTTTTCAGAAGTGAAATAAAATCCCTTCTCCATTACAACCCTACACAGTCCAGTGTAACTAAGGTAGTTAGCTAATGTACTTCAATTAAAGTCAACTAGCTAATGCTATAGAGAACAAGCCTAGTAGCGTATACAGTATGTGTGGAAACATGGACATGTGCGCTGTTCAAGTCACATGAGTTCTCAGATATGAAGCTCAGATATGAAGCTCACTAAACGCCTGGTCAGGGTCACAGTGGCTTAAATTAGGCTACAGGTTTGTTTAAATTTTGGGAATCAGAACCAACACTTCTGTAAGTCGCTCTGGATAAGGGCGTCTGCCAAATGCCATAAATGTAAATGTAAATATAATTTAAAAACATAATATAATGTAAAAAACTATGTTGTGGGCAGGTACAAACAAAAATAACCTGGTGCGCAGGATTATAAACAGTCCTGCACACATATCTCAAGTAATATGAGGTTGCGGAACTATCAGAGCCTGACCATGCTGACCATTTTGTCAGGTCAACTCTGGTATCGTCAACAAACTAAGTTTCCCAGAACACACTGCGGCCTAAAAACATGGCCGCCCAGGATTACACTTCCCAAAACACAAGAACTTTAACTGTGTCCCAATTGATGAACTATACACTATGCACTATGTACTCTACCGTCTAGTGTATGAATTTTAGAAGGGTAGTATTGTCTCAAATGGAACATTAACAGTTTTTTACTAAACGGAAGCTGTTTCCCAGTCGATGGCAAATGACGTCAAACGCACCTAATGTATCGCCGCTAGCTTTAGCAGAATACGCAGAGTCAACAACAATAAAGGTATTTCACCGTTTCAAGGTAACAAATAGTAAAATGAAGAAATTAATTTACTGAAGTTTTCACACTCCCTTTTTTTATTCTGAGCAAATTTGAGCCAGCATCAGTGCCTGGTAGCTCCCCCCCTCTTCCGCTATGTAAACAAAGCTGCGACCCTTGAGTGCATGAAATGTTCAACATTCCACACTTCGTTTTTTTGTTTGAATAAGTGCATCATCTGGGTACTTGAAGCGCACTTCTTCTTGTTGAAATTTTCAGTGTGAAGATACTACTCACACTATTTATACTACAAATTGGCGTAGAATAGCACATAAGTATGCGATTTGGGACAGACCTTTTGTCACGTTCACAGTCACCGGACTTCTAATCATGCACACCTGTATGCAGTCACGCTCAGCACCGTAAATAGGACTCACAAACATTCACTCGATGCGAAGTAATACTCAGCGTGACTTTACCTGACCTTACCAAGCCGTTCATTCAGTGTATTCATATTCTGTTTGGATCTTGTTTTGCTACCTGGTTTTTGGATTTTGAATTTGTCCTGTTATTGTGGTTTGCTAATCACCTGACCATTGCCTGTTTCCTGTTTCCTGTAAACTGCATTTGCATCCACTTCAGTCAGCCTTTCATGACACATTTCTAGCATTGTTTTGTTTTGGGGTTTTTTTTGTTTTTTTGTTCTTTTTTTTGTCTTTTTGTGTTTCCGGGGTCATAGATGTAGGGTTCATATTTAATAAATAAATCAAATTTTAAAAAGTAAATAAATAAATAAATAGGAATTTTAAAAACCCGCCACAAACAAACATTTCAGTTAAGATGGTTTAGTCCATGCCCACTTTGAGTTAAATCCAAACACAGCTACAGTTACTAACAGATACAGCACCAAACACATACAGTACAGATATGAATAGTTGGAGCACTAAACATATATACAGGGTGCCCAAAAGGTCAGGAACCAATGAGAGTAAAACTACATATACTTAATTTTGCCTTAATTTTACAACATATGCTATACATGTTCACCCTTAAGTTCTACACATTTTCTCAGTCGCTGTATCGTGTTTTTCGTGGATTCGGTTTTTCGAACATATTCGTATCAATATATTTGCTCAACATATTCCCATTGCTTCCTGACTTTTCAGACACCCTGTAGATAGTGCCAATGCTATTGTTACACACCTAATCGATTAGTACCAAAAAATGTGTACGCATACTCAGTCTGAAAAAAAAAACTGTAGGTGCCAGGAGAGACAGGAGGCAAGACAGGAGGAAGACGAGTGGGAGGAAGGTTGAAACGGGGTGTGGGGAAGTTTCTGCAGGACAGCTTTCCATTTCTCGGCTCATTTGCAGCGAGTACGTACAGGTGTCCATGTACACACACCATATACACACACAGTGGGGGATGCTCAGTGTGCAAGCATCTGCTTGCCAAAGTACAGTTAGAACTGTGCATTTTCAAGGACGACAGGGCATAGCAAATAAGAACCACTTCACAGGGCCTTCTGGTCCTACTCAGATTTCCGCCTGTGTGTTTTCATTTAAACACACACACACACACACACACACACACACACACACACTGTTTAAATGTTCTGATGATCCAAATTGGGCATGTAATTTCCCCCTAAAAATGTTTATTGGTGTGTTCCATATGCACTCATGATGGAGCAGTGGTACATCTCATATAGAGGGGTAACGAAATTCTAAAATCTGTATGTGTATTTGATTTGTGCTCCAAATATTTGTATCTGTATCTGGATTTAAACTCAAAGTGGGCATGGCCTAAACCAGAAGGTTTAAATATGAGCCCCTACTACTATGACCCCAGAAACACCAAAAAACACTGGAAAAATTCTCAGATGTAGAAATGCCAGCATAATCAAGATGGTTCATAACTGGTATCAACAAAGATCTGTGCAGTTTTTTTGTAAATCTCACTTGCTCAGTTATTATTTTTGTTTGTACCTGTCTGAGATATTTCCTAACGAACTTAGTTCAAGTCAAGTGGCTTTATTTTCATTTCAAAGATACACAGCTGGTACAGTACACAGTGAAATGAAACAACATTCCTCCAGGACCATGGTACTACATAAAACAACACAGAACTACATGAGGCAACACAAAATTAATATGACCTACACATTTCTACGTAAAGTGCACTTGCAAATGTGCAAACAGCACAAAATAACTACTAAAACAGGACAATAGGCACAGTACGAGACAGTATAGCACCAACCAGTACATAGTTCTAGTGTGGAAGTGTTTGATATAACAGGTAGTGAAAAAGAATAACAATATAATGAAAATGCTGTGAGTCTAAACATAACATACTATGATATAGTATTCAGCAGAGAAGCTTATACCATATATAGACATACAGTATCTCACAAAAGTGAGTACACCCCTCACATTTTTGTAAATATTTTATTATATCTTTCCATGGGACAACACTGAAGAAATGACACTGTGCTACAATGTAAAGTAATGAGTGTACAGCTTGTATAACAGTGTAAATTTGCTGTCCCCTCAAAATAAGTCAACACACAGCCATTAATGTCTAAACCGCTGGCAACAAAAGTGAGTACACCCCTAAGTGAAAAAGGCCAAATTGGGCCCAAAGTGTCAATATTTTGTGTGGCCAGCATTATTTTCCAGCACTGCCTTAACCCTGTTGGGCATGGAGTTCACCAGAGCCTCACAGGTTGCCATTGGAGTCCTCTTCCACTCCTCCATGACGACATCACAGAGCTGGTGGATGTTAGAGACCTTGCGCTTCCATTTGAGGATGCCCCACAGATGCTCAATAGGGATTAGGTCTGGAGACATGCTTGGCCAGTCCATCACCTTTACCCTCAGCTTCTTTAGCAAGGCAGTGGTCATCTTGGAGGTGTGTTTGGGGTCGTTATCATGTTGGAATACTGCCCTGCGGCCCAGTTTCAGAAGGGAGGGGATCATGCTCTGCTTCAGTATGTCACAGTACATGTTGGCATTCATGATTCCCTCAATGAACTGTAGCTCCCCAGTGCCGGCAGCACTCATGCAGCCCCAGACCATGACACTCCCACCACCATGCTTGACTGTAGGTAAGACACACTTGTCTTTGTACTACTCACCTGGTTGCCGCCACACACGCTTGACACCATCTGAACCAAATAAGTTTATCTTGGTTTCATCAGACCACAGGACATGGTTCCAGTAATCCATGTCCTTAGTCTGCTTGTCTTCAGCAAACTGTTTGCGGGCTTTCTTGTGTATCATCTTTAGAAGAGGCTTCCTTCTGAGACAACAGCCATGCAGACCAATTTAATGCAGTGTGCGGCGTATGGTCTGAGCACTGACAGGATGACTCCCCGCCCCTTCAACCTCTGCAGCAATGCTGGCAGCACTCATACATCTATTCTGCAAAGCCAACCTCTGGATATGATGCTGAGCACGTGCACTCAACTTCTTTGGTCGACCATGGCGAGGCCTGTTCTGAGTGGAACCTGTCCTGTTAAACCACTGTATGGTCTTGGCCACTGTGCTGCAGCTCAGTTTCAGGGTGTTGGCAATCTTCTTATAGCCTAGGCTATCTTTAGGTAGAGCAACAAATATTTTTTTTCAGATCCTCAGAGAGTTCTTTGCCATGAGGTGCCATATTGAACTTCCAGTGACTTTCTGCCTTCGCTGGAAAATATTTCTATTACGACATGTCAAATTACATCACACACACACACTCACACACACATAAACATATGCACAAGCACAAGCCCTCCTTGTTGTGGAAACTTGGAATGAGCAGTAAAATTGCTTGCCAGATTTCCCTCCTCCTCCTGACAGATGTTTTGAGAACAGGTGACTGTGGTCAGATAGACTTATTCCACAATGAATCAGAGCCAGACGCTTGTGCAGAGCGAAGGGCACAAGAAGTTCACACCTGAAACCATGGGAGTGGGAGTGCATGTGTTTGTGTGCATGTGTGTCTGATGCAATTTGACATACTGTAATAGAAATATTTTCCTGCGTGACAGTGACAGCAGGATGGGGTCTAATGAGAACTTCACGTCGGGGGTGTAATGGTATGGTGTATGCTGTGATACGGAAATCTGGGGATGTACCAGTTATATTGAACATATAAACTGAAAATCTTTGAATATATTCTGAGTTGTGTTACATGCCAAACAGTAGAAGCGCCCTTCACACCGTATATCATGTACAGTATCAACCAATGTCCTGCACATTTTAGTGTTTTTCCACCTCCAAACAAACCTGATTCAACTGATAAGCTAATTAACATTAAATGTTAGAGCAGGAAATGTGCAAGACGGGGGGGACAAATTGTTGTTCATTTTTAGCATTTTTCAATTTCTGCAATAATTCATACGGAATTCATTCGTCATGACGTGTTTATTACTACTCATTGTTTTTCCACTTACTGTATTGGATAGTATGTATTCCTATTGTATGTCTTTTATTCTATCTTAATTATATTTGTTTATGTTAATCATATTTCGTGAGTTGTTTTTAAGATCTTGGTGTGGACCGGATGTCCCCAGAAGGAGAGGAATATCTGACAGGCTTGACCTGGTGGGGATATTTTGGCTGGGCCTCATGAAGAAATCTTGTGTGTTTTGTACATTCTGTGCCTAACAATATTAAGTGTTAGCAATTTAAACTAGGCCCCCCATAAGAATTTCAGTGTACATACCGAATAGCTTGAAATACTGTGTAAGTGAAGGACTGTTAAAGAAAGCTGATTTCAGCTTAACTTTAGCTTCCAATTATTCTCTTGACTTTCTGGCACTAACTGAGAGCTGGATATATCCACAGAACTCAGCTACACCGGCTGTTCTATCCTCTGCTTATGCTTTCTCTCACACTCCACGAGAAACTGGCAGGGATGGTGGTACTGCTTTTGTCTCTGAGATAGTGCTTCAGACATCTCTCCATGTCTCATCTCAACATCTCATCCTTCAAATTCCATGCAGTTACAGTTATCTCCCCAACCAACCTTTTCATCATCATCATCTACCACCCGCCTGGTCCCCTAGGAGACTTTCTTGAAGAAATGGACATGCTCCTCAGTCTTTTCCCTACCGAGAGCACCCTTCATAAAGTCCTTGGAGGCTTCACCTTCCCCTTTGACAAGCTCGAGTCCTCTTGCCTTCTCCCTCTTCTGCATTCCTTGTCCTTGACATTCAACAGCTGCCCACCCACACACAAGGGAGGAAATGTCCTGGACCTGGTCTTCAGTCACCCCTCTCCAGCTACAGACATCAGTGCTACCCCACTCCACACCTTCGATCATCACTTGGTATCCCTCACCATCACTGTCCCTATCCTGCCTAAAACCAGTTATCAATACTTCTCTCCTACCCATCGAAACCTCCATTCTATCTCTCCTTTCTCCATAGCTTCCTGCGACCTATCATCCCTTCCAGACCCCGACTTCTTTTCCTCCCCACCATTGCAGTTAGCCACAGACACTTTCCTCTCCTCACTTTCCTCATCCACGGACCTCCTCTGCCTTCTATCCTCTAAACCCAGAAATATTTCTTACCCTGTTCCTTGGCTGTCGGATGTATTACGCAGCAATCGGAGAGAACTAAGAACAGCAGAGAGAAATTGGAAGATATCACAACTCAACACAGATCTTGCCACGCTCTCCTGTCCAAGTTCTCATCTGAAGTAACTTCTGCTAAGACTGCCTTCTACAAGGAAAAGTGGGAAACTTCTGCACAAGACCCTCGCAAGCTCAACATATTTTCTTCACTACTCAACTCACCGGCTCCTCCTGCTCCATCCTCCCCAACTGCTGAAGACTTTGCCACCTTTTAATGAGAAGATTGAAAAAATCTGCCAGACCTTCACTTCTACCCCAACTCCTACACTACCCACTGAGGATTCCCCTTCTCCTTCACAGGCACATTTTTCTAATCTAGCAACAGAAGAGCTCCTGCAAGTCATCTTGTCCTGCAATCCTACCACCTGCTCATTGGATCCAATCCTTTCCACAATGCTCCAGACCATCTCACAAGACCTCTTCCCCTTCATCACGACTATCATCAATGGCTCCATATCATCTGGTCATGTACCAACTGCATTTAAGAGAGCAAGGGTTATTCCCATCCTGAAGAAACCCATTCTGGATCCCTCTGACATCGGCAACTACCGACCAGTACCACTTCTCTCTTTTCATTCTAAAATCCTTGAACCAGTCCAGCTTCAAAGCAGCTCATTCCACAGAGAGTGCCTTTTGGCTGTCACTCAGAAGCTACATACTGCTAGATCAGCCAAACTGTCACCAGTCCTCATCCTCCTTGACCTTTCAGCAACGTTTGAGTCTCGGAATTCGTGGTGCAGCATGGCAGTGGTTTGCTTCCTACCTGGAAGGTCGCTCATACCAGGTGATGTGAAGGGGATCCACATCTGCTCCCCACAGACTCTCCACTGGTGACTCTCCACTGGTGTCCCACAAGGCTCAGTACTTGGTCCTCTATACTTGATCTCTTGGTGAGGTCATATCCTCACATGGATTCTCATAACACTGCTATGTGGATGGCACTCAACTCATGCTCTCCTTCCCTCCCTAAGATCCTCTTGTTTCTGCTCAGATCTCAGCATGTCTGGCAGACATCTCATCATGGATGGCAGCTCATCAGCTGAAACTTAATCCCAGCAAAATCGAACTGCTGTTCATCCCAGGTGATTCATCACCATGCCAGGATCTTGTGATCTCCCTGGACAACTCTCTGATCCCACCTTTGGTTACTGCATATAACCATGGACAATCAACTGTCCTTTTCCTCTCACATTGCTAATCTGACACGCTCATGTCGATTTCTCCTTTACAACATCAGAAGGATTCGTCCATTTCTATCCATAAAGGCCACTCAGGTGCTGGTTCATTCTCTTGTCATTTCGAGACTGGCCTACTGCAACTCACTCCTGGCAGGTCTGCCTCTGAGAGCCATTCGACCTCTGCAACTGATCCAGAATGCAGGTGCTCGAATTGTTTTCAACCTTCCTAAGTTCTCCAACACCACGCTATTGCTACACTCCCTTCACTGGCTTCCTGCAGCTGCCCGCATCAGATTTAAAACACTGATGCTTGCCTACAAAGCCAAAAATGGACCAGCACCCACTTACCTCAAATCACTTATCACACCCCACACTGCACCACGCTCCCTCCGATCCTCTAGCACCACTAGACTGGTGCTGCCATCTCTCAGGGTACAAGAAAGGCATGCATAAGACTCTTCTCTGTTCTGGGACCTAGGTGGTGAAATGAACTTCCCCTAGAAGAACAGCTGAGACACTGGTGGTCTTTAAATGACATCTAAAGACCTACCTCTTCCTAAAGTACTTAAATTAGTCATTTTCATTTAAATAAATAAAAAAAATTAATAAATGTTGTGTTGTCTGTGTGTTTTTCTTACTATCTTACCTCCCAACAGAGTTTTAAGACCGTGATCTAGTGATTTAGTGAACCAGTATTGGGATGTATTTATTGATAGAGACTTCAAAGCACTTCTGTAAGTCGCTCTGGATAAGGGCATCTGCCAAATGCCATGAATGTAAATGTAAATGTAAGTGATAACTTGACCTGACTTTTTGGTCTGGGCATCCTAGGTTACACAGATATGCCATTATTTGATATTTAAATACTGATGTACTGAAATACTAATGATTTCAGTGGAGATATCCTTTTAGAAATTAGCATAGATTCTATGTGATCTAGAAATAGATGCATTTTGATAATGGGACATTCTGTATAATACTATAGAAATATTTTTCATTAATATTGTCTATCTTTTGATAGCAAACAAGGCATGCACTTTATTTGCAACAACTTGAGTAAAAAGCAGAATCTTTGAAATATTTACATGAACTTCAGACTTTCTTAGTATTTGGCACATCCCCTTTTTGCTTTAATGACAGTATGCACTCGAGCTGGCATGGACTCCACAAGTTTGTGCAAAACCTTATGATCCATTTTAGATCAAATCCATCCGAGTGTTGTCTGAACACATGCTTCAATAGAAGAGATTAGTCAATAGGTACAAAGCAGTTAACCCGGTCAACATCACACATTTGCTTACATTTAAATAGGGACCTAGAAATAGTGCAGAATCTTGAATATTAATAATGCTCTGACCCAGTCGTCAATCTGGCCCTTGTCAAAGTCACTTAGATCCTTACACTTGCCCATTTTACATACACTTGAGCACATCAACTTCGAGAACTGATTGTTCACTTGCTCCCTAATATACCCACCCCTTGACAGGTACCATTGTAATGAGATAATCAATGTTATTCATGTCACCTGTCAGTAGTTTTAATGTTATGGCTGATCGTTATATATATATATATATATATATATTCTGAATGTCATGGGAATTTACTATTATATATTTCTAAAAGTTGACATCAATTGTAGTTGAAAGATAAAACTCATTATTCTATAGTTTACTTCTTTTAGGTGTGAACATTTAATTTTTCATGGAATAATTCAAGTATATGACAAAAAATGTTCATTTTAGTTTTCTTTTAGGTGACCAAATGAAATCTCCTGTGTTTTCACACACTATAAAGCTAGTAAAGCTAGTCTGTACATTATCATCTGTCTGAGTTTGAGAAACATGGCAGATTACACAAAATAACCAAAGTATGTTTAGAAATAAATAGGGTTAGTGAACTAAATGATGTGTATTTTTAAGTGAACTCAAGTTTAAGTAAAGAGCTAAGTGAACAACTTTTTTACTTAATCCATGACACTGATGACATCAGTACTCTCTCTCACATAGACATACAGAAAGCATGGAAATAAGGTTCGGCCCACAGCTCAAAAAACAAACTATTTTCTCTCTCTTATGAATGAAAGATGAGACATAAGATCAAGTGCAAGGAGTGTATTCTGAACAAAGTGCAGAACATAAAATTCAAAGCAATTCACTCAAACCATACACTTACTTTTACTTGCTTGGTAAAAGTTTCTCTCAGCAGATCCTTACGTAGTTTTTTTTTTTAGAACAATCATAGCTAGGAAGTTTTATTTCCAGTTAGGAGAACACCAAGTTGTGTGGGAAGAAAAATACCTGAGTAATTGGACTTTGTTACATTGCAATTTTGGAAGATTTGTACTTTACTTAAGCTTTACTGAAATTGAATAATTGTACTCTTACTATTTACTTTCATTTTGATCTTCAAAGTACTTGTTACAAATCTCAACCGACATGAGCTTTTTCTCTTTTTTCCAATAGCATTATGTCGCCTTTGCCTCCCATTTAAAAGTGAAATGTCGGCCTTTAAAATTTGCCATCAAAACTAAGTTGAGTTTACTTTAACCCATTCTAGCAGTACACTGGCCTTCCATTCTGCCAGAGGAACATTTTCAATCAGTATAAACAAATTAATTAATTAATTAATCGCTGCAAGTCTGTTATAAGATTAGTCAGGACACTGTTGGGTTTCTGTGTGTAGAGTATCGTGACTCTCTGTTTAGCTGCTGGTGAGCAGGGTGATGGCAAACTGGAGGGGTGTGAGCCCCCTGCTGGGCAAACAATTCACATTTCTCCATAATAACATTGGTACAGAGATAAAAGCAGACAGCACAACTAACTGCTCGAGCTTTTTTGATAGTAAAACCTTGTATACAACTGCCACAATTAAATTATAACATTTAAACCTAGTATGTTAGGTAAACAACATTTAAATAAAATGAAATACTTATGAAAAACTGCACATTCTTAAAGCCCTGAGTGTCTACTTTCACATGAGCCATGAACCACTACTGTGAAATGTGACATCACAAATAAATTCAAAGCTGAACACGGGCACCCCCAAAACATGTTGAAATTCCATTTTTTGGCCCCTGGTACGAAGAGTTAATTTTTGTAAACCTGCTCTTCAATTAGCTAGCTAGACAAGTTTTTACATTTGTTATATTAGCTAGTCAGTTACATTTTGTAATTTAGATTGTTACAGTGCTGTGAAAAAGTATCTGATTTTCTCTGTTTTTGTGTATACACAATAAATTATTTCAGAAATTAAAACAAAATCAATCAACACCAACTGGGCCTGTGTGAAAACGTATTTGCCCCCATGGTTACTAATTCCCCAATTATCTGTGAAACTGCATTCATAATGGGGTTCAGATGGACTAGACACAACCAGGCTTGATTACTGCCAGCTCTGTTCAATCAAATCATCACTGAAATAGAACTTTTTCAACAGCATGAAGTTGGATAAAAGGTCTTACCCAGTAACACACTATGCCAAAGCTGAAAGAAATTCCAGAAATGATGAGGAAGAAGGTGATTGAAATACTGTACATCAGTCTGGGAAGGGTTACAAAGCTATTTCAAAGGCCCTGGGACTCCAAAGAACACTCACACAGTGAGAGCCATTATTATATTAGATTAGATTAAACTTTACTGTCATTGTGCAGAGTACAGGTACAGAACCAACGAAATGCACTGATTTTCACATATCCCAGCTTGTTAGGAAACTGGAGTCAGAGCACAGGGTCAGCCATGATACGGTGCCTTGCTCAAGGACCTTGCTCAAGGACCTTGCTCAAGGACACCACACTGGCAGTTTGGCGGTGCTGAGGCTTTGAACCATGCATGCATCAGGCATGATGAACTTGTGGTAAAAAGTATTGACTTTTTTTTATCTTCAATGCATGACTATGTTTAAATGTAGATACCTTTTGACTTTCATCCATGTAAATATCTGCCTCCATTCTTCTACTTTTAATTAAGTAAAGTTTTGATCCATTACTCAGACTTTTATTTAAGTACAGATTCTCTGTGGGGTTTTTTTCCACCCCAGATAGTGTTAAGATAAGATATTTTGGCAAAGCAGACACACAGGCACTGTCCATATCAGAGCACATTTTTGTGAAGACTATTACCCGACGTTCCACTGCAATCCCGTGGTGTGTCAAACTTGAGCCGATAATAGGAAAATGGACATAAAAAACTCTAAGTGTATGAGAAACCTTTTTTTTTATCTCTTTGATTGATACTCTTGATTAAAAACGGTTGTTGTATGTCAAGACGGTAAGGTCAGGAAAAGGCAATTTAGCTTGCCTTGGTGTTGTTATGTTCACTTTTATAAGCCAGGCAGCAATAGGCTGTAGTCTACTTTTGCTTTATGATGTTTTAATGTCATTAACGAAACAGTAAGACCTTTATAAGCACAATGTCATTATATTAAAAAATATGCTTAAGCAATGTTAATTCACAAATATTTATGATGTAATATTAAGGTCAAACATCAGAACTGTACAGATATATGATCAGTACATATTCCAGTGATGTAGCTATGTGAAGTCATGTGAGCTGAGCCTCTGACCCCTTGAACGTTTACGCCCATCTCATCTGCCCTTATGCAACATCACAAAAGTGTAGATGTCAAAAAAGACCTTAGGGTTTAGGGTAAGAATTGAGACAGAGCCATATATACTTATATATTCGCTATTATTATGCGATTCTAGGTGCGAATAAAACAGCACGATCAGTTTTTTCTTATCTTTTTTTTAGCCTAACCATAATACTTAATACTTGCTTTGTCACTGCAAAATTACAGTATGTTATTCAAAAATCTTTGGAAAAGCAGTCGTAAGCAGGCACCACAATATGCCATGAACTTTTCACCAGAATAAATCATGTGATGTACAGAGACTAATATGATGGCACAAGGGCTACACGACCTTGACATGTCTGCACAGTGCTGATTAATATTCAGAACCATGTGTCATGGCCTTTCTGAGTTAAAAAAAAAATGGCCTACCTTCCAAATATGATACACTGGTTCAAAATATTGTACAAATGAATGGCAGTAAAACTTGGCCATGTTTTTTTTTTTTTTTTAAGACGTATGCATAAAAAAGTGCAGAGTGCTCAGAGATCCTGAATACGTTTCTCAGTAGAAAAATATGTCTAACAATTTTATTCTGAGATTAAAAAAAAAAAAAGTTTTAGGCAAAGCAAAATTATATTCCATGTGAATCTACAGTATGATAAGGCAGTGTTTTATAGCCAATTGCCTGGCAGAAGTAATAAAGTGGGTTCCAGAGATGTGTGGAGTAGTCATGATGCACAAGCTCTCATCCTACAAGATTATAGATTGTTAAAAGTCCTAAAAACAAAACAGATTTTCATTATTAGCATGCCTCGCTGCCAAGAGGACACACCCCCGATTGATCCAGGAACAAACTTTTTAATAAACACATATCCCCTTATAGATTGCACAGAGGCCTGGTGGTAATGGGACTCGTGACCTATGAATTGTGCTAAAGATGGATGAGGTGCTGCAAGGCTTCAGGATGTGTTGTGCTGGCAACAGTGAAGCTCTCATGGAAATCAGAATGATCGATCAGAATTGATACTCCACCTCGAAGCAGAGAGCCATCCGTAACGTGCCACTTTTAATGAGAAAAGTGTAGAGTTCGGAGAAGTTCGGTATGAAGGATGGGCAGAGAGGACAGCATGAAGGAGCGGCAAAGCTCCCTGGGGAAGATGTTCAGGCAGCAGATGACAGGACAAGGACCCAATATATAGTGGAAGACAAATGACCACCTTTGCCCAAAGATAACGTTATCGCCCAGTGTCCTTTGTGCATATACCCGATACTTGAGTTTGCTCATAAGGGAGAGCAGCAAAATTCTTTAAAAAAACAAACAAAAAAAAAACCTTGTACATGAATGACACAATCCAACTGATATGTAAGGAAGTTCCTTTATTTATTTGAGATGTTGGAGACACTACATTATGATATTTCATTATCAGACATGTGAAGAGAAAGCATGAGTCAGTGATTTTTGGATAGATAAATCTAAAGGAGATGTTCGGTGGAAGAAAATGATCTGATTTCGATGAGTCAGAACTCATCAAATCGCAGTTACTCTACTACTGTGACACGAACTGATTTTTTTATTTGTTTTTTTTTCCCCCAGACTGCACAGGAAAAACACAAGATATACACTTCAGTAATGCCATGTTCTGGAAATGTACCTTGACACAAATAGCTCTTCACATATATGGTGCTGGTGTTGTTTCCAGGGTCTAAATAATTGATGTCAGGGGCTTGGAGCTGTAATCATTTTGTCACATCTTAAGTTATTTATGGCTGCTGTTTTACTGGCAACTGCAAGAAAGTGAATGGGAGCAATTCTTATAGCTAATGTTAAAACTTTAAGCATTTGAAAACTCTGATAAAAGCAATAACATTAATCTCTCATCTGGTGCATTATTGTGGCATATGATGATGGATCTGTGCTGCACCAAGACCCTTAACTTTTTCATGAAACCAGAAGTACAACTTGCAAAGAACCTCTCCATTTGTTATTATATTCAGTAGTAAACTCCCACCTCTGATAACTGAAAAGTATGTCTCCTGAAATGATTAGGGTGTGTTGTTTTGGCAACACAGAAGCTCTCGTAGAAATCAGAAAGATCGATTTGATGAGGACTGATACTCGATCTCAAACTAATTCCCTAAATTCCTTGTATACTCTAGTTTATTTGGTCAATAAAGCACAATTCTAATTCTGATGGAAATGTGAACCAGTTCCTAAAAATATACCTGGTTCCATGAACAACACCAGGTCCTGGACCAGCACCAGCTTCCACAGAAAATGGAAAAAGTGGTACTGGTGGCTCAGTGTTTAAGGCAGTGGGCTATATCCATATAAACATCTAAAAGTAAACCAAACTACAATCCTACAATGGAGCCTAAATAAAGGTTGCTTCATGAATTATAATTCTTAATCACTACAATATGATGAAGAGCTTCTCAGTTTGCCTGTCATCGGCCGGGCATCTCAAATATATCCTGGCACTGGAGCAGATGGCTGGGACAGAGTGAGATTAGGCCAACACATACTGCAGCACATTCATAACTGCTGATGTTATCTGCACAGGACCTTCTGTTGTGCCTCTGTTAATTGGCTTAATTGGGAAAAATGTCTCGTCTCCGAAAGTCAGTGATCTAAGACTTGGTTGAAGGTTGAAGAAAAGCTCCAGTGTGGCAGGTCCTACTTGAACTGGAGGGGCAAAAGGGCAACCTCCTTGACATGTTCCTTTAAACAAGGAAATCCTGGGGTACACAACGTGATTTATAGCACTTCAAACAATGTTTTATCTATTTGAAAGTCTCAAAATGTAGCAAAGTGTGTCTGTAGGCTATAAATGTTATTTCTTGGTAATTATTTATTGATAAGTCATTTTTAAAGTTGATGAGCAATTAATACATACTAAGGTTACTCATCATTTAGGACAGAAACAGGGAGTGGTAATTTATGAAAACTTAACCTAAATATTACGGTGAAAAAAAAAAAAAACATATTGGAAACCTCAAACATTTTGTTTTTTAAAAAGTTGACTCAACTCACTTATTCATTTTGTTTCAGACACAATGAAGACATCTACCTGAGGAATTCAATCAAGTTTGATATCAGCATTCCTACTTGAGCAGGTATCTAGGTCCCATGTTTCCCTCCACAACCAATTACGGTACATTCTAATTTGTATGAAAATTCTTTGACAATCATAATTTCATGATTTTCAGCAGATCTTCCAGAGTGTGTCTTCCATATTTTAGCACTCACTTTACCTCCATTTTTAAATCTGCTGCCCTTTCACTCTGGTCTTGTAGTGCTCCTCAGAGAGCACCCGTAATCTCTCAGCAGCCTGTGGACACACACACAGGCAGTTAGCAAATCAGTTGTTCGGGGCTGCTTTGAATCAACACTTGAAAAACCAAGGGCTAACCGCATCTCTGCAGGAATGTCCGGTAGAAAAACAACTCTGCTGTAAAGTGCAGAAAACATTCAAGCTCCTCTTTTGCATTTTCCCTGAGGCTACAGTTAAATTGAGACAGGCGAGGCGAACTCATCCCAATAAAATCAGCAGACATAGCAACGCCGCCACATAACACACATACAGAAATACACAGAGCCCAAGGATGTGACTGGTACTCATGCCTGGCGCATACAGAAAACAAGCAGCGGAGAGCTTTGATGTCTGAGAAGGAGGGGAGCTACAGTCTCCTCTTAGGCTCTCAGGAAGAGTGATTAAACAGGCTAGTGCCCCTGTCATTTCCTGATCCAATTTCTTCACAGCGTCACACCGCTTAATTCCTATGCCACCCGCTGCTCTGGCACAATTTGATAGCGGCTAGTGCTGTGGCTAACAGAGGTCAGTCTCATAAGCGGCAGCAAATCTGCAGCTGGGCTCTCCACAGGCCTGGAGAATTCACTAAGCCATAATAAATGTTATAGCACATTAAATCACCCTAAAGGTGCACCTCTACATTGAGAACCCAAATTATTCAATCAGGAAACTGCGGCACTAAAAGATAAAAAGGAACCCCTGTATTACATTTAGCACCTTTGCTACTCCCATAATGCCCTGATGAAAAAGTCACACATAGACACACATTAACTTACCACAGACTTCTCTCTCAGATCTGTATGGTATGATGCAAATGCTAGGAGTGGTGACTATAAAAAAGACTCCACTTGTCGAAGGATGTGAAGGTTGTAGGCTGACACTGGGGTGGAATTGTTTAGTTGGGTGACTGGTGTAGAGTTACTGGGTTAGGTGAGTCATTGCTGTGAAAGTGTTGGGTTGGATGATTGGTGTGTAAGTGCTGGATGGGAAAATGTTGTAGAGGTGTTGGGTTTGGTGATAGGGTTGGAGGTGTTGGGTTGGATGAATAATGTAGGGGTAGTGGCTTGGGTGATTGGTGTGTTGGTTATGCTGTTTCAGGTGACTGGGGTGGACATTTTCAGTTGGGTGACTATGTGATGGTATTGGGTTGGGTGATTGGTGTGTAGGTGATTGACTGGTTTACGTGATCCTGGTGGAGGTGTTGAAATGGGTGATTGCTATAGAGGTGGCATGTTGGATTGGGTGGAGGTGGTGTGGTTGGATGGGTCTGGTGTGAGGAGTGTGGCAGTATTATGTTGGCTGATTGATGTGGGGGATATGCTGGTTCAACTGTTTATGGTAAATGTGTTTTGATCATTTCTGTAGAGGACTGAGTGCTTGGCGTAGAAGTAATTGGCTGTGGCTGGTATGAAGGGTTTGGTTTGGTTTGAATGATGTAGAGATTACACTGGGTCAAGTAGTTAGGATGGAGGTGTTGGGAGGGGCGATTGCTATAGACGTGGCATACTGGATTAGGTTCTTGGTGTAAAGGTTATGAGCTGGTCCAGATGAGACAGGTGAGTGTTTGATGCAGGTGATTTATGTGACCCACTCTGATTTGCTCAGCGAGATAGTCATAGCCACAGTATCAGAGACACACACTGGCAGACTGACAGCGACCTGATTGCACTGGTTAATTTGATCAAGATATCAATCAACACGTCCAGATGGAGATCAGTCAAGAGCTGGACATTATGCCTTCTGGCCTGCTGTGAACATGTCAACTGGAACATCGGATGACAAGAAGAGAGGATGAGAAATGGAGGGCTCCAATTCAACCTCTTTTTCTTTTTCATACATGACAGGGTCATACACTATGGCATGTATCTGACAGTAGCTGACAGGTAGTGAGGACTTGCCAGATGACCGGCCACATTAAAACACACAGTACTAAAGCTGTGAGGGCTTTTTATTTAGCTAAATTCATTAAGGTTTATTAAAAAAATAAATCCATAACACTTAGATATTATAAAAAGTCTAAAAGTATTTTGCCTTATGGTTTTCAAACATACAGTACATATAATAAAGCTAAATCGCATCTTCTCAAGGTCATTTGAAAGCAAGCATCTGATGTGCAGTTTCTGAAGTATTCTCCAATTCAGTGGTGGAGTAATTGCTCCAAATTATGACGTTAGGTCAATTAAGTTGCTTACAAGTAAGAGATGACATTCTGAGCCAGACACAGTGCAAGTTCTCTAAACAGAAACACTGCAGAGCAGAATATGATGCAGTAAGAGAGTAGGTTTGACAAGCATGTTCTATTTGGCATACCCCAAATGTTACATTACTCTGAAATCGTTCACTAGAACACTAAAACCTGAAGCTACAATATTTGACTGTACTGACCTGTTCGGGTGTAAGGTCGCGCTGCTCTTGAGCCAGCATTTCATAACCCACCATGAACTTGCGGACAGTGGCTGAGCGGAGTAGGGGAGGGTAGTAGTGTGCATGAAGATGCCAGTGACTCATGTCTTCTTCCAGATGACTTCCTGTTGGTGCTCCTAAAGGACACAGCAAAAGATACATCGCTCTGTTTAGGCTAAACACAAAGCTACAGGTCTAATACAAAGATCCTTGCTCCAAATAGTTAAGGATTGTTAGCAGATGAAATCCATTCATTTGTTTACGATGCAGAAAAGACATCCGACTGACAATCATGATAGCCAACATTGAATCTGTCATTGCAGTCTACTGGGAAATGTATTAAGACTGAATTAGCTTGGTATTTGTGACTTTGGCATCTCTGTTGTGAATCACATGCTAATAGTCTAGATAAAATGTACAGGGACAGATAAAAGCTGACACTTTGAGAGCTTCACTGAGCAATTCAGTCCACTGGGGTCTAGTTAGAGCCCTAATTAACAACACAGCAACTCTAGCAACCGTCTGCAAATGTCTGCATGCCAGTGGCATGCAAGGAAACTTGTAAGGCTTCATGGTGCATATTAAGGTATAAACTGGCCATGAGAACTAGTGGTTTCACTGGTTCACTAGTGGCTAGAGTCCCAGCATGCTTATCCCTGTAATAATAAATGAAAAGCGTATCATGCAAGTTAAATATGCTTCATCCTGTCTGCTTCAATAAAATGCTTGTTAACATCCTTCACTGATATTCCTTCTCGTTCTCTTTGTCTCAGTCTGATCATGTTAGCTCGCTTCCAGGAGTGTTATTGCATCTAGGGCAGACGATTTTCCTCCCAGAAACATATATTCACACTCATGCTCTCACTTGTTGGCTAAGACGACTAACATCTCAAGTTTCCTATCTCTTGTGTTGACTTTTCCTGCTTTGTATTTGATTGGGTGTGACTTCTGTGCTGTGTGAAGTTATGAGGCGATTGCTGGATGATGGCCATTTTTATTCATGCCAGAGAAAATAATTCAGAGCTTAGCTCCACAGCGGTGCCTACAGTAAATAACGTCTGGAGCTGCAATAACATTTGGCACGACGGCCAAGCGTAGCAAGTGATCCAGGCATGAGGATGTGCTGCACGCTGCTTACACACAGTAGCGATGACATCACTGCTAATATAATTTTGAACAAGGTGTTAATTTAGTCATACAGAGAGGTCGTGGAGCACAAAATAACCCCTGTCTCTTATGCACTATGATTAACATAATACAGTGAAGAATCATGCTTGCAACTTAATGCGTTGAGCTCAAGACTTGCAAGGGCAATTACAAATGCACACAAAATGTAACTCAGTGAAACTAATAAATCATAATGTGCAGTGAAATTTCATATGCTTAAATGACTTCTGTGGAATAAAGAAGACATAAAAGTATGCCTTTACTCAATTAACTCAATTAACAGTTAAACAGTATCCTTATTTTAAAAATGCATTAAGCAGACAAAAACAACTAAGTGGTATTCTTTGGATGAAGCCAGGTCCAACATGCAGGTTGAAGGCTAATTAACCTCATACTTCCACACAAAGCACTACATTTTCTGGGAGTGTTTTCTTTTCTTTTCTTTTTTTTTTTTTTTTTTTTTTACCAGTACGTTCACATTGGTAGATGTGTGAAAGCATGTGTTAGTTTATGTTTGTATTCTGTGCATCTGCAACTGTGTAATATTCAGTACTGTGTACAATTTAGGCCGCTGAAACATGTATATGTGTGTAACACAGGATGATAAACGCAAGCAGTCTACATTCTTCCTTTCATTGTTCTTATACATGGGTGTGAATCGTGAAAGATTGTTAAAGCACAAGTCTAGGCTCTAAAAGATAAAATTATGCTACTTTCGAGTGTGTATGTACATGTACATCATTTTGGCACTTTGTAAAAAAGAGTACTGACATATACAGTTTTAGACAGGTGTGAAAAAATGCTGTAAAGTAAGAATGCTTTCAAAAAATAGACATGTTAATAGTTTATATTTATCAATTAACAAAATGCAAAGTGAGTGAACAGAAGAAAAATCTACATCAAATCAATATTTGGTGTGACCACCCTTTGCCTTCAAAACAGCATCAATTCTTCTAGGTACACTTGCACAAAGTCAGGGATTTTGTAGGCAAATAGTCAATTGTATGATGAATTATACCAAACAGGTGATAATGATCATCATTTCAATATGTACGTTGAAACACAATCATTAACTGAAACAGAAACAGCTGTGTAGGAGGAATAAAACTGGGTGAGGAACAGCCAAACCCAGCTAACAAGGTGAGGTTGCTGAAGACAGTTTACTGTCAAAAGTCATACACCATGGCAAGACTGAGCACAACAACAAGACAGAAGGTAGTTATACTGCATCAGCAGGTCTCTCCCAGGCAGAAATTTCAAGGCAGACAGGGGTTTCCAGATGTGCTGTCCAAGCACTTTTGAAGAAGCACAAAGAAATGGGCAACGTTGAGGACCGTAGACTCAGCAGTCGGCCAAGGAACTTACTGCAGCAGATGAAACTTACTTCCCGTCACAATCGGAAGATGTCCAGCAGTGCCATTACCATCTACTGTGTGGAGAATTCTGGTCAGAAGTGGCCTTCATGAAAGATTTGCGGCCAAAAAGCCATACCTCCGACATGGAAACAGGGCCAATCGACTGAACTATGCATGAAAACACAGGAACTGGGGTGCAGAAAAATGGCAGCAACTCCAAATGGAGTTGGGGATTTGGTCAGAATTAATGGTCTTCTCAATGCTGAGAAGTAAAGGCAGATACTTATCCATCATGCAATACCATCAGGGAGGCATCTGATTGGCCCCAAATTTATTCTGCAGCATGACAACGACCTCAAACATACAGCGAAAGTCACTAAGAACTATCTTCAGCGTAAAGAAGAACAAGGAGTCCTGGAAGTGATGGTGTGGCCCCCACAGAGCCCTGATCTCAACATCATTGAGTCTGTCTGGGATTGCATGAAGAGAGAGAAGCAACTGAGGCTGCAAAAATCCACAGAAGAACTGTGGTTAGTTATCCAAGATGTTTGGGCCAACCTGCCTGCCAAGTTCCTTCAAAAGCTGTGTGCAAGTGTACCTAGAAAAATCGATGAATTGATGCTGTTTTGAAGGCAAAGGGTGGTCACACCAAATATTGATTTGATGTAGATTTTTCTTCTGTTCACTCACTTTGTATTTTGCTAATTGATAAATACAAACTATTAACATGTCTATTTTTGAAAGCATTCTTACTCACATTTTTTCACACCTCCCTAAAACTTTTGCACAGTACTGTATGTTTAAGCTTTTAGCCATTAATTTACTAGATACAGAAAACCTTGATGAACAAATTCTTCCCTATTACATGACAGAGAGTTCTATGTTCACAAATATAGTCAACACACTTTTTGTAATATTATGTGAAGCTCTGAAATTATGTCAACCTCCAACCAATCAGGACAAGGTCTGTATGTGCTTGTCAATTAAGCTCCCTGTCAGTTCAGAAAGCTCAACTTATTGTACTAGCATTCAGCAGTTCTAGCCTTGGCAGTGCACGTACATGTGTTTTAGGGGAATGGCTTTGGATGGGTTTGGATTTTAAATTTTAAAACAGCTAATTTCAGCTAACTTCACAAAAAATGCATAAGAAATTGGCTTAACCATATTATTATTATTATTACTATTATTATTATTATTATTATTATTATTATTATTATTATTATTATTGAAATTAGCTACACTATTATTAGTATTATTGGTATTATTAGTAACACTAGTTTAAGTATTATACACTGTTATTATTGCAGCTTGAAATCACTGTGTGTAAACACCATTTTCTAACCATCAAAACTCATAAAACTACATGGTTAACCCAAGAGGGCACTGGTGTAGGCCATACACAGGTCATTACTAGTATATGTGGACACCTGACCATCACACCCATGTGTGCTTCAAAACTTATGGCAGTAGTTTGGGAAAGAACCACGTATGGCTGTGTATGGCTTTTGGCACACAGTGGTGCTTGAAACCCTTTAGAATTTTCTATATATTTGCATAAATATGACCTAAAACATCATCAGATTTTCACACAAGTCCTAAAAGTAGACAAAGAGAACCCAATTAAATGAATGAGACAAAAATATTATACTCGATCACTTTTTTGGTTTATTGAGGAAAATGATCCAATATTACATATCTGTGGGAAAACATAGAACATACATATAGTGGGAAAAGTATGTGAACCTCTAGGATTAGCAGTTAATTTGAAGATGAAATTAGAGTCAGGTGTTTTCAATTAATGGGATGACAATCAGGTGTGCGTGAGTGCCCTGTTTTATTTAAAGAACAGGGACCTATCAAAGTCTGATCTTCACAACACATGTTTGTGGAAGTGTATCATGGCACAAACCAAGGAGATTTCTGAGGACCTCAGAAAAAGAGTTGTTGATGCTCATCAGGCTGATAAAGGTTACAAAACCATCTATAAAGAGTTTAGACTTCACCAGTCCACAGTCAGACAGACTGTGTACAAATGGAGGAAATTCAAGATTATTGCTACCCTCCCCAGGAGTGGTCAACCAACAAAGATCACTCCAAGAGCAAGACATGTAATAGTCTGCGAGGTCACAAAGGAACCCAGTGTAATTTCTAAGGCCTCTCTCACATTGGCTAATGTTAATGTTCATGAGTCCACCATCAGGAGAACACTGAACAACAATGGTGTGCATGGCAAGGGTGCAAGGAGAAAGCCATTGCTCTTCAAAAGAAACACTGCTGCCCGTCTAGAGTTTGCTAAAGATCACGTGTGCAAGCCAGAAGGCTATTGGAAAAATGTTTTGTGGACGGATGAGACCAAACTAGAACTTTTTGGTTTAAATGAGTAAGGGTTATGTTTACTTAAAGGGTTATGTTTGGAGAAAAGAAAACACTGCTTTCCAGCATAAGAACCTTATCCCATCTGTGAAATACGGTGGTGGCAGTATTATGGTTTGGGCTTGTTTTGCTGCATCTGGGCCTGGATGGCTTGCAGTCATTGATGGAACAATGAATTCGGAATTATTCCAGCTAATTCTAAAGGGAAAATGACAGGTCTGTCCTTGAACTGAGTCTCAATTAATGTTTAGCACATTTGCCTCACACATCCGGGGTTGTAGTTTCAAACCCTTGGGGTTTCCTCTGGGTACTCCGGTTTCCTTCCCCAGTCCAAAGACATGCGTTGTATGCTGATTGGTATTTCCAAACTGTCCGTGGTGTGTGAATGTATGTGTGCGGTTGTGCCCTGCAATGGGTTGGCACCCCGTCCACGGTGTCCCATGCCTTGTGCCCCAAGTACCCTGGGAAAGGCTCCAGGCTCCCCATGACCCTGTGTAGGATAAGTAATATGGAAAATGGATGGATGGATGGATGGATGAAGGGGACCAGCTTAGTGAGTAGAAATATCCAAAAAATGTGATGTCTATTCATGAAAGTGATGTCAGAGTAGGCTGGGTTCATTTTCTAAAGCAAAACTACTACGTATTAACTGAGTGGAATTTTAAGAAAGTGGCAAGTGTCACATGTTGACAGTTAATAGGAGTTTTTTCCCCCCTCGATGGATAGAAATGGCAACGCACATGACCCATACTCAGTATACTCACTTTCTTTTATGAAGATGCTTGTGTCTACTGACACACTACTTCAGACTGGACTAGACCACAAGATGGTTTATGTCTCATTTTTCTCACCTTTACTGGCCTCAGGCATTTGGAGCAGAATGAAATGACAAATAAAAGTAAAATTCCAGGCCTCAAATAGTTCTCATTACCTATCACTAATTTGCGATGTGAAGTTTGGATAATTTGTTAAGAGTTGGTCTTCCTGGAGCATTATTTATTGTTCATTCTGTTTCCTAACTAAGCAAATGAATTCACAAAACTGGCCTCCATGCTGCATTATTCAAAATGAAATACGTTTCATTACTTGAGGAAAGAGTGGAGCTGGGGTTTGTTATATAATCTCAGAGACGAGTTGAACCACAGATTGTGTGATTCATATTAGTCCCGCAAGTGAGTCTAAACAGCTTAGGGCTAGAGAATGTGAAAACATGCTGCAGCATCCAGAATCGAATCAACAAAGTCTGCTCACACACATTTTCTTCTTCTTCGACATTTATTCACATTCATGCTTTAATTTGTAAGGCGAAGGCCTTAGACAAAGGCCTTATTGGGATGAATGGCAAATCTCATGAAGGTTAACACGATTTTGAAAGCAGACAGAAATTCACACCTATACTCGCTCAGGTCTGGCTGTCAGTCCTGAGATGAAGTCATCATATGTACAATTTACGGGAGGGTGACATTGGTTGAAGTTGCTCATTAGCCACAAACGTGTAACTTGCACAACAGTGATGGGAGCTAATTAGTTCCTTCTCTCCGTAGTGTATCAGGCTGCCTTTGCTCTACTGAAGACTAAAAAAGAAACAAAGCAACTTTTTTTGCTCAAATTAATGAGCTCTATTGAAATAGAAAAACAAGGTCTTTTTCACAAGAAACGACATGTAATGACATCCATTATTAATTGCGACTCCCACGGCCCTCGGTCCCTGAATGAAACTATCTTTCTGCAGACCAATTAGCACGCTGGGAAATGGGAGGTAATTGTTGGGCGTCACAAAAAAAAAGAGGATGATATGAAGAGGCTGTGAGGACAAAGGGCATAGTGTCTAACGAGTCTTGAAAGGGCAGAGGAAAGGAATTGACATATATGACATAAAGAAACCTGAAGCCTGGAAAACAATGGTGTCAGAGAAAGGAAGGGAAGCCTTTTGTAAATGGTGTAAAAGTAGCTCTCTAATTTTCTGTGATAAGAAGCACTTCTTGGGTGTTCTCACTGACAACAGGAAATCTTCTAAAGAATGACTATTTCTTTTTCTTCCCTTCTCAATGCTGCTCTGGACATGAATACACACTGCAAAAAGTTTTAACCGCATGCTAAACTCCAACTGACTGGGCTCATGCAGAATTGAAGACCATATATATATATGGTGTTTCCAAGATAGATTGAAGCTAGCCAGAGGAAGCCAGGCAAGAAATGAGACCAAACACACCTGGACAGAATGTCACGGCTGAGAACAACAGAGTTAAACAGTGAGTGAGTGAGTGAGGGAGTGAGTGAGTGAGTGAGGCTGTGGAAAACAACGCTCCCCACCGCACTGCCTGTCTGCAGATGTATAAGTGAAAGCAAATAAGACAAATAAATTGACTGTTTCTCATGCCTTTAAGGCGAGCAGCAATCCCGTCTCCTCCTTATTAGTCTTCCACTGGAGGTCAATTACCCGGACACATTGAGAAAATAACTTCTGTTTTAACTTTCCTGACCATGGCCCGGCTTTGTAAACACAGGCCTAATGAAAATAATTCATGCTCATCTTGATCCAAGGTTCTAAACCCCCTGTGTCTTTCCCAAGGCTGGTAAAAATACCAGTAAGCTATAACAGGAGTAAGCTCTTGCAGGATAGCCTGGTCTCACTCAGAATCTTTACCATGCATAACATCAGCTTATTGCACTATTTCCTCTGAATTACAATTAGCCTAACAGATGGTGTGGTTTTTTTTGTTTGTTTTTTTTTTTTAACAAAAATACAAGGCTAATAACAGGAACGATCGATTCAGAAAAATGTGTAATGATGTTCCTAATGGGACTAGGATCATCCAAAAGCAACATTAAGCCACTATTTGTTTCAGGTGATGTACATTTATATGATAAGTACTGAGCTCTGTACTAAACAGTACATAAATGAATAAATGTAGTATAGTATGCTTTCTTATGACAAAGAACAATGCTTATTATGGAAACCATGGGAAAGAAACTGTGGTTACTTGGAAGGTACAGTGTAAACATATCACATCCTCATTAAAAGTTGTAGCACATTTATTAATATTATTTATAATGGCGTAATGTGGATTTTAAGTAATGGACTGCAATTAATGGAATTACTAACACTCATTTTGCACCAAAGGAGGGTTGGGTAGAACTTAGAACTAGCATGCACTGCTCACAATATAATTTACTATCTAACACATCTCGAATAATGCCTGTGGTATTAATGGTGCAATATTTAGTCTTATTATCACAAATATATGCTAATTTATGCAGAACATGATGGAAATGAATTTAACATCAATGCCAGTGTATTATATGCTGGCAAAATAAATAAATAAATAAAAAATAAAATACTTGATTGTTTTTACATGCTGCTACTATCAGCATAGGTTTTTGAAATTTCTCAAGGCTTCTTTACTCTGCTCCATCACAGTCTTCAAAATGCAAACATGGCAAAACCACTTGGTAAGTGCCCAATGCCATTAGATGTTCATACACTTCTGCCAAAAAAGTAATGAGGAAAGAAAACTTGGACGTGCCTTTTCAAAATTGAAAAACATGTTGCTAGCAAAGAGGATGAAGTTGGATGCCAAGTTAGCTACATTCCTCCTGGAAACAATCAGTATAAAGTGAATTATTTGGATGCTCCCTGGGCTGCTTATTGTACACTTAAGGCATCAGCATACTTCACGTGTAGACAACATTTGGCTAGTTTCCACAAACGATATGACATAATTGTGGAGCAAACGGATGAATTCCAAGATGAAGGACTTTGAGGAGTGGCAATCTTCTTCCTTTAGTCATGGAAATTGTCATGAAATTTCAACAGTTCCACCTGCAGTACTGGAACCCTCATAAATGATGGCCAGAGCGTATTTAAGCTTGAAAAGGTGGCTTGGTCTTACGCAACTCTCACAGATGTTCAAGTTTCAGAATCTTCCTGTGAAAGTATTATGTTCTTGGCCATGTTAATTGATGAAATATACCAAACAGTTGCAGTGCTATCCTACTTGACCTTGTTATGCCAATTTTACCCACTGCTGGTATATCCATAAAACATATGCTCTGGCTTCTCCCGACCTGCTGTGCAAGCCTGTCTTTGCGAACCACAGCTCTGTTTATCCACATCACCCACCTCACACATTAAACAGCCTTTAGTAGACTACACTCCAAGTCCAAATCAACACCCTACAGTCAATAGCATCATGGAGAATTTCCAATGAGCTGCATAGAGCATGGAGGAGAGAACCATATAAGTATTACACTGTGTCCTAATCTGACTACACATCTGGTTTATGTACAGTAATATATCAAGATGGAACCCTGGATATTTAGTTTAATATCATTCACATTGTGGCAGGAATCTTTTTTTGTGGAGAGAGTATTGAACATATTTATATATTAATTTAGACAGGTTCATGTTATGTAAAAAACATGGGAAGCCATTTTAAAAATACTCTTGGAGTGTTTCTTGGCTAGCTTGCACAGCAAAGTACAAAGCGGAAAGCGAGACATGAGGGAGTGTTTGGTCAGGGCTGAAATTCTCCACCACTCTGTACTTGAGGTATGCCTAAGCATACCTGAGGTTTTTAAAAATGAAAGGCCCCAGTAATAGACCCCAAACAGAGCAACCTGCCTGCAATGGAGCCTTAAATGGATCTGAGCTGGAATCAGCTTAATAGCTGTGTAAGTCTAATTTCGTATGCCTTACCGCCTATTTAAATAAGCCTGACTAAGGCCCATTATAGATGTCAGCATCACATTTACTGGGATAATTCATCTGCCAGAGATTAAATGGCCTGTGGATCTAAATGACTGAGGGTTATGGTGGGTAAAAGATGTGACCCTCCATCGGAAAAGGAGACTCATGCACAGACGCTGGTATGAGAAAATCGCTTCGCATGATTGCGGTGTTCAAGTCTAATCAAGTGCAAATAATGGACTGAGATTACACTTACACTGGCTCTTAAAAACTGCTGTGCAAAAAAGGATGCATTTTGAAAAAAAGTACTTTGATAACCACTGTATCAACCTACCTCCACTGTAACAACCTACAGATCATCCATACCACAGCTTCTTCAACTATCTACAATTGTATTGATCTCCATCTGTCTCTGTATCAATGTCCATTTTTTGACTGAAGCCCCTTTACATGCAAGCAGGAACAACAACAACTTATAAATTGGAAAACTGGTGGCTCTGTTATGCTGTAGAGGCATTTGGCTCCACTTGTTCCCTTAGAGCAAAGAGTCATCACAAACAAGTTTTTATGACTGATCAGCTTTATTATATGCTGAACACTTCTATCCTAATGGGAGAGGTCTCTTCCAGGATGACCCCGCCCCAATCCACAAGGCATGAGTATTCACTGAATGGTTTGATGGGGATGAAAATGATCATATGGTATGCCTTTCACAGTCACCAGATCTCAGTCCAATTGAAAACCAGTGGGAGATTTTGGAGTGTCATGTTAGACAGCACTCTCTACCACTGTCATCAAAACACCAACTGAGGGAACATCTTTTGGAATAATGGTGTCAATCCCTCCAGTACAGTTCTTGATACTTGTAGAATTGATCTCAAGCTCTTCTAGCAGCTTGTGGCGATGCAACACCTTTATTAAGCAACTTTCAATAGATTTGTCCTCTAATTTGTCACCTGTTGCATGTCACCTGTCACCTTTTCATCTGTAGCCTCAATACTAGTGGATCATGATGGTAAGGGCCAGATATACATATGTGTAACTGCACCTAGGACTATTTACTAAGTGCGCTCAGCATGAGGTGTCATGGCCCCCAGGGGTTATTCCTTCATGGACTACTAGAGGGCACCCCTGTCCCCCATGTAGAACTTCTTCTTTGGGATAGTGGGATAGACTGGATTAGGGATAGGGTTTGAACTCTGAGCTGGAGGCTCTTCGCTGCCCTCCCACCCCGCCCCACTGAGATCATCGGCCTTCCCATTCCCTCCTGGCTGAGGACGCCGCTTGGCATTCGTGTTCCGCTGAGGTCGTCACTCGGCTTCCGTGTTCCCCTGAGGACGTTGCTCAACTTCCGTGTTCCACTTAGGACGTCGCTCCGCCTCTGTGTTCTGCTGAGGTCGTCGCCCAGTTTCCCTGTCTTGCTGAGGATGTCACTCCGCCTCTGTGTTCCGCGGAGGACATCGCTCTGCTCCATGGTCCTGTTACTGCCGTCGCCCCCCCGCCCTTCCTAGCTTGTGTATTCACTCTCCCATCTGCCCACTTCAGGAGCCACGCCTTAAGGGGGGAGCTCTGTCATGGCCCCCAGGGCTTATTCCTTCATGGACCACTAGAGGGCACCCCTGTCCCCTGTGTAGAACTTCTTCTTCTGTTGTTCCCCTCATTTCCTGGTTTAATCATACCCATGTGTTTCATTTTCCCTGATTGATTAGTGCTCTATTTAAGCACTTGTGTTTTCTCCTCAGTTGCTGGAGCATTAAGTCAAGTCGGGTTATGTTTGGGTCATTTGTAATTGTTGTTGCTTCTGTTTTTGCACAGTGTTTTGATTATTTAGTACATTTTTTTTTCCCTTAGGGTTTATTTTTCTAGTTTTCTTAGTTTCTGGATATGCCGGTTCCTAGTGTGTTTTCCTTGTGTTTCTTTCCTTGAACCTGTTTCCCTGAACCTGTTTACCCGCGCCTGTTTCCCTGTGTCTGTTGGTAATAAAGAAGTTCTGCATCTGCATCCGCCTCTATGGACCCTCCTTCATGACATGCGGAACAAATTGTGGTTTAAAAGCCATTGTGAAATGGTGGAAACCATGATGGAAACACCACAGAGCTGCGAAAGAGCTTGGAATTAAAGAGGAAATCCAAGTTCAGTAACCGAGATGAATGTGTTAATAAATTAAAATTCAATTCCAATGAAATGATGACTTTTGTGAAGGTAAACAGTGTTGAGGACATTCTAATGTCTGATAAGACATTAGGATCTCCATTTGAATGAAAGTAAAAATTGCACAAAAAAAACTGCCCCAATTCTGTAAGAAAATGGCTTTGGCAACACCAGCTGAGCTGCTCCAAGCAACATGCATAGCACTAACTGGTGCATGCTAATTGCCCAAACTTTAGTTTATCGAATGGAATATAGAATAATCATCCAGACTTCCTAATTTCCCTTGAACTAACCACTGTTTATACAGTCTCGTTGTGAATAAGTGCACTTTGTGTGTTGATTCTTGCACGGCAAATACGCTGCATGCTTAGGCTTGTTGTACACTAGTTTCCGATACAACACATATTTTTTTCATGCAGAGTGTGGACCAATTTCAGTACATCAAGCCCTAAGCATTTAAAATCAATATGCTGTATACACATGCAATGCATTGATAAGAATTTAACCTCTGTTACAATGTTTTTCATCCATGAAATCTATGCTCAGAACATTTTTGTGCAGATATAGAAAAATAACTAATCGAATTTGACAACCCCATTATTTCAAAAATCAAAAATAATCATTTAAAATCATTATATTGGAGTTACTGGGTTGCCATACAGTTTACATCTGCTGTTAAAAGAAACCACACCACTGATCACACCAAGCTGACACTTCCACAAATGGAACATCTACAGTTAACAGGGAGAAATTGAAAAATTTGGTCCAAAGATCTCTTTGGCAGCTATATTCAGCTGCGAAGTTCCAACAAATAGCCTCATATCCTGAAAGTATCTGTGACCTTTTGTGTTGTCCACATGGGCGGAAAGAAAGTGTGCTGTAGCCGTGGCTCTGTAGTGGAATGTTTTCTTCGATGGATAACGTGGCAGTAAGTGAAGCAAAGCTATCAGTGAGGTTACTGTGGGAATGCAGACAAAATAAAGGTCTTCTCCATCTCTCTCCATTACATTGAAGGTTATCTGGTGGCACAGAACTGCCTGTTATCTGTCAATTCTGAGCACTGGCTTTTTCTTCCTCCCAAATCTGTCACCTTAGACAGCTGAACACATTTGTTTTTTTTTTGTTTTTTTTTGTTTTTTGTTAGACCCTGTTTCTCATGGTTTTACCTATTACTATGATACTGGTATCTATGGATAATGTCACCCTTTATCCATTACAGTTAACATTTAAATTTTTGTGGTTTGTAACAAAAAGCGTATAAGCAAAGAAACAGAAAGGAAAACCTGTTCAGTTGAACATATGCTTGCAGATAATTACATCATTATGAATGGTGTTAAACAGTAAATACAAGAAACAAGAAAAAAGCTATTTTTAAACTGTGTCAAAATAATTCCTGGCTGATGGCTGATCTAGAACATGCTCTGGGTCTATAAACATTCATTACTTACTCTTCTAACTGCTTTACCCTGGTCAAGTGGATCCAAAACCCATCCTGGGTCATTCATTCTTTTGTTTGACTTTGATTTGGCTTTGGTCCTGTCATTGGTCTGGTACCCAGTGTGTTCACCTGTTTGCTGCTTGCCCATTTATTTTTCAAATTAGTTTGTCTATGCCTACATACAGTGGTGGAAATGTCTGAGATGAGGGGGTGATCACTTTCAGATGAACGAAGTGTAAATATAATTTAAATATAAACATATAAATATTTCTATAATATATAATAACATTACACTTATTTCATGTCTCCTGCAAACAATATGCTTTCTTGAGTATTAAGACAGGCACAGGATCGAGCCAGGAATCCTTGAGCTGTGAGACAGCAATGGTACCTGCTGCACCACCATGCCACCCAAACTATATACAGCATGTTTTAACCACATTTTTATTGTACATGCCATCTTTATGGTAAGTTAATTATAATTATAGTTAAGGAGCATCATTAACTCTGTTAAAGCCTCCATCATCATCCAGCTGTTTCTAAATCATCTTCAATGGAGTGGCTCATGTTTATTTATGTCAAATTTTTTGTCACTATGGGCTCTGTTTTCATAGAGGCATATACATTTTTGGCTAATTTATACAGACAGTTTTTTCCTGTTTTCTCACAGTTTTCCCCCATTTTCTCACAGTTGCTATTTTTCATGGACAGAAATGCATGTGTCTGTGTATAACATAAGTGATACCAGGAACTGACTTGTTTCACTGATGTTTCACAACACTAAATGCAACTATAAACACAAAAAGTATGATATTCTTTAATAAATTAAGAATTGTAATCATTGGCAAATTGAACAAAACAATTTGGAATGTGCTGCTTTTGGAAGATAATCTTTGGGGTATAACAGTAACTCAGCATGTTTAACACTGACTGGCATCACACCACTGGTGATAATTATTTACCTAGAACAGCACGCCCTGTCATGTTTTATTCCTTACTCAGCATTATTATCATGAAAATAAGGGTCTGTCTCTTTTCTTTTTATAACTCTGCAAGATTCTAATATAGGGCTCGCTCTCAATTTATTTCCTCAATTTAAATAACTGAAATGGTAGATGCATCTTTGGATGTAACTAGATAAAAGATTTTTTTGTGTGTCAGGTGAATCTGATAGTGGTATTAAAAAGAAGGGCACCAGTTGACCTTGGACTGAGAGGGCAGATGGAGGTGGGTGTAATTCATGAGAGATTTTGAAAGACTTTGCAAGGGTTATTATTTGAACATTGTTTGGAATGCGCTATGAGGAAACGGCAGAACAGAGGAGAGGGCAGTGTGTATCAAAGGCTGTACACTGTATAACTGGTTTGTTTGCTCAAATGGAAAATGGGTCATGGGAAATAACTTCCATGATTCAACTGAGATACCGTTACATAATTTACATGCAATGTGCTCGAAAATATAAACATATTAAAAAAAAATTTTTTAAAAAGCTAACTGGCATGACTTAAATCAGTCAGTTTTACTGCGTTGTATAAACATAGCTAGCAGAGCACCTGGCATCCATTTGAATTTTATTATTGTTTTTGTAATAACGGATTTATGAAATTAGAATAGAGAGGAAATTTTGATCATGTACTGACGCTTAAAGTTCATGCGTAGCAGGGTACAGAAAACTGAAGAGAATGTGGAAAAACTGATGAATGATTCTTAATTCCTCTGGAGTGTGATGAATTTTGACTCATTTACAGTATGTTTTTGCACTAAACATATTGTTCATTACAGCACAATAATAAACTCACAGAGGATTTATATAATTAAGATTTGAAAAACGTGAAAAAGAGCTGCCATTTTGATCATAGGTTTCATTATTAACAATGCCATCTGAACAGGTGAAAAAGGGCATATGGGGTACTCAATAACCCAATGACAAGTACAAGAACTGCTTACACAGGACCCCAGATGTTTGCGTCATATGTGGTCATATGTTTATACGAATTAGTGTTTTGAATATATGTATTGAATGTGTGTATATATATATATATATATATATATATATATATATATATATATATATATATATATATATATATATATATATATATATACATACACTAACCCCATTTCCATAAAAGTTGGGATTTTTTCTAAAATGCAATAAAAACAAAAATCTGTGATTTGTCAAGTCTCTTGAAACTTTGTATTTTGTAAATATAAAGAAATTTAGAATTTGATGCCTTCAACACACTCAAAAAACATTGGGACAGAGGCAAAATAAGACTGAAAAGTTTATACAATATTCAAGTAATACCATTTTGGAGGATCAGGTTAATTGGTAACAAAGGAGGGTATCAGAATTGGGCATCTAAAAGGAGCATCTACCAAAAGCTCAGTCTTTGCAAGCAAGGATGGGTCAAGGCTCACCACTTTGTGCCAAACTTCGTGAGAGAATTTTCAGTCAGTTCAAAAAGAACATTGCTCAATGCAAGATTGCAAAGAATTTAGGTCTTTCACCATCTACAGTGCATAATATTGTGAAAGGATTCAGGGAATCTGGAGAAATCTCATTGCATAAAAGGCCAGAAACCACTGTTGAATGTGTGTGTGTGAAATATAACCACATAGGTTCGGGAGTACTCTATTACACAAGGAGGAAGCCACATATCAACTATATGCAGAAACGCTGCCGAGTTCACTGGGCTCAAGCTCATCTCAGATGGACTGAAAGGCAGTGGAAACGTGTGCTGTGGTCAGATGAGTCCACGTTTCAGCTTGCGTTCTCCGTGCCAAGGATGAAAAAGACCAACCAGACTGTTATAAGCGAAAGGTGCAAAAGCCAGCATCTGTGATGGTATGGGGGTGCATCAGTGCCCATGGCATGGGTGACTTGCATATGTGTGAATGTACCATTGACATGGAGGTGTATATTGGGATTTTAGAGAGACATATGTGCCATCAAGGCAACGTCTTTTCCCAGGAAGTCCATGGTTATTTAAGCAGAACAATGCCAGGCCGTGCTACAACAGCGTGGCTTCATAGACACAGAGTGCATGTGCTTGACTGGCCTGCCAGCAGTCCAGATCTGTCTCCTATGGTGCATCATGAAGAGGAGAATCAGACAATGGTGACCAAGGACTGTTGAGCAGCTGAAGTCTTGTATTAAGCAGAAATGGGCAAAAATTACACTTGCAAAACTGCAACAATTAGTATCCTTGGTTCCCAAACAATTAAAAATTGTAATTAAAAGGAAGGGTGATGTAACACAGTGGTAAACATGCCTCTGTCCCAACTTTTTTTTTCAGTGTTGAAGGCATCAAATTCTAAATTTGTTTATATTTACAAAATACAATTAAGTTGGTCAATGAAAACATTGAATATCTTTTCTTTGTACTTTTGTCACTTAATTAAAGTTTCAAGAGACTTGACAAATCACAGATTTTTGTTTTTACTGCATTTTAGAATATATAATATATAATATAATATAGAATATATAAATATATATACACGAGGCAACTACATACAGCAAATAATAGCAGTCAAAAGTAGTAGCTTTTTTTTAAATCACCATCATCTTCCTAACAGATTAGAGAACAAATAAACAAATTTTAAAAGCCTTCTCTATTCAGAATAACAAAAAAATACTAACTCCCCATCAGTCCTGAATCCTTTTTTCTGTTATATTATATCTATCATATCAGACTCTTTCACTCTCTCACTCGTTTGCTTACATTCTCACTTACATTTACTCTCCTGATTGGTTGCCACTCTTGCATGTCACAGTGTAGTTTGACTTCTTGTATGCTTAAAGTTGGGACATGATGTGGTCTGATGTATCGACCTGGGTGTGTATGAGTACAACTTTCCCACAAAGTGGGAAACTGCGAATTACTATTACACTATTGTCAGGGTGACTCACATCAGCCTAGGAACATCATATAAACCAGTGTTACTAGCAACTGTATCATTCCATTTGATTCGTTTTATGCAGATCAAAGATATGTTTGTAATTATGCAAGGTAGATATAGTATATAATACATTACTGGCCCTGTATTTTATAGAGAATAATTGCAAATTAAATTTCCATCACACTATTGGTCAGAAATATCATCATTAGATTTTAACCATAAATCCTTCAGCCCTGCTCATAACTGACTGTAAATTTGGAACTGCTTGTACTATATGCCTCTAAATCTTCCTGACCTTCATGATAAATCATCACAGTTGCCAAGATGGACACTGTAAAATCCACACTTTGAACACTTTTATTGACTTTCTTTCGAGATATTTAATGGATTGACTCTGTGCATATCAAGGACTCGATTGCAGCCATTACATTAATTGAAAAGCTACACAGAAAGCCTCTCTTTTGTAAAAGACCATGAGTAGTATTTGACAAATGACTGCTCCATGCAATTATTCGATGGGTGAATAAAGGCAATAGGAGCTAGATGGCTGATCTCTCAGGAACAATCACCCCAAATAATCTTTAACAACCATTCGAGTATGAGAGAGACAGATAGAGAGAAACAAGAGAATACTTGACATTGAGGAGAACAATTGAAGAGGATATGAGAGATGTGAAAAGCATGGAACCATTTTACTGAAAAAGCGTCCTTCATTCATTTCAGGTCTGAAGGTTGGGGAGAGAGACAAGTGTTCCCTGAGATTATATTCTTGGTCCTTGTGTTCAACTTTGTGGACACTTGATATCACCACATAATCCTTGAAAATGAGCCCACCTCATTCTACACACAGCTTAATAACCACCATTAATAAGTGTGATAGAGCTGGAAAACATCAAATGGTGATGGACTTTTCAACATTCTTTGCATTCTTTATGTGATTTACTAAGTTTCCCATACAGTAACAGTAATAGATTTTAATGTGTGTGTGCAATCAAATAAACTGTGTTTGTGATGTAAGTTATTACAAAGAAAAATATCTGCCATGCTATTAATGCACTCATGCAAATATGTTACTGTTTATATATTAAGGGCTTATTCACAGGGTCTTCTAAGCCTAATAATAACAAATGAAAATTAATGCTTGCTGTAGTTGACATGGTGAAGTTTGGATATGTTTATTTAACACTTATGGAAGGAGTCTCCAGTGCCAGTGCTTTGTAACATTCAGAGGTTTTGAGGTTTCTCACTAACATGGCAAGCTGCTATTTTTTTTTTTTTTCTATTATTAACTTCAAGAATGAGGAAAAAAGAGAGAGGCTGGTGAGGATGACCCATAACATTTAATGTAACTATAAATGTTATAAAATGTATGTCATCATTCGTTAATAAATATGTGGCAAATTGCTGTTAAAACATGCTATTATTAGAAACTTTTCTTCTATCAGCATGCCTTGAAGTGTTCAAGCTGTTCAATTACAGCTTTGCAGACTTCACAAATGAAATTCAAATGAATCCATGGTATTTTGTTTAAAGATCTATTTTTTTTCCATTTAGTACTGCCCTTCAGGAGCTACATAAGATATTTACATGTTTCCCAGAAGACAAAATAATAATTTACACCGATCATCCTGTTCAAAAGTTTACACCCCCCTGGCTCTTAATGTATCATGCTGCCTTCTTGAGAATCAGTGAATGTTTGCACCTTTTGTAATAGTTGTGTCGAGTCCCTCAGTTGTCCTCAGTGTGAAAAGATGGATCTCAAAATCACATAGCCACTGCTGGAAAGGGGTCAAATATGCAGAAGATGCTGGAAAACCAAAGAATGTGCAGGACCTGGAGGATTTTTCTGAAGATCGGTGGGTATTTAACTGCTCAGGACAAACAAGGGACTTAGGAACTGGTTCATTTGTGTAAATTCAGTTATTATTGTGTCTTGTGGACGGTACAGTATGTAAACATCTGTTGTGTGAAATAGCTTATTCAGGGCAGTACTAAATAAAAAACCAAATGCAATTGTCATGAATTGAATTGAATTGAATCAAAAAACCCTAATTTTTACTGATTTTCACAAAGAAATCTTTATTTAGAATGTTTATTTGAGCAAAATATACTTCATAGTGGCGCGACACACCTCGCTAATCATTCTCATTCACGCCACCTGCTGCACTAAGCACATCGGCTTTTACTAGTCTGATTAATTCACGTAAACAGGACAAGTACCACTTTTATAGAACCATGAACACATGTATGTGAGTACACAAACCATGCAAAATAAAGTGCAATGTAAACTCTTCTGCTATACTGTTAATATACTGAGAGAAAATAAAGTTGCTAGCTGACTTAAAATAAAATATTTTATGTGCGATATGAAGAGAAAAGACCACAGCTCATAGCCAAATGACTTTCTTACTTTTAGTCAAGGGTGCAAACACAATGTGCTGCCTCACACACTTTCTCAGAAAAGGATCTTCGATCTGTATTAAAGCACTTATCTAGATAATTAGCTCGCCACACTGAATTAAAAAAAAGGTTATTTTTTAAGCCTAGTGATTTATGCTTCTGGGCAACATGAAATTGGGCAGCACACTGGTGCTTTCACTTGTGCTACAGAACAGTTAATGGATTTATGATTTGTCCACCCCTGTGTAGCATAGAAAACTGAGGCAATATCAGTGCTATTTTCCTTTGCTGATATTGGATGACACTGTTATAAAGCAGGAGGAAGGAACAATGGCCAGCAGAGTGACACGCGGAGCTCGGAAAGTTCAGCTCCCATTTAAGCGAGGCCGTATTTGTGCTTCAATTTCCTCCCTCAAACATTCTCTCATGCTCCTGTCAAGTTTTGCCGTGTCCTATTATGAAAACAGATGGCTGGAAAGCTGAAGGAATTAAAATATAAAACATGAGCCACTGAGTTGATGAAGTGCTCTTTCCAACATGGAGGAAAGTTTATAGAGGTGACTAAAAAGAAAAAAAACCACTTTAGTGAGGGGTGAAGTGTTATTTCCTGGCTTCACATAAAATACAAAAACAGCAAAATATCTTAAGTCTGAGAAAATACAAGCCTGGGAAATTTGTGTGCTGGGTTTAGATTTGTTGGTGCCCATCAAATACATGATTGTCACCCTTCAAGGTATGAAGAAGAAGAAAAAAAAAACTTGCATTGCAGAGTTTGAGGCAAGAGAACTTTGGCCCATATTTCCAAAGCGCTAATAGTCACATCAAGCATGAGCACACATTCAAGGGCCTTTAATATTCTCTTGGTCACTGGTGCACACTAAAGGTCCTGCTTGGTAGGAGACGTTTTATAGCCCCATTAGGTGTAAATGATGAATGTGGCCGAGTCTTTGAGCAAGGTGCTAGCTTTCTTAATGTCGGCACAAAAGAACAGCGCAGCCTGAAACACATTCTTTACCCTGTCTATTGAACAAAATAGTCGTGAAGAACTATTACTAGTCGTGACCTACTGAGCAGATCGTGTGCAAGCAAGAAGTGTCACCAAATGTGTCACTTTGATAAATCGCTTCCCACATGGAACACATACTAATATCTGTGAGAGCAGAGTAAAAACAATCCGCTCTGACAGCCTGAGAGAGGCTATTTAGTAAAGCTATAAAACACGGGTTGAAAGGGGCTTCCCGTTTGATTTAGTGGGTGATCTGAGAAGTCATAGGAAATCTGACTGCTGCCTGAACTGTGAGAGGATTTTAAGGTGGAAACGCTTCATTGACTTCTATGTCTGGGTCAAGAAATGTCACTGGTTTTTGCTTTGGCACAAAAATGGCATAAATGAATGAATGAATGAATGAACTCACTTTATGTGAAACCATGCGAAAACATTTCTGTAAACTATAGCCCTATTCGGACGGGATTAGTTTTCAGGACATATGGCTGTAAAGTAATTGTTACTATGGACGTCTGTGATATTTATCAATTCGCACGGGATAATTTCTGTGCAAATTGCAGAGAAGGGCATGTCTTCAGGGTTTACGTGCTGACAGCCCATCACAGCAGCCCTGTGCATCATATGTAACCTGGTGCTGCACCTCAGTGTGCTCCGACGAAGCAAAAGAAACGCCGCAATTGGACGAGAGCTGACACTTTATGTTTAGTGAGAACGACAAGAACTACGAGAACTGTTTGAACGAATGGTACATAATAATTCCGTTTGGGAGGAGATTTTTCTGGAAGTTTGAGATAAAAGTGCCGTTTGGCGACTAGATGTCGAGTTGACATATTTACCTAGAAGTCACTTCGCACGGGATAGAAGGTAAAGAAGGTATAGAAGGTAAAAGACGCTGTAATCTTTACCGGCACGAGAACGTGCAATCCGGGAAAAGCCTGGAAAAATAACTGGCATGACCAGTTCACATGGGATTAAAATCACAGAGAAATAATGTAATTATTACATTACCCCACCTCCCCATATAAAACTAGTCCTGTCCGAATAGTCCTTAAGTCTTTTTTTTTAAGGGCATCCCTGTTAATGTCTTCCATCATAAATGAATCACAGATCTAAGAGTTTTGTCCTGGAAACAGAGCAGCTCCTGCTGCGCTAAAGACCGTCTGTGGCACTTAGGCCTGACGTGAGCATAAATTAAACCCTTGTTATGAACTCTGTTAGCAAAAATAGCACGTAGCGTTATTCAATAATTCCTCCCCCTGCTGGGCGCCAAAGCAGCTCTCAGAATTATCACTCCCTTGCATCGCTCCGAATTTGAGACGTTTTTTATTCTCCATAGTCATGATAAGGGGAAATGATGACATTTCTGTGTAATCTGTATGAGCAAGGACAAATCTAATAATGGAGATTATATTTTACTCAAAAATGCATTTGTTCACTGAGGTAAAACAGGGATTCAGAGATACAGTAGGCTATTACAAGTTTTCAATCCAGTTTCCCTCCATTATTGTTCCAGCTGACTTTATGTGCTAAGGTGGGCGGCTTCGCGTTAGCATGAAACAGATTTATAAAGCCCTCACACGGTTCATTTAATTACATTTAAGAGGCCTTTAAAATGATCCGCACATTTTCATAAAATATCTTCTTCATTTCTGCACAGAAACACTTTGTTTTTCTGCAGTTCTTTCTCTTCCTACAGTATTAGAACACACCTGGTTTAAAAATATATCCTGAATCACTGTGACACTGAACCAATAACTTATTAGCTCGTGAGATTCACAGTGTTTTTATCTGTTAGCAAGCTATTGAGTTCTGTATTTAGCATTAAGTAGGGGGTCATCCCTAAGTTTCCAGGGTCCTAATTTCCCCAGCTCAACATTCTGTTAACACACATTAAGTAAACTTTTCCAAAGATTTTATGTAGTCAGGACTCATTTTCCCAGGGCCCTCTTAACTTAATCTTTTAACTTTAAACACCAAAGAAACATCTAACTGTAATTAATTCCCTGGTTACACAATTGCACTATTTGACCATGTAGTACACAGTTGTAGAAGGGACTTATTTATAATTGCACTATCCAATGACACCCAGATGAGGATGGTTCCCTTTTGAGTCTGGTTCCTCTCAAGGTATCATCTCAGGGAGTTTTTCCTTGCCACCGTCGCCTCTGGCTTGCTCATTAGGGATAAATTCATACATTTAAAATTTACATCCTGAATTTATATATTTCTGCAAAGCTGCTTTGTGTCCATTATTAAAAGTCCCATACAAATAAAACTGAATTGAACTGAATTCAAATGAATAACAACATACATTATTTTAAAATCCATCCTTCATCCACGCTTGAAAGTTATGAACTTGGAAAATTAACTAGGTTGCACATGCTGAACCCTCATTTGTGCTGCTCTAAAAATAGCTGTTGGTCTATGTTCAAACATTCATACAGTTCAACTTGATGCATGGACAATAGTGAAATGTATACACTAAACTAAAGAAATGCCATACTGTGGCCTATAAAACACAGAAAACAAACATAAAAGGAACATAATGTTAAGTATGAACATGTTCCAGCTCTCACTTATGCTGAAGCCTAACTCCAGCTTTAAATCACAATGTGTTCATTATGTGCAATATAAATCTGGAGAACATAGGACCCTGGGAACATAGATACACTCCAGTTTTTAGATATTAACCGGCTATTGTTGAATTGTTTTTAGCAGTTAACGGGTTATTGTCGAGTGTAGTTTTTAGATATTAGCAGACTATTGTTAAGTATTGTTTTAGATATTAGCAAGCTATTGTTGAGTATAAGTTATTCAATAGTAAGTTATTGTTACACTGATGTTAGCAGGTTATTGTTGAGTATTGTTTATAGCTTTTAACAGGCTGTTGTTGAGTATACACTCACCGTCCACTTTATTAGGAGCACCTGTGCAGCTGCACATTTATGCAGTTATCTAATCAGCCAATCATGTGGCAGCAGACATCACATCAAGCATCAGAATGGAGAAAAAGTGTGATCTCTGTGACTTTGATCGTGGCATGGTTCTTGGTACCAAGAGGGTTGATTTGAGTTGTACTCGTGTTCCTAATAAAGTGGACAGTGAGTGTAGTTTGCAGATGTTAGCAGGCTAATGTTGAGTATAGTTTTAGATGTAAGCAGAAACCAGCAGTCATTCAAAAAGAGTTGCAGGATGACCTGAAAGCAGCAGGAACAACAGTTACATGGAGAACAATAAGTTCTTCGTTCCTACACCTCACGTAAAACCCCTCGGCTAATAACGAAGTACAGAGACGCATGTCTAAAAGCATAAAAGCCTAAACTCTTTTGGAGCATAGCTGATGTTTAATAATCAGTTGATTTATTGATTGATGAAAATTAGAATGCAAAAAAAAATCCCCAAACCTGCTGTTGAGATTGAGTTTCTTAGTGTTTTGACGCCAACCTGATCCTCACATGGCCTCTGGCACAGAATGGGAGCTAAATTCTTGTTGTGTGGTCGTCCAAAGCAATTCTGAGCAGTTCTATGCTATAATAGCAATTATAATTCTACAATAGCATTTTATACAAGCCTATTAAGGCCTTACAGAATTTGGTATTAACTTAAAACATTCTCACTTTTCATGTGGTCACTGGAGAAAAGTCAAAGAGGCAGTATAATATTTGGCATTTTTATGATAATTTTACCATGCATGGAACAATTTTATACAGCCCTTATATGGTTCATTTAATTAAGTTTAAAAGGGCTTTAAAATTATCCATGCCTTTTTATAAAACGATATGTTCCCCAGTTCTCCACAGAGGTACTTTTCTGCCTTGTTAAACCAATGGTCAGACTCAAGGACTCTTCTGTAATGTGACTTCTCTGAGCCAGACAACCTGATAAACTGTGGGATTTTCAGAATATGGTTCCTTCTTTTTACCTGCATTTTTAAAACTTTTAAGTCACACATGGCTAATTATACGAGTGAGATGATGCATATGTGAATCAGGCTCGCTATCTTGTACACGCACCAAATAAAGCAGCATGAATCATTGGCATGATGGATGCTGTGAGCACCGGCACATGCTGCGTGAAGCAACAGCCAGGCATGTCAGAGATGTAATCAATCCAGTAGGTGTGCTGCCGATTACACCAACAAAGACTAATGAACATCACAAACAGTCAGGCATAACAGGCAAGAAACAGTGGCATGTCGGAATATTACTGAAGTGCTGGAGAGAGAATAAAAGGATGGATTCAAATCTCAAATATTAAACTGGACGCGTGCTGTTGAGGAACGTCTGATATGGTATTGGGTTAAAGTGGAAGAGAGGAATTTCTGGAGCAAAATGTTGCCCCTCACCTTTCCTTCTTAAGTAAAAAATCTCAGGCTTAGCAGGTGACAGCTGTCAGATCTCCAGCTTGACGTGTAAGCTGCCATTCATGCTCTGAGTAGAAGGACTGATTGTGCCGTGGCCAGCCGAGTGAGGAGGTAACAAGATAGCAGATTAAATCGCCCTTCTCTCCTCACCCCACTGTGGCAGCCCTGCTACGACAGGCTTCCTGAAAGCGTGGCTCTGGAGCAAAGTGTCAATCACAGCACTGCTATCGCTTATCCTGTCTGCTGGTAAAGAGTGATTTTCGCAACAGGCACGTCAGACGGAGAATCAGAAACGCCTGCACAGAAAACTTTATCCTGAACATGGATATCTGTATTGTTCTCAAGGAGAGTATCATTTTTATGTCACTTCAGAATACAATGTCTATAACTTTCAAATATAATGAGAAATGAAGATATACAGTGGACACCAAAGACTCTAATATCATACAGGTATCAGTAAGGGATAATCTACAGCTAGGTGTGCATTACATGATTGTAATGCATTTTAATGAATAAGAAAATCATGTAAAAATACATTTTTTAAAATCATGTAATGCAAAACTAACCGTGGATTATCCCGCTTATACCATGGTCACTTGCCAGCATTGACAAGTTTAAGCTGTCATTGATGTTTGCAGTAATTACACAAATTTGTTAGTATATTTACAACATAGTTAGATGAATTTTAGTAAATAGTTGAATTTCATTGTATATTAAACTAAAAGACAATGGACAAATAGAGTGGCCTATGTGAAACAGGGGAAAAAAGTGCATGGACAATAAGACAAAATAAGTTCAAATACATATTACAGATTACTTATTAACGTATTAACAAATTGTAGAAGATTTATTACATTACTACAGAACACTATTTTTCAGGTATATTTTGTGGTTCAGCAACCTATTTGTGCATTTTACTACTAAAGTGTATGTATTTATATAAAGTCAATTTATTTAGTGTATTAAATCAACAATAAAGATGACTGACAGTTTGTTAATTGCTGGTTAAAATTTCAGAATCATGACACACATATGCCTTACTTCTTCACAGCCATATGGTCTCGTAGCTCAACACTTGTTCATATAAATATGAATGATGTTGTTCTGGCTGTATGTGTATCATGTCATGCTAAGCTGCAGAATTCTCAACAGTCTGCTGCTATCTATTCCAAAGAGGGTACCATGGAGAGATCTCCAGTGCAATGACTTGCACAATGAAAAAAAACAGACAAGACTGTTCAGACAGATGCATGCATCTCTCTCTCTCTCTCTCTCTCTCTCTCTCTCTCTCTCTCTCTCACACACACACACACACACACACACACACACACACACACACACACACACACACACACACATCTATTAGCAATATGGTTCATGAATAATGCAGGAACTAAACACAGCGTTCTGTATCACCGGGGCAAAAATATTCCCGATTGAAGACACTTCACTGCTCTTAATCTGTGCCTGCAAAGTGTTGACAGATTTTTTTTTTTTTTTTTACCTACAGGAGTGTCATCTTAAATGTGGTACAGAAGCAGCCATATACATATCCCAACCTGCTATTGAAATGCCACTCAACATGCCACTGGACGTCACAAACTGGAAGGAGGAACGTATTTATCCTTCATCCATCTTACATTCTCTTCTGAAACAAGTCAGCTACTCGTGGCATTCCAAGAGCCATATTATTTACCATATAGTGCACTATTTAGGGGTGATGAAGTGGGTAAGCATTGCTGACTCACAGCTCTAGAATCTTCTGAGCTCAGGAGACTGTTTGTGTGGAGTTTCCAATGTTCTCATCCGGGTTTTCCTCCCATTTACGTTTTCCTCCCATCTCCAAACCACATTCCAGTCAGTAGACTGGCAACTCAAAAATTCCCCCTAAGTATGAATGAGTGTGTGCATGGTGCCCTGTGATATACTGGGTCCTACCTAGGATGTATTCCCAACTCATCCACAATGTTCCAGGGATCAGGATCCACAGCTTCCCTTACCAGGTTAAAGGAGTTACTGAGTATAAATGAATGAACGGAGTATATATGTAGAGTGCAGCCATTTTGTAATCTTGTCCAAATTCTCCCTGTATAGCACTGTATAACTCCCTGTATAGCGCACTATATTATTATCCATGGTAAACTGTAAATTCAGCATACAATTGATGCACATTGTTTCCACAGTGCATAACAATGTTTGTATACACCAATCAGCCATAACACCACTGACAGGTGAAGTGAATAACATTGAACATCTCATTACAGTCAGTAATGAACAGTCAGTTCTCGAAGTTGATGTGTTGGATGCAGGAAAAATGGGCAAGCATAAGGATTTGAGTGACTCTGACAAGGGCCAAATTGTGATGGCTAGACGACTGGGTCAGAGCATCTCCAAAATGGCAAGTCTTGTGGGATAACTACCAAAAGTGGTCCAAGGAAGGACAACCAGTGAACCGGTGCATGTGCGTCACTTACTTGGGGAAGAGATGGCACCAGGCTGCACTATGGGAAGAAGGCAAGCAGGCGGAGGCAGTGTGATGCTCTGGGCAATGTTCTGCTGGGAAACCTTGGGTCCTGGCATTCATGTGGATGTTAACTTTGACACATACCACCTACCTAAACATTTTTGCAGACCAAGTACACCCCTTCATGGCAACAGTATTCAATAATGGCAGTGACCTCTTTCAGCAGGATAATGCGTCCTGTCACACTGCTAAAATTGTTCAATAATGGTTTGAGAAACATGACAAGAGTTCAAGGTGTTGGCCTAGAAATTCCCCAGATCTCAATCCGATTTAGCATCTGTGGGATGTGCTGGACATACAAGTCCGATCCATGGAGGCCCCACCTTGCAACTTACAGGACTTAAAGTATCTGCTGCTAACATCTTGGTGCCAGATACCACAGCACACCTTCAGAGGTCTTGTGGAGTCCATGCCTCGACAGGTCAGAGCTGTTTTGGGGGCACGAGGGGGACCTACACAATTTTAGGCAGGTGGTTTTAATGTTATGGCTGATCAGTGTAAATATGAGAAAAACATTGTTCAACACTCACTAAAGCCAGCAGAAACGTGTTAGTAGTGTATTCCATACTGAAAATCAATTGTAATATTTCCATATTTCTGTGCTTTCAAGTTCAATAGGTAATATGTACTGTTTGGATTGTTTATGTTATGATCATGTGTTTCTAGTATTTCAGTCCAGTGTCTCCCTCACTGCCGCTCTATATAGAACAGTCTAAATAGTAAATAGCAGACACAGCGCTACCCTTTTATCCTCCTATCTCATAAATGACTTATTGAACACATCTCTTACCATGCCAGCCCATTGAGTAGGGGAAGGAGACCTCAAAGAGGTTGTCGTATTTTGTCAGAAGCATTTTCATTATGCATGCAAGACCTGTGGTGAGAGACAGAGAGAGAGAAAGAGAGAGACAGAGAGAGTATGAGAGAGAGAGAGATAAAACACTCAAACTATATAAAAATTTCACTGTGTTTTGATCAGCAGAAAAACACATCATGTGCCGTATCTTCGTTTAGATCTAGTGTTAAGTGCAAAAAATACATTTACACCACAGCACTGCTGTAGAATTCTCAAACCTGATTGGTCAGAAGGTTTTGATTAATTTTCTATAACAGCAGCTCTGACTGCTGTTCTGGGTGCAAGGCAAATCACAGGTTTATTAATGCGCTTGTTCTAATATGTTATCGTTTCTATTTTAACAATGCACACATTTATTTTAAAAGAACATGTATATTCAACAATTTTAGAAGGAGTCTCCAGCGTCAGTGCTTTGTAACAGTTGGCTATAAAATTAAGTTTTCAACCATGGGAAAGTCTTCACAATGGAAGGCAAGCTGCAGAGGGAATGACTGTTTATAACTGAATAATAAAAGTGATAACAGGAGCCACCTTTTTTTTGTGCAGATGTTCCGGGACATTAAATGTAAAAATAAATGGATTATAAGCATGACATGTTGTTCATTAATAAATTAAAAATTGTAATCAACAAATTGATGTAATATAAGAGGAATAAAACATTTTGGGAAGTGCTGTTATAGGAAAATGATCAGCTTCAAGGAAGATAACGATAACTCAGCCACATCATACTATAACACTGCTGATTATTTTCCTAAAGCATCACGCCTGCAAGTTTTTATACTTTCAAGAATGTAATATGAAATAATTGACTAAAACTTCATATAAATAAAACTCAGCAACTCTTTAAAACTCTTCCAATCGAGTTCAACATCCAGCTACACATGGAACTATGCATTAGATTTTTTATAAATAATTTCTTTAACGATGTATAAACTCTATAAACTAACAATTAATTAGTTTCTTTAGAAAAGAATAAAACTATTGTATATATTGTATATGTTTTTTTGTTTGTTTGTTTGTTTTTTTTTATCATTAGATAAACTGGTTGGTTTTCCCTGCAATAAAGTATATTTGTGTCTGGGTCAGAGGCCACCAATTCATAAGCAGCCTCTCAGGCGAAAATAATTGATTGTGCAGAAAGCATTTCATATTAGGCTCTACAACAGATGGATACAGCTAATTTTTATTCACATTATGCTTGCTAATTTAGGTATTATGCATCAGAACCAGCATTTGTAATAAGATTTCACAAATAGAAAAAAAAAAAAAATCAAATTTGCACAGAAGTGCAAAGATAAATGTGTTTTCAGGAGACATACTGTGAAATGTGATATGAAGTAGTACAATATTTTTGATCTTTCTGATTAAAAAAAAGAGTTATAACAAAGCAAAACGTGTTGTAAGCGCCAAGGAAGGAATAAAATATGATGGAGAGTAGTCCATCCATCCATTTTCTGTGGCGGGGAGCCTAGAGCCTATCCCAGGGGACTTGGGGCACAAGGCGGAGGGCACAATCATACACACATTCACACACTACGGGCAAGTTGGAAATGTCAATCAGCCTACAACGCATGTCTTTGGACTAGGGGAGGAAACCGGAGTACCCGGAGGAAACCCCTGAAGCACCTGGAGAACATGTAAAATTGATGGGGAGTCGATTAATTCCTACTAACTCCATTTACATTACAAGTTCCCTGAATCTTTTCATAATATTATGCACTGTAGATGGTGAAAGACCTAAATTCTTTACAATCTTGCATTGTGCAATGTTCTTTTTGAACTGACTGACAATTCTCTCATGAATTTTGGCACAAAGTGGTGAGCCACGAACCATTCTCGCTTGCAAAGACTGAGCTTGTGGTGGATGATCCTTTTATGCCCAATCCTGATACCCTCCTATCTTTCGTCAATTAATTAAAGTTTCAGGAGACTTGACAAATCACAGATTTTTCTTTTTATTAAATTTTAGAAAAAATCCCAACTTTTGTGGAAATGGGGTTAGTATAACAGCATGTTATAGTTGCACTTAATTGTGTTTAGAACATCCGCAAAACAAGTTCATTCCTGTTAACACTTGTAACAGCTATAAACAGTCATTTGCTTGTTAGCCTCTTCGTTTTCTCTCTCTGGACAAATAAAAAGAATCACAGCTTGTCATGATATTACTGGGAGACCAGAATGCTAAAAATCCTCTGTGCTGAAGACGGGGGGGAAAAGTACTGATTGTTTATGAAGCACTGACACTGGAGGCTCCTTCCATAAATGTTAAATAAACATCTCCTTATAGAAAGCTTAACAATATCACCATATCAAATATTACACGTGTTTCACAGAGGGGTTTTTTTGTGCTTGATTTTGCTGCGGCTTTTTTTTTTCAAAGTTTGTGATGCAATTTGCACGTTTTTTGTGCTATTTAGCAAAAAAATACTTGAATTGGCGAAATCGCAATTGCACAAAATTGTTTTGCACAGTCTTACACAGTGATGTTTGTTGGTAAATGAGACCTTTTAGCTGCACTCTTGTTTGACACATATGAATCAAAAAGGGGGCTATGACTGAATGTGCATTGTGATGACGTCACATGACGCATCTTGGCCCAAATCTGCGGAAAATCTGTGGTAATTCTGAAAAATTGCAAGCTCCTCCAAATATTGCGGAGTTGATTTAGCGTTAATTTCTGCAGTTCTGCAATCCTGGAGGGACTGTATTATTAAGTGTTACAGTAGAAACGATAACATATTAGAACAAGGATAGTAATACAATATAAACCTGTGATTTTTCTTGCAGACTGTCAAAACTGCTGTTATAAAAAAAAATTAATCCACACCTTCTGACCAGTCAGATTTGAGCAGCAATGTAGTATAAAGTGTGATAACGTGCCGTTAGGTTTTTATTTGTATTTTTTTTATTTTATCTTAAAAAAAGTGGCAAGTACTGTAAGTTAAACTACATGCAATTTTTTTTACAATTTAGTCAAGCAGTGTCTGGAGCAACAATAAGGTTAGTGCCCTCAGATCAGTAAGTGGTCCAGAAAGCCCCGCTGCATCCACCAACCCCCATTTAATGTTAACAAGGCAACAGCGAATAAGCAAATGAGCCTCTGTGCTAAATTGGCTGGACAGCCATCTCGCTAATTGCTCGGTGCAGAGGCGGGTTGTGATCCCCGGCAGTGGCTGACCCGGCACACTAATTTGCCTGGCGTTTATTTACATTGGGGATTAAACTCGTCACACCTAAAGCACTCCATTGAGACGATGGGAGGGGAAAAAAGCACCTAATCCAGGAACGGAGCAGCTATCTGTTAGTGCAGCCTCTTCTCACGTCTCCCATGTGCCACTTGTGCACTGACAGGCTTGTGTTGACACCTGAGGAAAAGCGAGTGCGTGTGAAGGATGACGGTGGCAAATAGCACTGAGCGACGCGCAGACAGGGAGAAGACAGATATGCACAAGTGGAATGCTAGGAAAAGAGACAGACGTGCACAAATGCAAGTACTCTCACACAAAGCCTTTATGAATCCTAAGATGAAAGTGTTTGGAGAAAGGAAAGGTCAGTGAGTTCATTAGGATGAAAGTGAACTTTTCATTCAGTACTTTTTTTATAAGAAGCAAAGTTCATGCTTTCAAGCAACAGTTTTGTTCATATACTCACCGTTTTCTCATTTCTAAATAAGCATTAAGAGATAAATAAATCAAAACTATAAACTACACAGCATATCAGCCTTCCTGTTCAATTTAATCTAAACACACACACACACACACACACACACACACACACACACACACACACACACACACACACACACACACACATACACAATGTATACCTGAGAGTGGACAAATCAGTATCTCAGATGCCCAGGACAAGCAGATTATTTGAGAGCTTGTCATATTATTGAGAAACCGGGGAGCAAAAAGTTTCTCGGTAACATGGCACATCTTATTGACTTTAAGAGCTGTGGTACAAGTATTATAGAATATATAAAAGGTTAACCATTTAAACATCATGTCTGTTGTGGTACTTTAGATTACACCAGCTAATATTTGTTACTAGCTTATCATTACAATAATGTTAACTCATTTGAGTGTGATATTAACTCGAGCAACCAAAATATGGTACTGGGCAAACATATAAGATCATTCACTTTTCCAGTGAGCTAATAATAAAATTATGATTTGATATGATTTGATTTTGTTGACACTTTTTAGCAAAATGTAACTTTATTTACAAACCATCCTCTACATGATTGCCATTTCTTTGTAAACCCACGCACTCATGATGAACACATCTGGTGTTATGCATGTAATTGCATGCCCATTGCATCCTATACACTTTTAAGCAAAATGTCAATTTTTTTCAAACTTAGCTTATATTATATATGTTATAAACTATACTTTAATAAACAGATAGCCTTTAAGAATGCCTTTGATAAAAGAAGAATGTACTGAAATCATTCTCATGGCTGGATCGGGAAGCTAGCGCAAGTTTGCAATGGACAGGCATTTACATGCATAACACCTGATGTGTCAATAATCATAAGTTCATCATGAGTGGGAGAGACGACTGTGGGGCCCAAATGTCTGAGAGCACTAGTGAAAATGTTTCTATGTTGCATTCTTTTCTAATTTAATATGATTTGGTATTTTGCTTTAATGACAGTGTGCACTCAAGCAATTTTCACAATTTTGCTTACATTAAAATAGAGACTTAGAAATAGTGCACAATAGTCTCAGACTTTTGGACCCCACTGTAAATAAAACCATTAGTGGTGTGATTAAACTTGGATTAACAGATTTTTTTTTTTTTAATGAAAAACATGCATGAATGACAGGGAACCAGGGAACTCACTGTCTCTCTCCTCAGAAGTGAGATCAGGAAGACGCAGAACATGTCGGCGTGGCAGCAGCAGAGTCTGGAAAGGCCATGTGGCCCAATACGGCACCACAACAATCCAATGCTCATTCTGCACCACCACACGCTCCTGCACAACACAGGCACAACGGGCAGTTCATTAAAGGGACAAATGATAGCTTATTCATAAGGTATGGGCTGCCCATGCTTCAGTAACATTTCATTTAAGCATTTGTATTGAAGTGACATCATAAATCTCTCACATACAGAAGCATACATAATCTTTGCAGACATCAGTAATTGATTTTTTCCGTGTCATTTATTAGAACAGCGCAGCTAAGTGTTTTTATGTCCTTGTCTTGTGAGCCAGCAAGCCCCTAAAAATAATGACCGAACACGATGGAATGGTTTCTTAAATCATTTTGTGTTCATTAAAACTGCAAGGACATGCAGACACCACTTTTACCCTGACATCAAACTAAAGCTATTTTCAAACTAAAGCCTCACAAAAGGGCAGAATGACATTCTATTTGTATGAACCTCAATCTGAAGTAAAGCTCTAGCATTTTAAAATCTTCCAAAAGTTAAAAGAAAAATCGCTTTTAAAGATTTAATTCCAACGCCGCTCATAGCTGCCCCGTCCACCTCTACATCCATCCATCCATTTTCTGTACCCATCGCCGTGCCATCCACAAATGCAGCTTAAAGTTCTATCATGCAAAGAAGAAGCCATATGTGAACATAATCCAGAAACACCGCTGTCTTCTCTGGGCCAAAGTTCATTTAAAATGGACTGAGGCAAAGTGGAAAACTGTTCTGTGGTCAGACGAATCAAAATTTGAAATTCTTTTTGGACTAAAGGGGAGAGGGACCATCCGGCTTGTTAACAGTGCTCAGTTCAAAAGCCTGCATCTCTGATGGTATGGGGGTGCATTAGTGCCTATGGAATGGGCAGCTTGCACATCTGGAAAGGCACCATCAATGCTGAAAGGTATATACAGGTTTTAGAGCAACATATGCTTCCATCCAGATGAAGGCCTTGCATATCTCAGTAAGACAATGCTAAACCACATATTGCATCTATTACAACAGCATGGCTTCATAGTAGAAGAGTCCGGGTGCTGAACTGCCTTCCTGCAGTCTAGACCTTTCACCAATTGAAAACATTTGGCGCATCATGAAACAAAAAAATACGACAAAGAAGACCCAGGACTGTTGAGCAGCTAGAATCCTGTATCAGACACGAATGGGACAACATTCCTCTCCCAAATCTCCAGCAACTGGTCTCCTCAGTTCCCAGATATAAATGGACTGTTGTTAAAAGAAGAGGGGATGCTACACAGTCCCAACACAGGCCCTGTCCCAACTTTTTTGAGACGTGTTGCAGCCATCAAATTCAAAATGACCTTATTTTTCCCTTAAAATGGTACATTTCCTCAGCTTAAACATTTGATATATTTTCTATGTTCTATTGTGAATAAAATGTGGGTTTATAAGATTGGCAAATCATTGCATTCTGTTTTTATTTACATTACAATTTGCCCATTCAGCCACAAGAGCATTAATGAGGTCAAGCACTAAGGTCAGTTGAGAAGGCCTGGGGCACAGTCAGCATTTCAGTTCTCATCCCAAATGTGTTCAGTAGGGTTGAGGTCAGGGCTCTGTCCAGGCTACTCGAGTTCTTTCACACCAACATTGGCAAACTATGTCTTCAAGAAGCATGGAGGCATTGTCGTGCTGGAACATGTTTGGTGTTTGGGCCCCTTAGTTTCAGTGAAGGGAAATTGTAATGCTATAGCATACAAATACATTCTATACAATTGTGTGCTTATATTTTTGTGGCAACAGTTGGGAGTGATGAGTCAGGTGTCCACAAACTTTTGGCCACATAGAAAAAAAAAAAAGAGTGCTAATACAATGAACTGGATGTAAGCAACCTAAAAAAACAACAGAAGCAGGAAGAAGAGCTCACATTGCTAACTGTCGTTTGCTCTCAGATCACTGTGGACATTTTGACACAGAAAACCAGTGGAAGTTATGCTTTTATATGAGAGTTAGTTTACCAAAAGGAAGCAGAGATATCTCACTGGAAATGTATATTATTTATTATTGATATAAATTATGTATTAATTGTTGTGCACTTCTTACTTTAGGAAGTAACAACATTTCTGTGTATATCTTCTCCATATTTTGACATTTAAAACAAGAGAAGAAAAAAAAAGCTCTCGAATCTGCTGGATCTGTTGGAACACTCCCAAACTGTGGAAAAAAAGAAAATGTACATTTACATTTACATTTATGGAATTTGGGAGATGTCCTTATCCAGAGTGACTTACAGAAGTGCTTTGAAGTCTCAATCAGTAAATACATCCTGATACTGGTTCACTAGTTCACGGACTAAGAATACTTAAAAATACTCTAAAATCTCCACTGGGTTGGTAATATAGTAAGAAAAGCACACAGACAACACAATTCTTTTTTAAGTACTTCAGGAAGAGGTAGGTCTTTAGACATCATTTGAAGACAGCCAGTGACTCAGCTGTTCGGACATCTAGATGAAGTTCATTCCACCACCTTGGTGCCAGAACACAGTCTTGATGCATGCCTTCCTTGTGCCCTGGGAGATGGTGAGTCGAGCAGTGCTAGAGGATTGGAGGAAGTGTGGTACAGTGCAGGGTGTGATAAGTGCTTTAAAGTAGCTGGGTGCTGGTCCATTTTTGGCTTTGTAGGGAAGCATCAGTATTTTAAATCTGATGTGGGCAGCTATGAGAAGCCAGTGGAGGGAGCGTAGCAGTGGGGTGGTATGAGAGAACTTAGGAAGGTTGAATGTACACACCATGGAAGTGCAAGGCTGTGCTGAAAAAAAAAAACACTCAAGTGAAAAAAAAAATGTTTGAAAAATTTACCTGCAAAACAAAATCGATGGCCAAACATTCAAAATACTTTAGATTCCAAAGGGTTAAAGTACAAGCGCTCAAATTTTTTAAAAATATATTACTGGGGGGAAAAAACTACATTTTGTTCTCCCTTTCATCATTTTTGGCATGTATTTTGGTATCTGGTAGTGGACATCCTTAGGGTACACAACTTCCATTTCATTTATTTTCTATTTGTAGTCATTTTTTATTAGTCAAGTTTTGATTATATAATAAAAAGGCAAATCCATTTCTCTCAAAGGTCACTATGATAAACATGTCTAAAGGTTCAGTCCCCCAGGTCACTCTGAATGTATCGCATGCTCTTTTCTTATGTATATAATTCCACAATGTTCATTTAAATAAATAAATAAATAAATAAATCAGGTATTTCCAACCAGAGTTTCATGAAGCATGAGGCCACTCAAATTTAACCCCCATTAAAAGAGCCGACGTGGGATTGAAATGACCCGACTCGATGCAACATGCGTCTCCAAGGACAGGATTGGGGAGGCAGGTTTGGAACATGACAGCTGATGATGGATTACACAATAGCTGAAGTTGACGGGTGGCTGCTACAGTGAGCCAGCTTTTGACGAGGAGGGGTTTGACAAAACACAGCTCTGTGCGTCAGTGAGTGATGGGAAATGATTAGAACCTCGGCTAACAATGATCTTCACACACTCTGAGTGCAGAGAGAGAGACAGACAGAGAGAGAGAGAGAGAGAGAGAGAGAGAGAGAGAGAGAGAGAGACTCCAGCTAGAGACAAAGAAGTGGACAAAATTTAGTTTAGCTTGGATGACAGAAAGTCAGTGGTGGAATGTGTTTTCCAGAGTGTGCTGTTTAGTTTTAGATGTTTGGTTTGAGCACTTTTTAGCTGTAGGCACATATTTCTGCTAGAATGGATACTTTATTTTAAATCGTCCTCTCCACAAAACACATGATGCAATATTGCTGGAAAGTTTCTGTGCTCAATTTTCACTAAACAGAAGTAGAACCTGATACTAAGCTAGGACTCTTGTGCCATGTGCTGTTCAAAAGAATGCTGAACAACTTTCAACACAATCTATATGTGTTTAGACGATGTAATGAATCTCTAAACAGTGTAAGAGTACCTCTTAACACCCCATTTTCTATGGTGCAATGTGCCTTTGTGGTTCAAACTTTGTGTTCACTGTGTACATATTTGAGAAACTTATTTTACTTTAAACACTAACCCCGGGTTTGCACCAAGGCAACAATCTGAAAGCAATCTGCTGATATGGTGTTATTTGTTTATATCCAACTTTATTGTTTATGCGTTCACTGCCAGTGATAACATCACATAAACTTTCACCATTTGCATCACAGATTAAGTAACAGCACAAGTTTCTCCAAGAAGATGACAATGGACACATCCTTGCTGAAGTGTTATATATCCAATACTCTAAATCACTGGTTCCCAAAGTAGGGTCCAAGAACCTCCGGGGTCCAGTACATTGGTGGGCTTCACAACCCACTATTTTCAGAGTTATCTCATTTAACTGCTCACTTGAACTTGATGGGTTTAGTGCAAAAAAGGGGTGCATCGATACTGAAAATCATGTCAGGAATAGGTCCAATAGTTTTTTAATTTATTCATTAAAAAAAAATGCTCTTATACCAAACATCTGATACCACTTGATACTACATGATGTAAGCCTAGTGTCCATTGTCACTAGGCAAATGACAAAAATGGACAGCAATCTGGACATACTTCACTTTGCTCTGTGAAAATATCACGAGGAAGAACTACAGATCTTCTCAGTCCCTCCAGGATTTTGTAACTTTGCGATTGCAGAAATTAATGTAAAATCAAGGAAACTCTCAATATTCGGAGAAGCTTGCAATTTTTTTAAATTACTGCAGATTTTCTGCAGATTTGGGCCAAGACGCGTCATTTGATCACAATGCTCCATGTGACATCATCACAATGTGCATTCAGCCAAAACCCTCTTCGATTCACATGCGTTGAACATTCAAGTAGTTTTCCACAAAAAAAGCACAAAAAACTCTGCAAATTGCATCAATTTTTTTTTTTTTAAAAAGCCGCAGCATTTTTGGCCACAACACAATCACAAAAAAAAAATTCCTGCAAATTTCTGTACGGACTGTACAATATAAGTAACCTGATAAAACCTCTTTAAACATATCTTTAATAGATAGAGAGTGTGCGAATGGGCAACCTGAGTGCACAAATGAGTGCCATGAATTGCAAGAGTCGAGCAGTGAAGTGAGCGTGCAGAGAAACTGTAGCAGCTGTGAGAATTTCACTTCAGCGAGCACTGAGCACTAAGACATGCATGCTTACCAGAGTATATACAATAGCTTGTGAGTCAAAGTGAAATTCAGTGCATCTTGTGTTCATTTTTAATGACCATGTTCGCTGATACTGCTCTGCACACTCAGGTCAGCTGTCCTCGTGCTCTCTACTAAAGATATTGCTTAAAACCCCTAACATATAAATCAGAAAACTCAGCATGAGAAATTAATTGTTAGCAGCACATGACAGCAACCAACATAAACAGAGATAAATCATGTCCCAGGTTGCTTAATATTAAGCAGGTTACTCATTTCAGTAGCAATACCAAGCACCAAAAAACATGTCCTTTTGCTCATACTAGGTCTGAAAAACTATTGTTGCATCTTTAGTTCAACCCTCAACAACTGAAAAACAATTTCAGTGGAAATTTCAGAAATAAAAAGCTCTTTATGGCTCTAAAAAAATCCAATATATTGTTGCACACATTTTAATAATTATTATTATATAATAATTTGAATAGCTCGATTATGTTCATGACTAAATATGTACTGAGGGGGTCTGTGGAGATTATTTTGCAGTTAAAAAGGGCCGCTGGATGCAAAAAGTTCTCAAAAAGAGAACCTCTGCTCTAAATAAATTACATTCAGATTCGCTCAAGGTCTGAGAATGTTCTGGAATAAAGTGCTGTCTCTTTCCACAACGATGTCGTGGTGAGAGCATGTGGGCCTGCTGACAGGGAAGAAGCATCGCACAGCGAGTACACATCAGTGAGAATCACATGTGGAAAGTGATTAAAGTTTTAAAAGGCGCAGCTTCGTTACATGCCACGACTACACAACCGCGGGTTATTAAATCTGCAATTAAGCACCATTTACAAGTGCATTATTTAACAATTCCTGGAGTAGGCACAATAGCAGTTGCCAAGGAGACGGAACTTTTCGAAGGGGGGAGTCCGCTGCAACTTGCAGGCACTTGCGGTTCGCAATTACGCAGCTGTTTTATGTTTCCCTCGTCGTTCCAAACGCTAGCCTTAATGTGCCACTAGGAAGAGTCATTACTCTGCCTCAAAACACACTTCCATCATTCCTGGCTTTACTCTTCACTCCCAGCTCTAGTCTAGATGAGAGGTTTGATGAATAAGTGATTAAGGTTAGAGTTATTAAGGATTTCAGATGCATTACCCAAGGAACGTTCAAACCCAGTACGTGGCGGGTTCTTGGTCAAGTGAGATGGTTTGAAATGATTACAGGCATGCTCGACGGCGCTGCAATACCAATCAGAAATACTGCACATTTGAGAGAGGTTGTAAACAGAGCAGACGCTTTTCTAAACTGTACTGCGTTCTTCTGGAAGGATTCCATCATACAAGAAGCACTTGGGTTTTTGCAGAAATGTTAAAAAAAAGAAAAGAAACAAAAAAAAAAACACTGTTGTCTTGGTTAATTGTCTTTGAGTTTTGAAAACAGCGAGGTTGATGGGAGAGGGGGAAAGGTGTTGAAACTAAATTATTGTGCAAAGAGAGATGCTTTCAAGGATGGACAGATGCTGATGAGGGATGAGATAAGAGGCATTCCACTGTAAATGAGACATGTCTATACAAACGTGCTTACTATGACCTTGATTAACCTTCGCTGTGAAGGCATGCATTGTATTCTCACCCACATCTCTCCATTCCAGACAGCTTTCATTACAAGCTTATTTAAACAACTTGGGAATGCATTTGTCAAAGGAACACCTTCTGTTACTCTATATTAAAGATATGAATACAAACTGAATACCAAACTGACTACAGATACATTATTTGATTTGAACAGATAAAGTGTTCTAAATGGATCCAAACACAGATACGAATAGGAGGCACATATTCATTTTTTATTAGTATTTTTTTTTTTTAATTTATTTAAAGAAAGTTTGTCAGTAAAAGAAAAAGTTGCGCAAACATAAGATTGGTACTTTCATGTGGGCATAAACAAGTGCTCAGAGATGAGGCTCAAATAAAGACCACGTTCATTAACATGAACAAGCAGTGGTCCTTAATACCTGCCTGGTCAGGGTAGCCCTGGTTTAAATTAGGCCACTACTTTGTTTATATTTTAATAAAATAATAAATCAACAAAAATTGTTAGAATATATTGCTGGCAGGTTCAAACAAAAATAATAACTGCACAAGCAGGACTAAAACAGTGCCATGGACATCTTGAGACATCTAGCTGAGGTTGAGGAACTGTCAAATCCAAGATTCATGGCTGCGTTCAAAATCGCCTACTGTGACAGTACCTACTGCATTCGATTCAGCACCTACTACTCGGCCGTTGATACAGTAAGTACTGATCAGTATAAGCGTGTAGCATGAATACAATCCGGACATACTACATCTTGTCGACATGCGACACTTGTAGCCCATTTCCTGAGTGCATAAATGTACATACTTTTCAGAAGGTCGACATTTCTGTATTATAAATTCTTTATGCTAATATTCAGAGATGCTGGATTTTTGAGTTCCATGAGCTGGAAGCCATAATCATCAAGATTAAAACAAAAAAGGCTTGCAATATTTCACTTCATGTATAATGAATCTAGAATATATGAAAGTTCCACTTTTTGAATTAAATTACGGAAAAAACTTTTCCACGATATTCTAATTTTTTGAGATGCACCTGTATAGTAGGGTAGTAGGGATATTTGGACGCAGCCCATTTCTACTTCTGGTTTAGGTCACACCAACTTCAGGTTTTAATCCAAATACAGATTCAGATACAAATAGTTTGACCACTAATAAGACACAGATACAGATAGTGGTATTGTGTTACTCCAAGTGCCTTCTACAAATACAGAAAACTATTCTGAAATGACAGCTAGTGAGTAAGGAACAACTACAGTGGTTTAGATATTCATTATCTCCCCAAATCTCAGCATGAACCAATGTACGTACTTTCTGCGAAACACCGAGAAGAGACTTCTATAATGATCTCATGGTGGTAATGTAGTTTCTGACCTTGCAAGCCTGAAGGAAAAATACTGTGAGACACATCAGCAATTCTGTAACTGAACACTGTTCTCACTGTTCCCATCTTTTACTCTCTTTCATGAGGTCCACAGTACTAGGCTGGATCCTCAAGCCCTCAGCAACTAGGAGCAACACACAAGGCCTACTTCTAAAGTCATAAAGATTCAGAGATCCAAATGGAGATATACAGGGGAAAAAAAAAAGTTTTATCACAGACAGCAGCACTTTATTAATCATTGCAGCCTTTCTTCACACTAAAGGATGTGCAAAACAGCTTTTTTACAACCTTTGAAATGTCTCTTCACACTACGACTTTTCTGGCGACACGACTGATGACAGGTTCGATTCACAGCTGACATACTGTACATCTCAAGGAGAATAAATAGAACATTGCTGCGAAGAATGTTTGTCGTGATGATCTTCAACAAGCAAATTGAAGTAGATTCTGTGAGGTAAAAAATAAACTCTAAACCTTAGAACACAATCATGACCAACACATTAAAGAAACGGTGGTACTGCATTTTGCACAATTGATCCTCATCATCGTTTTCACCTTCATCAGCTTTATCCTGTTCAGGGTTACGAAGGACCCAGAGCGTATCCTGCAAACACTGGGTGCAAGGTGGGAACACACCCTGGATGGGACGGCAGTCCAATGCAGGGCAACATACACACACGTTCACACCATGTAGCCAGTCCACCTACAGGCATGTTTTTAGGAGGTGGAGCAAAACCAGAGAACCGGGGGGGGGGGGGGGGGGATGTTTGGATGGTTGACATTTCAAAAGGGGTCTAAAGGGAAATCATCTGTCAAAAAGTTGGGAGAAACCAACAGACCCTTGTCTCTGAGCAATCCTATAAGGTTCTTGAAGAAAGAAACATTCCTTTAGAAAGCTAGAACTGTTGCCCATCCAAAGAACCTTGAGGAACCCACAAAGTGTAGCTTGCACCAACCACTGCTAGATGAAGATGCCAATATTCCTGAGAACTCTTACAGTGATTGGCCACAAAGTTCAAAGCACATGACTGTATAGAATACAGGGTGGGGGTGGCAAAATCTATAATGAGATGCTCAAAAAGCACATATAAGTATTGTGATCAGGTGTCCACCAACATTTGATGTATGTATGTACAAAAGTATGTGCACACCTGACCATAACAACCACATGTGCTTGTTAAACATCCATTTCCAAAACCATGGGCATTAATATGCAATTGGTGCCCCCTTTGCTGCTTTCAACTGAGGCAAGTGACCGTCTCTAGTATGTGTTTTTACTCATTCATTCATTTTCAGTATGTGCTTTATCGTGGTCAGGGCTCGGGAGCTTATTCTGGGAACACTGGGTGCAAGGTGCGAGAATTCACCCTGGAAGGGACACCAGGCCATCACAAGGCATCATTCACCCACTCATTCACATCTATGGCCGATTTAGCATAGTCATTCCCCCCACCTGCAGGTTTATGGACAGTAGACGCAAACCAGAGTACCCAGAGGAAACCCACACAAGCACCGGGAGAACATGCACAGCCAGTAATCCAAATACTACCTGCTGCACACCATGTCACACATGTTTGTTTTTTTTATATAAACTGAGCTAATTTCATCATTTAGAAAATGTACATACATAAAGGATAAAAGCTTGAAAAAATAACAAAACCACCAGTAAAACAGAGCACAAACACAAATATTGCAGCAATGTATTAAATTTACCAACTATAACATACACAACATTGCAGAGTTATGACAGCTTGCGCATAAACAGATCTAGGAATGCAGTCAAACACTGTCAAACAGGTCATGCTATGAGAGCGTGGAGTCTAAGAGACCTTTGCTATAAACAATACATCAACCCAATCAAGCTCCAGCCAAAATGTTTGGAAAGCCGAATATGAGTAGCAGTGACAGGTCTCTACTTCAACAACAGCTTGTGTGGTGTGTGCTGCTTGCTGGTTTGTGAAAATCCTGGCTTTAGTTTTGGGCCAGGCACCAAACGCCAACACACAAGGAAAGCACAATCCTCCATCAACTGAGCAGAACTGATTCGTTGATCTCTGTGGGGGCTGCGCATTTCTAATCTCCAGATCTTCCTCCCTTCCCTCATATGCTTTCCTGCAACCACACACTGTTTTTCCCAGCCACTGTTCTCTTATAGTAAATCTGGCCTCACTGGGTGAACATGCAGAGAGTTGAAGAAGGCTGCGATGGAAACGCTGGAGAAATCCTTAAGAAACAGACGTCGGCTTTGATCACAACCAGTTCAAACAACCCAAGGCGATATACACAAGCAGACAGCCCGGGCTCGCAGGCATTTGCCTTTGGCTGCCGCTTCAATATCTGTCATTCATTTTCTCTCGGGGATAAATGCGTGTCTGGGCTTGGAATCTCTGTAAAAAAGCACTGTTTATTTAGCATTTTATAAACAAAGCTGCATCGTTTTCTCCTACGGGTGCGAGGAGGATGTGGGAAGTGGAATGAGACTTGATGTGTTTGGCTAGGGATGCAAATTAGAGTCCAGGAGGGATTTTCAAATTAAACAGTATGTTCAATTTGCATTGAACGAAAATGGTATGACGGTATACACTGAGATGTTGCTGATTACTTTAGACTGGGTGTTAACACGATGATTATGGCTTCCTGTCATATCACACTTTTGTTCCATGTAATTTCCATAACATGCACAGACATTAATATTTTAATAAACTGCAGACAATGACAAAAACAAGTGGGAGAGTCTGTCATCAGGGAGGAGAATTCTCCAGAGAAGCAACCAAATCAGTCAGAACAGTTATTTGCATAAAGAACAAAGGCAAAGAAAATGTGTCATCCTTATTCATTTGAGTGAACTGCAGTTATCATGTCCCAAAAACAGATGACCTACTGTTTGGGAACATGATATATCATTCCTTTATTAGCTTATGTAATTGATGATATGGAAGCAGGTGAGATGTAGTTTTTATACCACAGCACTGTTGAATTCTTCAATCTGATTGATCGGAAGGCATTGGTTCATTTTCTGTAACAGCAAGTCCGAGAGTAGTGCCAGCTGGAAGGTTTGTATTAACGTTATCATTTCCATAGTGTCAGCTAATTCACAGGGACTTACTGTACATGGCAAATGCTCCACATAAACATTTTTTAAAATGTGTGTAATTGTTCATATGGAGACGTTTTCTGTGAAGAGATGTTTAGTTACAGTTTATGTAAGGAGTCTCCAGTGTCAACACTGGTAAAGCTATAACTTTAAGTTTTCCACCGTGGGAAAATCTTCAAGAAAGAGGCCTTTGCACTTATCATTTTCTTAGTAAAATGACAAGATGCATTTTTTTTTTGTCTTATTATCTTCAAGAAAGAAAAATCGAGAGGTTCATGAGGGAACAACTGTTTATAGCTGCTAAGTGATAACAGGAACCAACTTGTTTCAAGGACATTCCACAACATTAACGGTATCTATAAACAGATCAAATGTACGATATGTTCTTTAACAAATAAAAATTGTTAGTGTTGGCAAATTGCTGTGGTATAAGAGGAACAAAACATTTCAGACATGCTGCTGTTGGAAAATAACCAACTTCGGGGGTGGGAAAAGTAACTCTGCTTCGTGTCTGTCATTGATTATTTTCCTATAAAAACATGCCCCAGCATGTTTTATTCCATATATAAATGAACTCTGTTTTCTTAAAGAAAATATTAGAGGTTAAGAAAGTATAACTGTAAAACTACAGGATATATACTGTGCGTGAGAGAAATAAATATCACATCATAGGGTGCTTATCTCACAATGTAAAAATCAATAAATCAGTGTAGATTATGAATGCTCCTGCACAGATATAGCATCACCAGCATTTAAATGCAAACTGTTCCAATATTCACTTTACCAAGCCATAACATATCTGACCAAATGTTCCAGGTCCTGATCCAGCTCCCCCAGTCAACATGAACACTACCGTCTGAATTCTGAGTTCTCAGAGCTGAAACATCCATAGCTTGCTGGTTGAGTTTCATAATACATGACACATCGCGTACATCAAGGACCAGCTGTGATATGTGATGCCATGGGCATTTGTTTCACAGCAACCCCCTTTCCATCTTGATGTCTCTTTACTCGATCTCTCAGACTCCCACCATAAAATTCACCTTGCTGTGCTCAGAGTCCATGAAACATCCATGAAGCGTACTACAATTACAGTCCTGAAAATGCGGATTTCACTTTAACTCTTGCTGTTTGGAAAAGATCATTAGCTGAGTAAAATGAACGGGGGGAAACATCAAACTGTAAAAATAAGTATGCTGAGTGACTGAATAAAGAACACTAAAATGCAAAATAGCCTCCTGCAGCTGTCAACAAAAGACAAAGTACTTTTTACAGTGTCATTATCTATCATTGCAGAAACCTACAGCCTCTAAATGGTCACAAAAGAAGAAATAACGGCAGTTTAAAACACTTTCTGTTCTCTCAGCGAGAGCACTGGAGGTCAAGAAAGTAAAGGTCTTAATTCTACCTCATTGAGAGAGACAGCGAGCATTTTCTTTCTGTTTGACAAGAGATGGCAAGAAAATGGCTGGTTAGCAACTTCATCGATTGTCTAGCAAAATGGAGATATAACACATTCGCAACAGACATTTTCCTCAACAGGTTGCGAAAGTACCAACGTTAAAAAGGTGCTCTGAGTGGACGAGTGGTCTCAGAGGAGAGGCTGGTCTTGGGGAATAAGAGAACACAATACAATTTCACTCAGTCAACAATATGCCTCACAGCAAATGGAGCTGAAATGAGCAATATGACTAAAATACCTGATCAGTGGGAATGAAATGATGGTAAATGACATGGCTGAAAACTTTCACAAAATACATTCACTCTAGAAAACTACTGCTAAATATGTTATAGGCCCCAAATCAGAAATCCTTTAAATCACTGACAGCCAGTTTAAAGTGACTTGTGGAAAGAGAGGGGTAAGCAAGGAATTACAACTCAGAAAGTTGTTGTGGTCCTTAACCCCGAGTTCAGCATGTAACGAAATATCAAGTGAGAGAAAGTGAATACATCATGAACGTTAAATGTATCACTCATATCACTAACTTTAGCTGGCTAGCTTGTTACTAAGTCATGACAAGCTTTCATCTAGGGGTCCATGTTTTTGTTTTGTTTTTTAGCCTAAACACATGAAAGCAAGGCAATTCCAAGCTCTGACTTCCCACTTCCGCAGCATCTGACCACTCTCACAGAAAATCTGACCAACTTCCACTGAAGGTCTGACCAACCTCAGATGCTCCCACTGCAAGTCTGACCAATCCCACTCGCTTCCACTGTAAGTCAAACTAATCCAGCTTGCTCCCCTTTGAGGTCTGACCACTTATGCTCACTTCCACTAGAAGTTTGACCAATCCTGCTCACTCCCACTGGACGTCTGGCCAATCAGACTCACTCTAACTGAAGATCTGAACAATCCTGCTCACACCCATTGGAAGTTTGATCAGTCCTGCTCACTTCCACTGAAAGCCTGACCAATCCCACCCTCTCCTACAGAAAGTCTGACCAATCCTACCCTCTCCTACAGAAAGTCTGACCAATTCTGGTCACTTTTACAGAATGCCTGATCAATCCCACTCCTCTTGCAGAAAGTCTGACCAATTCTGCCAACGGCCACAGAATGTCTGACCAACCCCCATCCCCACTGGAAGTCTAACCAATCTCACCATCTCCCACAGAAAGTCTGACCAATTCTGGTTGCTCCTACAGAAAGTCTGATCAATCCCAACCATCTCGAAAAAATTCTGACCAATATCAACTCTCCTGCAGAAAGTCTGATCAATCCCACTTCTCCCGCAGAAAGCCTGACCAATCCCACCTCTCCCACAGAAAGTCTGATCAGTCCCACCAACAACCACAGAAATTCTGACCAATCTCACCCTCTCCCACAAAAAGTTTGACCAATTCCGGTTGGTTCCACTGGAAGTATAACCAGTCCTCCCAGAAATTATTTTAGTTTGTACCTAATTTTCTAACAAACTTAGCTGGTTCTATTTCATAAAATATAAACATATATTTTTCACCACCAACCTTGACCAGGGTAAAGCAGTTACTGAACATAGAAAATGACCAAACTTGATGTACCTGATTTGTGTCAACTGCAGTTTAATTTTTTGCCACATTTACTGTACCTTAGATGGGTCATCTTCTTGCTGTCTGCATCAACAACCACAGAAAAATGTATTCAATTTTCATATTTTTAATTGTAGAATACCAACTTGTGTTGATAGCTTTTTGCTCGTATGTTGGACTCATGCTGATCAATGCCTTGCTGTTGCCAGGAATTGGCATTACACTGGGCTTTTTTTTATTTAAAAATAAATTAACAATTAGGTATTTATTGTCATTTAAATGAAGACTCCTGCAAGTCTCATATCTGACCACCCACATGAGAATAAAAATGTCCTGCTCCAGTGACTATTTGTTGGTCCCACAGGATCCCTGTTCTGATGCACACTTTTATCCTGAAGCTTCCAGAGGTGCATTCAAGCCTGGTGTGTGAAATCCTGTAGGATCTGATTTGCATGTGAAAGAGAGAAACACCTGGTTAACATGAAAGGGGTATTTACCCAAACTTGGCAAACAGCCTTGTGGGTTTCAATTGCTTCTTGGTGTTAATGTTGAGGTTTGCCCCAAAACCAACAACTGTATTGCAGTACACTCACACACAGTACACATACACATCGACACACATTTCCCACTAATGAACACATGGGCTCTGCTGATTAAAACCAGAAGAAATAAACAAATATAGAGAGCAGCATGATTTTGTCAGAAACTGGCAGATGGCCATTCAATAACCGTGGAACAATGAGAGAATGAATTTGCCAGCTTTTCACTCACATGGACAGTATTGAGGGCAGTGTGTGACTGTCTAAAAGCAATCAAACTTTACATTCCTTAGCAACTATAACTTCTGAACACAATTTTTAATATGAACAGTCAGCTCAGCACAGAATGCAGGAGTTCCCAGAGATAGCTGGAAGTTTATGTTTCTCAAACCTTTCGATCTCCAGAGCTACTCGATTAGGCTGAGGTCAGGTGACTGGGCAGGTCATTCCATTACAGACAGCACTGCCTTCTTCCTTTCCAAATATTTCTCGCACAGCTTTGAGGTGTGTTTTGGTTTGTTGAAAATCAAGCATTACTTGGAACATCTCATAAATAGGCATGGCAAAGCATGCTGTCTCCAAATTTGGAGGCTCAGCACACATCGGTATTCAGACCTACGGACTACGGACTTAAGCGCTATTCAGAGACTTATGCAAAAGTAACAATTTTTTTTAAGCACTTGTGTTTTAAGGTGGTGGTCTGGGTGCTGCTGAAAAAACATGTTTAGACACACCCAGTAATTTTATTTAAGCAGGTATGTAACCCAACTCTGAATTATGAAACGCATAACATAAGTGAATATTTACATAACTTTTGGACTTAACTCTGTATACAACCCATAATACCTAAATTGAGCACATCTCTATTCAGAACTATACTACTGCTTGGACACGTGTGATTTGTGTCTTTTTTCTGTGAACACACAGGACAGTATAATGTTCACAATTTATGTAATGCTTATTAGATTTACTTATAATTTACTTGAATTCCCTCTCATTTACAGTACTGTGAAAATGTATTTGCCCCCATCATGATTTCTTCAGTTTTTTTTGTACATCTCATACTAAATAGTTTTAGATCTTCAAACGAAATACAACATAAAACAAAGGCAACCTGAGTAAACACAAAGTACAGTTTTTAAATGATAATGTTATTTATTAAAGCAAAAAAAGTTATCCAATACCAACTGGGCCTGTAGTTACTATTTCCCCAAATCTATGAAACTGCATTCATAATGGGATTCAGCTGGACTAGACACAACCAGGCCTGATTACTGCAAACCCTGTTCAATCAAATCAACACTTAAATAGAAATTTTTCAACAGCATGAAGTTGGTTAAAAGGTCTTACCCAGTAACACACTATGCCAAAGATGAAGAAAACTATATAGTATGAGATATACACAAAAACAGAAGAAATCAGGACTGTACGTTTTCACAGCACTATATATCATTGTATCAGTATTAACTGTATTTTTATTGTCACTTGTTTTTTTTGTTTTTTTTCCACCTGACAGTAGAAGAAGTCATCATATGAGATTCTCCCTTTTTTGTGCTGCTTGAGCTTTTTTTCTGACTTAAATGCAAGTGCATGTTTTAAAAGGAGTGGTCTTGATGCTATTGAAAACTGCCAAGAGAGCACAACACAAGAATAAAAACCTGGCAATAAACTACAGAAGAATAAACATGGCAACCTTAAAGGCATGAACTGCAGGTAATATTGACATAACTTTTGAACTTCAAATTACATCACCAACTCTGAAAAACAGTCCACATGGAGGAGGAGATGACAAATACTGACAAAGTCATGTCACACACCTCTCCCTCCACTGGCTTCCTGTAGCTGCCCGCATCAAATTCTTGATGCTCACGTACAAGACCTTGTCTGGAACAGCACCCCCCTACCTCAACACTCTCCTAGAAGTTTATGTTCCCTCACGCAACCTGTGATCGGGTAAATGACAGATGCCTGGTAGTGCCTACTCAGCAAGGCATGAGGTCCCTTTCCAGAACCTTCAAACTGACTGTCCCTCAGTGGTGGAATGAACTTCCAACCTCAATCCGGACAGCAGAATCTGTCACTATCTTCAAAAAACGGTTAAAGACCGACCTCTTCCATGAACACTTAACTAACCCCTAACTTGCCCAAACCCCCCACCCCCCTTTTATTTTTTATTTTTTTTAAATCTGCATTTACACTGGCTCTTACACCTCTACTCTGCACACTTTGCTTCTCTAGAACTCAATTAAAAATCTTGTATGGTAGCACTACTTGTATTGTTCTCCACTCGATATATTGCTTTAATTGTACTTTCTCATTTGTAATTCGCTTTGGATAAAAGCATCTGCTAATTGAATAAATGTAAATGTAAATACTGATGGTAAAAAAAAAACATGTTTGGATGTAGCTCCAATTAAAAAAAAAAACCTATCATATAAGACAAAAACAAAAAATGTTTTTAGAAGTGAAACAGGATCATGCAGGAATGATCTGTTTCACTGGTAAAACGTCTGAACGCAATCATCTCCCATTCTCAGTAGCTCTATGTAATGCATTTGGATTATAGTTCTTTCAAAACTGCCTTTGAATGGAAGAAAATGTGGCCTCTGTGCTTTTTTCAAGGCAAGGCTGAGAAAATATAATCTATCCAGAGACATTTTATGTGGCAAAAAATATACCTGACAGGCATTTAAACCCATCAAATTTGCATCCATTGTAACATATGTCATTTATCATTTTTTCATTAAAATGCAGAAATTAATTGCCAGAGCCATATCACCCTGCAGTTCTCACCTGGTTTCCTGCTGAAGCTAAGCAGGGTTAAGCCTTGCCACTACCTGGATGGGAGACCTCCTGGGGAAAACTAAGGTTGCTGCTGGAAGTGGTATTAGGGAGGCCAATGAAATTCCCCCACTGGCCCTTATCTATCATGGCCCCCTAATAATCTCCATCCCTGAACTGGCTACATCACCCTCCTCTCCTCTCCACCAACAGCTAGTGTGTGGTGGGCGTTCTGGTGCACTATGGCTGCTGTCGCATCATCCAGGTGGATGCTACACACTGGTGGTGGTTGAGGAGATTTCTCCCCATACTATATAAAGTGCTATGAGTGTCTAGAAAAGAGCTATATAAATGTAACGAATTATTATTATTAGAGAAAACTCACTGATTGGTCAACAGAAAGACCAAAATAAGAAGTCAACAAAAAGAAAAGTAATGTGTTTATGCACAAATTTGATGACATCCAAATAAAATTTAGGGTTTAAATGAACACAGTATGCTTTCAGTGGCTTCGGGTGCATTCACCATCCAGGGTGTCCCCCACCTTGTGCCCAGAGTTCCTTGGGATAGGCTCCAGGCTCCCCTGTGATGCTGATAGGCAGTATGGAAAATGGATAGATGGAGTGTCCATCACAGTGGACAGTCGTCATAACTAATATTAGTTCCTCATAAGAACAAAATACAAATAGAAGAGTTCTAGCCACATTGCTACTGTAATACTGAAACCCAAAATCCTCTTACTGATCTAGGGTTAACATATCAGAAAAACAAATTAATTTTTGTAATATCTAGTAAAATCAACTGGTGTATCTAAATGGCAACAAAATCCATCCATAGCCTTTGCTCATTTCACATTTCAGTAAAGCAAATAAAGCATCATGACAGGCAAATGCACATCTGAAAATATGCCAAAGGAGAATTGCCTTGAGATGAGCTTTGGTTATTTTGCACCATAAAATCAACCACTGCACTGCTGCACTCCTTCCCTTTACACACCCCAATGTTCCCTGGGATTTTGTGCACTCAGAGCCTCCTTTACAGTCACAGTGTGAACACAGTGCGGGTGGAAGAGCAAATCGGCCCAGACGCCTCCTCTCTTCAACGTCCAGCTTCTCTGAGCCCTCGTCCTCATAACTCTGAGGCACAGTCATCTCCAATTAGTCCAGCTGCCAAGAACGCAGCAGACGCCTCTTCTTCACATTAGAGGTCAGTGAGAGCAACTCAGCCCACTCGAATATAGCTTCCACCTCCGATGAGAAATTATACAGCCTCGTCCCTTCCTTATTCTTCCAGCCTCAATAGAATGGCATGGAAAAAAAAAAAAAGAAGAAGCAAAAATAAATAACAGAAAGATGAGGCGATGCTGTCATTAGCATCAAAAGACACGTCCCAGGTGCCCTTTTCAGACAGAGTCACGAGGAGAGCTGAAGTGGACATGTGAGAGCATATGATTAACTCATCACGCCGCTATAAAAAGAGCCACTTTATTCCCATGCCAGGCGCAGATGCTGGCTGTAACTTCTCACAGGATTTTTATCCTAACCATCATTTACAAAAATGGTGGAGATAAACTTTTCAGCACATGGATGACAGGTTTTTATTTGACAGGATGGGCATTTAAAGGTTTGTTTTGTTGTTTTTTGTAGAGCACTGAGAGCATTTAAAGTTGAAGTGTTCCGCAACAGTGCTACAGGCTCTTAATGCGGTACATTAGTGATGAAATTAGAACAAGGCCCTAATCAAAGACATGTCATCACTCACATACTGAAATGCTTTAAAAAGTGTTTTGAGTCATGTGCACACTTTTAACATTCCAAACGTCTTACAACAACTTGGGTAATAATGTTGCCGAGCACTGTGTTTAAGAGTGGCTGTTTGTTTTTTAATAGGATTTTCACTGTGACCATGAATGCGGATTTACTTCTACATTAATATTTACATGTAGTCATTTAACAATGCACTTTAATTTAATGTGGACTTATAAATGATGGAGCATTCATGCACAGTACAGTGAAAAGGACCGACAGGAATATAAACCGATCAGCCATAACATTAAAACCAGGTGCCTAATATTGTGTAGGTCCCCCTTGTGCTGCCAAAACAGCTCTGACCCGTCAAGGCATGGACTTCACAAGACCCCTGAAGGTGTAGTGTGGTATCTGGCACCAAGATGTTAGCAGCAGATCCTTTAAGTCCTGTAAGTTGTGAGGTGGGGCCGCCATGGATCGGACTTGTTTGTCCAGCACATCCCACAGATGCTCGATCAGATTGAGATCTGGAGAAACTGGAGGCCAAGTCAACACCTTGAACTCCTTATCATGTTCCTCAAATGACTCCTGAAGATTTTTTTGCACTCTAACAGTGCTGAAAGAGGTTACTGCCATTTGGGATTAGGGATGCCATTACTGTTGCTATGAAGGGGTGTACTTGGTCTGCAACAATGTTTAGCTAGGTGATACATGTCAAAGTAACTTCCACATGAATGCCAGGACCCAAGGTGTCCCAGTAGAACATTGCCCAGAGCATCACACTGCCTCCGCCGGCTTCCCATAGTGCATCCTGATGCCATCTCTTCACCAGGTAAGCGATGCACACGCACCCGAGCATCCATATGATGTAAAAGAAAATGTGATTTATCAGACCAGGCCACCTTCAAAGTCGCTCAGATCCTTATGCTTATGCCCATTTTTCATGTTTCCAACACATCAACTTCGAGAACTGACTGTTCACTTGCTGCCTAATATACCCCACCCCATGACAGGTGCCACTGAAATGAGATAATCAATGTTATTCACGTTATCCGTCAGTGGCTTTAATGTTATGGCTGATCGTTGTAAATGCTCCAAGTTCCTGCAAATTGACCAGGCAGAATAAACATAAAGTCAAAGTCAGAATAATTGGCACCCTTCAAAAGAATGGGCAGACATTACTGTATAAAAATACAAATTTTCCACTTAAACAAATGGACAAAAAAACATCGCATACAAATTTATTTGTTTAACAGATATTTACTCTCAACAAGATGTGGCAAAATTATTAAAAAGCATTTTATGGTCAGATGAGACTAAAATCGAATACCATTGTCATGTTTGGTGAAAAAAAGAGACCACATTCAATGGAAAGCCAATATGGCAGCCAGTTGTTGATGATTTGGGGATGGTGGTCCAGTATCATTAAGATTGATGGCATCATGAATTCTGCAGGGATATTTCAGCCCCAAACCTGGTTGCCTCTGCCAAGAGGTTTCAACTCAGCCATAGATGGATCTTTTGGCAAGATAATAACCACAAACATGCATCTAAATCAACACAGAAATGGTTGCAGGACAACAAATACTTGTATTTTTCACCAAGAGGGTGTCTATATAAACAAAACTAAGCAGCTTGAGATATTCTGCATTTAGGAGTGGTCCAAGATCCCTCTACAGGTGTAAGGAGTGGTCCAAGATCAAGTTCTCCAAGCTTGTTAGACATTCCAGAAAGAAACTCAGAGTTTGAGAAGGCTTAACCTAAAAGTAATATTTTAATTAGTAATAGTAATTGTTATGATCATTTAAAAAAAATGTTTTACATAACTCATTTATAGTTTTCTTCATTTTTATGAAGGGTACCAATAATTCTAAGTTCAAAGTGACCTTAAAGACCGTAAAGAAGTCTAGATATGGTAAATTAATATTTAGATGAACATTTCAGATTGCCAGCTGTGCTGATATCCCAGCCAGACAGGTCAAGTGGTGTCAGCAATCATAACGTCCAGATCAAGGTTACATAGTAATGAGGCTACATATATTTCCTACTGAAGGTCATATTATGAAAGTGAAATTTCTGTGAAATTATTGTGAGAGGGAGAGGCCCTGATACTTTATCAACACTTGTGTCAAGCATTTGTTCTAAATAAAAGCCTGGGTCTGAATTCCAATAAGTCTCAGGCTTTTTAAAAATCTGCTCCACCAGGACTGTCTTGTTTAATACTCACTCGTGATCATTGTACAAGGCTGTTATTTTATGCACCTGTTCCTCTCCACATGAACGCCGTATCGCAATTGCCATAAAACACTGAGTTATAATTATCACAACACCTTGTGTATGTCTCGGGGGGGAAAAGAATCTCTTACAAATAGGAAAATAAAATAGCTATGTTAACAAGCTTGTGGTGGCAAACTCCTGTCATGATCTATTACCTCATTGACTTAATATTCTACAGACATCTTTAGAAAACATCGCCATCTCACTAATGTATCATAACCAATCTGATTAGGCCTTAAAAGTGTCATTCTCCTTCGGCTCGATTCTTATAGAGTGCTCTGACACATCAGTATAAAGCTGTGTAATATCATAATAGCGCACAGTAACTGGAATAAATACAGCCGAATCTTTTTACATCATTTTGCTCCGTTCTTTAGCACATGAAAGATAGAAGCAGCTGGTAATAAATGATTCATTAGAAAACGAGACGGTATGTAATGAATACTTTCAGATGGCATCTAGAACACTCCATAAGAGATGCACTAAAAATGTAGGCCACTGAGGGAGAAAGGCGTTCATTTAAATTATGTTTAAATTCCCTTTAATGACTTTAAAGTCCTTCACAAATTGATTGCACACCTTAAAATAGATCATTAACCATTATGTGGCAGCACAGCTCATCTATTCAAAATTAAACGGCTTCTTTCTTGCAGTGAAGCCCCCATGCCAGATTCAATCAAATGCACTGCTGTTACATATTGCAAACGCACACACAGCAATATGGAAAAGGTGATCTTACAGGCTAGACCTGTGCTCAGTGATGGTTAACTGAGTTATTGCAGGAACTGGTGACAGTAAAAATTCATTTACCACCAGTTTATTAATTGATTTATTTTAGTGGCGGGGGGGGGGGGGAAGGCACGGAAGGTTATGAATTCAAATCCCAGCACCATCAAGCTGCCGTTGTTGAGCCCCGGAGCAAAGCCCTTAACCTTCAACGGCTCAGTTGTAAGTCGTTTTGGATAAAAGTGTCAGCCAAATGAGTGAAATGTAAATGTCAATTTCATCCAAGTCACAGCAAGACACTAGTAGACTCACATGTGAACATAACAGAACATGCTGTGTGATTGATATTCAACATTAATACCACATTAATTCTATCAAACATAGATTAGATTATTATAGAAACAAGGCTACTGTTAATTGTGCATATCTTTGTCAACTCCCAAAGCACAGACTGTGGCTGTGTCTTTAATAGAGAGAGCAAGGGCAAGGGCACCCAATCTGATCACCCAATCTGATCACCCAATCTGATCACACAGAGCAGTATCAGCAATTGAGTTTTTGAATACCTGCAAATGGAGAGCTGATCTCGTATGCAGGCAGACATAAGAAGTGCTTTTTTTTGCTTTGCTCTCAGTTCAAGCGCTCACGCCCAAAAGGTATAAACTTTGTTATAGATTTTTTTTATTTTATGACTTCTACATTATGAAGTCAGTACAAAAAACATTTTAGATTCCCAAACATTAGTTTTCTAGCAGAAAATTAAATGTTACAGAAAAATGTTTGTATGTCATTGAAGAAAGCAGCATTTTACGTAAGAGACACTTTTCAGACAAAAAACACAATGAAGGCTGCTGGGTTTTGCTGCAAAAATAAGACGCAAGTGCGAAAGTCAAAGTCTCCAGAAGAACCGTGACTGGTTCTGCAAGATGGTCAATAAAACTTACCAGCTCATTTCCTTATAAAGCTGCACAAATTGTACTTGAGACTACTATTTTTTATTTTTTTTGTCAAACCAAATATTGACTTTGTTTCATTTACTACTGTTTACTGCTCTATATGGTATTTTATATATATATATATATATATATATATATATATATATATATATATATATATATATATATATATATATATATATATATATATATATATATATAAAACCACAATAACTAATTCCCCAGCATCACAAATGTAGAAACGTGAAGTAATGTGACAAATTGAACCAGTCATGTTACTCAGCATGTGGCCCTGAGGGCAAATAACTTCCACACCCAATGCGGCCCATGCTGCAGTTCAGTTGAAGCGTACCTCAGACCAAGGATGGGATCTCTGGAATGTGGGATCTCAAAAACGCACACAAGTGTGAAAACGACTGAAAAATGAGAGCAAAGCAATTCAGCTCAGCAAGCACTGAGTGAGATACTCTTCACTCAAGTCAAGCGAATTCATTTAAAATAGTCATGGCCTAAAATAAAATGACTTTGTAATGCTTATTTCATTAGTATTATGACAATTTGGGACCATTTTTTGCTGTCAATTTGTGTAAAATACACTATATGGCCAAAACTATGTGCACACTTGACTCTCACAGCTGTATGCTATAGCATTAAAATTTCCCTTCATTGGAACCAAGGAGCCCAAACGTTCAAGCATGACAGTGCTCCTGTGCACAAAGTGAAATCCATGAAGACATGGGTTACACCGTGGTTGGAGTGGAAGAACTTGAAGTGGAATGACGGCTGTGCACCAGGCCTCCTCGCCCCACCATCAGTGCCTGACCTTTTGCCCTCTTAAGGGTGAAAGGGCAAATCCCCATAGCCATGCTACAAATCCTTGTGGAAAGCCGTCCCAGAAGAGTGGAGGTCATTATGGCAGCAAAGGGGGAACAACTCAATATTAAAGTCCATGGTTTTAGAAAGGGATATTCAATACACAGGTGTCCACATACTTTTGGCCAAATAGGGTAAGTTACACTGAAAATGCAAGGTTTCTGTTATTATTGTGGTGCGTGTACACACTTAATAAAAACATATAAAGTCAAGCAAAGTGAAAAAAACAACCCCCACCAACCCTCATACCAATTCCCCAACCCACCATACCCCTCGGTTAACCATTTTCTATGGTTATTTTTCATGTGGCAAATGAATAAGATGATTCTGTCATCAACTCACGCCTAATACAGGCTCACTGGCGAAGCACAGACTGTCAAAGCCTGTACAAATATAGTGCTTTTGACCTTGAACTCTGCTTTGGTATGCATCTCAGTCACTCAGCGAACGAGTGTTTCTTCCTTCCTCGTCCCACTCAGCCTTTAACTCGCACAGATGGAGCTACTTCACATTAAGCTGTCACTTGCGGTCATACTTCAAACACAATAAAGACAAGTGTGTGACAAAATATCCACAATAAAGATCCTACAAGGATATTCTCTTAATTAATGGAACTGTTTCCATTACTTAGTCAAGCAATAAAAGACTTTTCTCAGTTTCGTCACGAATCACACACACCAACATGTGGTACATTTCTACATAGAACACTGAAGGTGAAACTCTACAGATTCCTTCAAAGCTTCCTTCATGGAGGATAATGAGAGGCAGAACTGCCTCATCTCCTCAGATTAAAGCAGAGGGTTATGTCTTCTATCAGTGGCATTAAAATGCTCATTAACCCGCGGAGTCACCCCTGCAGCAGTCATTACAGCCGTCCTTTCTATGACTCACCCGCAACCAACCAGCCACGACTTTACTCCACACACACTGCTGGGATATTCACAAGTGAATACTTGCTCCCAACAGGCAAACCAAGAATCCAACTCTAGATACTTTTACCAATCTTTTCTACATGCTCTTGTCTTTCAGTAAGGTTCTTTTTATAGCCACATGACAGCCTCTGCTGGGAATCATGTCAACACAGCACATTAAATTGGACCAAGGTCACTCAACCAGTGGACTGTCAAGAGGTGAGAAGTTTAGTTTCAGACTTTTTTTTTTTTTTTTTTTTTTTTTTTAAATAGAAACCTATATGTGAAACTGTAAAAGTAGAAAGTAGAGACAGCTGGAAAGTCCACTCGGATATAGGTACGTTATGCTGACTGCTCTATGTGTGACAGCTTGGAAAAACCAAAACTTCAACATGGTGGAATTTTCCTACTATATATTGTTCTGGAAACTTTGTTTACAAGACAATACTTAGAACACACAATTACAACATATGATAGTTAAAAGACATATTTCCTTTTTTGAAATTTGATCGACATCCATGATTGCAAAATAAATTACAACGCCTGCAGATGGTCTAAACCGTGTTTGATTGACAGACGTACCTCGCTGGCAGTGAAAATGCAGACAGAATTGCATGTGTGTTTTATTTTTGGCTGAGTTGGAGCGTGAGGATGAGAAATCGCAAATGTAAGGATTGCTTTTTTTTTTCCCTTGCTTTTTTTTAATAGGGCAAATTCAGACCGGCTTAGACATTGAAAATGAAATGACAAATGGACTTTGCATTTGCATTTTAATTTAATGCCAGCCATTCTACTTTGCTGTTCATGAAAATGCAATTGTAAATATATGTTTTGCAGCTGAATTTAAATTAAGCATGTGTATACACACACGCACGCACGCACGCACACACACACACACACACACACACACACACACACACACACACACACACACACACACACACACACACAGGAAATGCAATTGCAGGGTACAATAATTATTCAAATTCAAATGCTAATTACAAAATGTTAAAGTCTAGAGGATGCTGCCATACAAGCTGTAAACAGTGCAAGGTCAGCTAATCCATTAAACCAATTTTATTTTATTTTTTCAAATCCCAGGAATACTGGGCATGAGGCGGTAATATTTCGGTATATACAATCAACCGCAGGTTTGTATCTCCATGTTTGTTTTGGGATGGCCATTTTTCATAAGCCAATCAAATCCAAATGTATCAAACCAAATATGTCGATATACTCGAACATTCGTCACATCGAGGGAAAAAAATTACAATTCATTTTGAGGGAAGAATTTGTAGGACAGTGTTTTAGAAATATGTTTCACATCACAACGTTTTTATTGGCAAAGTTGCCACTAGACTGATACGTGATTTTCAAGTGAACACGGTTTCTTTTCCTAGTACAGAGAAATACGTCGAAATTCTTGTCAGTCATAACCACACATATGTTACGGGTACAGTAGAAAATGATTAGGTTGAATAATACTGACATATTGCTTGAGGTGTGTGTGTTGCGCCTACTTCAGCTTCGCTCATTGAAGAAAATTGGCTTCAGTCCTGAGGGCCACAGTCTCCAACCTCGCTATCTCCACACCTGTACTGCTGCTGTCCCCCTGAATAAGGCACTTTTAAACACAAGCTGCTCCACAGACACTGCAACAAGGTGGTCCTGTCACACACTACACAAATCATCCTACCCCACAGACAGGCTCCTACAACATAACCTGTTTGTTCTTAATACACTACACAAGATGACAGACGCAATAGATGTCTCAAAACATGTGGTAGATTAATGCACTGCCTTTTTAAGCTGTCATTTCATATATTTATATATATAGATGGACGGTCTTGATGAAATCTGTCTTGATGCTACAGGGCATGCTTAACTGACCCGATCCAGGATGATGGACAAGCATCACAAGGAAAGAGAGAGAGAGCTGAGGTTTTAATGGCATGGGGAAAGAAAGTGTGCATAAGTGGCTGAGAATCTGTCTGACAATCTCTATAAAAAAAGGTTACGCAAATCATGAAGGATCCCCCCCCCCCCCAATTAAGACATCTGGTAATTATTTGCGCATTTGTGGACATTTAACCTGGAACATTCTCAAAAGCCTGAGGTGCTGTTTCATTCAGTTTATTATCATAAATGGAAAAATGCTAAGGGGGTTAAAAAAAAGAAAGGAGAGAGAGAGGGTGAAGAAGGAGCAAAACTGGAGCCATCCGGTGTTTTTCAGCCACTTTTCTTTCGAGAGGAATGACAGATCGCTGTGTTTCCCAAGTGAAGGAGGAACAATGGGCTGCAGTGAGGCACAGCATGACCGTGCCTTTCAGCCTTCACCACTCCCCATGCCCTGTCAAAAATGGTTTGGGAGCTGGCTGTCCATTCACAACAGAGATGTGGCAAAGAAAACAAACACAATCCAGGCTTGCCTGAGTGGGGGGAAGAGGGTGCAGGATTCTTCTCCTCATTTCAGAGTTGTCAGATAGCCAAATATTGCTAGCATTACAGTGTTTCTCCTGTCAGAAAGAACAAACTTTTATTTCTGGTGAGATCAAGCAGAATCAAGTTACAACACGACTTTACAAAAGTACACAACATTTATGTAGTTCATCCAAAATCCAACATGGATTTAATTAGTATCTAAATTTGAAAAATCTGATTTGTAACTTGGACAAATCAACACCAGAGGAAAATTCTTCCAGAGGTCAGAGGTAGAGGAAATCCAAAATCTCTCTGCAGGTGCGCAGATGGTCAGGGATGACAGGCCAATCATCTCGGCGTGTAAAAGCGCATACTTGGGCCAAAACAGGCCAGATTGTGGCCTGGGAAAAAGGCCATCGCTAAGCGAGAGTGTGAAAGAGCCACTAGTGAGGAAGCGGGGAAATGAGCCACACTCACCACAAGAAAATGGACGGCATCCATCACATGGTGAGATTAGCAGAAGGGCCGCCGTGAAAACCGCCCAAGAGATTTTTAAGGAATGCATCAAGGAATGCATTTGAGTGATCCTGGATAGTAAAATACTTTATTTTGACGATTCAGAGAGCTAGCTTGTCAACTTACAGTATAAATGTGTAATTAACACATCTGATATGTTCTATCTAATGAAATCTCTAATTAGATCTTATGAATCATAAATATAAACAGCAGCTCTGACAGTAGGTCTGGCTGCAAGGCAACTCACAGGTTTATATTACTGCACACAGTCTAACACTTTACCTTCCCTATAGAAACAACTGACATAGGGACTTGTACAGTGAACGCTCCAAAGAAACAGATTTTAAAAACATGTAATCAGGAGGTAGGAAGTACATGATAACAGGAACTTGTTTTGCAGACGTTCTATAACATTAAACGTAATTGTAAATTAATTTTTTTTTTTAAAGTATGATGTGTCATTGTTTAATAAATAAATATTTCTAATCAGTGATAAACTGCTGTATAGTCTAAGAGGAATAAAACACTTTGGGACTTCAGGATGGTTAACTGTAACTCCACTTGGTGTCAGGCCATATCACACCACCCCGTCGTTGATTATTCTCATACAATAGCATGCTCCATTGTGTTTTATTTCCTTACATAAACCAAGGTTAAAATAAATAAATAAGTAAATGAAGAAATAAATAAATGTATGGCTTTCTAAAGCAAAGATAACCTAAAGTGGGCAATATCATCACTTCATTTTGCAGCAGCTTATAAAATAGCACTTGATCCAGCACATCGTATAATTTAGCATTTTTTTTTCCTAAGCTCTGCCAGTTACTTGTGCACACAACTTAATGTAGCCACGTTAAAAGGTTAATTAAATATCATAAGCGTTAATGCTTTATCTATATTTACCCATGGTAAGTTTTTTTTTTTTTGTCACTGAGATCTGCCTAGATTTTACATTCTTTAGGTGACCAAAGATCCATTTACACACCATAAGCCAGAAGCCATACTGCATTCCTATTTACTATAAATGGTCACTACATATATGATATAACAATTCTGTTGTAGAACCTACATAGTGCCAAAAATAACAGCATTTGAGATTAAGCCACAGAAAAAGAGCTATCAGTGTGGGCTAGATCATCAACAGTCATATTTCATGGATTCACATTTTAATTAAAAAAAATATAGGCCTTTTTTTTTTACTTTCCAGCAGGCCAAATGAAATAAATTTTCTAAATTACTATTTTAATAACAATACTTGATTAGTCACATATATAAAATCTAGCCCATTATTACAGACACAGAAATAAAGGAGAAGTGTTTCTAGGTAAGGCATAGAAGAATCGACAGAGGGGCAGTGTGGCACTTCCAGCTGGTCAGCAGATTTTTTCCTGACCCCCTGCTGCCCACACATGAGAGATTAAATGGAGCCCCAGTCAGCCATAGCGGCTCAGTGATAATGGGAACTCCTGGGTCAGGGGAAGCCATTGAGGAGCACACAAGATGAGTTACCTCCATTTTTCCCAATCCCTCAGGTACCACACCTCTCCTCCAAAAACAAAGCCAAACATAAAAGTCAAATTAAACACATCCGTCCTGTTCTGGACAGTATATTATTAAGATACAAAGTACTTCTCAGAGCCGAGTCGATATTTAATGATAATAGTAGAACGGAATGAGACCAGTAATTTTACTTTATACCACATTCAAAGTATAGAACTATAATATTGGATCGCAGATTGCTTAGTATATTTCTTAGCACTTTTACAACAACTTGAACATTTGAGTTTTTAACTAAGAAATTACATCCTTTAAAAACAACATTTGAGATTGAAACGTAAACAGCGTAAATGTTCAATGCAGCATAAAAGTGGCAATGAAAGCTCAATATTCATGTTAGGAAAGTTATAATTACAGACTAGAGAGATCTAGGCCAACGCAAATTAGATTAAACAAGCAGACATGTTGTTGGTTAATTATTTGCGCAGTACTGGCCTCATCACCATGATATTACAGAACAGCGTGATATAACGCACTCAGTCCTCTAATGTGTGACGGAAAGTTCCATTACGTTTTATGTGAGCAATCTTAGATGTACTTGATGAGTATGCCATTTGACATGGAATTATGGACTGCTTATAGATTTATTTTTTGCATCACACCGGCTGTGTAACTATTTCATTTATACCACAGTGCTATTTCAATTCTCAAATCTGGCACCTTTCTATCATAGCCAGCATGAACTTTTTCAGCAATTTGTGCTACAGTAGCTCTTCTGTGCGATCGGAATAGACAGGCTAGCCTTCGTGAGCCTTGTGTGCCCATGACCCTGTCGCCAGTTCACTGCTTGTCCTTCCTTGGACCTTGGACTTTTGGTAGGTACTAACCACTGCTTACCAGGAACACCCCACAAGACCTGCCGTTTTGGAGGTGCTCTGACCAAGTTGTCTAGCCATCACAATTTGGCCCTTGAGAAAGTTGCTCAAATCCTGACGCTTGCCCATTTTTCCTGCTTCCAACACATCAACGTCGAACAGGTGCCATTGTAATGAGATAATGTTAACACTAAAGATCAATGTTATTCACTTCACCTGTCACTGGTTTTAAAGTAAGATATTAAAATCTTTCACAGTTGTTATTTTTACCTTGTCCACAAATAACTATGTTATTTCTAAAGCCAGTGGAAGCAAAGGCTAGTTTTTCAAAGGTTTCATAAACATCAATGGAACTAGGAAGTAATATAACTGCTTATTCCAGAGTATTCTCAAATCAGAAAGTTTGTTAATTCATTTTCTATAACAGTAGCTCTGATAATAGTTCTGTCTGTAACACAGGGTTAATATTAAAGTGCTAGTTCTAATATTGTTATTGTTTCTATAGTAACACACAGACTTGAATGGTAGATGCTCTCTTAATCTAAGAGTTAATAATATACAAATGATAAAAATGTGTTTTTGTTGAACAAAGAAAAAATGTATAATCGTTGACATAGTGTTGTTTCTGTTAGTAGACTTTTATGTAACATTTATGGAAGGAATCTCTAGTGTCAGTGCTTTGTTACAATCAGTAAGTTTCCCAACAAGGGAGAGTCTTCAGGACAGGGGGATTTGTGTTTTCTGGTTTCTCAGTCACATGACAAACTGTGTTTTTTTTTTTTTTTTTGTTTGTTTGTTTTTATCTTATTAACTTCAAGAGAGAAAAAAAATGTTAGGCTGCTGAATGAATGACATTATGAATGTTATAATGTAAGTCATAACAGGAACAAACCTGTCTCCATAACATTAATTGTATCTCAAATCTGTTCAAAAGTGTTGTGTCATTCAGTAATAAATTAAAAATTGTAGTCGTTTGGCAACTTGTTGTGTTATAAGCCGAAAAAAATACACTTCAAACCATATTGTTATATGCAAATAATCCACTTTGGTTCATTGTGTGTTATTCCTTACTAGGCACTGATAATAACACACCCGTAATTTCACCCATGTGAAAAACTGCACTCTGGAGAAAATTTATCCACATAGACCCATCTCTAGCCACAACATGTCCTGCTGTTGTGTTGAGGCTGTAATATTCTCATTTCACAAACACCACACAAACCTCTAATTTGTATATCTTTCTACAGACATTATGTAGCGACACACTTCATAATCCAACCTGCCTTTTTGCATCCTGATGAAGTATGTCTGCCCCCATACTCCCCCCCACCAACTTTTCAGAGCAATTTAACTTAGCTGTGAGTAATTTCTCCACCATTATGCAAATCACAGGGTTTTCTTTTTTTTTTTAATTCCCATGCTTGAGCAACATATTGCGCAAAGCAGTGAGAAAGGCAGAATCAAGCTCCTTTCTGCTGCTCCTGCAGCCACTCAGCACAAACACAAGTGCATTATTATGATCAAGTGCCACGTGAGAGTATCAGAGACATTACCAGTACATCACCAGCTCAGCTATACATGCTAATGCCTCCTGATCCCCTGTAGACTGCTGCGGAGAACGTGAGTTAAGAGGGGAAGTGGAATGACAAAAATGACGGCTAAGGGTATAAATGATGGCTAAGGGTATAAATCTGAGTCTGTATTAACAAGTCATCTCGGATCAACTCAAAAACTCGTATAAGGATATGCTTGAGTGATCAGAATATATCAGACACTGGAATCACGAGATATGTTTCCTTGTTCAATATTATATCGCAGCGCTGCTGAATTCTCAAATCTGATTGGTCAGACAGTGCTGATTTGTTTTCTACACCAGCAGCTCGGACAGTAGTTCCAGCTACAAGGCAAATCACAGGCTGTTATTAACATGCTCCTTCTAATACATTATCGTTTCTATAGTAACAGCTAATTCACAGGGACACTCCACATAATCTAAGCCTAATAATGCAAGGATTTAAAATGCGTTGAAAAGAGAAAACAAAGAAAAAACGCAAATATTACTATGGTGAAGTTTTCTGTAAGCAGCTGTGTATTTAGTCTCCAGTGCGAGTAAAGGTGCGTTCACACGTGCATCGATTTTATCGCTGCAAGTCGCCAGCCGACGTACTATGAAGTCGCCAGAAGGCGTTCCTACTACTGGTTGTCATAGTAATGCAAATAGCATTCCATTTTTGACGACAAACCAATTTTCTTGCCACTAAAATGAAACATTCTGGAGGGAGAGCGATTGTATATAAAATTCACCAGTGTGTATATGCATCATATCCTATGAGATGAAGGAGAGCAGTGTGTGCTCTTTGCCATTGTGGCCATCTATCTACGGCGAAAGCGCAAGTGCCGGACTGCCTGGGTCCACGAAACTATTCGGACTCGCAGGCAGCATGGCGGATCACAGATCACGTGCGCTCTGCTGTCTTCACTCCCATTGGTAGTCGCTGCACCAAGTCGTTCCAAATTTGCATAAAGTCCAACGTTTTTCAACTTTGTCACGCCGCTGGACACGCCCACATCTAGTCGCTAACGGTTGCTGTCGTTCGTTCTCGGTAACAAGCTGCATATTTTTGTCTTAATAACTTCAAGAGAACATGAGGGAACACTACTCTAATATAAGTGATAACAAGAACTAACTTCAGGGATGTTACACAACATTAAACGTAACTATAAATGGATTATGTCATTCTTTAATAAATAAAAAATTAAATTTTTTTTTTTTAAAATCACACCACTCCATCATTGATTGTTTTTCTATAACAGCACGTCCTAAAGTGTTATTTTCCTTACTTATGGTAGCATTTTCCTCCTTATCGTGATAGTGAAGATCAAAGTGGTCTATGATCATTATCTGAAGAGCTGATGCACAAACAAAAACTCTAAAGTAAGATGTTTTCTGCTAAAAGTGCTGAAAGAAATCATTGAGAAATACTAAAAGGGACCATAGCGGTGCATTATTCAGATTTCATTATTTTGTTCGGTTAGAAATGGCTGAACATTCTTATCCAATATGCCATTATGGCAATGCAGTGAGGTTTTTTATTTTCCACAATGTTACATTTCCATTATACCCTCAAGATGATGTATAAAGACATATGATCATATGACATATGATCTGGACGAGTATACTATAACACATAAATGTTGTTTGTTAATACTTATAGCAGTGTTTATTGTATATGAGTGCGATATAATATATTCAGGACCAGACTGCTTTATACAGAAAGCTGATCCTGAAACAGTGAAACTAAAATGTTCTGTTAATACAAGCCATGTTTTTTTTGTTTTGCTTTGTTTTTTTGCTGAACTATATCTATTACAAAAAATTAAGTGCATTATTTCATTATAACAGTAGGCGACTGAACACTATCCAACATTTCATCATTTTTGCTACATATTTTTGCAGCCCTGCACGTCACATCCTCATCATATTCCTCTAGGATTTGTCTAGAATCGAGCGACTCAGAGCAAATGTGTGATCAGATTATTGTATTAATTTCCATGTCTATCTGTTCTGTTACCTGTGCCTGGGCCTCCATGCGAGCGTACTGCAGCAGCATGGGCTCTCCGTGCTTCTGTTTATATTCCCTCTGACAGCGTTCAGCCAGTGCGGGTTCATTAGGCAGGAAGCTGCTGGCCCAAACCTGCGGAAAGTCAGCAGGAATATCACATCGAGCCACTGCGGCTAGCTTCACAAATCTGTAACATTTACCAAACACGGCACAAGAGGTAAAATGTACCCACAATAACAAATAATGATATGAATACTCTCTTTCCCTGTCATAAAAATAACAGCATTCACATAAAAGACTCACTGAAAAGAAAACAAAAAGACCGCTAAGCTTTATAAACGCTTTTGGAGACTGCATCTCGTCCTTCAGCAAAGCTTTATATAAAAAATGGATTTTGACTCGAGGCCAATTCAGACTAAAAGCCGCTTCAAAAGGTTTTCAGTCGTCCTTCTTACGCAATGCATTTTTCTACTTGTTTGTGTCTCATACTCCTCACATTCTATACCCTTTTAACTATAGTGTACTAGGCATAGAGTCTTTGCATAGATTTGTGTCATATTACGTCTTACATTAGCTTAGATTTAATGTCATCTGCCTACATGTGTCAGCCAAAAAGAGCACATTTTAGATCCCCCCCCCCCCCCCCCAAAAAAAACATTACAGAGAAAAAAAAAATCGTTACAGAGAAAAAAAAAATCTGTCATTATGTCATTAGTTAAAGTAACATCAGTGATTATTGTTATTCATAAAAATGATCACAATGGTCATACAACATAAACATTACACACAATAATTCAAATTCTTTGTCACTCAAATAGGAAAAAAATATCTTTAAACATTCTTATAATTTTTTACTATATAAATAATATATCAAAACAAGTAGAACGCAGCACCAATGGCGTCAATGGTTATGCCTCCTCTACCAACAAGTCTAAGTCTAGTCTTCTTGTTACCAATTTGTATGCATGATACATCCTTTAAATATATTCAAGCAGGAAGAAAGCTATAGGAGAAAAATTATTCAAACATTTGACCTTGCTGTGACCTTGACAATGTTTGGATCAATTCCAAAACCTAATCAGTTCATCTGCTGGTTACAATGATAATTCCATATACAGTGGGTATAGAAAAGAATCACCCCCCTTTAAAATAATCACATTTTGTTGCTTTTCAGCCTGAAATGAAGACGGACACAGTTTCTGAATTTACTCAGTGCAACTTATAACATCCAAGTGAAAGATATCTGGCCACACCAACATGTCAGAAAAAAAAATAAAAAATTAAAAAACAGAATCACTGAGTTGGAAACGGGCTCAACCCCTTGCTTTAATTTGCCTCATTTTTTTAAGTACAGCCTTTAGTCTGTTGGGATATGTCTCTACTAACTTTGCACATCTAGACTTTGCAATATTTGCCCACTCTTCTTTGCAGAACTGCTCAAGTTCAGTTAAATTTGATGGTGACCGTTTGTGGACTGCAGTCTTCAAGTCATTCCACAGATTTTCAATGGGGTTTAAGTCTGGGCTCTGACTAGGTCATGCAAGGACATTCATCTTTTTCTCCTTCAACCACTGTGTGGTCAGTTTTGCTGTATGCGTTGGGTCATTGTCATGTTGGAAGGTAAACCTTCTTCCCATTGACAACTTTCTGGCAGAGGGCAGCAGATTTTCCTCAAGAATTTGACGGTATTTTGCCCCATCCATTTTCCTTCTATCCTGACAAGTGCTCCAGTCCCTGCTGCAGAGAAACACCCCCATAACAGGATATTACCACATCCATGCTTTACTGTAGGAATGGTGTTATTTGGATGATGAGCTGTATTGGATTTCCGCCAGATGTATTGTTTGGTGTTGAGGCCAAATAATTCAATTTTAGTCTCATCTGACCAGAACACCTTTTTCCATGTGGCCTCAGAATCTTCAAGGTGCATTTTGGCAAAGCTCAGTCATGGGTGGCTTTTTTCTTGCAACCCTCCCATACAAGACGTCCTGATCCAGGGAGGGTCTGTGTTGTACCAAATACCTTCCACTTCTTAATAATAGACTTCACTGGGCTTCTAGGCATTGATAAAGCCTAAATTTGTTTTTGCTTTACAGGCTTTACTGTAGGAATGGTGTTATTTGGATGGTGAGCTGTATTGGATTTCTGCCAGACATATCGTTTGGTGTTGAGGCCAAATAATTCATCTGACCATAACACCTTTTTCTATGTAGCCTCAGAATCTTCAAGGTGCATTTTGGCAAAGCTCAGTTGTGGGTGGCTTTTTTCTTGCAACCCTCCCATACAAGCCACATTTGTGGAGAATTTGTGATATTGTTGTCACATGCACACAATAACCACTCTTTGTCATAAATTCTTGCAACTGCTTCAGAGTTGCTGTAGGCCTCTTGGTAGCCTCTCTGACCAGTTTCCTCATGGATCTTTCATCCAGTTTGGAATGACATCCTGATCCAGGGAGGGTCTGTGTTGTACCAAATACCTTTCACTACTTAACAATAGATTTGACTGTGCTTCTAGGCATTGATAAAGCCTTTGAAATTTTTTTGTATCCATTTCCTGACTTGTGCCTGTCCACAACTTTATCCCAGAGATCTTTTGACAGTGCCTTGCCACCCATAGTTGATTGTTTGCTTCAGTTGCACTACAAAATGCTCCAGGAAAGCTCTTTTCATGCTGAGCTAATCAAAATGACCACAGCTGATCACAGTTGAAAGTCAAATGGCTTTGTGTGCCATTTAGAAGGTGATTAGCTACACCTGATTGAGTTTACAAGTCATTTTTAGGAGGGGGGTGATCCTTTTTCCAACTCAGTGATTGTTTTTTTTTTTATTTTTAAAAAATTTTCTGACATGTTGGTGTTATATCTTTCACTTGGATATTACAAGTTGCACTGAGTAAATACAGCTGGATAAAACAGAAATTGTGTCCATCTTCATTTCAGGCTGAAAAGCAACAAAATTTGATTATTTTAAAGGGGGGTGATTCTTTTCTATACCCACTGTAAATCCAACAAATATTCAACCACTCACTCTTGAGATGTCGCAGTAATGAGAATCTCGGATGGATGCAAGAATGGATGGACATATACACAGACAACCCGAATGTCAGGTGGCAGAGACTTTGACAATTGCAGAGAGTGCTTTTATTAAAAGTAACTGGCAATAGCAAACAAATCCAAAACACGAGGCAAAGATCCAAAAATACAGAACAGGCAGTGTGTCATGTGATGTGCAAACAGTTTCTAAGAACAAGTCAAAAATCAAGAAACTATGAAACAAAGTAGGGTCGAAACCAGAAATAGTAAAGGCTCAAAGACTTGGTATGTCATGTGAAAAGTCAGAGCTGAACAAATACTTTGCAAAGTGCTGGTGCAGTGAAGGTGCTTATATTGTGTATAGACATGATTGAGTCCAGGTGTGTGCAATCAGTAATGGGGTGACTATGAACATGACTATGAACTTGTGCCCAATTCATCTACTTATACTATGCACTAAAAGTATGTACTCTTTTTGTGAAGAAAAAGTACATACTTTTGAGTGCGTAGCAAAAGAGGACATTTTTCAGGACATTCCAAATTGTTGTACTGGCTATGCCCAATGCTTGTGCAATGCCTCTGATTGATTTTGCCTATTTTCTCAGCTTCAAAATGGCTTGCTTTTCTTCCATAGACAGCTCTCTGATCTTCATGTTGTCTTATCCTTTTTAACAACAAATGCAGTCTTCACAGCTGAAACTGAAGTCTAAAACCAAGAGTAGATGTTCAGAGCTATTTATTGTTTAAACAATCAATCTAACAGGACATGCCTGGGTAACAAGAAACGCCTGTCAGTCACATGTTTCAATGTCAGTCACAATTTTCCAGTCACCGACGTTACACTTGTCCACCATGTTTGCAGATTCAATTCAGCGAATCAAACCGTCCCAAAACTCCTCCTCCCTTGCGCAAGTTATGGGCAATTTTAGCTGAAAAAGCCTCCACGGATCCACACTCCTACTGGAAAATCTACTGAAAATAGTACACCATCCAGGAACCTTTGGGATACTCATTTCAACAGACTACAATTTGGGACACACTAATTCTAATCTCAGACACTATTTAGGACGGATAGTAGGGTGAATTGGGATGCAGCATTGGTGTGTGGGTGTTGTAGTCCAAAGTGTCCATGTTTGTAGGTGGAGATGCATTGTGGGAAGTGGAGTTCAGCGCAGATTCCGGCATTGACATGACACAGAAAACATAATGCCTACACCACCTACACAAAAAAATCTTACCAAGTTAAAATATATTGAATACAGTCAAATTTCTATAGTATTAATAGTATAAACATTTTTAATCATTTCAAGCATACATGTTTCCCATTCGATTTAGACAAATAAATGCCAAATCTAGGTCTTTAGGCTATCCTAGCACAAGGCTAACTACAAAAAGTGTGTGGACATGGCATGTTAGAAGCATACATATTATTCTAGCGCAAATACATCTGCTTTGGGAAGGAGATAATCTCCAATAACTGTCTCCAGAGCTTTCCATTAGATAATCACCACTTCAAACTCCAATGCTAAGGGACTTTGAACGCAGCTAAGCTTTCCTCAGCAACAGTGGGTGTGTGTTTTTTTTTTTGCAATCCAAATCAGTTCCACACATCACTAATCAGTACCGTTTTTATAGACTTATCGCATGCACTTCCTCAAGTGGAGCTAAAATAATTTTCTGGTTTATGACTAGGCACTTTCGTGAGCCTTTAAGTGGTTTCAGAGTGAGGTAGATTAAAGCAGCAATGAGGTGACAAGGACATCAAGATGTCAACAGAAACAAGGACAAAAACAGTGCTGAGAGATTACAACAAGCAAGACAAAGAGTTTCAAATGAAGGAAGAGTGCACTTCTGCTGCTGTATTGCAAATGCAAAAAAATTCTATTAAAGTACTAAAGCTGAGATATTATTACTTCACGTTCTATAGCATCAAAGAGCAAAAAAAGAGAGAGAGGAAAGAATAAAACGGTGCAGAGTGCCACAGGCTCAATAGAATTTAAATGAGGGAAAGTCTGGAAAAAGCACATTATAGCAAAGCAAAATGACTCGAGCTGAAGCAACAGCAATTCCAGGATTCATTTGTAGTGACAAGGAGTCATTTAAGGCAATGGTCATTACCTTCTGAGTTATAAATCAACCCAGTGAAATACTGTTTCTCAGTCTCACAGGAGTCTAAGACTTCACTTTATTTTTGAGAGATGTGTGAGTTTTAATCCTGAAGAACCGGGAGTCCAACGGTGCATGCAAGTCATGTCAAAAAGATCGTATTTCGGCACCACAAAGTCGTAATTATGAGTGAGAAACTCAGGATTTCCTTTGAGCCCAGAGTTCCCGAGCTGTGGGCATGTCAGTAATAAAACATGGTGGATTCAATGGATGTATCATCTGTAGTTGACGGTAAACTTGTTGAAAGCTAATTGCCTACACAAAATACGATATAATATGTAATGATAAAGTTTACAGTGGCTTCATAAATTGATTTAAAACATAAAAAAAGCAAAACACACCTGATGAGCATTCTTTGTTCTTCATTTTCTAGAAGCAGAGCTAAAAAACCTTGCTGTATTTTTTGTAGTTAATTAAATGAAGGTACACCGCCATCTCACGCCAACCAAAGTGACTTGAACACACCCGAAGTCGTAATTACAACTTCCCAACTCGTAAATATGAACTTCACAGGAGGACTTGAACGCACAGTAATCCATAGGGTGGGAAGGATGGCTTATATCTCTCAGCTGTCAATCAAAAGCATTTAGTCATGAAAAAACAGACATTGTCTGATTGAAAGGGTTGGATTGTGGGAGTGATCTGCCATATTGTCTACACAAAACTCATTTTATTATGTTTCAAATTTTGATGTAAACTATTTTATTGTATTTTACTGTAAAGTATTTTTTTACTGTGCACTTTTCATCATTCAGAAACGATTGCACCTCAGCTGTATATAGTGCAGCAGGTGGTGGGATTTGGAGCGAGTAATGTGTCCTGTAGTTAGCAAATGAAAACATTTGCTTTGCTAAAGACGATAAGGAGTAGGTTTTTTTTTTTTTTTTACATCTCTAGTTGTTAAACCAGGAGGCACATGGCTTAGTGGTTAGCATGTCTGCCTCACACCTCCAGGGCTGGAGATTTGTTTCCTGCCTCTTCCCTGTGTGCATGGAGTTTGCATGATCTTCCCACACTTCAGGGGTTTCCTCCTGGTACTTTGGCTTCCTCCCCCAGTCCAAAGACATGCATTGTAGGCACACTGGCATCTCTAAATTATCCATAGTAGACAATTGTGCCCTGTGATGGGTTGGCACCCCCGCCTTGTGCCCTGAGTTCCTTGGGATAGGCTATAGGCTCCCCACAACCCTGTGTAGGATAAGCGGTACAGAAAATGGATGGATGGTTGTTAAACCTACTTTCTCAGACACAAAATGTCCCTGTCTTAGACCCCCAAGCTACTGATTTGTCCACTATGTCAGCAGAAGCTCATGTGTAATTCACAAATAGACGATTAAACAACTAGAGATGAACTAGAGGCAACAAAAATATCTATCCAAAAAGGGTAGGTTATCTGTGTAATGTATATTTATTACATGTTATAGTTTCCTCAGGCCTTTTATTCAATCCATAGTCACAAAACTAACAGGTGAATGAATATTAAAGTCAGTAAATAAGTAAAAAAAAGCTCTGGAGCTGAATGTGCACTCATTCAGACCTGCACTCTATCCATGCACTCTATTAACGCCGTAACACCTAAAGACCAGAGAATATGATCTTAGCTTATCTGTTAAAGCTTGCAATACGTTCACAGGATGTGGAAATATAAATAACTGTATAATTATGTTAACACATACAAAAAAAGAAGCGAGTGCCCAAAAGAGAGAGACATACACAGAGAGCTACAGAGAGTGAGAGAGAAGCATGCTCGCAAGCGTAATTCGCTCATTTAAAAATAAATAACGGAGACTCGTTAAGTAACCCAACTCACAGGAATGAAAATACCGGGAGCTACTCAGATGTTTTCAAATATGCAGCAGAAAGTGCAGCAGAAAGTGTATTAATTGCTGAAAGTGAAGCCTTTCAGTGACTCTGTGCCACTTCAAAGTCCTTATTGCTTCCCTCTTTTGTTTCTCTATCTAGAAAAACCTGAACAAAAAATACTGTCTATCTTTTAGTATGTCTATCTTTTAATATGATTACCGAATTACCATTGGGGGGCACAGTGGCTTAGTGGTTAGCACGTTTGCACCGCACCTCCAGGGTTGGGGGTTCAAATCCCACCTCTGCCCTGTGTGTCTGAAGTTCACCTGTTCTCCCCGTGCTTCGGGGGTTTCCTCCCCCAGTCCAAAGACATGCGTCGTAGGCTGACTGGCATTTCCAAATTGTCCGTACTGTGTGTGTGTGCGCAATTGTGCCCTGCAATGGGTTGGCACCCTGTCCAGGGTGTCCCCTGCCTTGTGCCCCCAGTGCCCTGGTATAGGCTCCAGGCTCCCCATGACCCTGTGTAAGATAAGCGGTATGGATGAATGTAATTGTTGGCAAATTGCTGTGGTATGAGAGGAATAAATCAATTTCAAGACATGACTATTTTACAACAACACTCTTTGTAAAGTGTTCTTACTTAACGCCTCCTACGCACAGTATTAGCGCAGATCACAGCAGTGTTACGTCTCATTCACAAGCCCTGTTGCATCTGCTAGTTAATGTATATGGAAGTAGGTGGTTAGGTCTCCTCCGAGCCTGTTCGTTCGCCCCGTATCGTATGAGCTGATGTTTGGTGGTGCCTTCACAGGACTCAGAAGAAGCACATCAGGCACATCCAACACTGGCTGTGTGATCAAGAAGAACTAGCTAGTGAATATCAATTAGAGAGAAAATGGGCATTTTTTCCCCAAGATGATATGACTGAAATGGGCCACAGAGTACTATATGACTAATATGTAACACTCTGACATCTTTTCCAAATCTGTTTCCAATGCACCTGCCATGTTCCGCCATTTGGGACTCTCACAGGATATTAAGTTTAAATCCTAATAAAAATGTAATTGCACTTGATTGTATTGAACTAACTTTACAGACTTTCAGAAAGGCTGCCCAGTTTCCGTAACCACTACATTTGGTGTGGAGAACATTTGTAAACATTGCTATTTAATCTCTCTCTTTTTTTTTTTTTTTCAGCTAAAATGAGCCAACACTTCCAAGCTGTCTATTACAGCTAAAATGAGGCTGTCTGCTGTGGCAATTTATTCATTAGAATTTAAGCACCACAATAAACTCGCCATCTGTTTTCCAGAACATCTGAATGATTACAACATATAAAGGACAAATAAAACAGAGAGAACAACTGCTATTTAGGAAAGAATGTCACTTTTTACAATGATGATCATGCTTTATGAATTATATTGGTTTATAGACCACACTGTTGGTGACACTTTCTAAAATTTTCTATAAAGCTATAATTAACTATGAATGCCTTCATAATAAACATGAGGCTTTACAGTTGAGGTCAAAAGTTGACATACACCTTGTAGAATCTGCAAAATGTTAATCATTTTTTTTTAAAAATGATGAATTATATTTATATCATAAAAACTGCATTTTGTTTTTTAGTGCTTTTTTAGTGCTTTTTGCTTATGAGTCCCTTGTTTGTCCTGAGCAGTTAAACTGCCCGCTGTTCTTCACAAAAATCCTCCAGGTCCTGCACATTCTTTGCTTTTCCAGCATCTTCTGCATATTTGACTCCTTTCCAACAGTGGCTTTATGCTGTTGAGATCCATCTTTTCACACTGAGGACAACTGAGGGACTCGTACACAACTATTACAAAAGGTGCAAACATTCACTGATGCTCAAGAAGGCAACACTATATGTTAAGAGCCAGGGGGGTGTAAAAGTTTGAACAGGATGATTGATGTATATTATTGCTTTGTTTAAATATCTTTTTTTTTCTCCTTCATTTAGTACTGCCCTTCAGAAGCTACATAAGATATTTACATGTTTCCCAGAAAACAAAATAATAACAATTTACACCAGTCCTCATGAGCAGATGCATCCTCTCTCCACACTTTGGCCTTTCCATCACTTTGGTAGAGGTTAATCTTGGTTCAAGGACTTTTGTGGCTCATCTCTTTATTTTTTGCGAATTCCAGTCTGGCTTTCTGATTCTTACTGCTGATGAGTGCTTTGCATCTTGAGTACGGCCTCTATATTTCTGCTCTCAAAGTCTTCTTTGAATGGTGGATTGTGATACCTTCACCCCTGCCCTGTGGAGCTTGTTGATGATGTCACTGACTGTTGTTTTTGGGTTTTTTTGTCATGTGTTCCATTATTTTTTGCTCACCTACGAATTGTGGGTGGTCTGATACAAAATGTTCTGTCGTTTAACACATCTAGATGTAAATACCAGGAAATAAAATCTGAAATTCTAAAGCCTCTTCTCATATTCATCTTTTGATCTCAAACCCAAATGTCCTCAGTCTACAGCAAAAACAAATGAATTGGTATATAAATGACAGGTATATAAACTTGGTTAATTGTTTATATATATTTAAAAATAAATAAATAAATAAATAAATAAATAAATAAAAAATAAAACATCCCAGTGTAACTAAATCTAATGCACTGAACAAAGTGGAGTTGAATTTCTTTGCTACTGGTGATATAATGTGTCACAAACATTATTTATAATGCATTCTAAGCATACTACCTGTCATAATGCCTTAAAAAGTTTGCAAGAAACTAGCATTTTTTTATTAATAATAACATTGTGTATAATGCTTTAAGAAAGGTTAATGCCGTGTTATAAATGTATTCTTAGGTCATTATAGATTTGGCCTTCATAGAAAGTTAACAAACTTTTGGTATTGCATCACTGGCTACTACAAAAGAAACAATCAATCCAAGCTTACTCACTATTAAACACTGCAACATGTTTCACTCATAGTTCATAGTTTCGAATTTTAACCTGACCCTGATCACGATTAAGTGCTAGCAGTGGGCAAAAGCATGAGCTTCATACCAGGAAGTGGATAAAAATAGTTGCGCTCATTACAAGACCATTGCCCAATCCAAGGTAATGAGCTGCTCTAAAACAAAATGAACTGATGCAAGTGAAAAACAATCCTAACTAATGACTGAACTTCTAATGAGAACAGGCAGGTCACTTCTCTAAAGCATCTAATTCAGAGCAACAGCCTTTCTGTAGTTTTTTTTTTCTTCTTTCTCAAATTCTGTAGACTCTAATCACCATCCCTGGGAGATTTGTAGGTTCCAATTACAATGAAAACCAATCATGTCTGAGCTTCTATACATACACAACGTTGAAGCCTCCATGTCAAATTGCGTTTGACTGCGCCGGCTGCCTCGGCGTCACGACAAAGCCATGCGTGTTGTTGGCTGATTCTGACATTCCCATGTGGAACATTCCCTTTGATAGCACAAGACAGGACATCGAAATTACAAATGATAGTCAAGACCAAAGTGGATGAAAATCCCCTTAACGTTTCATCTGCAACTACTTTCTAATGTCGCATGGCCAAGCCACAGAGTAAAACCAAAAGGAAAAGAAGAGGCAATTTTCGGCTGCTATTATTCATGCTATGTCACCCATCAAAACAGCAGCAGCAAAACGAGCCGGAAATCCTGTCATGAGAGACGGAATGATGAAAAACGGCCAGCAGTGGTGAAAACGGTTTTTGTTTTTTTTTTTTGTTTTTTTTTTTTTAAGAAAAACATCAAGCGGTGCTGATTAATTTAGCATGATTAATTTCCCCTTCAAACATTCATGCACCAATAATAATTAAATAACACTCAAGAAAAATCATCTTATCCTTTCCCTAAGCACTGAGTCTTGTTCGCTTTAAAAAAAACAAAAAAAAAATAAACATCTGGAACTGAGAAGCTCTTTGTTTGTCCGTGTTTGTTCTGCTATTTGAGGCTGTACGCCAAAACGTCTAGAGCTCTCAAGGATTCCTTGAAATGACGGATTATGAAGAAAGAAAACGACTCATTACTAGTAGGTCACGTCTCAAATCGCCTCGTTTTTTTCTGCGCTTGATTTTTACAGGCCGGCTCAGCAGTGGCCAATGAATACATTAAAAGCAGATGAACATCAGAAGGATAACCCCAGTTGGAGACCGAGCTGTTCCAGAACATGATTCACGGTTGGACAGATTGAAAAAGAATCTGTATATTTTTAGGCCTATTGCTTTGAGAGTTTTTGGAAGAGCACCTATAGCGAGCCAACGCTGGAAATGAAATGCTGGCATTATATATAGGAGTGTGTCTGAGATGAGACGAGGTGAAGGGTCATCCTGGATTCGTATGAGGTGACTGCATGTTAAAAGAGGTGCCGCGATGCTGTCGGTGTCTTTCAAAAGCGCACACGTGAAGTGCTTTAATTATACGCGGCCGTTGACGGCGCGACTTCCTGTGAGGTGAGCACAGTGCACGGAGGTAAGCGCTTAAAAAGGGCCGTGTGGCACATTAATGCATTAAACATTATGTGTCTGTACACAAAGAAATGAAGGGGAAATAGCAATGCCCATTTGCCCGAGGATTCAATAAATGTGAAAATGAATTAAAAGACAGTACTTTTGTGGCAACAACTTTGCAGCTACAATCTCTGCTATCTGGGTCTATTTTTTAAAGCTAATCTCAGCCGGGCAGAGGAAGGCTGGCTGCGTGAGATTGAGAGGTAGGACGAGGCGCTGGTGCCATGGCCGGCTTCTCAGTATTCCAGCCACTGATTTGAATGTCAGCAGTGATAAAGGAGGCTTCTGGGCTGAGGATGAGGAAAAAAGGAGGGGGAACTAATCGCAGACTCTTCCCTCACTCGCCTCAAAGCCCTGGAGACCATGTCAGATTTTAAACTTGCATTGTGGCCCTGGCAGATATCAGTCCATTATACTCTCTCCTTCTTTTTCATAGAAGTAAAAAAGTACAGGAAAACGAATGAAAGGAACTCTGTCTCACCACCTGTTAAAAAGAACCTAGCATTAACGTCAAAAGAGACGCGCAAACCGTGACGGTTTGATTTATTTATTATTTTTACTTCTTATTCTTTTTTTTTTCTTTTTTTTTGCCCTCAGGCAAAGTTTAGAACACAGTCTGGTTCAAGTATTAATATCGGATTTTTTTTTGTGTGCGTGTTTTTTTTCTGCTGACAGAGAGCTCAGATGATTGACATTTTTCTTTGCCGCCCATGCCGTTCTATTTACCTCCTGCCCGCTTCAGAGCTCGCCATGTGCTGCAGATTGACTTTCCATCTAGAAAGCCATCAGCTGAAGTTTGCCCGGCGAATGTCAATCACACTTTGCCGCTTTCAAATGCTCTCCTTCTTTTTAAGTGGACACGTAAAATGATATGTTGATACACAAGCTCATACATTTATACACAGCCAAAATGGTGATGCAAGAGAAAAAAATATAATCTCTACCTGTGATAAATGGGTGTTACATCAGACAGGAAGAGACAGCATCCTTTCAGAATACAGTCTGAGAGTGGAGGTAGTGTATATATTATAAGATTTTGATAGAAGAAAAATAGATGCCCCAATCCAATCTTTTTATTAAAGCTTTTATCTTTATATGTGATACAGATCTGTCTCTTTCATGACTGTGAACAGCAAGATTTTCATATGTGGTACTGAATGAAATCAGATTCTCATATGATATAGATCTGACAGAATTAGTCTAAACAAGCTGACGCATGCAAATTAATGCAATATTTCTGGCGAGATTTATGTACATTGACTGCACGTACCTTGGAAACAAAGAGGACGCAGAAAGTGCGGGTGCTGAGGGTGCTAAAGTATAACAATAATGTACAGATAAACAAGCTAACAAATACAGGTGCATCTCAAAAAATTAGAATATTGTGGAAAAGTTCATTTTTTCCGTAAATTTTTTTTTTCATGCATAAAATCATTTTTTGATTATGCATATCATATTGCAATGGGATACATTATTTCATGCTTTTTCTTAATTTCATATATAATACGGTTTAAACCGGCTCCTCCCAGGACATGCAAATTCGGGTCTGAGACCAGACAAAGAGAGTTCATCCCGCCAACAAATCCAGCTTCCTGATTGGCCAATAGCCCAAAGAGGCGTGTGCGTTGGTGTTGTCTTTAAAACAACACCACGCTTTGAAATCTACACTTTTTTTACTTCTTCACTTCAACCTACTCTTGCTTCAACTTCACTTCCACACTCTTTCCGGGTTCTCTCACCCGGGGCCACGTGCCCCGGGAAGAGGAAGCCACACTCTTTCTCCGGAAAGGATGCAACCGCCTCACGGCCCACGCCTTTTCAAACGGCACGACGAACCAGAACCAGCCTTTTCAAACTCGACACGACCTCACGCGAACTTTCAAACCGACAACACCCAAGCCATTCAAGTATAGTTAATGGATCTATACATGCGTTAAGATTGTACCCCTGTTTACAGGAGATTTAAGTTCGTTGCTGGTTTTGAAAAAGTTTAATTAATAATTGTTGTTTTTGTCTGTTACCCTCTTCCTTTCATTACTTTCTCTCTAAATCACTCTCTCTTCTTATATATAGATGTAAATATGTATTGTTTGCTTAGAGTTATTCGTGTGTATCCATAGTTACACCTAGTTATTAAAATCTATTATCACCACGCTTGATGGCCTCTGTTTTGCTCACGTGATGAGTCAATTCTACACTGCAAAGACCTCGCTACCCGTTTTTAAACTAAAATTCCTTCGTGGCCAGAAGGATAAACTCCCTCTTTCATAATTCTAAACTAGACTACAGCTAATCCTAAAAGCTGATCTAGACCACATACATAGTCATAATTAATTATAATCCGTTGTAATTGATTATCTATATGTATATGTGCACATACATGAATTCCCTTTCATGGCTCATGTATATTTATAACTAGTCACAACACGCGTTGATTAGATATATAGATACATTTCACGCCATTCGAGCTAATTCCTTACATAAATTGGAGAATACATTTAAACGTGTTAAACATCTTTTAATTCGTTACATGAATTGTAACTGGTGGAGAATATTTTTAAACGTTGCAGCTTCATCCGATTTACTACATATTCTGGTAGCTAATGCGGGCACGCTTTAAAACTCGTCTCCTTTAAAAAGGTGTTTTGAAGCCAAGTGTGCGCTTCTGTTTCGTTTCGTTTCTTGTTTAAAGCAATGATTCATTACATTATTTTGGTGGAAAAGAATGCGAGCAATGAATAATGATGATTCGTTACACAAACTATTAACACAACTTTAACAAAACTTGAACCGAACATTAATCAAACAGACTCACATATTGGAAAGAAGAATAAGAAGTGGTGAGAATGTTCAAAAAGTGAGATTAATTGTGTGAAATAAGAAGCAATCTACATTTACGGCATTTGGCAGACGCCCTTATTCAGAGCGACTTACATTTATTTCATTTATACATCTGAATAATTGAGGGTTAAGGTCCTTGCTCAAGGGCCCAACAGTGGTAGCTTGGCGGTGCTGGGATTTGAACTCACGACCTTCCAATCAGTAGCCCAACATCTTAACCACTGAGCTACCACTGCCCCCTGAACAGAATGGCATGAGTTCAAACCCCTGAGAAGCCAGTTGCAATTCATGCTGTCAAAACATTGCTGAGTCACAAAATAGAATTAACCTGAACTGCTTGATTAATCCTGATGCTCTGCTTCTGCATTCGGATTTGTGGAACACTGCTTTCAGACAATGTTCAAAGCAGTATAGAAATAAAATTTAATTGATCATCAGTCCTTCAGCTAAATGTGTGCTTACTTTTTTCACATGATCTCACCTTCAGTTTCATTGTTCACAGTTTCGCACACATAGGTCAGTTCAGGAGTGTAACCTGATCAGAATGCTGTCGGATATTGACCGCATTACAAAGTCAATAAAAAAATCAGATCTGGGGAGTATACATAAATTAAACACTTCCTTTTGTAGGCTATGGCAAGACTGTGAGCCTCGGATGTGAGATCAATTATGTCGTTACTTTGCATAGCATATGAGAGCGCCATGATACTACTATCAGAATAAGGACTGTCATTACTACACAATGTCATTTTCAGGAAGTTCATATTGTCCACATTTACTTAAAACAGACATCCACTGCCTTCACACTTCCATACCAAAAGCCTGAAACTGAAATTGGGTGTGACAGGATGGTTACGTACTTTCCACTTGGGCTGAAGCAGACACTATTCATGTTTCAACAGTTGAACGCTTTTTCACCAGCGTTCTGAATCGGGACTCGGTGTGTAAGCCCTCTCTTGCTCTCTGAACTCAGAGGAAATGAGGCTCTTCTCTCAGCCCTCCATGGAGTCTATATTGTCTGGATATCACTTCAAAAGCATAATGCTTCTCCACAGCAAAGATCTGCACATGGACATTTTGGAATTAGGCCTAATGCATTTTTAAGTGATTTCAGCAGAGTTTTTTTTTTTCCAGTTTTTTTTTTCTCAGCTCTCCTTTTATCTAACCACAGAGTTCATTTCATAGTGAGCAAAAAGTCATTTCCAGCCCATAGTTTCATAACAATGAAACAATGACATTATGAATGAATGAAGAGACAAAGATGTGGAAACTAGCATACAGAATAGACCACTTCATTCATTTATTCTCTTAATTCTCATTTATTCTCAATCTTGTCTTTCTGATTCACATCTGGATCCTTTAAAAACTGCCACCTCCAATGTTCTGTTCCTGCTCTGCTTTTCACTTATGAAAGTAGATTTGCATTTACAGAAAGAAAGAAAGAAAGAAAGAAAGACAGATGTTCTATGACTGTATTTCAATGATAAAATCTCAAACTTGAAAAATTGGATCAGAGCGACTTTGACAAGGGCCAAATTGTGATGGCTAGCACCTCCAAAACAGCAGGTCTTGTGGGGTGTTCCCGATATGCAGTGGTTAGTACCTACCAAAAGTGGTCCAAGGAAGGACAACCGCTAAACCAGTGACAGGGTCACGGCCACCCAAGGCACATTGATTCGCGTGGGGAGTGAAGGCTAGCCTGTCTGGTCCGATACCACAGAAGAGCTACTGTAGCACAAACTGCTGAAAAAGTTCATGCTGGCTATGATAGAAAGGTGTCAGAACACACAGTGCATCGCATCTTGCTACGTATGGGGCTGCGTAGCTGCAGACCAGTCAGAGTGCCCATGCTGACCCCCATCCACCTCCGAAAGCTCCTACAATGGGCACGTGAGCATCAGAACTGGACCATGGAGCAATGGAAGAAGGTGGCCTGGTCTGATGAATCACATTTTCTTTTACATCATGTGGAAAGCAGGGTGCGTGTGCATCGCTTCGGGAACCTGGGGAAGAGATGGCACCGGGATGCACTATGGGAAAAAGGCAAGCCGGCAGAGGCAGTGTGATGCTCTGGGCAATGTTGTGCTGGGAAACCTTGGGTCCTGGCATACATGTGGATGTTATTTTGACACATATCACCTACCTAAACATTGTTGCAGACCAAGTACACCCCTTCATGGCAACAGTATTCCCTAATAGCAGAGGCCTCTTTCAGCAGGATAATGCGTCCTGCCACACTGCAAAAAATTGTTCAAGAATGGTTTGAGGAAAATGACAAAGAATTTAAGGTGTTGACTTGGCCTCCAAATTCCCCAGATCTCAATCGGATCGAGCATCTGTGGGATGTGCTGGACAAACAAATACGATCCACAGAGGCCCCACCTCGCAACTTACAGGACTTAAAGGATCTGCTGCTAACGTCTTGGTGCCAGATACCACAGCACACCTTCAGAGGTCTTGTGGACTCCATGCCTCGATAGGTCAGAGCTGTTGTAAAGGCACAAGGGGGACCTTATTAGGCAGGTGGTTTTAATGTTATTGCTGATACATTTGGTCAAAATATATTATATAATATACATTCTTAATTGCTGCCGAAAAGATGTAAACACACAGTTTGAATGGAGTCTGTACGTTCACGCTGAATTAAATAATCTTAAAAAAGTGTTAGAAGAAGAGGCTGTGGAATCACAACACAGCGTGACCTAGCACATTTTTTAAATATATAAATGGTACCGTTCCTGGCCTGAGTCATAAACTGCACATTAACGCATCAAACTGCAGCCTTGGAGGACAAAGATCAAATCCAAATAAAGCACTGAAAACTGCGTACATCAGTTTAAAATAATTTATCAATGCAAAGTAGAGGAACAGTTTCATCTTTCTCCTTCCTGCACATTTTTATAGAGAACGAAGTCACTTAGTTGTTCTATTTATTACCTCAGCCTTGAGAGACAGTTTTATACCACGCGTATGACAACAATTCTAATAAACAGACTTTGCTTGTTGCTGTTAGATTGAGTGCTGTATACCAGCAAAGGAGAAAAGCACCATACACAAATCCAACACAAGAAACCAAGCAAAGGTGGATGATGATAGAGGTATTGGAAAAAATATCATAATATGATATTTTCACAAAGGTTTGCATAACAATATATAGATGCACTGAGGCTGAAGTTGGGACAATTTAAATAAATAAATAAATAAATAAATAAATAATCTGTGTGAAAAGGAATAAGAGTTTGACACAAATAAAAAATAAAGGACAACAATTAGATCTATGTTACTTGACTACCAAAAGACGCAGTCAGTATTGAAGTATGGAAGATACAATTTTTTTCAGTATCAAGGATATTGTGATAATTAATCATGAATATAATATAAATCAATGAATGCAATATAATGTAATTTAACCAAGTTAGCATGCCAGTTTTCATTACCATATATGGACAAAAATAACATATGATAATTACATAGGTATATATTGTGTTTGTGATTTGCCTGCATTAGTTTGGCTAGAATTATTTTTTACCATGAATTATTAAAACATACCCAGACATGAAACCTCTGAGAAAATCCAAACAAAAATGTTTTTGTGTTTTTGTAGAGTTTGAATACTACTGGACCGCTGCAAAGGCAAAAGTCAAATGTTGCAGTAAGGATTATATCACTAATAAACATCACTAACAAACCCAAACACTGAACAATGTTTACTCTGGGCAGATCTGCATTTACTGAAGGGAAGAAAGGAAGGAAAAAAGAAAGGAAAAAAAGAAAGGAAGAACAGGAAGAGGGGGGTAAAGGGAAGGAAAGAACAAAAGAAAGAAAGAAGAACAGGAATGGAGGGAGATGGGAGGAAGGAAGGAAAGAAAGGACAGGGAGAGAGGGAGTGAGGGAGGAAGGGAAAGAAAGAAGGAAAGAAAGAAAGAAAGAAAGAAAGAACAAATGAACAAAAGAACAAACAAAACAATGAGCAAAAGAAAGAAAGAAAGAAAGAAAGAACAGGAAGGGAGGGAGATGGGAGGAAGGAAGGAAAGAAAGCAAAGGGAGAGAGGGAGTGAGGGATGAAGGGAAAGAAAGAAAGAAAGAAAGAAAGAAAGAAAGAAAGAAAGAAAGAAAGAAAGAAAGAAAGAAAGAAAGAAAGAAAGAACAAACGAACAAAAGAACGAACAAAAGAATGAAAGAAAGAAAGAACAGGAAGGGAGGGGGAGGGGGGAAGAGGGAGGAATGAAGGGAGGAAGAGGGGGAAAGAAAGAAAGGACAGGGAGAGAGGGAGTGAGGGATGAAGGGAAAGAAAGAAAGAAAGAAAGAAAGAAAGAAAGAAGGCATATGCATAATATGCAAACACTGAACAATGTTCTCTCTGGGCAGTTGATTATTACATAATGAAATTCATTTAAACACTTTATCTATCCTGGGAACACTGCACACGAGGCACGCCCTGGATGGGACGCCATTCCATCAAAAGACACATACTAATTCATGCCTAGGGGCAATTTAGCAAAACCAATCCACTTACTGGAACTTTTTTTTTTTTACAGTTGGGAGGAAACCCCCTGGAGAACCTGCAGATAACCAGCACGGACATGAGGAGAACATGCAGAACCCCATACAGACAGTAGCCTGAGCTCAGGATCGAACCAGAGCATGGTGGAATGCTAGCTGCTGTACTGCTGTGCCACCCATGTAATGAAATGTTTGGTTGGAGAGATCAGGTGGTCGAAAAGCTCCCAAAATTCTGATTCAGTATTACAGCTCAGAGGTTGATGTGAACTTCATAAGGTGGTACTGTACGAATGCATGAATGCAGCAATACGCAAAATGAGAGCAGGGAAAAGCTAAAGTCACACAGTTAGTTCTGTATAGCAGCTTAAAAGTTGTGCACCGTGCATCCTAATACATCCATTACAATCCTTGTGAGAAGACAGATGTGCCTCAGGATGACTTCTGTGATTGAAGTTTGTGACTACACACACACACACACACACACATACACACACAGGAGAAGGTATGCTTATAGAAGATAAGGGGAGTGTAGAAAAGCAGGTAGGCACTGTATCAGCATAGACATCCTGATGTAAGCCTGTTCCATCCATTTCTCTGCCTTTTCCCACCTGTCTGGTTCCTTCTTGCTTTATTTCTCACTCGCCTCCACAGCCTCTGTCTCTTCTTCGCACTCTCTTTCTGTCAGACTCTCTTTCTCCTTCTAAAAACCATCACAGTTGCCTTGCCGAACTGAAGTCGCTGTCACTGAAGCCCTGGCAGGGCACACAGCAGCAAAATCAGCAACCTCCACTGATGCTCAGAAAGCCTACATACAACGAGCTTCTATCCCTGCATCCAGGGAGCACACACACACACACACACACACACACACACACACACACCAGAAGATTTGTCAACTATATTTAGCTCAGGTCAACGATAAGAGCTGCAGGAGCCAGCAGTAGAAGGCTGTCAGGCTTAGGTTGAGTTCGATGCAATCTGGACTCCGATGCCTAGACTCGATGCCAGGCAGTCTGGGAGGCAGCTATGTGTAGGATGGCTGGGTCGAGTCATTGAGAGATCATGATGTATAGATAAGCTGTTGCCAGGGAAACTGCATCACAAAATACGGTACGGTAAGAAGACTATTGGGATTCAGGAGCAAGGAGTGTTGGATGAAATAAACAGTGGCCATAAAATATCCAGCCACATATCCATTTCTGCTATCCTTGAGTCTTTAACTCTTTGTACCAGAGGTCAAAAAATGGAATTTTATGTTTTGGGAGTGCCCATGTTCAGCGTTGAATTTACTTGTGATGTTACACTCCATAGTAGTGGTTAATGGCTCATATGAAACTCAGGGCTTTAAGAATTTGCAGTTTTCTTTTTTTTTTACCTAGCCTCCTAGGTTTAATTGTTAGAATTTTATTGTGACAGTTGTCTACAGACTTTTACTATCAAAAAAGCTTTAGTAGTTGTGCTGTCTGTTTTATCTCTGTACCCATGTTATTGTGGAGAGGTGTGAATTGTTTGCCCAGCAGGGGGCTCACACACCTCCCGTTTTCCAACACCCTGCTCACCAGCAGCTAAACAGTCACGATACTCTATACACAGAAACCCAACAGTGTCCTGACTAATCTTATAACAGACCTGCAGCGATAAAACAATTCATTTGTTTATATTGAGTGAAAATGTCCGATAAGCCGATTTCCATTCTGCCTGCGAGAAAGGGTTATTGTAAACAAACCCATCTACTGAGTAGGTATCTGGTACATACCTTCTCTACTGGCTTGATATAAAGTCAAGCCAAGTCAAAAACACTGTTTATAGATGACTGGATAGTGAAGTATGTGTTTATTCTCCACTTGACGTGTCTGATCTGACCCAGAGTCCATGGTTCTAGTCAAAAGTGTTAACGTGAAGCAACACTATGAAATAAAACACTTCAAACAGTCTTATTTATAGTCATAAACCAATCACCAGTGGTAAAGCATTAAAAGGGAACTGCTGTCATCAATCAGTCATTCGTTGCTCATCTGGACAAAAAAAAAAAAAAAAACCGACCTGAAATGCTAGATTTGACATATTTTCCAAGCGTGTGACCTTAACTATCATGACAAAGATTTCCTAAAGTCTGCTGCCATCATGTCACATGGCTTAGCAACTGAAGCTTCTTTAGCTCGTTCTCCGTTACGAAGAGATATTAATATCAGATGCATCTTTCACACCCCTCATCCTTTCCCTTTCAGTGAATTGACTTTTCCTGCCAGATTTTATTCAAGTTCAATCTGACCTGCTTTAGCTGAAAAAGCTACGGTGTCTCCTGTATCGCTGTAGCAAAGGATTCAAAAATCATAAAGACTACAGCCAAAAAAAAAAACCAGAGATCAGCAGTCTTAGAACACAATGTGTCGTTCACCAGCAGCTGATTTAGTGGCATTATGACCGAAGACTGTTGACGAGAAAGTTCTGACACACTCAGAAATATTTTATTAAAATCACAGTGTGACCGGTACTACGACGCTCGTCCAAAAGCCACCAATTGGAGGACGGTATAGGATGATGCTAAACTCACACAGAACAGCTACAGATATGGTAGAGACAATGCTGAAATTCAATTCAGTTCAATTCAGTTTTATTTGTATAGCGCTTTTAACAATGGACATTATCACAAAGCAGCTTTACAGAAATATATAGATTTAGGATATACATTTTAAATTTATATATTTATCCTTAATGAGCAAGCCATGAGGAAGAAACCTTGAGAGGAACCAGACTCAAAAGGGAACCCGTCCTCATCTGGGTGGCTCCGGATAGTGCAATTATAAATAAGTGTACTACATGGTCAAAAAGTGCAATTGTGTAACCAGGAAATTCATTATAGTTTTCACATGGAGTCCTAATGCTATCATACATAGCAATTGTAGTCCTAACCATTGCAGCAAAACTGTTCAAATCGATTGCAATGTTAATGAAACAAGATAATGGACAGAAAAAAAATACCAGTATTACGTCAAGCTCATTTGAGAATGTTTCTGTTTGATGATGATAGCATGACATAGTATTCATCATATAATCTGACATGGAGAACACATTACCGCACTGTCTTTTATAGATTTCAGCCAAGACTTCATTGGATTCATCTTGTATGAATGGCATACCATGAGAGCATTAACGTACATGTTACTTTGGCATGCTTTCCCATGGAAAAAAAAGAACAGGTGACTGCCGAGGATGATTTCGCTGGTAAATCATGACAAACAAGATCCTCTAGTGCCCCCTAGTGGGCTTGGATTTTTGCTCCACACCACTTTCGCATGTTGTGTTGGAGAGGGGAGGAAGTATGCATGGTTTGCAGAGACAAGAAAGGTAGAAGATGAAAGAGATGCCACTTACTAGTACCGGTTTTACGCTTAAATGGTGAGAGGAGAAATGAAGAGATATAATATGATTGTCGCTTTTTAATCGGCACTCACACAGTTGTTAAGCTGCTTCAGTCCCATTTACTCAGTACACTGCACTGAAGTGACAGTAAAAAACGATTAAAGGAGGCCAGCAACTGCACTGGCCACGTTTTAATCCATGGAAAAGATAAACGTTGCATATCTTTCTATCTGAGAGGCGGCAAGCGTTAGAACTAATTGGTACGGAGCTGAAGAGTAGCATCATACCTGACAGTGAGGATGAGGGTTGGAGCAGCCCATCATGGCTCCTTTATTCTCGAAGATCTAAAAAGCGAGAGAGAGAGAGAGAGAGAAAGAAAGAGAGGGAAAAAAGAAGCTGACATTTAATTAAAGAGTAGAGCTGTGGGTGTGAAAACAACACTGACACTCTGAATCGTGGTGTTCACACATCTACACACAAACACACATATATGTCATATGTCATGTCTCCTGTCGTAGACAGTTTTAAGACTTCCCCAGGCTTCCCTCAGGGGTGATATTAAAGGACTTGTGTAGGATCTGCCCCTTGTCTAGTCCGCTTAATAAATATTGACTTTGGTTGAGGTCTGTAAATCTAGGCAGCAAGAGGGAACACATGCTCTGATGCCTTTAGCAGAGAGGAGATAACCAGCGTGCTTATCTGAAGGGACGCAGGAGCAGAGAACAAACAACAGGGGTGCTCTCGAGAAAGAGAAAGAACATAGCACAAGGGTTTCGGTGGTCTCAGGCCTCAAATGGACTTTTCGCAAGATTTCCAGCGTCAAGTGTGCCTTAATGACTAGTTTGACATATTAAACAGGTTGACCTTTAACAATTTGTGCTCGTGAAGGCTTTAATAATGAGCTGAATCTGAATATGTGCCCATAATAAGAGCACCATAGCCAGTGCACAAAAGCTGCACCCAGAGCAGAGACTGATGCTTTTGTGATCTCTGTACCCTATTTACAAGGTTTTACACTTTTAATTGACTATTTTATGCCTCTAAAAATGGATAAATAACCAAATAAGCTGGTATCAAGCAACACTAATATCAGTCACAGTTCTACCTCATCCAGTCTGTGACTATATGTTTAGTTCCTAGTATATCCTCGCACACTAAATCAGCTTAACCCTGGCCATTTGGCAAGCTTCAAAGTGCGTGGCCGTTCTGCCTTAGAGGCTCTAATATGCTCAGGGAGCCCGAAGGAACACGTCGCACCGCTGCGCGTCGATCAGGCCTGAAAAGTCCTCGCTGAGAAACCAGCTCCCAATTGATCCAATTAGTAAAGATGAGGAAGGCTGCAGGAGGGAGCTGGGGCTAATGGCGTCCCCCGCTCAGCCTGGCTGTTTTAAACACAGATCGTTACGGAAGAAGAAAAGCTGCAGAAATGACAAAGATGCACCCTGGAGGGTGACTGACTTTTAGTACAAATGTTAACAGGGCTTTCAGGGTAATGCTAAAACTCCCAGAGTGTTTAATAACGAGGAAAGCGAATGCTCCAGCAACACAAGTTAAAGCTTTATAGTGTTTGAATTATTTTTGTTTGTTATGGTGGAGTTTATGAGACTCCCAAATTAGCTGTGCTCCCAAAGCCTTTACTTATAATGTCGCCTGGCTTTTAGGATGATGTTGTCTAAATACAGTTGAGGTCATAAGTTGACATACACCTTGTAGAATCTGCAAAATGTTAATAATTAAAAAAATTATTAATAAAAATTGCATTTTGTTTTTATTTAGTGCTGCCCTGAATAAGCTGTTTCACATAACAGATGTTTACATACAGTCCACAAGACACAATAATAACTGAATTTAAACAAATGAACCAGTTCAAAAGTTTACATACACTTGATTTTGAATACTGTGTGTTGTTACCTGGATGATCAACAACTGTTTTGATGTTTTGTGATAGTTGTTCATGAGTCCCTTGTTTGTCCTGAGCAGTTAAACTGCCCACTGTTCTTCAGAAAAATCCTCCAGGTCCTGCACATTATATGCTTTTCCAGCATCTTCTGCATATTCGACCCCTTTCCAACAGTGGCTGTATGAGGTTGAGATCCATCTTTTCACACTTGATGGACTCGTACACAACTATTACAAAAGGTGCAAACATTCACTGATGCTCAAGAAGGCAACACGATACATTAAGAGCCAGGGGGGTGTAAACTTTTGAACAGGATGATCGGTGTAAACTGTTATTTTGTTTTAAGATTTTTTTTTTCCATTTAGTACTGCCCTTCAGAAGCTACATAATATATTTACATGTTTCCCAGAGGACAAAATAATAACAATTTACACCAATCATCCTGTTCAAAAGTTGAAAGTTGAACTGACTCTTAATGTAGTGTGTTACCTTCTTGAGATTCAGTGAATGTTTGCACCTTTTTTAAAATAACAAAATGCAATTTTTATGATCATTATGAACATTTTGCAGATTCTGCAAGGCGTATGTAAACTTATGACCTCAACTGTATCAGGAATGAATGAATGAATGAAAAACTGTAGTAAAACAAAAGAAATTAATGTATACAAGTTTATTTAGTAATATTTACTTAGCATTTTTGGAAAGGAGTTTCCAGTGTCAGCGTCAAAGTCAGAAGTCATTTTCTGATATGGGAAAGTCTTCAGGAGGAGGGCTTTATAGTTTCTTGGCAACATGACAAGCTGTATTGTTTAGGGCTTATTAACTTATTAACTTATTAACTTAAGTATTTATTAAATTAGTCATTATTTATGTTTTTTAAATTTTTTTAATAAAAATGATCAGTGAAATTGTTGCAGTATAAATAAAACACTTTGGGACATACTGTTTTTGGAAAGTAATCAACTTTAAGGTGGTAACAGTAACTCTGCTTCATGTTGTACAGCGTCACACCATCCTCTTGTGATTATTTTCCTATACCTGCACACTCCATTGTGTTTTATTCCATGCATAATGTTCTAACCCTTATAATGTTAACGATCAGTTTCAGACTAGCTTCTTACCTGCACCCATGGATAGGTGGGGCCTAGCTCCTGAATCAGCTCCGCCCACTTGTCAATCACCTTGCGGACCTCTCCAGGCTGCATCAAGGGGAGGGTGATGTCAGACCACGGATGGAAGCACATGACCTTACTGAGAGTGCAAAAAAAAAAAAAAGAAAGCAGATAAATAATATGTCTTAAATCTTAAGCTCATTTTTATCTACAACATAAACACTGAAATCCCTTTGTACCTAAAATTTAGTCGTTTCATATTAATGACTTGAAAGAAAGCAAAACAAAGCAAGTCCATACATTGAGACAATTAAAGCTAGTCATACAATTGGGACAAAAAGAAATGGCACCCTATAAAATGAGGATGAGTTAGTGTGTGTCTGTGGTAGCTGGCATGCTGCAGTGGCTGAGCTGCATTACTGCATTCCACATTTAGAAGACAAGCTTTCAGTATTTAGTCATCATTTTGTTATTTTGACAGCTTTGAGCGCTTCGCCTTAAGTTTTGTGGCCGTCACTAAACATAAATCAGCGGTGCCTTAAACGCAAATATTTACCGCTGATTGGCATTTATTCAGAAAACATTTGTAAATCTGGCAGGAATTTTTTTGTTCTAAAAGACTCATAAATGAGGCCCATTGAAGCACAGTTCTCATGACATGCATACAGTATCTCACAAAAGTGAGTACACCCCTCACATTTTTGTAAATATTTTATTATATCTTTTCATGGGACAACACTGACGAAATGACACTTTGCTACAATGTAAAGTAGTGAGTGTACATATAACACTTGTATAACAGTGTAAATTTGCTGTCCCCTCAAAATAACTCAACAAACAGCCATTAATGTCTAAACCGCTGGCAACAAAAGTGAGTACACCCCTAAGTGAAAATGTCCAAATTGGACCCAAAGTGTCAATATTTCGTGTGGCTAAAATTATTTTCCAGCACTGCCTTAACCCTGTTGGGCATGGAGTTCACCAGAGCTTCACAGGTTGCCACTGGAGTCCTCTTCCACTCCTCCATGATGACATCACAGAGCTGGTGGTTGTTAGAGACCTTACGCTCCTCCACCTTCCGTTTGAGGATGCCCCACAGGTGCTCAATAGGGTTTAGGTCTGGAGACATGCTTGGCCAGTCCATCACCTTTACCCTCAGTTTCTTTAGCAAGGCAGTGGTCATCTTGGAGGTGTGTTTGGGGTCGTTATCATGTTGGAATACTGCACTGCGGCCCAGTTTCCGAAGGGAGGGGATCATGCTCTGCTTCAGTATGTCACAGTACATGTCACAGTACACTCCCCAGTGCCGGCAGCACTCATGCAGCCCCAGACCATGACACTCCCACCACCATGCTTGACTGTAGGCAAGACACACTTGTCTTTGTACTCCTCACCTGGTTGCCGCCACACACGCTTGACGCCATCTGAACCAAATAAGTTTATCTTGGTCTCATCAGACCACAGGACATGGTTCCAGTAATCTATGTCCTTAGTCTGCTTGTCTTCAGCAAACTGTTTGCGGGCGTTCTTTTGCATCATCTTTAGAAGAGGCTTCCTTCTGGGATGACAGCCATACAGACCAATTTGCTGCAGTGTGCGGCGTATGGTCTGAGCACTGACAGGCTGACCCCACACCCCTTCAACCTCTGAAGCAATGCTGGCAGCACTCATACATCTATTCTGCAAAGCCAACCTCTGGATATGATGCTGAGCACGTGCACTCAACTTCTTTGGTCGACCATGGCGAGGCCTGTTCTGAGTGGAACCTGTCCTGTTAAACCGCTGTATGGTCTTGGCCACCGTGCTGCAGCTCAGTTTCAGGTTGTTGGCAATCTTCTTATAGCCTAGGCCATCTTTATGTAGAGCAACAATTCTTTTTTTCAGATCCTCAGAGAGTTCTTTGCCATGAGGTGCCATATTGAACTTCCAGTGACCAGTATGAGAGGGTGTGAGAGCGATAACACCAAACTTAACACACCTGCTCCCCATTCATACCTGAGACCTTGTAACACTAACAAGTCACATCACACAGGGGAGGGAAAATGGCTAATTGGGCCCAATTTGGACATTATCACTTAGGGGTGTACTCACTTTTGTTGCCAGCGGTTTAGACATTAATGGCTGTGTGTTGAGTTATTTTGAGGGGACAGCAAATTTACACTGTTATACAAGCTGTACACTCACCACTTTACATTGTAGCAAAGTGTCATTTCATCAGTGCTGTCCCATGAAAAGATATAATAAAATATTTACAAAAATGTGAGGGGTGTATGTGGAGACCGACTGCCTTGAAATACACAAATTGTACATGATTTACTGCATCCTAAACTGAATTCAGAAGCAAAAGTTGGCAAAACTGCATGAGCTTTGTGTGAAAGATACAGGGCAGGTCACAGGAGGCTTTGCTGCACTAGCGCACTTCGGCTGGAGCACTAATTGGCTTCCAACAAACATGTCTCTGATTCAGAGGAGCCTCTGGAGACTGAACGGTTCAAACTGATGTAGAGAGACACACAGAGTGTAATTTTAGCTGACGATATTATTCAAACAGAACGCTGGTAAAGTTTTACTTTGGTTTTGGGTTAGTAAAAGAGATGTTCGTTTACAAGTAAAAACAGTGGACACTGGAGCTTTAGCTGACTCGCAACACCACCTAGTGGCAATACAAAGCGACAGCTTAGATTTCACAAAAGATTGGTCTGTAGGTCTGTGTATAGGCTACTTGTCACTCTACTGTTACATTACAGACTTAAATTTATTTAACTAAAGTTTGTACTTGATTGTTACAGTATTTAGTATAGTTGATGTTTAATAAGGACTTTTGTCCAAACTCTCACATTACATATTGACATTATCACAAAAAACACACTAGACTCCATATATATATATATATATATATATATATATATATATATATATATATATATATATATATATATATATATATATATATATATATATATATACACACACACACACACACACATACATATATGGAGACTTTGACTTTCACAATTGCTTCTTATTTTTCAGCAAGACCCAGCAGCCTTCATTGTGTTTTTTGTCTGAAAAGTGGTCTCTTATGTATTATGCTGCTTTCTTTAGAGACATACAAATATGTATATTTTTTTCTGCCATACAACATGTCAGAAAAAAATTTTAAAAATTAAAAAAAACAGAATCATTGAGTTAGAAAAAGGATCACCCCTTGCTTTAATTTGCCTTATTTTTTTTTAATTACAGCCTTTAGTCTGTTGGGATATGTCTCTACTAACTTTGCACATCTAGACTTTGCAATATTTGCCCACTCTTCTTTGCAGAACTGCTCAAGTTCAGTTAAATTTGATGGTGACCGTTTGTGGACTGCAGTCTGGGCTCTGACTAGGCCATGCAAGGACATTCACCTTTTTCTCCTTCAACCACTGTGTGGTCAGTTTTGCTGTATGCGTTGGGTCATTGTCATGTTGGAAGGTAAACCTTCTTCCCATTGACAACTTTCTGGCAGAGGGCAGCAGATTTTCCTCAAGAATTTGACGGTATTTTGCCCCATCCATTTTCCTTCTATCCTGACAAGTGCTCCAGTCCCTGCTGCAGAGAAACACCCCCATAACAGGATATTACCACCTCCATGCTTTACTGTAGGAATGGTGTTATTTGGATGATGAGCTGTATTGGATTTCCGCCAGATGTATCGTTTGGTGTTGAGGCCAAATAATTCAATTTTAGTCTCATCTGACCAGAACACCTTTTTCCATGTGGCCTCAGAATCTTCAAGGTGCATTTTGGCAAAGCTCAGTCATGGGTGGCTTTTTTCTTGCAACCCTCCCATACAAGACGTCCTGATCCAGGGAGGGTCTGTGTTGTACCAAATACCTTCCACTTCTTAATAATAGACTTCACTGGGCTTCTAGGCATTGATAAAGCCTTTGAATTTGTTTTTGTATCCATCTCCTGACTTGTGCCTGTCCACAACTTTATCCCAGAGATCTTTTGACAGTGCCTTGCCACCCATAGTTGATTGTTTGCTTCAGTTGCACTACAAAATGCTCCAAAAGGAAAGGAAATGCTACAAAATGCTCCAGGAAAGCTCTTTTCATGCTGAGCTAATCAAAATGACTACAGCTGATCACAGTTGAAAGTCAAATGGCTTTGTGTGCCATTGAGGAGGTGATTAGCTATACCTTATTGAGTTTACAAGTCATTTTTAGGAGGGGGGTGATCCTTTTTCCAACTCAGTGATTCTGTTTTTTTATTTATTTATTTTTTTCTGACATGTTGGTGTTATATCTTTCACTTGGATGTTATAAGTTGCACTGAGTAAATACAGCTGTATAAAACAAAAACTGCGTCCATCTTCATTTCAGGCTGAAAAGCAACAAAATGTGATCATTTTAAAGGGGGTGATTCTTTTCTATACCCACTGTATACAGGTTTTAGAGCAACATATGCTTCCATCCAGATTCCATCCCATCTTTACTTCTGAGAGACTCTGCCTCTCTAAGATACTCTTTTTATACCCATCGTGTTACTGACCTGTTGCCAATTAACCTAATTAGTTGCTAAATGTTCCTCCAGCTGTTTATTTTTAGTAACACTTACTTTTCCAGCCTTTTGTTGCCCATCCCAACATTTTTGAGATGTGTTGCCGCCATCAAATTCAAAATTACCTTTTTTTTTTTTTTTTTTTTTTTTTTTTTTTTTTTTTTAAATGGTATAATGGTATATTTCCTCAGTTTAAACATTTGATATGTTTTCTATGTTCTATTGTGAATAAAATATGGGTTTATGAGATGTGCAAATCATTGCATTCTGTTTTTATTTACATTTTACACAGCGTCCCAACTTTTTTGGAATTGGGGTTGTATTAATAGACCTTTTTTCTAATTTTAAGCATTTATTTCTAGAAAGATGTAAAACTGTTCACCAATAGAAAAAAGACATTTTAAAACTTGAAATGAGTAAAAGCATTTAAAAACAGGCTGAATAACTGATAAATTATAATCACCACATGCTTTACTGAGATGCCAAGAATATTATGTTATGTTATATTGATTTATGTTTTTTTTTTTTGTTTGTTTTTTATAAATTTAACTACAATCTGACAGGAAGCAACTAGTCTGATGTTAGAATTCTACAGATTTTGTCTCCTTTTCAGTGTTAAATGTGTGTTTGTTTGGGTTTTTTTTTTTTTAAATCTACAAAATAAAACACCTTTATCTTTGTAGACATTACATAAATCACTGAACAGATTTTTTCCCCCCAACACTGTATGCTGTATTGCTGGTAGTTTGTCTGCAAACCTACATATCGTGATACATATTGCATGCCGTACAATCACCTTTGGGAATCATGATATGATGCTTTTGTCATATCACCCACACCTAATATACATTACGTTATATTTTACTTTTATAGTTTTGCAGAAATGGTGCAGTGTTTAAGGAAAAACATCAAAATTAAAAATCAACGTAAAATGAAAAAGGTTTGGAAGGTTTTGGAAAGGAAAAGGTTTCTGTGTTTTCCAGCACAAAAGTAGGCCAGAAGACAAAATACAATACATATAATACAGAATAATCTTTTATAAATCAATACAGAGAGCCATTTGTTCTGTATCCTTACTCCAGTAATAAAAGTCAGAATAGCGCAGTTAAGAAATCCCATCTGTGCATGCAGTACATACTATACAGTATATGGACTCTGCAGGGCATGCTATGCACAACCCTGCAGCGCATAAAGCAAGCCAATGTGAGTAAACTATAACCATAACTTTTGTGGATGTTCTAGCAAACAACACCAGGCGTGTTCCACCTCATTAAGGAAGTACACCACTGCCGTTATAAGTCATGACTCTATAACCTCTCGGTATTGATTTTCACTCCAATGCTGCAAATTAGAAAACACAAAAATCATTTAGCCTGGCCCTCAGCACCGTTAGCTGAGCATTAACAAGCCAAGCGAAAAAGTTTATTCACACCTCCATCATTAATGAACCTCGATGTGCACACAGTGAAGAAGTGCCTTATTTCTTTATCTACAGTCATCTCACTGCGGCTGTTACACAATACAACTGACGGAGCAGTTAATTTTCCCAATTATCCTATAGTCAGTCAGTCAAGATATGATTTTTTCTTTATTGTTTCCCCCTATTTTCTCTTCAATTTGGTCACCTGCCAATTTCCACTCACCAGCCAGCTCTCCCCTAAATACCTCCTTCTTCTGGGACACGTGAAGCCAGTCAACTGCACCACTTCAAACTGCTGCTCATGCTGCATCAGGGCAGCATAACACACTCAGAGGAAAGTGCTATTTGCCCTCTTCTGATTGACAGAAGAAAGAGTAAAACAGCCAAGAACCCCAAAATTTCATCACAGGATCTGCTAGTAGGTCTTGCAACTGTTGGTGTCAAAGTGCATGCTTCTACAATCAGAAAGAGATTGCACAAATTTGACCTGCATGGGTGGCATGCAAGGAAAAAGCCTTTGCAAGACTACAGTTTGCCAATGAGCATATAGGCAAACACCAGAGTTGTCTGGCCACAGTAACAGCAGACCAAAGACACCAAAGAGGAGAAGCACCTCATACCAACTGTGAAGCACAGTGGTGGAAATGTTATGGTTCGGGGTTGCTTCGCTGCCTCAGGGACTGGACAGCTTCAAAAAGAAGAAATGGAGGGTTATGGAATGGCCTAGTCAAAGCTTGGATTTGAATCCCATTGAAATATTGTGGGGGGGATTTGAAACGGGCAGTACATGCAAGAAAACCCTCAAACTTATTGCAACTGAAAGAATATTGCATGGAAGAGTGGTAAAAAAAAAATTCCAGCAAGCCGATGTCAGAGGCTGGTGGACAATTGTGCAAAACGCCTACAAGAAATTATTTCTCACAAGGGCAATACTAGCCTCCGAGTCCAAGGATATACTTACTTTTTCCACAGAAGAATATCACATTTATTGGTATTTCTGTTGAATAAATGATTTTCCTTATGGTTTTGTTCAAGTCAACTTCATTAATAGGCACTGTTTTGGAGATGATGAAATGGTTGCTTGTCCAAATATGTCAATAAAGCCAACAATTTCCATGGGGTGTACTTATTTTTTCAGGACTGTAGTATTTTACCAATATAGTTATTTGGTTATACATGTAAGGTTTATCGTTGGTATGTAAAAGAGGATGAAGCTTTCTTACCAAACACCTCTTGCAGGTTTGGTCTGGAACAAAGGGTGATAATCTGAACCTGTATAAAACACACACACACACAACCACACACACACACACACACACACACACACACACACACACACACACACACATATATATATATATATATATATATATATATATATATATAAAATGAATCTACTGCTGAACCTACAGTACATGCTACACTGCCTGTCATAATTATTAAAGGCATCATTTGGACATCACTTGATGCCATGGTAACATGCTATATGTTAACAATTACTATTGTTTCTATAGTGACAACTAATATAGGGACTTATTGTGGATGCGTGGAAGAGTTTAGAATTTCAGACTTTATTTCTTGGTATTCATATGTAGATGTGTTAAACAACATATAGCACATTTTGTATCAGACCACCCAATTTGTGGGTGAGCAAAAATATTGGAACATGTGACTGACAGGTGTTTCTTGTTACCCAGGTGTGTCCTGTTAGATCGACTGTTTAAACAATAAATAGTTCTGAACATCTACTCTTGGTTTTAGCCTTCAGCTTCACCTGTGAAGACTTAATTTAATTGTAATTTTAATTTACTTCAAGACTTCTGTTCCTATAATTTTGCTCACCTAAAAATTGGGTGGTCTGATACAAAAGGTTCTGTGTTTTATGTTCTTTAACACATCTAGATGTAAAAATTAGGAAATCCTAAACTCTCATCCCATATCCATCTTTTGATCTCAAACCCAAATGTCTTTGGTGTGTAACACAAACAAATGAATTGGCCTTGCCGTTCCAATAGTTTCAGAGGGGACTGTATGTGTTGATTGTCTGTCATGTCCTACAAAGCAGCAAACACTTTACCAGGATCTGGAGCATCTGGTTGTAGTGCAGGGAAATCATTATCAAAGAGGAAAGTGCTGTCGTAATCAGGATTCACCTAAATGGAATGATTGGGGGGGATAAAGATCAGTAAACATTATGTAGACTGGTTGAATTTCAAGTTTAACGGCAAGTTTAATGTAATAAGTTGCATGTGATCACCAAAAATATTTCACCTATACGTTTCGGGGAAACTATTAAATAATGTTCATGGGAGATGTGAGAAGAGTAAGCCAAGAACATCTATCACATTTTTTTTTTTTAAAGTTGAAATGATTCATAGCTGTACAACGACAGGTGAAGAAAGTAAAGAAAGGAAAAGAGAAATCATTATTTCCTTGCTTAGAGGACATTTTGTAATGAACGCAAAGACGTCAGTTTCCACAGCAAGCTGGATTTTTTTTAACGCTTCAATAAAAAGGTACCCACAATGCTCACGGCTAAACTTTCATAAGACACTAAAAATCGCTCAAGTAGCAAAAGTCTTTACAAAGCGACACATACAGAAGACAATGAAGAGAAAAAGCTGAATCTGGATATAATAATCTGCATTTCAAGCACTTTGAAATATAGAAGAACTTTGTAAATGTGTGTGCTGTGTGTAAAGCAACAGAAATTGAAGCACAGCCTTTAGTGCTTTAACCAAGAATATATGCAGGGCTCCATAACCTTCAAAACACATTATACATCTCATTCAAGGCATATTCCCATCTCACACCCAGTGTTCCCAGGATGTTCTCCAGATCCAGTGGGACCCTGACCAGGATGAAGCACTTACCAAAAATGTTAGACCCCATAAATGTGCCAGATACAGTCCCCTCCAAAACCATTGGAACGGCAAGGCCAATTCATTTGTTTGTGCTATACACCAAACACATTGTATTCCTTGGCCAACTCATTCAGTGTCTGTTGCTCAGTACACCAGTGGTTTCTTTCTTTTTCAGGACATTCCAAATTGTTGTATTGGCTAGGCCCAATGTTTGTGCAATGCCTCTGATTGCTTTTCCCTTTTCTCAGCTTCAAAATGGCTTGATTTTCTCCCATAGACAGCTCTCTGATCTTCATGTTGGCTTATCCTTTTTAACAACAGATGCAGTCTTCACAGGTGAAGCTGAAGGCTACAACCAAGCGTAGATGTTCAGAGCTATTTATTGTTTAAACAATCAATCTAACAGGACACACCTGGGTAACAAATCATACCTGTCACACTGTGCTATGTTCTATGTCGTTTAACACATATACATATAAATACCAGGAAATAAAAGCTGAAATTCTGAACTCTCTTCTCATATTCATCTTTTGATCTCAAACCCAAATTTCTTCAGTCTGGAGCAAAAACAAACGAATTGGCCTTGCCTTTCCAGTAGTTTCGGAGGGGACTGTACTTAACTATGGTGGGACGTAACCATGATAACAAGCATAATTAGCAGTTTAGGTCAAATCTGTATTTACACTTCACTAGAACTGTCACAGTTTAACTAATCAATTTCATTATGCACAATGTAATTATTCAAAGGCTACAGTGCATGAGAATGTGACAAGAACGGAACAACATAACACCCTCCGAGACGTAACCTTCATATGCGTGCGTGTGTGTGTGTGTGTGTGTGCATTTTCAGCTGCTGTAAGTAGACAAGCAAGATAGCAAGAATATTGCTTGTAATAATATGTCAGAGTATAATAAACTTGGCAGAGTAAACCATTGTTTCTCAACCAGTGCTCTGCTGACCCCCTGTGGTCCGTGGCATACTTACAGAGGATAAGTGGGATTGTTTCTAAAAACATTTAAATTATGTATGTGGTACTTTTGTTAAATATTTAAATATACTTTAAATACATTTTAGTCCCAGCCTATTTAATTTAATTTACACAGTATTTAGTTTAACATTTGAAGGTGAAAATTATGTTTTATTATGACAAAAGGTTAATTAAACAAAGAAACATATCTGTTGATTGTATAAGTATTTACACCACTGAGGGTATAAATACTTAGTAGTAGTACCTGCACTCCATTCAACTAATTATGTGACTTCTGACGTCAACTAATTTAGGGGTTTCACAGCAGCGGGGGTGAATATGAGCTCACAGGGGTCTTATGCACTTACATCTTTTAAGTTTGTTTTTGTTCTGTAAATAATTTTGCAAATTATACTCACTGGCCTTTTTAATACAAACACAATCAGACTCAAGAATTCAACAGTGCTGTGGTATACGTATAAAGTAAATGCCACCTTCAGTCACCTCTTTCAGCATTTCTATGCCACACTGAAGTGTATCTGTTTATGATGAATAATGTTTAAGAGAGTCTCACCTCCCCATTGGCTCTGGTGCTGCCGGGACAGAGGGGATTGTTGTGGTCATGACGAGGGACGTTGTCCTCCGGCACCTTCTCCACCTGCCCTTTCCACGGCCGTTTCATCCGATGGGCCGAGACCAGAACCCAGGAATCGCGCAGCGGGTTGTACCTCAGATGCTGGTGCTCTGAGACAAGTCATAAAAGCTTGTGAAACCGGAATATGGTAGCAACCAGTGACGGCTTGTCATGATGTTAGGCTAAAATCTATGAAACTATTAGGGCTGAGCAACGCATCATCGAATCACAAAGTCTCATCGTTGCATAATAAGAAGGATGTTGGGCAAAATGATTACACACACAGAGACACACGAACACTTAAATGAAGATAGGCAGCTGTATTCATGTTGTCAATTTTTTTTAAGCGTTTCAAGACCATAATCCTCTGCTGGGTTCATGACGTTTCATCTGAATATCAAAACACGGTAATCAGAAAAGTTGGAACCTTTTTGCTCAAACCAGAAAACACTAAACTTAAGATCCAGGCATCTGTCAGTCTGTGTAATTTGTATTATCTTTGGACAATGTGTGCTACTTAGTATATCTACTTTCTGGGGCATTCTGAGGGAAAAAGGATGATAGAGTAAATAGTAGAGTGAATCTACAGTCTGGGCTAGAAAGGAATCAGCCCCAGCCTTGTTTACTTCTTCATACCATTCTGAGTGGGTTTTTTTTTTTGTGACCACTGGTGGCGCTGTTGTGCCTGGTAACACAAAAATCCAAATTAATCCACTTTATACGTTTGTTAATATTCAAGTGTCTGTGTTCTTCAGAAGCCCTAAGAGGCCATGCGTTATGATTTTGCTCTTTCTTGTTTTCTCATGATCATGACTTAATTTTTCTGTGTACTCGATATAACAACGTGTTTGTATTGTTCTGGAGGCAGCAAAAGCTTAACGCAATCCCACAGTATCATGGATGAACAAAGTCCGTCAGTGAGCGACAACTTCCACATTAGTGTCCGGAGATAAAGTCCATCTCTAGAGCAGACACTTATTAAATGTATGATGACAAAGACACAAAACTGCATGTAACACCAGTCCATTTCACAAAGCGCAAGATTTTCTCATGATAAAAGTACATCATGCGAAAAGAGCTTTTTGTTATGTCAAGATCATGACAAAATGAGGAAGAAAAAAATAATAATGCATGGCCTCTTAGGGCTTCTGTAGTGTTCTACACACAGTGGGGGGAAAACAGGGGCACCTACAGGACATCAACTCATGTCTATTACACAGGCACCCTAGAGGGCACATTTTCTTGAGTATATGGAGTTATGGAAACCCTATAGGGCACTGAATGATGTTTTGTCGCATGTGGGGGCACTCCGCCAGTACCAACCACCCCTAACAAGAAGAGTCTTCAGTATAAACGATGGAATATTTTGACTCCAGTCATGGTCTAAAAGTTGCCAAGACATGAACTTATTTAAATGGTAGATTTGGTGAATTACAGGGTATTTACTGGAATCTTTTTTTTTTTTAATGGTGAGAGACGAGGGGTGCAAAAGGACTGTTTGGGGGAAACAGGCAATTTGGATTATTGATACTATACAAAAGTTCAGATTTATTCCAAATGCAGAACTTTATTCAGGTGACTTGTCACGAGATGACATGTCAACAGTGTGTGTGTGTGTGTGTGTGTGTGTGTGTGTGTGTGTGTGTGTGTGTGTGTGTTTTAACACATTTACCATTTTAAGAATGTTATGTTTGTGTGCTGCTGAAAAGAATGACAATTAAAGGGAGAATAATAACAATCCCTGCAAACTGCAGAAGTGTGAAGAAAATAAGGAAAAAAACAAACAAGGGTCGTGTCATACAATAGTTACCTCTGGGATCAAACTGGATTTTGCTTGCAGTCTCCGTGGTGTCCATGGCAACCTGTAGTCTATAAAACGACCTAAAAACACAGAGTCATTAACCCACTGTTCGGAAACATTAGTATTAATGCTATCCGTGATCATTCAATCAGGAGGTAGGAGGCAAGTTTCTTTTCTTCAGACATGAGTGAGAGCTTTAGCGTTAGGTTTGCGCAAGAATACTTTCCACCGGATTTTATTTAAATACTATTATATAAAATAATATCAAATAAGCATTTCGTCTAAAATTTGTTTATAGTTTGTTACTGCTGCTTTTTATATGTTTACTTATTGTTTAAACTGCAAAGAATAAATAAAAATAAACATTGAAATGCGCATTCAAGCGCCGTGTTGATGTTCAGGTTTGCGCCATTGCGTCGCGCTTCCTAGTACAGATCTTATATTTCATTGGATGAGTGCTCTTTAAGGTGACTCATGATTGGTCGAAATTGATAAGCTCATGCACGTCATGGCAACCGAGTTCACTGGTGTGCCATGCTAGCCCGTTAACTAGCAGCGTTATCTGAAGGAGTTTGAATGAAAGTGTGTCAGGTGGTGTCTTTTTTTTTTTTTAGCTGTTAATTGTTTTTGTTGTTGTTGGGTTTTTTTGCGTAGGTTTTTTAATGTTGCACTGCAGTTCATCGGTTTCGACATAATGTTTCTAACTAGAAAATTGCTGAAACTCGTGGTGTTTGTCGGAGTGTTGGTGTTAGTCATACAGTTCTTACAGTACTGGTTAGCCAGTAAACAGTATGTGTTTACAAAAGAGGACGTCGCCAAACTGGCCAAACAGTACTCAGGTGAGTTCACATGGAAATGATTGAATAATGAGTGAAATGCTGTATTGTGATCCTGAAGCGCATGCAGCTGCAGCCAGCTGATTAACTCTGAAGCATGTCAGAAGCATCTAGCTATGTCCCATGTGTTTCTATACTCAGCATGGCATTCAGTGTCTTAGCTAAAATTATATTTCTGGTTATCAGAGATGGCCATTTGATCTCTAGCCTGCCATTTGTCTCTGAGATTAAAGGTCATTTGACAGCCTGGCTGCTCTGACCACCACTTATATGACAGATCTGATTGTATGCACAGGTGTAGCCACTGACCTCAAGTCAGATCTCGGAGAGGTCTGTAACTGCTATGCAAATTAATCATTCGGTAAGGCGGAGCAGTGGATCCGGAGCCTATCCCAGGAACACTGGGCATGAAGCAGTAATGCACCTTGAATGGACCTTGAACCCCGGTCCATCACAGCACACCATGCACAAACACATTCATACATATGAGCAGTTCAACATAGCCAGTCCACCCAATGTTTTGGGGAAGTGGGAGGAAACAAGAGAACCCAGAGGAAGCCCACACGGACACAGAGAGAATATCCATCCATTTTCCATATCGATTATCCTACACAGGGTCGCAGGGAGCCTGGAGCCTGTCCCAGGGAACTCTGGGCAGAAGGCAGAGGAGACCCCTGATGGGGTGCCAGTGGGCACATTCACACACCCATTCACACACTATGGACAATTTGGAAAAGCCATTCAGCCTACAATGCATGTCTTTGGATTGAGGGAGGAAACTGGAGTACCCGGAGGAAACCCCCTGAAGTACGGGGAAAACATTCAAACTCCACGCATGCAGGGCAGAGGTGGGATTCAAACCTCAACCCCAGAGGTGCGAGGCAAATGTGCTGACCATTAAGCCACCATGAGAGGAGATACAAAACTCCAAACAGACAGTAACACAAGCTCAGGATGGAACCATGGACCCTGGACACTAATCTGTCTAACTACTATCTCACTTGCTCTGTCTGTGCTTGTGTGTGTATGTGTGATGTGTAGGTCAGGATCATGAGCAGGCCTTCTCTAAAATAGTGGTGGAGTTGCGGAAACGCTACCCGGGCCACATCCTGCCTGACGAGGACCTGCAGTGGGTGTTTGTAAACGCCGGGGGTTGGATGGGCTCCATGTGTTTGCTCCACGCCTCCCTCACCGAGTACGTGCTGCTCTTCGGGACCGCCGTCGACACAAGCGGACACTCGGGTGAGTACGCTTAGTTGTGTAGACTGACATAAGGTAAGTGCATTTGTGCCCAAGACCTAGAGCAGGCAATCATCCTTAATCTGTCTTATTTCTCCTCAGTTGCTTCAGTACAAAGCAAGTTGCTTCTTGTTATGTCATACACAGCGGGTTATCTCATTGGTTGCCATTTGAAAGGTCAGGGTGGGGTTTGATTAACCTTTGAGTGCATTGGCAAAGCATAAAATCCACTTACTATACAACACCTTCTCCATAGGAATGTAAAACCTTCAGTGAGGCTAAACAGTTTTTCTGATCATCTGTATACAGCCTTATCTTATAGGATGTACTGATCTACACTAAAAGATCACCCTCTTTTTTTTTTACTCAGGTCGATATTGGGCTGAGATATCAGACACTGTAATTTCCGGGACTTTCAGGCAATGGAAAGAAGGATCGACTAAAAGTGAGACTTACTACCCAGGTATGAATATCATTAGAAATATTCAAAGTATCCATTTGACATCATATTTTAAACGAATACTCCAGCATGTTCAACCTAATCTTTATTTACCGCAACTAGGCCTGTCACGGTAACTACTTTTGTCGGATGGTATATTGTCCTAGAAATAATTAATAATTAATAAACGATATTATTTTCATTTTAAGACCATTTTATTCCACTGATATAATGATAATATAATAGCATAATAATGCAAGTACACCCTTTGAAAGAGCAGTAAACTTTTAATTCTTAAGAATATTCAGACATTCAATACACCACAGAGCAGTAAATAGAATTTAGTTGGGAAAAATGCTGGAGTATCTCTTTTAATTTGTGGTAATTATTCTCATAATGCAAGCTTTGAGGAAACACAATCTTAAACAGTGTCACCATGTTGTGTGATTGGGTTTGGCTTTGGCAGGTGACACAATCGTGCACCCAGTGGGCGAGGCGACCTCGGTGCAGTGGACCTCAGGGACCTGGATGGTGGAATACGGCAGAGGATTCATTCCATCCACGCTGAGTTTTGCGCTAGCAGACACAGTGTTCAGCACACAGGACTTTGTAACACTCTTCTACACCTTCCGTGTGTACATGAAGTGTCTGCTACTGGAGGCCAGCACTTTCCTGACTGAAGCTGGTGTCTTCTAAAGCCCACAGTGATCTCCGGTGCCATAGTACTGCTTCAGTGCCATCCTGTATCAGACTGACATGCAAGAGAACAGACAATCTGAGCTTATGGACTGGACTTTCCCGGGCAAATACTGACAGCCTGCAGAGAAAAGTGAGATGGTTCTCATAACATAAATGACATCTAGAATATTTGATTATCCTATGGTGAGGGGAGGAAAAAGTCATTGTACACTGACCGATGTTAAAATCCATCAGATGTAGGAACGAGAAATCGTTCATTACTTCCTGTACCTCACTGAGCACCTTAGACTGTGAAGATCTTCTACATGTTGCTACAGGAATTCTTGTCACCAGAATGTTGTGTGAATTGTTTATTGCAATCGTTTCTGTCCAGAATTTCTCCACAATAAAACTTTATACTGTTCTGTGCTGTTACTTACATGTGTTTGAAACTCTCACAAGCAATTGCTTGACTGTCTGAACTGTCTTTCATTTCCTTCTTAGAGCTGCTATTCTCTCAGGTATCCAGTGGATCCAATTAAAAATATGCAATGTAACATCTGTCCTGTAATAGCACTGTAGAGTGCCAGAGGGTTAAAGGGATCCTTGAAAATTGTATCATGTTTCTTAAAGACAGGTAGCACACAATGATGGCTAGTCATGACATGGGCTAAAATCTAACACCTATTAATAGCTTGACAATAAATGTATTAGGGTGCAGCAATGTTATATCACAAGGTCCCATCAATGGCATAAGAATGAGAAGAAAAAAATATGGGCAAAGTATTATGCACACTTGAGGGTCCCTGGTTCGATCCTTTGAGTCTGTGTGGAGTTTTGCATGTTCTTCCTGTGTCCGTGTGGGTTTCCTCTGGCTTCTCCAGTTTCCTCCCACATGCCAGTAGATGGATATATGTTAGATATATGGATTTTTTTTTTTATTCTCTACTTATTTCTCTTCCACACTTAAGTGTCTCTGTGCCTGTGGTTCTTCCATTTCTGATGCTTTTCACTGTCTGTGAAAACCCCTTCTCCAACTCTGTGAAAAGAGAACTGTTCACAGGACACATGACTTATAACAACCTGCTTCAGAGTTTGAGCTTGTTTGAACTCTAAATAAAAGAGTAAAATGACAATCTGTGGGTTTTTTGCACGAGTGAGAGAGAGAGAGAGAGAGAGAGAACAAAGAGTGAGGCTGCTGAAGGAATTACTCTTCATCACAGTTAAAACATAGGGAAGAACAGGAACTGACTTGTCTCTTGGATGTTCCACAACATAAATGCTTGATGTGTCATTCATTAATAAACAAAACATTTTAAAAATTGGCAAGTAATGGGGTGAATTGGTATCACTCATAAATGTGTAAATGTTGGCAGGTCTGCATATGTGCTTTTTGAACATCCCATTCCAGATTTAGTCCCCTTTTGCTGTTATAATAACCTCCACTCTTCTGGGAAGGTTTTCTACTAGATTTTGGAGCATGGCTGTGGGATTAGTCCATTCAGCCCCAAGAGCATTAGTGATTTCAGGCACTGATGTTGGGTGAGGAGGCCTGGTGCACAGTCAGCGTTCCAGTTCATCCCAAAAGTGTTCAGTGGCGTTGAGATCAGGGCTCTGTGGAGGCCAATCGAGTCCTTCCACTCCAACCTTGGCAAACCATGTCTTCATGGAGCTCGCTTTGTGCACAGGAGCATTGTCATACTGGAACAGTTAAGGGAAATTGTAATGTTACAGCATACAAAGACAATCTAGACAATTGTATGCTTCAAACATTGTGGCAACAGTTTGGGTAAGGCCCACGTATGGGTGGTCAGGTGTCCACAAACTTTTGGCCATATAGTGTACATTCAGATTAATGGGAAACATTTGACAGTCCTAATACAGGTAACTGACTGTGACTTAAATTGCTATATTATTAAGGGGTTTTGATAAGAAAACTCAATCTATAAACATGTTTTGTAGAAAAATTGTAAAATATAGACACTTTGTAACTCATAGCTGAGGGGACGTAAACTTATGCACAATGTAAACATGACGTCACTGAGGGTGCGCGCGCAACTGGCCGCTGCGTGCATGTCCTGAAGCCAGACTCCACATTTACCTGGAAACACAATGGAGTTGTCATATCAAGCTATCAAAACTGCAAACCAGGCAAGAGAAGCAGTAAGTGAGCAATAATAATTCATTTATGGCATTGTTTTTTTTTATTTTAACGTCTAGTCTAGACAGGTTATTAGCTCTCTGCTATCTACCTAATTAGCTTAACTTTAACAGTGAGCCGCTTTGCTGGTTTCCTTCTGGCCTATTCGTTATTAAAACAAAGTATGAAAAGATTTTTTTTCTAATTGTTTATTAATTAATTAATTAATAACTCGCACTGTGTGGGGAAATTTGTGTCTTTTTTTTTTTTAATGCTAATTTGCGACTGACAAATGGTCTGCCGAGTCTTGTGTTGCCAAGGCGACGTGTCACGTGATGGCGTCTAATTAATAATGGTGGACATTTGGCGCCATCTTGTGATTCTGTGTGGTTTCTGCAATAAAAAAAAAAGTATCAAAGTATCAAAAAGTGTTGTAATTTTAACAAAATGTTTGTTTTTTCAGGACGAATTAAGAACAGAGACCAGAAGAAGGAATTTGCTTATATTAATTTATCATCATTTAATGGAGGAAGGGTGAGATTTTGAGTTTCTGTAATAAACTGAGATTTTTCACATGGCACACTGGGATTCAGACAAACAGTCTGTTTTTAATTCTCTTCATCTGCACAGGTATGTGGATGCTGCCAGTGCACTGGAACAAGAGACCCATTTGGGGTTGCGTAGGTTTGAAGTGTGCGATAATGTTGACTTGGATACAGTTCTCATGGAGTATGAAAGCTTTTATTTCATTAAGTTTCAGAAATATCCAAAGCTAACAAAGAAACTGCCAGAACAAGGTAGGTGTGAGTATAACATACTCAAAACTTTGTCTGGACAGCCATTGAAACAAGGATAAATACTGGAAACATTAATCTGTGCTTATAAATTTAATTCAGAATTTTTGGCACCCTTCATGAAAATGATGACAAAAACAGTGTGTAAAATGAATAACACGTACAACAAGTGGTAGTTGGAGCTTAAACAGAGGGTGATGCTGTATAGTTTTATTTTAACACATTTCTCTTAAAGTCCCCAGGAAATCTAAATTGAAGGTTTGCGCCTTTTAGTATGAATATGTTAGCCTTAAGTTTATCTATAAGCTAGTGTGCTCCAAAAACAATGACAAAATTCACATTTAGAAGATATATGCATTCAAAATGTACAGTCTCTCTCTACAACCAATACAGATCAACAATTCTCATGACATCATTCTGCACCTCAGCTTCTCATCAGATTTTCTGTCCAATCAAATGTTCTTTAGAATCGGAAGTGTCCCGCCCCCAACGTTATAAATATCACGTTGCTGTTGTTGAGCGAGAGAAATCATATCGGCAAGCATGGGTCGTAAATTTGTCTTTGGCTGTTCGAAGTTGGTTAAGTTGGAAGTGGCTTGAATTCATCCACTTTCTGATTTTTCAGTTTCACTTTTTTTTTTTTTTTTTTTGTCAAGTATGGCTTGAGGTAAGCTAAACACTATTGGCTATTTAAAAGGGGGAGGAGCCACACAATATGTCCCGTCCTGATTTCCTGTTTCGGTGGAAATTACGTCAACACATCAAATAACGCTGCACGTTTCAAGGGACTTGACGGGGACTTTAACCTAAAATGTGCCTTTTATGCACTCCCACCATTAATATTTGGTGAAGCCTTCCCTGGAAAGAAAAACAGCACAGAGACGCTTCTAACAAAATTGCAGACTGTTGTAAAAGAACCATGCAACACTTCTCTACGCAGAATATTGTGAACTTAGTGGCCCTATATTTGTGCCATTGCAAAACATTGGCTTTGTGTCCTGCAACAGTTTCTGTCTTGATGTGGAAGGAGATGAATTCATCAGAGATTCATCTATGGCCATGTCTGAACCGCCTATCAGAGGCAATCAGGGTTTGGGTGGGAGCATCCTGTACTTAGCAGAATTCATGATGTGAATTCAATCTTCAAAAAAAAAAAAACATTCTGTTGCTGAACAGGTGGATGGTGTGCATGACCAGAATGATTATAGTTCCAATGAGTCTCTCTTAGGAATCACTTCTCACCCTTGTGTCCAAACAGCTTGCTATAATGAAAGTGGTATTTAACAGTTCATTTTGAAACTTGATAACCCAAATAATCTAAACAGTATAATTCTGAATCTGTTTTATTGCACTATTACCACCTGTATTGTGCTTAATTATATTTTTAATTATTTATGGGGTTTTTTAATATCCATTACCATACATGAACAACTGTTTCTTTTGTGTTGGTTGTGTTCATTTTCCAGTGTTGATGGAAGAATTCTGGAGAATAAAAGCAATTTTAAAAAATCATAAGGGTGCCAAAAATGTTCCACATTTTTGAGAGACAATACTATTTTTTTCTTATAAGAATGATTCTGTTAGAGTAATTGTAAGCAGGAAAATTTTAATGAGTGTGTAATGTTTACTTTATATAGTCATTTTTGCTGTTCTCTTGAAAGATACAATATTTCTCAAGTTAACATTTCTGTATATTAAAATATGCACAGATACTGGTAATGCTTGCCTCTCTGTAGTGTACTTTAATGCTTCCACTTTTCCATCTAGGTGAGAATAGATGTGTTAGAAGCTCCGGTAAGAGGTCAGTATGCTCGATATTGTTACCAAATTTATAGTGCATTCACCATCCATTTCATCATTCTTTTCTAAAAAATGTTGTCTGAAAGGACCTCAAGTGTAACAAAAACACTGCCCAGAATCGCATGTGTTCAACGTCCGCAGTCCAGGAATGGGATTAAAAAGCAGGAGTCTAAGTCAGCAGGGAAGGATTGGATGAAGTCTGGCACTGTGAGTTTCTTTATCCCATGACTGTTTAAAGATGGATGTGCAAAGTGCTCTGATGCCAAATCTCCCCAGATTGCTTTTCTCGATCGTTGGTCACAGACATTGCAGCTGTCTGATTTTGTTTCAGGAGAATGGAGGATCATATCTCCCAGAGAGGAATGAGTTTGGCCTCAATGTGTCCCCTATCATTAGGAATGGAGTTGGCGAAGGCACGCAGATGAAGAAGGTAGCTCATATCTTGCGTTTTAGTTTTGCATTTAACAAAGCACAGTAGTTTAGCTTGTGGTATTTAGCATAGTCCTCCACAGTCTCCAGGCTCCCTGCAACCCTGTGTAGGATAAGCGTTACAGAAAACGGCTGGATGGATGGATTTGTGTAGCATTGATGCACATGAAGTCTGCTATTTTTAACCCTTTTTGATAATTTTTTTTTCTCTGGCGTCTCAGATTGTGTAAACAGGAATCATGTTTTGCTTCCTGTAAAATCAGAAACCTCTTGCACTATTCTCGCAAGCCAGACCTCTAGCTTTAGACATCATTTCATCATTTTCATCCCAAAACCCACCTACTTACACTCACAGATGCTATTTGACTGACACTGAAAATGACCATCCGCAAACTGTTTCTCGACCATATCAGCAAACATACAAGGACATCTTGTTTACCAGCTGCTGCCTGTTTCAAACAAAACCTTTGAATAACCTGGGTTTCTGTAAACTGCACTTATATACAGTGCCTTAAGTGCCTGCACTTATATTATATAGCGCCTTTTAACCTTTGCGGTTCACAAAGCGCTTTACACTGTGTCTCATTCACACATTCACGCACACACCAATGGCAGCAGAGCTACCATGCAAGGCACTTGCATGCCATCGGGAGCAACTTGGGGTTCAGTGTCTTGCCCAAAGACACTTCGGCACATGGAGTTATGTGGGCCAAGAATCGAACCGCCAACCCTACAAGTAGTGGATAACCCACTCTACCATCTGAGCCACAGCTGCCCCCACAGTGTTTGTTTTCCATCAGTAACCACAGAAGTGTTTTGAGCCAATAATATTACGACCTTCAAGATCCTGAAGCTTGTGGCCAGAAAACATATGAGCTTGAGGCTACTCATATGGGAGCTCTGTACTCATTTGAACTTCGAGTTTCAGCTAATCACCAATATACATTTAGTTAGTTTGTTATGTTCAGGCAGAGCTGATGATAATACATCTTATGAGACAGTAACTGTTCCAATCGTACGGTATTACAAAAATAATTACAATTACAATCACAAAGGTGCTTCATTAACACAAGTAATTCCATTTGAACTCTCTGCAGGGTCAACTGGTGGACTACAGGGGTCTCATTCAGGATGCTATTAAAGGAACCTTTAACGACACAGCAGCAGACAGCTTGTCCTGCAATTCTGATCCTTCAGTAAGTTCACAGTCTTCTAATCATCATATTTAAGAAGAAGCCATTATAGCAGGTAACCATTTTGGTTGTGTGCATTATATTGTGTTCATCTAATACACAAATTACTATTTCTAATTACTCTGGCATTCGGCTACACCCAGGAGCGGCTGCTCAAACCCATCAGTGCCTTCTGTGGGATGAACAGCGAGACGAGAGAGCTAGCAGCCATTATTAGCAGAGTAAGTGCAGTTTCTATGCTAGACAAACCCTGAGTGTGTAAATTTACATGTACTTAAATAATCTGATCGTTATCTCATTTTGATAGTTAACAGATTATTAGTGGTCATGTAAGCAGCACCTTATATTGGATTAAAGCCATTACTGAATTCAGAGAAACATAAATCAAGTATGCGTCTGGTTTTACCCCAATAATCAGCTTATTCAGTCATATACCGGTAATCATCTTCTTAATTATTTACTACTTCCGAGCAGCAGAATGAAAAGCCACTCAGAAGTAGTAAATACCATAGATTTACGCTGTATCCAAAATGGCAACCTGCTCCCTATTCCCTACAAACTCCAAAGCGTATAATGGAGCTTCCAATTTTTTCAAAATTACAGCAGATTTTCCACAGATTTGGGACAAGATGCATCATGTGACATCGTCACAACGCGCATTCAGTCAAAGCCGTCTTTGATTCACTTGCATCGAACATGAGTACAACTAAAAGGTCTCTGTAATGATTCCAGGCTGGGTACGGAGGAACCAGACAGGAGACAGGCTGACTCCCAACTTTCAACTTTTTATTTTTTGTCTCACTCTTCTCTCTCTCTCTCACTCACTCACACACACTCTCTCTCTCTCACACACTCTCTCACACACACACACACACACACACACACACACACACACACACACACACACACACACACACACACACACACACACACACACACACACACACACACACACACACACACACACACACACACACACACACACACACACACACACACACACACACAGCTCTGTGTCGGCGTCACTCTCTCTCGAGGTGCGTGTCTCTCCTCCTTTTCTCCTCACTGCAACAGAGAATACTCGTTAGTCTCAATTTCCTACAGGTGTGGAAACCTTACCACTCGCTTTCTCCGGCTCCGCCCTCCATTCACAAACCGGTGCCCGACCACGCCCCCACCTCCACAGTCTCATTTACCAACAAACATCACTGCGAAAGACAATGCAGAATAATTTCATACGATTGCCTTTTCGCCAATTGAAGTAGTTTTCCGCACACACAACTTTCACAAAAAACTCTGCAGGTTGCATTGGAAAATTTGGAAAAAAGCCGCAGCAAAATCAAGCATTTTGGCTGCAACGATCACAAAAAAAAACTCTGCGAAATCCTGTATGGACTGTTTTAGACATGATTATAAAACTTAAATAAAAATTCCGTAACTTGTCGATATTCCGTGGCTTCAGACATGAAATGGTGACAAAACACCTTTTTTTTTTTTTCCTCAAAATAAACTCCTAAATGAATATTTGTAAGTAATGTGAAATATGTTTAAAACAGGAAGTTAGAATTTTACATCATATTATGCTTTTATTTTTATTTCTTTTTTTACTGGGTTTATTGGTGGTTGTTATGTCATGTATTTAGAAATAAATTTCAAGTTAAACCTGTTTATCAGCTTGTATTCATGTAAACATTTTGAAGAATTATTGCAGTTATCAGATTATTTTACACATGTAACAATTTCATTGTGTACGCGAGTGAGAGGACAGGCGCGCACACACACACACACACACACACACACACACACACACACACACAAACACACACACACACACAGGAAGAGATATTAATGAATTGCTGTGTTTCATCTTTCTCCTGTCTTTCCCTAAAGGATATCTATTTACACAACCCCAACGTGCACTGGGACGACATTATAGGCCTGGAGGCTGCCAAGCGATTAGTCAAAGAGGCTGTCGTCTACCCCATTAAGGTGCACAGCTGCTAAACACTGGTATTTCTCAAACTGCCACCATGCTTCGATTCTAAATATCTCACTAAAGGCTAAGAGGAAAGCAAAGCGGGGTGGTTATAGCTTTCGATGGCATTAAATCCATACTTGAATACCACCCAACCTTTCCCCACGTCATTTCATAGTCATTTTCTTTTTACACGCTGATAAAAAATCTGTGGCAGGGTCATGACACAAAGCATGCATAAAGAATATTTGTGTCTGTTTTATTAATAAAACATTGTGTAGCATATTTGTGAAAGAATAGTAATGTTACAAGTAGCTGTTTAATTTACATTCATATACAGTATATTCCTATGTAATGTTAGGTAGTTTTGTTTGTTTTACTATTATGATCATACTAATAGCTTGCTGTCAGCACGTCCTTTTAAAGCAGCTCAATGAGTGTCAATACTAAAAACCTCCCCTGAGTCTCAGTTAAGCCTTAGTAGAACAGTAAATAATACTAATAAGGCATGACCCACTGGTTAGCTGTTAAGCCAATCAATAACATGCAAGTGTTTTTATGTCATCATGTAATGATGAGAGAAATCAGTGTGTAATGTTATTTCTACCATGGCGCTGTGGAATTCTCTAATCCGATTGGTCAGAAGGTGTTGATTCATTTTCTTTAACATCAGCTCTGACAGTAATGCTTTATGCCTTACTTATGTCCTCTGTATATTTTCTCGTTCTCTGCAGTACCCTCAACTGTTCACAGGAATTCTCTCGCCATGGAAAGGTTTGCTGCTTTACGGGCCTCCAGGTTGGTGTTTGTGTTAGTGACTGTGCATGATCCTTGTATTTTATTCTTATATTAGAATTTCTCTTAAAACCTACAGGCACAGGAAAGACTATGCTGGCGAAAGCAGTAGCTACAGAATGCAACACAACATTCTTTAACATCTCTGCATCCAGCATCGTGAGCAAATGGAGAGGAGATTCTGAGAAGCTGGTTCGGGTCAGTATCATCAGTATCTCTGTCTAGAAATGGCACATGGTTTTGTTCTACACAGGAGTTTAATTATATATATATATATATATATATATATATATATATATATATATATATATATATATATATATATATATATATATATTTTTTTTTTTTTTTTTTAAAGCAAGGCATTTCTTTCACACCGGTATAATACATCATTACATTCTGTTACTCCATAGGATCTCAGCAAGAGTGCTGTATTTATAAAGTATGGTATAGATGTATAAATCTTATGTTTTTGTCTGTTGCAGGTTTTGTTTGAGTTGGCGAGATATCATGCCCCATCCACCATCTTTCTGGATGAGCTGGAGTCAGTGATGGGTCAGAGAGGTGTTGGTCCAGGGTAGGTTTTTTTTCCCCCTGCAATAGTCTATAGTGCAGTAGTGTCATCATGCACCCCTCCTAATCATTGAATTCAGGTGTTTCAGCCACACCCATTGCTAACAGGTACATAAAATCAAGGACACAACCATGCAATCTCCATAGACAAACACTGGCAGTAGAATGGCACTGAAGCGCTTGGTGACTTTAAATGTGCCAGTGTCATAGGATGCCACATTTGCCACAAGTTAGTTCAAGAATATTCTAGATCTGCCCCAATCAACCGTGAGTGCTATTAGTATCAAATGGAAGTCTTTAGGAGCAACAACAGCTCAGCCACCAAGCAGTAGACCATGCAAACTCACAGTGCGGGGCCGCTGAGTACTGAAGCACGTAGCATGTGAAAATTGCCTATCCTCTGTTGCATCAGTTACTACAGAGTTTCAAAATGTCCCCGGAAGCAACAAGAACTGTATGTCAGGAGCTTCATGAAATGGGTTCTCATAGCAGAGCAGCTGCAAACATGCCTAAGATCATGTGTCATCTGGAGCGATGTAAATCATGCAACCACTGGACTCTGGAGCAGTGGAAACATGTTCTCTGGAGTGATGAATCACGCTTCACTATCTGGGAGTCTGATGGACTAATCTGGGTTTGGTGGATACCAGGAGAACGCTACCTACTGGAAGGCATAGTGCCAACAGTAAAGTTTGGTGCAGGAGGGATAATGGTCTGGGGCTGATTGTGGGTTGGGGAACTCCATATTAATGCCCATGGTTTTGGAATGGGATGTCCAACTGACTCCTAATAGCTGTGATGGTCGGGTGTCCACATACTTTTGGCCATATAGCGTATGTTACGCAGCTTAGATGAAACAATCTAAAGTTACACTCAGTTTGTGCTGTCACATTTTATTAATTCGTCCATATATATTATTAGTCTATTATTTTAAGCCACCACAGACTAAAAAAAAGCATTTACAGTAGCACTACACCATGCTTTTTAAATAAATTAAATTATAAGCAGGAATTACCATGCTTTATAAAGACATTCTAAAAATATTTATGAAAATTTATTTATATTTAACCACTAGAGTTTACTTCCTTGGCTGCCCAGGATCCACATAAAAAAATCTACATACAGGGGGGGGGAAAAAATGCTTCAAGGACTTGCTGGAACAATAAATTGCTTTCATGTCGGTTCCACAAACAGAAAACAGAAAAGTAGCTGTAGCCCAATCAAGAAACCAAGATTCTATGAATATGCCAATTGGAAACACCCCAAAATTATACACCCCATGCCTCCAGCTTGCCATATTGGATCATGATGATCAAATGTTCAGTACTAAATCTGAGCTTTTTATACATGAGACATATAACATTGTGTATAAAACTCTTGTTAATGATGAGGTTATTAGTTAGTTTGCCAGGTTTAACTGAACATACTTAAATACTGTACATACTTGACATACTCAAGTACATAACCATACAAACCACTTCTTTGCTGTCCTTATCCTAAGGGGTGAGCATGAAGGCAGCAGGAGGATGAAGACAGAGCTCCTGGTTCAGATGGATGGACTGGCACGTTCTAATGACCTGGTGTTTGTTCTGGCTGCCTCAAATCTACCCTGGTGCGCAGGAGAAAATACACTGCTGTTGTCACACACTTCAGGTTAATACACTGTTGGTCCATTTCCAAACTTCTCTTACTCTGTTTTGGTCTCAGGGAGCTGGACCATGCGATGCTGAGAAGACTGGAGAAGAGGATCCTCGTGGGTCTGCCTTCCAGTCCAGCCAGAAAGGCAATGATCAATCATTGGCTTCCTCCAGTCAGCAATACAGGAGGGGTGGAGCTTCGAACTGAGCTAACCTATGATGTGCTTGCAGAGGTGCGTCACATGCACAACCACCTATCAACATTGTAAAACAAACGAGATTATTATAAAGCAAATATGTGAACTCATATACAGCATGTTTCTGTAAGGTTTGATACTGATATCAAACATATACGATAGTAATGTTGATGTTAGATAAAGTTTCAAGTCTGATGAGTTTTAATTTGACCAATTACAGTATCAACACTCATCACAACAAAGTTCTTGGTCTGTCGCTTTAGTTTAATGCTTTCCTACATTACCCACAATGCCGTTTGACTACTATTAATTTTTTTATTAACCATTAACCATTTTATTAACCATTGTAATTGTGCTAGCACTGTCCCCCTGTGACATCAACACAACACACAACCATCTGCTGCTCACAGCAATAACACAAAAAAAAAAAACAGAACCAACCAACAAATTAGCACTAGAATCACTAAACACATCGCAAATATTTCAAATGTAAATAATATTCCTTTAGGGATGCTTGTGTTACTAACAGTCCTTTTGGTATTTAAGGAAACAGATAGTTACTCCGGCTCAGATATCAGGCTGGTCTGTAAGGAAGCAGCAATGAGGCCTGTCAGGAAGATTTTCGACACCCTAGAAAATCACAGTGAGGGTAAGGCTGTGATTTATTTATATACATTTTTTCTCTCATGTCTAAACTACAGAAGCGCTAAGAGGCCATGCATTATTATTTTTTTCTTTCTTGTTTTCTTGTGATCTCGACTTAATTTTTGATTTCGCATTAAGAGGGAGGGGTGTCCCCTTCTCAAGTGTCGGACACTAATGTGGATGTGTCAATCACTGACAGACATAGAGCTATTTCAGGTTTCAGTGAGTCCCCTGATCAAAGTAAAAACAAATTTGTTCATCCACGATGCTGCGGGATTGCGTTAAGCTTTTGCTGCCTCCAGAACAATAAAAAACACATGGTGTTATGTCAAGTAGTGCACAGAAAAATTAAGTACTGATCACGAGAAAACAAGAAAGAAAAAAAAGAAAAAACGCATGGTCTTTTAGGGCTTCTGAACTAAACTATATGAACATGTGTTAAAATGCACTGCTCCAGCTCAGTCCCATGTCTCCACAGGTCACAGCCACATGCCGCTTATTAAACTAGAAACGGTGACAACGGCAGATTTCCTGCAGGTCATCGCTCACACCAAACCATCAGCCAGGAACCTCATAGACAGATTCTCTGCCTGGGAGAGAGAGTACGAATCTGTCTGAGCTTACAATCAGGACTGTGATAACAACGCTAGTGTAAATACTGCACCCAAATCTAATTTTGTTTGACATAAAAAAACACAGGTTGCATACCATACAGCAGGACAACAACATAATACAATACAGAGTCCAGTTATATTCTGATAAATGTACAGATACTGGAAATAAAAAAAACTTCATGTTTTGTATGTATTTATATTTTTATTATTTAATCATCAACAACTGACCATAAATATTCATTCAACACTCAGCTTCAATAACCGCTTTATCCTGGTCAGGTTGGATGGGACACCAGTCCATCTCAAAGAACAATGCACACACACATTCACACACACACACACATCAAGGGGCAATTTAGAGTCAGCAATCCACCAACAAGCACGTTTTGGGAGGTGACCTGACAACCTGGAAGAAACCCATACGGACACAGAGAGACGGACACAGATAGTAACCTGAGCTCAGGATTGAACTGGGGACCCTGGATTTATTTTGCCGTCATCGCATACTCTGTATTTATCGGAGGACAACAAAATACAGACTTACATTTTATGTCTTGGCTATATCTTTTAAGTTCCATAACTACTTTTATGCATTTATGAGACACAATGTAAATATCCACAGACGTTTAAAATCAACACAACATTCATGCAAACCCAGCCCATAAACTCTAGACAATGCTGTCTTGTGTACACAACATTTTAAGAACTCAGTGCACAATATTAATAATGCAAACCCATCCCACAGAAAGAAACACAATGTTAACGTTACAATTTCTCAAATGGTAGTGCCAAATTGTTACTAACAAATTAGTGCTGGAGTCTTAATTAGTTCAGGTAGCTTAGTTAGCATTACATACACTATATGGCCAAAAGTTTTTGGACACTTGACCATCATATGCATAAGTGGTTCTTCCCCAGATGTTTTTTTTTGTTTGTTTGTTTGTTTTTTTTGCCACAAATTTGGAACCACACAATTATATAGGGTGTCTTTGTATGCTGTAGCTTTACAGCTTCCCTTCACTGGAACTACGGGGCCCAAACATGTTCCAGCATGACAATGCACCTGTGCATAAAGCGAGCTCCAAAATGACTTGAAAATTTTCTTTCGATCCTTAAAACAACTGAAAAAGAGGAGTACCTTAAGACTCTCTGAGTTACTTGTGCTATACCTTGATTAACCCCCCTTAACCTCAATTTATTTTTAGTATATTTTTCTTTGTATGTATTTAGGTATGTATTTTTTTTTGTTTGTTTGTTTCTTCTCTTCTTCCTCTTTCTCTTTCCTTGTTACAGTATGCTGCTTGGATTTATTATTGGTGTGCTGAACAATGATAATGACTGTTCTTTTACTTAAAGATGTCTAATAAAGATTTTTTTAATTACTATTGTTGTTTTCTTCAATCAGGAGTTCTCGCGTTGCTGTTCTCCTCCAGTCCAGCTGGTGGCGGTAATGCAGCAAGCACTAGTATGCCAAAAACAAGTAAATACAAAAAGCAAAGAAGAAGAAGAACCAAACAAACCGGTTGTTTTACGTAAGTATCCTTCAAAATTCTTGTATATGATACTATTTTATGTTTTGAATGTTTGATCAGTTTCTCATCACTGTCAGATTTATTGCAGCGTGTTTTTCAGTAGGTTTAGTGATGTCGCTAATTTAGTCTGAATGAACAGGGTTTTAGCAAAATAATGAAGTTCACATAATCTCTAACAGGAGAGAGAGAGAGGGAACCGTCTTGTGCAAATATATATATATATATATATATATATAATCTTAGTGCAATTCTCCTTGATCATGTGAACTTTATTATTTTGCTAAAACCCTGTTCATTCAGACTAAATTAGCGATAAATATTATATATATATATATATATATATATATATATATATATATATATATATATATATATTCTTGAATCCAGATGTGTCTGACGCAGATCGTGTACTGTATGTACATGTAAGGCAGAAAATAATAAGAGTATAAAGTCTTAAAGGAATACTCCACCCTGACACACACGGAATATGCTTACATTGAATTAACTGTGATACCTTTAGTGATTCTTGTGCTAATGTGTAGGTCGGTGCTGTATTTGTGTTATTGCTTTGAGAACTGTTGTGTACAGCTCTGACGTCACAGGGGGACAGCAATTATATTGCTGTTTAATAGAGTGCTGCAGGGATGACGTATTTTTGTAGGCCGATGCTCCCTGGTTTTTGCAGTGCATCGTGGGATTTTTTTTAGGGAGCGAACGTTCCAGTGCACTGGAAGGATTTTGCGATTGAGACAGCCAAGCATAATAGACAAAAAAATAGACCAACATGTCAGTGAAAGTACAGGGTGTCCCAAAAGTCTCCATACATGGGGGAAACACTTTTTAGCAAAATGTCTTCCAAAATTTTTCATACTTAGTTTATATATATATATATATATATATATATATATATATATATATATATTTTTTTTTTTCAGATAGCCTTTAAGAATGCCTTTGACAAAAGAAGAACGTATTGTAATCATTTCCATGTCTGGATCGGGAAGCTGTCTTAAGGTTGCAATGGACTTTAACAGAAAACATGGCAAGCACATCATCACATACGACACTGTTGCCAAACTTATTAACAAATTAAAAATGACTGGAAGTGTCGTGGGACGACCAAGAAGTGAACGTCCTCGAACATCCACAGATGAAGGCAAAATCGACGTGGTGCTGGCAAACATAGTGCCCTATGCATGGAGACTTTTTGGACACCCTGTACTTTAAAGTAAAGAACTCATCTAAAGAATTTCATTATATAAACCATAAATATTAGACACACTGAAAATCACATGTGAATTCTAAAGATTAATAAGGATGCCGTTCAGGGTGGATTTTTTCTTTAGGGGTTTTAGTTCGTCCTCTGACCTTTGATTTGATTGACAGGTGATGGCATCTCGCCGGGCACTTAAAGCAGTGCTCATTGATTTAAGTGGGACTCTCCACATTGAGGACGCGGCTGTACCTGGAGCTCAAGAAGCACTTGCAAGGTTAGATAACAGTGATGAGCTTACCGAGTAATGTAGCTTACGCCTACCATTATAGAACCATACATGCCTCCTGGAAACAAATACTGAGGGTGTAACAAATTGGGGGTGAAAAGTCACTTCTCAGGAGGTAATAAGCACGCAAGTCATGTTTCTTAAAAAAATCATCCGTGTACTGTGCAACAAAAGCAGTGACATTGCATCATATTGATGGATTTGTGCTACCCACAGTACCAGTACCCCTTCTTCCCTTTATAGCACCCACATTTCCATAACTAACAAAAAGTATAGCTCTCAGGAGTGAAACTGGGACACGACCTTGAGACCTGGGCACATGAGCTTTTCATAAGTTAGTAGAAGGTTATTAGATCTGCTATAATGAATAATGCATGAAGAAATCTTTCTTGATACCAGAAGAAGTCACATATTCAAGAACCACATAAATCATCCTCTTAATCTAATCCTATTTAATTATTGAACACATATCATATATAATAATGTCTTATAATATATCATATATAATATAATGTCTTTCATGTGAGATAATAAAAGGAGGTGTCTGTTTGCACCTGGGTGAAAATAGCTTTGACCACATAGTAGTGCTGGCTGCCAGACAAATCACAGGTTTATATTAATGCACCCATTCTAATATGTCTAATAAACAGTTTCTATAGTAACAACTTACATAGCTTTAGACCTACACTGATCAGCTATAACATTAAAACCACCTGCCTAATATTGGGTAGATACCCCTTGTGCCACCAAAACAGCTCTGACCCATCGAGGCATGGACTCCACAAGACCTTTGAAGGTGTGCTGTGGCATCTGGCACCAAGAAGTTAGCAGCAGTTACTTTAAGTTCTGTAAGTTGCGAGGTGGGGCCTCGATGGTCGGGACTTGTTTGTCCAGCACGTCCCACAGATGCTCGATCAGATTGAGATCTGGGGAATTTGGAGGCTTGAACAGCTTGAACTCTTTATCATGTTCCTCAAACCATTCCTGAACAATTTCTGCAGTGTGACAGGATGCATTATCCTACTGAAAGAGGCCACTGCTATTAGGGAATACCGTTGCCATGAAGGGGTGTACTTGGTCTGCAACAATGTTTAGGTAGGTAGTACGTGTCAAAGTAACATCCACATCTATTCATTAAAACTATGGCCAGGTTCACTAGCAAATGTAAACAAAACGTGACTGTCAGGCTTACGCATAGTGAGTTCCTCATTTTCTGAATAACTTTCTTTTTATTTTTAATATTTCACTCTGTATATTGTGAATCACTTCACTTTAGAAACTAATCCTTGTTGCACAAATGCAGTGTTCTCACACAGTTCCTTGTCAAGCCTAGAGAAAAGCCAGTGTTCTCAAGACAGTGGTCATTTTTAATGTACTAATACTAAGAGATTTTTGTTTGTTAAGGTTGCGACGTGCTAAAGTGGCTGTCAAATTTGTAACTAACACAACGACAGAATGTAAGAGGACGCTGCTCGAGCGACTGCGGCGTCTCAGCTTCGACATTGAAGAGCGGGAGATCTTTACCTCGCTGACTGCAGCTCGAAACCTGTTGGAGCTGAAGGAGGTGCGCCCCCTGCTGCTGGTGGAGGATAGTGCATGGGAGGACTTTGCAGGTGAGCTCACGGCACTGATGCACATCATTTAATTCACAAAGGGCTTAATAATTTGCTGAGTATGATCATTAGTCTGTGGAAAAGCTGTAAGGATGTGTGATTAAACTTACAAACTTTGTCCCAGGTATAGAAACCACAGATCCTAACGCTGTTGTGATAGGCTTAGCGCCAGACCACTTCAATTATGAAATGCTTAATAAAGCTTTCAGGTGAGGCCTCAAAATTTCTATTATGTTTTAGTAGTACTATTATTGATGATTAAGAGTTTGCAGGAGAAATGCAGAAACTATACAAAGAGTGTTACTTTATATGGATGGCGACACTTTCAGGACCTTCTCTGATTATAATCACACCCACTGAATACAGCTCAAGTCAGTGATTGGAAAGTGGTTGCATTTCAGTGTAGTGCTGGGTGAACTTCACGATTAATTTGGTTCATTTGAATGAATGTTTTAACGCGATTGTCAAAATGTTCCAATCGAGACTGTATATACAGTACTGTGCAAAAGTTTTAGGCACATGCAAAGAAATGCTGTAGAGCAAAGGTGCCTTCAAAATAATGAAATTAAATGTTTCTACATTTTTTAAAAAAATACAGTAAAGAGCAGTAAACAGTAGTAAATGAAACAAAGTCACTATTTGGTGTGACAAAAAAATAAAAATGAAAATAGTAGTCTCTGGTACAATGTGTGCAGTTTTATAAGGAAATGAGCTGGTAAGTTTTATTGAGCATCTTGCAGAATCAGCCACATTTCTTCTGGACACTTTGCCTTTCACACTTGTTTCTTATTTTTGCAGTAAAACCCAGCAGCCTTCATTGTGTTTTTTGTCTGAAAAGTGTCTCTTACGTAAAATGCTGCTTTCTTTAATGACATACAAACATTTTCCTGTAACATTTAATTTTGTGCTAGAAAACTAATGTTTGGGAATCTAAAATGTATTTTTGTACTGACTTGATTAATGTGGAAGTCATAAAAAAATCTATAACAAAGTTTGCAATAAAAAAATATGGTGCCTAAAACTTTTGCACAGTACTGTGTGTGTGTGTGTGTATGTGTGTGTGTGTGTGTGTGTGTGTGTGTGTGTGTGTATATATATATATATATATATATATATATATATATATATATATATATATATATATATATATATATAATTTTAATTTTTGATTAAAACATCTATAAATGCCATTATGCCTGCTACATTAATATTCATTACCTCTTATTTCTGGACTTTTTTTTCTGCTTTAGGCTAATTTTGGATGGTGCCCCACTCATTGCCATCCATAAAGCCCGTTACTACAAGAGGAAAGACGGCCTGGCGCTGGGACCTGGACCGTTTGTGACGGGACTGGAATATTCCACTGACACACAGGCCACTGTTGTGGGCAAACCAGAGAAAACCTTTTTCCTGGAAGCGCTGCGGGATCTGAACTGCAGCCCCGAGGAGGCCGTAATGATTGGAGACGTGAGTGTGTTGCATTAATGTTATTAATACAAATACTGTAGATTTTAAAATCAATATAAACCAGTGTTCTGGCATTTGCTGCTACAGGATGCTAGAGATGATGTTGGCGGAGCTCAGAACACAGGGATGCTGGGAATATTAGTCAAAACTGGTACATTTTGTTTTGCCTTATTTTGCATTCATTGCTTTAATACACTTTCAGATATTAACCCATATTACTACATTTTTATATTATATATCATTGCGAGACATACTGTATAAACTATATATTTTGTTGTCTTCAGGTAAATACAGAGCAGGTGATGAAGGCAAAATAAATCCTCCTCCTCACCTGACGTGTGAGAGCTTCCCTGAAGCTGTTAATCACATCCTTCAGCATCTGCTAGACACTAAATAACTTCTGTTATGCTGTTTAAAGGTACATTTAATATGAATATACAGTATGTGTGCCTGAAACACAGTATAGTAATTATGCAGCATTGTGTTAAAATGGTGATGGACTAGAATGCGGTTGTAGTTTTGGTGTTGGTCTCACTTGTCAAAAAAAAAACTGTCCTTTCCTGTTACAGCATTACACTCCAGACTCTAGGCTTGTACAATGAAGCTGAGCCAATGTTATAAATAAAAACTACACAGATTTAAAATATTCACTCTCTGTATATTTTCCACTTTGTCGGTCGGTCTGTATGTGTAGTCGGCCTGGTTTATGTTCAATTTGAGAAGGTAGACAGTAGAGGTCGACCGATTGATCGGTTTTGCCGATGAATCGGCACCAATAACCGATTTCTGGAACTATCGCCAATAACCAATTGCTGGACCACACTGAAGGGTCTGCTGTCATTATACATTATGAGAGGCGAAATAAAATCACTGACAAATTTTGTTGTTATTTGAAGGTTTTTTTTATTCATTTTGGATGCATCTCTTTTTGTTTGTTATTTGGAGTGTTACTTTTTGGTGCAGTTTGGATGTATATCTTTATTTGCTTTAATATTTATTAATAGTTCATATATATTTATTTCATTTTAAAAAGTACAGTACATTTTCATGGTACAGTCATTACTGTTTATTTTTGTAATAAAGTTCAGCAATATTTTACTTTGTGTTAATTCAGTATCAATTTTAAAAACTATCAGCTGATTAATTGGTTATTGGCAGGTACCGCCCAACTTAGTTATCGGTATCAGCAAAATCCATTATTGGTCGACCTCTACAGATAATATTTGCATTTCTGCCTTTTTTTTTTTTTTTTTTTTTTTTTTTTTTTTTGGAGTTTTAAGAAATTGCTTAAAATGTTTCCTATCATCATATTAATTTTCATTAACCGCTTTATCCTGGTCAGGGTCACAAAACAGTAACTAGATCAAATAGACACTTGATGGTAATATGAAATCAGTTCACAGTGACAGTTCTGACAGATCTTACCATTAATAAATCATCTGTTTTATTTAGTTATTGTACGTTATATGTTCATTGTTTTGTATAGTATAGTTATATAAAAAGAATAATCATTTTAATTGAACAAACATATGCAAAATGAACATTGTATTCTAGGAAAATAGATGTTACAAAACAATTATTAAGAATGTGTTCATGGAAACTTTTATACATCTACAATTTGAATAAAACAGACTAGTGGCAGCTTTTTTCCCTCCCCGAAAACTTGTGGTGGTTTCCTAAATACTTTGTATATACGTGCACTCCAGTTTGATCGTGGCGTATGCTGCTCTCCAAGTCGAGGTTGTAACTAGTAATTCCCAACGTCCAATCAGTAAAGGCAAAAGAAAACGCCTACTCAACTTGAAATTCCTACTCATCAACTTCCATCCATCCATCCATTTTCCACACTGCGGGGAACCTGGAGCCTATCCCAGGGAACTCGGGGCACAAGGTGGGGGACATCCTGGACGGGGTGCTGACCCATCACAGGGCACAATCACGCGCACACACACAACGGAGAATTTGGAAATGCCAATCAGCCTACAATGCATGTCTTTGGACTCGGGGAGGAAACCGGAGAACCCCCGAAGCACAGGGAGAACATGCGAACTCTGCACGCAAAGGGTGGAGACGGGATTCGAACCCCCAATCCCAGCGGTGTGAGGCAAAAATGCTACCCACTAAGCCACTGTCAACTCGCCTTGAAATCACAATCCCAAATGGAGTTGCTTGATTTTTAAATAAAGGTCTTCGCATAAATAAGACAAATTCATAATCTCCTTTTGTTTTATTCATTCATTTTACAAATTAATATTACAAATAAAAATGCTCTTTGAGAACGGATTTCGTTGGCTACTATTCTGAAATGTTATTCCGACCCACATTCGAACAAGCCACATTTAAATGAATCCTGATATGCTGCACTAGCATCGGAGTTCAGTAATACACATGGACAAAGCTTTCCGTCTCTGAATTCTTCGACCTTCACTAGTTCCTCAACAACATGGAGTGACTCGGACTCAGTGGAACAACAGAAAATGAACACGAAAATATGTAGAAAGTTCTTGAGTATGGATTTACAAGCCAGTAAGGAGCAGATCCATCACTCAGATCCATCTTTGTGTGCGATGAAAACGATTGTCTCTTTTGCAAGGATTGTAGCCGTCATTTACTGTATGTAACTTATATGACAAAATGTTCAAAAGTTTTAGTGTGGGCAACACTTGGGGTCACAGCAAGGGTCGTTTGCTTAAAAACTTTGGGAACCTCTGCCTATGTCGGGGCCACACATTGTTATTACGGTGCTGTATTAGTAACAGTACTCTAAAGGTACGTTCACACATACAGCTACTCGCAGCGACAAAGCAATTCATTTTCGATGAGAGCTGCCGACTTCCGGCAACATGACCGACAGCGACCACTGGCGAGTCTAGTGATGCGACAAAATTGAGAAAGATATGATGCAGCAACTACCAATAGGAGTGAAGACAGTGGACCCAGACATTCTGTCACTTTAGCTTTCGCCGCAGTGGCAAAAAGCACACACTGCTTCTCCTTCATCTCATAGGATATGATGCACATATATACTGGTGAATTTTATATACAATCTCCCTCCCTCCAGAACGTTTCAATTTAATGGCAAGAAGTGAAAGTGACAAGTGAAGGCCAATGTATGGTAATCCATACTATAACCCATCCAAGTTAGTGCACACACATTAGGAGTTGTGAGTAGTGAACACACACACTACAAACCACCCAGAGCAGTGGGCAGCCATTTTTGCTGTGGCACCCAGGGAGCAGTTGAGGGTTAAGGGCCTTGCTCAAGTGCCCAACAGTGGCAGCTAGGATTTGAACTCATGACCTGCCGATCAGTAGCCCAACTTCTTAACCACTGAGCTACCACCACCCCAAAGAAAACTGGTTTGTTGTCAAAAGTGGAATGCTAGTTGCGCTACCCACTGATAAACGCTACTATGGCAGCCAGTAGTAGGAACACCTACTGGTTACTTCATAGAAAAGCAACTGGCGATTGTGAATGCACCTTTAATCATCATGCCCTGTCTCTGTTTTATTATAAAACAGACATAACTTATGCCTTGCTGCTGATAAACTAGAACACAATGCAGGTTTATCACACAGAAATCAAACACATGAAAAGACGATCTTTTATTAAAAACCTGACAAACATTGACTGGCTCACAGAGGTTTGGTGGTTACTGGTGCATCAAACATCAACAGAGTCTACAGAATCTTGTATGAAACTGACTGAGAGCAGGTTACCACAGATGCCTTTTTTTTTTTTTTTTTTTTACAAGATCAGACTATAGTTACAGGACATGAAACACAACTTGCTCCCTTAACCGTTTATTTCACTCTCAATGTCAAGAGTGTCTGATTTTAAAGTCTGAAATGCTGACATGACATAAATAAGATCTACACAGACGGGGCCCCTAAAGGTTTGTAGTTAACGATATGGCCGCACGAGTGCCGGGGGCATCACCAGTTAACGAGAGCTTAGACATTAAGAACGAATCGTGTAAACAAGACTAAGAGTGAAGTGAGCTCTCTTGAAAGCTCTACTGAGCAACATTATACAAACAAACAAAACAGAGGGATTTACCGATATCCAGACATATAAAACTTTGGAATAGCCACTTGAATCCCGTATGATCAGGATACAACAGTGAGACAGTTACATTGCATGTACAAAAAAACAAAAAAAAAAAACAGTCCATTTTCTTTTGCCAGTTAGTCCACGATCCATACCGAGTCAGTGTTCATCCAAACAGCAATAATAACACAATGCACACTGCATTTACTATTATCAAAGGCACTGTGGACAGAAATAGAGACAGGTATTAAAACTCAACATGAACAGAACAATTCAGTCTCATTTAAGTGTTGTTGTTGTTGTTTTTTTTTTTTTTTGGCATAAAATGTTAGAACGCTTACCTCTCATGACTGTCCGGACAGATCGGATAAGGTTTAGAAGTTGAGCTTTTATTCCTGGTTCGTCTCCGAAGCCGCCGATGCCTTGATCTGCCCCCCAACCGACTGCAAATAAAGATAAACTCATCAGTAAGATTTCAGACTTTTCTTAAAAATAAAATAAAATAAAATAAAACGAACCAGGATGTGGAAACCGTGAGCAATCAGGAGCCAAGTGTCTAGAAACGTGGCTCAGCGTTTTGCTTACACCAGAAAACAGGGGTTCTCAAAATTTTGCTTCCAGGCAGGGTTGCAAGGTCTCAGCTGAATTTCAACTACATCTCAAAAACCACCTGAAACTAGCCCCGAAAACTTAGGTATCGGAAAAGGAAGACTTTTGTCAGTCTTTGTGTAGGAACAAGTTCACCATGGTGCACAAGAATTTTTCATTTTGAGATTATCCACCACATAATCCTCTCCTTTCCCACTCCCAGTCTTTACAATACATCCTACATCCTAAATATTTCCAGCAGAAAATGATGGCTGTGATTAAGACAGTTATTTTATGAATATGAAAACAACTCTGGGAATTATTATCATCATGTATTGCCACTTAAATTAACTAAAGTTACATTACAGAGGCCATCTGTATACACCCAACATTACTAACTACTACAGATCACTACATAGTCATTAAGCAACAGCATTAGGCACAAACTGATCAGATGTTAGATATAAATATGTACGTATTTAAAAATCAGTCTTACAGCTGATATAAAATGCAGATGGTCAGTGGAACAGGACATTACTCACTAGCCAGCTGATGACTGGTGTGCAGCTATTTTCAAAAGAAATAAACGCTAAGAAAGAAAGTAAACAACTAATTAAATAACACGCACACAAATAATGACTTACTTTTACTGAGAAACCTTTCTTCGTGCAACACAGCAATGGCATTCGTGACTAAAATCGCCGCCTGAATCAGCGAGTACAAGGTAAACGCCATGTTGGCACTTCTGTTCTGGCGTAATGACGTTGCACGCACACGATACGCTTCGTGACGTAGAAACGTAAGAATTCTGCGTGCGTGCCTGAATACCAACTCACCATAAGTGGAGTCTACAGGCCGGCTAGTGCACTGTATATACAAGAGGAAATCATGTGAGATACAGCCACTGTTTTTTTAATCATGATTTTTTTTTCCGTTATACGTTGTCAATATTTTGTTTTCGGCTAGGACTAAAAAACTAATATATATATATATATATATATATATATATATATATATATATATATATATATATATATATATATATATCACAAATCAATCTTTATTGATATTCTTACAATTTTATTTTGTCTTATTATTTTTTTTTCAAACATTTATTCATGAGACTTCGTCTAATTAAATGTGCATAATAATATCAAAATACCATGCACGGTTATAAATATTTGTATGCCATTTTAGTATAAAATAGCGTAATTCTAACAATAATCAACATTTTGGGAATTTCCTCTGTAATATCCTTCTGATTAGGGATAGGAGTGATGATGCAAAATGTCTTGTATGCAGGTCATTTGAGATTTTTGGTTCAAAAAAAAAAATATATATATATATATATATATATATATATATATATATATATATATATATATATATATATATATATATATATATATATATATATATATTGAGAAAAACAGTTTTAACAAAATACAATGTGGTTTAACGTGTTTGCACTCTGGTTAGTGGGGTTTGTAAAGTTCATAAAGGAAATTGGCATGTACAGTATATCGTGACACATACATGGCCATATAAGGAAACAGGTTTCTCGAGACATGGCGTCATTGTGATGAGTGGGCGGGGCTTCGAAGTTGCTAGTTTAAGTTATTGTGATGATCGCGAGTGGACAAAAAACTGTGAAATAAACATTTTTCTGTTGGGTGTTGAAACTTTTATCAGGCTAACTGCAGTTTAAGAGAATATGTTATAGATAGAATTGGTTTTAAAAAAAACAAATAAAAAATAAAAATAAACAACAATAACCAACATTAGTAGTAGTAGTAGTAGTAGTAGACGACGTGGTGGCTTAGAGGTTAGCACATTTGTCCCGCACTTCCAGGGTTGGGTCTTTGAATCCCACCTCTGCCCTTTGTGCATGGAGTTAGCATGTTCCCCCCATGCTTTGGGGGTTTCCTCCAGGTACCCTGGTTTCCTCCCCCAGTCCAAAAACATGTAAGCTGATTACATTACCAAATTGTCTGTAGTGTGTGAATGTGAGTGTCATTGTGCCCTGCGATGGACTGGCACCCCATCCATTATTATTATTATTATTATTATTATAAATGTTACCAAAATGGTCATTTTCACCTGTACTGTCTTATGTCAAATTTAGGCTAGGACAACACTTGATAGTTCCATATTAAATAATCTTCGTACTTATTTTTGGTCATGTTTTCAATTTTTATCATAACTCCAAAACAGTCTTGAACAGGACATAAATATGGAGTGTTGCTGTAAACAATGAAGAAATAAACAATAGTGCTATGTTGCCTCCATTGTTGCCTTTTTTGTGCAAGCGAATTTCTTCTTTACGCTTGAATAGCACTGGATAAATAATGGCTTTTATAGATTTTACTTATTGGCTATATTTCTTCATTACAGCAAAGAATACCTGGCAAATGAAACAAACATATAACGGCATTAATGAATGTATCAAAGATTAGTGATATGTCGTTCACCAATGAGTCGATTCTTTGAGTCGACTCTTTTAGGTCAAGGTTGGGCGCTGAATTGCATATAGCCTATAAAAGCTGTAATATATCATTTTTAATCAGTATCAGTATTCTGTATTCATGATTCACTAATATCGTTACATAGAGCAATATACAATATACAATATACTGTACAATTGTATAGCCTAATTGTGACAGAAGTGCATCACTTGAATCTCATGAACTTCTCAACTGTAGCTGTAGAATCACAGCTAGAACAAGGGACTGCATTTCTCAAAAGAACACCAGAGGTGGACATAATCCATTTTTTTGATACAGAGATAGCCATGCCAAGAGGTCAAATGTTTGTACCTTCTAAATAGCATGCCGTTTTTTTTGTTTGTTTTTTTTTTCCCCATAATATTTCACAGGTTTCGAAAATGGGTTCCTGGACATCCTTGGGCTAGAGATACCACCTGAGTCAATATCAGGTCCTTATAGAACAATACTGTGTGTTAGGAGTCTAAATTTTGAGAATGTACATTTATTTGTTTTTAAAAATGTAAGCAATCGGAGGTAAACACAATATTTTGACACTTTGGTTTCATTTTGATTCAGCTTATATCATTTAAATAATGTTGTGGTATGTAATATACTATACAGATCATCTGGTGTAGTTATTGTATTTAGACTTTTGAATATTTCCCATGTGGGCCAAATTGAGCAAAACTGGTGACAATATTGTTTTGTTTTGTTTTTTTTTTGTTTGTTTGTTTTTTAGCAATAAAGAAGTATTAAAATATACATTTTATGTTATATACTTTTATTATCCACATAAATAGTAGAGAAACTACAAGAACATATTTAAATACATTTGCATTAGCAATAATAACATTCTTCATTTTTAGGTTTGACAGTGTTGTATTTAAACATGTAAAGAAGTTTGCCTGCTTGCACAATTGCTCTGGGATATAATCTTCATTATAGAGCAAATAGGCTGTGTGTTTAACCCCCAGGCATTATTCTTCTGGACATATGGTTTTTCTATAGCCAGTATATTTATACACAGTTCAGTTTTTACAAATAAATTAATGAATAAATACATAAATAAATAAATAAATACATACATGAATGCACAAAATGAGATCACTGTACAGAAAGTGACTGGGGAATGATGTAGCACTAGTGCTGAAGTCTGAGATACTTGCGTTGTAAATTTTGTTCAGTTAGTCATTGGTTTGTTCAAGGAAATGTTGGTGAGCTGATGATGAGTGCAGTTGTCCTTAACAAGGATTCGCTTTTGCACTATTAGACTTGTCAGGAAAAATCCAGACAATGTGTGTCAAAGGATTTTGAGAGCAGCCTGTAATGTCCATATGTAATATAGCAGTGGCCAAACCTGAAAGAAAAGAGAGGACACTCTATCAGTTACTGTATACACATAGGATATAAGCAAAAATGGTATACATGGAATAATATTAAAAATTCACAATATTAAATGTACATCCCAGAATTATAGTGTTAATTATTTGCTTACAGCTTTAGCAAGTAATAACACATGATAAGGTATGCTGTTACCACTCTGAAGATGATTATTTTCCAAAAATAGCAGTTTCTATTCCTCTTATACCACAGCGATTTCTCAGTGACTACATTTTGTTTTGTTTTTTTAGTAAACAATGACACATCATAAATTTTATTTTATACAGTCGCATTTAATGTTGTGGAACGTCCCTGAAACAAGCTACTTCTCCTTCTCATTTTATATACTACTTTATGTATAACAGCATAAATAACAGTTATTTACAAGTATAACCGTTTATACTTTATGTATAAACAGTCATTCCCTCACCAGCCGTTCTTTTGCTATCTGCTGAAATTACAGAGAAACCTGAAAACATGTCTTCTCACCTAAAGACTTCGCTGTGTTGGAAAATGTAAATTTACAGCTTTATACTATATCTGACCATTAGTTTGACACTAGAGACTCCTCCCATAAATGTTAAATAGAGAAAAACAGAAAACCTATTACGATCATACATTTTGTTTATATGTGTGTATTATTACATTTATATATGTGACGCGTCTACCAAACAAGTCCCTGTGATTTGCCTTGGAGTCGGCACTATTGTCAGAGCTGACCAATCTGACCTTCTGACCAATCATATTCAAGAACTCAAGAGCGCTGTGGTTAAAATGGTGAATAAACAGTGGTAGTACAACTATTAAATTACTTGGTTTGGGAACCTGCTAGAATAACAGACTTTCTCTTTATCACTATTTTCTCTTAGGTTCATTCGACATGTTTGTTCTATAAAGCGTATACAGTTCTGTCTATAATATCCGTCCATTTTCCATATCGCTTATTCTACACAAGGTTGTGGTGGAGCTTGGAGCCTATCCCATGGAACTCTGGGCACAAGGCAGGGACACCCTGGATGGGGCACAATCGCACACACATTCACACACACATTCACAACCTACGGACAATTTGGGAATGCCAATCAACCTACAACACATGTCTTTGGACTGGGGGAGGAAACTGGAGTACCCGGAGGAAACCTCCGAAGCACGGGGAGAACATGCAAACCCCACACGCACAGGGCGGAAGGCGGAATTCGAACCCCCAGGTATGAAGTGAACATGTTAACCACTAAGCCACCTGTCCCTCCATAACATTTTATATGCAAAGCACCACCTGAAAATAATACTTTTTACTTATACTAGTATAAAATAACATTTATTATATAACTATTTCAGCTTTATTTATCAAGCTATATCAATATAAAACAGGATCATCCATTCCTATACTTATACAACCAAATATATGATTAATCATGTATAATTATATATAGACAGATGTTTCTGTCTGCACATGCACTGATTCCTAATAGGGTACTTACCATTTTAGCTTTTGTTCAGGTGTGTGCCAACTTTGTCTTTTCTGATAATGTTTGCATAGGGAATCTGAAAAAAATATACATACATTGGTGTGGAAATCCACACTAGCAGAAATAGAAATAAGAGCAATTCAGTTTACTATGTTCTTCAAACTTTGTTTTAGATGTTTCACATAAAAGCTCACTAAATCCAGTTACAATTGCCACTTGAGTGAAGATCTACAGATGACTGAGCAAACAAAGATGCTCTACAAATATTAGCTAGTCTTTTTCAAAATTGAGCTTTTTTACTGCAATAGCTGAGAGGTATAGCTTGTGAAGATGTACCTGACTTTGATGACGGCTCATTATCATATATTAAGGCACCACTGACTTGAGTGAATACGTTTTTATGAGCAGTAACGGCTTAGCTGTGAGATTTTATGTTCTGTTATTGTAAGTGGTGTCATTAAAAAAAGATTCCTCACCATCTGTAGCTGCTGTACCATCTCCTCTCTGTACGCCAGTTCCCTTTTCATTTGGTCTTGAAAGTTGTCTGAAGGAGAAAAGGATGATGTGAAAATGAGGCATTATCTATAAAATCAAAATCTCACTTTCCTTATAATACACCATCATTGTGCAGGTTGTTTGTGCTCTCGTTTATTCAGTACAGATCATTTTGCAGAGATGCACAGATGTACTCTGGTTTTTGGACGATGAGAAGTTGTGTAAAGTAAACTTACGAAAAACAGGAAATGGTGAGCTGCCTTTGAGGGCGTGAAACTCCTGCTCGAGTCTTCTCCGTAAGTCGATTTGCTCGAGCAGAACTTTCTGGAGTTCCTCTGGAAGAACAGCAACACTAATTAAAACCCGAATGTAAAAAGCTATAATTAGATCTGCATACTACTGTGATTTAACACTTCTGGTCTAAAACAAATGTCAGTGTACAGTGGGGTCCAGAAATCTGAAACCATCTGGGAATCTGGGAGTTGTATCTATCCATCCATCCATTTTCCATAGCGCTTGTCCTACACAGGGTCTCAGGGAGCCTGCAGCCTATCCCAGGAAACTTGGGGCACAAGGCAGGGGACACCTTGGATGGGGTACCAACCCATCACAGGGCACAATCGCACACCAATTCACACACTACGGACAACTTGGAAATGCCAATCAGCCTACAACTCATGTCTTTGGACTAGAGGAGGAAACCAGAGTACCCGAATGCAAACTCGGGATTTGGGGATTTGAACCCCCAACCCCGGAGATGCGAGGCAAATGTGCTGACCACTAAACCTCCCTGCCCCCTGGGAATTGTATTTCATTTAAAACTGGAAATAAACATATATATACATATAATTTTTAGAATTTAGAAACATTCAGAACAGAGAAAGGCAATGTTCAATATCTGCATTAATTCTAGGTCACTATATAAATGTACGCAAATTTGTAATATTCACTGTGTTAACACCTTTGTTCAAAAGCTCAGATTTTTCTTGACTCTTATCCCTTCCATTGAAGCACATGTTCAGAATACTCTAGAATACTCCTAACATGGATCATCAGGCACACTGTCATTACCGCAAATGGTGGAAGTGCCAAATAATAAAAAATTCTGAAATTCATGTAAATATAATATATTTGTAATGAAAAATGTTGTGTTAAATTACAAAAGATTATTGGACCCCATTGTATATCTGATATAACTGCTCTAAAATAAAACAGTATGATTTTTTTATAGCTTAATTTATGTTTCTAAAGCTCACCTTTCTCCATGTTTTCAACATCCTTCTTGAGCGAGGCAGGCGTGTGCGATTCTTGACTTGGTTCTGCTGCAATTCAAAAGGAGGAACAAAAATCGTTCAAAATGATCAGTGTTAAATATAGCTAACAAATTAATGTTACAGCGTGAATTGATCTTGGAAGTTTATTTTAAAAACAATTCCATATGTTAAAAACAATTCCAACAGAAGTAGTAAGTAAGTAAGTAACTAGTAAGTAAGTAGTAAGTAACTAGTAAATAAGTAGTAAGTAAGCATAACAGAAGAAGAATTGTATGCTCAAATGACAAATGTAGTTCAACAAATGTCCAGTAGGTGTCAGTCTAACAGTAAGTTAACTGTTATGAATGAATTGTAATCAGACCACTGCATATAAACTTTAGATCTAAGTAACAACCACAAACGTTGTACTGTAAGTATAATTACTGAACATTGCTATTAATTCATTCTCTAATGATATTAACCTAGTTTTCATGATTTATTATCGTTAGAATCAATATTATTATATTTGAAGATGTTACTGTGATCATGATCACAGATTGCCTTTTCAGATTATTGGGGGGAAAAAAAACATGCTTTGCTTTGATTGTTCAAAATCCCAATTAATATATTATATAACTGATATCAAATACTCATACTCATCAGTTTATATAAAACGCGTTAGTATTTGTCTGCCTGTGTACAATATAAAAAGAGCAATTTAATTTAAGGGGCGAAGTTATTCTGAAAAGAAAACGGCTTACGTTATTGATTTTGTTATTGTTATTGCTCTGAAATACCAAATTATTATAACCTGTACGTCCTCAGGAGTTGCCATATTAAGAATATTGCACCTAGGCTGTATATTGGAAATGTGAGGACGTCTGCTTCCTGGGTGATATGTTGCAAATCAAATGTCTTAAATGAAGCAATCCAACACATTTGTGTATATAATACCCCCCCCTTTCCACTCTCTCTCTGTCTCCCTGTTTCTCTCTCCGTTTCGCGTCCTTAAGCCTCACAACGCTTTCCTCATTTGGAAAGCAGCCTTGTTCTCCTTCTCCTCCACTCTCTGTCTCATTTGACAAGCAAATTTGCAGACACTGCCTGAGGATAACAACCTCGTTTGACAGTCAATTAACCGTGAATAGTCAAAGCCAAGGCAGTTTGCATTACATAAATGGAAAATTAGATTATTTTTTTTCTCTCTCTCTCTCTCTCTTTCTCTCTCTCTCTCTCTCTCTCTCTCTCTCTCCCAAGAAACATAGCTCTCTTTAAGACACTGCCTTTAGACCCGGAAATCAGAACTTCTAATCACGTCCCCCGCTAGCCCCTTGGAGACATTTAGCAATCAGGCAAAGGTGGTTTCATTTAATTTGTTTCATGTAATTTTTTTCAAACATATTATACATTATGTGAGGAGATCATTATCAGCTCCATAATATAAATGTTGGCACAGATGTCATAAAACACTTTTTAATGTCTCCCTGACAGATAAAAGGCAATACGCTATGATCTTTGTAATGGAAGATTTTGCCAAGCAAAAGGCAATTATATCCATTTGATATTGTTCAAATGGTGATTGTCACCTTCCCCGTGTCGAGCTGATTGTCTTCTTGAACTGTTAGGGCTCCCCACAGATCACATTTTCCCAATGACATTGTGAAGAAATCTGCTCCATTTTAACAGTGTGGCTGCAGTTCAGTATATGTTCCATTTTATCTTTTATATTCAGTCTAATCCCACAGTCATTGCACGGCCTAGCTGTATTACACTAATGATTTTATAGCTCTCTTGCTGTAACTTGAACTCTTGCTGTAACTGTTGAATCTTTTTTTTTTTTTTTAGTGTGGTGACACTGATAAAGGTATTACCTGTGCTCTCTCTCCAGTAATCTGGTGCAGACGTTTCTGACTCCGGGATAAAGAAATTACTCTGTTCTTTGTTTTCTTCTGCAAGAGGATGGAGAGATGTTGATGACAATCAGCCTAGAAGTATGACTCTATAAAAATATGCACCTTTTGTTTTGTTTTTTCTCTTGCTTGTTTATATCAAGCTCTGAATCATAATACTTTTTTTTTTTTTTTTTTTGCAATTGACAATCCCTGATGATAGTGTACTTCTATTAAATACTTCATAATAATGACAAATTAATTCAATGGGAAAAAAGGCACCAGATGCATTATATCAAAGCTATAGAAGAAGTATTTCTGCATTACATAAAGCACCTTTCAGGGAATTATGTTTTAGCCACTTCTGTTGGTACCACAACTACCTTACTGTATGTTCATTTCCCACCACATAACATAAATATTTAAGAAGGGATATATTTGTTCAGGTTTAAAAAAACAAAAAAAAAAAAAAAAGATTATAGGACCAACCACAGAAAGATTTCCCACATAACCAAAATGCATCTTCTATGCCACTGATTGCTCTAAAGAACCTGATTTACTATCATAAATGGTAATAAATAAATAAAACTCTTCACCGTTGCAACTACTGGCAAAATTCTGCATCACTGAGGTGTGTCATAGGCAACTTATTTTAAAAGTACAATTTTTCTCTCTTTTTTAAATGGTAGGTCCCGTTTTTATAAATAGTACCCACCTGCTCGTGTTGTTTTGTCTTTTGCTGCATACGCTGGTAGCCCATCATCTCTGCCCTTGTGCGACTGAAAACAGAAAACACCACCGATTAGACCTGATTCATGTCTGCAGGCCAAAGGCTGGACACCAAACACATATATCAGCCAGCCAAAAGCACAGCATCAATTGGCCTTGAGGATGACAATGCTGTCGTCTGCATTTTGTTTAAATGCCTTTGTCAGCCTGATTAACAGTCTAAGGTGTTAGCAGGCTTGTGTCTGACTGTGTGTGTGTGTGTGTGTGTGTGTGTGTGTGTGTGTGCGCTCAAACTAATCGCTACAGCATCACTAAGCAGCCCCCTCTCTTCCCCCTCTGTGGCTGAGAGTAACTCCTTCAGCTCCCTGTGTTAATGTAGTGTCGGCAGGTTAAAGACTAAAAGGGCTAATAGGCAGGCGTGACAAAAGCAGAGCTGAACGTAATGTCGCCATTAAACAAAACATGACTGGGCTTATTAGGAAGGATCAAAGCACTCTGAATATTTCATTTCTGCAGGGAGCACCCAGCTATCAGTCTTGCTATGCATACGGATCCTGCCAGTCTATGGCCTGCATTTAAATAATAATTAGTTTAAGTGCCTGCAGGGAATATTTACATTTTTGTAGGCAGCGGTGTCCTCCACTGAGGCGTGAATGGGGCTGGGGTCTTTGAGAGAGGTGGGCGGACTGACAGCCAAGCTTGGTTTGTCCTCTGTAGAGCTTTCAGGGGAGATGGTGGAGAAGGAAGGTGCATCTTTATCTCGGTCGCCTATGGTGCCTTCAGAAAGTCGTGAAACATGAAGACTGCACGGCTGCTGTTGTGAAGCTGCACGGCTGCTGAAGTCTTCCTGCTCTTCGTCCAGCTTGGTCTCCACATCCACTTCCTGTTCCTCATCGCTCTCTGCGCTCTCACTCTGGTAGCTGCAGCTGGTGCCAGGTGAGAGATGCCTCTCTGCACCAAAATCCTCCAGGTTGCCGTGTAGCTTGGCAATGCTTTCAGCGTCCTTTACCACCGGTCGGAAGGCGGAGTGGTAGCTGGCCTTTCGGGCTTGCAGAGATGGAGCATCTAGAAGTTTGAGCCAGCCTTCCGGGGCAGGTCTCAGCTCAGGGGTCATGGTTGGGGGGCAGTCACTTTCAAACAGGCCTGCTCTGGGATTGGTGCCTATGGCAGCAGCAGTCCCAGCTCCTGTGGCAGTGTCACCTTGCTCGCTCAGGTCTAGGAAGGCCTGGCGAAGGGAAGGCGTTTCTGTGAGAGTGGAAAGAGCGTTGGGCTGGGGCTGGAGGTATGTGGGTACTGGGATGCCCCCAGCGGCTCTTGGGGGCCAGAACATGCAAAAAGGAGGATAAAAAGTGTCCTTGCGGCCTGGCCAAAGCAGACCCGAGATAGCACCATTTTTTTGCCCGTTCACAGTCTCACTGTCATCTTTCTTCTGCTGACACAAACCGAATGCTGGGAAGGTGTAGGGGCTGGGGAAAAGTGAAGTGGGTGGAAATTTCTGCAACATACCAAAGCCTTTGCTGGGCACAGGAATGACCGGGTAACTACGTGGGTTCTTGTGAGGAGAGAGGCTGCTGGCATCCAGGTCCTCCTCCTCATCATACCTGCCCCTCTTCTGGCCCAGATCAGAAGATATCATGTGGGGCAGCACTGAGCTGACAGCCTTCACAGAGTCCATGGGGGTGCAATGAGAAGGAGGCAGTGCCCGCTTGCGGCTGCCCCCATTGAACATGGCTTTCACATCTTCCCAGGCGAACACCAGATCATCTGGAGGTGACTTGTCTGACAGCTTGAGGTGCCGACGCCAGGAGTTGAAGTTGGCAGCGTCGGGCTGGGTGTACTTGGCCTCGGGCATGCGGTGTGAGTGAAAGATGAATTTGTTGGGGGAGAAGTACATGTTGCAGTAGGAGCACTTGATGCACTTGGCCCTTGAGCTGTTGTAACGAGCAGGGATGAAGTTGCCACGGCAGCCCCATGCGCACTCATGTGTCACATCAAACGCAAAGTTATCAGGCAGCTTGGGAGGTGAGTTCTCACCCAGAAATGACTTGCAGAGTCGCTCAGCCTCACGCTTAGTGATCATGCCACAGCGACGGGATGAGATGGGCATAGCGCCGGCTCGCCTCAGGATCTCCAGCTGCACTGGAGTACACTGCACACATGTGATGCCCAGGGCTACTCGCCGGTTGTGGATCTCATTGTAGCTGTAGTTCTTCAATAAAGTGTTGGAGATTTGGGCCAGACAGAGGCGCTCCTGGTTGTCGATGACCAGCGAGACAATGGGCACTCCATACAGGATGACCTGACCCACTTGGTTGGGTTTAAGGGAAGACGAGTGGTTGGATCTGGGTGGAGTGAGAGCTTCTTGCTGGAATGAACTGGGAGGGCTTGCCATGACTATATCAGTGGGTCCAGGGAGAAGACTCTTGTCCATCCTATGGGAGCCTTAAATAGGAAACTGGTTGTATCTGTGGCAGAAAAAGGAGTAAAAGAATTTCAGTTAAAGAAGGAAAAAATTAAAAGCAAGGAAAGGTCTGTTATTATGTGGAATATTATTTTCTGATTTGTATTATTTAAAAAAAAAATTAATAGTGAATAGTTCGGTGTAATTATTTTGAGTCTAACTGCATAAAGCAAAGATTAAAGAGATTAAAATAAACCCAATCAAGGCTTTGTTAAATAGTAAAAGAAAAAATATTTGGAGGCATTTAAACAAAAAAAAAAAAAAAAAAACAAAAAAAAAAAAAACACAATTCTGTTATTACTACAAATAAAACAGGGTCAATTATTTACTTTATTCATGTCCTGACAGAGTGGACTATTTTCTCTAACAGGAATTACAAAGCCAACACTATATATAAAACTACATCAGTTACAAACTGCATGAGAAAATCGGCTTGAAAAACATGCACGTTTTTTTTTTTCGTTTTTTTTTCTTTTCTTCTTCTTCTTCTTTTTTTTTTTTTACAGCTTTTTGCAACATGATAAAAACGAGCTGTTAAAACGCATTAAAAGAGTGATATATATGTAGCCTATTTCTAAAAATTAACTTTGAATAAACACATATTTTCAGTGCAATAATCACACATATTAAACGTAACCCGAATGTAACACGTATTTACAACATTCTTAAATGTAATACACTCTTAAAACAGATGCGTTAAAAAATAATAACCACATATTTTGTGCTGCTTAAAAAAAAAAAGCTAAGTAAAACAAACAAACAAAAAAAACGGTGTCATATTTAACACAGACAGTGTGATCGGATTTTAACATACATTTTACTTTTAACGTATTCGGACGACATTCATGTAACCAATGTTCATAAAAAAGGACACAAAAATAGGAATATTTTTAAAAGACAGTATTAGACTACCAAGCGGCAACAACAACAAAAATATAATAATAATAATAATAATAATAATAATAATAATAATAATAATAACTTGCCATAAACGTATCATCAAACGACATAATGAGCCTATAGTGTTATTATTATTATTATTATTATTATTATTATTATTATTATTATTATTATTACAACTACTACTACCACAACTTTTACAAAAAATAGTTCACAGAAATATGTCATCACAGTGCATTAACGGAGCACACACACACACAGAGAGAGAGAGAGAGAGAGAGAGAGAGAGAGCTGTTCTCTTCAGCAGCGTTAAAGTTTTACCTGTCGCAGATACTCAGTCTACCCGAGCATGTCCGCGCGCTCCTTTAACAAACACCGGCTGCGTCTTTACACACGGCGGAACGGAATAAAACGCAAACAAAAGTCCAGCGTGACGCGGAGCCGCTTTTTCCCCCCCGGAACGCGTTAACACTTGCGCGCCTGCGAACAACAATAACTGCGCAGCGCACGCGAGCTTGGTTCCGTTATAACAGACGTCGGCGGACGCGCGTTGATTGGCGCAGCGCTCCTGTCCTCGAGCCTCAGCGCGCGCGGCCCGAGGAGCCAATGACGTTTCACTAACTACCACTCAGCGCTAAAAAGAAAAGAGAGAGAGAGAGAGAGAGAGAGAGAGAGAGAGAGAGGTTGTGAGCGCGAGCCGCGCCCCGGGCTACCACGCGCGCCCACCGGAAATCTGAATGAGAGAAACACTAATTGACTCAGGCCATATGTGTTCAGTTTGTTTAACAAAATAGAACAAAACGGTTGATTTTAATATGTATAAACTATTTCACACACACACACACACACACACACACACACACACACACACACACACACACACACACACACAGAGCACTGTATGGAATAAACAACTTAGGAACAAAAACTAAGCGCTGTAGCCTCCTAAAGCCTGTGTTTATTTATCTGACTGTAAATCCATGCTGGAAGCCATTTACACATCAGATACTGACACTACAAAGCTTCTTCTGGAGTTAATGTACTTTATAGTGATTAAAAAAATAGACTATGGTAGTTTAACTTACTTTGGTTTAGACCATTATAATCTAAATTGATTTATAAGCCGGTGACATATTTATTTGGAAAATGTATTTTCTCTGCATCTCATTCTGAAAAACAAATTCTCCTGATATTCTCCTGTATTAATTACAGTTAGCCTCCCGATTTATGGAACTATAAGTGGTCTATAGTCGAAGCCTAATTACTTTCCTTTATTAATAATAACAACAACAATAAATAGTCAGTTATTTTCATCCGCTCTTATTAAATGGTCCACCTGTGGCCTGTCGGACTCTGTCCAGTCTGCGCATGTAAAGGTCATGGAGGCCTGTAAATATTCATTAATGAATGAGTGAATGCACCAAGGAGGAAGTCACCGGAATGGAAAATGTCGACTTGTCATTTCTTTTCATCATTATTAGTGCAATTCAAGCACAATCGACTACAATCCCTAGAAAAAAACAAAACAAAATAAAACAAAAAAAACCTTGGTGGGGGTTTGGGGGGGGGTGTCTGAGTGATGATAAGTAAAAGATGACATTTCTCCCCTTATCAATAACAATCCACTGTGAAGTATCGATTTAAATTATTCACAATGATCTCGGGTCCAAAATGCCATCGAAACTGGTATAAACAAGGGCTCTGTGTAGCCTAGATGTGAATGCATTTCTTAAAATGGCAAAAACCTTAACGTGCTGTGCAACTTTGAAGAACTCGAATAACCGGGGTGCTATTTATTTATTTATTTATTTATTTATTTATTTATTTATTTATTTATTCAGCTATTTCGCCGTGATTAATACAGTTTTGCACGTTAAATTGTGTGCTGTATTGACTATAATAGGCCAGTGGGATGAGGTCCCATCTGCTGGGCTCTGAAGCTCATTCCCATCTCCTCCTGCTGCCTTTTGTCTCCTCACACACACCGCGTGCATGACGGAGAAGTGCGCGCCGCCAAGTACCGGACCGACACTTCCGGTGACTATAATAATAATAATAATAATAATAATAATAATAATAATAATAATAATATGCATTCTGTAGTGGATGGTTAAGGTGAACAGGATGTAAATAAATAAATCTTTCTTTCAAACCCTCTCCATAGATCACCTTTTCTTTGCGTTGGTCCTGTGATTCAGTAGCTCTCAAATGTTACCGAACCCGTAGACACACACACACACACACACACACACACATACACACACACTAGTGTCGGCCAACACTGAAGCGCCTCAAAAATTTTCGGCATCAATAAATGATGAGTTTCATCTACGCGCGCGGAGCTCCTACTGCGAAATTAATCACGCGCTTAAAGAAGAATTGCTCCGGTGACCTATAGGGGTCAATGCACCGGGAAAGATACAACAGAAATTAATAGCTACAAGACTAAGACATCACACAGCAAATCAGTCAACAAATCAAACACGCCCGAAGCAAATTAGTCCCATTTTTAAACAGATGAAACATATCATATTTCCACACAAGGCCATTTCTTTCATTTAGACTAATGACTCTGCATGAATTTCACATGGAAAAAAAATAAATAAACACATCTTATTTCATTTGTGACCTAAAAACGAGGAGATGGAAACGGAAACGTGCGTCATCGCTCAGTGTGTCTAAATACATTGTCCCTAATCATAATCCTAATTTATGATGCATCACGTGTTAAAAAATATATTTTAGACACTCTCCATAGCACTTTCATAATCTTCTTCAATTATTAAAAAATATGCGAGGTTATGTCCTTTTAAGCATTATTCTTGACTTGCTCATTGACAAACTGAATGTGTCTTTCTCTCTGACGTCACTGGTCTCACCTTGCAGCCTTACACCTCAACTAGTCCTTACAATTTAGCAGGTATGTAATCATGCACAAATATTAAACAAGATTTAAAGTATTTTGTTTATATGTCAAGTTTAGTAACCTTTAGTTTTTGTTTTTTTTTTAAATTGAAAATTCAGATTTGTTCAGGATTTATATACACCACATTTTATGTTAGTTCAGCTAAATAAATCACTGTGCATCAGAAAACACCCTTTTTTTTTGTTTAACCTTTAAATTTTTTAGAAGTGTTACACTGATTTTACAACCATTCTCTATCTTTATGCTCACAGCCAGAAAACTAGGCCATGATATGCTTTAGAGAGTAATTCCTCCTCCAAGCTCTAAAGCTTCTTCGGTGACTGGTTTCATAATTAAATGTTTTTACAAATGAAATTAGTACTTGTAATCGTTCTTAACTGAATGATTTTAATTGAGTTTCGGATGTAATAGACAATAAACAGCTTGAAGTCGTGTGAAATAATGCAAGTGGATTTTTTCTTCTTTTTTTTTTAATGTAAACTGGTACAAATTACAAACCTACCACAGTGCACAGAAAGTGTGAGGAAGATGAATACAAGATCAATTTCAGGTTATGATGTAACGTGAATAAAAGCTGGTTAATCATTTTGATCGGTAAAACTTTAAAAACAAATAGATTTTTTCCCTTCTCAAAATCGTGTGAAGAGAAACACACACACACACACACACACACACACACACACACACACACACACACACACACACTTTTTTTTTTTTTTTTATTAACATACCTGTGTAGATATTCACAAGTGCTTTAGAAGATGTGCTGCAGTCCACCTCACTGTGCAGCATGAGCTGGAGTCTGAAACCACACACACACAGACACACACAGACACACACACACACACACACACACACACACACACACACACCAACATTTTGAAGATGTATATCAGTCGAATTACTTTAATCAGTCGAATTACAAAACTAAAACAGTCATAATAAACAGATGTTGTGAATATGGAATGTGATTTCACACTGCAAAATAATGTTTAGTTCTGTTTTAAAAGTGCATTTTTGCTTAAGATGTCAGTTACAACAAAGAATTAAGAATTTAGGAAGCACATTTTCTGATTTCAGAAGAAAATCAGGAGTCAGGGATGGCAAAAACCACGACAGATGATCTCACATCAGGAATTGTAAAAACGAAAAAGATTTTCTAAGTAAATTTTTTTTTAAAACATTTAAAAAAAAAAAAACATTTTCTAAATAAAAAATGACAATAGTAAGTAGTAGGCCTAGTTATTTTATTTATTAAAAACAAACAAACAACAAAAAAAACAATATCGAGTCTAATTAATAAATCCCAGTAAATGGTTTTACCTTAATTATCTTTCATATAAACTTTTAATGTTTGAAAAAAAAAACGATACAAAAAACGAAACAGCTTTCGCACGTGCACATGTTTACAATCCACGTGCACTCCAATTCCTCTACTGCTAAATTGACATCTACGGTGTTGTAAATGGAATGAAACTGGAAATAAATGCACACTGTAAGAATTACTTCAACACTGTAGTTGTTTGAAACATGTTCATATCACCTCTACTCGCTTAATAAACATTACAGAGAAACATGCATTTTGCTAATAATGAACAAAACGTAGCAAGACGAAACACCTTTACTCACTCATATACACTAATTATGTACCCACGGTGTGTTACACGCACACGCGCGCGCGCGCGCACACACACACACACACACACACACACACACACACACCGAGCTGAATTAACACCTAACAGTCTCTCAGTGTTAATTTGAGTCCAGCTGGACTGATAAACACTGTAGGTGTTAATGCATCATGAAGGGGTTTTTGTGCAAACTTTTTACCCCCCCTCTTTAGATAAAGAACATCCCTTACCTGCTTTCAGCACGCGCGCGCCTTTGCGCTTCCTCTCAGTCTCCCTGGCTGTTCTGCGCTTCTCTTTTACACACTGGCGCTACAAACCGGGTTGCCAGATTGCATTCACTGCTTTCTACACATTCGCAGTTTTAAAACCCGCCCAGTGCATGCTAAACCAGCCCCGTACTGTAACTTTGCCAACTCACATCTCCCAGCCCAGTGTGATTAAAAATACCCCACTCCAGGGTAAACCGCCCAATCTGGCACTACTGTTTTATATTTCTGAGCCTTTTTTTTTCATATTGAGTGACTGATGGGTTGCCAAATGCAATTGACTCATCCAATTCAGTTTAGAATGATACCGTCTAAAATGCAACAAACAAGACCTTATAAAATTTTCCTTAGTGTATATGTAGATATTAAAAATAAATATTAAACCATATCATGCATAAAAATGACCATACTATTTATTCCAGCATTTCCCAGTTATTAACATACACTTTGAGAAATAAAGGTACCATCTGTTGTACCTTTAGTATGTTGCTATCAGCTTTTATGTTTTCTTGGAGATCCCTACATTCAAAAAATGGTATGTGACCATCCTAAATAATACATGAAAATAGTAGACTATGTCACAGTTTTAGTAGTTAAGCCAAATGAATGAGGCATGGAAAATGTTCTCCGGGCTCTTGTGTATGGATTGGATGCAGAATGATGTGGACATGGCTGATGGCTTTTGTATTTCAAAATATCACAGATATTGAACATGAACTTTAAGTGTCAGGATTATTATATACAGACAGGTGACATATTAAAGGAAAATCCAACACAACATGCCTTAGTAAGATGTTGGGCCACCACAAGCAACCAGAACAGCTTGGCCTCAGTATAGATTCTACAAACTCCCTCAGACGATGATGTTGGAGAGCTCTATCTAATACATTGCTCCAAAAATCTCCTATAGGTGCTCAATTAGAGACCATGAAGGCCATAGCATATGAGTACAATTTTCATCCCCATCAAACCTTTCGTGCCCCGTGGATGGGGGTGGAGTCATCCTGGAAGAGACTACTACCATCCGGATAGTAATGAGTGACCATAGGATGAAGTCAGAAGAAGTTTGTATTGATTTGCAGTGATGCTTCTCTCTAAGGGGATAATTGGAACTAAAACAAGCCACTAAAATAAATAAATGTCCCACACAGTAAGAGAGAGAGAGAGAGAGAGAGAGAGAGAGAGAGAGAGAGAGAGAGAGAGAGAGAGAGAGAGAGAGAGAGAGAGGCAGAGAGACAGAAAGATAGCAAGACAGACAGGCAGACACTTTTTTTCCTTTTAATTTGTCACTCCTCATCTATATCCTCATTTACCACAAAAGTAGAATCTAGTAAAAGTAGAAAAGTAGTTGATGATTCCAGACATGTTTGGAGTCTGATGTACCTCACCCAAAATCTTATCTGTAAATATCTGCCTGAAAGTGTATCTAGTTATTCAGTGATTCAGTAAGTGATTCATCAAGGATTTTTTTTATTTATTTATTTTTATTGTTATATATTTTTTTAATTGAGTGCATTCTGCGCTCTAGTCTCTGCCTTAAAAAGTTTGGAGGCAAGCGTCCAATTGTATTGAAAAACTGAATGAAATTTGGATGAAATAAATTTGTGAACAAAAAAATGTGACTGTGCATCTTTACAATGTCATTTAAATAAGTACAACCCAATTTGGACTTGTATTTATGGATTTTGGGTGAGGCAGATTTCCTGCCCTTTCTTGATATATTAGCCTCAAAACTAGAGAAGTAAATTTCAGACAGCAAATATCTTGGCTAATCAGCTAACTTCAGAATGAAAGGCAAATCATGGAAAATTTTCAACTGGGTACATTAATATAATTTTTCAGTTCAAACCCTTTCCCTACAGTTTGGCCAACTGTTAAGTTTCTTCATCTAGCTGTTGTTTACATTACCTCCGATAAAGTTATTATCATATACATTCTAATATTAAACTTAAGAAGTCTTTAAAGCACTACATACAGTATGTTTTGGTAAACTGTTGAGAATTCATTCACAAATAAATCAGTAAGGATGCCAAATCTGTCTGCAAGTATGACTGTGAAGAAATATAACCAAAATATGCTCAGAGTCAGAAAATGTCTAACGACATTTAATTAGGAAAATGTTGAAACTGTGTTTAAAAAAAAAAAAAAGCTTAACGAAGAAAAATGCAGTCATGGAGTGCTCACTTATAGAAAATACGCCTCATACATAAACTATTTTGGCAATAAAAACAACTGAAAAGCCAAGAACATGTAAAGAAGACAGACATCATTTAACATTATCATTAAATGACAGTTGCATGACAATGCATGAAACATTTACCGCCACTCTGAACTGCTCATTGATCTCTGTAGTGAGGTTGAAATGTACATCCTTTACAAATGATTCATGAGGAGGATTAGTTATGTAGGAAACTCCACACATTAGAATGTCTTTTGCAATAATCATAAACATAGCTGAAAGCACACGTCTGCATCGCATGACTGTAATGGAAGTTGATCTCTCTATCACAGAAGGTCACTACTGTATTTCCCTTCTCAGACTGCGAGTCCAATGCTCTAAGATATCAGGGTTTTAGTTCAGCAACCTTTCTGCATCTCTGCTCTAAGCATATCTATCTCATAGCGTCATATTTCACTTCATGAACTATAAATGGACTGTTATATATATATATATATATATATATATATATATATATATATATATATATATATATATATATATATATATATATATATATATATATATATATATATATATATGCGTGTGTGTGTGTGTGTGTGTGTGTGTGTGTGTGTGTGTGTGTGTGTGTGTGTGTGTGATGCAGTCGATTTATAGTTCATGAAGTGAAATATAAATGGGACTGCATTACACACACACACACACACACACACACACACACACACACACACACACACACACACACACATATATATATATATATATATATATATATATATATATATATATATATATATATATATATATATATATATATATATATATATATATATATATAATAAAAACCTTGCTGTGGTATATTTTTGCACTAGAGCCAGCCATATTCACACTTTTGAAGAAATAATTTTGTAAAACAGCAGGAATAGTCTGCATTTAAATATGTAACATTAAGGAAAATCTATTATATAGTATTACACATTGACATACACTGTATTATCACAAGGGTTAGAGCTACCATCTTTCCAGTATAATCTCACTTTCGTAGGGCCTGCATGGATGTGATGATAACAAATTAAATGTAAAAAAAAAAAAAAAAAAAAAAAAAAAAAAGATTATGGTTGTTAAAGATAGCTGCCCCATAACATTACAGCATTCAGCTACACAGTGAAGTTTTGTTCATGCTTATCAATTACAATATATCAGATTGTGACCATGTTTTAATTAGCAAGTCTACATAACATTACTTAAAAACTGGTTGTAGTTTGAGGTGTGCCTTCATCTCCATTACGTGACACCCAGGTCCAAGTGGCGCAACCGAAAAAGAATCCCGACGATACAACAGCCATCCATGACTGGGAGTTAAAGGAGCTAAATTAATCATGCTCTCTGTGTTTGAAGGATGGCATACTTTCTCTTCCCTGTCAATCACAGCAAAACTAGCCTGTGAGCTCAAGTATGCGGAAGAGGGCAGATAGCACTTTCCTCCAAGTGTGTTACTATGCCCTGTGATGCAGCATACACCATGAATGGTATATTCCTGTCTCACTGCTGGTGACCCAAGGATAGAAAGGATTCACCCTCAGACTGACCAGGATAAAGTGGTTACTAAAGATGAATCAATAAACCAATTAAATACTATTAACCTAATCTTTAAGACCAAAACTTTTTAAATGTACGTGATAAAACCCCTTAAATGTTCCAATTGATCAAGGACATTGTCAATAAAAAAACAACTTGTTAAATAGTTTTGATGTTAATTGGTTTGGGAATTCATGGAGTCATTCAGTTTGACTCTGTATTTTGCAAGTTTAGTGAGTTAGTGAATGATTTAGTCCAGATTTGATTTTTATTTGAAACAAGGCACTTTGGACCATTTAAACAGGACAGGGAATTGTCTGTAAGGCGTCAGTGTGGATCAAAATTGACATTTTTTTCCCAGGCACATTCACTGAAGTGGACTTGTTAACCTGTGAATTCGGAAACGGAATGCTGTGAGAACAGGGAATTCACTTAGTTACTGTTTTTAATGTTTACTGAGTAATTCCTTCAGATCACTGTTCCATTTACAAATGCATTCACAGACAAGTGTATTAGGAAAAATATTGATCTAAATGTAGTGAAGGTTTTCTGTAACATGAGAAGCTTTCTGTATAAAGAATGCCTGGGTCAGTCACGTTGTTCCAGCTGAACAGGGATCACAGTTAAGAAAACTCTTCTAACTTTACACTTTCTTAATGACTACACAGGCCCAAAGCCAGGTTTGTATTGCAGGATTTATAATTAGACACTTTCTCACAGGTACAGATCCACTGATCTGCTGGCATCTCTCACTCCTGCCATACGACTGGGATCTCAGGCTCACTGTCAGTAAGTAGCAGGAAGGTGACAGAAATCTGACTCTTTGCCATGATTGTATACATAGAGAACTAATTTGGACAAGACCACATCTCTATCTATCTCTCTCTCTCTCTCTCTCTCTCTCTCTCTCTCTCTCTCTCTCTCTCTCTCTCTCTCTCTCTCTCTCTCTTTCTCTGGCTCATTAAGGGCTCAGTTCCTCTCACCACCAACTTGTAAACAGCTTTTAATGTGGCTATTAGAGGAAGAGGACAGGAAGCAGGGAAAACATAGCTCTTCATTATTCATGAGGAGGTTTAATCCACTGCTTAATCACCATTGTTTGTGTGGAGCAGGCCAGCGGTGCTCCTCTTCTGGAGACAGGAAGTCCATTAACCATTTATGATCCCTATAATTTTACAATTTCATTCATTTACACAGTGCTCTAAACGAAGAAAACATTCCAGGGCAATTTGATAAATGGGTTTCCAGAGTGCATGTTTAGCATTGCTATATACTGCATATTAGAATGACGTTTCAGTCATGTCAACGTTAATAATGTCTTGTACAGTATTAAAGTGTCTAGCAAAACAAAGTGAGTCACAATCTAAGCCTTTGAGTTCATAATCTATCTGCGTAAATTTAAGTCTCACATGATCACTTGTTAGAATGTTACATATGGTGTCCCTGCCAGTATTAATTGTGCAATCTCCTAATCTGTGCAGTAATCCCTGGAAGCAGTGGGAAATATGGCAGAATAAAGATTAAAGTGTTTACTGTTCTTGGTATCCACGGACAAATAATAAATAGACATGTTTTTGGCATCCTATTTGTTTTGCTTGTCAAGCTGATTAGCTGGATTTTATGACATCAATTCTGTTTTTACAATCTGATCTCTGTGAGATTTATTGCATGGCAGAAAAAGATAGTCTCTTTATGATGATCTCTCATATGAGAGGGAAATATATACAAACAGTATTTGCAATGTGTGTATACAGTATGCGAGGCAGCCCGGAAAAACAAATCGGAAGTCGCTACAGCCGAATTGTGGAAAATAGGGTTTTGACCAAAATGTATTTGGTCATGGAAACATTTTTATTTAGTTTACTTTCTACCCTTGTTTTATCCTTGTTGCAGCAGTAAATACATTCACTCTGCCTACAGACATCTAAAACCTTGCTAGCTAAGTGTGATTTTCTCCAGATTTGATCAAGTCATTGATAGTTACATTATAATGAAATGGACATAACCTTAATCAGTTTTTCTTTGTCTGTGATGATCCTACATTAACATGTCATCGTCAAAACACAAAAGACCCCTTACGCCTACTGGACAGGTGAAGATTGGAAAAAGACCAGCTGATGTTTTTTCCAATCTTCAACTGTCTTTCTTGGCAGACAAGCGTGGAACCTGATGTGGTCTTTTGCTTTTGTAGCGCATCCACTTCAGGGTTCAGTGTCTTGTGAGTTGCTTTTCTGTTCACCATGGTTGTAGAGTGGTTATTTTTAGCCAGCAGAAATGCCACTTACTGGATGTTTTTTGTTTTTCGCACCTTTCTATGTAAACTCTAGAGACTGTTGTGCATGAAAATCCCAGGAGATCAGCAGTTTCTGAAATAATCCAACCAGCCCTTCTGGCACCAAAAACCATGCCACAGTCAAAGTAACTGATATCACACACCCCCTCCCCCTTCTCATGTTTGATGTGAAAATCATGTATCTGCATGATTTTATTCATTGCACAGCTGCTACATGATTGGCTAACTGGATAATTGCATAAATGAGCAGGTATGCAGGTGTTCCTAAAAAAAGTGGCCAGTGAATGTATGTATAAGTGCAAAGTAGTGCAAAGAACATGTCCAGTATCCAGAACATGGACATTTTTTGTACACACACTAATGTATTCGAATGTAAATGATGCCATGTACAGTTTCATGGCTAAAACAAAACATCGTTGAAGCAATAAAACTCAGACGCTGCTATAATGACGGCTGAGTAAAACATGCTGTATGCAAGCCTTTTGTGAGACATTTTCACCAAACTGACATCATTAAATACACACACACACTTCAGTCAAATGTTCTACCTGGGAGGCACCAGTGGGCAAACGCACACGAGCAAAGCCAATTAACACACATAATTATTTTTGAGGCAACAGGCCACAAATCTCTTCCTGTTTTTAAATAACAATTCTCATTAGCTCTCTCACATAAACAGCAATGAAATATGAAATATGAAAAACATATTAAACATATTTCAACAGCTCAGTGATCACATGACTAGGGAAAACAGAATCATACATATGCACCACATACTGGATTGAATGAGGATTGAATCACAACGCACACGTATCACAGTATCTGAGATGGTTTGCTGCAGAAAACAAGCCGTTATTAATGCACTGGGATTAAACGTCTCACTGACACATGAGCAATTTTAAGCATTTTAATGGTGGTTGTTGTTAATATTCAGCAAAAAAAAAACAAAAACTCTAATCACATGACTACATGACAGATCATGTTTATCTTTGTTCACTGAGAAGATTAAGTAGTGTATTACGGTGTATTATTATTGGAGACTATTGGAGACTGATGCAAGAACAAGGAATATGTATGAAACAACAGAAGCAGCCATGTTTGTGTGGTAGCTGTCTGTACTATATGTTTAACTATTTCAGTGCTGTAATGATATCTTAACGATTTAATTAAAAATGTCTCTTCATCGTGGAAGTTAAGGATGGTATAAGACACAGTGGTGGTGCTAGAGACCCACTAGGATGAGATCCCGTCAATAAACGTGATTTTATTTAAAGGGTCTTGAATAAACATAAGAAATAAACAGGGAAACATTAGCATTCTAAAATTCAACTGAGTGCATGTTTTTAAGGTGACTCATGGATGTCCCAAAAGTTTCCATACATAGGAGAAATTAGCAGGTTTTAGCAAAATGTGTTATACAGTATATATATTCACAAACATACTCTGCTCTCATGGATATCAAACAATTGCAAACAAAACACAGGTTTATCAAAAAAAAAAAAAGATCTTTGTTATATATAGGTGTGCAACAATTACTGGCACCCCTATGAATTCATATAAGAAAAATATATTTGAAGTATATTCCCATTGATATTTTAAAAAATTTATTAGTACACCTGGGTGACTAGGAGAAATTGGAAATTGTTCAACCATCATAACATAAGTCATTCATAACAATGGGTAAAACCAAGGAATATAGCTGTGATATGCAGCAAAAGCTTCTCAAAATGGGAAGTGTCTATAAGGAAATAGCACAAGCATTGAAAATGCCTATTTCCACCATCAGGGCAATAATTAAGAAGTTACAGTCAACTGGAAATGTTATGAATCAACTTGGAATTGGACGTGTGTCTATATTGTCTCAACGCACTGTGAAGAGGATGGTTCAAGTGGCCAAAAAAATCTCCAAGGATCACAGCTGGAGAATTGCAAAAGTTAGTTGCATCTTGGGGTCAGAAAGTCTCCAAAACTACAATCCAAAGTCACCTACATCACCAAGTTGTTTGGAAGGGTTTCAAGAAAAAAAGCCTCTACTCTCATCCAAAAACAAATTCAAGCATCTTCAGTTTGCCAGACACTACTGGAACTACAAATGGGATTGGGTTCTATGGTCAGATGAAACCAAAATAGAGCTTTTTGGCAATAAACACCAGAGGTGGTTTTGGCGCACACCGAGAGGTAGCCATATGGAAAAGTTCTTCATGCCCACAGTTAAATATGGTGGTGGCTCTTTAATGTTTTGGGGCTGTTTTTTTGCCAGAGGATCTGGACATTTTGTCCATGGCATCATGGACTCTATCGAATATCAACAGATATTAAATGAAAACCTGACTGCCTCTGCCAGAAAGCTTAAACTGGGCCATGGTTGGATCTTCCAGCAGGACAATGATCCAAAACATACATCAAAATCAACACAAAAATGGTTTACTGACCACAAAATCAAGGTCCTGTCATGGCCACCCCAGTCCCCTGATTTGAAACCCATAAAAAACCTGTGGGGTGAACTGAAGAGGAGAGTCCACCAGCGTGGACCTCAAAATTTGAAGGATCTGGAGAGATTCTGTATGGAGGAATGGTCTCAGATCCCTTGCCATGTATTCTCCAACCTCATCAGGCATTATAGGAGAAGCCTCAGAGCTGTTATCTTGGCAAAGGGAGGTAGCACAAAGTATTAACTAAAAGGGTGCCAATAATTGTTGCACACCTATATTTAACAAAGATATTGTTTTTTGATAAACCTGTGTTTTGTTTGCAATTGTTTGGTATCCAAGAGAGCAGAGTATTTTTGTGAATTTTTTTAACAAAAAATCAAAAGGTTTCACAATAAAGATAATCTTCCACAGCCTTCTTTGCTCATATTTACCAAGGGTGCCAATATTATCTTTTGTATAATTTTCAGACAGCCTTTAAGAATGCATTTGACAAAAGAAGAACGTATTAAAATCATTCTCATGGCTGGATCAGGAAGCTGTCGCAAGGTTGCGATGGACTTTAACGGGAAACATGGCAAGCACATCACACACGACACTGTTGCCAAACTTATTAACAAATTCAAAAAGACTGGAAGTGTTGCAGACCAACAGAGAAGTGAACGTCCACAAACATCCACTGACGAAGGTGCAACCGACGTGGTGCTGGCAAACATATTCCCTTATGTACAGTATGGAGACTTTCAGGGCACCCTGTACATTCCAGTATAAGGCAGAACTACATTTAAGCAATATTTAGCTCTGCTTAAGAGGAAATGACTAACAACTCTAAAGGAGAAGGGCCTTTAGGAGCTGCCAGATTTTAAACACTAGCTTCATGCTTAGCACTGATTCACCAGTTTGTTAGACACTCCTACACTACTACTCAAAAGTTTATCTCTAAGTAAAAATTTTAAAATCTTTAAATGTAGATAGTACATTTTTTGCCCATGTATAAATATAACATAAAAAACATACTGCATTTCTGAATAATGTAAGTTAATTAAATGTTATTTTTTATTTTAGTTTTTAATCTATTTTAAATTAGATTTAAATGAAATTAAATGCATTTTATTTCTGTGTTAAATGTACATGCTTTAAAAATTTTTTTAAATTAATTATTTTGATTCAAATGTAATTTATTTCTGAATTAAATGTATAATTTTAAAATTTGGTACTTAAAATTAATTTTAAGTACCAAGCAATCTTCATGTAAAATGTGGAAGCAGTGAGGAGAAAGAAGAAAGATGCTTTACTTAATTTTGATAATGTGTTTCTTCTTCTTCTTCTTCTTCTTCTTCTTCTTCTTCTTCTTCTTCTTCTGCTTATTATTATTATTATTATTATTATTATTATTATTATTATTATTATTATTATTATTCATCCATTTTCCATACTGCTTATCCTACACAGGGTCACGGGGAGCCTGGAACCTATCCCAGAGAACTCGAGGCACAAGGCGGGGGACACTTTGGACGGGGTGCGAACCCATCTCAGGGCACAATCACACACACATTCACACACTACAGACAATCTGAAAATGGCATTCAGCCTACAATGCATGTCTTTGGACTGGGGGAGGAAACTAGAGTACCCGGAGGAAACCCTCAAAGCATGGGGAGAACACGCACACAGGGCAGAGGTGGGATTTGAACCCCCAACCCCAGAGGTGCTAACCACTAAACCACAGTGCCCCCTACTATTATTATTATTATTATTATTACTATTATTATTATTATTATTATTATTATTATTATTACTATTATTATTATTATTATTATTATTATTATTATTATTATTATTATTATTATTATTATTATTATTATTATTATTAAATTGCAGAAATAGCAGAAAATAGTACAAATAAAGATCTTCTATGAGCAGGTGTCCAAATGCTTTATCAAGAACAACAATCATTTAGGTATTTTTGATTGAAAAAAAAAAATCCTAATCAAGCTCAGGATACTCACTTAATAAAAACTTCAGTGAATGGACAGATGGTTTGTTCTTCATTCCATAAATGACTGTGGATATGTTTTTTAATAATCAAATCTGCAGCAGCAAGTGGATTGCAGATTATAGAAATCTTTTCTAAAAACATGTTTAATCTTCCATGCTAAAAGGAGAAACATATTTACATGATTTCAGTAGTAAACCTATCCAGTATATTAGTAGGGCTCCAGATATTGTCATGATGATTTAACGCGAGGCTCCCTGATTGGCTGGAAAGCTTTTTTTTCCTCTTTGGTAGGACGTGAAAGAGGATATCAGGATAAAATGCAGCTGATTAGAGACTCTTTGCAATTTAAACATACACTCTATATAAATACATGCATATTACTTATGAAAATACTTAAAATGTCTGGTCATAATACATAACCAATTCCATGAGCATGAGATAATGAATGAGAATGAATGTTGTTGAAATATTGACAAAAAAAAAAAATGAAAATAAAGATGCAATATTAAATGTTCTTGGATAGAGGTGTGCTTCAATTTGTTAAATTTCAAATGAATTACTAAATATCAGATATAATTTCTAAAGGGAAAACATTGAAATGGAGCAGCAACTACTTTCATCACCATGGACACAAACACAGGCATTAAGTTCCCAAAATATCATCATAAGTGCACTTTCAAATGTCTTACACAGCAAGATGTACACTTTATCCTGGTCAGGTTTGTGATGGATCATGGAGTTTATCCCGGGAACGCTGGGCTTGATGCGGGAATATATCCTGGGAGAGTCGCTAGTCCATTCGCACACTAATTTACACTTAGGGGCAATTTAGAGTTACAGAAATCAGTTAGATCTTGTTATTACTTATGTTATGCAGTCCCACTGTTATTTTTTTCAAGTACAAAAAAAACAAAATTGAAGCTTATCATTACAGAGAAACAAAAAAACAAGAGCAAGGTCCTCTGTTTTGAAGACTTTCCCATAGCGGAAAACCTACTGACTGTTATAAAGTGCTAATACTGGAGACTCCTTCCATAAATGTTAAATAAACATTACATAAATATACAAAAAGCTCCTTAAATCTCTAAATAAACATAAATCTCCTTATAGAAAACATCACCATGTTAATAAAAACACATATTTAAATTAGTTTGTTATTGGATGAAGCTTATATCGAGTGGCCACCATACAAGTAATCTGTTACAATAGAAACAATAACGTATTTGAACAATCACATTAATATCAATAATAAACGAGCGATTTGTCTTGCACCTGGCACTACTCTTTCATCTGTTGTCATAGCAAATGAATCATCACCTTCTGACCAATCGGATTTGAGAATTCATCAGCACTGTGGTATATCACTAGTAAAATAAGTCACTAATATCTGCTGTACTCACTACTTACTGTACACACACACACACACAGTGGTTAGATAGCTTAGTGTTTGGCTTAGTGGTTAGCATCTTTGCCTTGTACCTCTGGGGTTGGGGGTTTGAATCCCATCTCTGCACTGTGTGCAGGGTTTGCATGTTCTCCCTGTGCTTCTGGGTACTCTGGTTTGGTCCCCCAGTCCAAAGACATGCGTTTTAGGTTGACTGGCATTTCCAAATTGTGTGTGTGATTGTTCCCTGTTTTGGGTTGACACCCCGTCCATGGTGTGCCCTGTCTTGTGCCCCGAGTTCTCTGAGATAGGCTCCAGGCTCCACCATGACCCTGTGTAGGATAAGTGGTATGGAAAATGGATGGATGGAACTTTCATCTATAGCAATCAACAGACTTTACTCTCAGAGTTTACTCTTAAACCCTGTGTAGATGCAGCAAATATGTTTCTTGCTCTTTTTTAGTTAGCCACTATCGAAATATGAGCCAAGTCCTTAATGATATGAGCCAAGTTGTTTACTTAGCTTTTGTCTTTAGCCTTACTCTCTAGAGTACAATTATGCACACATACACACACACCATCAACACACACCGCATTCGTCCTTGTTAATTGTCTGATGACTGCAGGAGAAGCAGAGGGAGCCGGGATGCCCCCCAAATCCTTCATCTCATTTGATCTCCACTGGAAATCTGCCACAAGGGCCCTGTACAGCTATAACACTCAATAACACACACACACACACACACACACACACACACACACACACACACACACACACACACACACACACACACACACACACACACACACACACACACACACACACAAGTGCAGACACATCTCACATGTCAATCATGCGCATGTATTACAAAATGTACTCTATGATTTATGAGGAAAGATGATGACCTGATAATGGCGTTTTGATTTCTTTACAAAAAAACAGTGAGATTTCTGAGTCTTTGCCACATATGTACACAGAGACCCCATTTACAGAGAAGCACATCTCTCTCTCTCTCTCTCTCTCTCTCTCTCTCTCTCTCTGTCTCTGTCTCTGTCTCTCGCTCTCTCTCTCTCTCTCTCGCTCTTCCGTTCTCTCTCCTACTTGTTATTGTGCTTGGCTTTCCAGGGCCCTCGGTGAGTGAGCATGCTATCACCGCACGCTTTTCTTTTGGCATTGTTAAAACTAAATGAAACAAGGTAATTAGCTTGTTACAATTAAAGTGACTCGACTGGATAAATTGTAATCACCCGAAATGAAGTTAGGCTTCCCTGCAGGATCGGCCAGCCAGCTGAGCAGCCTCATTTGCATAATTAAAATATACAAATGATAATGGATTTTGTACTCAATATCCAGCGGCTGTAAATCCAGAGAAATATGAATTTTACAATAACAACAGGGTTGCCTTGAGGAAAACGTGGGATGATGTTTCTTGTCCCTTCTCTCTCTCTCTCTTTCTTTTTTTCTCTGTTAGGCTGGGAGATGAGTTTGGATATGTGAACAGAGGTGTCATTTGAGGAGTGGGGAAAAAGAGAGAAAAAAAGAATGGAAAAAAAAAAACATTAAAAAATGATATTAGTTAATAATGCCTGTGGTGGAACACAAGGGGAGGAGAGAGAGAGAGAGAGAGAGAGAGAGAGAGAGAGAGAGAGAGAGAGAGAGAGAGAGAGAGAGAGAGAGAAAGGTGGACCAATTACATTTGCAAATTGTGAGCTGCAGGTCCTCATAGCTTTGCTGTACCTCAAGGGAAGCCTTTTGCCTGATTACACGAAAATGGGATTGAATTAAACATCTAAAGGGTTGTCCTAAGACAAACCGAAATGAAATTAGACTCGCTCTTTTAGCTGCAAGCATCAGGAAGCTGGCAGAGACAGAAAGCCAGAAAGCCCTCCCTTCACACAAAAAAAGACAGATGGAATTTCACAATTAGGTGAGGGACAATGTTGGTGAAATGAGGCCTTAGAGATTTTCCCTCACCTCTTATATGCATCAAAGCCATCAAAGATCACAGTTTGCCTCACAACATCTGGATTTACTATCAGCCAGATTTACTATCACTATTTCGCTTAAAACGAGAAATCTGCAGGCCATGGGTTTAACCTCAATAGACACACTACACAGCAGCATGCGTGATGAGTTTTGCAGCTTGTAACTATCAGTATGCGCTCTTTAGACATCCACGAAACTGACTTTACAATAACACTACATGAATAATCATACACTAATACCTGAATTAATACTCACGTAAATATAAACGAATGATGAGTTAAGGCATGTACTAATCATGAACTAATGAAGCGCTAACCTTAACTACGACATGAGTCTTATGAATTCATGCGTGAATAACGACCAGCTTAAGTACATGTTAGTTCATGTTTGTTAGTTAATGTATTAGGGGTAAACTAAATCAGACATGCTCTGTAAGAAAGAATATTAACTAAAAGTGCATAATCTTAAATTGTTTATATAATTTGCCGTATGCAGCTGCGTACACGAACATCACTGGATGGTGCTGAGATGAAATTATTGGTGTTTATTATTAGTGTGTATTTCTACATTCGATAAGGAGGATCAGTGTAAATTATGAAAGTAATCCAGCACCATCCAATGATGTTTGTGTACGCAGCTGCATACGGCAAATTATATAAACAAATTATGCACATTTTATTCATATTCTTACTTATAGAGCATGTACTAACATGTACTTAAGCTGATCATTATTCACACATGAATTCATAAGACTCATGTCGTAGTTAAGGTTAGCTCTTCATTAGTTTGTGTATTAATTCAGGTATTAGTGCATGATTATTCATGTACTGTTATTATACAGTGTTACCGATAACACTTATGCGTTATGCTGCCTTGTGACGCTGCATGAGCAGCAGTTTGAAAAGACGGAAAGGTTGGCTTCATGTGTCTCTGAGATAACAAGTGTTAGCCTTCACCCTCCCTGGTTGGTAGCTGTTGTATGATAGGGGAGAGCTTGAAGGTGGGTGGGTTTTAACAGGTGACCAAACTGGGGAGAAAAATGGGGAAAAACAAGAAAATAGGAAAAAGTTGTTGTTTTTTTTTTGTTCACCAGCATGAACACTTGTTTCCGTGAGCGTACTAGAGTGTGTGAGACCTCCAGCCTGATACACAAATCACAGTGTGATAGTGATGTGCTCAGGGCAACACACGGGAGGAGATAAGGAAAAAAGACAGGAAGGATACATATTCACATTATGTTTTGTACATTTTTCACACGTAGCGCGTGTTTTTATTTTTTTTTTCACGTGGTCTCTCACATGATTCTTTTATTTGTATTTTTTGTTCACATGTGCAATAACATAGTGAAATGCACCTTCACGTGCTTTTCACACAAAATAACATATTACTCACATGTGAAAAATGTATGATCACAAATGAAATGTATGTGAAGTTTCCATTCTACACATCTCTGCTTTTCAGAACATCACTCTTTCCATAGTAAAATGTTCATAAGTCTACACATACAGCTGCAGATGTTCGTGAATATGTGTGTGCATGTGTGTGTGTGTGTGTGTGTGTGTGTGTGTGTGTGTGTGTGTGCTTGTGTATTGTTTATGCACCTGAAGCACCAGGGTGCACTCTTGCTGCAAAATGAATGACTTCTCCAGTGCGTGCTGGTGCAATAACATGAAGCAAAGCTGTAAGTAAATAATTTGCAGTAATCAAAGTTAATGGAACCCAATGGGAGAGACTTACTGTACTGCAATAATCGCATTTAGGAGACAGCAGATTTAGAGTGTAATTGGACATAAGTAAAACTGAATTCCCCAGCTCAATTACAGAGCCGTTCTTTTGTAAATCAGCAAACATGGGTCAAGCTGTTCACACTAACATCACATCAGACAGTGTGTGTGTGTGTGTGTGTGTGTGTGTGTGTGTGTGTGTGTGTGTGTGTGTGTGTGTGTGTGTGTGTGTGCTTGTATCTATCTACCTGCCCATCACAGTGGACCAGCTCCAGAAGTCCACACACTGCATGTAGGAATGATTTTATTGGCCATCACTCGGCAAGATGGCAATATGATTTTCATTACCTGCTAGATAATGAGGTGTTTGCGTTCAAAAAGAGTTTGTTATAATTAAAAATCTATTATTTCATATCATTAAAATGGAAACTGTCTGATTACTGGTTTACTCCAGTGGCTGTATTCACCTAAAACTAAATTACTGCAATAGAAACCCATGATTGTACAAAGGATCATTAACCAAGCTTCCCCCCCCCAAAAAAAAACCCCATTATATTTATTATAATATACTATATTTTTATTACATATTGTTATACAGTATAAAAAGTATATATATATATATATATATATATATATATATATATATATATATATATATATATATATATATATATATATATATATATATATATATATATTATTATAAATATAAATATTTATATAATTTTATTTTATTTACTATTTTAAATCCCTGACTTGATCAGATTTGAGCAAGACTGAGACTGAAAAAGGAATCTAAATGAATTTGTCATCCCTGTCTCCCCCTGTGCTGTCCTCTGCCCTCACGCCTCCGGTCATGATGCTGAAGCAGAACTGTGTTGTTTCAGGTCAGACTGGGTCAAATCTCCACTCGCTGGACTGGTCTGCTGGCCCGGCTTTTACTTCAGCTCTGGAGTCAAGTAACAAAGCACAAAACCAGTTCGCAATTGATGTTATCAGAAAGATCACTAAAGCAATTGATCATTTCTAAGAAGATTAGGATGTTATGTCCATAAAAATAGCATTTCTGCAATATTATTTCAAAAAAAAAAAAAAAAAAAAAAAAAAAAAAAAAAAAAACATCTGCTGTAATAATGGTTTGTTGGACAATGCTATCAGAACATTGCTCACACAACATTCCCAGGCACAAGCTAACACTATGGAAAGGTAAGTGTTAACGTTCCTCCAATGGGAATGTACTGAGAATGCTAAAACATTTTCTCAGAACCTCCTGAACGCCTGGCAGTTTGAATGGTGTTGGAAGCACCATCCACACTCTACAGGAGATCCTCGAGTTTGAATCCTGATGATGCCACCGCCATCCGTGGCCAGGAGCCAAGGAAGCAAAATTGACCATTCTGTCTGGATGGGAGGGATGTTATACCCTGTCAATCACAGCAACCCTAGCCAATCGTGTGCATCTGTGAGCTCATGTAATGCATGAGGAAGAGGGCATACAGCACTTTCCTCCGAGGGTGTTACGCTGCCCTGTGATGCAGCAAGAGCAGCAGTTTGAAGAGATGTGGTTGGCTGGCTTCCCGTGTCTTGGAGGAACTTCACATGTTTCACATGCTCCCCAGTTGATACCTGGCATATAGGGGAGAGCTGGCTGGTGGGTGGGATTTGCCTGGTGACCAAACTGGGAGAAACTGTGGGAAACAAGAACAAAAACAAAAATGATCAATTAACCTAAAATTATTAACTGGGAATCTGTTTTCCATCCTCATTCAGACAGATGTAGTTCAAGATCAATATATTTCTCATAGAAACAGAAATGAAATTATTTTCAGAATTGCTGTTTCATCATGAAAATTTGATTCCTAAAACCCAAACTCTAGGTTTACTCAGGCCAAAGTCTATGTTTAGTATCCAAAATGTATTTAGATCATCATTTAAAGTAAAGTCTTCTGTTCCCTAAAGCTCAGTGTACTATACAACAGCATCAAATCCAGATAGCTTCTTTCAAAAACATATATTTAATCTCAGGATTTTAGGGTTGTTTTACTAACCATCATTCATTATTAAAATGGACAGTCACCGTTACTTGAAGTTCTTACTGAATTTAGTTGAAAACAAGAATGAGAGTTTAATCACAGCGAGTTAGTGAATAAGTGCTGCGTGAGTGAAGAGTTTTAAATAAACTGCAGCACAAAGCCATCGCATACATGAAGAAGGGATCAAATGATTAAATATTATTTACAGGAGGGGCAGTGGAAGATTAAGGTGCACCTCTATCATACCCTCTGTCTTCCGCTTAAACAAAATAAGTATCCCGATAGGTTCTTGAGTCATGCCTCATCACTTTCACCCCTCTCAGTAGGAAATGAGTGCACGATGAGTGTACGATGAGCTGTCATTACTCTCCCCTCTCCCTCCTCCTTTACACACACAGTGCTTTATTTAAATAACTTACAGGTCCAATTAGACAGGAAATTAAATTGTCATTATTTAAGTGGGTGACAGGAAAAGAAAGTGACAGGAGGCAGGAGTGGCTTTTGTCCCTTGGGGCCTCCTGTAGTTACAGCAAGGAATACAAGGAGAGCCAACATGGGTAAAGGCTCAGAGTAAAACTCCTGCACAATGTGTAGTAATCAGTGTAATAACACACTTATTGAATTTCACTAAATAAACATATTCAGTATGTATATGAATTATCTTCAAAACGATGTGCCATCTAAGCATTTCATGTAATGGTCACAATTCTAACATTTTGTTTTGGATTTGTAATGCTCCAAAAATGACCGATTAAATGACATGTTGTCTTAATTGAATTTAATTTATACCAGTGTACTGCTGAATTCTCCAATCTGATATGTCAGATGGTGTTGATCTCCTATAGCAGCAACTCTGACAGCAGTTTTATAATAATGCACTTCATCTAATACATTTTCATCCATCCATCCATTTTCCATACTGCTTATCCTACACAGGGTCACTCTGGCCGGGGTGCCAACCCATCACAGGGCACAAGTGCGATCACATTCACACACTACACACAATTTGGAAATGCCAGTCAGCCTACAATGCATGTCTTTGGACTAGGGGAGGAAACCAGAGTACCTGGAGGAAACCCCCGAAGCACAGGGAGAACATGCAAACACCACACACACAGGGCAGAGGAGGGATTCGAACCCCCAACCCTGGAGGTGCGAGGCAAACCTGTTAACCACTACATTTCTATAGTAAAAGCCTAAAAAAAAATACAAGTTTTTTTTTCATTGTATTAACTTCATAAGAGAGATTAAAAGAGAGGCTGGTAAGTGACTATGATGTAAGTGATAACTGGAAGTTGTTTTGTGGATGTTCAATAATATTAAAAGTAGCTATAAATTGATAAAAAAGTGCAACATGTTCATTAATGAATTCAAAATTGTAATCATTTTCAAATTGCTGTGATGGAAGAGGAATAAAAACATCTATTATAGGAAAATAATCAGCTTTGCTATCAGGCCATATCACCCCACCCCGCACTGATTATTTTCCTATTGCAGCACCCCCCCAGGTATTCTCTTCCTTACATAAACAACTTAATGTGGATTGTACGTATAAATGGTCACATGACGAAAGAAGAAGTATTTCCTTCCACCTTGCACCATAGCAAATAGTTGTACAGTATGTCTCAGGTTTCAAGAAAAAAACACATTATAATAGCAAAACAATTACCGGTATAATCTTTTAACCATGTATTAATGATGTGTTGGAACATTTGTCTTCCACGTTTCTATCAAGCACAGTTGTGACAAGTGGAATAACACAGCAGGTCCAACCTCCAGCCTGATCTCATGACAAATGAGAATGTGAGTTTAAACAAGAAATAGAAGTTTGGTATGTTTTTATTCGACTTCTCTTTCTATTTTTCACCAAGAGTGGGACGTTATACACCAGGATGACCCAAAATGACCCAAAATGACCCAAAAGACGGTTTGTGCTCATTTTTCTTTCACTCTTCACTATCACTATTTCTCATAGGTATATAAAGGAAGTTATGAAGTTATTTCACAGATCAAATAAGCCTAATTAATCAACTGATGCAAGTTTGGACTCTGTAATTTCCCACATACACACACAGTATTTTTATTAAAACATTTCTGTTTCTGTCCTAGCTTCAATCTCGAAATCATCAATAATCCATATTTCTCACTGCTCATCTCATCATTCACTCATCCAGTCACTTTTCCCTCATCACTCGCCACATCTCTATCCTCTTGATAATTAGTCTTTAAGTGATGTAAAAGCAGAGTGATCCTCTGACCCCCCGATCAGCAGGAGAGTGAAGAGGGCCAGTCAGATGAGCCATGTCCCCCCGTGATCCCCTGCGTGTGCATGGGTCCTGATGCACCGTGGCCATAAAGCTGATGGATGGAGTGAAATCAAAGATTCACAGGTGATCTCTGACCCCAGCCATAGAAAATGGACCCCGGCATCTGTGCAGTGGCAGTAAACGGGTCCAGAGCATGCCCTTTGTGGCCGCTCCTGAGTGCTGGGCTTATGGAAACACTTAGCCAGGGTCCTGCCAAAGGCCTCATTATGAAACAAGGTTCAGCCTATCTCTGGGGGTGTTTTTTTTTTTTTTTTTTTTTTTTTTTTGAGAAATGTGGGGGAGGCAGGGGTTTAAATCAATTCAGATCACAACTTTGGTTTCAACATACTGTTAGCGATGCTGATTTTGGGTGAAAATCGAAAATCCAACCGGATTTTTTATCTCTGCATTCCCACTTTCCTTACAGAAAACTCACACATAAAATAACAAGGTGAAATGCACCTTATACCTCACATAATCACCAGGGAAAAACATATTATCGCATGTGAAAAGCAGGCTGTTAAGTAACGCCTTAAGTAAACATGTGACATTATGTAAATAATATTTGATCAATATTTAAAAAAATAATAATATAACCACATGAAAAAAGTGTGAAACAAAACATTTTATATAAAGTGTTTAAAAACAATTCATGTAACGTGATTATTCATGAAAAGTTCACCTGACTTTTCTATAAAGGCTGACAATTCAGAAAAATTGTTATGATGATCTTGTTCTTCAATGAACATTATTTGTATATTTCTGTGTAAACATTTGTGACATAGTGTGATAACCACTTTTGCCCGGGTGAGAAGCGGCCTTCCAAAATCTTCTAAACTGAGTCCTTGGATAGAAATTTTGATTCTGGAGAGAAGAAAAAGGACACAAGAGAAGAAAAACTGAGCCTCCTTTTCCTCAGCAGCCTCTCTGTTCCCTCTTTACTCAGGGTGATTTTTCTCATTGACAATGAAAAGGGGGGAAAAAAAGTGTCCACAGCTAGCAAATTGAAAATCCATTTGTTGAACAAGTACCTCTCATGTACGAAAAAAAAAAAGAGCAGAGATCTGGTCAGGAGTAATATGACATGTGTGCTAATAGCATGCTTTCCATAGTGCCATCTGTCTAAAGGAAAGGTCAGGGGACGATGGCAGGCACATGACAGGTGATGGAGAGCGAGAAGGGGGCTGAGGAGAGACAGGGGGAGGGAGTAAACGGGCGTAATCTACAGTGACAGACCGCCGCGGCTCTGACATCATATGAATACCATAATTGAGCTGCAGTAAATTGAGAGGGGCGCTTTCGATGTGTCAATAAACAAGTTCAAGGTGACACGGCGGATCAATACAGCACGACAAGAACCATCCGACAAATTTACTGCAGTGTAATTGGGTGCAAAATGACTCAAGTCAACCTTCATGCTGAGGAAAAAAACAACAACAACAACAACAACCCTCCAGCAACAGTTTGTACATGTCACATATGGCTTGAGGTGGCATTGGCAGACAATAATGGATTTTGTTTTTCTGCTGTTATCATCTATGGTTTGTGTGTGTGTGTGTGTGTGTGTGTGTGTGTGTGTGTGTGTGTGTGTGTGTGTGTGTGTGTGTGTGTGTGTGTGTGTGTGTGTGTCTGTGTGTAAACATCCCAAGCTGTTTTTCTTGATTATGAAGAAGTAAAAAGGGCAACATTCAGCTATTTATTACACCAAAAAAAAAAAACCCAGACGTACAGGGTGGCATATAGCAAAAGTAATTGCATTATTAAAATTCTAACACTCCAGGACAGATCCATACTCATATTGACAAAAAAACCATCCATTTGGCATGAGGTAATCATAACTCCTCATTCACGCTGCCGCTGCTATCAATTGAAACAGGTACATTGCTGGAGTGCTAACGAGATGATCCTAATTGATTTTGGGGCATAGAGTCATTAACCTCAAATGTCAGCACCTCCTCCTCAATTGCTGAGATATCGATCTGCTAATGGGAGTCCAATAGAGGCTGATGGTTAAATGGAGGCATAAACATGACTCTCACTCTGGCAATAAATGGATCGCTGGGCTTTGTCTCCTTCAAGCACTGGGGAGAATCAGACGATGATGGTGGGAACAGGGAAAAGCGGGCGGGTTGATAATGTGTGTTTTTAGAGCTAGACAACTCTACAGATGCAAATATGCAACTTATAGATTATACAGACTATAGGCATACAGCTCTATCCATTCATGGATACTCTTTTAGATGAATTTCCAGATTTAGTCAAGGTCACATTACAGGCAAATCGGGTTTAAACACTCCATTTAAATGAATACAGTTCTTTTCAACCTAATATTCGTGCACTGCATCTGTAGCATATATGTGATTAAGATTTTTTATATCTTATATATAAAAAAAATGTGGGGAAGATTTTTCTCATACTGAAAGGAAAATAATAACTTACAATGGAAATCTAAGGGCAGTTGTTGAGGGCAGCCAATAAAAATTTACGTGCATAGTCAGGTCCATAATTATTTGGACACTGACAAAGCTATTTTTCTTTTAGCTTTCTATAACAGTATATTGGAGTTGAAATTAAATAATGAACATAAGTTCAAAGTGCAGACATTCAGCTTTAACTTAAGGGCATTTAAATCCAACAGTGTATGAATTACAGCACTTTTTATGCCTCCACCCCCAAAGTAATTGGACAAACTAACAATCATAAATTAAAATGTCATTTTTAATACTTGGTTGCAAATCCTTTGCAGTCAATGACTGTCTGAAGTCTGGAACCCATAGACATCACCAGAGGCTAGGTTTCCTCCCTGATGATGCTCTAGGTCTTCAGCTGCAGCTGTCTTCAGTTCCTTGGGGTGTTTCACCTTCAGTTTTGCCTTCAGCAAGTGAAATGCATGTTCAATTGGATTCAGGTCAGGTGATTGACTTGGCCATTGCAGAACATTCCACTTCTTTGCCTTAAAAATTTTGCTTTCAAAGTATGCTTCAGGTTAATTTATATCTGTATTCTGAAGCACCGTCACCGTTTTGTCAGCCGTCACATCATCAATAAATACAAGGGAACCAGCTCCCTTAGCAGACATACATGACCACACCATAAGATGAGGTGGAATGTTTCCGATCATGAGCAGTTCTCCATACTCTTCTCTTTCCATCATTCTGGTGCAAGTTGATCTTTGTCTCATCTGTCAATAGGATGTTGTTCCAGAACTGTATGAGCTGTTTAGATGTTTTTGACAAACTCTAATCTGCTCTTCCAGACCATTTGGTGTTCCTGAGCTCAACAGTGTGTTCTTTCTTTTTGCATTTTAAGAATGTACCAGATAGACACCTGATGTGTTTGCTATCTCTTTGGTAGGTTTTTTTTTTTTTTTTTTTTTTTTTTTTTCAGCTTAATGATGGCTCCTTTCACTGGCAGTGACAGCTCTTTGGACTTCATATTGAGAGTTAACAGCACCAGATTCCAAGTTCAAATGCCACACTTGAAATCAACTCTAGACCTTTTATCAGAATCCGATTCATTACTCATTTATTACTTATTCATTACTTACAGAACACACTTTAGGAAATATATAGTTACGTTTATGCTTGAAGCGTTTTAGTTTTTAAAAATCACAAAGTAATGTCAGTAATCTCAAAGTAATGTGTGTGAGGTGATGTCAAGTTTGAAAAACCTAAATAAATAAATAAATAAAAACCTTAAGATTAAATTGATGTGTGAATCTCAAGAACTAAAAGTAGTTTTCTCAGCCCAATGAAGAAAGAAAGAAACTTTCCCTTTGTATAGATCACGCTGCTGATGCACAACTTCGAACAATACACAAACATCCTAGGAGAACGTGGGGAGTAGATGTGAGCCCTCGCCTTTTGATGGATTAGTGACATTCCCAGTGTAATGCACATCTGAGCTTAGCCTCACCACACGGCCTGTGTGGATTTAAACCCAAGCTGGGGGAAACGTGTAACTGATATCTTTGTGTCACGGAGCATATCCGGCATGTGGCGTGCTGACAGCCTGCGAGTGATGGCTGCCGTTCGACAGTGTGTTTGTGTTTGCGTGTGTGTGTGTGTGTGTGTGTGTGTGTGTGTGTGTGTGTGTGTGTGTTTCATCGTCTCAGCATCGTTCTCCCCCTCTGATGGCTAGAAAGGCCCGGGGCAGCACAGAGGTGGAGAGTACAATCAAAAGTCCTCTGACACTGCTGAGAATCATCACAGCTTGATGATAACCTGGCTACCTTCAGGAGATCCTGCACTCTGCCTCAGAAATAATAGCAGATATTTGGACCCAAACTTTCCCAATGCTGAGGGAGATTGAATCAGGCCTGTCCACATGGGTTAAATACTATGACTTTGATTGATGTACAGATGTTGGATAACTTTTTTTGTTGTTGTTGTGCCAGTTTTGTTGTTTGTGAGTACCAAATGTGTAGAAGAAGTATTGGCTGTTACACTGCTCAGAAATAAAAATTAAAAAAAATTAAAAAACAGACATGAACTTAGACTTAATCTAAGAACCATCAGAAAGGACATTATTGGAATATAGACATCTGCACAAATCTTTTATGTGTGGTTAGATAATAATATATTTATGCATGATGTTGTTAAGGTGATCTCCAGCAATTGTACCTGAAACATTTGTAACCTACAGTTTTAGAGAACTATATGAATTTTTTACAAGGTGCTACAGTTGCTGAAGTCAAAGCCCATGACAATTACAATGTTTGTATCAATCAAGAGAAAGAAAACCTTTATTGACAACTTTGTCCACCCCAGAGAACTTAATACAATATTTATAGAGATTTGTTTTGGGGTCAACATTGGGGGCAGTTTTTGTCAGTAAGGTGGTTATTGCTGAGGGCAAATGATTTTAAAAGTATATACAATGGCTTGAAATGTGTGGAACCTTTACACAACTATCCCATACCATACCCTTCTTTTCTGCCCCCCTCCTTCCAAATAAAACTGCTGGTCTGTGAAATATGAAAGAGACATGTTGTCGTTCAATTTGTCCAATATAGCTCACAGGTGGGCTGCAGGTATGCGCCCCCTCAGCGGCTGAAAAATGAGTGGAGGAGAGCAGGGTGACTTTGATGAACCTCGCCACTCCCGGCCCTATCATTCTTTTCCGTCTGGCTTCCCTGGCTGCCGCGTGGACAACGCGCTGCAAATTTGTCTTATTGAAGTGAAGCTGCGCTCTGCTTCCTGCTGACAACAACGGCTAATGAACAGACAGACTGGGGCTCCTCAGAGTTCACTCGCTCAACCCTCACTCTGCCAGAGCTGCTGCATGATCACACAGTGCATCCTCCGGCTCAGCAGCACGTAACGCTTGCTGCTGAACGCATTACTGAGCATCTGATTATACAGAATCTTTAATCAGAACAAAATCAATGTAAATAATGTAAATATGTTAGAGCTCAGTCTGAGCATGCAGATCAGTCTTAGGGAATCATGTAAATTGGATTAGACTGGTCTTTTTAGTTCAATGGGGCTGTGAGGAAATGATGGAAAAGTTGGACCGATCTCCAGCAGGGATAAGCTTAGGATCAGTAAGAGTCTCCCACAATATGAGTCTGTCTAAACAGCCATTGACCCTGTGAAGGCTTCAGATCACTCCATTATGGTCCACGTCAAACAAGTGCCTTGTCAGCAAAGAGTTTAGCAAGGAATATGTCACGAGAGGTCACAAGCAAAGTAAATGGTGAAGAGTGGATTAGCAATGCTGTTTACAAACTGCTGCTGCTGTTTCAGGATTGAATACACTATTTAAAGGTTCTACTTAACGCCTTAACAGGATACACAAATGTTTGTCTAATCTAATCTCTGTCTACTGCATCTGTAGTATACAGTATGTGCGATTACCACAAACAAGAATTACATGTTTCCCTGTATTGAGAAAAGAACAGAAAATCTGTTAAGATGAAACTCACTATTAATAGAATCTAGAGGCAGTTTTCCATCATCCATTTTCTGTACCATTTATTCTACACTGGGTCACAGGGGAGCCAGGAGCCAGGGGACACCCTGGACGGGGTGCCAACCCTTCACAGGGCACAATCACACACCCATTCACACACTACAGACAATTTAGAGATGCCGATCAGCCTACAACGCATGTCTTTGGACTGGGGGAGAAAACCGGAGTACCCAGAAGAAACCCCCGAAGCACAGGGAGAAGGTACAAACTCCGCACACACAGGACGGAGGCGGGATTCAAACCCCCAATGCTGGAGGTGTGAAGCAAACGTGCAAACCTCTAAGCCACAGTTCTAGAGGCAGTTCTTGGATTTTATTAATGAATGTTTACACATTTTTGTAAAATGCTTTCTACAACCGATCCTTTCAGAGATGGGACTACTTTTTCAGAGGGAGTAATTTGTGAGTCTGCAAAAGCAACCACAATGACATTTTATTGCAGTGGAAAACTGGATATACTCCATAAGTAGCTTCGGTAAGGCATTTTTGTATTTAAAATCCCAAAAAAGTGTATAACACTACAACACTGACAATGTATGATGAGACAGACATGCAAAAAAATGTCTTACCAAAGGTGTTCTTAAAATGTATTGTCAATGGAATTTAAAATGTGCATTGTATTTAAATATTTTAAATGTTTATTAACATAATTCAACAGCTGCCATTTACCTTTGGTTCTAAGTGATTTTGAAGTTGAAATAAATTTGGTAGTCCATTCTTCTTTCAGTAACGTGTAGAAGATCTTGTCCTTTCATATACAGATGTGTAAAAATGCTTGAGTATTCCTTTAATGGGGTAAAGTTTTTGTATTTGCATTCATTAATCAAATTATTCCTTGAAATTGATTTAACTGGTAAATAATAAACTGGTTTCGACTGTTTATACTGTATAATTCTTAGTCCCACTATACTGTAAATCTTCATTTTATTTAATCTTTTTTATTTATACCTGTTGAAAGTAAAATGTAATTGTCAAATCTGACTGGTAAGAAGGTGTTGATTAATTTTCCATACCAACAACTCTGTTATTCAACCTGACTGTGATTCAATTATTAATTCACTTGTTCTAATATTTCAATAGTAACAGCTAATCAACATAGTCTAAGACTTGTAATAAACAGATTTTAAAACTGTATTGCTCTATAACAAAAAGAACATACTATTGTTCATATGATAGAGCATTCTGTAAGGAGATGTTTATATAACATTTATGGAAGGAGTCTCCAGTGTTAGTGTTTTGTAATAGTCAGTAGGTTTTCCACCATGGTAAAGTCTTGATGATAGATGATTCTGCACATTCTGGTTTCACTGTAACATGACAAGGTGTGGGGTTTTTTTCTTGCTTGTTTGTTTGTTTGTTTGTTTGTTTGTTTAATTTCCAGAGAGAGAAAAAAAAGCAAGACTGCTGAGGGAACAATTGTTTAAATCTGCAATGAAGTGATAGCAGAAACGAATTTGTCTTGTGGATGGTTTAAAACATTAAATGCTTACATGAAACATTAAAAATGAAAAACTACAAATGGTTAAAAAACATGATGTCATACATTAGTAAATTAAAAATGGTAATTGTTGTTATAGGAAATAATCAAATAATCATTTGGGGTGGTAATGGTAACTCCACACCAAGCTTGGCCTCATCACACCACTGCACCATTGATTATTTTCCAATAACAGCACATCCCCAAGTGTTTTATTCCTTATTTAATACTAAGTGTTCCTTATTCATCCATTTATTCATTTAACATCCTCCAAAACAAACAGCCATATTGTCAGTGATAATGCCAGCACTCATTTGTAAGTATTCAGAAATGATAGTATTTGTAATCAGTCCAGCTTTAATATAGCTTATTATTTATTATTTTCACACCTACCATATTTTCTTTACTCGTCCTAGTGGAAGAATCCTTAAACCCTTCTAACCACTAAAGTCAGCCTGCTGCCAATCATCACACAGACCAACATCACAGCAGTGAATATAAACTGAGCTTGTTATTTAATTAGCTTGTAAATTTCCCACAGATCAGTGCACAGCAGGTGACCTGGAAGCATTCAGAGCTCACGGCTTGACCGTTTAGCATTGGACCCACGAGAGGCGGCTTGGCACATACAGGCAGAACTGACACTAAACACTGACCTGAGACCTGAACGTCTGTGATTAATTATTATTAATGAACAGAGGAAATCTGACTTGCTTTAGAAACACTAGCTGATCAGGGGTCGACATGGTTAAATGAAAGAATACAAAGATCTTGTTTAAAAAGGTTACACTTTTAGGGTGACTGGATTTTTTTTAAAATATTTTAAACGTGTCCTAAAAATTTAAACAAAACAGATATATTGTCAGTGACAGTGCCAGCATTCATAATACATTTATTAGCCAGTTGAAGTATCATATCTGAATCAGAGTGGAAGTCATGCAGTTCTTTATTTACAGCCCACAATATTGCGTATGAGTTCATATTGTACATTGAGTAAACCAACTGAGACAGGCATTTACTATATGAACAGAGCATTAAGGCTATGACCCTAAAAGAAGACATAGTAAGTTCCCAGTCTGGCATTTGTATTAACCTTCAGCCCCTTTTTATCCTTTACTGACTGTGACACATGGTCTTGAGAAGACCCTGTACTCTTTATAATTATTGCTCTTTCTATGACTAAACTCAGGAAGCCTTTCCCTTAAGAGGAGGACCATCTCTAAAACAACCCAGTGCATTACACAAATGAAAAAAAAAAAAAAAAAATGAAAAAAAAAAAAAAAAAAAAAAAAACAGAGAGAGAAAGAGAGAGGGGAAAAAAACACCCAAGGGGGGGCAGGAGTACTGGATATTATTTAAGTGTTCTTGTAAGCCTTCTAAGATATTAATGTTGCAAAGCTACTTATGAATATTTAAGAACATAAAAGGCAGATAGACTCGTGTGGCCAAGCTGACCACAACTCAACAGGGAGAGCATCCCCTGGACATTCATGATGGATTTTAAACACGATAAAAACAATCAGAGTGTTTATGGCATTAAAGGAGAGAATGGAAAAAAACAGAGAGAGGCAAGGCACATTGTCTTCCTAAAAGCCTCAGGCTCTAAGTGGTGTAAATAAACATGACTGCTCACTGACCACAACACATCCAGCTGAGTTATCGACTCCTGCAATTAAAAGCGAAACAAAGATCACGCCTTAAAAAAAAAGGGCCTGGTGACTTTTTCACTGTAAGGAAACAAATCAGATACTGAGGATTTTGTTTACTTTAGAGATGTTTCAATTTATTAATTAATGATTTAAATAGTACCTATAGTAGGATTTATTATTTACATTTTACAAGTGAATATACTGGGGGCACGATGGCTTAGTGGTTAGCACGTTTGCCTTGCACCTCCAGGGTTACTCTGGTTTCCTCCTCCAGTCCAAAGACATGCGTTGTAGACTGATTGGCATTTCCAAATTGTCCATAATGTGTGAATGGGTGTGTGAATGTGTGTGTGTGTGTGTGTGTGATTGTGCCCTGTGATGGGTTGGCACCCCAGCCAGGGTGTTCCCCGCCCTGTGCCCCGAGTCCCTATTACAAAATGGCAGCATTTTCTGTGTTTGACATTTTCATTTTATACATTAAACTATTTAAGCATATTCGTGACATATAGACAGCAAAATCATCACTGTTCAATAAACAGTTATGGTGTTTAAATCCAAAAGAGCCTAAATGAAATAAAAAGAAAACAGCTGATCGACACTGGGGATTTTTCGTTTGTATGAGTTAAAACACTGCGAATCAGGTAAGAACACTAAAGGTTGAAATGCAACTGTACACTCCTGAAGGAATTCTGACCAGTCTCACCCTCTCCCAAAAGGATTTTGACTAATCCTGCCTGCTCCCAATGGAATTCTGTCTGATCCCGTCTGCTCCTGAAGGAATTCTGGTCAATCCTGCCTGGTCCCAAAGGAACTCTGGTCGATGCTTCAAGCTCCTGAAAGATTTCTGACAAATCCTCCGTAGTCCTGAAGAACTTCTGAACAATCCTACTTACTCCTGAAGGAATTCTGATCGATCCCACCTGCTCACAAAGGAATTCTGACCAATCCGGCCCGCTCCTTAAAGGGTTCTGACCAATCCTGTGCCTGCTCGCAATATTTTCTGTAGAATTTAGTTCATTATGTTTCCCGAATTATAAACACACTATTAATTTAATAATAAAAGCAGGACAAAGCAGTAACTGAAAATGAGTGAAAAAATTAGTACTTCAGCACCACACAAGCACCAAATACGCTCCCATATTATTGAACATGGAGTTACTTTGTCCTGTGAGCTTCATATCTGACCACCCGATTCCACCCACATGAAAGTAACAACTGCTTGCTGCCATAACTGTTGGGTCCCATTGAAACACTTTCTCACCGGTTTTAAATAAATAAATAAATAAATAAATACACCTGCCTGCTCACTGACCACAACACATCCAGCTGAGTCATCCACTCCTGTAATTCAAATTCAAATTTTATTTGTCACTCACACACAACCATACACAATACGACATTTAGTGAAATGCTTTTTACGACTGCCCGTGACATAAAATAGAATTGACATAGACCAGAATTTACTTGTATATGGTTATAAAAAGGAAAAGTGTTTTTAAAAAGTTTAAAAAACATATAACAAAGATGGGTGGCAGCAACAGTCTGACTGTAACTGGGATAAAGTGCAGATATGTGCATTTAATTGTGCAGTATAATGCATTAGGCTGAGGTAGTTTTTTTTTTTAAACTGAAACTGCCCACATATATTATAAATATTTATAAATACAGGGTAATACAGGATAAAGTGGTTGCTGAGGATGAATGAAAAGAATATGTATTAAAGGTGTGTAGGTGGTGTCGGTGTTGTGTAAGCAAGTCTAAGCTTTAGTCCTTGATTAAAATACAACATAAAGATCAAACTACCAAAAAAAAAAAAAGGCCTGGTGACTATTTCAGTGTGGGGAAATAAATCAGATACTGAGGAGTTTGTTTATTCAAAAGGTGTTTCTATTTATTAATTAATTATTTAAATAGTACCTATAGTATGATTTATTATTTACCTGTTTATAACTGTGAATATTGCTGTTTACACTGTAATTAGACTCAAATTTCCAGCGGTTATTTTTTTATTAATTAATTATTTAAAAATAAATAATTTAGATCAGTTTTTCATTATGCAAAAAAATATGTAGAACTCAAACATGAAATGAACCTAAAAATTGTAATAGATTTACTGAAATGGCAATCTCGTTAGAATATTTAATCATATACAGTATATTTATATTTTTCATTTATTTCATTTGTGATCATTCTCTCAAAAATATACAACATGATTATGTGAAATCATAGATCCTCACTCCTTTCTGTACATTAATAACCAGACCAGCTTTTCAAAATGTTGCTGGTCATAGATTTTATATTGTAAGATTTCTTCCGTCTTTTATTTGGTGGTCGGTTGTATGGCTCCCCTTCTCCCAAGCAGGTCACGTCACTCAGTTTGAACCTTTTGTTCCTTCAAACAGTGCACTAAAGGGAGCTCTATTTTAACCTCTCCACCCTAACAGATGCCCGCATGGTTTGTCTTCTGTCAGCACAGAGGTAAAATTGCACCTAAGAGGCTCTTCAAGAGATGCACCAGGACTGAGGACTGAGGTGACTTTCCAAACATGTAGCCTGGCTTCCACTGATGTGAATGTAATATTGACAGCATAATCAAGTATTTAGATGTAAGTAAGACATTATGTAAGATATTAGGGAAGAAATAAAGCAGTACATTATAATAACACATATAAGGCGCTAACCCAGCTTGAATAATGATGAACTCTGACATTACTTTTAGAGGTAAAAAGTTAAATTAACTTAACTAAAGCCAAGTCAGATCCTAGAACATTTTCATCTGAAATAGCGTACCAAAAAAATAACGTTTTTTAATTCTCAGTAATGGCTGTGAAGGTGTCAGTGGAAGTAAGCCTGACTACATCCTGCTTTTAATCCATCACTTATTTCTGTAAGCTGTAGGTTTTAATGGGGTCACTACAGGATTCATAAAGTACTATACTCCACTATTTGACAATTCGTTTCCAAAATAACATGTTTTTCATCAAAACGAGTACTTAAGTCTTTCAGAGACTAAATCTTTGAACATAGCAGATACAACGGGTAATTAACCCTTTGGACAACTGCGGGCAGCCCCGTGACCTGACTAATGGCCTGATGAATTTTTAAGCACAGACGAGAGGGATAATGCAGTACTAATCCATTAGAGCTAAGTGTGTGTGTGTGTGTGTGTGTGTGTGTGTGTGTGTGTGTGTGTGTGTGTGTGTGTGTGTGTGTGTTTGTGTGTGTGTGTGTGTGTGTGTGTGTGTGTGTGTGTGTGTGTGTTGCAGATACAAGAGCTTCCGAAAGGTAGGCTAGAAATAAAGGCACCCTCTCAAAATGAAGTGAAAGCCTCTCTCTTAAGTGGTAGAACTTCTGACCAAAACATAGGAATTGGAACAAAACAATAAATATCAACTCCCGTATAATTAATCTGTTGGACTGAGGTATGACCAATGCATGCTTTTCACACACTTTCACAATCGCTAAAGATGATGATACTGATAATATTACAGCACTTGCGTCCCCAGCCCTGCTCTTTAATCCCTTTAAATACAGATGGGGAATGGAATAAACAGTCCCACATTGAAAGTGGAATTTAGCAGTTTGGACAGTAAGCAGATTTAAAAAGCTGTTCAGACGAGCAGAGTGGGTCCCAGATCATAGAGGATGCATTTTATTTTTTTTTTACACACATCAGAATGTTGTAGTTGCTGAGATAAACTGCCCTTCCATGCTGATCTGAGATAAGCACTACACTCACTCTTATTACAATGATTAAATATGTGAGTTTATATCCATACTGACACAAATGAAATGATATTTTTGCATTTTACAATTTTTTTCATAACAAGAGATGGCTTTTGAACAAAATGATGAGAGAATGGCTTTTGAACAGAAAATGCTAGATAAATGTCTCTTTGCAGGAAATATCCGTAGTTCCCGCAATTTTTAAAAACCTGTTTATGTGGACGTTCTGCCATACGAGTCCCTGTGTATGTTGTCAGTATGACATATTAGAACAAGTGCATTAATATTAACTTTGCATGATATGAATAACAGAAAGATCTACTGAAAATGATTCAACACCTTCTGACCAATCAGATTGGAGAATTGAACAGCATTGCGGTATAATACTGTATGTTATAAACCACAGTTAAGACAGTGACTTTTAGTGACAGCAAACTAACTATGATACACATGCACAGAAATATATACCATGGATACCCTAAAACAACATAAAAATACAGGCATATCACTACGTTATTTTATTTTAAAACGTGAGTTGCTACTTCCTGCTATTGATGTTGTACAGTATGTTGTAAAATCTTAAGAACTAACTATAAAACATTTTAGCCCCAATGCCTAAGGTGTCTATATCCATTATCAAGTCTCTCAATAGGCTAATACGCAGTAAAACCTTTTAGCATCAACAGCATGTTATTACTCTTCATAATTAGTGCTGTGGTTCTCATTCCATGATAAAGGCAACCATATTGAAATCTATCCATCGATCCATTGTCTGTACCACTTATCCTATGCAGGGTCACAGGGGAGCCTGGAGCCTATCCCTGGGAACTCGGGGCACAAGGCGAAGGACACCCTGGACGGTGTGCCAACCCATCACAGGGTACAATCCCACACCCATTCACACACACTATGTCTTTGGACTGGGGGAGGAAACCGGAAAACATGGGGAGAACATGCAAACTCTGCGCATACAAGGCAAAGGAGGGATTGAAACTCCCAACCCCAGAGGTGCGAAACAAATGTGCTAACCACTATACGGGCCCCCATACTGAAATCATAAAAATCTAGAACAATGAATCCTGAGTTCGGGTACCTGTCCATGTGGAATTTCACGTTCTCCCCATGTTTGTATGGGTTTCCTCCAGGTTCTCTTGTTTCTAAAGCTCTGGAACTTGAGTTTGGTCTCAGGTAATTTTCTATATTGATTTGAACATAAATAAATAAATACATTGGACTTCTAATCGGAAGGTCATGAGTTCAAATCCTAGCACTGCCAAGCTGCCACTGCTGGGCCCTTGAGCAAGACCCTTAACCCTCAACTGCTCAGTTGTATAAAAAATGAGATAACTGTAAGTCGCTCTGGATAAGGGCTTCTGCCAAATGCCAAAAAAAGTAATGTAATGTAATGAATGAATAATAATAATAATAATAATAATAATAATAATAATAATAATAATAATAATAATAATAATAATAATAATACATTTTAAAAAATAAATCCTCAAAGTATTTGATAGTTTTTAGTCTTGCTTTCATTTGGACTCAATCCTGACTTGACCTCGACCCCTTAAGACTCGATCTCGGCTAGCCCTGGTCTTTGACTTGATGATGGTCGTCTTGCTTACAGCTCTCCCGGTTTCCTCCCACCTCCAAAAATATGCCAGTAGGTGATTATGTTAAATTGCCCCTAGGTGTGAATGTGCATGGTGCTCCACAATTGACTGGCATCCCTTCCAGAGTGTATTCCCACCTCTCGTCCTCTCATATTCGTAGGATAGGCTCTGGATCCACCATGACCCTGACCCGGACAAAAAGGTTACTGAAGATGAATGAATGAATGAACATTGAACGAGACTCAAGTACACACTAAAAGCCTCACGGTGCTAAATTTATACCTACAGAGCTAATACCCAAATGGATACAAATGAACACTGTAAGTGTTAATTCAACATTGAAAATGTCTCTTATTATCCAGTTTTAAGCACACGCACGTAATCTCCCTCTACAGTGCTCTCCTCAGTTGATGTGAGCAGAAGACTATAAGAGCAAAACTCCCTGATGAGGCTTGGCGAGAAAGAGTAATGGGCAACATCAACACACTACAACAGCTCGAACGAGCAGCTCCACACCTGCTGACACCGATGCATTCTCCCACCTAAATGCAATACAACTATGTGTGAGAAATATGACTGTCCACAGCTATGTGCACACATCGCACTCCTGGCTATGAGTTTATCTTTACACAGTTTGTGTGTATGTGTGCGTGTGCGTGCGTGTGTGTGTCTACAATAGCCCTGGCAAGTGCTACACATCCGAAACACACACGGAACACGACTCAGTAAATGATGGCTGTGGGCAAACGGGGGCAACTGTAAACTCTGTCTCTGGAGATGACCTAAAGCAGTGGGTGATAGATATGTGTTTTGGCTCGCCTCTGGGAAAAGGAGCATGCTTATTTACACAGAGCACCTCTGGGTGAGGAGTAACACTCACGCACACACACACACACACACACACACACACACACACACACACACACACACACACACACACACACACACACACACACACACACACACACATACATACACATACACATACACACACCTCTCAAGAATACAAAATGTGTAGGTACCTGCAGACACAACTATTTCACAAAGGCAATACACACACAGAGAGAGAGAGAGAGAGAGAGAGAGAGAGAGAGAGAGAGAGAGAGAGAGAGAGAGAGAGAGATTTGCACATATACATATGTAATACTATCACTGCATCACCCTAAGCTTGGAGATATGTGTTATGACCATTAAAGGCAAGACTACAGGCTGAAATGAGCATCTTCATCGACAATTCTTTTTGTGGCCAAAAATAAAAGTGTGTAGAACCAAAGCAACAGTGAAAGCCCTGTTTCATTTCTCACAACTTTCATTTCTCACCATAAATACACTGTAAAAGCACCACACTTTTTTTCACAAAAGCAGACAGATGCCATTGGACAAAATTTTCCTGATGAATTCCAGTTTCATGTTACATCTACACCCTGAGAGTGAAATATAGTTCACGAATTAGTATGAATCACTGACACCAATTTCTCATCATAATTAGATTCTTTGAAATTTACCACTCATGATTTAACAACATACATAGCACACTTATAATAGTGTAACTTCAGGGCCTTCCTTGTATACACTCTATAATTAGCTTTTAATTTAAGCCTGAAAATGAATAAGGATCCCAAACCTGTCACATTGCTCCACTATGAAATGTGAATATATGACTGTTTATAGTTATTTTACAGCCCAGAAATCTATGATCATATTCATAAGCACCAGCTTCTGTAGTAAAATGAGAACGGTCAATTCCTCAGCATATTGGATAATCCATACTCTCTTTCTTCACTCCTATATTGGTCAGTCTTTATTGACAGCTTTACCTGAGCAGCTTCCCATGGAGGCCTGTATTAAATAAACTCTGCAGTACCTACAGTACACCAGGGGTCGTCCATTGGAGAACAGCAGTCCAGATGTGGACAAAGTATTTCACCAGACTGAGCACTTAAAAAATATTGTATCAGAGAAGATAAATGATTATCTTATTAAGATACACTCTCTGGTCTGATTAGTGAACTGTCAACAACAAAAACAGAATGTTTAAAGATGAATGGAGAAAGAAGTATTCCCCATATCAAAATAGACATCGCATCTGTTCAGAGTCTTTGGCTCTAGTCAAATGTGATCATGTGAAATGGCAAGCCCTTTCAAACTAATCAACAATGGTTAAAGTCCCCATGAAATCAAAATTTCATGAAGTTTTGTGGCTTTTATTTTGAATATATTAGCCTAAAGGTTATCTACAGTATAAAAGCTAGTGTACTCCAAAACAGTGACAAAATTCACATTTAGAATATATATTCATTCATTCCAAATTTACAGTCTCTCTCTACCACCAATATGGAGCAACAATTTTGATGACATCATTCTGCACTTCAGCTTCTCATCCGATTTTCTGTCCAATCAAATGCACTCTAGAATCAGAAGTGTCCCGCCCCCAACATTATAAAAATCCATGGTACTTGTTGTCAAGTACGGCATACGTAAGGTAAACGCTATTGGCTATTTTATAAGGGGGAGGGGCTACTTGATATGTCCCGCCCTGACTTCCTGTTTCAGTGGAAATTACATCAACACATCGATTTAACGCTGCACGTTTTAAGACGGGGACTTTAAGCATCAAACGCTAACTGTTAAAATTAATTTTAAAGGAAAATCTTAGTTGAATTCTGGAAATTCAACGAAGGGTTCTTTGGATGGCAAGCGTTCTACCTTTCTGAAGAACCTTCTATTCATGATAAACCCCCTGTTTCTGCATAAACCTTTTAAGAGTCAATCCTAAGAACATTTAACAGTTCTAAATGTAACTTTTCTAAAGATTATATATGTATTATAAATAACATGATCTTACAAAATACACAATAATAATAATAATAATAATAATAATAATAATAATAATAATAATAATAAAGACTCTACTATAAGAGGTGCATTTAAAGGACAATGAAACTCACTTGGGGGGAAAAATGCCTTCATTTTATCTTCTGGTCAATCATCCATGTGGCATTTGTTTCCCAACACAACCTCGTTGTCACTCATTTAACCTTTCGACCACCATCTGGATCTGAAATTCTTGACATTCAAGTTTATACAAATGATGCTTTGTGACAGCCAACGAGTCAATTACCACATGTGGCAGTTCTTCATGGCACCAGGGGCCTGTCATTGGTGCAGTCATGCTTATGTGTTTCTAACTCAGGTGACCTGACTGCCTCACCAACTCCGCTCTCCTTCCTGTCTCTCTTCATAACCACGCCCAGTTTTCCCAAACCCACTGCTGAATTGTGATCGTCAGAACGATCATACAGTGTTTCAAGTGATCACCTTCTTTACCAGATAATGATTATCTTTAAGGATTTGGGAAACTCTTTACTGGTCTTTATCAGTGATGTCTGAATGTCTGAGCATAATTATTGAAAAAAAATTCAGTTTCTTTTTTAATTCTGTATTTGTGAGAAGCGAGGTTCCTCAAGTGACTATCCTAAGACTGCTATTGATTCACTGCAATTACAAACAAATCGAAATGTGATTTATTTGCTCGGGAATCATTTCAATATCAGAGAAAAGTCGCGGCCGCTAGAGACCCCATCAATAAACTACCCACCTCTTTTTCCCCTCATCCTTCCCTTTCTTCTCTCCGTTTCTGTCCATTCCCTACAGAGGCAATCATTCTACAAGATGTCAATACAAGCAGTCGAGCACAAAAAAAAAGACCAGGCGATTGAGATATTTTGATTTTTTTTTTCTCCGCTCCAACCCCCACCCCTTCCTTTCTCTTTTTTTCGTAGTTAATTAAGTCACCAAGAGGCTGTCAAGGATAATTTTCAAAGCACAGACCCACTCGTGCTTGACATTTGATAATATTGCACTCCATGCTGATTGAAATTGATTTTGGACGCTCAGTATAGCCGGGGCCTTTTGACAACTCTCAGCCTATAAACCCAAGGACAAGGACCCCCAATCGGCACACCAGCTCATGTCCCTGCGAGTGATGGGAGGCTGGGAGTTTGAGGTAGGGAGGGGAAGCCAGGGGACTACGAACGCTATCCTGATCAGGGGTCATGGATCTGGCAACCTGCAATATCTAATAAATCAGCAGCTCAAATAAGCAGGAACTCTCTCTCTCTCTCGCTCTCTCTCTCTCTCTGGCTGTTAGTCAGAATCCAAGTCTCAGGCAACACAGGGAAAACACTGAGTCTATATACTCACTAATGCTACTAATGATTCATGCCATTATTACAATGCACACACTGTGAGGAAGTAATTAAAACTTTGTACTCATCTTCTTGGGTTCCGGGGTTTTATCAATGGCTAGAATAGAAACACTCAGTAACTTTTCAAATAGTGACTGTAAAATCTTAGAAATATCTTTTCAATCATGTGTGAGATACAGTACACACATTATCTAAGTCAAATTATTACCTAGTGATCACAGGGTCCTACAAACATACAGCATTAATTAAAGTTATAAATCAGTTTTATGCTGATCACTGACAGCTGAAATGTATAGAGTGTGGCACTTTCTATAAAATTATCTTTAAATTAACTTTATCTAGTACATACTGTATATCATGACTGATGTTCTCACAGAATAGTTTAAGAAAGGGCAGTGACAGGCTACTCAACTGAGCTAACTTCATTATAGACTTCTGAGATCTCTTTCATATCTAGTGTGAGTGTTTAGTGGCAGATTTGTGTCTTGTTTCCTCCATTAACTCTCCCTGGTGACTATGCCATCTCATATTTTTACTATCTGGGCCATCCGTGTTTGTTCAATTATAACGCTGGCATTCTTCTGATCTTTTAGGGTCCTAACCCGCTTTTTGCTAATCGCATTTCTCTGCCCCAGGCTATTGAAAACTGTAATGTTCGTTGACAAAATTGCTTAATTATTTGTCTTCCTTTCTAGTATTCACCAGTGACTTCCCTCAACTCCCAGGCTTCCTGCTTGTTAGTATGGCCTACATCAGAGTCGCAAAAGATCCATCAGGGCCTAATCACGGTCACTGAACATGCGTTTTCAACCACAAGTTCAAGTCCAGCCCTATTTACTATCTTTCCCATAAATCTAAAAGGTGTCACTTGTTCCATATTGAAACACAGAGGGAGTTGAGGAGTTTTTGTGCATAAAGTTTTTGAACCGTCACTTAAAAATCTTTCCTCTTGCCATCTTGATCCAAAATCATGGTCAACTCATCCTGCTCAGCATATTTATACACACCATAGAGCAAGGTAGGATTGTAACTGCTAATTGTATCATGCAGTGCACCTCTTTGGAAACATTTGCACTCGTTATGTTTGTCCTCTTATTTATTCAGGTTTTTTCTTTAATTTGTCACGCATGTGTAGTTATAAATCCATGCTTCTTCATCATATTCTACATATGTACTGAGTTGCATCATGATCATGAGTTGACTGATAATTCAATAATTAAATAATTATGGAATAAAATAGGTTATAGGAAAATAATTGATGATGGGGTGGCGTGATGTTGCCCACACAAAGCAGAATTACTTTTACCATCCTGAAACTGATCATTTTCCAATAACAGTGTGTGCCAAAGTCTTTTATTCCTCTTACACAACTGCAATTTGCCATAAAACTATTAGAATCTCCCTCTCGCTACGCTGCTAGCGGAGGCTAGTGGAGTAGCGCACTTCCACATTCCACGCTTCGTGCTACGAGGAAGGTAGCGCGAGCGTGATTCATAAAAACCCTCTGGACTAATTCATGAACTCTGGTTTTGTTTACTTTGCCATGTGCTCTTTTGTTTTTGGTTTACGTCATGTCTCTGCCCCCCCCCCCCCCCCCCGCTTCCTTATTGGTCCGTTTGTTTTGGTTCACGTCATGTATCCACCCTTGTTCTGTCATTGGTTCTCCGTTCATCATCATCATTATCAGGTTGATATAATTCTTTATCAACTACTCAATAAATTATCAGCAACCACACAAGTGAAATAGAGCAAATAAGGAATAAATGAGCATTGTTTTTAAATTGTCAGTTACTAAGCTAGGAAGCTTTACTTACTATAACCCCAAACTTCACTTTGCCTAAAATACATTACATACTGTACCTGTGTGTGATTTAACCTTAGGGTAAACTTTAATGTGTGATCCCAAAGGGAAATTCCATCTGGAAGAGTTGAAACAGAAACCCATTCAAGGTCATTTGCACATTTAAGGATGATTTATGGTTTAAGAAGACAAAATAATGGGCTCCATGGACAAAGCTGACAAACATTGAAATTGTTGACGAGTTTGATGGGTACGTAAATGTAAAGCCAAACACAGGAGGATGTGAGACAACTGATCAATCGGCTTTATACTGAGAGAGAGAGAGAGACATAAGGACAGAGAGAGAGAGAGACGTCCAGCACTATTAACCTCTGGCCCTCGTGTCCTTCCAGACATCACGGCTGTAGTAATTAGGGACTCAATCCCTTTCGCATGTATCACTTACCCTGCCATGTCAGTCAATAGAGCTGTGACAGATTCATTAAGCTGCTGCCCTGCAGCTCCACCAGCCAAACGGCCCCATAAACTATTTCTAACAGGACGGTACGAATTGGAGCGGGATGATGTCGGGGACGACGGCTAGGAAAGGGGGGGGGGAGCTCAAGTGACAATTGGCATTGATCAGTGGCTAGGAAAGGGTGTGATCCCGTGTCATTGCGTGTGTGTTTTCCAGTGACTGATCAATGCTAACTGTCACTTGAGTTTTTTTCAGGTTGACAGGACAGCTAGATATTAGGACGTTCTACTAGAGTAGTGTACAGTTTGAGAACCCCGCAAAACACCAACACACACAAAAAATGTGGTCCCCACCAAGATACAAAAGCGTGTGTGCATGCACACACACACACACACACACACACACACACACACACACACACACACACACACACACACACACACACACACACACACACAGTTAGCATTGCTGGATGTTGGCCTCATTAGTTTCTTAGCTTTTGTTTACATCCCCACAATTTCTTGATGTCTGTCTTACACATGCACACACACACACACACACACACACATGCACGCATAGGCACATGCACAGCGGTGGATGTATTAATTTTACCAAACACTGACAAACATCCTGCCTTAATTATAGATGAGTTTTTCTTGATGCTGCTGCACTGATTGCTCCGTCTTAATTAGTCAATTCTTTACCTCATACACAATGTGCAATTAAACACAACAAGTTATTACCTCTGTCAGCCAGACCATTAGCTGTGTGTGTGTGCATGTGTGTGTGTGTGTGTGTGTGTGTGTGTGTGTGTGTGTGTGTGTGTGTGTGTGCGCTGCCAGCAGGCACACATTTAGTTCTACTACAGATAAAATACGGCACACCACGCAACTCCATTTTGCTTTAAATACAAAATCTAAATGCGAGTCCCCGAATGCTCGGCGCTCTAAGATTATATTATATTATGCCGAGAAGCAGCACGTAAAACAGCTTCAAAATTAAAACTGAGCTCCAAATGGGTTGCAGGAGCAGTTTGGCTCGAGCAGGTTCAACACTGGTGCTCCGTTTTGGAAACAGTGAGGCGCAGATTGTCCAGGAGGCCCCTGTCGATTGCTATTATAATTATTCACCACCTTTTAGTTGATTAACTTCTAATTGCTGCTCGGGTTTATAATACTCCCACTCTGGTCATTATAGTTATTGCCTGCCATAATTACCGGTAATGTTCTTTTCAAGACACACTCGTGATAATTGCCTGTAGAGAACGGTTGTTTTTGGAGGGTGACGCTGTGCCTGGAATTTTGCAGTTAACCTACCGCAAATCTTGATTTTAGATTTCTAGCTTCATTTAAGCCTCGGCTTCAGCTGTAGTACCACAGGCATGAGTTGTTTATCGTTTACAGAGGACCGAAAATCCCACCATAAATGTTACCATGATGTGGAAGGATATTTATGATGGGAAATGATTATTCAGTTTATTGTAGCAACAGCAGAAAATGATAGAGAGAAAGGTTCTTTAGGGAAAGTTATATGTCACCTTCTATGTTTTTCTGGGACAATTTCATTTTGTGCTTTATGTCAGCGGTTCAAACTTTTTGAAGCCAGGGACCACTTTAAGATGCAAAATTAATTCCACAGACCACCTCAGTAATAAATATAACAGCTTTGATAATAGTGAGTGGTGAGGGTTCCACCACTGTAACAAAATAAAATTACATTTTTAAAAAATGCAGACCTCCAGGTTATACCTTACAGACCCCTGAGTTTTGGACGCCACATTAAGAACCACTGCATTATGTAATGTAAGTCTCAACCTTATGGTTATTATCACATTAGATGGTAATGCCTCAGATTTGGTTGAAGTAACTAAAAATAAACTTGTTTATTAATAAATAATCCATTTTTAAAAAGCGTTTCCATTTAGCATTTGTTGATTCTCAGGACTGCATCACTTGTAGTTTTGACTGATCAGAAATTACTGTTTGTAGCATTCTTTGTATTAGCACTTTCCCTAACACTTATTTCTGGTCATTTGGTGGATGAATTCTTCTGGCCCCTACATCACAGTTGGCTCCTTTAACAGCTCTACTCTTGGATTGGATCATACCTCACTTGTAAGTCTTGTTGGATAAAAGATCAAACGTATTCACTATATAAATACATGTGTAAATATAAGCGGAATGTTAAGATCATGATTAAATTTTAACATGTTTAATAGGCGAATTTTATGTCAAATCAAGAGAGATTAAGGTCAATAGGTGTTTGCTTGTTGTTTTTTTCTTTTATTGTTACGGACAACCATCCGTTTTTCATACCACTTATCCTGCACAGGATCATGGGGGAGCCTGGAGCATATCCCACGGGACTCAGGGCACAAGGCGGGGGGCACAATCTCACACACAGGGTGTTAGGATCTCCCGATCTCGCTACGCTACAAATAGTACGTAGCCTACTTCCGCATTCCACAGGAGTGCATTCCAGCGCCATTCACAAAGACTCACAGTTTGTTTACCTTTGCCATGTGCTTTGTGTTGTCATATTCACGTCATGTCTCCGCCTCCTGTGTTTCCTCATGTGCTTTTGTTTTTGTGTTGCGTCATGTCTCTGCCCCGTTTCCTCATTGGTTCGCCTTGTAATTTGTGATCATGAGTTTCAGGTGTCATTTATTTGGCATTTCTTTGTGTCTGTTTAAATACGCCGCTCCGTTTCCGCTTCGGCGCGGAGTATTAGCCTTAATTTAGATTAGAATCAAAATAGTGAATTGTTTCAAGCTCGTTGTTCGTGGTTCCCAAACCACCTCCTTGCCTCGCGAGTTTTTCTTATGTTTTTGTTTACTCAGCGTTCCCGGGTTCTTGGATTTATGTCTCGTTACTTCCTGGATTTTTGCCCTGTAAGTGTTCGGATAAGTGACTAACCTGTTTGGAATTACTGCCCTAGCATGTTTTGGGATCTTTGTCATGTTTAATTTTGGACTTTTGTGTGACTGTCCCCTTTCTTTTGAATGTTCCTTTTATTTGAACTGTGCCTAATAAACTGACCTATCCCCTGCGAGTGCATCCCAATTCCTTCTATCCCCAGTGTTGGAAACACAGGGCACAATCTCACACACACATTCACACTCTGCAGACAATTTAGAAATGCAAATTGGCCTACAACGCATGTCTTTGGACTGGCGGAGGAAACCGGAGTACCCGGAGGAAACCCCCGAAGCAGTGGGAGAACATGCAAACTCCGCGCACGCACAGTAGTGGAGGCGGGTATCAAACCCCCAAACCTGGAACTGTGAGGAGAACTACTAACAGCCAAGCCCCCTGTTACATATTGTGTATTGTTCATCAGTACTAATCACACATTATATATTATTATATAATAAATAAATAAATTTATATAAATACATACTTTTTTTTTTTACATCTTTTTCTTTTTTAAATCTACTTTATATCCTAGTTTCCTCTTCTTCATGTGTTAAAATACTTGTGTGAACCCAAAGCTGGCTTAAGAGAACCCAAACTCACTAAAAACTCCTATTTTAAAGTTCATAATCACTTTCTCCATACATATAGTCGTGGATAATGTTATTTGTATGCGGCTGACCAAAGCCCCCCCCAAAACACACACACAAGCCTAACACACCCCACCTGTTCTCTTTCCAGCCCATTAGAGACAAGGCCAGGCCTGGGAACTCTGCATGTTAAATCACTTAATCAAAGGCAATGGGTCGAAAATCTTGTTTTCTCTTCTTTTATTGGTTTCACTCCTGCAGACAAAGGCATAGTGGGAAAAAAAAAAGCATATTACCACTTCGCCCCAATAGCACATGCATTATCTTCTAAGCAGCTGCAAAAAGCCTATCATCGGCGTTGATCCCTCTGGGTACAGGGGCGACTGTTTTCACCGATCATCCATTCAAACACCCCTCTCATCCTCCAATGCTCCCTGCAGTCCCTGCACAGCGCCCATCGTCCCTGCTGTCACTCGTCGTGGCATAAACGAATAGACCCTTTTAAGCTCAAACACCGGTGTTGTAATTCAAAAGTGACAAACAGAGGTGCATAATACTACTGGCTTGCCTTAATAAAGTTCTTGCAGAGGTAGCAGTCCTGAGGAGGAAACAGAGAGAGACAGGTCACTCACAGTTACTATCCCACATACACTGTATAAACTACATTATATATACTGTGATTTACTGTACTATACTAAAATACTCTGTGCCAGGTAAAGTATACATATAGTCCCATAGAAACCCCAGTACAGACTGACCACTAACAATTATCTACACCAAAGAGACAGAAATATTAACATCTTCTGTATATGTGTATGTATACTTGATTGCAGCCTTTTATATCTTCATATATACAGTGCCCGCCACTAATATTGGCACCCTTTAGTAAATATGAGCAAAGAAGGCTGTGAAAAATTGTCTTTATTGTTTAACCTTTTGATCTTTTGTTCAAAAAATTCACAAAAATACTCTGCTCTCATGGATATCAAACGATTGCAAACACAACACAGGTTTATCCAAACAAAATATCTTTGCTAAATATAGGTGTGTAACAATTATTGGTACCCCTATGAATTCATATGAGAAAAATATATTTGAAGTAAACCTTTTAGTACACCTGGGTGACTAGGAACAGGAAATTGTTCAACCATGACTTCCCATTTCCCAGGGTTATAAATATGAGGTAACACATAGGCCAAATTTCCTTAGTCATTCATAACAATGGGTAAGACCAAGGAATGTAGCTGTGATGTGCAGCAAAAGGTTGTTGAGCTTCACAAAATCGGAAGTGGCTATAAGAAAATAGCACAAGCAGTGAAAATGCCCATTTTCACCATCAGGGCAATAATTAAAAAGTTCCAGTCAACTGGAAATGTTACGAATCAACCTGGAATTGGGCATGTGTCTATATTGTCTCAACGCACTGTGAAGAGGATGATTTGAGTGGCCAAAAAATCTCCAAGGATCACAGCTGGAGAATTTCAGAAGTTAGTTCTGTCTTGGGTAAGAAAGTCTTCAAAACTACAATCCGAAGTCACCTACATCACCACAAGTTGTTTGGAAGGGTTTCAAGAAAAAAAGCCTCTACTCTCATTCAAAAACAAATTCAAGTGACTTCAGTTTGCCAGACACTACTGGAAGTTCAAATGGGATTGGGTTCTATGGTCAGATGAAACCAAAATAGAACTTTTTGGCAATAAACACCAGAGGTGGCTTTGGCGCACACAGAGAGGCAGCCATATTGAAAAGTCCCTCATGCCCACAGTTAAATATGGTGATGGCTCTTTAATGTTTTGGGTCTGTTTTTCTGCCAGAGGACCTGGACATTTTGTTAGGATACATGGCATCATGGACTCAACAGATATCAACAGATATTAAATGAAAACCTTACTGCCTCTGCCAGAAAGCTTAAAATGGGCCATGGTTGGATCTTCCAGCAGGACAATGATCCAAAACATACATCAAAATCAACACAAAAATGGTTTACTGACCACAAAATTAGTGGTATGGAGAAATAGTCTCAGATCCCTTGCCATGTATTCTCCAACCTCATCAGGCATTATAGGAGAAGATTCAGAGCTGTTATCTTGGCAAAGGGAGGTAGCACAAAGTATTGACTAAAAGTCATAAATGAACAGCTTTACCTCTGATTGTTACAAAGTGCTGACACTGGAGACTCCTTCAAACATCTCTTTACAGAAAACGTGACCATATCAGCAAGTCCAGATGTCACTGTTCATTGCTATGCAATTAACTATTAGCAATTACCAATCCAAAGCAAATCACTGCATCCTAAACAGCATATTGGTTATTCACTAGTGCAGTGGTCAACCATGTTCCTGGAGATCTACCTTCCTGAATACTTTAGCACCAACCATAATCGTGCACACCTGACCATCTAATCATTGCCTTAAGAAGTTCTTGATCAGCTGAAACAGGTGTGTTAGATTTTGGTTGGAAATGAAACCTGCAGGAAGGTACGTAGATCTCAAGGACAACCTGGCTAGGGTTGCAATGAAGAAAGAAAGGCGGATATATATGTATATATTTTTTTCAAAACCTCACAACATTTTTTCTCTCCTTTTTTGAAATCGTTTAACTCGAGGAAGATTTTTTTAAATTTTTTTATTTTTTAGTGGGTTAGTGACCACTGCACTAGAAAAATACAACTGATTTGAATCATTAGCCTACTGTTAAGACAAGTTCAGGCAGATGGAAAAGCAGGTCAAAGACTGACATTTTCGGAAATATATAAACGACACAATACCCACCCTCTCCCCCACTCTCACTCTGACTTGATAGACTAAACAGGCAGCCAATTACAGAAAAAAGGAAATGTTTAACAAATTTTCCCTGTGTAATATGAGGAGTTCTGAAATTATAATAATTGATTTGGGATATTTTCTAAGCTTAATGACCTTGTCAGTAAAATAAGAAAGTAGAAACAACCAAAGTGTATGCATTATTCTTTTTAAGCCCGTTTCAGTACAGAGTGCTTTTCTATAGTCCTTTATGCTGGACAGGGACAGAAAAAGTCATGTGTCTATGTGGTGAATTTAACTGCTAATACAAATGACACACTCTTATAAGTATAAAAAGAGCATAAAAACTACCTAACTAATAAAAGTAATTTAAATGAAAACTTTTTTTGGCAGGAAGTCAGATCAAGATCAAGTCAGATGTCTAATTCATAAATACTAGTGTCTTGTTATTCATCTTATGCAAATAAACTACTTGTTTTTGCTCAACTTCATTTTCTGGGGAAAACCGACGCTGAGTTTTTCAGAATGTTTCCACTTTGGCTTAAAAGTTTAAGAGGAGACATCATGACACCAGCCAGGAAAAAAAGAAATCAGTTGATATATATTTTGGTAAGACGATTACCCACTGAGAGTAAAGTCGTAGGCCATCTGCCAAGCTGCTTGGCTCATTAGGGGAACTTAGTGCAGTCTTCTAATTGAGGCCCAAGTTCACAACATGGCCTCCTTTGTTAATGTCACTCACGGGCTTGGTGTAGACAGGAAGTCGTGGGTGCCTTTTGTTTTTAATGCATTTGACACATAGCTGATTAATCACATCTAACCGGATGTTTTTTACTCTGAGTTCTACCACATGGATTCATCAATGACATCAGAATTATATGCTGATTTTAAGTGAATAGAAATGGGTAAATGGACAAAAAAAAATAATGTTTAGAAAATTTAACATTAAATCAAAACTAATCATTGAAACAAAACTTAATTACAACAAAAATGAATCATTAAAAGTTAAGTGCTTGTATCCTAATTATTTAAGTAATAGGAAATACAAGGAAATATACATCCATCCATTTTCCATACCACTTATCCTACACAGGGTCAAGTGGGAGCCTGGAGCCTATCCCAGGGAGCTTGGGGCACAAGGTGGGGGCCACCCTGGATGGGGTACCAAATCATCACAGGGCACAATCGCACACACATTTACACACAACAGACAATTAGGAAATGCCTATCAGTCTACAGCACATGTACCAATTAATAAAAGGGCTGGGGGAGGAAACCGAAGCACTGGGAGGAAACTCCCAAAGCACAGGGAGAACATGCAAACTCTGTGCACAAAGGGCAGAGGCGGGATTTGAAACCCCAACACCAGAGGTGCGAGGCAAACGTGCTAACCACTATTATTTTCCAATAACAGCAAAGTGCTTTATTCCTCACACCCATTTGCCATGCTCACACTTTTTTTTAATTAATTAAACAATGACTTGACCTTTTTATCCATTTATGGTTGCATTTAATGCTGTCGAACAGCTGCAAAACAGGTTAGTTCCTGTTATCACTGACATTATAACAGCTATAGAAGATGTTCCCTAGAACCAGCCTGTCTTTTTTCACTATATTGATATTAATAAGGCATCATGGGCCATGCAAACATGATCATGCAAAGAAGCAATTTGATTTGAACATTTTCCCTGGATGTTTAAATGCTAGTGTAAATTGTGCAGCCCATGATACTGTATAAAAGTGTTTCGTTCAATGCTTCATTATATTCCAGCACTTAATGAGTGTCCGGATTTTTCGTAATTTATGTAATACTTTCATTTGACTCACCATCATATACTGAAATGTCACAAAAGTCTTCATACATAGGGGAAATTATCACTTTTTAGCTAAATGTGTTCCAAAATGTTTTGTACTTAGTTTATATATATATATATATATATATATATATATATATATATATATATATATATATATATATATATATATATATATATATATATATATATATATATAAAAAACAAGACAAGCACATCACACACAACACTGTTGCCAAACTTATTAACATTTTCACATAGACTGGAAGTGTTGCAGACCAACCGAAAAGTGGACGTCCACGAACATCCACTAACGAAGGCACAGCTGACGTGGTGCTGGCAAACATAGTCCCCTACGTATGGAGACTTTTGGGACATCCTGTATAAATAAATATATGATGTGTATGATAGTGTTTAAAACACTATTACACTATTATTGGTATAAATATGAATTCTAATATGATATTATAATATATATTATATAATAATATAATGAATATTCTAATTTAAAACTATTACAAAGTCACTTGTATATGATTCATATTACATACAGTAAATGACAACATTCAAATGGACTCAGTAATAACAATACATCTCAAATAAGCTGAAATTGAAAAAAAGACAACAATAAAAGAAAAAAGAAAAAAGAAGCACTTTTACTTCTCAGCACTTTAATGCAGGGCTTGAATTTCTTATGAATATTGAAACCAGCCCATCCAAACTGTCTGCATGCACTGAGAGCCTAAAAGCCCTTTTTTCCTGCAGCAAGGCTGATGCACGAGATCTGGTACCATTTGGGCCAGTGTACAATTAACACCGGGGTCCCATCTGTCTCGACCTTCGTTTTTATTTGATTGTAGCCTGTTCTCCATTGTGTCTTTTTAGCTCTGAGAGGCCCCCCTCCTCTTTCTTTGATTGTAGAAGAGTGGCATGAGTGTGTGATTGTGCATGTGCATGTGCGCGCGCGTGTGTGTGTGTGTGTGTTAGCTGGGCCCATTCTGAGCAGGCTGGAGTACTAGCCCGGCTCTTTGATTCCAGCCTGAGAGACTCAGCGCTGAGAGGAGCTAAAGCAGAGCAAGCAGGAGCAGCATGGCGATGGAGGGAGAATAAGAGGGCCGTCTATGAAATGAGTGAGGGGCTCTCTGCTACCGAGTGTGTTAACATGACAATGGCTTTCATCTTGCCACAGGTTTTCGGCCACACACACACACACACACACACACACACACACACACACACACACATACACACAGAGCCAATAACTCTGACTGCAGGGTATTCACCTCTGACCGTCAGGCAATTTACTGATCAGATTTAAATATGCTCAAATAAGATGGCCAGAGATGTAGATGACATATGCTAGATAATTATTAGTACTGATTTCCACGTTCCATTTATCATCATTAGAGTGCATACATCATCTAATTTTATTAACTTTGTTACAGAAACAGTTGTGTTTTAAATATAGGCAAAAGTGGAAAATGACAATATTCAGATTCAATATAATATATTCAAAATGCACGCATCTGCTCCTGGTGAAGACCATCTGTTTCCAAGTGGTCCCACATTATCGACTTAAAGTCGCTAAAAATGTGAAAATTAAAAGCCGAGTGAGGAAGGCCCTGAGCTTACAAAGCTAAATGACATTTTTGATTGTGCTGTCTGCTTTGTGTCCTGTCCCCGCCAGGTCCATAAATTTACGCTTTCCTCTTTTTGCATATGTAAAGTCGGGGTACCAAAGCTCATCCCCAAACATGCGGCGCTTTAAAACGGAAGAACCATTTTCCCCCCATTAACGGATCCGGGACAACGTACAATACTGCATGGGAAAACATGTCCCTGTGCATTTGAATCTGATTCATTGGACAGCTTCTTCAAATTAATTCCCTGGGTCGGCCAGATTGCTTTACAGCTATGTCATATTCCCTTGAATGGCAAAGCCCATTGATGCAAATGGAGGGTGACAGTCACCCTGAAAACCCATTGCTTGATGTGGCGGGCCAAAATGATGGGGGTCATAGCAAGTGTTATTACACCGGGCCGACACAATATCAGGAAAAAAGCGCTTCACTGTGTTTTTATCCATAATTTAGATTGCAGGCTTATGCTCGACACCCTGCCGCTGGATGCCGGAATAGAGATTGTCTGCCATGCATAGAGATTTTTATAATTATATCTTGGTAGGATGCAGGAGTGTGACAAAAGGCCAAACTATACATCGCTCAGATCCAAAGGCCGTCACTTTCTGAGCAGAAAGTTGCCTCGAAGCCTACAACGTAGCTTTAAAAATATGCAGTAACTGTTAATTCATCCCAACCTTGACAAGCTGATGAAAACCATATACATGTAGCTGCAAAAAGTCTTGATTTGGTGGTTTTATGCCTCATTATGAGTCATCGCCCTCATCAGTCTCGAAGTTTTAGCACAAGAACACGGACAATACCTGAAATCCCTCAGTTTAGCAGTTGTGATATTAAAATATTAAACGAATACGGCACAGTTTTCAACTTCTATCCACTGCATCTGTAGCACACAGAACTCTGAACTTTACTCTGAACTCACAGAATGTAAAACTAAGGGCAGATGTTGAACTCCAGCATTAACCTTTTAAAATATACACAAATATGTTTATAATACAAATGAAAACTATAAACATTATACTGTAACAATAAAGGTCTTACTATGAGACAGGTATGAGAGAATAAATTATGACATGCTGTGCTTTTATAGGAATATAGTCAACAATGGAGTGATTTGCTGCGTCCTCATTCATCTACTATCGGTCCTAAACAGTATCCAAGATTAGAATTAGTGTGTCCCAAATTGTAGTATGTTGAAATGAGTATCCCAAAGGTACTGGGATTGTCTACTATTTCAAGTGTGGATCCTTGGACACTTTTTCAGCTAATATTGTGACGGTTTGCTTTGCCGAATTCCACCTGTAAACATGGCGGACAAGTGTAATGTCAGTATTTATGTGTAAGAGCTTACATGTTAAGCAGTAACCAAAGTATTTTATTTTCACGTAAGATTAATGGTTGGATGTTGTGTAAAAAGAGCAACATGTTTATCTTTCAGATGAAGAGACCGAGCACCTAATAAAATGGCGTGTTGCATATGACTCCCTTTTCACATGTATATTTTCATATATGTAGAATATATTATTTTATAAGTTTTGCTTTTATGAAAGACCTGCGTCTGGTAGATCTGCGGCGATACACTTCTTCTCTCAGCAATAAGGTAGGACGTATTTTAGAGAAGTGTAAATGAAATGTGGAAAACCAAGACAAGAAAATTGTAAATTAAATTCTATAGTATAAATTATATAAGGAATAATGAATGGAGAAAAACTGAAATGCAACTGTTTGTTTACGGTGACAGTGTGCATAAATAGGCAACAAAGTTCTCTTCCATTACATGATGTGACGTGTTACATGATGTGTTAGTATGTCCCAGCACTTGCATACTCTTTTGCTACACTCTCAAAAGTAGGTACTTCTTCTTCACAAAAAGAGTACATACTTTTAGTGTATAGTATAAGTAGGCAAATTGGGATGCAGCAATTATTTTGAAATTAATTATTTTCCCATAACAGCCCCCTGTCCTAAAGACTTTCCTGTGTCTGAAAATGTAAAGTTACAGCTTTACTTATGATTGTTACAAAGCTTTGACACTGTAGACTCCTCAAAAAATGTCTACATGTTTTTTTAAATCATTTACTATGTGGCGTGTCCACCATACAAACCACGAGTTGTTACTATAGAACTCATAACGTGTTACAATCTGCACATTAATCTAATCTATAATTTGAATTGTAGCCAGCACTACTGTCAGAGATCCCATTATAGAGAAGTAATCAACACCTTCTGAACCTTCAGAATCCAGAATTCAACAGTGCTGTGGTAAAATAAAGTTTACTAAAGTTTCTTATGGAGTTCATCCAACTTTCTAGAAACAATACATACAAAAGTCATTCTGATTGTTTTGGGGTATTGATGCACATTTGAGCTGAAATAAAATAAAAAATTAATAATCACAAAGTCTTCCCAAACTTCTGAAATGGAAGTTCAGTCTCTGAAAGGTTGAACTCTACAGCTTTAGAGCTTAACTTACAAATACATTCATGATGCATTCTACAAATATATATTTAGCAAATATATTTAAGTAGAATAACTGCCCTTAGACTTGCATTATAAGTGAGTTTCAAGTCATCAGGGATTTTTTTTCCCCCTTTTCTCAGTACAGTTAAAGTTCTTGTTTGTGACGTTCACAGATAAGCAAAAGATGCAGTGGATAGATACTATTTTGAAAAAGCACTGGAGTATCCGTTTAAGTGAAATATTAAATGTAGATTAATGGAACGGCACTCTATAATGATTCTAATAAACTTTTAAGAGAATGGAAAAAAAAACAGTTTTAGAGGCCTACACTGAGACACCTTACTGTAAGTAATGAACGTGTCACAATTAACTCGTCCTTTGTCGTGTATTCATAAACCTGTAGAACATCTGTTTTTCATTGATAAGAAACAGAGAATAAGAGAATGGTTAGATTAAGAAAATGGTTGGTGTTGCCAAGAAACAACAACAGCAACAAAATTTCCCATAAATATCTAAAAATAAATAAATAAATAAATTTAAAAAAAACACACACACACACATTGTAATTACTTATCCAAGAAGGCAAAGACAATTACAGGCACCGGTATGGAAATATGATGATGATTTAGACTTGGTGCTGAAATGCCATTGCCTGAAAGGAGTTGATTGTGCTGCACATAATTATATTAATAAGAAAGGAAGCAGCAATGATCCTGCTCACACAGCTGTGTAAACACCAGTCTGCATCTGTACTCAGCTGCTTATGTCTATAATAAGATACAATATTACACATGCGCTCGCTCTCAGATGTGGGAGCAAAAAGGCAAGACTCATTTCTCTCTAGATGAAAGGAAACAATTAGAGAAAGACAATAAAGGGCTCTCGAATGTTCTGTCTCACTTTTTTTTTTTTTTTCGACTGATGCCTTTCAGTCATTTAGAAAAGAAGACAGAATCTGCAGATGGGGAAAATCAAATATCCTTCTTATGCTTCCTTTACAAGCCAATGCCTTAAAAATGGTTTCCAGAACCAATAACTACAGGGGGACTGGAAACGCCTGTACAAGTCTGTCACTTCCACAGAGAGAGACGACGCCACTGACGTGCACCAGCAATGAAACAAAACGCCTTTCCTCATCGCCAGTATCCTGTCTCTGACACGCAGCATCTGTCTCTGCTACAATGCATCATCGATCTACACATTTCCTTCCCAATGAAGAATTTGTATACTTCTAAAACATATCAACTTACTCAATCTGCCAGGATTTGGAGCTTGATTTAACAAACTGCCTCCATGTGACTGCTCGTGCGATGAGCTCTCAGTGTTGCAAATTCGCAACAATTTACAACTCATAAGAAAAAAGTTGCAAACGATTATATTAAGGGTGAGGCGCACGTTTAAGGATCATCACTTCATTCTTGTCAAATTTAAAATCGTTTTTTTTTTGTTATGATTTTGGTAAATGCTTTGTGAGATTAGATTGGGGATCAGACAAAGAATTTTGTTATTATTTAATTCAAAAGATTTCTTTCTTTTTTTTTTAAATTAACTCATTAACCCCAGAGAACTAGGCAATTTAATGCTGTACATTATTAATGTAATTTGCAAGAATATGGTTATCACAATTGTTATGTAAATACCAGAAAAAGACCAGAGACTACGATTCCGTTCAGCCACTGCACCTCACCTGATCACATGACACAACTGCACCTGATTCACGTTTGGGGTTAATGATCACTTCTACATAAGCCACGTTTTGCACTGCACCCATTGTCTTTTGTCTGTCTTATTTTGCCATTGCTTCTGTTGCTGCGTTCTGTTCATTGTTCTATGTTTATGTTTGTAAGTCTTCATAGTCCTATAGTTCCTGTTTTGCTTTGTTTTGATTCATATTAAACCTTATCTGCACTTGCATCCGTCCTTGCCACCATAAGTAACACAATATTACTTATATAAACTATTACTGTTATGTAATACTTCATCGTTTAAAAGAAAATATATTCTTTAAGCATTTACACAATTTCACATTTAATAGTTTGACTTGAAATTATTAGATCAGAGATAAATATATTCCTTTTTTAAAAACATTCTTATTTTATTTTAAAATTCTTTTTTATTTGAATTTGGCCTGTGGTATAAGATTGCTCATAGAAATCTAAAGCTAGTTGAACTCTGTGCGCTGTTCAGACAGAAACTTCTTGCTTACGCTGTCAGTATTAGCAGTTTCAGACTCACAGTGCACTATTGTAAAATTAATTTGCATCCCTCTCTTTCTCCCCCATGCACCTCACTGCGTTTTTATTCAAAAGTAGAGTAGAGAAGCACGCTAGCTAAGTTGCAAAGCGCTATTCCCCCTTGGCGACAGTCTGGTGGAAAACAAACAGGCAGAAATGTAATGGAAATCTTCTTCTGACAGGAAGGCAATCTTCAGCACCGACCCTCAAAACTGCATTTCCATTTGTTCACCGCAAATGTTAACACCGAAATGAAGGCCTGTGTTGCCTCGCCCCATGAGAGGGGGGCAGGGGGGAAAATACGGTGGCTCGCGTCTATGCAAATGTTGATTTGCACTGGAAATCTGCACAAAAATAAATGCTCAATTTGGAGAGCTTAAATCAAGAATCACTTTGGAGGCTACAGAATTGACTGAGCTATACAGCCAACAAATTTAACCGGACTCCCTGAAAGCCTACGCTGAGTCTCTCCTGGCTGAGCAAAGTCCCGCACCAATGTGGGATAGCGCTGATTGTTTTTGCTGGCAGAGAACAAGAGAGGGGGGAAAAAACAACCAGGCCAAATCTTTAAGGGAATGCAAGTAATGTTGAACTAGAGGTTGTTGTTCTGAGGAGCGTGAAGAACAGAAAAGAAAGAGAAGTGGAAGGAAAGAGATTTACTCTGCATACCTAAACACTTCAAGGAAGAAAACATTGTGACGACAAAATAAATTCAATTTAATTATGCATGTTTTGTGTTGCAGTAATAAAGTTTATTTGGAATTTATACACTGTGGATACTAGAAGGACTAGGGATTGCTTTCTTGTGATTTGTATGTTATTTTCCCCATGAAGCTTCTGTATCAATACTTCCCGGATCATATCTTTATAATAAAAATGGCGAGATAAGAAAAGAGTCGATGGGATGCTGTCACAGCCTTGCAACATAAAACTATCTGCCCAGGAGAAAACAAGCTCGGCCAGAAAGAAAATACACACACACACACACACACACACACACACACACACACACACACACACACACACACACACACACACACACACGCGCAACCGTCCACTCAATAAAACAATATAATACCCACAATGCCTTGCTCTACTTCTCAGTTACACCAAGTGGCAGGACACACAGGATCATAAAAGTTACTTATAGTGTCTTTTAACTCAGCCCTGTAAAGAGAGAGAGTGAGCAGAGAAAATAAGAGGACAGGTCAGGAACCTGAGCTGAAGAAAAGCTGTAAAATAGTGTATTTATATGTGTGTATGTGTAACTGTCAAAAAGAACACCTTAATAGGTATTCTTCTTATGTAGACGTCTGCTTACTCACTTCCCTGTGTAAAGCCTAAAGATATATCATATCTTTCAAAATGCAAAACAAACCTTTTTTAAATTATTATTATTATTAAATTGACCTTTTAACACCAAGCACTCTCAGGAAAAAGATAATAAACTGTACCTTTGGTATGTTCAAGGTATGTACCTTTAACATGTATCTTTCATGATTTTTGATTACAAATAGGATGAAGATATATACAGTCAGGTCTGCAAGTATTTGGACAGTGGCACAATTTTCATAATTTTGCCTCTGTACACCACCACAATGGATGTATGCACAATGAAATGAAGCAATGAAGATGTGATTGAACTGTAGACTTTCAGCTTTAATTCAAGGCATTCAACAAAAATATTGCATTAACCGTTTAGGATTTACAGTCCCTCCACTGTTACACTTCAATCACATCTTGATTGCTTCATTTCAAATCCATTTTGGTGGTGTACAGAGGCAAAATTACAAAAATTGTCACTGTCCAAATACTTGAATATGACTGTATATATTCAATTATATCTTGTAAAAGAAAATTACTAAAAGAAAATAATTCATATGTATTTGAAAGATTTTTGGGTCTCTATTGCAACAGTGAAACATAAATTAAACCTTGGATCAAACTAAAAGAAAATGTGTCATCTTTTTTTTGTTGGTTTGTTTTTCTTAAATGTTTTTTTAAACTACTGATAAAAACAAAATTTCTGTAGTTTAGTTTTTTTTTTTTAAGTGCTTGGAACATATTTATACAATTTGATCCAAGGTCAGTTTTTTTCCAGTGAATGAAAAACAGAAAGACCCATACAGTACCACAGGTTTGTGCCATTGTTAAAAATAGAAAATAGAAATCACTTTAGTATAGGATGTGATGTTCACACTCATCCCTCACACATTTCCCATTCGTTCATATGAAAACTGCCTTCTATTATGTCCAGTTCATAATTTTCTCACAATGAAAACAAAACAAATTTCTGATATCCATAAAGCCTGATTTTTAAAGTAATTTTTTGCTCACTTTCCTTTACCTTTAAACAATTTCTTCTTCACAGGCAGCTGCAGGTTGTAGGTGTTTCAACAGCAACAAAGCGCAATCAAGTCATAGGATCTCATGAGCTGACAAAACATTTTTTTTTTTTTTACTCTTGTTTAAAACATCACTGCGTTGCCAGTACATTTCTTTCCTAGTCGGGAAATGGGGGTGGGGGGTGAGGGGGGAGTAGGGGAAACTCCTGCAAAACCCCTGACATGCTGCCTGGATTCCCTCACTGGGGGACTGAAGTGTGAAGCTGGAGTCTAATACATTGGTGAAAGCTGAACTTAGATAGACAAACAGCTGCTTTGTGACAGTGTCCATTGTTAAAAGGGCTATACAAATAAAATTTAATCGAATTGAACTGAATTTAGACATGGGTATGATCTATATTTTGTCACAAGTATTCAATGTCATTAAGCTATATAAGCCCTGACTCACTCTCACTGCTGCTGATTTCATTTTCTTTTTTCCGCTTATCTGAGTCTGTATTCAGGCTTCAGACGGTTCAGTTAGGTTAGTTGTAGGTTAAAATGGGTGTATCATGAATAGTGATAGTGTGTATATCCAACATTATCTGATCGGCAATATGGCACTGCTCTTGACCTCAGCTGCAAGCAGAAGAGATCTGCGGGGACCAAACACCATTTGTAAAAAAATAAAAATAAAATAAATTTTAAAAAGTGCCCCAATGGCGAGTTCTTGCCAAGTTACATAGAACAACAGAAGAATAGAACATACTGTTTAAATGATCTCAGAATGGATGTTTCTTGTACACACTTGTATTCTGGAAAAAAAAAAAAAAAAAAAGAAAAAAAAACATGCATTTTCCCCCAGGCTTTTATCATGATAAAGGCCAATTTAAGGACTACTGTTGTACTTTTACTTAGCTTTTAGACTTTCAAGCTGCATTACATGCCATGTGCAAGATATACACTAAAGGTGCTTTTTAAAGTACCACCTTAGCAGTTTAGTACCTTTTATTTTCCTGAGAGTGTCTTATAACTGAGCTTCATCTTGTAGTTCATCCTAGACTGAGTACAGGGGGTAAGGTGGTGTCCAAAGCTACACATCTGTGCATGTGTGTGTGTGTGTGTGTGTGTGTGTGTGTGTGTGTGTGTGTGTGTGTGTGTGTGTTTTAATGCTCCATTATGTCTCCACTGTTTGAGAGCAGGCTCGTCACCCATCTCCAGCACTTTGTTCTCAGCACATTAAATCTGCCTGCACAGCCACAGGGGGCTTATCGTCTTCACTAAGACTGCCACTGACTCCTTTTGTGTGTGAGTGTGTATGTGTGTGTGTGTGTGGGGGGGGGGGGGGGGTGTTTTCTTGCGGTTCATTCCGGCGTCATGCTGTACAAAACATAAAGCCCAAATGCCCAACATGGAGCCCAAATGGAGATGTTTTATAATACAAAGTGATTAAGACACTGATGCTAGAACTTCTGGCTTAAGTTAAAGGCGGGAACAGGAAGTGTACAAGTTTTAGGTTTACAAATTAATCATCGGTTCTAGCGTTACATTTCCAAATGTTTCACACACAGACGAGAGTACACAAAGGTTCTGGCAAAATGCCAAGCGAATGCTGCATCACTTTATTACTGATAATGGTAGTAAACATGGTATAGAAATGCATACAGCTGGAAAAACCATGTGAAGTCAATTTTATTTGTGTAGTATTTCTATTATTTTGTAATAAATTGTTTCAAGACAGGTTCATGAAAGAAATAAAACCTGATCTATAATAAACAAAACAAGGAGGTACAGGGGGAAAAAACTGAAGTAACGTAAAGAATAGTGCTTGAATTGCAGTGCAACTGTTACAATACAACCACAATAATGTCAGCTATGCTGTATAATAATACAAACATAAATCTATATTACTGTATATATTACAAAGAAAACATTTCCTGTGATGGAGACGAAAGCAAGGTCATTATAAATGTCTCTTTCTTTAAATAATAAATAAAAAAATTTAAAAAACGAAAATAATCACACCTTAACCAGTGTGCTTTAGTTGCCTGGATATGGATTACACAAATTAAAATAATGCAGATTTAAACAGCATTTTCCCCCTATCTATAATGATGTAGCAAATGTGGAGGAGACAGAGAGTGAATGGCTCATACTCCATTCAGATGATGATTAAAATTCATTGGCAGGCCGCATCCACCCGCTCGACTTGCCGAGGCAATTTTGGAGCAGTCATAGCTTTCTCCGCACAAAATTAATTTGACAGGTTTGCATTAAGGCATCTGATCAATATTCACTTAGAGTGGTGAGGGCTAAGCGAAGAAAAATAACTGACCGGTTGTGTGTTGTGAGATGAGAAAAAATGAATCTTGGACTCTCTCTCTCTCTCTTTCTCTCTCACCCTCCCTCTCCTTCTCTCTCACTCGCTCTCTTCACACTCGCACCTACATCAAGAGCCCCTGACCTCCAGCCATTGATCGACTGCAGTTAACATGACAAAAAGGGCTGGAAGTTATACCCCACTGTAGCTACCAGGGAACAATCAAGCTACCTGCACTAAATGTTTGATGGGGTGACTAGCATTACTTGGCCTATGTACAATACAGAGAAAAGGCTAGGGAAAAAAATTCGCACCCCTCTCTGGAAATGAAATACAGCAGCCATGTTTTGACAGGATCTCTCCGTCCATGCATCTTAACAGGAAAATAGGGGGAGAAAGAAGGTCTGTATAAGGAGAACGCTGGAGTGCCCCACCGGTGAAGTATCGCTCAAACTTTTCTCTGCCTCACAGCGACGTAAATCAATAGAGACTTTCCTGCCTCACCTGATATAAACTACAAACATTTCGTGGCACTTTTATAAAACAGAGCTGATGAAGCTCACATGAAGGCCCCTGACCTGTATGTTCAGTCCCTAATGCTTTCAAGTTCAATGTAAAATGTCACTGACTCGTAAATGCTTTATTACTCCGAATATAGTAAAAATTACAAATCGTACTGTTATGACAGGTATAGGCTATGTGGGTGCCCCGGAGCTCGGGCTTCCTCAATATTACAGATTTAAAAATCACATATTTAGGCCTATTTAAACACTGGAATTTTGTGAGTGATTCCACAAATAGTGCGTCCACTTGTGTCCCATTGATATTACATTTACAAATATGTTTGTAAGTAAAAGGTAAAAGACCTTTTAAACATAGGATATCTACAGCACTTAGAAAACAGCATTTTGCCTTATCTCATTATAATTACACTTTAACTTGAAATTTAATCATTAAAATACTTCACTTCTTATTTCTGCAGTAATGCATGAATTCATTTAATATCCCATGCATGAAATGTCCATTTTCCATGAGTCATCCACTATAAGTTATATATATATATATATATATATATATATATATATATATATATATATATATATATATATATATATATATATATATATATATATATAAATTAAATCCTGTTACACATACATTCACCCCTAAGAAATATTTGGAATATTCACATGTAACATGTGAATTCAAAGAGATGTTGCATGATCAGAATTTCCTGACGATCATGAGAAGAAGAACATTCTTTTTCCTTTTATTTTCAATGATATTTCAGCAATATTGCACAAACAAGAGTGCAGTTATAATATCAGCATGGATGTTATTCAGCCATAATCACAGCCATGCAGATATTCAGTATAACCACACAACTGTGAGTGTGATAATGCTTTTATACCACAGTTCTATAAACTAGAAAGTATTATTCATAACTGACATTTCACACACAATATAGCCAAATGTTTTGATTATTTTTGCTCCTTTAGTGCAAATAAATCCCAAAGAAGCTACACTCACTGATAGCCCGTCGACTAACTGGCTAGCTAGCTCACATCGAGTTGTTAAAGGTGCTTCTAATGAAATTGGCTTCCCTTCGTTCTTCATTTGCATCTGGCAACCTTTCATATTTTAAGTCAGAAGTTATGTTCATGAAAAGTTTATCATCTGCCATGTCCACTTATTTTGTCAGTAAGTCTATTATAGTAACTCTTTCACAAGAATGAGATTTTATGTAGCAAACACAGGCGAGTGGAGTGATACAAACAGTGAAACATCCCAGTGCGGTTATACTAAATATAAGCACTCTTGGAATGCTGTTCCTCCAATCAAATTAGTGCACTGGAACTAAGTGTTGTATAATGTGATACTGATTGATGAGGTCACTTTAAAAACAAAAACCCTGAATATCCAAATTATAGATTATAGATTTAAAGCAAAGAAAATGATTAGAATGTCCTTAGACTGCCATAATGCACGTGAGCTAACAATATTCCATACTAAAAAAAAAACCTTGTAACTCATTTAAGAGCAAATGCAGTCATTTGCAGCCACAGGGGTTTCCTCCAGGTTCTTCAGTTTCCTCCCCAAGTCCACAAACATGTGTTGTAGGCTGATTGGCATTTCCAAATTGTCTGTGTGTGATCATGCCCTGCAATGGGTTGCCCCCCCCCCCATCCAGGGTGTCTCCCACCTTGTGCTCCGAGTCCCCTGGGCTCCTGGCTCTCTGCGATCCTGTGTAGGATAAGCGGTGCAGAAAATATATAGATGGATGGAAGGTACAAGGGCTGATTTGTGTCCATTTCAGTCTCCTGTACAATATTTTTTGCTACAATATTTAAATATAGTTTCATTAGCAGAAATTGTATGGCGTGACTTATTTGTACTCTGTTATGAACTCCCAAATTAATTTAAGTTAAAGCGCATTTGATCCTGAGCCCATGTGGCTACCTGTTGTTCATACACAGTTATCCTACTGTCTCTAACAGCCCAAACCTGCACATTACTCATGCACACACCGTTCGCAATGATTCCCTCCTCATTTCAAATACATTTTCTATTTGCTCAAAGCCCCTTTTCCTAGCCTATTCCGAATGCACAGGATTGGATTGGGTTAATGTGTGCAGGTCCGACCCATTCATCTCTCCCTCACCTGAGGGCCTGTCGTATCTGTGTTAATGCAAGGAGCGCTGGCTGACTCCAAGGAGCGCTGGCTGACTCCAGTATCACATTATACGACTCTTCTCACACAAGAACAAAGAGACTCGACAAACTAAAGGGACAAAGAAAAAGACAACAGACTTTCAAAGCTAAATCTAAAGTACCACTACTGACCAAGAGTGTTTTAAAGAAAGCAAGCAAGCAGCTTCCCTTTGACGCTATCCAGACGTGCGACCCAGGAAAACATGGATCGAGTCATTAGTCCAGTTTTTTATCCAGAGCTTTTTAAACCACTCTCTTTTCTTCTTCCTGACCTTGTAAAGTTGTGTTTCGTTGTTTCGCTTTCTTTGAGGAGCAATGGGACTTGCAGCAATGCGACTCAATGCAATTTCAGCGCACTCGCTGGCCTACTGCCGATCTGCATCTCCTCCCACTGAGTCCATTACAGGAGCGAGTGAACAAGTGTGCATGGTAAACAGGTTCCCTTAGGCACTGTGGACCACACTCTATAGGCAGAATGTAGATTGAAGCAGACATCAATAAATAATTATGGGTCTTGAGACTTTTAAATAGGAATCTATGCAGTGTGAAACAGCGCTTAATCGAGTAACTTCTGACACTGTATCCATCACTGGAAAAGCTGCTGGCATCGGCAGAAAAGCTGCGACCGGAGGATTACAAGCCATTTCGTTCTCTGCCTTAACGCGGAGCACGGTGATATTTAAATTCATCGATTCTGTTGAATTTCTTGCAGTCTCCAGGCGCCGTACAGCAAAACGAAAGAAAATCCGACATACCGCATAATCATAGTGGAGTAATAAAAGCTGAAGAAGAAAAAAACAACACTATACATTGATACATAGTAGAGTAATTTAATTCAAACACTGAGAAGTTTGGTCACTTTGCAGCGTTTCCATTCAGCGGTAATCATATGAGGAGCGACTGGTATTATTTGCAGAAGAGCAAATTTGTGCTCCATCTGCTATTGTTCTGCTTCACTTTATGAGTGCTTATCAGTGAGAGGAAAGGGGGAAAAAAGGATTTCATATTCACCACTGTATCATCAAGAGTCAACAAGCCATGCGTATGCTCCCACTACAAATATGATTATGGAGCACAATAGGACAAGATTTCCTTCTGAAATTAACCAATAACTCAGATACATGAATGGATGATGAAAGAGCACCAGTTGTCGCAATGCTCTTTTCCATTATTTTAGCCAAATATGATCACTTACTCTAAATACTGGTCTCTAACAGCCTATTGCAAAAATCAATCTGATAAAAATCATTTGAAAACGTATATAATCATTTTACAGTTTTTTTTTTTTAATGGATTACTTGATTACATGAATCAGTCTCACTTTATTCGCTTTATTTGAAGGGCACCTACATTAGGACTTCATAAGCATGAGAACATTCATAAGCATTGCATAAATATTTTATAAAGACTGTTTTATGTAAGGGTTACACCAACACTTGTGAGAAGACACAAATATTTCTATGAATTGTTTTGCTTGTTTTGTCTTTACATGAAAAGAGAAGAGCTAAGAGTGCTAATGATCATTACTGGATGAATTGTTTGACTTTCTAAGAATTTGATTAACTTTGAAAAAATTAGCATGAAAGTTATGTAACAGCTAGTAACAGCTGAAGACTGGAAAAAGACCAGGTGTTTTTATTTTTTCCTAATCTTCAGTTTGGTCCAGTTTAGGTGAGCCTGTGCCCATGACAGCCTCAGATTCTTGTTCTTGGTTGACACGAGTGGAACCCGATGTGACCTCCTGCTGTTGTAGCCCATACACCTCAAGGGTCGATGTTTTGTGCATGCTGAGATGCTTTTCTGCTCACCACAATTGTAAAGAGTTATTATATGAGTTATTATATCCTTCCTGGCAGTTTGAACCAATCTGGACATTTTCCTCTGACCCCTCTTATCAACAAGGCGTTTCCACCCACAGAACTGTCGCTCACTCAGTGTTTTTTGTTTTTTGCACCATTCTGTGTAAAAACTAGAGACTGTTGTTTGTGAAAATCCCAGGAGATCAGCAGTTTCTGAAATGCTCAAACCAACCCATTTGGTACCAACAACCATGCCACAGTTAAAGTCACAAAAATCACACTTTTTCCCTATTTTGATGTTAGATGTGAACATTAACTGAAGCTCTTGACCTGAATCTGCATGATTTTTTTTTTTTTTAATTTTGCACTGTGCTGCTGCCACATTGATTGGCTGACTGGATAACTGCATAAAAGAGCAGGTGTACAGGTGTTCCTATTAAAGTGGACAGTGACAGTGATTCCTATTAAAGTTAAAGTTAGGACTTTTGGAAGGAGTCTCCAGTGTCAGAGCTTTGTAACAATCAGAGATAAATCTGTTACTGTAAGTTTTCCACCACAAGAAAGTATCCAGGACAGAGGGCTTTGTGGTTTCTTGGTAACATCACAAGCTCGATTTTATGTCTTAGTAACTTTAAAACAGAGAGATGGTGAGAGAGGCTGTTTAAAGGTGTTATAATGTAAGTAAGCTGTTATAACATAATTACTGTTAGAGCATAACAGGAACTAACAAAATATAACAAAAATAATAAACTAAACTAAGAAAAAAACAGTAATAAGCTGGGTCATAATGAATACATTATAGTGGTTGTCCTTTTTTCTCTCTTTCATGTAAAGACAAGGTCACATAAAAACCACAAATGTCTAAATTCTCCATGCAGTGCTTATGAATGTGTTATAAAGGTACTGTGTGACATAAATGTTACCCATGAATCCATATAATTCATAAACTACAGACTATAAATTGCAATTATAACATTATCTGTGGGTGGTTGGTTTCTTACAGTCATTAAAAGCTAATTGTTAATAATAGATGGGTTTGTTAGTTAAACATATATCTGAAATGCGAACAGCCAGAGAAGTGAAGACACTTAATCTCATGAAGATTTAGTTTATTATTCAGTTATTAATCTTAAAGCATATTATTCACTACTATGAATTATTCAGTAGCTACCTCGAAACTAATAGGAAATGTGTGTTGTTAGAGGAGTGATGAACGTAAGTGGTGCTGATGGTTTAAACTTGTTCTCTGAAGAAATATGTGTATAACTATATGATTATTTTGTTTTTATTCTGGCAAGTAACCAAAAATACCGGGTGTGGAGTTTCTTGATCTGCTTGTGTTGTGTGATTCTATTGATTTTCACAACTCTCCACGATACAGGCTATCAAAAAGGTTTAGGGGTTTATGGATAAACTGGCTTTACAACTTGCCACTTTGCCAACAATAGATTGTAAATAAAAGTTGATGGAATGTCCTGTTTAAACCAAATCTCTTCTTTAACAAATGTAGGTAACAGGGAAGGGTAGTGTTCATAGGGCTACATGACATATGCATAAGCCCTTCATGACAAAAATCTACATAAGCATAGTCTGGCAGGCATCAGCTGTCACAATGTCTGCTTTCGTCAATGTTGATATGTTGATATATTGATATATTGATATAGCACATGAGCCAAGTGCCTCACACTTTTCTATGATGTAAGTTTGTCATACAGTTTTCTATGACATGAGGTTTTGTTGGGTGGTGCAGTGTGTAGTATTGTCACCTCAGAGCTCCACTGGTTCAATCCTGAGCTCAGCTTACTGTCTGTGTGGAGCTTCGTATGTTCTCCCTGGGTTCTCTGGTTTTCCCCCTCAGTCCAAAAACATGCATTAAGGTGGATTTGCTAGGATATGAATGAATGTGAATGAATGTGTGTGTGTGTGTGTGTGTGTGTGTGTGTGTGTGTGTGTGTGTGTGTGTGTGTGTGTGTGCATGGTGCCCTTCAATGGATTGGCATCCCATCCAGGGAGTATTTTCCTGCCTTGCGCCCAGTGTTACCGCCATTGAGGATGAATGAATGAATAAGGTTTCGTTATACCGCTTCTCTCTCAGACATATGTTAGAACATCATAACAAATACATAACAACTAAGTCTGATGGTGATATTGTGCCATGTCCAACATCAAAACCAAACTCAATGACATTCAATTCGGTGACAAAAGAATTCATAAAAATCTTGTTTAGTGCGTTTGCCTCGCACCTCCGCCTTGTGTGCGCAGAGTTTGCATGTTCTCCATGTTCTACCTAACTGTAATGAATTTTCATGGCTTCACAACTGCTATTTGACCATGTAGTACTGGTACATTTATAGAAGGGATTTATTTATTTATAATTGCACTATTCGGTGTTACCCAGCTGAGGATGGGTTCCCTTTTGAGTCTGGTTCCTCTCAAGGTTTCTTCCTCATATCGTCTCAGGGAGTTTTTCCTTGCCACCGTCGCCACTGGCTTGCTCATTGGGGATAAATTCATAAATTTAAAATCTATGTCCTGAATTTATATATTTCTGTAAAGCTGCTTTGGGACAATGTCCATTGTTAAAAGTGCTATACAAATAAATTGAACTTGAACTTGAACTCCGGGTTCCTCCAAAAGACATGTGATGTAGGCTGATTGGTATTTCCAAATTGTGCACTGTGATGGGTTGGCACCCAATCCAGGGTGTCCCCCGCCTTGTGCCCCGAGTTCCAGGCTCCCCCGCAACCCTGTGTAGGATAAGTGGTATGGAAAATGGATGGATGGATGGATGGATGGATGGATGGATGTTATCACCAAGTGATAGGTTCAGGAGTTTTTGAAGTGCTCGAGTTTTGTTCAGTTTTCCACTTTAATGCTTTATTTTTGAAAGCTATAATCATCATACAACAAGTACACGGGGCTACATTCTCATCATTATAATCATATGTATTCATAGTCATTTTGGTCTATGTTATGTACTGCAATAAGCAATAAATGGTTGAAGCTTATAGAAATACAAATGTCCTGGTCCTATGCAAAGTGCTCTGGTCATTATTCACTTAGTTCCAATTATACTCTAAGAAAAGTACCTGCACTTCATCTGGAATATTTTAGAAGTTCATCCATTGGGTTTATTCTGATGGTTTGAGTGTGTAAATGGTTATACCAACTTCTTTCCCAGATTTAATTGGCATGACTAAATTTCACCAGCCTGCTCTGAGTCTGCATGATTACAATTCACCTCGAGCTGAAATTTCTGAATGACAATTAGATTATTACAGTGTATCTGACCAAAACACTCATAACTCAGTGTAAGTGCCTTATAGATCGAGCTGCCCTCGGCCCCCCCGCTTTAACTGCCGAAAAACCACTTCGGATTGAATCAACAGTATTGGCAGCTTTCACATTACATCATCTGAAATGCATTGTTGTTGAAGCGGGGCCGCGTCCTCCCTGTCTACAGCCCAATCAATCTAGATGAGATTCACATTGGCCTTCTAAACAAAAATCGCTTGGAGAGATTTTTGGGCCAACAGTGTCACCAACCTGATTTCCACCTCTGCCCTCTGATCTGAAGTGTCACAGGCCAGGGGGACACCGAGCGGTCACCACCAATCAATAGCCAGCGCTGGGGTCACTTCACCTTGTATAAAAGAGAGACATTATATATTTATTTGTATAACAGCTCGGGTTATGCGGCTGCCACTCCAGATGAACTGTCCAGACTAATCAGACGTCAATCTCAAGAAAAATGTCAGCAACAACAGACAGGATGTTAAATGAGCTGCTGTGTAAAACAAAAGCTTCAAATCATACAATGCTACAAAACAAGTGAATTTTTTTTTAATGCAGAATGCAATGTTTCTGATCATCTCAACAAAGTATATTGGTTGAACTGAGGTTAAAAAAGGATCAGGAACATGTAACATATTGAGAACATTATTACACGATTCTTCATGGATGCAGCTGTGCATCTCCAATTTGTGTCACATTCTTTTTCTGTAAATTTCTATGTATTATATTTGTTTTGTATAACTATAACTACAACAAGACACACATCTGTTCAATATATATGGCTCAAAGAAGAATAGCTTCTTTTAAAACAGCAAGAAAACTAATTTAATTAGAATAAACAGGGAAAATAAACTGAAAATTAAAAACAAAAAACCTGAAATGAAAAGAAAGATATACCATAGAGATAAATATGATATATCTACAGTTTGATATATATACAGTACTGTGCAAAAGTTTTAGGCACCCTATTTTTTTTAGTACAAACATTTTTTATTTTATGACTTCTACATTACAAAAAACATATATGTTTGTATGTCAATAAAGAAAGCAGCATATTACGTAAGAGACACTTTTCAGACAAAAAACACAATGAAGGCTGCTGGGTTTTTGCTGCAAAAATAAGAAGCGAGTGTGAAAGTCAAAGTCTCCAGAAGAACTGTGGCTGGTTCTGCAAGATGCTCAGTAAAACTTACCAGCTCATTTCCTTATAAAACTGCACTAATTGTACCGGAGACTATTTTTATTTTAATTTTTATTTTTTGTCACACCAAATATTGTTTCATTTACTACTGTTTACTGCTCTTTATGGGGTTTTTTTTGTTTGTTTTTTGTTTTTTTATTTCATTATTTTTATTTCATTATTTTGGCATCTTTGCTCTACAGCATTTCTTTGCA